>JAUEPO010000002.1:4004723-5339630 GCA_033439705.1 Cercophora scortea | reverse complement strand
AAGGAAGAGGGAATCTCGATTTGGCGGGCATTGCTAATGTAGCATTGCAAGGCAGGCTCTGGAGGCCCAGCACCTCGCCCAAAAGCCGTTGAGGAATCACCTCATCCACGGCCGGCACGGAGAAAAAAACAAAAAGGAGACGCGTCAACCGAGCTGTTGGAAGTGATGCCGAGCCCCCCGGGTCCGAAATCCGCTCGGGAACGAAACTTGTTTCTATTTTGCAATGGACTTTTCCCGGGCGCGCATAAGACCCGGCATCCAAGGTACCTTTAGAGTTCGAGTCTGGACCTCCCAATTACCAGCCATCGTCGCCAATCTTTCGACTTTGTCCAGCCGGGTCGGCGACAGTGCAAATCATTGCTCAATGGAATGGAAGCAACCGGATCGACAATCAACAAGAACCACCCCGCCGGTTGGGTTGCAACTGCCAAATTTATTGGGCCCACTTGGCGACATGGGGAGGTCCAGCCATAAACCCAATCAGAGACCCCTGTTGCCCGGCGGCTCTAAATTGCATCCACCCACTGGTCCCGTCCCACTACCATCACTCCTCCCCTGACTGTTGCCCGTTCGCGGTTTTTTTCCCCGTACAGGGCAGTATCCACCGGTACCTGACCTCCAGTGCTTCATCGATATCGAATTGGGTCCACGCGGAGTGCGAGCGTAGGATCGGTCGTCTTTTTTTCTTCCCTCGGATATACAACAGTTCAGTGCGGATTCATTCGCTCAGTCTAACATAACCTGTGCCTAACCCGTTAGTAGCGTAGGTATTAACCACCTCATGGTAATAATAGCTACACTACCTACACTAAGGTACCCCGTAACGTAACCCGCACGTAGCCCGTACGCTACCCGTAGTTTAGTGCACACGACAGGCGGCCAGTCAGTCAGTCAGTCAGCAGGCCGGCCCTCGGCTGGCTGGCTCACTTCCTCCCTTTCCACTGGCGCGTCGATAATCTCAGGGCCAAGGAACTGGGCAGCGGAATTATTGACAGCCCTACCATAACGCAAGCATCCACACCCATGTCCCGTACCTTGCCTTCACCCAGCTCGGCCACGGCAATATATCCATGTGGCCCATACGCTAACCCGTACACTGTTCTGAGCGACGGTTGTTTCCGTTCGGTTTGTTCAACTGCTCGGCCCCGCGCCGCGACGGACAGAACACGCCAATCCGTTAGGTGGTATCTCGAGAATGGTACCTCAGGTAGGTAAGTAGGTAGCGCCGCGCCGGTGCTGCTGCATCAACATCGAACGGCTCCAAGCTGCCGTGATGATGGTGGTGATGGTCTGCGTATTCTCGTCATACCTCGCACCGCACGCGCCACAGACCTGTCCAGCTGCACAGCAACAGCAACGGAGCCATGTCGGCCCTACGGCGAACGCTACACTCTCAGCTTGGCGTGCGAGAAAGGCAGTGAACGATTGTGCCGTTCCGTTCTAGGGCTGTCGCGCTGCGCGCGTGCCTGTCTGCGCCTTTAGCAGGCATTTGAACAACACATTAATAAAAACCCGCCTTCCACATCAATAACCACCATGATGCACAAAGAGAGAAACAAGACGATTACACACCAGAGCCCCCTTTTATATGATGTCTTAATTAGTATTCATACGTTAGACAACAACTCACGCGACAGGTACCGTAGGTGAAACAAAACCTGCTTACCGTGGTCCCGGCAACGGTTTCCGTCTTCTGTACCACGCCCGCCACGTTGTTGTCTTACTTGGGAGATAAAAAAAAAAATCCCCCGTATGAAGGGAGAGCCGTGGAGTTGGAAGATGACGAAAAGCGAGAGGGATAACCACACGAAGCAAAAGGTCCAGTTGAAAGACATAACTCCGCTTACTACGTATCCCATGATGGAATGTTGATACTACGTGAACCATGAAACCTAAATAAAAACAAACGCTACCAAACACAATCGATATTCACCACCCCCTACCCCTTTTAAGGTGGGACGCTGAAAATGCATCGCTTCTGTATCCTTATTTATTCACAAACCACCACACCCCTCATATCATCCTCAAGCAAGACCAAGACAAAAAACCACGCTCCTTCATCTTCATCAGGGAGCATCCGCTCCCTTTATAGGATCCACCCCCGCATCCTTATCAACAGCCTTTCCTCCCTCATCCACCACAGGCGTAGTCGGATCTGTCAAGTGCAAACTTCTGCCGCGCCTCATCCGGAGTATGTTGCCGTGCTTCGTCCAGAGCTTCATATCCCACTCAGGGATCCGGAACGGTCCAAACTTTGCCTCCTCTTCCTGTTCCGCCTTCTTCGCCTCCTCTTCCGCCTCCTCTTCCGCCTTCTTCGCCAGCTCGTCCGGTGTCGGGCCTGGCTTCTTTTCGTGCAGGGTACCTTTCTTCGCTATCTTACTCCAGGCGGTACTCCCCGCGTGAAGAGATGGGTTGATGGGGCCCGACGTGGACGTGTCCGACTTCGAGCTTGGTGTGGAGTCTTGCGATGGCTTGTCGCCGCCGTTCGACTCAGCGGACGTTGGTGTCGTCGCAGTTGTGGTGGGTTTCTCAGGTGGCCATTTGGGGCTGTGCTTTGCTGGTGGTTGAGTGCCCAGAGCCGGAAATTTTGTCGTATCTTCGGGGCGAATGATGGCTTCTCTCTTTTTCCTCCTCTCGAGGCTCCTCTGCTCCCTCCGCCTCGCTTGCTTAATAGCGTCTTTTTTCCGCTTTTCCTCCCGCAACTGGTCTATCGACGGCCGCCTTCTCTCCAATGCCTCATCATCCAGCTCCATCAACTTGGGGTCGTTTTTGGCCATGGACACGGCCATTTTCCCAAACACGACCGCAGTCATCCAGCTATCATGTCCAGCGTGGTGAGCTTCCGGCTGCTGGCTCGTATCTTGCACAAACCTCGGATGCTTCTGGTCTTTCCAGACTTTGAAGAGGTCGGCGAGGGATTCCCGACTGTGATCGCCATGCTTTTGTTGCACATAGGCCAGGTGTTTGGTGTCAACGAGGCGAGGGAAAAGCTGCCTCAGCTCCTTCCGGAAATCGTTCTTAGTCGACGGTAGGGAGCCGATGAACCTCTCGTATATGAAACAAAGGTCGTAAAAATGGTTGTGTCCAATGATGACCGGTTGGTTCTCCTTGATCTTTTGTTCAAGAGACTTCAGGTGCTTCCAGGCCTCGCCAAGTTTATCTCCAAACCGAGAGGTTGTTTTCTCGTCATCGAGTAGTTGGGGCGTGATATCATTGGCGAAATCGCTCCCTACAAGTGCCTCAATGATGAACCGAAAGGCTGGTTGCAAGTGTCAGTCCGTTGTATCTCTGCAGATATTTGGCTACTTGCCAGACTGTCTCGAGATAGCTTCAACGTTGTTGTCAAACGTCCTTCCTGACTAGTATTATATTACAAGTTAGCCCGCGGGTCACAATATCGGAAATGGTGGCACTGCCGCACCCTTTCCTGCCATTCTCTGCGCGTTTTGTCCAGCCTCTCGACGACAATAAAGTTATCATTATATCGCCAGGCACAATAATCATCTAATTCGGTCGCAACCAACCACTTGACGAATCGTTCTTTATTCCTTGTACTTTCATCATCATCTCTGCCCGGGTGATGAATTCGCAACGTGTGTGTCTCTCTAGTCGGCTTAGAACGACGTTAGTTAGACAAGTACGTAGCTCAATACACAGTAGCCTCCGAAACCTGCCTTGAGTCGCCCCTTTGATGACAAACTCTTGATTCTTTCACGTGTTCGGGCCTCAAACTCAGCGAGTTCCTTTGTGTATTTTCCTTGAGGGGAATGGAGATATTTCAGGTATTCTTCTCGCCCATCTACCGCGTCTGGACGACTCAGGTAGGGAACACCGTTGAGGAAAGCCTCCGATAGCGAGAACCCATTCTCCTTAAGGAAGACAAGAGCATTGTACGAGAATGTCAGGCTCCGGTCAACTGTCACCAATCAGCAAATGTTCACCCGGCGGACAGTTATCCCGGGTTTCTTCGGAAGTGTCCTGGAGCTCATTGGGAGCTAGGCAGTACGTGACAGTCCACACCGATGCTTTCTCTACCGCTTGGACTGTCCATTAGACCCAGCCCCCGACAAGCTGCTGCTGAGTTCCCTGAGGAGTATTTCAGCAATTGGGGCAAAAGGGTCTGACAAACTAGTTTTTGCTAGGCATTTGTCTTCATCTCCAGTGCCGACAAACATGGGCGTAAGATTGAAATTATACGTTTGGGTCATGTACTCTAGCAGTTTGTCAGTTTGAGATTGCTCGTAGCATAACGCTCAACGCCAACGAACAGGGGAAGCACCCTTGGATTTCTCATTGTAACGAAGGCATGTCATTCCAAACTGAACGATATGGAAGGTCTGGGCAACCCGTTTGGCTTCTTGGTAAAGAATCTCGTTCGACATTGTCATGCGCTCATTCGACACAGGTTTGAGCCAGATGCCCGACATTTCCAGGTCAAGCGCGATAAACTCGGCGTCGGCAATCTCCTCCAAGATGTCGAGGAGATTCGCCCAGAAGTTTTGCTGAGTGATCTCCATGGTCTTGGTACCTTGGTCTTTAAGCAAGGTAAGGCTGTCGGTTACTGAGGCTGAGTCAGTGGAAGAATGTCCTTGACATGGAGCACCGGAGTATTACTTCTCAACCTTGGGTCCAGAAAGAAAAGGGAAAAATGGAAAATGCGGCGTGGCTGAAGGGGTTTCGAAAGCTTCTTGGCGAGCGCAATGCCAGGTATGAGCTAGGAAGAGCTCATGTACAAGTTGGCCGACACCATCGACATTAGGGGCTGCAGCTATGCCGTGATTGAAGCTCGATGCCCGAAGGGGAAGAATGAGGTCGCTAATGCTTCTGAGGTCGAGCCGTGGGATGTCCTTTAGGGGAGTGAGGCTCGGAGGTGGGGTTGTGGCGGCTGGCTGCTGCGATGAAATGGCCCTTTTGCGTCTTTCAGAGGGCTGGGATCGACTAGCACATCTAGCAAGAAGTAGGTAGGGTGGATGAATGATGGAAGCTTTCTCTGAGCTGATGCTGATACAAATACAAATACCGAGTCTGGCGGGATGAGTGAGGTGGGTGGTGGTTGAGGTTGACGATTGTGGCGGTCGTGCGTCGGCTTCGGGGAGTCGCGACTTCCATATCTGATCGGAAGTCCCAAGATAAGCTGAGATGTGCCCGTGGATCAAAAGCTCCTTCCCGGTTTCCGGTTTTGTACCAGGTATCCAGTCTTATCACAGGCCTACCGAATATCAACGAGGCACCCACAGGTCAGATGGCTCCCGGAAGCCACGCCCAGGAGAGGACGGGAGGATCCAATGGTAGAAATGTCATTTGTGGCAACCTAGGTATCATTGCAACGGCATGGATACCTGGTACCTGGTGTTTACACGAGGGGACCAAGCTGGGCAGCTGCTCCCATATGCTAAAACCAAACATTGAACCAGTTTGGAGGTCCTCGCAGCTGAGAAGGCAAGATGTGTACCTAGGTAGATATCGCAATCGAGTAATGCAGCTGAAATGCTAAAGGGGGATATCCAAACACAGGAACAGACATTACGGGCAAACTATTGATTGTTCTTAGGTCTTAGATGGTCTCTCGGCAAATGTCCTCTTTGTCAAAAAACTAGAGGATTGCGCACGATTGACGCTTTCCGCTTGCCGGGTTAATTGTAAAATGGGGGAATATGAAGCTTCTCGCCATTTGAAAATGTGGTGGAGGCTGGGAAGGGACCTGAGGGATGCCTGCCGGATCGAAATGTAATTTTGACGACTTGCAGGATATTCAGGTTGGGTCGCAAAACGCAACTGCCCGTTCAAGAAAGCACCCAACCCATCACCGAGCTGTGCTCCTTCCCCCGTTCATCAACCGGGTAGATCCCTACCTATGTACCTAACTTGTTGCTTCTCCTCTGCATGCCTTCTTGGCGACGGCAACTACATAATGCTCACCGCACCTTATTTCTTTTGACGCGTTTTATTGTTTGCTATTGATACCAGGTACTTGATTCACACCACCAAACGGGCGTGTTCGACAACGAGAGACACAAGGGTGTTACTTGAGAGACCACCATACGCCAACCGCGATACAACAGAATACAGAATACAGCAACCCGCCCAAGACCGATCATTCAAAACAAAAGTTCATCAATGCTGCCACGCAGAGGTCGCCTCGAAGTCGACGACTCGAAAAGATCAAAATCGTCTCTCGCCCGCCTGCTTATGGATCTGCGCCGCAGTTCGCGCTCCTCCTCGCGTCGAATCGGCTCCTGGCGTCGAATCAACTCCTCCTGCAGCATAGCGTATGATGCTGCCGAGAGAGGCCCCTCGCGTCGCGGCATGCGTGGTCTGTAAGGCCTGTAGCGTGGCTCGTCGAGATCATCGTCAAGACTCAGCCGATCCAGACCCTGCAGTGCAAATGCATCGCTCTCCCAGAGGCCCAGGTCGCTTGCCAACACCTTGCGCGCGCCTGGCCGGTCCTGCACGATGCGTGGCGGGAGCCCAAGGCTTCTCGCCGCCGCCGAAACACGGGCAACAGCCCGGTCCTCAAGCTCGCGGGCACTCGCTCTCGAGTCAGCGAGCGCGCCAGCATAGGCGCTGTCCCTAATCTGCTTTATGCCGAGGTCGATGAATGAGGGTCGCAGAGGAGATCTGGGAGACAGGAAATCGTCGCTTATCTGATGACTCACACGCTTCAAGTTTTGGGACGGCTGTCGGCGGATGCTAGACTGCTTGTTAAGGAGGCCGTAATGCCCGGCCTTGCCATGGGAGCGACCATCTTTCCTCGGTCCCGGTCGCTTGAAACGCCCGCTGCTGGAGGAGTAGCTCGAGTTTGGCGAGACGACTGAGATGTCATCGTCGAATGTCGAACGGTCATCGGAGGACCATGAGGCGACCGAGCTGTCCGAGGACGTGGATAACCGGCGAGGCCTGGACGGTGAACGGCGGTTGTCCTTGCCGAATTGGGTTGCCCCTTTTCCGGCAGTTGCAGTCGCTCGGTCTGGGGATTTCCCTTTGTTTTGATGGGTGCCTCGGACTTGAGCACCGTTCTGGCCACCAATCTGACCACCGGCTTTACCAGCAAACTGGCCACCACCCTTGGCCCCGAACTGACCACCACCCTGACCACCACCCTGACCACCACCCTGACCACCACCCTGACCACCGCCCTGACCACCACCCTTGACACCGTTCTGACCACCAAACTGACCACCGCCACCTTGTGCTTGGGGCGCACAAGGAGGAGGGAAGTCTCTGTTTTCTTGTGGGAAGGTAACGTGAGGGTTTGGTGGTTGCAGAGTCCGTCTCTGGGCGGCATCCTTCTGCACGACCAAGGCAATTGCATCCACTCCTGGCTTGGGAGACTGCTTGTAGTAAGCAGTAATGCTGACCTCTTCCAGCATTGGGATCAACATGTGTTCCGGTGGGAGACGGCGCCTTCCGTCTTTGCGATCTCGGACAAGCATTCGATGACCCTTTCGGTGCTTGGATCCCTTGTGATAGACCACCTCCCTGTCCATATCGAGCTCACTCCTCCTCCTCATGACCGGTCTGACCTGACGTTCCAGTTGGACCAGGTCGGTACGAGCTAACCGGTGATCACGGGTTTGGAGTTCCTGGAGCGTTCTCTCCAACTGGCATTGCTGATCAACGTTCAGTGAAGCCTTCTTGTCGTCCACCGATACCGCCGACCTTTTGTTGAGTTGATGGATTCGACGGGCGGCTTCCTCCTTGGACATTTGTACCTCGGTACGTCTTGCCCTTACCCAAGTGGGCTTTTTTCTTTTCCCGTCGAGTCCATATCCATCCTCATCCATGAGCTCGAACCTGTAGGTGTAGTACACAGACAGCTCTTCGCGTGCCTGAGCGACAGTCATCCGCTCCGACCGGAGGTCACTGACCGTGACGGTGGGCTCTTGTTGAAACATGTTTGGGATGATGTGATGAGGCGGTGGTGGGGGTAGCGGTGCCCCTTGGTGTTGATGGGCCATTGGTGGGGGTGAGATGGTTGCGAAAGTGGAAGCCTCACAAAACTTGAATTTGAGGAGCAAACTTGCGCAGTCGGGCAAGATGAGTGAAGATTGGGATGGCAGTGTTGGCTATGATGAGGCGAGGCGCGGAGGTCAAGTGCTGAATGTTGAATTGCACCTCCGAAGTTGAGGGAAGGGCAAGGACTTGTGCAACTTATTTCTTGATGTCAAAAATCAGGGCGAGGACAGGGCGGCTGGGGGAGTGAGAAGCGTTTATAACAAGGAGAAGGGGGGTTATCAGACTAAGAGTCCGGGCACAAGAGCGAAACGTTGGCGTGTTCGTTGATGTGACCGAGCTCACAGGCTAGGCCAGTATCACAACAGAGTCTCCGGGCCCCGGGCAAAGGAGGGCGATCAGAGACGCGAGGATCGTTGACAACTAAGAGACCGGGCAAGCCAAGACGTTGCGGAGGACGCTATCAGCTACCGATACGACTAGTTTATGGTTCCCCGCATCAGATTCCGTCGGGTGTGGCACCGCCGACGCCTCTTTCTGCTGCAGATGAGGACGAAAGACTGTGAGGATGGGTCGAAATCCAGACTCTGGGGGCCAAGGGTACGTACGGTACGGTATTATGTCGTGTTGCCCACCGCGCGAAACTTGACGCAGCAGTTAACTCTTTGTTTTTGTTCTAGGTCACCGAGCTCTGCGACGCCTAGTCGTCAAGATACACAAATACGCAAGCATATGTCGATGTTGCGTGCCGCACTTACACAGCTTCGAGTTACCGAAACCAGAAACACAACACAACAATATCGGTCCCGCCTCACTCAAAAGGACAACGAGATATGATCAGCGGGAAGTCGGTTTGAGTACGACATGGCGATGGCGGACGGGTGCACCAAAGCCTGGTGATTTGGTGGGTGGTTCGCGAACCATTCAGACGACTCGCCCGGAAGGAAAGAGGCTGGATTGGCGTCGGTTGCCTTGTCCCAGAGCCGACTTTTTTACTGTTGCCTCGGGCGTCGCGAGGCAGCGCCCGGTTTCGACGAGCAGACACGAAATCTTGGGATGAACCACACCCTAAGGAGATGGAAGCTGCAAGCCACCTTTGTTTTCATTCGCTCGCGCGGTTGCTTAGTGTGTCAGCCGTGGCAACAACCTCCAGTGAAGTTGATGAGCCTGCACGCAGGCTTGAAGTGACAGCCTGATGTTCCAGGTTTCGGAGCAAAACGAGGTGCGGGGTTCGAGACATGCACATCATCCCTCTCAAAGTGTGGTGCTTCATGCACTCTCTGACTGGGTTCGCAAAAGGAGTCCTGCTCGGCTGTGGCGGCTTTGATATCGAACATTCCCTCCCAGAAGTCTCACAACCATGATGGAGGGACTTGATGGAGGGGGCATTTCAACACCTGACCAATTAACCTGCATACTATACTGTAGTAGGTCAATTGGGAAAGCCATCCCTGTTATCTTCCTGGTAGAGGGGTATGTCCGGCTCCTCTGATACTTCACCATACCCCGTCTTGCAGTTGACGTTCAGGCAACTCCCTTTCACACCGCCGAGGGCAAGCCAAGTGCTGCTACAACATTACTTCCTTGACCACAGCATTTGGACAGCGAATTCATGTTACAACCGAGCCTCTTACCATCTGATCATCGTATAACTCGAGGTATCTCCCCCAAAGCTCGGATCTCTTGTACTGTCGGAAGCTACCGAGGAGCCAGCCCCATCAGGCTGTCTCACAGCGGGGAAGCATCTTCGGGCCCGATGTTTCGCGAAGTTCGACGACGAGACCGAGCCTTTGGTTGCCTCGTGGTGTGTCTCACACCAAACTTCTTGGGCCGGACCCTTTGCACAACCTTGCCCCCTCGGTAGGTATGCAAAGTGCCTAGCACGCGCGGTCCCTCACTTCTCGTGTGTGCTACTTTTCCTTGTTTTCCGACCCATTCTTTGATATCATATCTTCAGCATGGACAAATCAGGCCACCGAGGACTGTGGCTTGCTTGGCAAAGTAACACATATCTTGTCGTGCCACCACCCTCGCCCAAGCTCGGTGTGGGCGGCAAGTGTTTCTGGACTACAGTTAGTCTTGTCTTTTTCTTGTGATCGACCACCCTCCTTTGCCCAGGCGGCTACCCGTCGCGGATGCAGTGAGACGTTTCAACCATCCCGGGAATGATTGCATAATCGCCCGGATATACGGGTGTAGTATACACACTTGTCGTTGGCCATCGCCGCCCGGCCACACCCTACGCGTGCCCGGTGGTCGTGGGCATCTCGCCCCATGGTGTCGGGGTGTTGGTGATCATAACGATGACGACCTTGGGCGGCGCGGCTGAAAAAAAGAAAAGAAAGCGGAGTGGTATCTGTGGCGCTCGGGTTCCTTTCCTATTTAGGTGGTCATATGATCGTTGTCGTCTTCGTCAACGTCGTTGGTTCATGGAGTTAGTAGTTGATATCGTGGCTCTCAGTCTGCTATGTTATCGTTGCTTTGCCCCGTTGTTGCATCATATGCAGGGAGGCCCAACGCCCGGGAATGCGGAGAGAGGACGATAAGCTGGATAAGGAGCAAGAGGTTCCGAGCATGGTGGCTTGCATGGAAGCTAGCAACGAACGAACGAGCCGATCGATCAAGCGATTCGGTTGACCACTCTCGTCACCGCGTTCCCATTCGGTCCTCTCCTATCCGACCGGCATCTAGCTTCGTAGCCATTCATGAGCCGGATCAACATCGGATGGATCGGAGGAGGGAGGTGCACTGCCCAGGACGAGCACGCCACGAACCAGACTCCCTCTTGGCCCTCCTCTTTGCTCGGCGTCCAGCGATCCAGCAAGCAAAGGACGTGACCAAATCAGCCAACCGCGTTGCTGTGTTGCGACCAACGGCAGCTTGTTGGAAGCTCCAACCCTGCGCCTACTTCTCTTGATGCATATCTAGCCACATATCGCTGCAGACACCGAAGCCAGGACCAGCCTCGTCGAACACACTGGATCGGATCGACCTCATGCTGCTGCTGTCTGACGTGATTCATCCGGTCGATATCCCGTAGCATATGTAGAGTGCTTGTCGAAGAGCAATTTATGCATGCATGAACGCATGGTTTGAGAGGTCTTTGGCGGCATATTGTTAGGGTAGGTCACGGAGTTATGCAGGCGATGGACGATGATGAGGTCGACGTCCCGAACCCCTGACCCCTGAATCTGGAGTGGAGCAAGTCAACAAACCGTTTGCCAGGCACTCGCTGGCCAAAATGGAAGCAAGTGAAGCTCTGCTTCGAGGTTACTTGGTAGGTAGGGGGCAAATAAAAACACACAAACCAGTTCAGCGTGGATATCGCCAGGGGGAAGCAAAGAGGAAGACGAAACCGGCAAAATTGTGAGCAAAGAAATAGAGCAAAAAAGAAAAAATAACATACAACACCAGGGATTCGCTGGTGGTCACCCACCCAACTACTAGTCTGGCGGTCGCTTGCTTATCTAGGGCAGAGCGGACGGGATGCCGAGTTCTCAAGTGCCTATGGTCGTATGTGGGAGATGGTCGGTGGAGATGGGGTTATATACCTGGGACCTTGCGTAGGTACCGAGGGAGGGAGAGAAACAGAAGGATGCTAGGGAGGTAGATTTAGTCCAGAAAATTCCCGGAAAACGGATAGTTGTTTAAAGACGTGTTTGGTCAGAACTCTTTGATTGGAGCAAGATGAATTATTTTTTGGTTTATGGAACGTCTACCTGTAGAATACAAAGTGCTGTCGTCTTCGAGCTCAGGACATGATGGCTCATAAAGGAGAGCCAAGACAGAACCCTAACCCTTTGCAGCCCGTCCAACCCTAACCCGGATGGCAGCAGCTCAGCAAGGTCCCTAGCTGCATGGCAAGACATTTTTTTGAGATTCGCGGACGGACCACGCGCGATTGAATGCCATCCATCCATCCACCATCCGGGCATCCATGACGTGAATACTTGCCGCCCCGTGTGCCCGTCCCTCCAGTTCTCGACCCCAGCGACTAATTCGGCGAGAAACAACCACTGCTCAACCCAATCCTGCCGCCCGATCAACAGCGCCCTTTTTTCTTTCTGCAATGGCCTGCCGCAGCTGCAGATCCGGCCTCGGCCTCGTCACGGCCGAGAGCAGCATTCTCTCACACGCATCCGGCCGCCGCTCATTATCCTCGTCGTCGCCGTCGCGCACAGCAATCGCCGCCTCGCAGTCCCGAGCAAGCAGACCGGCTCCCTTGCCCGCGCGCCTCTCACAACATGCCCGTCGCAGCCTGCACGGGACACGACAATGTCGGCAGGAGGAGAAGCCGGTAGCGGCGGCGGACGGGAAGAAGGAAGGCGGCGGCTTCAGTCTGCGCAAGATGATGGCCGACAAGCTGGTCTCGGTGGCGGGCAACACGGCCAAGCCTTACCTCGCGTTTGGCGCCACCCAGCGCATGGTCAAGGCGTGCGCCAGCCAGGCCGACTACACCATCACGCGGGACGAGCGGCGCAACGGGCTGCTCAAGCTCACGGACGACGGCGAGGAGATTGGCACGGGCGGCGGCGTGTGGCATGACGGTATGTGGTCACGATGGTGGAGCAGTCACCGAAAAAAACAAGAAGCTAAAACAAACAAAACAGACTTCCACCTCCTCCCAACATTCAGCACCTGGGCGCACGTCACAATGCTACACATGTACCTCCTCGTCGTCCGGATGCGCTGCATGGACCCCGACGCACACGAACTCTGGCAAGGCCAGCTAGTCGACCACTTCTTCCACCAGGCCGAGGACAAGATGGACGACGTGCACGACATGGCGTCGCGGATGGTGCGGCAAAAGTACCTGCGCGATCTGTTTGTGCAGTGGCGCGGCGTGCTGATGGCCTACGACGAGGGGTTGGTCAAGGGCGATGCCGTGCTGGCCGCTGCCGTGTGGCGGAATCTGTTCAAGGCCCGGGAGGATGTCGACCTGCGCGTGCTGGCTGCCATTGTTAGTTGGATGCGCAGCTGTCTTAAGAACTTGGACCAGATGCAGGACTTTGCGTTCCCTTTGCAGGCTGAGAGCGTGTTTAAGTGGCCGGTTAAGTCGGAGCTGTTGTTGGTTGATTTGCCTGCGAGGAGCTTGGAGGGGGTGTATTCTCTTGATCCGGCGGGGAAGGCCAAGGCTGCTGCGGCTGCGACGGTGAAGAGTTAGTCAAGCAAGGGGGAAGCTATGGTGGGCGATGGATGGGAAACAGTTGTTTTGATTGTGTGTGTGTGTAAGTGTGTGTTGACTTCTGATGTAGTATTATTACTCCCCGCTTGGAGCAAGGCACGGCGTGTACGATGTTTGTCAGTTATAGATTACCTATCCATGCCCCCTGTACCAATACAAACAACAACAACAACAACAACAACAACAACCTCGACCTCCTCCAAAAGTGCCATACCATTACCATACCATCACATACAAAAAAAGCCACAACAAAAAAAAAGAAAAGGAGAAAGAAGAAAAAACAGCCAACCCCCAACCTACACAAAACACACTAACTCACTCCCCCCGCTCCCACATCTGGAACTCATACCTAGTCCCATTCTCCTCCTGCACGCCCTCAGGCACAACCTCGCCAGCCCACTCATCCAACGCACTCTTCTCACTCCTCCTCCACCCGCTCTCCACCGCCGCCTGTCCCTCCTCCCCTTCTTCCCCCTCCGCCTCCCCAAGCACAAGCGGAAAGAACGTATCACACTCGAAATCCGTCAACACCCTCGTAAGCAGCACGCGCTTGGTCTCCTTGAGCGCCAGCGCAGAAGTATACACCTGCCCGCCGCCAATAACAAACACGCGGCCTAGGCCCCCCTCCCCAGCACCTCCTCCCTCCCCACCACCACCACCGATCTCTTGCTCTTGCCGTTTCCGCAAAAAAGAGAGAGCCTGCTCCAGGGATGAAACCATCACCGGGCCCTCCTCCCCCATTTCCCCCTTCCCGGCCTCTCCTCCTGCCGCTGTGGATGAAGTAGGAGGGGGTGGGGGAGCAGACCGACTAATAACAACATTCAACCTCCCAGCAAGCGGCCGGAACCGCGGCGGGATACTCTCCCACGTGCGCCGGCCCATAATCACGGCGTTGCGGGCGGAGGGGCCGCTTGCGTTGGGGAGGGGCACGCGCTTGGTTACGCGCGCGAAGTAGGCCATTTCTTTCTTTAGGCCGGTCCAGGGGAGGGAGCCGTGCAGGCCGATGCCCATGTCGCGCGTCGCGGCGAGGACGATGGTTAACTCCAGGGGCGGCGGCATTACTGCTGTTGGTGGCTTGATCTTGACTTGAGATCCTTGGGTTGGGTTGTTGGCGTTGGCGTTGGTTTGGTTTGGTTTAGTTTGGCGGGTTTTGTTTTCTTGTCGGCGGTTGATTTGATAATTTGTTCGCGGTGGAATGGAATGGGGGGTGGTTGTTTGGTTTGTAAGGTGAGATGTGATGGATGAGATTGAGAGGTAGGTTTATGGTATGGGCAGGCAAGGTAAAGGTATTTATGAGCTGCACCACGAGTCGATTGAAAGTGAGTTGTCGCAATTGATTGATCGCACGACGTTTGAACAACTAATTGCTGTGCAAGGTAAGTCGACAGACAAACACACAAACAAACAGGATGAGTGGTTGGGTGAGGTGGGTGAGGTGGGTGAGGTGGGTTGTTGCCGCTTTGAATGAATGAGTTCACCTACGTTGGGGTGTTGTGCAGTGGTGGTCCAGCAATGACATAATTATCGTGGCAGCTCAGGTCTCACGGTCGATAAAGAAATACCCGTGGTGGGGTCTAACACGGCCCCCCTTTACAACCAAGACAGACCTGCCCCGAGCGTCAATCGTCACACCACAATCATTCATACCTCAGGTGAGCAGTCCAATCAGACCAACAATGCAGGTTATTGCAATGACATGAACAGGAAACATGGGGTGGATATCATCGGCAATCAAGCCAAGCACACCGAAAAGACTCCTCCTACAGTACGCAAGTGTACGCCTGTACTGCAAAACACCAAAGCACGTATAGTAATAATCACCATGCCAAGTTATCTACCTTAACCCGTACATGTATACCATGTATTGCTCTCCAAAAACACCATATCCATGCTTCAGCAGTATTATCAAACTTTCTAACACCCTTCCATCTATCCACCCACCCACCCATCCATCCATCCACCCTCTCTTCCATCCATCCATCCACCCTCTCTTCCATCCATCCATCTACACATATCTACGACCCAGTCTACCTCTCTACACAGTATTACAATTACAACACATACCCGCCCGCCCCAACACAGCTCCACTCCCTCGCGCCCATCCCATCCTCCAGCTCGACGCACCACCAGAGCGCGTCCTTGGCCTTATCCACCTGGTCACTCTCCTCGTACGCTCTAGCCAGCGCGAACCACGCCTCCGAGTAATTCCACCCACTACCCAACTTCGTCAAGCCCGCGAGGAGCACATACGCGCGGTCCCTTGCCGCAAGCCGATCGATCAGCGGCAGCGACGTCGCTTTATGAGGCGGCGGGAGGTCCGGTCCCAGAAGCGGGGACGCAAGCTGTAACCCGTCGCCCGAGTGTCCGTGTCCATGCCCGTGGCTGTGGCTGTGGCTGTGGCTGTGGCTGTGTCCATGCCCATGTGCGTCGCCATTACTCCCGTTCAAGACCTTCATCTCGGGCTTCTTTGCCATTGTGGCAACAAGACCGAGCGGCTCCGACGGCAGGGCTGGGAACTTGTCGGGCTTGTTGCGCACCACGAGCGACGACTTGGAGTCGAGCTGCGTCACGTCGCCGTCTGCGGTGCTCACGAAGTCGATGCCGGGCACCGCGGGGGGCAGGATGAGCTTCTCCGAGTAGACGTCCATCAGGATGTTGGAGAGCCCGACAATGGCTGGCCCGTGGTCCGGGAAGTGCGTCAACGCCGTCTCGAAATCCGCGCGAGCCTGGTACGGCCTTTCCCTCGCAAGCGATAGCTGACCTCTCTGTTGTAGGATGACAAGGTTAGCCGCTGTCCAGCATCATATATCTCGGGGTAAGTAAATCGCAGCCGGCGTATGAAAAACACCATACCTCAGTCCACACGTCCCCAAGCAGTTGCTCCACCGTCTTCGTCTGGCCCCAACCGGCCGACCGCAGTGAGAGCAGGCCCGAGTTGTCACTCGACACCTCACCCTCCAACGCCTGCACAATCTTCTGCGCCTCGGCACACGCCTTCTGCGCATCGTCAAGCAAGCCGGCCCTCCGGTAGTAGCCCGCAATCTCAAGCCAGACTTTCACCAGGATTGCCCTCCTTCTCCTCTTATTATGGTCGGGGGGAAACTGAACAAACGGCAGCAGCGTGGCAAATGACTCGACCTCGTCAACCGATATCCCCGACAGCTCGGCGTTTTTCGACCGCGATGATGTGTTGGACGTGTACGACTCGCTGTGCCGGAGCCCAGGCACGTCTTGTTTGGCAACCGTTTTGGGGTTAAAGTACTGCTGCAAGTGGAGGTCATCAAAGGGCGTAAAGAACTTCTCGCCGTCAACGACCGACGGCTGGTGTGGTGGCGCGCCCCCTCGGCTTTCGCTGCGCTCTCGTTTGCGAAGACTTGCCCTCCTGTTGGACTCGCTCCTCCTGTTGATGCTGTCCGACTTCCGAGACCGCCTGCTCGATCGCGGGTCTCCGTACTCGTTGGTGACCTGGATGGTTGGCGCGACGGTCGTGGCCACGCTCTGTACTGTCTGCGACGTCGCGGGCCTCGAAGGTATCGTTGCCATTTTTTCATTGTTCAGAACGGTTTGCCTCGAGCGGCCCGTCTTCTCTGACCGGCTACCAAACACACTACCCCTGATGCTTCGCAGAGTTCCCGCCGAGCTCTTTGGCGGCTCCACCTTGAGGGCCGTGTCGGGCTTCTGCTCGATATCTCCAAAGAGCCGAGGAAATAGAGTGAGCAGCTCCGAGCTGTTGTTGACGGCAACCGCGGGGCCTTCCATGAGCTCGAGAATCGCAAGCTGGGTCATCTTGATCTCCAAGACACCCTCTTTCTCGTAGTCGTCCATCTCGTCGACGATCCCTCGGCCCCCAGCCTTCTCGTCCTTGGCTCCTACTTCGTTGAGATGGTCGCTACGATACTGGCCATTCAGGCTTTGCCCCCCAAATAGCGCTTGCGGATCCTTGAACTGTTCGATCGCCCCCTCGCATGCGCGGGCGGCCATGACATACTCCTGCCGTGCGCTAAGCATCAGCGCCAGGAGATGCCACAGTGGGATGAGCGAGCGCTCTCGCCAGTACGGCCCATTATAGAGCTCCTGGTTTTCTTCCGTAGCCTTGCCGGCGAGAAGGGCTGTCTTGACCAGCTCGATGCCAATCGTCAGCTTGCGCTGCTCAGCGTAAAGAAGTCCGAGGGCAAACACGCCTTTGATGTCAGCTGCGTTACCGAACTCGGGGGACAGCGATTTCCGGAGACATAAAATGGCCTTTTCCTGCGTTTGCATGCGGGATTCCGAGTCATATGTTACTCGCGCCCATTGCGCGTGTGCAAGGCCGACCGACTGCCACGCCAGCGCGAGGATGTTTGGTGGCACCTCGCTCTTGGGGGTTGCCGAAAGAGGCCGGTCTTCCCGCAGCGGCGCGAACCCATCCTCCACATTCAATCCCAGGTGTCCACCTCTCTCAAGCGAGTTCTCAAGCTCAATTGCGAGATTGCGCGCCTTCTCTGCTGCCTGCTTACCGCCATACCGACACAAGGCCGCGATGCAGGCAGATATAGTCTCGAGCAGCGTCGCATCATCATCCAGAGCGGGTTCCGGATGCCCGGTCTTGTCTACCCTGGCCTTGCCCTTCTTGACGAGCTCAAAGTACGAGTCAAAGGACATGAAAGCCAGGTCAAACTCGGCTACCGCAAGGTGTACCGTGAATAGATGTCGTAGAATGGCGGTCGAATGGTAAGTCTTGGTCGCGGCGTGGTAGAGAGTATCGAGAACTCCGTGGCAGAGCGAGTCCCTCCCGCCGGCGCCGAGATCTTGTTCTCTCCATCCGCGGCCATTTAAGATGATCCAGTTCTGCATGACACGGTCGACAAAGTCCTCCACCTCGGCCCTCTCCTCGTCGGCCCTTGGAAACCTGGTCTCGTTGTAGAGAAGGGCCTGGTATATGGTTTCCACCTTCTTGAGCTCTGTCCGCAGCTGGTTCCTGGCCGAAGAGTCGTTGCTGGCTGGGGCGTAGCCTGTAGGAAAGGGCAAATCCCGCTGAAGAATCTCCGACACAGCAAAGTAGTACTCGGACCACACCTGCCGCCTGGGCACTGATCCTTTAAATCCGTAACCCCCCGGCAGGGGCGTGCCTTTTGTGCCTGCCCAGTAGCTGGACCACGCGCGGAAGCAGGCGAGACAGTTCGGATCTGAGAGCGCCTGGTCGTTTTCGCGGATCGCCTGGCTGGCCAGCATGCAGTATTCGGTCAAGAACAGCTCGGCCCAGTAGCGCAGCTGTTGCCGGGCAGGCTTTGTAGCCCAGACGGCCGAGAGCGAGGGCAGAGCCAACGCGAATATCTCCATGGCCCCGTCGCGCTGTCCATTCCGTGCCATGCAGTTCGCCCTAAGGTAGCTCGACTTGAGGGCGCAGACCTTGGTCCACTCGGAGAGCGCGTCCAAGTTCTCGTATCCTGGGTATTCCTGGTCGAAATTGCCGGGCAGCCGCTCCAGCGCGAGACTATACTCCTTCAGAACCCAATGCACCCATCCTATCGACACCCTGGCCTGGAAGCCCTCTTCGGGGAACTGTTGCTCGCTCTCGATGGCGACGAGGAGATTGGGGAGGTGGCTTGCAATGTCAAGGCCCACGGCGGAGCCAGCAGTCGAGGGCCGATCGGCGGAGGAGGAGGCCGCAGCCGCAGCCGCCGCCTTCAGGCTGGCTTTCGTGATGGCAGTTTCGGTTTCGGCGGTCAATGCAAGGCCTTGGAGGCAGGCTTGGTCAGCTCGGTCGTCGATGCCAGCACGGCGAGATTCGGATCGGAGCTAGCTTGGGCTGGGCTGGGGAGAGAGCGGCATACAAGACCGGTTGGGGGCATGCTTCCGCACCTTGCGGACGAGTTCGGGCACGTCATCCCAGTTTCCCTCGCACCGAGCATCGTCGAGCAGGTGGAGGTAATGCGCCGCCTTCGCTGCGTCAGGCTGGTGGCCAGGGTGAAGAACCACGGGTTAGCTAAGCTAAGCTGGAGACTGGGCCGGGTCGGAGGCGCGCAAATTGAAAGAGCAAGTTGTTCCTCACCATGATGTCGCCTCCTTCGTTACAAACAGACACGCACTACGCCGACTGGTTGACACGAGGCATGCGGGCGGGGCAGACTCTGGAAGCTTTCAAGACAGGATGCGTAGATGGAGATGGTCGACAGGTAGCAGGAACATCCATGTGCTGAAAGACGGGGACAATTGTAGACGGAGCAGAAGAGCATTGGCATGGAACTGGGAGATGGAAATTGGAGATGCGTAACGTCAGGTTGGCAATAAAGGCCAAATGGGGACTCTACCTTGGTACCTAAGCCCCGGCCGCTAACAAGGCCAAGGACAACTACCTGAAAAAGGTACCTGGTACACTGGACGCACTAACGGGAGACGCTATGGCACGGCACAGACAAGCAGACTTAAATCCGGAAACTAGGTGTCCAGTCGGATACAGGAATATTAGCTGCCTGTAGGTCCAAGTACCCGGTACCTGGGTTGGGTACACCGTCGTCATCTACCTCAACGTAAAAGCTTCTGGAATGATGCCAACAAACCATTCTACTTCACGGGTTTTCAATTGAAGAGAGGTCTTTTGGATATATTAACTTCTAGGTTCTAGCCCTTATAATACCCAGAAACTACCTGCAAATTTCAAAAACACCTACCCACTCTTTAACATGCATGCAACGGCCTTGGTTGAACTCACTCAAGGGCGTCACACCGTCATATAAACATATGCCCGCGTGCTCTCAATTCAGAGAATTAGTCTTCCAACAATTCGGCTGGAATCTCCAGCGCACCCATGGTCACGTTATCGCATGGTTCGTCATAAAAAGGCGGCTTGACGGTAAAAAAGGGCCTCCCTGCTTTAGGGGCCTTGGGGATGTTATCCAGGCCCAGCTGGACGAGGCTTTCGTAGTTCGGGTTGTACGGCGGCCAGCCGATCTTGGCGAGCCCGGCCCACGGGTCCTCGCAGAAGGCGAGCCAGGTCTTCTGCATGAGCTTCGTGAGCTCGCGCTGCTGCACCGTGGTTGGCAGACCGCTGACATCGGCAGAGCCGCCAAAGATCATGTGAAGGTCGACGCCATGGTATGCGCCCGAGGTAGGGTACAGCCGGGTGTTGTTCCAGTCCGCCAGATAGCGGTAGGTGTAAGCTGAGACCTTGTGCTTCATGCGGGCGGCGGCCTGGAAGCTCACGGGGCAAGTGAAGGACTCGAGAAGGAACGACTTGATCTGGTCTTCGGTTGGGATGATGCCCTGCGCGAAGGCAGATATCTGGTAGTACCCATTCTCGTTGTCGTTGTTGCCAAACAGAATGGGGATCTTGGCAAAGCGGCCGTCTTTAGTTCGGCCTAGGTAATCCTCGAAGACGATGTCCTCGTCGGGAGTCGGCCAAAAGGATGGGATCGAACGGAGGACGCTGTTGCTCTTGGCGGGCTTGATGGCAGCCGCCGCCGACTCAATGGCATGCCAGTCCACCTTGCGCATGCAGGCCATGGTGTCGTCTGTACTGGAGCTAGTGCAGTTGACGGCTTCCACGACGGTGTTCCAGTTTGCCTCCTGGCGAGCCTTGGTGCTGGAGGGGAAACTGAAGGCATTGCCCGAGTGAGCGATGATCCCGTGGACAATGGGATCCTGCGGATATGCGTATGCCCAGTAGTCCACACTGACGCCGCCCGACGACTGGCCGGCAATGACGATTTTCGAAGGATCACCGCCGAAGCCCGCGATGTTGTCGCGGACCCACCTGACCGCCGCCCGCTGGTCACGGAGCCCCAGGTTCTGTGTCTGGCCAGGCGCACCGGGAAAGCCAAAGACGTTGAGCCGGTAGTTGACAGTCACGACAACCATGTCCTGGCTATCGACCAAGTGCTTGGCGTTGTAGAACGGGGTGTTTGTGTTGCCCACAGTGAAGCGTCCACCATAGAAAAAGACGAGGACCGGCGTGCTCGCCTTCTTGACGATGGCTATGCCCCTCGTCCAGATGTTGAGCGTCAGGCAGTCCTCGCTCTGGGGGGTCCCCGCTGCTGAAGAAAAATAGTTAACGATCCTCTGAGCCTGGGGCGTGAAGCCCGGGTAGTTGACCGGCTTGGATGCCGTCAAGGGACAGTCGCTGCCGAACGCGGCGGCCTCGTACGAATTGTTGCCGACGAACCTCCGCGGCGGTGCAAACCTCAGGTCGCCCACGGGGGGCTTTGCATAGGGGATGCCCAGGTACTCGGCGACGACATGGCTGGTGTCGGTTGCCATATGTCCCCTGATAGCTCCATTGGTGGTGTAGACCGTCATTAATTTGGGCGCTGGCGGCTTGCTGCTGGCTGCAGGTCCCGGTGCGCACCAAGCCGTGGACGCGAAGCCCAGGCACGCCGTGAGAACCCCAAACACCACACTCGACAGCATGGCAAGAGCGGCAGCGACGGTAGCGACGACAAAGGGACCGATAATACGGACGTCGAAGCTCCTCCTCCGTGAACAACGGGAGGGGAATAATTGTGTGAGGGACCGAGGGACCTTGTATAAGAAGCACCTTCCAGTTCCAGATGCGAGCAGGGATGAGATGGGACGAGATCAATCATTGGCCAGGTTTTTGTGGTGCAGGGACATGGGTCAGACCCTGCTTGCACTTCACTAAAACCTGGAAGCTAAAGCCGGGGTTGGCTTTCTGCTTAGCCGAGACTCTGGAACCTTGAAGGTACCAGATACCTGTCTTATCAGCACACAACATTTGGGGAGAGTGTGCACCGATAAGAAAGTTCTCCAGAAAAAAGTTCGGCAACGCGTCAGAATTGCGGCCAACCAAGCAGAACTGCGACCAAGTTTGCGCAACCGCTGCAATTGGGACGTGAGAATAGAAACAGAGAACAGCCTCGTAGTGATGCTCATGCGCATGTAGTAATTGTCTGCCGTGCCGAGTTTGCTTCTGCTGTCTCATTTCTCTTCGAATCCTCTTCTTCATTTTTCATTTTTATTAAAGTGAAATTTCCTTGCAGCCGCCAAGGTACATCTGCTCACAGCAGCAAGCAACCCTCAAGAAAATACCACCACCGCAACATCATCTCTCAAGTCATGTCGGCCCCGCCAGAGCTGCGCGTGCTCTGCCGCAGGCTCGCCGCCACCCCCGTCGACGACCTCCCGCGTCTCTGCTCGGTGCTCGTTGACCATGTGCTGCGCTGCGGTGCCCCGTTGTCCTCGGCCGCCGAAGCAAAAGGGAAGGACAAGCTGTCCGAGACCCCAGTGCTGGTCCATCGGCTCAAGACTCACATCAACACCCTGCTAGCCGGCAAGAACCCCTCTGGCCGCTTCGCCGCCATCTCCCTGATCAAGGCCGTCATTGATGTCGGCGGCTGGGAATGTCTGCGCGCATCGGCCCCCTGGATCAGGGGTCTTATATCCGTGCTGCAGGTACGCTGCCCCCTTTCCTCACTCCGTCTAGCAACACAGACGAATTTCAGGGCCATGAGCTGACAGGCAGCAGAAACCCGATCCGTTCGCCTCTAAAGAGCTAGCCATCGTCACATTGACGAGGATATACTCGCTGCTACAGGGCTACCAGACCCTCATCAGAGAGATGGCAACCCCCACGCTTCCCGACCATGTCAAGGCTTGCATCCAGCTCATCAAGGCCCCCGCCTCTGGAAAGCCTCTCAAGACGCCCGTGTCTCTGATCGACACCGTTATCTGCTCTCTCGCCAAGATCGTGTCTCTCTATCCCACAACAATGCGGCCCTTCGCCGCCGAGATCCGGTCTGTTCTCAAGGCCTACGTTGCCCCTACCTCGGCAGACTCTGCCATCGTCCCCCGGGGCTTGAGAGAGAGCTCCCGGCGTCTCTATATCCTGTTGCACTACACAGCACCCAAAAACGGCAGCGGCACCGACTGGGCCCGCTCCGTTGGCGGGTCCATAACGCACTGCCATGCCACAGCGGATCAGGTCTTCCGGGCCGTTGTTGAATCCTGGCAGTCCACCACCGGCCACAGAGCGCAAACAGTGCGCCTGGAAGCAGACCCGGCTGGCGGTGGTGATGCCGCAGACGAGTTCCCCCCCTGGACCGGACTAGAGGCTGGCGCCGATAGACTTGTCGGTCTCTTGGAACTCCTCAGCGAGTATCTCAAAGCCCCGACCAAGACCGCCGTTGCAATCCCCGTTGGCGAGCTCCTCGACCTGACCTCCAGGATAACACTGGTGACTCTTCCCACCTCCGGCGCAGACTCTGTCGAGCTGAACCCCGCGATCGGAAGAGACGAGAAGGCCGAGCTGTGGAGCGTGCTCCCTGAAATCCACACCGCCGCGCTACGTCTGCACACGTCCATCATCCGCCGTCTGCAGAACAACGCGCTCCCGCTCTCCACCGACCTTCTCGACCAGATGGTCCGCGTCTTCAACTCCAGCCGCCACATCCCCTCCGTCCGCGAGACCACCTACGTCCTCGCCAACGAGATCCTCCTCCTCTCCGGCCCGACCCTTCTCAAGCTCACTGTCAACTCTCTCACCTCCGTCATCCAAAGCTGCTGCAAGGACATACTCCGCGCAGCCGGCCACGCGGACGACAACAACAACAACAACAACAGCAACCCCTCCTCCGCCACCAGCATCAAGCAAAAGACAACCCCAGTCAACGGCAACGCCGACGCCTTCCTCACCGCCCCCGGCGCGTCCGCGGCCTCGACCAGCGTCCGCGCAAGCCACAAAGCCGCCGCCGACGCGCTCCTGCCGCTCTTTCTCTCGCACCTCCCGCAGCGCCACCTCAGCCCCGACGCCCGCGGCCTCGCCGACCGCACCGCGATCCTCTCCAACAACAAGGCCGCCATGCTCGCCAGCTGCCTGTACCCCTACCGCGACAGCCGCGGCCGCTTCTACCCCAGCATCCTTCCCTTCCTAGTCCGGCAGTTCCCGCACGACCAGGGCGTCGAGGTCCTTCGTACGAACCTGCGCACCGCGCAGCAGGGCCACCATCCCCACCAGGCCTCCTGGGACCCCCGCGAGGGCCTCGACGAGCTGCTCCTGGAGCACGTGGCAGAGGACATGGAAGCCGACGACGCAGCAACGGCGATGGACACGGCCGAGGACGGTGGCGAGCAGCACGACCTAGCGGAGACCAAGCCCAGCGGCTGGCTGATGCAGACAGTCAAGGACACCGCCGCCGGCGTTGCGAACCAGTTCTTTGCAGTGGAGCCCACGGCCGCGGAAGCGGAAGTGGAGAACGCGGAAGGGACGTCGCTTACGCCGCTGAAGCGCAAGGGTGAGCTGATCGAGGCGGCCAACGCCAAGAGGAGAGCGGAGAAGAAGGCGGCGCGCGAGATCCCTATCATGGCTAAGGCGGCGGAGCAGCCGGTTGCGCCGGTGGAGGAGGCGGACGAGGGCGAGAGCGATAGCGAGAGCGATGCGGGGAGTATCCAGATCGATATGACGATGGATGATGAGGATGATGAGGATGAAGAGGAGGAGGAGGGGGACGATGAGTAGGAGGGGTAGGTAGATGTAAAGTACATAATACCTATCAGATGAAGAAAATGTCCTTAGATTCAAGAAATAGGAATAGCATGTGATTGTATATATCAACGACATTGCCTTGCAGTATCTCAGACTCCTATCTTGTGTATGGCCTCTACGGGGTATATCCTTTTTTTTTTCCCTCTTCCTCTTCTCTCTTCTCTTTCCCTCATTGCTCCTGGTCGCAAGCTAAGAGCCAAGTTCAGGTAGGTACGTAAGGTACGTAGGATAGTCAGCCAACTCCGACTTCCCAACCCGTGCAACTACCAGGTACATATACCCAATTCTCCCGCTTGCTCCGATTGCATTGCTTCCTGAACGAAACCGCCCCCCTTTCGGCCTGTCTCCAATACCTGATATCTAACATGTACGTCTACACGGCTGTCGCCAAGACACGCAAAGGGTCTTTGTCCAAACACAGCCAACCAGCCAATCCAAGCATGCTCGGTCCGGTCCAGTTCAAATCAAAACACATCCCTTTGTCGATGCCTGGCTGACATGAGTGACTGTCTGGGGGGGAAGCGCAGAAACAGCCTTCAGAGAAGAGGCAGCATTCCGACCTTCTACCACGCTTCTTCTTCCTCTTTTTCTTCCCCGCTATCCGTCTCACTCTTTCTCTTGATTTTTTACATTCCCTCCCTGCCTGTTAACCTGCTAGCCTAAACCGCCATTTGCCCGCAGGATCCCGGACAAACAAATAAACAAAACAAATAACGCTTAAAATTCCCACCAACCAACCCATCAGCCCGCTTTCCATACCATCCGGTTTTCCCCTCTCTGTAAATGCTCAAATGATACCCTTTTTATGTTAGAATAGTTCCCCAATGCCGTCCGGTCTGTGTTATATGGCCTTGAGCTGGCGCCGAAAAGCAGATAGAAAGGGACGTAGCAAAAAAGGGATCGAAAAAGAGGCCTAAACCAGGGTGGCGTTAACGCAGTTGGCGATGTGAGACGGATATCCCCAACGCAACGTGACAAGCCAGTCCACGCGCTGTATATCGCGATCACGCCATATACCCCGCGAGAAAAAACCGCGGGCCATGCACGAACGAGACCATCTCAATCACGCAACCAAGCCCGTCTCTTCTCCTCCTTCCGCGCCCTCCTTTTCTCCTTAAACGCCTTCAGTTCCGTCTTCGTCGGCTTCTTGCCCGCGCGCTCCGCTTTCAGACTCCTTCCATCATGCTGGTTCGCCGCGGCGTCGACATCGAAATACGCATTCATCTGGCGCTTGCTCTTGGCCTCGTCCGTGTGGCGCTCGACGCCCTGGTCCGGCGTCTGCCATTGCCCCGTCCAGCGATTGAATTGCGCTACGTTGGCGTACGCCGCGGAAGCTAGGTCGGCGGGGGCGGAGGTGGTAACCCCCTCGGATATTACTGCGGAGGAGGAGGAGGGCGCGGCTACTGCGCGCGCGTTTTGGGCGTACCATGCGTTCTCGTCGTAGCTGCCGTGGATGGCGGGGTTGTAGCCGCCTGCGACGGAGGAGGGGTTGCTTAGGGTTGATTTGTCGGCGGTTGAGGGGATGATTATTGCTGGGTCGGGGGCGGCGGTGGTGGATGTGGATGTGAGTGCGGTTGCGGCGGCGTCAACGGCCACGCGGGGGTTTTCGCGCTGCCAGACACCTGTGAAGCGGTTGTAGAACCACCAGGTGGAGTCGGTGGTGTTGAAGTGCGGCGTCCAGCCATCGTCTTGCGGTTGCTGCTCCGGGAGGGGCTCGGCTGGGAGGGGCGGGGCCGCGGGATCGACCGCGTCGTGTTCTTCTTCGTCAATTAGGCCTGGCTCGGGGGACGAGGACGGCTCGCGTTGGTCTGGGAGGGGTTCGTTTGGAAGAGGAGGATCTGCGGGCTCGTTGTTGTCGTCGCGGGGGTTAGGTGTGGAGGAGACAGCTCGTTCGGTGGTTTTGACGGCTGCGTCCTCGCGTGATGGGCTCGGCGGAGCACTCTGGTCTTGCGCGTCAAGCAGCTCGGGTTTCGAGTCCTCCGCGTTTTTGGATTCTCCGTCATTCGTCGTGTCGGCACGGGGCAGCGCGGCCTCGGGATCCGTCTTGTTCGATGCGGGCGACGACCCCGGCGGCGGCGCGGAACCAGGCGCGTGATCAGCTTTGACGAGGGAGGGCGACGACATGGTGACGCGGGCGTCGTCAATGAGAGGATGGCTGGCCTGGAAAAGAGAGATTCAGAACCGAGACAGGCATTTCCTGACGAATGTCCGTCTCTCTCTTGCGAAGTGCTCAGGAGAGAGTGAAGAGAGGGAGTGGGGTGTCGTGGTGGACGTGACGTTTCGTTTGCTCGGTTGTAGCCGCAGGCGCCTCGATCAACGTCGTTTTGGTGAGGTGAAGTACCTGTAGCGCATGTTTAGGTCCAGTGAGAGTTCCAGATGCACCTCGAAAAGCACGGGCCCGCAGGAAACCTCTCTACATGCATAGTTATTCTCCACTGGCATGGGAGCCGCTTTGCACGGTGTTACCGAGTTAGCAGGGTTATGTCCTCATTCAGTAATCGGGGGTTACTACCAATTGTTGCCTGCCCCGGAATTTTGGAGTGGGTCTCAGCAAGACGGCCCGCAATCGCCAAGGAGCGGTCTTCAACGGTCGTTCGTTGAGCTTGAACTCATTCAATGGATTCATTCGATTCTTCTTCGTTATTACTCCTTTGCAACCAACCACTTGATGGCCAAAATAAGGTAATTAGCTGCATGGGCAGCACTATACCTCCGAGAGTGCCTCCTCACTATTCTGTGCGCGCCTCGTCTCGTTTCTCCTCGGATCCTTACAACGCCCACGAATCCAATGGCAGAGATGCTTGATCGACGGACGGCATGCGCTCTAGACAGATTGCCCCTGCAACGACAACGACAACGACGATGAGCAGCTCGGTTCCCTGGCTCCGATGCCGAAGCTAAATAGGGGGGTCGTCATCACCGGCTCCCCGGATTCATAGGTCCAGGTAGCCTCTACCCGGGTTTGCCTGGGACGGGGCGCTCCATCCGGCTCTCACAATGCGACCAGAGTCCACCGCACACATTACGGTGGTAGAGAAGAGGGCCATAGACAACCGAGAGCCTCCAAATCCCCGAGTCCCGGCGTCGGTTCCCTCCATTTTTAGATGTTGGGTCTGGCGACATCCAGTTTAGCCGGATTGCAAGGCTTTCAATCCCACACACTTTATATGGCAAAATGCGGATCCCTGGACCTGGCGTTGCACCCGCCGTTGTTTGCAGGCTTCTGGAAGTGATTCGCCCGTCGTTGCGGGCTGTTGCTCTCTGGCTTTTGCGCTCTCTCTCTCTCCCCCCCTCTCTCCTGTCATGATCATGACCGAGTACAGCTTGTACACACGACTGTCTTGGCAAGCGCCCCACTCATGCATACTATGATATACACATCCCATTCAATTCTCCTCGCTGCTGCTCCGAGGCATTGACCAATAGATTCAGGTACGCGCCATGCTTCGACATGCTTGAACCTGGACTGCACCTCGCCTCGATCCTACAACAATTAACATCCCAGATGGGGCCTGACTTTACCGACGGGCCGTTAGACCTGGCAGTTGACGCGTCGTAGGCCAACCAAGCTTGGGTACCGCCCCGGAGCAGGCCATGACGGGGATTGCTATTTGAGCGGCCTCCCCCCAACCTAGCATCATCAGCTCCCGTGCCTGTCCTGTTATGCTGTTCTTGTTGGATCTCGGTCCCTTTTAAGAAGAAGTGCTTCACCCGTATTCTCTCTCTTCCCTGATCTCCTGCAGTCTTAGTCTTGCATGCAGCTTCCCTCCCGTTTGATGTACATATGATCACCAGTCACCTCCTCTGGGTCATCACAGCATCGTTTTTCCAGGCCATTCGCCTGGCCAGTTGTACCTGAAGAGTCGTCTGGTTTCCTAGAAACCGTCGCAATGGCGATGGATCGTTTACCTTCGCCGTTGGCCTCTCTCGTCCTCCTCATCTCTGCAGCTATACCCCTCGCAGCAGCCTCGCCCTCACTTACAGACGACTCACGATGCGGGTGCTTCTTGACCAACGGCACTGAAGACAGCTTTTTCTCCAAGCACAGCTTCTTTGACTTTCGGAATCTCGCTCAATATGCCGGCGTCCCGGCTGTCATCCCCAACTCGGCTGACAGCGCCTCGGCCTCATCAACAAGTGACTATTTCAAGTCAACAGCATGGACGGACTGGTGGATGGTGGGAAGCTGGAACAACAGCCTCAACAACCGCGGTGACTCTACCGTCCTCATGATAAACTCGCCCAACAACATTTACATCGAGGCCAACAACGACAAGGTGCCCGCCTCGCAGACGTTCCTGACCCTCCGCACCCAGAGGCTGGAGGAATTTCAGACCGCCGCCGAGATCGAGTCCGTCTCGCCCGGCTTCCAGTTCCTTTCCATGCGCATGCTGGCGCGCACCATTGGCGCAAAGGGCGCCATCACAGCCATGTTCACCTACCGCGGGGCCGACAAGCTAGCTGACGTCCAGGAGGCAGACCTCGAAGTGCTCACCCGCGACCCGCGCAACCTGGTGCACTACACCAACCAGCCATCATACACCGTCGGCGGAGACACGATCGAGAAAGCGACCGAGAACGCCACCATGCCCGACGGCCTGGACTGGACCAACTGGGCCGTGCACCGCTTCGACTGGACGCCGACCATGAGCACGTGGTTCGTCAATGGAAAAGTGGTGGCCAACATCTCGTTCCAGACGCCGCGGGACTCGAGCAAGGTCATCTTCAACGCGTGGAGCGACGGCGGCCAGTGGTCGGGCAACATGAGCACGTTTGACGCGGCCTATCTGCAGATCCAGTGGTTCGATATCGTGTACAATAGCACCGAGACCAAGAGCTCTAGGAAGCGCAACAACGATGTTGACGAGCAGGCTGATTTTGGCCCGCACGGGGTGCTGGCCAAGAGAGCGGGCGAGGCCAGCACGTGCAAGACTGTGTGCAGCATTGACGAGACCTCCAAGCAGGGCCAGCCGGTTATGCTCTGGAACAATGCGGCTGCTCGCTCGCGCGTGAGCCTGAGCGGTGGGCTGGCGGCCTGGATACCATCTGTTGTTGTTTTGGCGACCTTTGCTTTGTCGACTCGGCTGCTGTGGTATTAGGCGGAAAATCCCATTGGACTTGGACTTGGACTCGTGTGTGGCGTTTGGTGTGCTGGCACTGCTATATGAAAGGGGGGTTGGGGGTTGGGGGTTGGTTAGGCTGGTTGTGTCACTTTTAGGTTACTTGCTACACTTCCGTATACTTGCGCTGTGAATTGCGCCTCTGTTTCTTGTTTCGATATCTTGGACATTATGTCTTTTTTTTTTCTGCGGACATTCGTTTGGGGGCTGGGCTGGGTTGGGTTGGTAATTTGATTACCGGCTGGGAAAAAACTTACCTCGGGTTTTTGTCACACGGGTCGTAGGTCAGAGATATGAGGCTTTGGGACCGGCCTCTGATGATATTATTACTAGTCGGCGGATTTTGGACTGCCTGGATTGCAGTATTATAATAGTTTCGGCGTTCGAGAGTTAGGTTGATATGTTGTTCTTAGTTTCTATAATGTGTCCAAGTCATGTATGCAGATGTGAGTGGTTGAAATGTGCCCAGTTTGAAATCTTCAACTCTTCTAGCGTGTCTAGACGTCCAACCTTCCGTGGCACATACTCTCCATGTCTGCATTTCATTTGTTACCAGGGATGCACGCTACCCGATTCACCTACCTCAACCCATCATCCATACCTTGGCCTTGCCAAACAAACAAGCATCACCAATCTCTTTACCTACCATACCGACGCTCCCGGCATCCTAACAACAGCTATAGCAACCCCAACCCGGCACAGAAAAGTCAAGTCTACCTGGTCCCCTGGTCCCCAGTCCCACATTCAACTGATACAGCCCCGCGATCTTGGACGTCCTGTTCACATGCAGATTCGTCGAAGTCTAGTCCAGACAGCCCAGACAGTCCAGCCCGGGAGACTGGTTCCGTCGCACCGCAAACTGCCGTGGTAATCGACCACATTTTCTATTCTTTTTTTGTTTTTCAGTGGGCGGTGTGTAGTGAATTCTCTTTGTTTCGGGCCGGGGCTGGGGAGGATACAGTCCATGCATGTCAGTCTCGGCCCGGGAGTAAAAGAGGCTCTCTGCTCGGTGAAGCGGGTGCTGATCAAACTTTTGTTTCCGACTACACTACCTCGTCGGGTGTTGTGACTCTGTTCTGATTGAGGCGGTGTGATGGAGATTGCAGGGGTATTGTGATGGACAAGCTCGGGGAAATGGGGGGTTGTTTTATTTGTTGTTTTGGGTTTTCTCTTTTGGCAGACACGTTCTCCTAGTAGCCAAGGTATGGTTAACACGCCGGGCAGGTATACTTGAATTCGACGGATGTAGGAATGATATCCAGGTTTTATGGACAGTCGGTCAGCTGCTGTAGCTGTTGTTGGTCTGCTTTTGTTAATTTGCGTACCCCGTGGTGTAATTATGCCGATGAAGGAGAAGCGTAGTCGATCCAAGTCAGAGTCAGTTATTTTCTACCAACAAACCTACAATCTAGACATTCTAGAGAGGCAAGACGAGATCTTCGGCCGTTTGTGTCACATCACTAGAGCAAAAAAATGAGGACCAACAACAACAAAGCGCAGAGCATCACTGCCTCTTTGTGTGGATTAATTACTAAGGTACGTAAGTACGATCTCTATAGAATCGTGGCAAGGGAATTTCTTCTTCATAGAACGACTGAAACGCTAACAATCGATTTACATAGCTGGGCCCGAACCTAACTGCCATTGTGCGCTGGGTGGTTCAAGAATAAGACGGACATGGGATCCAATCCCTTGTCGTCGCTCAGTCGGTCGTATTAGTGTAGACAGCCGTCCAATCGCTTTCGTTCCACTTCTGCTCCTCCCTGAATCGGGTCGTCCGTGCCTCAGCTTGGTACCAATGCTACAGTGAACGATCCTCAAAACTATCATCCCGTACGCATGATCAGTCATTGAATTGTGATTTTAATGAAGCAATTGCATTCTTTTGGACACTCCAAAATCGACTTGTTGTTTCCGGCCGACTTTGTCTTATTCTTTGACGGAAACCCCGACCCCTGAACCCCCAGTCACCGTTTCTGTGATAAACAACAGCCGATGGGCTGTGACACACCCGGACCACACACACCCAACCCTATTTCCCCGCAAAATGCACCCTCGCGGCTTAGACGTTACAGATTATGTACCTGAGTGTAAGTCGGGTAAGGTATGTTCCCCAGATATCATGAGGCACATACGAAAAGGAGGTAACACACATATACACCCGCACACACATACACATACACTAGCACCCCTTAAATACACGACATGACACTTCACCTTATCAGCCCCAACACACCATAACACCGTAGCAATTCACCCAAACCGCGCATGCACACCACACACACAGCGCGGCTGATAAACCCGGGCGTCCGAACCTTTACACCGGCCGTCCAGTCAGATCTGCAACGCAGAACCGCTCGAACTCCGGACCGACGATCAGGGGTTCTCCCGCTGGGGGAAATGTAGCGACGACGACAACAACAACAACATCAGTCTCCGGCCCAAACAAATCACAAGCCCTCTCTCTCTCTCTCTCACTCGCTCACTCGATAAGCCGGTGTGGCCATGCATCCGCGGCGGGGGAGGGGGGGAGATCGTGATCTTCACCGGCACCAATGCATCGAAACGAAAGAAAAAAAAAGACTAGCCTAGCCCGTGGTGTTTTGCCTCGTGTCGCAAGGGTTGTCAAGGACGCCTGTCCCTGTTTCCCGTCCCTCCCTGTGGTAGGTGTGTGCTTTCTTGTATCTCTCTTCGGGAAATAACACACACACACACGTGGAAAGGGGCGGCGGGTGTGTGGGTGCTTAACTTCCGATGAACCCATCCCTCCATGATCATGGCGATTCCCACGTTTATTTTCTTAAAGAACCGCCTCGCTCCCCTTCGCCAAGAAGTCCACGATCTCCGGTTCTGTCTGTCTGTCCTCCCCCCCTTTCCCTCCCTCCATCCAAGACAACTTGGCCGCAACCGATGACACAACCCCACATGTTTTCCTTCCACGCCAACCACCCCAACCCTCACGATGAACAAATTCCTCTCGTTTCTTAGTATCATCACCTACGCCACCGCCGCCGCCGCCGCCGATGCCGCCTGCCAAGCAAAACCCGCGGACGACGACGCATGCCCGCAGCTGCACATCTTCGGCGCTAGAGAAACAACAACACCGCAGGGCTTCGGCTCAACCAAGACCCTAATCGACATGCTGATCAAAACCTTCCCCGGCACGACGGCCGAGGAGATCGTGTACCCGGCCGCGGGCGGGAAGGAGTACGGCGCGAGCGTGGGCGCGGGGATCGCCGCCGTCGTCCGCCAGACGGCAACGTTTGCGGCCCGGTGTCCTGACGCGGTTATTATCATGCATGGATATTCGCAGGTACGTCAAGTCAAGTCGATCTGTCTAGGTAGTTGGCTGGCTGTATCCCCTCGGTTAGGATTTATAAAGCTTGTTTTCAGCTCGAAGCATCTCCAACCGTACAAGTGTGCTGTGTGTTGGACACGGAGGACATAAACGGAGGAGGGAATGATGGATTCAACACAGCTGACAAGACCTAGGGAGCCCAGATCATGGACGACGCCTTCTGCGGCGGCCCAGACATGCCCAGCATCAACTCGACGGCGTCGCTGGTGTCCGAGACCACCACCAAGAACGTGGCCGCCATCATACTCATGGGCAACCCGCGGCATGTGGACGGCCTCCCATTCAACGTGGGCAACGCTACGGCAGGCGGAGTGAGATACTGTCCTCTCTTTTTTTTTTTTTTTCATTTTCTCAAAACAACACACCTTGGTAATGGCAGATTTGCTAACCAAGCATGGCCATGGTTCTAGTTTGCTGCCAGACCAAAGACCTTCAGCTGCCCCGAGTTCGAGGACCGAATACAAGCATACTGCGACTCGCCGGACCCCTTCTGCTCCAACGGGACGAGTCCAGAGACCCATCAGGGGTACGGGAAAGAGTACGGCAAGGACGCGCTTGTTTTCATTGTCAGCAGGTTAATCGTTTGACGTGTCGGGAAAGGTTGCGGCGGGACTCATATATGTATGATGTTTGTTTGCACGACTGAACGAGATTTTTATGGTAATGACTTGGGTGTTTGCTGTCAGTAAATACAAGGCGGCCTATCGAGCTCTTTCTCGCCATTGGAGCGAATAATTCAGGGCCAATAAATAAGCTGTTTTGTTGATTAACCTCGTGTTCTTTTGCTTGGCGTTTCTTACTGTTGTTCTTCAAAGGCCGTTTCAAGTTTCGAAGAGTTAAAACGGGTTGCTATTGCGGAACTGCTTTTCAGTCAGAGGCAAAGCGGCAACCCTGATATGATACGACGGGAGCCACGACCGGCGACATTAAATATTACCACAAAGTCCTGGCATATATGTGTACCTGCGTTGATAACCTCAGCTTAGAGACTTCGATGTGTAGGTAGCCCGGACTATGTCTTAGTGACAAGAGCCTCGTCATCCCTTTCCAGATACCTTGCTGGGGAGTCGAAAACAAAGTGGACATCCGACACGTCGCGGAACCCCAACTGCCCAGCCACAGACCTGTGAAAGTAATTTGATCTTTGACCCTTGGATCATAAGCACGGCTGTGAGGCTGAACGGTCAGAGTCAGCGGTAAACTTTTGGCGGCGGGGGAAAAAGGGGGGGATTGTCTTCTTGGCCTCCACCGCCCCATGCATGCTGCCTGTAAGAGCCTTGGCAAGATCTACAGGCTGCCGATCGCCCAGTCGTGTATGCTAGCGTCCCGGACCAGGGCAGTTCGGGCTTTGGATAGGAAACGGTTTCGGTTTGTTGGTAACGGTTCTGCCCTGGTTACATGCAGCCCGTCGTTCCAGCTTGCTACCGAGCGCCACCAGCACGCACTACCCGGAGGCGGTGAACAGAGACGTATTAAACGGGATATCGGTAACTCATACACACGGATGCGGGAAACGGTTGTCAGACTCAGCAAGGTGTCCATCCACAAGACGAACCCATACGAAAGCCAATACTCTGCGAAGTCCCCCCTATTCCTTACACGGTGTAGAGTAGCCTGGTCTCCAGTGCGAACAACTACATGCCTGCCGTGTGTACGGCGACCAACGGAATGCCTATAACGGCTTGGTGTGGTGTTTACTGCCCGCCCGGCTCGTGATGCGAAAACTTGAATATCTTTGCTAGCACGATCGGTCTTGGAAGCTCATTTAGAATGTCGTGTATAGAGCCTGGAGAAATGTGGGACACGAAGTTGCGATCATGCAGAGTCCGCAGGAGGCTATAGCGCAACCACAAAAAGATGCTGGGGTTCCTTCCTGCAAAACCCTCGTATCTGGAGTCTCATGGTGACGACTGCCGCATAGATTTCCGACCCCGATCGCTCGGAGGTCTGCCGGGAACGGGGATAGCTGAAAAGAAAACTCGATAGGCATCGGCCATGAGGTTGCCGCCAATCTGGTGGCTTTGATGCTGTCCGACGTCGAGCATCACCAACCGGCATTAACCTGGCCTGGCTAGAGACCGTACTGTGTAGATGCCTTGCCTTGCTTTGCTTGACGAGGTGCTTGACGAGGTGTTATCAACCGGGCGAGCTAGCACTGCAACGTGCTGCCGAGCACGACCAACATGGAGGGCACCTGGTCAGAAAAGAATAATAACCCGCACACACCACACTCACTCACTCCCACCCCTCGTTTGTTGGGGAGGGGGATGGATGTGATTGACGACTTTCTGCAGATGAAGAGACATGGGCCGCCGCAAAGAGAACACACCGACAAGCTGCTCTACCGCTTGCGGGGGCTTTCTTTTTTTCATGTCGTGTCACCAGCAGGCAAGGCAAGAAAAAGTCGGGCCAAGCCTCGAAGAGTCGAAGATGAGCATCCCGTCCGATGTTTTGTCTTCGGAACTTCTTGCTAGTGTGAGGCGGTGGAGGCTGGCGGCTGCATCGAGGCGGATAGAGATATTGGAGGGCAGAGCAGGCATTGGTCCATTCTCGACGCATGTCCGCCGCCGTGTCTCGTTACGGCTCAGGGTGAGGGGCAAGGCAGTTGGGTGGGTGGTGAGAGGTGGGGAAGACAGTGTGTGAGGCAGGAGGGGAACATGTCCCGACGCCGAAGTTTGACAAGAAAGATGACGAAGAAAGGAAGAAGAAAAAAAAACCGGCAACCCGCTGCAGACGACCATGACCCCGCGACGACAGTTTTGGCGACACGGCACACAGCATGTGAATGTTGAATACCTATCGAATTGCATTTAATATTTCATGGTTGTTGGAGGTGTGACGGGATGGTTGGGTGGGTGATGCGTCGTGGTGGTGGTGGTGGTAGAGGAAGTGGTGGGGTGTAAAGTGCCTTCCATGTTGATAATCCTTCCCCGAGAGCGAGGACGACCAAGGAGAGGAAGGCGGTGCCTTGCTGCGGGCACACCTCCCATGGGTCTCACTCTGACTGGAGTTCCGAAGAGACGGTCCAAGGTTGGCATAGCCTTGTCTGAAGTCGAGATGCTGCATGACACTTGCATACCAGCCCAGGTAATCTACCTATCAAGGTTCGCCTCAATGACGGGCTGGTGTTTCACCGACCACCACATCGTTGATAATTTTTTTTCCGACGAAAAAAAGCATAAAAGAAGAGACGAACGGCTTTGGGCGCTGTCATCCCGTCATCGAGCCCCATATGATGGTGTAATTGCATGCCCTTAGCTGCCCTTAGGCCCTACGGAGTAATTATCTCGCTGGTGTTAACGTGAACAAGATTTGGCTCCCGTGCTTGCAGACGGCCGCCAGCACTATCATAGCTCGAAGCTAAAAGCGAACATGCAGCCACGAAAAAGCGGGCAGCGTCGAGGAATTGACGTTGGATGATTTTTTTTTAGCTGGGGAAAAAGCATCATGCCTTCATCCCTTTTTCGGTCGAACTAGACGTCGGAGGCGGTACCCTTGCGGAGCTGCTTGTGTCGGGCCAGATGAGGTCATTCTGGCATCTTTCGCACTAACTTTTAGTGACGGAAGACTGCGGCCCTTCTAGAAAAACACTGATGGTTTAGTGCATTGGATCATGTTCAGTCACCAAAGCACCACCAAAGGGTCAGATGAATTCAACGGAAATTACCTGGAGCGGTCGGGAACCACCTCCTTCTACGTGTGTGCATCCCGAACGCTCCCTTGCTTCGTCACCAGTCCACAGGTCCCTTTTCCCCCCACACCCGCAATCCGTAATCCGTAATCCGCAATCCGCGATCCGCAAACGTAACCCGTATGCAGCCCAATGATGCACGCCCTGTCCGGTCCGATCTCGACTTGCGCCACGCTACTGTAGGTAGGCTGTACTAAACTGTTGTTTCCAGTTGCCCTTTTTCAGTCATCATTCTTACGGGCTGTAATCTGCATATTGAATTGCCTGACATGCCAAGTACCTGTGCTGGGAAATCTGGTGCTTGCACCTCACACAGGCTGGTGTCGTATCGAGAGACTCATGGCGCGCACTTCAAATCCGGCTACCCCTTTACTCTTTTATGCCTGCTTGCGTTACGACATCTGGGGACGTCAGGTGTAAGGCATGTGGACTTTTGGTCCCTGCACGCATGGACGGTGTCAGTGATTGGTGCCTGACTGGTGACCCTTCACATGCCCCTGAGTCTGACGGACCAATTTGAATGCCAGACTGTTTATATTTGTTCACCTTGTGTCTTTTTAGTTGGTTGTAACGCTGTTCCTGTCCTTGTTTGACACTGCTTCTCTACGCACTGTTCTTGACTCACCATGAAAAATATAATTATTTTGAGCAGGCGACTTTCGCATTCTCCAGCCCCTTCCCAACCAGGCTGGCAATTCATTACTTCCATCTTCTCTCGTTAATATCTCCGTAGTACGTAGCCCGTAAGATCAGGCAAGTGCGGTTAGAGGCATTGTGGCAGTGAGCAGGGGCAGCGCCTGTGGAGGGTCGGTCGGCTGCAGAGTCGCAGCGTCGCGGAGGGTGACGAACATTTCAATCCACCCGACTGCTCCTCAATGCTCTTGGCTGCGGAAACGACAAATGTTGGAATGTTGTGAGAGTGACCGACCGAATTGAAACAATGGGGGGGTGTGCAAGACAGCAATGGATTGGCACTGTAAGGAACGCCGGCGAGGCACGTGTATCCAATACCATACGTTACGGAACAATTCACTGCTGTGTTACAGAGGTGCCCGTCTCTCATTATTGCCCCGGCCATTCAGTGCTAATACGGGCACCTGTGCCTAGGGCTAGCAAGACTCGGAATGGTGCTGTCGGCAGGGCCTCCATGTCCCCTGCGGCAACTCCTTTCAGGGAACCCCTCCAGCAACTCCACGTTTCTTCGCGTGCCCCAGAGTCCTAGTCCGTCGCCGGCATGAGAAATGACATGACAGATTCGCGAGAACGAAATGGACACACGGGTCCATTTTCCATTTTCCATTCCACAAGTCCATGGCAACCCTTTTGAGACCGGCGACGCAAGACGCAGGTCACAAGTCCCGGCGAGACCCGCACACCTCGGCGACGCGAGCTGCATTTGCGTCTTCCGCCTGCGACGCGAGCGACAAAGCAGGGACTGGAGCGAAATGGCCGGCCGCGGTGAGACAGGCGACTCGGGACAGCCAAAGCTTGCACTAGGGAGGGACGGAGGGCATGATCCATTATTATCAACAACTCTGCCCCGGGATTTCCCCCCACGCAAAGCCCTCGAACTGTTTGGTCTCGACTGAGAATGCGATGTGGAAAGCTTGAAAGAGGAGGCTCGTCCTTCCCGGCTCCAGGGAAAAGCGCGAGGAAATAGCAAGGAGCTGGCCTGCGCCTCCTGGACAGCGGCATTTTGGCTGCAGGAGGAACCATGCCTAGCGTCGTTTTGGTTAATGCCATGTCATGAGGGGCCGCCCAATCATGGCCCGCCCTCTCGGGGGCTCTCCATCAAACGCGCACTCAACACACGAGCGCCCGCCCGCAAAAAGAGGCACGAGAGGCAGGGCCGCCTGGGGAAACCTTGGAGAGAAGGCGAGGTTCCACGCTCCGTACTGTCAATACGGGTTGGCGGTGGGGCTGCACCTCCAAGGCACCGATAAAAGCTGTCGAGGATGAACCGATGGAAACAGCATTCTGCGTGGCCGGTGGAGTGGAGGCTTGCGAGATGCGGGTTAGGTTAGGCGTGGCAGGCGCCTGACTTTGCAAACGTTCAAAGTGGAATATAAAAGTAGTTTATCCCGGAGTGCAGATGGCCTGCGTGGGATGAACTTGAAGAGGGGCAGCCTCGTATTTTTCATAACTTTTTCTTTTGATCCGTCGCGCCAGCTGCAGAAGAATGAACGAGAAAGCAAAAGGCCGCGTTTCTTGTTTCGTTTGTCGCTCCAGTGCGTTTCCGTGCATTACCGTAACATAACAGCCAATCCACTTCTCCTCTGGCAATCTGATCCGATCGATGCGTTAAGAGACTAGCGCGCGGTCTGGCTGTGTGTCTTGGAATTTTTGGCCGTAGCCCGATCGACGAGACGAGAATCTCCCTGCCTGACGTTGACGTGAATTGGGGCGCATCAACTCCTTCCATGTTAGGGGATACCTGCCTATCCAAATGTACCTGGGCTTTGCCTGCCTTGCCTTAGCCCACCTGCACTGACACACTGACTGCCCTGCGTGCCTTGGACTAAGGTACCTACCAGGTAACCCGTAGCGTAGACTGGACGACTGCCCGGCCAAAACGATCCATCAAACTTCCCCAGGGCCAAATTCGCCGGCCGTCTCTTCCCGCCCGTCACCATTGATTCCCAATCTCATCATTCTTTCTTTCTCTCCTCCTCTCCTCCCCCTCCCGCGCCGCGTGCTCGGTCCCAATTCGACTTCCTTTCGACCAGCGCTGCGAAGATACCCAGTGCCAGTACCTTTTGAGTTCTCTTGCTTCCGAGAAAGCAGCGTCGTGGTGCCTTGGTGCTTGGTCCTTCTTCGCCCTCTCGCCCGTCCGCCCATCCATCCGCCGTTGGCCGTCTGCCATTTTACCCTCGTCCTTCGCTACCTGTACCTACCTGGGCCTCGTTTTTGGGACGCCCCTTCTTTCGATTCTCCGTCTCCCGCTGGCCTCTACCTTTCTTGTGCGCTTCTGCCCGGCCCGACTTCCCTAATCCGTCTCGTCTTCGTCTTCGTCTCGTCTCGTCCCGCCTGTCTCGTCGTATTTCGTCCCTCAGCAGCTGCGCTTGTGTGCGTCTCTTCAAAGGACAGCATCCCCATCTCGCTCGCATCGACCACCACAAGGCTCGGCAGCTCGCTCTGCCTGCCTCCCCCAGCCCTCCCTGAACGCCAAACGCATGGTCGACTCCCCATGATCTTGCCCAGATATCGAAATTCACCAGGGCCTAGTTCTAAGACTGCTTGATCTTGTCTTTTTGGGCTGTTGATACGGTCCAACGAGTCGTGACGGACTCGGGAATTTGCCAGGCAACACAAGACGACCACGGTAGCAGTGGGCTTCTTTTTTCGCCAACGACCAGTCTCATCCCTTCCCTTGGCCGCGGGCGTCCTTCGATTCTATAAAGTACCCATCGTTCGCTTTCCGGGAATATCCCCAGCCCTTGCTGTGGGGAGCTGGAACATATTGCCACAATCACCGTGATTGCCAAGTAAGATTCCAATTCTGTGGTCTGAGCCCTCCCTTGGATGAAAAACCCCCCATAAATTACACGGGCCACAGAGTCTTGCATCGTTAGGCCAAGAGCTCGACATTTGCCAAATCCCATCCTGCCTGTGGCTTCATCTTCTCGCTGTCCCGAATGACTGTTAACATGTGTCTCGTGGTTAGAAATCCTCCCTAGTCGGAGTTCCTTGGCACCACCACGCTCGTTAATTTTACGATCTCCTTGCCCTCATTGAGGATTTATCGACCATATCCGTTCTCGTACCGATCGCAGCGTCACGAACCGCGAATCTGACCAGAACATTTCACATCGACCATGGCTGCGTTGGTGCAAGGATATCCTCGGCAATCTGGAACCGTGACAATGCTTCAGACGCGACCCACGTCTGCTTCAGGCATTATGTCCTCCCAAAATCACCCCAGCCATCAACAATATGGACATGGCCTTCCCCAACAACGAAACAGCATCCACGGGCTGCCAAGTGGGGCTGGAGCTCCCGTGGCATACCGTGGTAACTCTGGCCCCGTTCAGCCTTATGCATTCACGGCGACGCCGAGCCTTAATCCGGCTGCACAGTGGCAGCAGTTTAGGACGACATACCGAACAACGTCCACACCGGCCGTCCCAGGTGTACAAAGTTTTGACTACGGCCAGCCTTCGGCGGGGCGCCCTCGATACTCGGCCAGCGTCTCTATGACAAACTTACCCAGCACGGCCATAATCCCCTCTCAAACGGGAGGTGGCTCCAGAGATGATTCGATGCTCTCCGTATCTAGCAGTAGGAGGACGGCTGCGGCGCCTCGACCTCAATCCGCACATATCACCACCGAATCCTTCTCCCAGGCCGGGCTCCCTGCATCTGCCGGCCCCACAAGAGTGTCCCCAGAGCGATATAGACGACCAGCTCCTCGGGCTCCCGAGTCGGCAGTCTCAAGTTTGCAGTCTCATGGACCAGTCTCTCCCCAGCCATCGGGTGCCGGGATACCGGCCGGCGGCATGCCCTCAGGCTCCCGGGGCCCGCCGGACCAAACACTGCGTCCCGCTCAAACCTCGCTGGCAAACAGGCCAAATAGCGTCGCTGGCCCAATGTCCGGATCCGCAGTCGACGACATAGAACTCTCCCGCGCCCCAACACAAGATGGGATGCAAAGGTTTCGGAGGCGCAGTATGCCTGCATTAGATTCTGCCGGTTTTTCCAAACCCCTGACCCCGCCCGCAGTTGAGCAACCGGAAGAATCGAGCCGCCTCGACCAGGCTGCACCCCGCAAGCTTACCGACAGCGAAAACAAGGCCGTCCGAACTAACAACAATCTGGCTGTTGATAGAGGCATCGCTCCCGCACATGCGCGTGCTGGCAGCTCTGACAGCAGATCATCCAGTCGAAGTGCAGGTAGCAGCAGCACGCGTCCAACCTCTGTAAGTCTGCTCTGTTGATTCGTGATCGTGTTCCCCTGCCCCAACCCGCCCATTCCCCAACGCAACCTGTTGCATTGTCCAATCACATGTCAACTGCCACACGCTTCGGGTGGATTTGCTAACTCAAACTTTCCTCAATACTTTTAGTCTGCCAACCGCAACGCCAACCCCACTGGCAACCCCGCCGCGCAGTCGTCTACTCAGGACCAGACCGGCAACAGCGCAGACTATCCCCGGCTAGTCAACATTCCCCCTCGAAGCTCGTCTTCCGATGCCGCGAGCACCAAGCGGGTCACCAATCCATCCCCTCTCTCAAAGCCGGCGGCGATGGACGCGGAGGTAGGAAACCGCCTGTCCGCTGATGCCCCTGCCAACACCCCTGCATCGCCGATGAAGACGTCGGAGGCCCGGATCGAGAGCCCCGCAGTCCGGCAGCTGGCAGCAATCAACCAGACCGGGGGCAAGGCGAGGAGTAAGACCTCGAGGCTCCGACGTGCCTTCTCCTTCGGCAGCGCTGCAGAGTTCAGAAAGGTCGTCCACAACGACAGCGATGCCAGGGAAGATACTGATGCCTCGGTTCCCGCAAAACTTCACAAGGAGCGAAATGCGGAGGAGCTCTACCATGCCGAGCAGGCTCGCATTGCCCAACAGCAGGAGGAGGCGGGCATTGGTAACAACATCTATTCGGGTGGCAAGATCTTCTCCGGGTCAACCGACAACATTTCGATTTCATCTACTGCCTCCTCAGCTTCGATTATGATTCGGAAGATGGGGCGTGGCATGAAGAAGGGCACGAGGTCGCTTGTTGGGCTTTTTAGACCAAAGTCAATCATTGGAGCGCCTGCCGCCGATTCTCAGCTCCCCGAGGCTACGCAGGGCTCCGTTTCCATGGTCACGGTCGAGGCCGAGCGTGAGGCCGAACGAGAACGAGTAAACGTCAACTCCGACGTGCGGTCTCAGCCGGGAGGCGGCACGGGCTTCCCTCATTTGGAGAGGAACTCGATCGATGCCACCGATGCGATCGCTGCTTCCAAGGCCTCCAGCGCCGGGTCGGATCGCTTGGACAGCTCCGGGACGGATACGGCACGGAAGAGCATCGTCGGCGGAGAGAGAGAGAGGGCCGAGGTCCTAGCCGCTGTTCGCAAGGGAATCTTGAAGAGTGAGCCAACCAATTTCTCTGCCGTGTTCATGGTCATTGCTAACAATCCGTCCCCAGAGAGGAGTGGTTCTTCGAGCCCGTCGCCCCGTCCATCGGAAAGCAAACCTCCTGCTTTCGATCCGTCGAGTGTTCCCAATCTGACAGATTCGCCCAACTCGAGTGCCCCAAGCACACCCAATGAGGAGACCCAAGGACACCGACGAACCGGACCGGTTGCGATTGGCAACGAGGATTATTTTATCTCGGCCCTTCGTCTTCGCCAAGACACCAAGAGCGCTCCGTCTACCCCACAAGGCAGCATGAGGCGCAACGCAACTTTTAGCCCCCGGATCGCCTTTTATGAGACGTGGCCGAGTCAGGAGTATGACCGTCGGGGAGATGTTGCCACGTGCAACCGCTTGACACCAATGCTGGCACAGCAAATCAAGGAGGAACTAAACAGTTTCAAGATGGTAAGACACCTACCGCACAACTCGTGGGAATATAGAGCCATGTCACTAATACGAAGGATAGGAAATGGAGGTTCACGAGAACTCCAAAATCTACACGCACTTCTTCTAAACGACTAGGACGATAGTCAAAGGACACAACACATCTCTCGGCTCGTTCATTTTCATACAGGGGATCCAAGGCCCGCCGTGTATTTGAACAGGATTTACATTTTCAAGGCGTTAAGGACATGATAGTCTGGTGTCGTGGCGTTCTCTCACCAATCTCGACCACTTTGCTTCATGATTCGAGAATCTGGCGGAGCGACTTAATCTAGCGAGCATTCAGCCATGCGTGCCCCTCTCTGGTGGGGTTGGTCGACGACGGCTGGCTGATGGGAGGTTTGACGACAAGGTTGAGTGCTGATCAAAAATCGAGTCCTATGTGGCTACGGAGACAAAAGAGAGCATCTGAATATCAAAGATGAGCGCCATTCGGTGGATGAGGATGCTGAACGGGTGGCATAGTGATGTGCTGGCATCACTTGACGACATGGAGATCTACCATAGGGGGCTGTGGGACATTTCTCTGCTCTTATTGTAACGGCGATCGAGCTCTAAGCCTTCGTCCATTTTTTGTCTCTTTTCACATCCGGACTTGTCGGCATCGGTTTTCTCTTTTTTTTCTCGTTCTTCTTTTTTTTTGAAGACAGCAGGCAACGGCACCAAAAGACAAGAGGAGCTTCTCTCAGCGGTTTGCATTTACAGCGAGGTCATATTTTTATTTTCATGTGTTGGTTCTTTTTTTTTCTCTTTTGTTGTTTCGGGTACACAAGACGGAACCCGACGAGGCGAGGCTACGCAAGCAAAGCAAATGGGGTTCAGCTTAGCAGGAAGGAGGAGGCCTGCTTGTTGCTGAAGATGGGCAAATCATGTTGTAATTGCCCTGTTTCTTGGAGGCGCGTCTTTTTGTCGTCTCTTTTATTTTTAATCTTTTTTTTTTTTTTTTTTTTTTTTTTTTACCTCCTCTCTCCTTGGCATTTTTTGCTTGCTTTGTGGTTTTTGTTTTGTCATTTTTCTGGTTTGTTACTGTTCTTATCTTGGAGGGGTTTGCCTATGTAGTCAGTGAAAGTCTTCGTTGCCGTCAGTCCGTCCGGGTACCAGCCAGCGGGAGTGTGAGGGACGGAGAGCGGTAGATTTTGGGGGAAGTTGGGGAGGACAGTGGCATTGAAGTGTGGTGTGGTGGAGGTGATAGTCAGGTATTCTAGAACTTGTGGGGAGCTGGAAGAAAATCAGACATGCATAACTACCTACCCAGTACCTAGGCATGTGCGATGCGAGCATATGTGAAGTTGGGATCATATCATACCTAGGTGCTACTCACATGCGCGGTTCGGCTTATGAGAATTGCTTTGGCTGCTATTCTACGTGTTTACGGTGATATCTGTGTCTCTGCGTTGCGAGTTGATTTCCCCGCGTCTCTGTCTCCGACCTCATCTGCGTCGCCGTCTTCGTCCGCGGCTTGGGCGGTCGGCTTGGGCAGGTCTGCTTTCCTTGTCTACTGTAACACCGTAGGGAGGTGGGGAGGGACTCGCTGAGATATTGGGCGGGAAAGGTCGAGGACTACAGCAAAGGCTTGGACTTGAGTGGGTAGGCGCCGTATATCGCACGCCATCGGAGATGTGTGAGGAGAGTGATGGCGTTGCCTTGTTTCCTGCACAGTGTTGAGACTGGAATGCGTGCCTACCTACCTATGTAGGTACCTGAGGTATGTACCCTCGAGGTAACCTGGAATCAACCGTGGATAGATCGTACTGCCTTAACTCGTAAGTCAATAATTGTCTTGGGGCGGCTTTTCGAGGAATTTCATCCTCGGATGTTATCCGCCTGTTGGGCTCCAGGTCACCTATCACACTCACTACCTTACCTGGTACGTTACCTGACCTGTGTAAGGTGACCTTTGCATGCACGCTCAACTTTTTCAACGGTTCATCGAATCGGAGCGACTCCCACTCATGTGCGCGGTGATGGAATGGTCTTGGTTTCATGGTGACCTTTGAGTTACCAGTTACCTTAGTTGCATGGATAACCACCTCACCAAAGCAAGCCAAGCACCCGCCTTGTCCGCTCCGTGCCTTGCTTAGTGTAGTGTCCCTGCTAGCGGCTCGCGAGCAGCGAAAGTTCCTGGGTTCGGTCCACTCAGCCTCTCCGTGCCTCTGTCAGCCTTGCAGGACGGAAATGCACCCCCCACTGACCTGCTTGGCTGCTTGGCCTAAAAGGTACCAACTTTTTTTTTTTTTTTTTTTTTTTTTTTTTTGGCCCTCCCGCGATTGCGGCAATACAGATAACCTAATCACCAAAAGCTTTACCTACGGCGTACAAACCTTGCCTGTCTTGAGGGCCCACGACTTTGCCCTCCATCCTGGAGAAACTCACGCTCGTCGCTCGAGCTCGGCAGTGGACCGTCTGTTTGCGACAGCGCACGCGGGAGACATTCAACACATCCATCATCATGGCTTCTTCCGCCGGGGTCCAGTCGTCGGATGCGCCGCCGCCGCTGTCACCCAGGAAGAAGCTCCACGGCAGGGCATTCTACGAAAGCATCGGCAGCCCCAAGTTCATCGTCGCGCCCATGGTCGACCAGTCTGAATTCGTGAGTTTTGTCGCCCACTCCCTTCCGCCCGTTATAAGTTAAAAAAAACCTAACAAACACCCAGGCCTGGCGCATGCTCTCCCGCTCCTTCCTCCCGGAATCCCAACGCGCCAGCCTGCTCGCCTACTCTCCCATGCTGCACGCGCGACACTTTGCCTCGTCCCAGAAATACCGCGACACGCACTTCCAACCGACCCGCGTCCCCCTAACCGACACAGTCCACCCACTATCCAACCCCCTCCCGCCCCCCTTCCTCGACGGCAACCCATCCCTCGACCGGCCCCTCTTCGTCCAATTCTGCGCCAACGACCCATCCAGCCTCGCCGCCGCGGCCCAACTCGTCGCGCCCTACTGCGACGCGGTAGATCTCAACCTGGGTTGTCCGCAGGGGATAGCGCGCAAGGGCCACTACGGCGCCTTCCTGCAGGAGGACCAGGCACTAATCTTCTCACTGATCCGTACGCTGCACGAGCAGCTCCCCATCCCAGTTACAGCCAAGATCCGTCTGCTGGAGACTAAAGAAGCGTCGCTTGCCTACGCGCGTAACGTTCTCGCCGCGGGCGCGAGTATCCTCACCGTACACGGGCGGCGGCGCGAGCAAAAGGGCCATCTAACCGGCCTAGCGGACTGGGCTATGATTCGGTACCTGCGGGATAACCTCCCGCCTGAGACGGTGTTGTTTGCCAATGGGAATATTCTGCAGCATGGGGATTTGGAAAAGTGTCTTGAGGCTACGGGGGCAGATGGTGTTATGAGTGCCGAGGGGAATCTTAGTGATCCGGGGATCTTTGCGGAGCCTCCTGATGTTGGGGACGAGGGCCGCGAGTACTGGCGCGGTAGGGATGGGCGCGGTGGGTGGCGGGTTGATGCGGTGTTTAGACGGTATATGGATATTTTGCACAGGCTCGTGCTGGAGCAGGACCCGCCGGTTAGGAGGGAGCTGTTTATGGTTGGTGATGATACCGCGTGGATTGACGCGGCTGAGGCGGGGGAGGAAGGTGATGGGCAGCCGCCTGCGAAGAAGCGGAAGCATGACGGTGGTGGTGGGTCTGGTTCCGGTGTTGGTGTTGGTGGAGGGGGGAAGAGTGAGAAGGGAGTCTCGTCGCCCAACTTTGTGGCAGTGCAGGCGCATCTCTTCCACATGCTGCGGCACTTTGTCTCGCGGCACACCGACGTGCGCGATCGGCTGGGCAGGGCGCGCATGGGCGACATCTCGACGTACGAGGCGATTCTGGCGATGGTGGAGCGCCGCGTCGCGCAGGGGCTGTTGGAGTATGAGCGAACGGACGGCAAGAGCGTCGAAGACACAAAAGAGGTGGAAGTGCAAGAGGGAGAAGAGGAAGAGGAAGACGACCCCGAGAGCTCCGTCCGCGCGGTGAGGGAGTGCAAGCGGCCGTGGTGGGTTATCCAGCCGATTATTCGGCCGCTGCCCAAGGAGGCGCTGGCGAAGGGCGCTGTGCAGGTCAAGAAGCAGAAGGCGGTCAAGGGGCCGGTTGAGTCGGGGAAGAGGAAGGCGGAGGCGGAGGGGGAAGTGGTTGTTGAGGCTGGGGATGGGAGTGGTCATGCTGCCACGGAAGCATTGGAGACGACGGTTAGTTACCCCCAGAGCCAGCTTGTCAGCGGATGATTGCTGTTCCTGAGAGGGGGGGAAGTGGTGGGTTATTTGGGCCATGGTTTTAGACTAGACATGTAGATGGGAAGTTAGGGATATAGCTTGCTTGCTTGCTTGCTGTGTTTTGTAGAGAAGATGTGAAGGAAGGAGGCACTTGCCCATCATCTATCTCATCACACCTTGTTTCTCTCTGTTAAAGAGATCAAGAAGAACGCTTGTATCAACAATATTAATTCATGAACAAAGTAAAAAAGAAATAGACACATGCGTACCGCAAATGACACGGTGGTACAAAACTGCTTATATTACAGAGGGCTGTTGTTTTCTTTATTTTTTTTTTGCTTTCTAACTGGTATTTTACATTCTATTATACAGTATACAGTATACACACACCGCTCACACTCACAGCCACACACATACACATACACATACACACACATCCATATACATATACACATACATAACCCCCCCTCCTCTAATGACCCGCCTTAGATTAGACAAGCGCAGAACCACTAAACATACTCTGCTTAACCTCCGCCACAACATCCCTCCGATCATCCTTACCCACCAGCACGATCCCCCTTCCGCGCCTCCCCATGCGTCCCGCCCTACCAAGGCGATGGATAAAATCAATCGTCGTATGCGGCACATCGTACAACACCACATGCTTAACAGCTAGTGTATCAATACCGCGCGAAGCAATGTCCGTCGCGACGATGACCCGCGTATTAGCCAAGTGCCGCCGGCCGCCAGCAAGAGCAGCCGCGGCCTCGGCAGTGGTCTTCATGGGTGCAGACGAAGTAAAGTCAGCTAGCAGGGCATCCTTCTCGCGCTGGTCGCCTGCGTCGCGGTGCAGGGCTACCGCATTAATACCCTTGGACCGGAGGTACTCTGCGACCGCCGTAGTAGTCTCGCGCTCGTTGACAAAGACCATGATCCGCTTCACGTCGATCTCGGCAGCGGCCGCGGCGGGTGTCGTCGGGGTACCAGCGTTAGCGGCGGCTTCTTTCCCGATGGTCCAGATGGCGTCGGCGCAGGCCAAGTTCTTGTTGCCGCGGTAGGGGTCCTTGCAGACGTCGATGACGCCCAGCTGGACGCGGCGCGGGATGGCGTGCAGGTTGGGGGTGGTGATGCGGGTGATGTCGGGGAAGCGGTCGGCGAGGAAGTTGTCGAGACGGAGTGGGATCGTGGCGGAGCAGAGGATGAGTTGTTTCAGCGAGGGCATGGCGCGGTCGACGATGGCGATCGTCTCGGGCGAGAAGCTGCGGTCGAGGAGCGAGTCGGCCTCGTCGATCACCAGGTGGCTCACGCGGGAGAGGACGTTGGGGTCTGAGGTTGCGATGGAGCGTAGGAGATGCGGCGTGGCGACGATCATGTCCACGCCTAGGTTGCTGAACAGGTTGCGCTGGTTCTTGAGGGCTGAGAAGCTTGATGATAGGGCGCGCACCTTGAGCTTGGCTACGTGCGCGATCTTCTTGGCTACGCGGGTGACCTGGTCGACTAGCTCGGCGGTGGGGACCAGCACGACGACGCGCGGCCGGGCGGCGTTGGGGTGCGGTTCAAAGTTCTCGATCCACTGGGACAGGGGCTCGACGCCGCGGCGGGTCTTCTCGGCGGCCAGGCGCTGCTCGTAGGCGGCGGCGGAGGTGTCTTCGGCCTCGGCTTGCTTGAGCGCGTTCATGGTGGGGAGCAGGTAGGCGAGGGTCTTGCCCGAGCCGGTCTCGGCGGCCAGGAGGAACTCGGTGCGGGCCGGGGGCTCGCGCTTGGACCGCGGCTTTGGGCCGAAGCGCTGGCCGAGCAGGGCGGGGATGGCCAGCCGCTGCACGGGAGTCGGCTTGATGTCGGTCATGCCCTGCAGGGCCTCGGAGACGACGGCTTCCTGCATGATGGGCAGCAGGTCGAACTGGTCAAACGACTCGACGACCTGCATGCGGTCCTTGATGCTGTTGCGCTGGCCGTAGTTGATGGTGGTGAGGGCGCGCTGCATGTTGAGCGCCTTCATGGTCCCCCTCTCGTTCTTGCCGTTTCTCCTGTCTCTCCGTTCCGGCCTGTCGCTCCCGTCGCGAGTCTCGCTGGCCTTTGCGATGGCCGCGCCCCTGGCCTTGGTCGGGTCGATGTTGGCCGTGGTCCTGTTCATGCCGGCAAAGGGGCCGTCGGGCCTGTTGCGCCGCTTGTTGCTGTCGTCATAGGGCGCGCGGGGCTCACGGGGGAGCTGCGACGCCGCTCGGTCGCCTGGCGGTGGTGCTGGTCTGAGTGTCGACCTGGGCGGTCTGGTGGTGGTGGTGGTGGTGGGAGGAGGAGGAGGAGCTCGTCGGGAATGGTTGATGTTGGCGGTGGTGCGGTTCATGCCGGCAAAGGGCCCGTCGGGGGCGTTCCTGGGCCGCCTGGGGCCGTCCTCGCGCGCGGCAGTCGACCGTCCGACATTGTCAGACAGCACCATGCGGGTCGGCGTCGTGCGGCGATCTCTGCCGTCGCGGCCCTCAGAGACACGCGTCGCAAACGTCCGCTGTGCCAGGTAGGGCTCCCGGCCTGCCCTGGCCGGTGTGCCAGCCGAGCGGCATATCAGGCAGACGGACTCGCGTGCTGTCCTCAACATGGTTGATGGGGTGCCTGTGTCGCGTTGGGCCTCGAGATTTCAAGGTTGGTGTCGCGCAAAACGTCCCAGCGCCCCTTCCTCACCACCCAAATTTTTGGCTTCCAGGTTGGGACGACCCACTCCGTCCAGTTCTGCCGCGCTTCACCATCTCAGGCACCCTTGAGCCATTCGGGTTCCCCCTTGTTGGCCCCGGCACACGCTAATGCACGGCTACGTAACCCGTAGCTGGGACCCAGCTCTCCAACTCCCGGCACCCGGCAGGTCTGTGGCGACTCACGATTTATTCTTAGTACCTGAGCAACCTTAACCTCTCATTCTTTGGCCGTTTACTGTGTACCTGATCGCCTGCAAAGAGATCCACAACCATCAACCACACTGAATGAACCGCTATCCCGCGCAGGATTTGACGGGCAAAAATTATCAACAACCAACCAGCTGAGGGACAGACTAATCAACAAGCAGGGACCGCCCAGTTGCGTACTTTCTCCTTCCACATTTCCATCTTCAAAATACAATTTTGTAGGCTCCATACCTTCCCTCCTTGCGTTGCCCTTGTTCTGCTCGGCCCATGTCCTTCCTGTCTTAGCATTGCCATTACCCTTCACTTGTCCCAGCCGCTCTCTTTCGCGAAATCATATCTCCTCAGTGCCCCTCTTTGCCAGCAATCTTCCACCATCCCAAGCCCATAAAAACAGCGGCCGCGCCTGCCGTCAAAAGCCTGTGCAGCGTTAGCACCATAAAACGGATTGCGCTGGCTCTATGCGCGCCGGGATGGCTGACCTTACGTCTGTCGCCTATTGCCGCCACACAGTCTGCTGATAAACCCTCCGATCAAGTCCACAAACAACAGACGGACAAAGGCCCGGAACCAGTTGCCCCCATGGTCGCCCTTCACTCCCGCCGAGTGCATCGAAGCCGGCGTGCCTGGTCTCTCTCCTTGGCTGGACTCCCCCTGGCCCGCCTCTGGTTGGCCTGTTCTTTTCCTGATTTCACCGGTATGGCCATTTTCCACAGCCGTACTGGCGCCAACTTCCGACACGCCACTGTCAGTTGCCTCGGTGGCATCCGCACCTGCATCCCCATCTGTATCTGTATCCCCAATTCCACCCTTCGTCTTGATGTGAGAGCTGCTGCCTTCGGTCTCATCTGCCTGATCAATCACGATCCGTGGGTTTTGCGACTCGCCTCGGCTTGTCTCTTCTGTTCTGAGTGTCTCCGGCGCCTTCTGCTCTTGCACGGGGCGGGCCGTGTTCTCGGGCTCGCTGGGCCAGCTCCAATTCGTGTATTCTGACGCCTCAAGGATCGCGGTATCACGCAAGACTTGCGAAACATCATGCTCCGGCGCTGCCGCACCTTCCTTGCCCACATGACCAGCGTTCTCTGAGGGGGGTGCATCGTCCATCTTGGGCGCATCTTCGGCCTTGACTGCATTTTCCGGCGTTGGCTGCCCCCCCGTTTGGGCTACACCATCTTCTGGCTCAGGTGGATCCTCGGGTGTCAGTGGCCCCTCCGTTTTGGTCGAAGCATCTGCCTTGGTTTCGTCTTCTGGCGTAGGTGTCCCCGGGGATATAATCTCCTTCCAAGCAATCCCTTCATCCTCATCAGCCGTCGGAGGCTTCAATGTGGACCTTGTTTTCTTATGGGGAGGCGCAAGGAGTATTGCTGGGGGAAATCTGCTTGCTTCGGCACCACTAGGCTCCTCACCTTCATCCTCAGCCTCATCCTCGGCTTCCGAGATGGACTGAAGTGATAACGAAGATGAGCGAGCTGAGCTGAGGGGTGACCTCGGTACTTCCAGATGTCGGGTGGGACGCGGCACCACAGGGCTCGCCATGACGGGTGATGCCAAAAAGACATCTCCCGTGATGTCCTCACTCCCAGGCCGAAGGGTACCAATCACAGGGGAAAGTGGTGCTCCCTCAAATGCGACACGATCCTCGTCGAGACCTGTCTCGATCTTCCGAACCGTGTCAATGATCTCATCCCTGTTAGACGGGAACCGCTCCAGAGTTGGATCGTTGACATCGATGCTCTCAGTGCCGTAATCTTTCTCTGGCGTCTTGTCCGCAGGGCTTTCCTCCCCCTCGTGTTCACTCGGGACTTCGATTGCCTCTGTGTCGTACATGCCGACCGCCTCATGTGCAAAGAGTGGAGGTCTGTGATCGCCATGCTCCGATGGATCAGCCTGGACTTCTTCCTCGGGCTCATGAACCTCAAGTTTCGGACCGATGTGGGGAGATTCCTCTGGCTCGGCAATTGCCTATCAAAAGTGTTTAGCTTTCTTCCTTCTTTTTTCCCCTCCCAGCTTGCCACCGGGCAGGTAACTGGCAAGCATCTCACCTCGTCATTATCAAGAGTCTGAGCGCTATCCGCTACTTCTGCGGCAGTCTTCGCCACTTCGGAAATAGGGGTTGAAGACATGCGGCGGAATCCAATCCTTCCAGCCTCGTCGTCGGGTATAGGGGTCTCTGGCTCCTCCTTGTTAAGGAGGGCGGCAGAGTCCGCTACCTCTGCAGCAGTCCTTGCGAAGCTAGGAGTGCTAGAGCCAGAATGAGGTTCGTAACGACCGAGGATTTCTTTGGCTGCATTGGCGGGAGACAGTCCCGGCTTGGGGGCAACCACGTCGCCGTTCGTGCTCTTTGGTATCTCAACTCCGGCCGGCTTCTCCTCGCTGCCGATCGGAGGAGTCCCATTAGGTGACCTGCACAGGTTAGCACGCTCCTTCTGCTTCAGCCATGCCAGATACGGGGAGATTGGCTTACTGCTCGGGAGACGGCACTTGGAGCTCATGATTCTTGTTGCCCATGGCGTCTGTAGCCGTGGGAGTATCGTCGTCATTCAGGACCCACCAATCTCCAGTACCGACTCTAAACTTGTAGTGAACCTTTGAGCCTGGCTTGCCCCAGATTTCCTTGTTGAAGGTGTGTTCGCCATTTTCATCGGTAGTATAGTCCATCTCGTGGGCTTCCCATGGCGGATCCGAGAAGGTGCCCGCGACAAAAATTGGCGGCTGGGTCCCCGGTTTCTGGTATGTGATGGTGGCGGCGACTTTCGGCGACGCCATTTTGAAAGGCTGATTAGTCTCTGGAAGCTTAGATGCAAGCCAATTGAGACATTTGGTTCGATGCTTGGAGTCTGCTTGCGGATGATACTGGAAGCGCCTGTGACGGGGTATTGTTGGGGAAGCACTATCGGAGGCGATGCGGCGCAGCTGGATTGCTCCTGAGGCACAGGCTATCGAGGATTCACAGAGCTATGCTCATCGTCAGCGCGAAGGTCAAGGGCAATCGGTGCTATTTTGGGCGTATCTGCGTTGCAGAATGCGTGGCCGTAAAGGTTGAGTTCCTCCAGCGGGATCTTGAAGGCGGCTTGGTAAAAGAATGGAACACCAGTCGGAAGATTGGTTGTGCTTGGCTACCTACAGAGAATCCCGGAGATGTTTGGATGGCGGATGCGTCGGACGGCGGATTGGTAGCAGAGACTGATACTGGTCAAGATCGAAGAGTAGGCAGAGGACGAGGACGAGAATGATGATGATGGCGATGATGACAATGACGACGTGCGACGGACAAGGAAGGCAAGGCAATGGATGCAGCTAAAGATGCAGCACGTGCAGCAAGGAACGAGATGTGAATGGGAGAAAGATTAAATCAGCAGCCTCGCTTCATCAGCTCTTTGGGAATAACTGCCATCAACCGTGCAGTTAAGATAGATGTGCTAATAGTAAGGTAGGTAGGTTCCTGGATCTGTCCGTGATCAGAACCGAGCAAGACGGACAGCTTCAGACAGCTTGGTTCTAGGGATGGTATGATAAGGGGAACGAGGTGGGCGTGCAAGGTAACAAAAGCTGGAAGAGATCGTCATGACTGGCGAAAACCGGCCCAGCATGGTCAGTCATGGAGCTTCGATCCTTCCTTCCATCTCACCCCCCCACCTCCCATTCTTCCGACGGTAGCCCCGTACAACACCTTCACTCTACCTCAGCTGATAATTTCACTGACAGTTCCCTCGGGAAGGTACGTCGGTGGGCAGGTGGGCAGGTGGGCAGGTTGGCAGACACGGCAGATAAGCTAACCGGGCTCGAGCCGGGCACGCCTTCCGTGGTGGTCAAGTTCGTCACTATGATGAGGTACACCCCATGCCGACGGTTGAGAAGTCGTTTCTCCCCCCTAAACGTCAATGACAGGGGGCCAGGAGGGAGTACTGTACGCTAAGCGCACGGGCCATTGAAACGGCGGCGATCCCCCGCAGGTGAAGCGTTCCTCTGCCCTGTAAAGTTAACGTCATCGACGGTGCAGGGCGGTGACAAGAGGCACAAAGTATTTTGCCTGCCGGAGCCGCATGTCGCAAGGTTGCAAAAGGTGCCGCGCTGAGGAAGGTACCCGAAGAAGGCACCACAACTCAATTCTACCTGGGACCTTCCTAGCCTAACCACAACACCACAGCGACAAGACGGCAAATAATTTCAGCCAGATCAACAACCACAGCGCGACCAGAACTCTTGACCACGACACCCGAAATACGCACGTCTCCACTCATCAGCAATCATGTCACTTCCTCCCGACACCATCCAGGTGAAGCGCAAACGTGGCCGCGACGAGGGCCCCGTCGACTTCCTTCGTACGTGGCGCCCAGACTGCTCCCAACAACTCTTTTGCCTACCTTGCTGACAGCAAACACACAGGCGTCGAGAGCAACAAGCGTCATCGCAGCGTCTCGGGCGACGGCACCTGGGTCTATCAGCGGAAGCAGGCCGACGCGAAGCCTGTTGACGACAGCCATGGCCCAACAACGCCCATCATCCCTACCATCCTGCCGACCAAAGAAGGGGACGAAAACCGGCCCGTCAAATCCATGCGACGACAGGCGCACTCCAAGTTCGCCGCAGCCGACACTCTTGCCGTTCCGGTACCAGCATCTCTCTTGGATGACCTGACCAGCGACAAAACCCGCCGATTCCACCTGTCGAGATCCAACACGCCCCAGCCCGCTACCAAAGTCTCCAAGAAGCGCGCATCCCCAGCCTTGTTCGTTGAGCGCAGCACCAAGAAGTCACGCGAGTCCAGCCCCTTGTCACTCCCACAGAGACCAAAGGCCATCCCCTCTCAGCTCCCAACGCCCGGGAGGACCGCAGGCACCGAGGAGGATTGGCCTTCGCCGAACACCGTCAGAGACCGGGGTGCTTCTGCACAAACTGCAACTGGTTCAATCCGGTACAAGCGCCCCGGCTCTCGCACTCGAATCAGCACTTCGACGACAACAGCCCCAGCAAAGCACGCTCTCCCACCCTCCCTCCTCAACCGTGAGCGCGAAGGCCTCGACATGGACCAGCTCGCCCGGGACATGGACTCGTACACCCTCAGCCAGATAAACATCAACCTTGACAAGATGGATGAAGACAGCGCCAAGGTCGCCGCTGCCGCCGCCTCAAGCCCGGCGAGGAAGTCAAAGTTCAAGCCCAAGGCACCCGCAACTCGCTACGTCGACCGACACCCAGAGTACCGAGCCGAACTAGAGCGCGCAAAGGCAAACGCCGCCTCGCATTCGACAGAGGCGATGGACATTGACGGCGAGTCCGAGACGGACGAGGACGAATACGTGCTGGAGACGTACGAGCGCATCCCCGCCAGCCGTCTCAAGGACCAGGTCATTCCGCCCGATAGAGTCGGTCTGCTGGTCTTTGAGTCGGAGCCGGACAAGATTGATTTCTTCTTTGGCGAGGAAGGTGACAGCGATGACGACTTTCTCGAGGACGATGAAGATGAATGCGGTAAGCTCCAATCTCACGCATGCATGCAGTCGGCCAATCAATAGTTAACTAACATGAACAAATCTCTTGTAGCCGAGAACTACTACACGGCAGACTACCCAGACGAGGACCTGGACTGGGACGACGAATTCGACCGCGAGCCCTACAAGTTCGTCAACGGCAATGCGTCGGATGCAGAGGAGTACGACGAGAACGAGTTCATCGATGGTGTATGGGACAAGAGCGAGCTGGCCTCTAACCCGTTTCTGCGCATGGGTGAACCCGAGTAGAGTAGAGCATAGTAGGATAAGAGTGTTATTATTGCATTAGCTAGGTACCTAGCTACCAGCAAGCTGCGATCTGCGTTGCTTATTCATGGGCTCAGGATGTTGTTACCTGGTATTGTCAATAGAATTCGTTTGGGTTCGTGGATGGCAAGGTATCGACTATGCAGGCGGTTATAGTTACTGACGATGCGATACCTGTCCAAGATGCCGTTGTGGGGGGCTCTGCAGTTTTTCCTTGTAGCAGTTAGTTAGCGCTCTGTCGAGTTGTAAAAATTGCATGCGCATCGAAATACCCAAACTGTATAATAGAACAATCAAAATCCTCATACAGAAGCATCGAACTCACACCAACCGACAACGTTGACAAAGTGCCACCAGCCATGTTTCCTGTCGGATTGGATGTTTGTCCCAGATCGACTTATCAAGTATCACTCCCTCCCTTCATACGTTTCCCTCCAGGATTCATGAACGCAGCATACCATCCATACATACGTATCTCACCCGTTCTTCACTTCCACAACTCCCGCAAATCCTCGTCAAAGCCAGCAGGACTTATCACGGTAGTTTCATATCCCTTCACTCCAAGCATAGGTAGGTAGGTAGGTAGGTATACGTAGGTAACCGTTTCTCTGAATTGCCACACAACCAAGCTACCAGCTACCATATATAGAGAAAGAACAAAGTACACATTTCCTCCAATTCAACAATCACCAGCCACTTGCACTGCCTATCCACAAATCCCATAACCAGGCGCATTAGCTTCCTTCACAGCCTTCCTTCACAACCATCCGAATTGCTGGATCATTATCCCATCCTATCATTAATCCCCATCCTCGGCCTTAGATGTTCAAACAACCCTTCCTTTACTCGATGGTAAAAGTACAAGAAATACAGAATGCAGCTTTTGACACGCCCCAGGGCAGGATTTTTTTGTATCCGAGCGAAAAGAAAGGTGTGCAAAGGAAAAAAGCGCTGATGGAGTCCCTCAAAGGACAATATAAGAAAAAGAAGAGAGGGAAAAAAAGAGCAATCACTCCCCAAAAGGTTTTGGAGGAAGAAATGGGCGGAAAGACTGAAGGAAAGAGAAAGCCACAGAACACAAATAGTACAGTTTCCTACGCACGCATTCCCACACATTCCTGAAAAAGGAAGCCACATAAAAAAAGAGCCAGCCCGCAACACAACAAATCTCCCTTTTCCTCCTTTTTCCACAATCCCTAGTTTCATCCCTTGTTCCCAGTTCATAACATCCATCCGGCATAACCAAGAGATAACACAACGGGCCGACCGGTTGCATTATCACTGCCGTGCAGCGTGTGCTACTGCGCCAAAGCACAGTTCATGGTTCCTCATATCGGCGACCAAAAAAAGGAAAGCCCCAGTATCCGATTCGTCCTCTTCCATCAATTCCATCATTCATTATGCCCAAAGATTGGCAACGAGGCAAACGCCAAATTGCATGACCCCTGCCGCCAACCGACTGTAGAGTACCAGCGAGTCCCCAAAATGGATCAAAGAAGGAAACAAGAAACAGCAGAAAAGCCTGGCTCAGGTAGGTTTATGATCCTATCCGTAAACAGCGAAACCCAAAGACGCCAAACAAACAACAAAGGGAACCGGAGACAGTACGGGCCACAGTGCGCCGCAAGAAATATACCAAAAACAAACCAATACATCCGTACGAAATGAACCACGAGCCCGAAATAAAAGTACATGCAAAGAAAAAGGAATCCCCGGCTGAATGAGAAGCATCGTAGTGACATGACAGAAACGAGTGAGGAAAGGATAGAAGAGACAGATTTGCAAATACCCGAGATAAAGCGACAGGTAGTTAGAAGTAGACCGCCATCTCGCTATTTTGATGAGCGCGTATCCTGTTCAGAGGAGTTAGTATTCTCTTCTCTAATGGAAGGACGACTTCACATGGAATACTGTACATACCACTCTTCTCTCTGACGTGCTCTTCGGGCCGCTATTACCTTGATTAGCCTGACGCACCAGGGCCGTCAAGGTCAAAGTTGAAGGGGGAAAAGAAGACTTACCAATATCCCTCGCCATCTCACGGTGCTCGGGGAGAACCCAGTCATTCTTCTCGTCGACCAACTCCTCGGGAAATCTCTCAAACAGCGAGACCTCTCCCGTGCGGCACTGCACATGCTTGACCTTGTACTTGACGCCCTTGTACGAGTGCTTGTCAGTGCGGGGGTCGAGGTTGTCGAAGATCATCAGGCCGTCCTTTGTGGTTGCCGGAATCTTGCTGTTGGTACGGTAGTATGAGCAGTTGAGTCCGCCGACGCTGCGTTCCGCGCCATACAGGTGTTTGGGAAACCTTTCCATGTACCTGGCCGCCACCTCTCCCCACGTGAGGCCAAGGTCGGTTTTGAGGTAAATGAAAAAGATCTCCTGCTCGAAGGTGTACGGCTTGTTGCAGTGCTTCTCTTCTTTTTTGAGGTTGGAGCCATCGTAGCTCTGGTTTTGTCTCCCAGGGTCGTCCGAGCTCACCACAACATAATCTTCGTCCTCATCCGCCATCGCGTAATCCTCAACCTCGTCCACCATTACATAATCCTCGTCATCTACCTCCCTTTTCTTTCCCATATCAACTTCGTGCTTCTCTTGTTGCTCGCGGAGATACGGCTTGCGGAAGACACGGCGATCACGCGTCTTACGTGCTCCACATTCATCTCGACGCTTCACTTCGCTGTATGGTTCAAGCCTATTGCATCTTCGAGAACCTCGCCTGGCTTCTTGTACGAAATGTGCACGGCGATGGGGTTGGCGTACTGGACCAGAGTAGGAACGGGAGCCAAAGCTTGCCCTGTTGCCGTAAAGGTCGGTTGGCCGAAGCTGCATCTCGGATGGACCTTCTGGAAGGGACTGAGAGCGGAACCAATGAGGACGGTTACCGAAGCCAGTGGAAGGAGATCCGACAAATGATGAAGTGGGGGATGGGAGAGGGGATGGCAAGCCGTAGGGGTAGATGAAGCGTGGCCGTTGGATTTCAACGACCGGTGGCCTCATTTTCTCGTGGCCAGATTCTGCCGCAATTAGGAGTATGTGAGAAATGGGAGGCAAGGTGTGCTGCTGCTGGTCCGCCTGGAGCTGCGTAGAGCCCCTCAAAGTGATATCTCGAATCGGTTTGCTGCCTCTGCCGTACTGGGAGCTTGTTGAGGAGCCGGAGTAGTGAGAAGACGAGCTTGTAGGAGCCTCAACACACTCATCATCAGGCGGTGATGGCCACCTCCAGCTAGCCAGTGTTGACGGATAGGTTCCGCTAGTGAGGCCGGACTGAGACGAGATAGGGGTAGGAGGCGGAGAGAGGAGTGTTAGCTCGCTGATACCGGGCAACTTGATGTCTGCCATGGCATGCGGCACTGGCAAAGGGGCGATAGGGGGCTGATGAAACGGAGTAATAACAAGCATTGCAGACGAGCCGTTGAGAATGGTTGTAGATGTATGTAATGATATGACTGAGATGGACTGATACTGAAGCTGGACATGCAGAGACTGGAGGTGAGGAGAATGTGACGGAGAGATGGGACCCTGAGACCCTGGACGGAGATCCTCAAGCTTTCCTAATATACATAACGAATGAGTACGGTCCTCTGCAGCCATCTCGAGCAGCTTACTTTGGATTGATAACGATCTTCCCCGCCGCATCTGATAGCTGCTGCGCCTACTCGATGGGCTGCATCTACATCTGCATCTCGAGCATCCCGCAGCCAAGCTACAGCCAACCGGCCGTCTGAGCCAACATGGAGGAGGGGTGAGGGGGTGACGGTATTGCGGCCGTGCCCCGTCTCCTGCGTACGTGTCTCGCCCGTACCCATGCTGGCAGCTCGCCAAGGCAAGTAAGGCAAGGAAGGTAGCTCGACGGCCGGGAAGTGGACATCGGAGGCGGTATGCTCGAAGCTGAGTGTCGTGCAAGCTGTCTGCCGCGAGCTGCACGGCGGGCCTGTGTACCCACCCCGACCTGTCATGAACCACAGCTCACAGACATCAGGTCGGCGTAGGCACAGACATGGATAAAGACCATCACGGGCGTAGAAGGCATAGCGTCGTCCCTCGGGGTCGGGAGGGCAAGGGGAGAGGGGGGGAGGGGAGATGGACGAGACGCCACCAAGCAACGGTCCGCGAATTAGCAGTTCAGAGCATCAGTGACTCGAGAAAAGAGACGTGACCTGGAGCGGCAAGGGGGTCGGTATTGAAACCAGGATTCCCCATCCCCACAAAATGTGTCTTAGACAGGCCTGCGGCGAATTGAACCGACCAGCGGCTGGGTTCGGCCTGACTGCACCGAGAAGGGGAAGTCGCTCGACAGCCTCTGAAAGCCACTGCATCTCGGGACACCGATCTTGCGCCATGCTAGTGGTAAGAATCGACGCCGGGCAGGCTGGAAGGATCAAGAGCGCCGCTTGTTTGGCCGAGCATGGAGATTGCGGTCGGCTCGGTATCCCGTCTATGGCACAGTACACGACACTCGACATGAGGTGGCCATGCTCGGTCGCCATGAGACAGACCCTGGATGTTGCTGCTCCCGTCGTCCCGTGTCCGTCATGCTTGTTATGGTTTGGGAGAACGGCATGGATGGATGGGTTGAGCAAGGTTAGGTAACCGGGAACCTGGGAAGAAGGAAGATCGGTCACGTTGGTGGGACCGTGGTGATCCGGGCAGGGAAGGGTCGGCAAAGTGTGTTACCTACCAGATCGTAGCTGACCAAAAAGAAAGGAAACCGCCCGTCGACCTCGACCGGGAAAGGAAACAGCTTGGAACCCGTGGGCAACCACGACGCTCAACGCCGACTTGATTGGAGTTGCAACGGTCTAGACTTGGACTCGTGCTACTGGTGGCAGGTGCCTGCCGTGCCTGCCAGAGTATCTGACCTGGTATCAGATTTGCCTTGGCCGGAGAGGGTGTTTTGTGAGGAAGGTGCATGCCTGCGCGCCCTTGACAGCTCAGCTTTGGTGACCAGCCCGCCTTAGTCCCGAACCCTGTTCTGCCTGCCCGCATCGACACCAACCTGGAAGACGGGACGTCAAGATCGGAACGAGAGAACGCATGACACTGATTATGCTTGGCACACACTTGCAACGACTCAACAATTCAACCTAGAACCGTCGGGGCCTTCATTGGCATGGCGCCACGGTTCCCTATATTAGCGGCCGTTGGCAGCTTTGGCCGTCCCTTCCTCCTTCAAGTGGTAGCCGCGTTGCTGACCGAGCATTGATAGTAGGAGAGGCAGGTTCGAGGCAGGTTTCGATAGGGCAACAACCTAGGCAGTGGCGGCAGGAAGAAGGAAAGCCCGGCCACCTCATTGATCTGGAGTGTTTACCTTGTACCTGACCCAGGTACCTGACCTTATGTACCTTCTCTGACGAGCCTGGAAGTGACCTGGGTGTCGGTCATGCCGCTCTCTCGCTTTCCCTCTCTCACTTTCCAGTTCACACCTTGATCCTAGAATGGATAGGGGTGCTGTTCACCTGCATGAGACAGAGCAGCTGCACGCCACGACTCCAAATCCCGGATCCAATGAATCCCAAACCGAGCAGCCACCAAAACCAAGACGCCTTCTTTTTCCCAATGCCGCAGTGCGAGTTACATCGTCACCCACATTACCTGATACCCACCACTCGGAAAGAGGGCAGTCCCGGCTCGCGAGTCGTGGTAGTGACAATTCCGCCTCGACAATTACTCAGGTACCTTACCTGAGGGCGGAGGCAGGTACCTCCGACTTTGACTCATCTTACCTGTTTCTGCCCGTGCAAGTCGATCTGATTTGATGTCTGAGCGACGAGCCGGACCGGCCCTGTTCGTTCCAGACGCAGCGACGAACATCGACCGAAATTGGCTGGCGTATAGATCTGAGGAGATGGAGCTAGGCCACCGACACAGACACGGACATGTCAACTTTCGGATTGTCGGACGGTGCACAGCTTTTTCTAGTGTAGAAAAGAAAAGAAAAAGGGAGAAACCGTGCTGGACTTAGCAGCGACTAAGAATCAAGAAACGACAGAAGAGAGAGCGAGTGGGAGGAAAAAAAAAAGAAAGCACGGCCGTCGTCGTTGTCATTGTCGTTGTTGTGGTCGTCATTGTCTATTTCGGTACCTCCCTTTCCAGGTTCCCCAGAGATCGATCGTTGCAACAACTGCATGTGTGGGGGTTGCCCCGGCTCGCGCAATCATTGGCTGTATCTCCTGGAACCGCCTAGTTTGCTGCTGGATTTCTCACCTTCTCGTCATTGGCTGGACCGACTATCACGAAAGAATCACGAAAGAACAAAAGAGAGCGAATGCGTCCGAGTATGCATGTGCGAGAAACAGAGATAATACGATCAAATCAAGACTATCGATGCGTATCCGACGCAAGGGATAAAACGTACCGACCTCAAGCTATCCTCCCATCCCGGCTCGAGAAGTGTAATAAGAAGGTCTCAGTCTCAAAGCAGCCGCTGAGCTGTAAACTGCTGATTCGGATCAAAAATGACTTGTCATCTCTACCTCCCCCGAGTCTGAGACACGGCACCCTCCATTTGACCGCGTACCTGGTACCGTCTACCCAGCGAGGTGCGCATGCTGTACCACGTTGGACACCACCCAGGCATTCGTATTTTGCACTTGTTCAAGTCTGCCACACCCGCAAATCGCACAAGAGACAGTCCCGTGAAGGGAAGCGGGCAGGATTAGTCGACTTGGTCGGCCTAGAAGCTGTCTTACTCTCCCAGCCCTCTTCTTTGGCGTCGAACAGAGACACAGGCATATTGCCCACACCCACACGCACGCACGCCCACACTTACATGCGCTATCTATCAATCGCTTACTTTCTTTCTCTCGCCCGCTCATCCACGCGCACACGCATACCTCACCACCTCATCATCTCACCAGTATGAACTATCTGGGAGAGGAAGGGGGGAATAGGTGGGCAGAGCGGGAGATGCTGCTGCTCACTGCAAGATCTGGTGTAACTGGTGCCATCTGCCCGAAGTCTATTGTTGCCTGTTACACTGCAGCTGTCATTGGGCATCAGAAATGCGGCACCATTGCCACCCATTCTGCAATGGTTTTGTGATACATGACCAAAAAGCGCATTTTTCATCCACCTACAGCTGTGACACGGGATGCCGAAGGCGGCTCCCCCCTCTTTCTCGATTGTGTTGTTAGCTCACCATCCCAGCTTTATGCCGACAGAGATTGTCGGTATCGCGTTTCCAATTATGCCTATATCATCTGCACACACCCGCAGTGCTCGAGGCAGATAGTACAGGGGATGGCCATGAGATCTGTCGTATTTGGCAGTCTCCCGGCCTGTCTCTGTCCGCGCCTTGGACGCCACAAAGGGTCATGAATGCCGAGTCCCGTCTCCAGCTCACGACAACAGCATAGTCACAGTTAACCAAGTCCGCTAGCGCACTGTGAGAGCAACAGACGAGATAGTGCAAGTGTGTAAGTCACGATGCAGACAGCAAGGACTATTATCATGTACCTACACACTACAGCCGAGGGCCACCGCCTCCAGGCTCCTTTGAGCTGAGCCTCGTCGTCTTCCGGCCCTCTACGACCACCCCCAGGTGTGCGCCGGCGTCTAGGTCCAGCATGCTTTCCTTCTTTGCCACGTCTGTGAAGGATTCGTCCCCGGAAAATCGCCTGTTTTGTTTCGGATCAGTTCAGATCTCGGAGAGTTATTATCTGTGCAAGAAGAAAGGAACCAGACGGAAAAGAGAGGGGGGAAGGGAGATGGGGAAGGAAAAAAGAAAGGGGAAAAAAGAAACGAGACGAGAACGAGCTCAAAAAGAAAAGAAAGAAAGACAAGAAGGACAAAAATAACAAGATCCTTCTTCCCGAATTAGGGGCGGGGACGATGAGTTGCAGGGGGTTTCATGGCTTGGGACTTTTGCTTTCTTCTTTCCTCCTCCATCCACTTACCATCCTCGTTCTTCCCCAGACGATAGGTGAGCACAGTCGCTGTTGAGTTCACAATCCCACCCCCCCGAAACTCCTCGGCCTCGTCTCCATCCCTGCTGGAGTCGACGCGGGTCAGCGGCCACAGGAGGAGCAACAACAGCATCACTTTTGGTCATCTGGAGATCTGCATTGCGTGCATCCGATGGGGCTCTTGGACCTGCCGTCGTCGCAACGCCATCACTTGCCACACCGAAAGCAGGAGCGGCGCCATCCCTGTCCTTGGGAGCTCCAGATCGCGGAAGAGGCTGACTAACCTGTGCATGATGGTCTACCGCCCCGGCCGCCCGAATGCTCGCACTGGCAGTGGTGTTGGTCCACGTCTCGGCGGCGGCGGCACCTGCAGCGGCAGCGGTGGCGGGTGCAGTTTCACCACCCCAACCTCTAGAGACAGGAGCAGCAGCTGTCTCCCCCTCTCGACCTTCCCGCTGCCGACGCCGGCGATACATGCTCAACCCGCAGGTAAAGGCTCGAAAGTCCTCGACATCAATGCTGTCCGGCATTTCGCCAGTCAGCACGCGGCCGAGGGCGATGACGACAGCGGCATGCGAGCACAGCAGCACGGCACGCACACCATCCCTATCACACTCGGCGACCAGTGCGTCCATGGTCGCCGACACGCGGTCGTGCAGCTCGTCTATGCCCTCGCCGGTGCGGGACGGCACAACGGCCGCCTTGTACTCCCTGTCCAGCATGGCGGGAAAGAGGCTGGCGAGCTTGTCGTGCGACGCTGGGACAGGATGCTCGAACGGTGCGGCGCCGTACCACTCGCCTATACCCGTCTCGAGGCGGACAGCTGTCGTTGTTGTTGTCGTTGGTGGTGTTGTTGTCGTCGTCTCGAGCAGGGATGCGGCTCTTTTGCGCACGAACGGCTCCACGGTCTGCAGGCACCTGTAGTAGGGGCTGGAATAGACGCGCTCGATAGGCGGGTCGGCGGCCAGGAGGCGGTCGGCCAGCTCTCTGGCCTGCTCGACGCCGTGTGCCGTCAGAGCAGGGTCGGCGGCTATGCCGGTTGGGGACCGGAGCATCGCCGAATAATTGCCATTGGTGTGGTCGACGAGCCAGTTGGACCGAAACTCATGGTTGGGTTATGTTAGCCATTGGCTTGCCTCAGCTCAGCTCACTTCAGCCCAGTGAGTCCCGGGCAATGCAGCTGCATTTGCAGCGCATCGCAGTGCATTGCATTTTGTGCTGTTCTACGTGCCGTCCTGTTTCTCACACTCTCTCGCTCTCTCCCTTGGTAGCAATGGAGAAAGAAAACAAAGCCGGCCAGTGTGCTCGGGACGAAATACAGTCTATGTGCATGAAATTGCATGACATGACTAGCTAAAGCCAGCTTGTTATATGAAATGACAGGTCATGTCATGTACTTGCTGCCCCGCCCAAGCGCAGGGCTCAGGAGAGAGACTGCAGTAGACAGTCGTCGCAGGTTGCAACTGACTGCCGATCCTTGTTGTCCCAACAGCCTAGTGCAGGAGTCGGTAAGAGCTGGAGGGAACTAAGGCAAGGCAAGGCAAGGCAGAGGCAGGTAGGTGACTTGCCTTCCGCTACCCCTATTCAAAGGGATCTGGGCAGGCAACACCAAGGCAGGCAAACTGGGGAACAGGAAAAGAGGCAGACTGAGCAGGTATGTACTTACGCCATGACGCGTAACGTAGATGACCTCTAACGCCATGCTGCAGCGAGAGCAAGAAAAAAAGACCGAACGACCGGACTGCTTCCCCCAACGCTTCCAGGGGAGGGAGGCGAATCGATAGACAGTGCGTCGCCTCGCTTTGGGTAGATCGATAAGAAGGATGCAGGCACCGTACGGCTGCCGAGCCCTAAATCTCCGATGTGCAACACACCCCAAGGCAGTAATCGAGGCGTTTGGTCGGTCGCAAAAAGCCTAGTGTCGTCGTTTTTGTTCGGCGATGTTCTGTTGTTTAGATGCGATGCGTGCATGCTGCGGAAAGCTGCTTTGTGTAGGTACAGTAGGTTGGCGAGCGATGTTCGGCCCTTTCCCCCTTTCCTTGCGTGCGACAAAAACCATTACCAAGAAACTGTCTCCGATCTAAATCCCAGGCCCGAGTGTCTGATTGGTTGCTGTGGGTGTCTTGTCAGCAGCAAGGTTCAGCTCACTTCACTCCTTTCCTTGACCCTCTAACTGAACAATTGAATATAGTGGGGGAGGACGAGACGAAATTCCCTCGTTCAGGATCTGCGGTTCCGAGATGATGGAGAGAAATTGGGAATAGAAAGACAAAGCAAAAAAGAAAACAAGACAAGAAAAAAAAAAGAGTCTTGTCGTCAATATTAGGTAGGTAGTATTGGATCCTCGCTCGGGATGAAGTCCGAGGCGGGCACCTATGGATGGATGGCAGCAGCTTGTGAGACGAGATGCCTCGGTACGGGTACGGGTTGGGGTACGGGTTACTCACACGAAGCTCCCCTCCCTGGCTTTGAGGCGAGCTAACTCGTACCTTACCAAAACACCCCGCTACTACGCCAAGCGTAACGCCCCTAGCCTTGCTGACTTGACGTTGAAACACACAGCATTATAGTGGGGCCGGGGCTTCCCCCAAGAGCTACACTTCAAGTACCGGTACAGTGTACAGGATAGCGGGCACCACTTCACGAACCATATCAGATTAAAGGGTACATCTGATGCTCCACTGTACAGGAGGTAAGGTGAGGAGGCCACAGATCGACAGCCGGTTTCCGGGCATGGGTTGCCCGTATCTTTCTTACCTGGAGCACAGCAGGTACCGTGTTATTCTCAGATGGATTGACTGTTTGTTAGGCACAGTAGCTCCAGTGTGACTTACTGTAGAATCCCCATTTCCCCCTTTTACCAATTGTACATACTCGTGAGAGAGACAGAAAAAAAAAAAAAAAACTCTCAATCCACCCTTCTTCCCCTTTTCCCCTAAAACCCTTATTCAGCTTGCTGATGTACGTGTGGTCGGATGTCCGCAGCAGAACTCGCGCATTTTTACGGCATGTATGTATGTATGTATTACCGCCCATCACTGTCACCATCATCAGCTCGGCGAGAAACACACACACACACACACACACACAAAAAAAAACAACCAGAATTGACGGAGTTAGGGGTGGTGGGAGTAAAAAGCTGTTCAAGTACAACTACAACCACAACTCACTAATATTTCAGCGGAAATGAAAAGGCTCATATGGGGGGATGTTTTTATTCCATTCTTTTCTTTTTTCTCTGGTTTCTTTTCTCATCATCATCATCCAATATTCGGTATATACGGGCATGCAGGTACCCGCCGTTGTCATCGTTTGTTCGTATTATCCAACAAAAACATGATTGTGTGTGTCATTTATTCACATCCGCGCTGTTCCCACCTCCCGAGACAAATACCTACCTAGAAAAAGAACAGTCTGTCGGTACCAAAGGCAGCAGCTGGATTGACCAGATTGGGGGCCATGAGATTAGAATCTACGCAGTACCCGGCTGCTTGGGAATCTGTAGGTAGGGAGGTAGGTAGGTAGGTAGTACATCGTCGTGGCAGCAGTAGTAGGAGTAGACGTAGACGCGATGTATATCCCGCACGCACGCTCAATCGACCTCGTATTCGATATCCCACTCACCCAAGCTTCGGGGAGCGGGCAATATCCTACTACTTTGTTGCTTTTGATATCTACCAAGTTGCGTTGGTTGCATGCGTGACTCCCAGCATACGCAGCAGGCATCCGTTCACCGCTGCCTAAGCTTAACCTCGTGCTCGAGCCAGAAATTCCTGCAGGCGCGGTGTCCCCAATACTCGACCCACCACTCGCCAAAGCTATCCTCGACATCGACGTCCACCCTCGGGATCCTCTCGTCCCTCTTCAGCCCGCAAATCACACAAGGCTTGGGCGCCGTCGCCACCATTGGCGCAGCGTGGGCTGAGACATTGATGCTGAGCTCAGGGACTCTGAGAGGGCTTGCGGCTGCGGATGATGATGCTTGGTTGGCAGCCGCCACCGCGGACCTTAGGCGGCCCACCTGCGACTGCCAGACCGCGAGCACCTCTGCTGCCTCGCGGTCCTCGCGCGCGGACTGTGTCTTGTCGACGCCCGCTAGCTTCATCCCGCCCTTGCCGCCGGCCGCGGAGATCGACATGCTCTGCATCAGGAACTTGTCGCGGTGCCAGCGCTGCTTGCGGCCTGCGATGATGCGGGCCGCGACGGTGGCTAGCGTGAGGTGGCCGCGGAGGAATAGCACCGTGGCCGCGTTGGTGGCCACCGCCTGCCGGCCTGAGGCTGGTAGTGTGCTGATGGGTTTGAGGAGGGATGTATTTGCGAGGTCGAGGAGCTGGGGGAAGATGGATAGTAGGACGGATGGGGGAGGTACGTTTGTGGGTGGTGGGCCGCTGCTGTCCTTGGCTGCTGCAAGTGCGCTGCTGCCCGTAGCGGGTTTGGGGGGATTTATTTCCACCTTTGTTGAGCTGGTATGAGGCTTATTGTCTGCGGGGAGGTCCTCGAACTCGGCCCAGTCGTCGTCGGCGCCGACGGTTGGCCAGGCCGTGACTGGCGAAGGTGATCTCTGCTTGACTTCCTTGGGGAATTCTGATCCCAGGGGAGTCTTTACTCTGAGCTGCTTGACGGGATCCGGTTTCCGAGTCTGAAAGGAGCCATAGGGAGATTTGGGCGCTTGGGGATACAGTGATCCATCTCCGCTCGTTGTCCTGGAGCTCGGCAGCATCAGGCCAGGGGGCTGCTTTTTTGTTTGGGTTGCGGCCGGACTGGGGACAGCGGGTTGGAAACTGGGCGCGGGAACCACAACCTCGGATTCAAAGTCGCCGAAGTCGTCGTCGTCACCGTCATCCGCATCAGTGTGCAGTTCGAAATCATCCACATCAAACAAGACGTTGGGGTCGGGGTTGGATTTCGGCTTCTGCGAGTCGGGCTTCTTTGCAGGCACTTTTGCAAGCGGCGCTTCCCAGGATGGCGGTTCTTGCCATGCGTCCAGCCCGGACGGCGTTATGCCGACGTCGACAAGTTTGTTGGCTATCAGATCCATCGTCTGCGCCCTCACAACGCGAGTGCGTGGTGGTTCAGCCTTGGTCAGACTTTCTGGAAAGGGAGGCTGCGGCTGTGAGATCACGGGAGAAGCGACCTCGAAGTCACCCCAGCCGTCCTCGTCCTCGTCTGGCTTGACAGCAGTTTGCTGGACGAGCGAGGGCCCGGTCTGGATTCCTGCCAGACCACCGAAGTCTCCCCATACATCCGCATTTCGCTGCTGAGTTTGGGGTTGATTTGACTGCAATGTTGGCCATAGGCTAGCGGGGCTCTCTGTCTGTTGTTGGAGTGGTGGCCAGTGTGCAGCCTGTTGGTGGTGTCTCTGATGGGCCTGATGAGCAGACACGCTCGACGTGGCCAAGAAGGAGAAGGGGTCATCCACGGCTGTTGTGGCTGCGATACCTCCATATTGCGGCCGCTTCTGTTGTGAGGCCGAGTTCGAGCTTGAGCTGGAGCCTTGCGGTGGCCCGCTTTCAAAGGCTGCAAACAGATCGGCCGACATGGTGATGTCCAGGTGGTGATGACTCGCCAAGCATGAAACTCAAAGCAGCATCCTGTCTGCCAAGCATAGCATTTCCATGTATCCACAAGGCTTGCAACAGCGTCACAGTGTTGACATGTTGTCCAAGCGGACGGTTCGTTGGATGGTACCAGGTAGGGAGCTGATACAGCCAAAGTGGGTTTCCAACCAGCGATGAGAAATGGCTCACTAGCGGTTCGGCCGCAACGGCTGTGCTCCTATCCTTGACCTTGCTGGCTCGGTGTGCCTTGGTTGGCGGGTACGGTGGGTTTTGAGGCTGAGAGCACCCCGGACGGTTAGGTGACAGAGACTCCTCCGTTCTTGTGTCCCTTCGGTTCAGCGTCACACTTGAATGTCTGCAACCAAGCGTAGCGGTGAGATGCCTTTGCATTTATTCTTTATTTTCTTTATTTCTCGTAGTTGATCAATGAAGCCCCATGAGGGTGAAAAGGCGGCATGGAGTACTCAAAGTTCATGGTCGTCGAAGAAGCCTGACGCAACCTGGAAACAAGCAATTGGTGGGTTGTCTGATTGGCCGTTAGCTGTGAGGAAGGAACCACTGGGAGCTCCCCCAGATTTTGAAAGTGGGGCCAGGCAGTCCCGGCAAGTGGGCTGGCTGGATTTGTTGGCAGGCCCTCCCGCTAAGTGAGGGCCCAAGCTCGGTTCCCTAGCAACAGGGAGCTTCAGCGGCAGGGATCTCGGTCACCTAACAAAGCAGCTTTCTGCACCGGCGGTAAGTTTGGTTGTTTGGGAAGGTGCGACCTTGATTGCTGCAACACTATGATGCTCATCACGAAGCTGGGGAGTTTCCACCTCGAAAGTTTGACAGAACGGAGGTAGATTGCTCATTTTTTGAGACATCTGTCTTTTATTGCTTCCATTGCAAGCCCAAGGTATGTACCGTGCAGTTGTCAGTCTGCATCCAATCGCACTTGACTAACCTGTGACAGCTCAGACACTTGTTTGCTGTTGCCCCGCCATTCTCGTCAGCTTCCCGTCCCATCGTCACCTGTCGCAAAACCCAGAAGGGAAAGAAGAAAAAAAACATTCCAGCCGAACAGACCGAGTTGCACATTCCATTCCAACCTCCAAACACCACAACCACCACCACCACGCTCAAGACAAGGGAACAAGGCGTGGGCGACTTCCATTTTGTTCCCCGCATTGCATTCCTCGGGTCGGACCGTCCTGCGCTGGAACGAAGCGCATCGCGGTTGCCACCGCCGTCATGGCGCCGGTGCCGGTAGACACCCTCTCCCCCCCGGGGTCGAGCTCCTACACGTCCAACACCCTCACGGTCGGCGATGGCACGTGGGACTTTACCAAGAACACATTCCTGCTGCCCAACCTCGTAGGGCTGAACTTTGACACTATGCAATACAATGGTATGTACCTCATGTCCCTGCCGTGCGCGCACAATACAGTGAGTGCATGATAGCTCAGTGCATTGGTGGCTAACTTGTGTTGCGATTAGGCATGGGCAATCGCTTCTCGACCCTCACGCAATACCACAGCCTCATCACGGCCCACGGCGTGCTCGCTGCCATCACCTTTCTCTTCCTCGTACCGATTGCCGTGCTTATCGTCCGGTTCCACACCTCCTCTCCTGGCTATGCCGTTCGGTACCACGCCTACCTGCAAGTCCTCGCCGTCGGCCTCAGCACCGTCGTCTTTGCCCTTGGCTTCTTCGCCGTGGGCCCCCCGCGCAGCCTGACAAACCCCCACCATGGCATTGGTGTCGCCATCTACGTCCTGATCCTGCTTCAAGCCATTGGCGGCCGCCTGGTCAAGCACATCCGGGGCCGTTCGTTCCGAGTGCATGTCCACCGCTGGTCAGGCCGTGTCGTCACTCTGCTCGGCATCGTCCAGGTGCCCCTTGGTCTGACGCTATACGGATCACCCAAATATCTGTTTGTTCTCTTTGCTGTCTGGATGGGGTTCCTGGTCTTCATGTACTTTGTCCTCGACTACAGAGACCAGGGGCGTCATGAGTACCTCGCGAGTGGCGGGCGCTCCGAGGGTGGGCGGCACAGCGAAAAGTCGGACCGCAAATCGGGCATGGGCTGGTTCGCCAAGATCGCCGCCGCCCTCGGTATTTGGGCACTGTTCCGCGGACGCAAAAAGACTCGCGACACGGAGAGGGGGCTAAGTCGAAGCCCGAGCCCAGCCCGGTCCCACCGCGGCCGAAATATGGGACCCGAGGTGATCCCCTCACCCCGTCAGTCTGAGACCTATTACGAAGATAAGCATACCGAGCGCCGTGCCAGTGGAGGCGGCTTCATGAGGAAGGTGTTCGGTGTTGGAGCGGGCTTAGGTGCTGGTGCCCTAGTCGGAAAGATGATGAGCGGCCGGAACCGTGGACATGACGATGAATACTCGGCTGTCGCGACTGACACTCCAAGCCGTGTGCGCAAGCCGCGGAGATACGAGCCGTCGGAAACCGAGTTCAGCGGCCGGACAGAGGAAACTCACCATCATGATGGCCGGCAGGGACGAGCACCCCTGCTCCCAGCACCTAGCGCTCCATCCGCAGTCACAGAGACCACCCGTCCGGCAAGACCCGTAACCCCACAGCGCTCCCACGCAGCCACATCCAGATTTGAGAGCATAGAGGGCTCGGATTACTCGTCCTATGTAAGCCCGTCGAGGAGAGCGTCCGAGAGGAGGAGAAGCGGGGGTGGGGGCGTCGGCAAGGGCCTCCTTGCCGGAATTGGTCTGGGCTGGCTGGCAAAGAAGGGAAAAGACAGCCGAGACAGGAGAGAGGAAGACCGGCTGAGGGACGAGGAGGATAGAAGGAGAGACGAGGAGGAGGACCGAAGGGCGGGCAAGCGCTCGTCAAGATATACCGCGGATGGCTACCCCAGCCCCTCGAGGAGAGAGTCGAGGCGGCGCCCCCCTCGTGCTCGCCCACCGCCATCGGCAGTTACCAACACTGCATCAATACTATCCGAAGAATCTTCGATCGAGCCGCGCGGCGACACATTTTACGAACCAGCCCCAGTGGGGGTCCCTCGGCCAATGCAGCCGGTCCCCCCTCCATCTTCGGCTCAGATCCCCCTCGTCCCCGCGGGCAGCCAAGTGCCAGTTCCGGTTCCAGGACCTCCGCCACCAGGGGGATATGGATCACGGTCCCAATCACGCGTAAGACAAGACCCCGCCGGCCCCGCCACCATGCCGGCGATGCCACCCGACCCTCAGGGATTCAATCACGAATCCGGGAGCGAGACATACTACTCTTCAGGCGGCCGCCCACACCGGCGGCACTCGTCACGCCAGGGGGCTGCAGGGGATGGCACAGCAGCAGCCGCAGCAGCCGCCGCCGCGGCCGCCGGACTCCTCGCGCAAGAAGAGGAAGAGCGCCGTCGTCGAGACCGGTCGAGGGGCGGCGAGAGCTCGGCTCCCAAACCGGTCAGCATCAAGATGAAGATGCACGACGACAAGGACAGGAATATCACCCTCCGCCGGCTCACCGAGGAAGAGACAGCTGCTCGGCGCTCAGACCGCCGACGCCGCAACGACTCGGTCAGCAGCCACTCAGACGGCGACACGCCAACGCGATACCGCCGCGAAAGGGAGCGCGAGTCAAGCCAGCGACGCGCCGAGACAGCAGCCGAGCAACGGGTAGAGGATGAGCCTCTGGCACCACTCTCGCCGCCCAACCCCGCGTTCGCGCAGGGGCGCAGGCCGGCAGGCAAGGACTCGGCGTACTATTCGGGCCAGCCGGGGCCAAGCGGCGGTGTTCCTGCCGCCGGGGCAACGGTGTCGAGCCTGGGCATCGGCGGTGCCGGCGGCGCTGCTGGAAGTGCAGGTACATGGAGCGCCATGAGCCCTACGCCCAGCGCGCCGCTGCGGGATCCTTCGGCCTCGGCGGCGTCGGCGGCGGATAGAAGGCGCAGGAGGAGGCTGGAGCGGAGGGATGGGAGTCGCACGCACGGGACGGTGGATTTTGAGTAATCCTCGGTTTTTCTGAGAGTTCCCTTGGCGGTGCATTTGGCGTTGACTTGGTCCATCCCGGCTCCTTTTTTTTTGTTTTATTGTTATTTGTCCTTCATTTTGTTTTCGTTGCGTTCTTTTTTTGTCTTGGTTTTGATGACGAGTCACGCGTATCGAGCGGAGATACCTTTTGTGCACTGCACTGCACTGTACTGTACTGCATGGCATGCATGGCGTCTATGGGGGGGGATACGTATTTACTCACTTATCTGGTGGGATTTTTATTGATGTTCATGTCATGTCATGTCTTGTCATGGATGGAATGTCTGGCTGGCTGGGGATGGGATCGAACGGAACGATTTGGCCCCATATGTTAAATGGATTTGGGATGGGATGGAATGATGATGAGGGTGGTGGCGGTGGCGGCTTAATCTGTATATTCGCCATGAGTTGAGATGAGAGTTGAGATGAGATGAGAAGATGAGATTGAAGAAAATGTATATGAGATTGAAGAAAATGTGCATGAGATTGAAGAAAATGCATACGAGATTCAAGAAAATGTGCATGTACAGTATCTATTGTCTGGATGCATGCGGCAGGGGCCGTTTTGTTGCGGAGGGTGAGGTACCTCGGGAGTGTAAATAGGCCCCTTCGTGTGAGGACAGGTGAGGAAATCCATGGCACGGATGGATAACTCCTGGTCACATTTTCGATGTATTTTAATATCGTACGTAAGTCAGGTAGTAATCACCGTGTATGTCTCCCCCGCGTCCTTATGAGTGGAAAGAAGAACTTGCGGGCGTTTACGAGGGGGAAAACAAAAAGGGGCCGATCGACTCCGCAGGAATCTACTGAGCTGTGCAGTACGGGTTAGAATAGTAGTGCTACAGTAGCCTGGGGTAAACGGATTGAGTTTTGGCTACTGCAACCTGGGGAAGCGGGATGACGTCGACGGCCGCGAAGGAGCCTCGGCTCTGGTTTCGCATGAAAGCCAGCACGGCCGCATCAGCATTGGACAGACATCATGACTTTTTTTTGTCTCTCTGCCTGTCCGTTGTACTTAACCTACCTTACCTGAACTAAGGTTAAAAACACGTACACGCGCGTCCTCCGTGCATGCTTGCATACGGGATACGGACTTCGGCGCTGGCACTTATAGTTAATTAGGTGCCCGGTGATGTGATACTAAACAACCCTACACTACTCCACTATCTTGGGGCGCGTTGCGTGTCTTCCTTGGACCATTTGGTCGATTCTATATATCCGTTTATCTGTTTTATATACAATCCCTCAAAAGACTGTTGCTCCCGTGCCGTACACCGGTAGTTACCAACAACGGCACCCGCCCATATACCCAAGTCAAGCCTCCTTCCCCTCAACAGCACAAGACAAACCAAAAAGAGGAAAGAAGAAGAAGCACAACCGCAATGCCCCGCGCATCCAAACTCCTCCCCTCGATAGGGCACGCGGCCTCCGGCGCCGGCGGAACCATCATCTCGACCCTAGCAACCTACCCACTCGACCTCGTCAACACGCGCCTCAAGGTCCAGCGCCAGCTGCGCGCCGACGGCACCATCGGGCCCGAGGACGGCTACCGCGGGATCGCGGACGCCTTCGCCACCATCTACGCTGCCGAGGGTCATGACGGCGGACTAGCCGGGCTGAGCGCCTTCTTTTCCGGCTTAGGCGCGGATCTGGGCAAGTCGGCTGCCGATTCGTTTCTTTTTTTTCTCTTCTATACTGTATGTATGTATCGTGCGCGCGCGCATCGTCAAGAAAACAGCAAGCTGCAACTTTCCACATTGTTTATTATGGGCAGCGGATCTAACGCAGGATACGAACAAATAACAGTGGTTCCGCGCCCGCCGCCTGCGCTCCCGCGACGTGCCGTATCTAAACGCCCTCGAAGAACTCGCCGTCGGCGCCGCCGCGGGCGCGTGCGCCAAGCTGTTCACCACGCCTGCAAGCAATGTCGTCACGCGCCGGCAGACGGCAAGTCTCCTGCAACCCCGAGGCGGCGACGACGCAGACACATCGAAGGAGGATAGCAAGAGCTTCGGCGAGCTGATCGCCGACATACGGCGGGAAAGAGGGCTAATGGGTCTCTGGGCCGGCTACTCAGCTAGCCTGGTGCTGACGCTGAACCCGAGCACGACCTTTTTTCTCCAGCAGATGCTCAAGCGCGGACTGGTCCCCCGCGAGCGATGGGATGCGCCCGGGGCAGCCGTCACGTTTTTCCTGGCCGCCGTGAGCAAGTGCGCGGCCACGACGCTGACGTATCCGTTCCAGATCGCCAAGGCGCGGATACAAGTCTCTGCATCGCCTGCACCGTCACCGTCACCGCCGCCACCAGGAGACAAAACGCGAACCGGGGCGCAGGGGAAGGAGCAGAATGCGCTGACGCGGGTGGCGAGGGATACCATATTCGCGACGGTGGTTAGGATCGCGCGGGCCGAGGGGGTCAAGGCCTTGTACGACGGGATTGGCGGGGAGCTGCTCAAGGCGTTTTTCAACCACGGTACGACGATGCTGTCCAAGGATATTATTCACCGACTGCTGGTGCGGCTGTACTTTGTCGTCGTTGCCGCGCTGGAGGGGCTGCCCCGGCTCAAGGCGAGGCTGGTCGAGAGACAGCAGGCTGTCGCGGATGACCTGCGGGGGTCATACTTGCGCGTGTTATTGAATATGACGGAGTCGAGCTGGGAAGGGGGGGCGCGGTATGTCCGGACGGCGATTAGCGATGGAGGGAAAGTGGTCGTCGGTACGCTGAACGGCAGTCTGAAAGACGGAGAGGGTATATAGGACGAGTTTGAGCTGTTAGGTTGTGTGTATGTGCAATTACCGCCATTTCCATCTGCTCTTCGGGATCTGCATGTTGAGCGCGTGGGTGAGATTCTGCGCCTTTCTACTAGCATTGGAACGACACGCCGTTTTTCTGGACCGAGCTTGCTCCGCCGGCCGAGAACCCTGTGCCTGAGCTGCGCAGCTCCACCAGGCCCGGCTTAATCTTTTCCATGTCTCCCTTGCCCTCTTTCTTCAGAGCCGGGCCCTTCCGCTCTGTTAAATCGGCTTCGCAGACGTAGCAGCGGACGGCACCGGGGTCCGAGTCTGGCGCGTGCGGATCGTGGCCCGAGGGCCGCATAAACTTGCCTACGCAGCTCTTGCAGAGCACGTGGCCGCACGGCTTAGCGAGGGTCGCCTTGGAGGTGTTGGAGAAAGCCTTGGAGCAGGCCGGGCATATCCTTTGCGTCTTCTTGGTGGTCGCGTCGGTCTCCTCGGTGAAGTTGACCGTCACCAGTGTGTGCAGGGAGTAGTAGTGCGGCTTATCCTGCGGCGATTCGGGGCAAGTGGGCTGGCTCTTGACCTGCTTCTTCACCTCGTGGAGAACGTTTTTGGTGTTTGAAGACGGCGTGACCGATGGTGACCAGAAGGATGGCAGTGTGGGTTTCGATGCCTACGGGGCGGGCGGCGGTTAGCTCAATAACACCAGGGATGATAGATGCATCAACGCCGTCAATTCGTTCGGGGGCCTACCGTCTCAGAGTCGATGGCTTTCCTCGCCTTTGCGCGCTCTTCCGTGACGATGCGCGCAAGCTCGTCCCCGTCGAGCGAGAACTTGCGCTTCTCGCCCCTCTTGGCGCTGCCATCATCCGGCTCCCCAGCATCTGTTGGCGGGTGTGTGTGTTCTCTCCCTTCTGTCGGTGTCGCGGGCACCGGCGCCTGCCGCTTCGCACCGCCCCCGGTTTTTATCTCGAGGCCGGCCTGTGTGAGCTCGAACTCGCGGATGGCGCGCGTGTGGGCCTCGGCGTCTCTCCGGGCGGCCTCCTCCTGCTGCTCCTTCTCCTCCTGCTCCCTGGCCTTCTCGGCGCGCTTGATCTCCTTCTTTTGCGCCAGGATGTTGCTGAGGGCGCATTCGCGGCAGAAGAGGTCGCCGTGCGAGCAGGCCACGGGGTCGACGGCGGTCTCTAGGCAGAGGCAGCACGACGCAAATGGCAGGAAGGACTCGCGTGACAGGCGGGCCGACGAGGAGCCCCACGCCGCCTTGGCCATGGCGCGCTCATGGGAGGTGAAGACGGCTCGACTCGTGTTTCTTTTGCCTATTTGGTCAGTTTCCGAGACAACCTCACTGTCTGGGAAATCTCGACGTGAATGCTTACTGTGTGACATCTTGGAGGTGGAGGTGGAGGAGGTGGAAGCTGGTGGTTGTCGGGCCCTCTTTTGGGATATTTCACCTCGAGGTTGTGAGGCGTGTTCGTGGGGGGCGGCAGGCGGGTGACGGTGGTTGCTGTAAGTTGGCTCGTCTTGATAGGGAAAAACAGCGGACTGGTGAAGATCGATGCGAATCAATTGACATTCATCAGAAGCGAAACAGTGGGGCGGGCTACCTGGGTACCTGGCCGTGCACTGGCACTGGGGGCCTTGTCCGTGCCAAGCGCATTCCAGGTTGGAGCTCCAGCACGCGTGTGGGGAAGGCAAAGGCAACCAGGGCCCCTGTCACACACATGCTGAGAAGCGTCCAATGGAACCTCCATTGGCGGCGGGAACCTGGCGGACCAGTCCAGTCCCACTTGGCCGCTTTTCCCCATTGCGCCGGGCGGCGGACTTCGATTCGCGATTTTTTGTTGAATCTTGAAGGCGACGTCGATCGAATCTCCTACCTTATACTTTGCTCTTGTAATATCGGTCATCGCATACCGACACTTCCTTCATTTGGATCCAGCTTTCTCTCTCTCTGTTTGTTCCTGATCTTTGCTCATAATTACCCTGTACAGGAGGATATTTCGCATGTTACCTACCATTTCATCTCCGCCGATGATGATCATGTACTGAAAGCGTTTTCTCGTCCTGTGCCTTCCTTCTTCACCTCCTACGCGCATAAAGCCATGTCGTCTCCCCCCAAGCCGGCTCCCACGAGTCCCAGCCTGCCATGGCGCATCTCGTCCTCGTTGCTTATGGGCGTAACGGGCCTCGCGTCCAAATTCTATCTCTACGGGCTCAGCGGCGTCGAAGTGACCGGCCTGGCCAAGTTCCTCAGCGTATTAGAAGCTCGTCGCGACCCTGAAAAGAGACAACGGGGGCTCATAACCGGTAGGAAGACACTAGAACCCTCTCCTCCCGTGACGATAAACAAGAAGGCCTCATACTAACCGGCCTCATCCAGTTTGCAATCACATCAGTGTGTGAGTTATTCTTGTCATTCATGCCACCCATGTCCATGATCTTTACAACAAATCACACCAAAACTCGGGCTCACACCTGGCTTTTTCTCCTCACGCAGAGTCGATGATCCGCTCGTCTGGGGCGTGCTCCCCACCAGCAACATATTTGATCCTTCCAACCTGAGATGGACGCTCGGCGCGCACGACATCTGCTTTAAAAACAAGTAAGCAACCTAAATAAACCCCCCCGGGAAACCCAGCCCAGCCCAGCTCACCATCCCCTCCAGATTCCTCGCCAACTTCTTCACCTGCGGCCAAGTCCTCCCCGCCCACCGGCAAAAACACTCCTCGTTCGGCGGCCTCTTCCAACCCTCCATAACCCAAGCCATCCGCCTCCTCTCCAGCCAACCCTACTCCTCCTCCCCCTCCCCCCAATCCTCCCACGACATCCCCGACCCCTTCTCCACCGGCAGTCTAACCTTCACAACCAACGGCACCGACGAAGTCTCAGCACCCTCCTACTACCAACGCAACCGCCACAGCTGGGTCCACGTCTTCCCCGAAGGGCTCGTCCACCAGCACCCCTCACGCGACCTGCGCTACTTCAAGTGGGGGGTAGCCCGCCTGATCCTCGAGTCGGAGCCCGCGCCGGATGTACTACCCATGTTCATCGACGGCACGCACGAGATCATGCCCGAGCACCGCACCTTCCCGCGCTTCCTCCCACGCATCAGCGGCAAGATCCACGTGGCCTTTGGCGACGTGCTCGACTACGAGGCCACCTTTGGCGACCTCCGCCGCCGCTGGCAGAGCCTGGTCCAGCAGTCGCAATCCAAACTCAACAACGACAACAAAGGAGAGGTAACCCCGCCCATGATGCTAGGCGAGCTCCCCGACAGCCTCAAGCACAGCCAGGAAGCAGCCGAGATCAGGATAGAAGTCGCCCGCCGCATGCGTGACGAGGTCCTCAAAGTCCGCAGGTCGCTAGGGTACCCCGAACCTGACGCGCGGCTGGGCTCGGCTGAGACGTGGGCTGTCGACGAGCAGACCAAGGAAAAGAAGTACAAGAGCCGCGTGGACGGCAGCGATATCAACCAGGACTAAAGACTAAAAGAAAAGAAAAACCAGCTTTTTGCCGAGCCGGGCCGGGCCGGGGGTGTGATGATGATAATTTGGCCACGCTGTCTGTTTGTTTGTTTGTTTGTAACAGTAAGAAAAGATAATCAGGAGTATTTTCTTTTTTGTTTGGTTTGTTTGTTTGTTTTGTTAGGGGGAAATTTAAAATCATCATTACTTAGGAGGTCTAGGGCGTATTACATATAGATTCAACACATAGATTAGCCGAGATACCATGCAAGGAGTTATATATATACATATATCTGTTTTCTTCTGGTTTCTTTATTCCTTTTGGGCATTCGTGGCTTTTATAATGTCTGGCTTTGTCAAGTCTCAACTATCGTCGATGGTCTGCGTGGGTATGTACCAGGTATATATATATCTGTGGGCATAAGTATTTGTGGGCCTGAGTGTGGCAGTTTCGGGTTGTTTGTTGTTGGAGTAAGGCAAGGTATATTGCATTATCGACTCCTTTAGTACCAGATAAGAATAACACCCAATAAGTTCGCATACCTTCAATGGCATTTTGTAAATTTCTTTGCGTTACCCATCCACTGAGACACAACTGCTCAAAGCTTTGCCTAGACCTTTTGCATATGTCGTGAACCACATAAGTGACACAAGAGTGTGCTCGGCATTTATTCCGAGCGAAGCCAAAACCCACCTCCTTACAAATAAGTACGTCTCAAAATTCCGACTTTGGGCATTACTACTCCTACAACATGGACCAGGCCCGCTCTCTAATCGCGTGTCCCTCCCTGCATCAATCGACAGATATGTCGTCTCGTTATGCCTGACACCGCCCATGCGCGTGTCCACGGCCAACAAACAAGCCGTTTATATATCCCCTTCAAGTCCTTCACAGTCCTTGGCTATCATGTGCCTCCACCCCTCCCTGGGAGAAGGCCAAGCAGGGGTTATTGATTTAATATCGACCCGACAGACGCCATGCTCCTGTGCGGCGCCCCCGTGGTCATCATGATTTGCGCCTGTCCAGCAGCTTCCAGACCAAGCAATGTCGGCTCCGCCTCATCTGGCTCAACTTTGACATTCACATCCCATCCCTCCTCCCTGCGGATCGCCGCTGCCCTCTCCGAATCCACCTTCCATCTCACTTCCTCGGCATGCGCCTTTGCCTGCAGCATCCCCGTATCCGCCCAGATCGTCTCCAGCATGCCCATGGCCCATAGCCGGTACTCCATGGGCACACCTGGTGCGCAGCCTGGGACTTTGATCTGGAACAGTAGCGTCGGGATCCCTGCGGCGCCCATGCCGGCCCCGCCCTTGGTTCGGTCAAAGTACTCGCGGTGGACGCGCTTGAGTGCCGGGTGACGGTAGTGGGTGGGGATGGAGACAAGCGCGTCCCGCGACAGGCGGGCGATGCACTCGAGCGAGCGCTGCTTCTGCCCAGCCGATATAAGCGGCGCGCTGCTGATTGGGTACCGGTCGGCGTAGTCGAGCAGCATCTGGTTGACCATGTTGCGCGACCAGCGGTAGTGGTTCCAGACGCGGGCCGTCCACATGGAGGCATATGTGTGGTAGGCGTTCTCGAAGACGCAGTCGGGAGGGAAGAAGCCCGGCTCGCCTATTGACTCGGACACAACCCAGATACCCACCTGCCGCCGCTCCCAGTCCTCAAGCGCGGCGTCGATGGAGAGCAGGTCGAGGATCACGTCGGCTGTTTTGGGGCGCCCGTCGCTGAGGGCGTAGCTGTGGACGAAGGCCGAGAGCTGCACAAAGCGGGCGATGGTGTTGATCAGCTCGGCCGAGGGCTTGTCTTCGGCTGTGGTTAGGCTGTCACTGAGTGTGACCCAGTCGAAGAATAGGTCGGGAAGCGCGATGCCGGCGGACAAGCATGGGATGAGCTGATGGATGTTAGTGGGTGTTGGAGGGTTGCATTGGGGATTCAGCAGGCTGGAGAAGATGGAGAACGCCGGATGCAATTACCATCGAGAAGCAGAGCTGGAGGAGGGCACGCAGCACGCCCGGGCCTGCGCGAGGGAGGATGCTTCTTAGCATGGCGGCGCCGCCCATTAGATGAGTTCGCGCGGTATGCGGCTCGGCGTTGCCTCGAATGACCTGACATAGTGGGATACCGGGGTTAGCTAAAGGCGACGGGCCATACGATAAGCAGTAGATCGCATGCAGGTCTCAAGGACTCACCTCATACAGAGCCAACATGACAACGGTGCGCATAGGGACGTCCAAGTCAGATGCCTGGATGTCCTTGATTGACAACGCCATGTTCTGCAGGGCCAGCCCATAATTTTGCCTTGCCAGCGTGTGAAGATCCTTATCGCCCCTAAGATTCCCCAAGCTCGCCAGCCCCACGGCTGCCATGCTATGACGTATTGTCGGCGAGTGAAGCCATTTTACCCCTTTGAGTTCTCCTCCGGCTTTGGGTTCGTCAGGATGCCCAATGAGATAGTGTTCAATAAAGAAGCGAACCGCCTGGTCGGCCTTGGTGGCGTAAATCTCCTTGGGAACCTGAGCCTTCCATCGAGGACGGTCGCCGACGGAGGAGCGGCCGTGAGTTGGGGAAGCAGGCGATGTAGAGGTAGGCGACGAGTCGGAGCCGGAACCAGACCCGGAAGCCTCGGGCACTCCCCAAAGCGCATGTGCCTTCTGGATAACCTTGGCGCTTTCATCCCGAAACATCAACGACAGCTGGTCTCGATAGCCAGGACATGTCTTGCCAACCCGAACGCACTGCGTGCAATGCGGGCGAACCTTGTCGCACTGGGACACCTGGTGTCAGCATAGGGGCCACTGGAAGGGTCTGGTCTATGCTCGCGGCATCTCGAGTCTTGGCTCTCGAGCCTCGAGGACAGAGAGAGAGCAGCAGCCTACCTTGATTCTCCTGGTTCGGCAGCTTTGGCAACCCTGGGAAGCTTTACCGCAGTAGACCATTGTTTACTGGCTGGCCTGTTTTAGGCAGGCGACGGCAACCGATGGGCTACGGTTGGTACGGGGGGAGGCTGGAGACTGGAGGGGTGGCCGTTGAAGTTGTCGGTGGAATCGAGATGGGATGATGGGACAAGATAACTGCATGTGGACAGCGACACGGGTGCCATTCCTTCACCTCAGGCAGGCCGCATTTGCCGCCGTGACAGGAACCGACAAGAACGAGCAAGGAGAAGAGTCGGACCAGCTCCGCAAGACTTGTCGATGTTGGATATTACCGGAGCGCGAAGTTGGTTGCGGGATGTGGAGCGGCGAGGTGCCCCCGGCCTGGGTGTTTCGATAAGTCCGAATGAGGCCTGTCTCGATCGCTTGCTTCCCCTCGATAGTACCGGCAGGGTAGGCGGCGGTCGAATGGGACTGGGGAGGCACCAAGCAGCAGTTGGGAGCCAGTGAGCCCGTAGGTATTGTACAACGCAAAGCAAACACCGAGCAAGAGGTGGGCTGAGCTGGCTGCGCTCTACAGGATTGATATCCAGTAGGTCTAGAAGGGAAGTTCAAGGCTGTTGTTCCTTCGTCCTCTCACCAGCAAGCCAATCTGGAAGGGAAGAGGAGGGGCATTCTGGGCATGCCCTGGCCGATGCTAGCAGGCTGTAGGCGGCTGACAGCTACAGATTACCACCTCCTGATGCATCTCGCGTGGCGTGGCGTGGCGCGTATTCGTACTGACAGCTTCCTCCCCCAGTCCCCCGTATGTTCCGCCTCCCGTTCCGGATGTTGGGTCCTGGAGACTTGTGATGAGCAGTGGGTAGTCGGCAGGGGATCCCCAATCCCCATTTCAACGGTTCTGATGTCGGTGCGTGCGAACCCTGTAATTAGTGGCCAGAGTGAGGACTTGGTTGCCGCACAGCCAGTCACGGCAGCCGACACAACCAAGGGACTCCTGGTGAAGCTTTCCAGGCTCGAGTGGGATCTTGCATCCGGGGACTTGGGGGAGTTGAGTCGGGATGCTTGATTAACTTGATGCGCTGGAGGGGCCGTGCCCCAAGTTCTCTCACCAACAACGACGAGCAAACGGAGCGGTTAGTTGTAGATCAACCAAGCACACGAGACCCCACAGCCCAGATCGTCACGCCGCCCAGCTTCTGGTTCGTCAATCATTTCGAGAGGGCCAGGAAGAGGAGAGGGAGGGTGGACTGTAGCCCGTGCCACGACAGTCAGGACTCAGAACACAGTTAGTTGATCTGCGGGGGCGTCGCCGAGAGGGTTCATCGTGCCCATCTCCCCTCCCAGGGCGTGGGTGCATGTGTGCGTGCGTGCTCGATGGATGCTGCTGCTGGGCGCCGTTGGCTGCAGACGAGGCAACAATCAGCAGCCAATTGGCATCCGAGTGCACCGGGGGAGGAGCTTCTGGGGCGTTGAGGCCGGACCGGGCTGCCCAGCCGTTGTTCTTCGGCATTTGTTGGAAAAGTACGGGGTCATCTCATCGCTCATCGCTAGGTCGGTGGATGTCCCTTTTTCGCATGGGGCTTGGCTGCTTGGTTAATCTCTCAACCGACAACCAGCATGTGGTGGAGAGACAGCCTCCGAGGTTGCACAATAATTATCAGACGACAAATGCTTTTGGGAGAGGGGTTTCAGTGGCCGTTGGTAATGGCAATTGCCAGGTACCTTCCTGAGTACCAAGGGCTGCACGCGAGTTAGGAGAGAATCATCGCCGAGCGGGAAGGTGCGACGTGACACCTGACAACCTGGAAGCTGCTGGCAGCACGCGTCAAAAAATCAAAAATTCCTCCATCTATGACGGATACTTAAGGCATCTGGCCTGTCCTGCCCGCGCTGTGCGGATTGATTGGCTTGGCACCGGCATTCGGCAGCAGCAAGCGGCGACGGCAGCGGGCAAACTGAAACCTTCACATTGAGACCTTAGACATGAACATGGTGATAATATTCCCAATGCCCCCACCGTCTCTAGTACTAGGTTGCCTGTGTGTGGATTTGCGCAGTCACGATGCACGTCTAGCTGGGTGATAAAGGCGATCGGGATCCATTTCTGACGCAAGGTTTCTTCGTGATGACAACCTCGAATGAATGAATGCATATGGCCGGTGTGGTAGGTATCGTGTACCTGTAGCTCCAGGTAGCATTTTTATGTGGTGAGATGGAAACCTGAAGGTTTGTTTGTACACAGTATCTGGATGTTCTATCCTCGTCCCGAAAAGTAGAGGCGGAGCCTTTGGAGCTTCCAAGGCGTGTTCGGGGCGCTGGCAGGCTCGAGCCAGGCCTGAAGTGACGGGCTGCCACGGCTATGCCTGGACTCTGGAGCTTTGAGGCAAGTTCCGAGGAAGAATTGTGGGTCGATGCCGAACTTTCCTGGCAATTTTCTGCTGGCGAAACAATCTATCCAGATTTCCGAGTTCGCGACCTCAACACCCACCGAACAACCCAATTACCATTCCCTTCTCCCTCCCATCTGCTGTCACTGCCACACGAATCCGAACAAGAAACGAAGCAAGTAAAAAAGACGAACCGACAAATCCTAGACGTCGGATCAGGCCAATTTTTTGTTTTCTTTTTTGCTACATCCTCCCCCATTGAGCAAATGTAGGTGCACCCTCCTCCACTTGCCCGCACAAGCCTGCCTGACCTTTACCTCCATCCGTACCTTACGTTACCTACTTTGCCTCCGGACCGACCTTGGTCCTTGCCTTTGCCTTGCCCTGCCCTGCCCGTCTCCAGCCCGAGCTGTTTTGCCCCCAACCAGAGACACCTCAGCTCCAGACACAGAACACACAAGACAGCCTCCTGACCCCTACCACCCAGCCCGTCCCCGTTCCCGGTCCCGACATCAACCTCAGCCCGGCTTTCGCAAACGCAGTATGTCACTGTTGCTCCTCGGAGCTCGTGTCTGTGGGACAATACTGACCTCCGTCTCCTCCAGCTCCGCTCAATCTTCTCTTCTTACCCCGCCCGCTGTACCTGTCGCGTTTTGACAGCTGCCTTCCATCTATCCAGACGCGCTTGGCGTTCGGTTTTTTTTCTTTCGGAAACGTCTTCAACCACCTTCATCCATCACCATCGCCATCACCCCCGCAACCACACCTGATCCGAAGCAAATATGGCAACAAACGGGCACATCCATCACGACGACCACAGGCCTTCAGCCGAGCCCACGACAGAATCCGGCGCCGCCGCCAGCTCGGGCAACAGCAACCTTCCCAAGGATGAAGTCGGCTGGTACTTTGTCGAGCAATACTACACAACCCTGAGCAAGTCGCCCGACAAGCTCCACGTGAGTCTCCATTGCAGCCAAGCTCTGTCCCACCCAACCTGCAACTGACTGCCCAATAGCTCTTCTACGGCAAGCGCTCCCAGTTCGTCTACGGCCAAGAGGCCGAGCTCTCTCCGGTTTCGGTTGGCAGACCCGTAAGTCCTGCTGATATTGCTCTTTTGTGCACACCAAATCTCGCTCAATGCTAACTCCCCGAAGGCTATCCAAGAACGCATCAAGAACCTAGACTTCAGCGACTGCAAGGTCCGCATCTCCAATGTCGATTCCCAGGGCTCTGGCGAGAACATCGTCATCCAGGTCATCGGCGAGACCTCCAACAAGGCCGGTGAGCCCAGGAAATTCGTCCAGACATTTGTGCTGGCACAGCAGCCCTCTGGCTACTTTGTTCTCAACGACATCCTGAGATACGTCAACGAGGATGATGACGAGGCCGTCGAGGCCGAGTCGGAGCCTGCTGCTCCTGTGGAGGTCGCCGCCGCCCCCGTGGTCGAGGCTGAGGCCGAGACTGAGCCCGAGCCCGAGACCGCCCAAGAGGCTCCCGTCGCGGTAGAGGCCGCTGAGGCTGAGGAGCCCGCCGAGTTGGACGCTGATGTTGTCGATAAGAAGCTGGAGGAGGCCGTCGCCACCGAGGAGGCCGTTTCCGAGCCCGCTGAGGCCGTTGTTGAGCCGGTTGCCGAGGTCCAGAAGGCTGAGGCCGAGGAGAAGGCCGCACCTGAGCCGGTAGCCGATGTCGAGAAGGCGGTCGAGGAGATTGCCGAGGAGGAGGTCAAGAAGCCCGAGAGCCCGAAGGCCCCTACGCCGACTCCCGCCGTTCAACGCGCTGCCGCCCCCGCGCCTGCCGAGCCCGCGAAGCCGAAGGAGGCCCCTAAGCCTATGACTTGGGCGAGCCGCGCCGCCGCCGCTGCTGGCCCGACCCGACCCGTCGCCGTTGTTCCTATCCCCAAGACTGCTACACCACCCGCCCAGACACGCGCACCGGCTCCCACCGCAACTGCCGCTGCTGCCACCCTGGGCCCCGCTGCCGCTGCCGCTCAGCCCGCAGCCACCCAAGCTTCCGACAGCAGCCCTGCGACGTCCGTGAAGGACCAAGGCGAGTGGCAAACCGCAGAGGTCAAGCGTCAGAACCGACCCCAGTCCCTGTCCGCTACTCCCCTTGAGAAGGAGGGCACCATGGCGTATATCAAGTACGTCACCGACAAGGTCAAGGACGAGGACCTCAAGGGACTCCTGGCCACTTTCGGCGAGCTGGCCTACTTTGACATCAACCGCCAGAAGGTATGCTCACATTGAAGAACTCTGGTAATCGTGGTGCTGTAAACTAACAAAACACCAGAACTGCGCCTTTGTCGAGTTCAAGACGACCTCGGGATATAACGCAGCCATTGCTGCCAACCCCCACACCGTGAACGGCGAGAGCATCCTCGTGGAGCAGCGCCGCCCTAAGGCCAATGCCTACGGAGGCAGCAACTACAACTCCACCCGTGGAGGTACCCCTGGCCGCGGCCGTGGTGGTTTCGAGGCCGGCCGCGGTGGCAGCCAGGGCACCGGTCGTGGTGGCTTCCCCGGACAGACTCGGGGCCGTGGCGGAGCTCCCCGGGCACGGGGCCCCTCTTCTCAGGCCGGTGCCGCGTAGTTAGCGAGCGCCGCCTAGAGATGAAAGCACGGACGTGTCCGCAAACATCGAAAAAAACGCCGGGTCAACACAGGCAAACGGACACGGGCACGATGCGGTGAGTGACGAGATTAGATATTCGGGCTGCTTGTCTTCATACAAGCCGGAGTTGAGAGGAGGAAAAGCATTCAGCCGGACGGGACGACTTTGATAGGTTACGACACAAAAGCCAGGCTTTCTCGGTTGGTTTTTTTTTTTGCTAGGAAAGGGAGCTGGAAGGTAAACGACAAGGAAATTGTTGGCATTGTGGGCTGGAATCGAAGCATGCATATACTGCCTACCCCTCCCCACACACAAACTTGACAGGTTATTACTCCTGCCACTACTACTACTACTTCTACCACTTCTACTACCCTTACACTACTACTACCACTATATTTCTTTCATTATTGTTGACGTGGGCTGTTGGGACGAGACGAAAAACAAAAGCACATGTAGTGGGCATTGTATGTACATTCCCGTGGCCCGGCCAGGATGGGATCGTTGGGGGGTAATCCTGCGATGTCGGCTTTTCATCTCCCCCCGTCTGGTTTTCTTCGGGGCCGTTTTACGGAGGAACAGACAGCGGGCGGGGTGGAGGAGCTTTTTCATCCTTGGTTGGGCTTCTGTATAGTAGGGATGGATGGGTAGATGGATGAATGGGATAGGATGGAAGGGCGAAGGGCGAAGGGGGATGGGATGGAATGGATGGTGCTTGTTTATTTTTCTCGACACGACAGCCAGCCAGCCCCATCACCGACCACCCCGTCGATCAACCAAACTGTGGAGGGAGAGATGGAGGGAGAGGGGGAAAGAAAGTTGATGTGATGACGTGAAGAACTATGAGACGGATCGGACGGAAGATGGATGATTGGGGGCGGGAGGAGTTACCTAGGTTAGGTTAGGTTAGGTTAGATACGACACGTGTAATGGTAAATGCATAAGATACACCACACAAACACTTGACTGACTGAGTGACTGTTGAGCTGGAGTGAGAGGTGAGTGGTTTGTGTGGACAGGAAGGCGTACTACAACGCGTCCCTGATTGTGTTTTACTCTTGTATAAGTTGATTCATTTTCTTGTTTGCTGGTTGTATAAAGGAAGCATAAACTGTCAGCGGTGTTTGGTACTACCTACTACAACAAGACTTCTTTCGTCCCTTCATGACGGGGTGCTTGCTTGCTTCCAACACGTGCCACGAACTGCCGACGGACGGGGGTTCACGAGGGAATCATGGGTTGAATAGGTAGCCATCATCGACAAAGGCAAGCAAGGTAGAAGAGATATCCTGTATCTTCAATACAACCTCTCCCCGCCCCCATCATGCTCACCATCTTCATAAGTCCCACATGTTTGAGCCCAGCAGATTAAGAAAAGTGTTTCATGTCTCACATGTCCCACCGGGAACTCTTATGTAGGACCCTTGATTCTAGACCAGGTAGTGACGGCATGTGATGCGTGGGACACTTGGTGGGTTGGCAGCTGGAGCGGGATATTCTTTTTTTTGCTTTCTTTTCTTCTTTTTTCACTGTCCCGCCGCGCCCGCATCCCTGGCGCGGATGACTCCCAGGTCTCTCTCTCCTGTTCATGATCTCCAACCTCCCTTCCTCTGGGTTCGCGTATGCAAGATCTGTGAGCGGCGTGGGGTGGGTTGCGGTTGTTATGTCGGGCATGTTGGGTGGGCAAGGATGGGAGGATGGTATGGGAGGGGGGATGGCACGGGCGGTGTGGTTGCAGTTTCTGAGCTTGTATCTACTGTTTGTCTGTCAGTCAGTTTCCCTCCCGCGGGTTCCTCTTTCTTTCCTTCTCTCTTGGTTTGTTTGTTTGCTTGTTCGCGTTTCCGTGTCTGTGGTTCTATGCTTCATGTTCAGGGCAGGCAGAGACACGGAACGGTCGTTGCTCGGCTCGAAGCAGTCGAGAAGAGAGGAGCGGGACTGTATCCCTCCTTCATGTCCACTGCGAAGGCTATATCCTTCCCTTTCTATCTCTTCCTCTCGCACGCGCACGCGCTTTGTTTCTCTCTCTTCTGCTTATTCTGTCTCGACCTCCGAGTCCCGCGGGGCAGACATGCAGATATTGTGGGGTTAGTAGGCTCGCGTGCTTGCTTCCTTCCAGGCCGGCAGCTGGGAAACAGCATGGTGGTTGGTTACAGTGCTTGTTTGGCTCTCTGACGGACGGACGGAGTGACGGACGGGGAGGGGGGGGTGACAATCCTGTTTCATTGCACGCGCGGCAGTCGCTTTCTTTGTTTCTCTCCTTCCTCGGTTCCCGGACGACTGACTATACATGGTGCGTGGAGTCGGGATCATGGAGAGACGTGTTGTGGTTGCAGTAGGTACCTCTTTGGCAGCCCGACGGGGAAGGAGGATATGCTTGTTTCTTTTCCCTCTACTCGGCGTCGTGGGCGATGGGCGCGGGCTCGAAGGATGGGTGCGTTTGCTTGATGCGGTGTAGATACCGATATGGTGAGTTGCTGTCGTTTCTTGATCGATAATACACTTCCAGATTGCTCGTCGTCTTTGCCTCCTTTTTGTTTTCCTCTTTACCGCATGTCACGGCTGATTCTCAAGCTGCCCTTCTGCTGTCCATCGCATTGGTAAGTCAGTGGAGATGGTGGAGGTTTGGGAATGGCCAAGACATACCTTGTTTGTCATCTTGGTCGAGGGACGGGATGGGTCTAGGCTCTCGGTCAGTGGATGGTCAAGACTAGACGGAAGAGGCAGGTAGGCACGTAAATAGAGACATGCATCTGGTCCCGGTGTTGGAACTGGAGGATCACCCCTCCCACCTCTCCCTCGCTTGGTTATCTATGTCGTCTGGACATTTGGGTTTCTACCTACCCACCAGGCAAAGGCAAAGCTGGTCCGTAATCACATTACTGGCACTCGCCGGCTCGGTGCCGGCTCTTGTGAAGGCATCGCCAAGGTATCATGGGAGGTTGTCTAGTTTGCTTCCGACGGCTGGTGATTATTCCACTTGCCTGAAGATATGCATCCCTTAACGCTTATTAGTTTGGATGGGTGATGAACAGAAAGTGAACGAAGGGAGGTGGAAGACAGAGTTGCATCACCCACCTGGTCATGCTCATGGCCATGTGCGTCCCCGCGGCGGCGTAGGAGCATCACAGGGAAAAGCTTGATCGGAGAGACATTGAGTGAGCTTATGTGGGACCAGCCATTGTTGAGATGTGGCCGTCACGGCCTCGACATCGTCATGTTATTACTTGACAGCCCACCCACCCGCAAACCATCCACGGCAGGGTCTTTGTTTTCTGTCGCTGAAGACCCCGCTTATCATGGCTCCTAGCACCTGGAGGTCCTGAGAAGCTTATTCGGTGGTGATTTGTGATTGTTTCATCAACGAGAGATGTTTCCTGGGTGTAAGGCAGTGTGAGCAAGCCAGCTGCTGCTGCAAGCCACATGGCAGCCCGGACCCCGAATCTCGCAAGAACACAATCTATGGTGTGCCGTGATCCTGCTCCAAGAGGCTCCCCGCCGGCCAATGATGAAACCACAAGCGGCCGATTATTGCCAATTTCTTTCCCGGTTTTGGTCCGTAAGTCCCGAAGTCCCCTCTCCGCCAGATCACGAGTTCCAAGATCGGGGAAAGCCCACACCACACGGGCAAATACGCACACGCACGTTTTGTTATCGACCGGCATGCATGGTAGGCACCTGAGGTAGGTCGGCAAGGTCAGATAGGCAAGGCAAGGCAGATAAAGCGTACACCTGCGGTTGACTTAGTACAGACACATTCCACCTGCCATGCCACCGAGTCTATCGCACATTGGGTATGTTTCCCCGTGTTTGTTGCTGCGATCAAGCAGTGAAGATGAGAGATGATCTCGACTCAGGTGTAGGCTAGTGCGGACTCGTGGGCGTGAATGCGTGGAGAGAACTGCGATATCACATCACACTTGCTCCAAGACGCAACGACGAGCGGCAGGGTAAAGCAGGGGACGCCGTCATCGTGGGCAATCAGATCGATCGCACCTACTTCAGGAAGTGCCGAAGGAGGTCAGGGGAGGCGCGGACAAGCACCCGGGGCATGGGGATGGGATGGACTCGGATCGACGAGGTGCCTCAAGAAGGAAACTGGTAGGTACGTCAGAGACGAATGACATTTCTGTTGCTGGGCCAGAACCTGACGGAGAAGGAAGGCGATGAAATTGGCCGGACGAATGCATGACAAGTACCCATGTCACCCCCAGGGGAGAAAGGAGGAACATCGGATGTGATGGCGAGGGTGAAAGAGGGAGTTGGGTAGGTATCTACCAATCTCGGGCTCCGGCCTGTATCTTGGCAGACAGGAAACGGAAACTGTGATTTTTTTCACTTGGAAAATCGCGAGCAGCTCCTCGTTCTCGTAGGTTACCAGAGATCATGGCTGCTGTTGAAGGTTGAGCTGCAAGTACAGCCTCCCCACACACCGAGCCACCAGGGTGAGTTTGGTTGTCCTCGGATTGGTCATCTAAGAGCCAGGTCCAGATGCGTCGGAACTGCAGGAATGTGGTAGACAAGCTTTATGGCTTGTCATTGAGGCTTCCCGCCTTCCTTGTCTGTATGATGGACTGACGATCGACTGCGCCGTCTTGCCGGTCAACCGTGCCAACCGGCATGCTTACGTGTTCGGGTGGTGTCTAGCTGCCCGTGCGAGCCGGAGCGGAGATGATGAAAATATTAAAATGTCAATAAGTGGCCTTAGCAGAGCTGGCAGGCAGGTAGTTGCAAAGAAGGCGACGCGACCGGTTGCGTGCGAGTGGTTGTGGGCGGCTTCATGAGTGGTCAATACTGGGACGGATGAGGATGCGTGTGCGGCCCTGTGCAAGCGGATCCGTCTCCAGTCTTCCAGTCTCCCAGTCTGCCGCCCCCTCCAGGCCAGGCACTCCTCCTCCTCCTCGCTCCCTCAGTGGTGACTGGTGAAGGGCAAACGCTCCGAGTCCCGTTCCGAGCATTGTTGGACAGCCGTTGCCACCTTCCCGAAACGAAACTCCCAGGCCGAATCGAACCAGCGAGAGGAGGCCTGGGCTCCACCAGTCCCGCCAATAATACATTCAGCCTTATTAGGGTGGTGGTGCGTGGTGTGCGTGGTGAGTGGGCTGCGTGTTTTGTCGTCCGTCGCTGAAGCCGAGGCAGGAGGAGCCCATCCAGTCCGGGAAGAAAGGACTCATCCAAAGGGCGTCCAAAGGGGCGGCTTTAGTCTGCTCGTCTTTTCGCCTTCAAGGCCACCAGCATCCGTATCTGGAAAGCCCATGCAGCTTCCAAACCTCAAGAGGATCTGCACTCAGCTGGCTGGGCGCTCTGGCCCTGCAGCTTGGCTTGGGTCTCTCCCCCTCCACCCCCCGCGTTCTTGGTAGGGAGAAAGTCTTCGCACCCGTGGCACCCAGGACACCCAGCGGAGGACTTGTCGTCGCGGCGTGTACTGTGGTACGCTACGGCTTGTGCCCACGGTGTAACGACGACACCCTCTTTCCGCCTTCTCGATTAGGTACGGGCAAAGGTGGGCCATTGTGCGGCACAGGTCGCACTCTGTCGCACCGCACCCACCAAAGCGCACACAGCTGGGAAGGTGGGGCATCTGCTGCAACCGTGCAGGGGAAGGGAGGGGGGCCGAGGGGGGCCGAGGGGGTAATAAAGGGTCGCCTCTAACGATCCCCTTTGCAAGCCAGGTTGGCCCCGGTGGGACCAGCTTGCTAAACTCCGGCACCAGTCAGCAATGGCGTTTCCCCTCAACCACCTACCTGGAACAGCCTAGCCTGCCATGCGCGGAATGGAGAATGGCTGGCGAGGGAGACCCCTGCGGCGGGGTGTGATTGGCGTACCGGCCTCATTGCGTTCATCGGCCGACAAGCATGAACATGAGCATTAACATGAGCATGAGCATGAGCAATGAGCAGCATTGCAGAAAGGCCAAGCCAAGCAGAGGGGAGGCGATTGGGCCCGGGGACCCCCAGCTGAGGACTTTCAGCGCTGTGACGGGCGTCGGCGTGGGTGTCTCTGCGCGTGGGTGGGAGAAGCGGGACGAAAAGGGCAGATCGCGGATGGAAAGTTGTCGACTCGCAAGGGAAGGTAATCAATCGTGAGGGGAGGCTGCGGCGGGGCCGAGAGTGAGCAGCGAGATGGGCCATGTAGGGTAATATACGACAATATAGACATGCCAGACAGAGAGTAAGGTACCCGTGGTCAGCAACGGGCGTGTCAGGGTACGGACGGACCTGGTGTACGACGACGAGTCGACGACGACATGTCGCAAGGATGGATTGTTGGTTCGAGATGGGTGCAGTAGAGGCAGCTGGCTACCTGGTAGGCAGGCTCAGCAGGTTGCAGAACTAATTCAAGCAGGTCGCTCTTGCCCGGCCCGCAATGCCCAGTGTGCCCTACCTCTAGAAATCTGGGGGGGGGGCATCTGCGACTCGCCCAACCTGCCTCCATCAAGGCGCACCTGCCTCGATACGGCACCTGTTCCACCCCGGCCGGTCCAGGTGTCTGGCTCTGGTCAACGACATAGGTTAGACCGGAACTTGGCTCGTCCCAAAATCTCCCAGTCGAAACCACCAGCGATTGCCATGTCCTTCTTTCCCATCCAAGGCAGGCATGGAAGGCAAGGTACCTTGGTGCAGTGGCTGCACTCCCGAAGTACCTTACCTCCAGCCTACACTACGGGTATACATACAGGACAGGGAGATACCAGATCATGCTTCTTTTCCTCGCTCGAGTTTCCAAGCAGTTCCATACATTGTACAGCTATCTGCACAATCGTGGCATTCTGCAATACACAGTAGAAACACACACGGCAGCGCAGGGTGTCCAGAGCCAGGAGCGAGGCGGGCCAGGGTGTTTGTACGTACGGTTAACTTATTTCCTTCGTGGCCTGGTCGCAAGATCGGATAGGGCAGGTACGCGAGGGGATTAAATACCTGAGAAGTGAGGCCGCGGAGGCACCTGAGAGACCGGGTAGGCAGGCACGCACGACAGGGTGTCTTTCAGCCCCTCCAGTCTCGACATCCATCCGTGGATGGGTTGGATGCCAAGGCCCAAGGGCGAATGTGTACGGATTACGGGGTGTGTGCCTTCCTAAGTTCCTAGCACTCATCTTGCCCGCTTGCACTCGCGCCGCCCGCCCGTGTCGCTCATCGTCCATCCATCTAAATTATCGCTTTGCTGCCCCAGTACCTTGCAGACCTTGCAGACCTTGCACATGGTTTTCTGGTGCGGTCTACCACCTTGCCTTACCTTGCCTATACCTGCATTGTCTACTTTTGCGCTGCTCTCCTTTACATTGCTCTATTCATAGGTAGGCCGGTAGCCAGCAATCTAATCCGACAATCACGTTTCACTCGTTAGGCTCTTCATTCACACGATCAACCAGGTACCTGACCACTGACCGACGTGCACCCACCCGGCATCGTTCACTTGCAGCCAGCCAACCCGCCAGCCAGCTTCGGTACGGACGGTACCTCCCTTTTAGCCAGCCGGTTCACAGTATCATTGCCTCGCTTTCTCGCTCTCGCACACGCCCACGCAGGCCCACGCAATACCAAAACCTTTTGGCTCGGCATCCCATTCTGTTTCGTCTTCCATCCATCCATCCATCCATACATTGGTTGCTCTGCCCCTTCGTCCCTCCGACTCCCGTGTGTCGCGAGCTGCCGCCTGCTTTCTGAGGTCTTGTGACCTGTCCGTCGTGGGTTTGGTCTTCTGGCGTGCTAAGCTTTCTTCCACCCTTGGCCACTGCATCACTCCACATCGTCGCGTCCCCCCACCCAACCCTACGGTGGTGAGTGAGAGAGTGACGGTCCCGAGCGAGTGAGTTGAGCCCGCACCTGCATCGAACACAAAAACACACACACAGAGACTACAACACCAGCCTTCGGGCTGCTCTGCGACATCGACAGAGGCGCCTCCACGACCATCGCGCCCACAACTCACACCCCACAGCCCGCAGCACCCTGCTGCTGCTGTCGCTGAGCGTCTCCCCGGCGCATTCAAACTGGGGCTGGGTCAGGCAATATGCCAGAAAGGTTGGAGTAAAAAAAGTAAGGAGGGAACCCACCAACACTGACGGCACATAGACGCTCGAGTCGTCACCACAACAGCTGCCCGCGTTGTGTGTCAAACACCACATACTGATCGAGAAGGCGTCCCATGGAGTCCGGCGATGCCTTCTCCCAGCACGACGCCGGCGACGATGTCGACGCGCCGTCGGCGCCGTCACTCCGCCCACGCCGCATGTCGATGGAGGAGGACATGTTCTACCGAGAGCTCATGACGTCGAGGCCGGCAAAGCCCCCAAGCTATGAGTCGGCCATGAAAGCAGCCCTTGCTGCCCAGAGGAGGGCCCACGGCCCAGCCAGCAGCGTACCCGAGGATGTGCTCCCGCAGTATAGCTGTGGCGTACATATGGAGGGGGTGTTTATGCGAAAGATGGAGATCGAGGACACGATAAAACGAGCCGAGTACCGCAACTGGCAGATGGTCTATGTGGAGCTGCACGGCACTGCTTTGAACATCTATCAGATCAAGAAGGAGCGAGGATGGTGGTCGACGAGCGCCACGGGCCCAGACATCTCACCCGACAACCCGCCGTGGGTGAAGAAGCACACGTTGGAGAAGAGCTACAGCCTAATGCATGCGGATGCCGGTATTGCCGCTGACTACAGAAAGTGCGTTACGCCCGTCCTCCCCGATTGAAGCAGCAAGGAAGCGAGAGGGAGCGGTCTTGAGATGGCATATCTTGAAGTCGATCTGTACTGACTGGACTAGGCGGCGCTATGTCATTCGCGTGAGGGCAGAAACAGACCAGTTCCTATTGTCGTGTGTGGAATTAGGGACATTTGTCAGCTGGCTCGACAGCCTCTTCGCCGCCATCGACGTCGCCGCCCCGATCGATGAGCGAGACTTTCCCCGAGACCAGAGCATACCACGCATCCAGAGGATACGCTGGCTACGTGGACAACGGCCACAACCCGAAGACAACAGCACCGGTTTCCAGAGATTAAACGAGCGAAGGCAGAGCATCGCCTCGACAGCATCCGGCAACGACCACGATGAAGACGGGGCAGCCGAGACGACGCCCGTGGCCCCCATTGCGGAGGAGGGAGGGGAGAGCTCCGGGTACGGCGCGGCCCTGAATCGAGGCGAGCAACATCCTGTGGTGGGCCGGCTATCGACGACATCCTACCCCAACGAGCACATCGACCCAGACACGGGAAAGTGGCATCCACGACACAAGTGGACCGTGACACACGACCAACTTTACGCCAGGCTTTGTTACGCTGTACTATTGTTCAAGAGTCCACGAAAGAGCAACTACGTTGTATCCAAGGGCAAACGCTGGTTTGTGGACTGGGCTACCGGCCGAATGATCCGTGTGCTGCCCCCTGCTTATGGAGAGGTGGAGCTATTCGGCCCATGGCAGGTTATCACGACGGAAAACAGGCTCTTGTGAAAGTACCGACAAACAGAGGCCGGGTTGAGGCCAGATACTCGGGCGTGGTTGATGGGGCTCGTAGCTTGCATAATCTCATGCTTGTCCGAACACTACCAGCTGGATGGCTGGGCTGTCGGGTTAAGCGGGGCGGCGTGTTGGGTTCATTCTTGCATTGTGGGACAAAAGGGGCGAGCGGGTTTGTTTTTCGTCTGTGGTGGGCGCGTGTCTATCAGACGCTGATACGGCGCTCGCACATAGACGGACACTAATTGGGCGCGGAGTTAAACTGGGACGGATGGCGGGCTGGGCTGGGCGGATGGTTATGTGGACGGGTTTGGCATCGGGGACGGGCGGACGGGCAGCAGACACATTGGTGCTGACTGACCTGGCTGAGCCCCGTCTGGCCGATTGACCGACTGTCACTGTATCGGAACTGATTGAACAACATTGCATTGCGACTCTTCTGCATGAAACGAGATATCTATGGGACAAGTCTCGCGGCAGGTGGGCGACGGCGGGGCGAAAGCATATACACATTTATACATATCTATACATACTTCTATACTACGATATTTTAACTTGTTACGGCCTTGCCACTGAAGCGGTTCAGGGACCCTGGAGGGATGAGAGTAGCAGCTGATGATGGAGAGGCAAAAGCACAAATTGTAATCGTGTTTCTCCAATTTCCAATCACGGTTTGGTTGGTCATGACAAGGATCCAGGGGCTCAGACTCTGGGGGCGAGAGTGCCTCGGTACTTGCAACAGCAATCTTCCAACCGCGAGCCATAAACCATAACGCCGCCAAACTAAAAATGTGTATATATCTTTGAAACCACTTCGGTCCGACCAACCAGCCCAAACCCATACCGCTGCAATGAAACATACATCCACATATAGTCACACAAGAGGACCACGCCCTGATCTCTCCAACTTCCTCCTGTAAGAAGGGAGGTAGATTGGGTAGAAGACGGGCAAAAGGGTCCGGACCCTCCCACTCAACGCCAACGAAACAGAAAAACACCCTCCGGCCTCCCACCCACTCTTAAAAAGCATTCCCCGTCCAGGGTTGGGGCCTTGACTCAACCAACCCACCCCCACCCCATCCCCCCTTTCAAATACCAGACATCTGCATTTCGACGTCCCTGCTCTCGAGCGCAAGCTCGTCGACAACGCCATCGAGCAGCCCGCTCGCGCCCTCCATGTCGGCCACGGCGGCCTCGACGGCGCCCAGCAGCGCCTCGAGCTCGGCGCGCTGCTGCCGGATGTCGTCGAACAGGCGCGCGTTGTGCGCCTGCACGTTCTGCAGCTTGGCGTTGAGCTGGGATTGCTGCGATGCGAGGTGTGGTGCTAGGTGTGCTGCTTGTACGGCTGTTGCTGGGAGGGTGTGTGGGCTTTGTGAGGGTGGTTAGAACTAGTTTCTCAGATGTGTATATGTATAAGGTTAGGTTGGGGTTTGGGGGTTGGGAATAAGGGTGGGTGAGTGAGTGAGTGAGCGAGGTCATATCACAACGACATGTGAGATTTTCTCAACTAAACTTTGTGAATTAGTAGTTGTAGATTTCACCACTTACGGCACAGGTGTCGTCGCCGCGTCGGGACCACTGCCGATGTCGGCCTTACGCCGCGCAGCATCGCTGACCAGGCTCTCGAGCTCGTTCAGCTTGGCGACGACGTTGCGGTTCTCGAGGATGGAGTCAAACTCTTTCTGTTTATCGTCATCAGCGAATTGTTAATTTAGTCTAAACCGCGAGTGCGTACCCCTCATAAAGGGAGAAAGTGAAAAAGAAAGAAAAGAGAGAAAAAAAATTACAAACATTACACTGCGCGCCTAACCGCTCCACCATCTGGCGCTGGACAAACTCGAGCGTGCCCGGGGCGCGCGCAGCAATGGTGGGATAGCACGCGGCAAAGTTGGCGCGGTTGATCTTGTCGAGCGTGTGCTTGAGCGTGGACGAGAAGACATCGTGGAAGCGCACGGCGCGCGGGCCGGGCGTCGCCGCCGTGTGCTTGCTGGGCAGCGGCGGCGACTCGGGCGGGTCCGGGTCTGAGCTCGGCTGCTCCGTTGTTGTTTTTGTTGTTATTGATGTTGATGCGGCTGTCGTCGCTGGCGCTTCTTCTTCCGCTACTACTGCTGCTGTTGTTGTTGTTTCTGGCGCCCCTCCTTCAGGTCCAGTTTGTGTAGGGGCCCTTGATGCATTTTGCTCTCGTTGTTGGTCCTCTCCCTGCTGCTGCTGGTCGGCGGTTGACATTGTGAGAATAGCCCTTTGGCGGGCTGTGTTTTATGCTTTGGTTTGTATAAGATTCGAGATCTTGAATGACAATGTTTTAATTAGTCGGTATCTCACAGTGGTTGTGACCTGCCGCCCTTGAACAAACACACGTAAAACGCGGGGCAGGGCTGGAAGCTGAGGGGCTGCAGGGCGGGTGGCACGTGCTGAGCCCAACGAGAAGAACCTTGGAAGGGCCTGAATTCTAGCTTACTCGTCAAAGTATCGACAACGTTTGGGCACCTATCTAACAATTGACGCTCGAATCCCCTCGTCTGTTACACAACAACAAAAATTCGATAAAACCTAAACAGCGGAATCACCCATGAAACTCTTTGCTTCTCATTATTCTGCATGCATACCGACAGCGACCGCGACTCAACAGGCAATATCCCCCACCTGTGTCTCCCCGGCAAGAAAAAAGTGCCCGGGTCCCGATCCTGATGGATGATGACGTGGTAGCTCGTGGCCAGGGCAACAGCCCCGAGGATCTCGAAAAGAGACTCATTGTACGTATTTACTTTGCGGTCCTCCCTTGATCCCTAATATCGGAAGTAGCATTTTGTCTAGCTTCGAAACCTATCCCATACGTGGGGCAACTCCCCTTTCCTGTGTGACCCGGACCCGTCATTCTCACTCATGGCAATCATCCCGTGCCGTGCTGTGCGGTGACACGTTCGCGTCGCGTCGCATAACTTTACTTAACTTCACGTTACATCACGTCGAGTGAGACCGCGGAGACCGCGAGACTCCAGGCTTCGATTGATCTGTGGTGCTGGACTTGACTTGCTCTGCCGGGGCAACCATGGGATGAAATGCGTCACATCGGCCTCTAATATCTCAACGACAGAAAGAGTTTGGGACCGCCCTGGATGGAGCCCTCATCCTTGCCATCGCAAGCGATCGGGACATCCAGAAACAATACGATGAAATTAGAAGGGACTTGCTTGCACTGGCCGACTGTGCCGGCGCCGAAGAAGCCACCGGCTTCGACCCCTCCGGCATGGGAGGAGGACTGGCCGATCCCGAACAGGTCAACTACCTGGATGAGGCCGGAACCATGGGCAATGTCATGTCAACTTCCGAGCGAGAATCGCTAGCCACGGACAACTGCACCACCATCTCAGACTCATCTGGCTCATCTGAATCCCAGCGGTTCTCCGACCAGACTTCCATGAGCGACGAGGAGAAAATCGACGGGCTACGCCTCATCTTCCCATATTTTAAGGACCATACCATGAGCTACATCCTCCGGGAGAGCCGTGGCGACCTCGACCTTGCGTTTGAGCTGCTTCTAAACCGTCAGTTTCTCCACGACAATAACCAGCTCCCCAAGGGCATCGACGCCTTCGTCTCGGACGCGGAGCAGCAGGTCCTCAATGCCAAGATCAGACCCAGCCACTCTCGACCCGAGAGGAAAAAGCAGAGTCTCGCCATCGACTACGCCGTGGTCTCGCCGACGGTCGACAACGAGGAGCTTGAAGGGGCTAAGGGTCCCGTCAAGCTTCCCATGTCCCGGATCGCAGGCAAGACTCCGGTACGGCGTTCGGCTCCACCACCCTCGCCGTCCTACCCCGTCTCCACCGACTGGCGGACCGTGACTGCGAGCAAAACAATGTCATTCGGGACGTCGTCTCCGGTGACAGCAAGACCTGCCGCCGAGTTCAGCAACTCACACCTGCGTGCGGTCACGAAGCTTAACAGGCTGGGCCCTCTCGGGAGACAGGGCGCCATCGTGTACACGGAGCGAGCCAGGGACGAGGCGCGTATGTCTGCGGGCATGACTTTACAAATTGCCGAAAGACACGTGGCTCAGCAGAGCGACGCATCCAAGACCGACCTCCATGGAGTCTCGGTGCTTGATGGCGTGCGGATCGCCAAGCAGCGCGTTTGGCAGTGGTGGAACAACATGGGCGAAAACCGCGAGTCTCTGGCCAAGTACCAGGGCTTCACTGTCATCACTGGTGTTGGGCACCACAGCGCCGGCGGCGTCTCCCGGCTGAGACAGGCGGTCGGGGCTGCGCTCAAGAATGACGGCTGGAAGATGGAGACGCTGACTGGGCAGTTTTATGTCACGGGCAGGACTTGAAGGTCCTGCTCTGGCGTGCTCTGGCTCTGGTTCAGTCGTGGCCTTTGCGTCTGGCTAGAACCTGTGTTTTCATGTTGGATTTATTCTTGAGTTTTTGTGGTACTTACTGGATGAGATGTTCTGGGAGTGCTACGAAACTCAAACGGCAATGTTTTCTGGAGATCAAGGGAGGCGTTGGTGGGCGAAAGATACCCGTCATATTTAGACGTCAGGATATCATCTGTAGGAACAGCGTGTCACCATCATTTGTCGTACGATACAGCAACAATGACTCAAGCTTTGTCTCTAGAATGCAATACTTGTTTGTTTTGTTGCCCAACATGTAGGTGTCTTGTCGCACATTTGGCTCCCTGCAGCTATCGGCGATGTACCAGTAGTCTGTACGCCTGCGGGATACAGTTACAAGAAAACAATGGTACCTACCTGGTACCTAGTCAGTTGTTGCCACATCATAAAAAGAAGAAACTACAAAATAACAAGCAAACACAACGGTTGTTCAAACGGGATTATACGAAATGTACTCAACAACTCTACTGGTACCTGAATTTACACGAATTATTCCGACTTGAATTACCTTACTGTACCTACGAACTTTATGTGAGATGTTGATCTCTCCAGCTGTCCGGTGGGACCCGACAGGGATGCCCAGCTGCAGGTGTCGATCCCCAGGAACGGGCGTCGCCCCCAGAATTGAGGGGCCAATCAGCTGTCATTGCGCGTTCCTGGTGGCATTTCATGGCTGATGACGCATGGATGAACACCGCACTCCAGAACAGGCTGCAGACAGCGGTACAGTCAGGTAGCTCCACGCCAGGCTAGTTCCAGGCCGCCTTCGGCTCCCGCCGTCACGCCCCCCAACCCCAATCCCCCAATCCCCAATCCCCGACACACTGCAGGTCCAACATCCATCCCGGCCGACTGAACCGTACCTCGGTCACAAGCTCATCAAACCGACGACAACGACGACGACGACGAACTGGGATCGCCTTCCCAGGATCCTATTTCTCAGGATCCATCAACACTACCGTCACCACCACCACCGTCGAAACAGCTGAAAACGGGCCAACCATCTCCACGTTGCTCAGGCCGCCGAGCGGCGTCGCGCACAAGCATGACGAGGCTGTTGCAGCTCGTCGCAGCCGGCGGGCTCTTCCTAGCCGGCCTGGGAAGCGCCGCCGATGAGCTCTATACCCCCAAACACGAGGCCGGGCGGTGCGCGATCCGAGGCAACTGCGGTTCCAAGACCTTCTTTGGCAGTCAGCTGCCCTGTGTCGACAACAACCTAGCCGAGGAGCCCGACGACAAGACTCGCAAGCAGCTGACCGACCTATGCGGCCCCAAATGGGCATCGGGTCCCGTGTGCTGTCTGCCGGAACAGGTCCGTTGTTTGCTATCATCTACCGACTGAGAGTCGCTGACCTTCGTTTTCCATGCAGTTGGATGCCCTCAAATCATCGCTCTCGACCGCCAACCAAATCATATCGTCGTGCCCGGCATGCAAAGACAACTTCTACAACCTCTTCTGCAGCTTCACCTGCTCCCCCGACCAGTCGCTGTTCATCAACGTGACCAAGACGCTCGAGAAGAACGGCAAGACCCTCGTGACCGAGCTGGACCAGCTGATCTCAAAAGAGTACGGAACGGGCTTCTACAACAGCTGCAAGGATGTCAAGTTTGGCCCAACCAACTCGAAGGCCATGGACTTGATCGGTGGAGGCGCCAAGAACTACACGCAGATGCTCAAGTTCCTCGGCCAGGAGCGGTTCGGCGGCTCGCCATTCCAGATCAACTTTCCCACCAAGTACAAGGAGCCCGGCATGGAGGCACGGCCAATGGTGCCCAAGAGATGCAACGACGAGGACCCCAACTTCCGTTGCGCCTGCATCGACTGCCCCGACGTGTGCCCGGCGCTTCCTGACATCGAGGAGTCGGGCTCGTGCCACGTCGGTGCGCTGCCCTGCCTGTCGTTCGCCTCCATCTTCACCTACAGTGTGCTGCTGTTCACCCTTTTCGTGGCCTTGGTGGGCCATGTAGCATGGAGGAAGCATGCGAAGCGCCGAACCGAGAGACTCCGGCTGCTTACCGACGCGGCGCCGAGTGACGACGAGGATGAGGGAGATCTGACGCAGAACGGGGCCATGTTCGACCGTCCCCAGAAGACGTACGTCATCAACACCTGGTGTGACGCTGCCTTCAGCCGGCTGGGACATGTTGCTGCCAGGTTCCCAGCCATCACCATTGTCACATGCATCCTCGTTTCTGGTATCCTGAGCGCGGGCTGGTTCCACTTTGAGATTGAGCAGGATCCCGCCCGCTTGTGGGTGAGCCCGACTTCGGCGGCGGCCGAGGAGAAGGCTTTCTTCGACTCCAACTTTGGGCCCTTCTTCCGCGCCGAGAAGATTTTCCTTGTGAACGATACCGAGTCTTCCGGTCCGGGTCCTGTCTTGAGCTACGATACCCTTATCTGGTGGATGGGCGTCGAGAAGAGCGTCAGGGAGCTTACGGGTCCGACAACCAAGAGTGTTTTCAAGGATATCTGTCTGAAACCCACCGGTGACGCTTGCGTCGTTCAATCGGTCGCGGCGTACTTCCAGGACGACCTGGACTCCGTCGATCCAAACCACTGGCAGGACACGCTGCGAAAGTGTGCCGCATCGCCGGTAGAGTGTCGTCCGGAATACGGACAGCCCTTGGAGTCCAACATGATATTGGGAGGGTATCCCGAGTCTGGCGACCCTGCAACCGCCACCGCGATGACTGTTACGTGGGTTGTGAACAACTACCCTGAGGGTGATGAGCAACTGGCGAAAGCCATGGACTGGGAAGAAGCCCTCAAGAACTTGCTTCTGGAGGTTCAGGAGACGGCCAAGGATCGCGGCCTCAGACTCTCCTTTTCCACCGAGATCAGTCTTGAACAGGAGCTGAACAAGTCCACGAACACGGACGCCAAGATCATTGTCATCAGCTACATCATCATGTTCCTGTATGCTTCGATTGCTCTCGGCTCCACGTCGCTCTCTGTCAAGGACTTCCTCCGCAACCCAGCCATATCACTGGTCGAGTCCAAGTTCACCTTGGGTGTGGCGGGCATCGTGATTGTGCTGATGTCCATCACCGCATCCATCGGCCTCTTTTCCTGGGCCGGTCTGAAGGCGACCCTTATCATCATCGATGTCATACCGTTCATCGTTCTCGCTGTTGGCGTCGACAACATCTTCTTGATTGTTCACGAATTTGAGCGCGTGAACATCAGCCATCCGGACGAAGTGGTAGAGGTCAGGATCTCTCGTGCACTCGGAAGGATGGGCCCTTCGATCCTCTTCTCGGCCTTGGCTGAGACCATCTCCTTCGCCCTGGGCGCCTTTGTCGGCATGCCGGCAGTCCGAAACTTTGCCATCTATGCTGCCGGCGCTGTCTTTATCAATGCCATCCTCCAGGTGACCATGTTCATCTCAGTCCTGACCCTGAACCAGCTCAGGGTCGAAGATTCGCGCGCCGACTGCTTCCCTTGCATCCAAGTAAAGTCCGCTCGGGTTCACCTGAGCGGCAGCAACGGTGGCTTGGGCTCCCGGTTCAAGGAGGCACCAGAAGAGAGTCTGTTGCAGCAGTTCATTCGTAAGAGCTACGCCCCGAGACTTCTTGGCAAGAAGGTCAAGGCTGCCATCGTTGTGGTTTTCCTGGGGTTCTTTGCAGCCGGCATTGCCCTGATTCCCGAGGTCGAGCTTGGTCTGGATCAGCGCGTTGCCATCCCCGACGATTCGTATCTGATCCCTTATTTCAACGATCTCTACGACTACTTTGATGCTGGCCCGCCAGTGTACTTTGTCACGCGGGAGTTCAATGGCACGGACAGGAAGCATCAGCAGCAAGTCTGCGCTCGCTACACCACCTGCCAGCAGATGTCTCTCACCAACGTGCTCGAACAGGAGCGGAAGCGGGCCGAGGTCTCTTACATCTCGTCTCCTACTGCCAGCTGGATCGATGACTTCTTCCAGTGGCTTAACCCCGACAATGAGCAGTGCTGCGTCGAGAACAGGAGGCCCTGCTTCGCTAAGCGCGACCCGGCATGGAACATCACCATGTCGGGCATGCCCGAGGGAGACGAGTTCGTCCACTACCTGAACAAATTCCTCACCTCGCCCACCAACGACGACTGTCCCCTCGGTGGGCTGGCGTCATACGGCTCAGCGGTCGTGGTCGACTCGGAGCGGGACACCATCCCGGCAAGCCACTTCCGCACGTCTCACTCGCCGCTCCGCAGCCAAGAAGACTTCATCAAAGCCTACGCCTCGGCGCGCCGCATCGCCAACGACGTCAGCGCCTCGACGGGGCTGGACATCTTCCCTTACAGCATCTTCTACATCTTCTTCGACCAATACTCGACCATCGTCTCGCTCACCGCTACCCTCCTCTGCTCCGCCATCGCCATCATCTTCGTCGTGGCCGCCGTCCTGCTCGGCTCCGTCCTCACGGCGGGCGTGGTGGCGCTTACCGTGGTCATGGTCATCGTCGACATCATCGGCGCAATGGCAGTCATGGGCGTCTCGCTCAACGCAGTCTCGCTGGTCAACCTGATCATCTGCGTCGGCATCGCCGTCGAGTTCTGCGCGCACATCGCGCGCGCCTTCATGTTCCCCAGCCGCACGTTCATGGAGCGGGCCAAGAACCGGTTCCGCGGGCGCGACGCGCGGGCGTGGACCGCGCTCGCCAACGTCGGCGGCAGCGTCTTCTCGGGCATTACTGTTACTAAGCTGCTGGGCGTGTTCGTGCTCGGCTTCACGCGGAGCAAGATCTTTGAGATCTACTACTTCCGTGTCTGGCTTGCGCTCGTGGTCTTTGCGGCGTCGCATGCGTTGGTTTTCTTGCCTGTTGCGCTCAGTTTGCTGGGTGGCGAGGGGTATATTGATCCTGAGAGTGATGGGCTGGAGGAGGACCTTGCTAGTCGGAGGTATCGCGCGCTGTTGCCGGAGGACACGGATTCGGAGGACGAGTACTAGTTCTGCGGGCTCGTGAGTCTACGACGGGAAGGAACGTGGAGGGTCTTTTGGAGTTGGGATGGGAGGATGACGGCAAGGCAGGAGGCTGTGGTGATTGGGGCTGTTGCTCGGTGGCGCGGGAATAGAATGAATGAATACATGCGATGGGATGGAGGAGTAATAGCTCGGGATTGAAAGGTTGATAGTAGGTTAATGGAATTTGGGAGTCTGACTTTGTGGAGGCGGGGGTGTTTGTTTGTTTGGGTTGAGATGGTATCACTATAAAGCGTACATATATATACATAACATACATACCTGACTTTCTGTTTTGTTACCTTGATGGAATTGCTATTCTGTATTATAGCGGAATTATGACTTATAACTATCAGCGGTCTATCTTTTGTTATGGTGCCTTGCACAGTCGAGTCTATCTGCTATTACTATCGACGGTAAAGCTTTTTTTTCATAGTTCATTGCACAATAAGTAGTACAGTATGGTTTTGTCCTTTGCTCGCTCGCTCGAAAGCTAATACTTGAGGGTGTCGTCGCTCTCTCGTGCTCAGGTTCTACATATCCTACGTATGTGTGGGTGGCTTGACTTCCAGGTTGAACTTTTTTCTTCGCGGTCCAAAAAAAAAAAAAAAAAAAAGTCTTTGGAACCGGGTTGGTTGGTTGGTTTAGTTGGCTTCAATTGTGCTTGGCTGTGTGTTTGGTGAGTGGCATGAGCACCTTGGTGGGCAAGATGCATCTGCCGAAAATCGATTTCCACGCGGGACGCATGCGACGCAGCATCGCGCAAACAGGGTTCGGGTTTCGGCACATGGGTACGGAAATGTTTTACCACTGAACAGAACAGGAGAGAACAGAACATTGTTGCTGCTGTCTCTTTGTCTTCTTCGTCTGTTTTTCATTTTCGTTTATTCATCGTTTACTCATCGTCGGTAAATTGCAGCCCTCGCTGTTGAAGCCGTCCCATCTAGAGCCTCATACCGAGGTAGAGAGACTTCAGACAGGCTGACAACGCCGCGCCCCGGCTGCCGTAGCGGTGTCCCCCACCTTCTCACCTAACACGCCTCCCTACCAGGTAACCCGCAGGCGCCTTACAACGCTCGGCGCCTGCCCGCGCTTCCACAGCATCAGTTGGCGACGTTGCCCTTAGCCGAAGATTTCTAGCCTAGGGATTCCGTGCGTCCAACAAACTTTTCTGCACTTTGTCGATCATTTGCGAGCATATTACCACTCTCCCCAAGGTACAGTACCAGGTAGGGCGGCCGGCACCTTCCCATTGCTGTGTCCTGCCTGGTTTCCGTGGATGGAAGGAACTACCTGCTGTCGTGCCACCACCCGACCTCATGCCGCGTGGGCAGTGGGTGGTGGGTGCTGCTTTGGGCGGCACACCTCAGCGGCGGCCAACAATGGCCAAAGCACCGCACCTAGCGAATGGCACATCTCCCGCGGCCAACCTTGTTTTTCAGCTTTGCCGTTCCATTACTTCGCGTTCCGAGTCTTTCTTGACCGTTGGTGACACACACACACACACATATGGAACCGACAGCGGCACGTTTTTCCTGGTTCTCCCGTCGTGCCACCCCGACTCGTGGTTCGCTTCCAGTTCATTGGCTTTTTTCTGTCCAGCACGATACGGTACCGTTGTTCTCTTTCTCCCGTCTCGTTCCTTTCCCGCGCTGCGCGGCCCAGGAAGGCCAGCTGACGGCGATCATGGGCCCATAATCCGTATGGACATGCATGGCAATTGCATTGGACCTCTTTCCTCAGCTGTCTCTCTGGATTCGCTATCGGCATAGCACTTCTCTTCCAGTCTGTCTACACTATCTGTCTGTCGCTTCCCTCATCTGCCATGATGTCGCTGTTCTCGCGCGCAGCCGGCTGCCCCTGTGCTCAGCCAATTGGGGCCGTCCACCTATTGGACATGACATCTGCCGACGGACGCTTCAACTAGCCTGCCCCTCCCCCCTTCCCCCTCACCGACCTCTTGCCAACGCCCCACACATCGAGGCCCGGCAATCGTGAATGCTATTCTTCGACTTCCCATGCGGACGATGACGCGTGGGGCACCCATCAGAAGACGAGACTACACTACCCCGAGACTACCTGGTAGGTCCCTTACCTTGGGCTAGGCTTGCTTCTAGCTTCTCAGAGATCGGGATCCGGGTTCCGTCTCGCCTCGCCTCGTCTAGTCTCGTCCCATTTACGGCTTATTGCCGTGCTTGTTGGCTGTCAGCTCCCATACCTTACCTGCGTCAACCAACTCTCCCCTGGAGCTGTTGACAAATTCCCGGTCAAGCTCTTCCTCGAGAGCATACTGGATACAGGGACAAGTGTGCCTGAAAGATCACCATGATATCTCTACTTTTCTCTCTCTCTCGCCAGAACCAGAGAACCCCCTCACATTCGAGATTCCCGGAAAGCAGCATGCCACTGCTCGTGCGCAATCTAAAGGATCTGGAGGGCTGGTCGATCAATATCCACCCGCGTCGTGGGACGGCCGACAGGGAGCCATCGATGCAGGACCGCCAGCCAGGGACATGTTTGTCGTGCTTCCGGGACTGAGCACCCAGGCAGATTTACCCCCAAAGGATCAAAAACTCGTCCCATGTCCGCTGGCCTAGCATTCGCCATTCGCCCCCTTACCCCGACTTACCCCCATTCATCTCGGCATTGGCATTGGCATTGGCATTGGCATCATGTGCAAGCGCGCACCAGGTAGGCACGGGGCAGACAGCCCTTACCTTGGCCTACATAATATCAATATACTATCACTTATAGTACTCGCCCACTTGCTCACCTACTCGTACTCTTTTCTTTCGGGGACATCCCAACCGTCTTTCCTTCCAACACCTCGGGCTGGGAGTGTTGCTGTTCACCTTCCCATAGAACAGCCGCGTTGTTGTAGTTGTTGTTGAACAATCCCCTAGGAGCTGCTCACCTCGCAGACATGATCACAGACAGTCTAATACAGCTGTTGGTCCAGCACTGGGCGACGGTAGTCTTCGCCCTCGGCCTAGGCTGGCTCCTGAAGAACAGGTACCACAACGGCCTGAACAAGTATCCGGGCCCCTTCTTGGCCTCGGTGACGGACTGGTGGCGGTTCGTCGATGTTTACAGGAGAAGACCCGAGAAAACACACATCGCCCTCCACAAGAAGCACGGCAGTGTCGTACGTCTTGGTCCGAACGCGCTCTCTTTCTCAGACCCGGACGCCTTGAAGACCATATACGGTCTTAACAAGGGCTTCATCAAGGTAAAACCTCTTGGATTCTTCATCAACTTAGAGAACCTTCTGACCCGGCGCAGTCCAACTTTTATGTTGTCCAGCAGTCAGTAGTCAAGGGGCATAGTCTCCCGTCACTCTTTAGCTCGACCGACAATGACTTCCACATGCAATTTCGCCGCTGCGTGAACTCGGCTTTTGCCATGTCCGCGCTGGTTCAGTATGAGCCGTTTGTCGATAATACCACGAAGCTGTTTCTGAAGAAGACCGAGCAGCTCCATATTGACGATCCGACGCCATGCGACTTTACGCGCTGGCTGCAATTCTATGCTTTTGATGTGATCGGCGAGATCACGTACAGCAAACGGCACGGCTTTGTTGAGAAGAATGAGGACATTGATGGCATTGTCACGTACCTCACGAAGCTCTTCCTCTACGTGGCTCCGGTATGTGCTTTCCCTCTCCGTTCCAAACTCAGGTTAACATGTCGAGCATGCACTCATCTTCATCCCCGTGACAGATCGGCCAGATTCCCATCCTTGATCGCCTCTTCCTCAAGAACCCCATTTATCTCAATCTTTCCCAATGGGGCTTCATCGACTCGACATTTCCAGTGGCAAAGTTCGCGCGCGCTCGCATGGCCGAGCGGCTCCCAGAGCTCGAGAACGGCCAGGCCAAGTCGTCTCTGCTGCCGACATCTGAGAAGCCGCCCGTTGTCAAGTCGCCCGATCTCCTATCCAAGTTCCTAGCTGCTCGCGAAGCTCGGCCAGACTTTATGACCGACACCCTTGTCCAGACCATGGCGGTTTCGATGGCCTTCGCCGGCTCCGAGACCACCGCCATCTCCCTGTCGGCCGTGTTCTACTACCTCCTGAAGAACCCCCACGCGTTAGCATCCTTGCGCGCTGAGATCGACGACGCCGCTCGCGAGGGCCGCTTCAGCGACACCGAGACGGGTCTGGTGACATGGCATGAAAGCCAGACACTCCCATACCTGGACGCGGTGGTTAAGGAGGCGTTCAGACTGCACCCGGCGCCGGGTCTGCCCATGGAGCGGATCGTGCCGGAAGGCGGGCTGGAGATCGCGGGGCACTATGTCAAGGGCGGGACGATTGTGGGCTGCTCCGCGTGGGTGATCCACCGGAACAAGGACGTGTTTGGCGAGGACGTGGAGGCGTTCCGGCCCGAGAGGTGGCTGGTGGACGCGCGGAGGGACGAGGCGGCGGAGGTGCAGCGGGTCAAGAACATGAATGGGACGATGCTGCAGTTTGGCATGGGCAGCCGCACGTGCATTGGCAAGAACATTAGTCTGTTGGAGATTTACAAGCTGGTGCCGAGTATGCTGAGGCGGTTCGAGGTTAGTTGCGTTTCTTTCTCCTTCTTTCCTTGATGCCATGATGACCCAATTCCGGAAGCTGACTGCAGTGGCAATTACAGATTGAATTCGACGACCCGAATCAGGAGTGGGAGATTACGAATGCGTGGTTCGTCAAGCAGAGTAACTTTACGACGAGGTTTAGGCTGAGGGAGCTGGTGGCGCCCGGGAAGGGGGCGGCGGGGAGTGAGAAGTGATTCTGTGCATGAGATGAGTGCGAGATGGGGAACCGGGGATGGTGTGGTTTGGGATGGTGTGTTTCTATTGGGCAGTGATGCTGACTGGTTGCATGGATGGCTGCTGGACTTTTCTGAAATATTTAGATGGGAGCGTTGACTATATGGAATTAAAGTTTATGATGCCATGAATTGAAGCTGATATTCTCCAGTTGAAGAGGACAGAGGGGGGTGGTGAGACACAACTCTAGCACGGGAAGTTATCTATATATTTACCTTGTCCTTGGCTCTAACCAAATACCGTCCATGTGGAATGTATTGTAGTAAGTTTTACCGGGGTCAGGTAGTTATCAGCATTATCTATTAGGCATGTACCACCACTTCAAGTTGTGGATGACCGGAATATGCCACCACGAAAGTCAGGTAGGAGGTTATCGAAGTCGACGACGGTGTTACGAGCAATAATGATACGAGTAAGGTACAACTGCCGAGACTGAGACACGTCTATATTTATTTCCGTTTTGATGGGTGGAGGCGGTTTGAAAACCTGTCACAAGAAGCGGAAGGGTGGTGATTGATCATAAGTGGAGAGTTCAAGTTAGCAAAAGCTATAGATGAACAGACTACCTAAGTAGGCCCATACTTATTTGTAAATTAGGTTCTTTCCAAACTTGAACTCAGCCTTGTGCTGAACTTCACCACGAGCAATGAATAGCTAGCTACCGAACCTCAGCTAACCTACCTTGGCAGTCAAGAGCTTATTAACGTCAGGTAATTAGTTCAGATTATTAATACATACATATATACCTGACTTTGCCATTCCGTACTAATTAGTTAGTTACTTAGTTGGCACCTTTGTAGCTTGGTTATGTAGGTCGGTAGTAGTAGTACTCGAACCCCTCTAAACGTTTTCACTGCGAGTGAACTAATTAATCACCAACTACCAGGTAGGTAATTGCTCCAAAGAACATAATTACGGAAAACCGCCTCGGGCTAATAACCAAATACAGTCAAGGACAGTAAGGTTCCTCACCCAACGGCAGCCCCCCTCTCACACCACTCTGTTGGTAATTCAATACAGTTAACTTCCAGCCCGCCACTCGGCCCAGTTTGACGGATGAATAATGATCAAGTACCTTCAGGGTAGATGGATACATAGATACCTAACCTGATCGGCAATGAGAGAAACAAAAAGGTACATCACGACGATAATAGATGGCCGGATAACAATTGCACACAATTGGGAAACGTAAGGTATGTTACCCGAACTAAAGAGGAGAGGAGAACGAACCTGCCTTGAATTGGTTATGAAATCAAGACATTGAAATAGACATCAAAGTGCACATTCACAGATACTAATTGTCGCGTGTCTATTATTCATCATCATCCATTGAATTCAACAACTCCCCACCAAGTCCGTCCATCTCTGTTTTCTTCCGAGTCAAATGAAATGAATGCAAACCCAAACTCCATCCCGCCATATGATATATGTATATGTATCCCTCTTCACCCATCCATGCCGATCCCATTCATTGCTTTTCAGACACTGATCCCCATCCCCCCCCCCCCCCCCCCCCCCCCCCCAAAAAAAAAAGAGAGAAAAGAAAAAAAGCAAAAAAAAGAAAGAGGGTATATCGAACAGCGACAACAACAACAACAACAACAACCCATCTCTAACCAAAAGAACAACCCGTGACCCAGAAAGAAGGTAGGTATATACAAAATAACGCCGCCGAAATCAACCCCCGCCCTGCCCCGGCTGACTCCATGCATCTCATCTACCTGGTATCTATCATCATCACTGCCTTGTAGCAGGTTCATTCATATGTCACATTCCCATTCCCATTTGCATCCAAATCCGCATCCCATCTACATCCAAATCCCACACCCACCTCCCATCCCTCCCTATCCACACCCCTCACACCCCATCTACCCACCCTCCCCCTCCCCCTCCCCATCCAACAACCGCCTAACCCTCTCAAGCCTAATCGGCTTGGTCAAAAACAAATCCGACCCGCTCGCAAACGCCTCCTTGCGACTAACCTCGCCACTCAACCCCGTCAGCGCAACAATCTTCGCCGCAACCGCGACTTTCGCCTCGTTCTCCAGCTGCCGGATCTCGCGCGTGGCCTTGAACCCGTCCATGACGGGCATCGATATATCCATAAACACCATGCTGAAGCGGTGCTGGTTGGGCCTCAGCGAGCTGCGGTAGAGCTGGACTGCCTCGAGGCCGTTGCAGGCTGTTGCGAAGGTGTGGTTTAGTTTCCTCACGACGGTTGTTAGGAGTTTCATGTTGATTGGGTTGTCGTCGACTAGGAGGAGGTGGTGGCCGCCTGGGGGGTTGAGGGCTGGTGTGGGGGGTACTATTTCGTTGGGTAGTGGGTGAGGTGGTGGTTCATCTGGGGGAGAGAGCTCCATTGGGCCTCCCTCTCCTGTGTCTGATGGGTCGGGTTCGGCGAGCTGTATATACGATCGTTTCTTCCCGTGAAGTACTTCCTTGTTGTCTTGTCCACGGGATGGAGAAGAGAGTGGTTGTTCCTGACCGGCAGAACTGGGCATGCTGGTTGTGAGCGCCGATGCGAGCACTGACCCGAGTTTCCTCGGGCCAATGGGGTGGTGGAGGTGGATTCCTCGGCTCTTCATCACCTCCTGCTTCAAGCACGCGTGAGACCCCGCGCCGGAGCAGAGCACGACCAACGGCGCGCTTTCAGGTAGCTGCGTCGGTATGAGGTCCTCCACGTGGCCCTTGACTGCTATGCTCGGAAGATTGCCGTCGAGGAAGTAGAGGTCCGCTTCGGGCACGGGGCAGTCGGATGTCCCGAGGATGACCTTCATCCCCAGGGCCTCGCCGGCGTTGATCTTGAGCGCCCGCTCGACAATGGCGGAGCGATTGCGCATCTCGTTGGTCACTTCGACGCATTTGTTCGCCATGGCTAGGTATGCCTCGGGGGTGATGAGGCAAGCTGTCCGGCCTTCGAGCTGTGTGTGGTAGATCTTGTGCGACAGCTGCGTGGTTTCGATTGTTGGGATGGAAGAGGCGGGGTCTGGGGCGTCTTGGATGAGAGGAATCAGGACCTCGACAAGGGTTCCTACACCCAAGGAGCTCCGCACATGGACAGTGCCGCCCAGCCCGTGGGCCAGCTGCTGGACGATGCTGAGGCCCAACCCCATGCCGGGGGAGTGCGAGTTTTCTTGCGAGAAAGGGGTGAATAGCTGATACTTCAAGTAGTCCGAGCTCATACCTCCGCCTGTGTCCTCTACGGAAAAGGCAATGTAGTCGCGCAATTGCCCCTTGCTGTCCGGCCTCTGCACTTCCTTGAGCCCAACCTCGATGCGGCCGGAGATGGTGTACTTCAAGGCGTTGCTAAATATGTTCATCACAATGCGTTTCCAGGCCCCCACGGCGACTGGTAGTTTCCATGTGGGCCGCTTTCCGATGTTCAGGATTACGAGGAGCGGACGGTCTGGCGGGTCATCTTCGCCAATGGAGGTCTCCGCAGTGTAGACACCCTTCCGCTGCAGTGACTGCTTCGGGGCATTCTCGTAGAGATGGCTGATCTTGACGGCCTCAACCACATCCTCGACCAGTCCGCCCAAATCGGCGAATTGGATATGGGCCACGGGGGCCTTGGAGCTCTTGCCGGCGTCGATGGCGATGGCGTGGTCCAGCAGGTTGTTAAAGGTGTCGAGAAGAGTGGTGCCGCACGAGTCGAGCATGTCGAGCGTTGACAGCAGCGAGTGGTCAGTCAAGCCCTCGCGCAGCAGCTCGCTGCTCGCCAAGATGCCATGCAAGGGGCTGCGCAGCTCATGGCTGATGGACGACACAAAGTTGGACTTGGCACGGCTGGCAGCCAGCGCCTCGAGGCGCGAGACTTCGGCCATGACCGAGTTGCCGAATGCCGAGACCAGGCTGATGTCGGTGCTGTCGATGGCCCTCGTCGGGTCTGCCACCCAGCCCAGCGCGGCAGCGTACCAGCACTCTCGCTGGAAATGCCAAAGCGGAAGAAACAGGACGTACTTGGCCGCAGGGAGGACCCGGAAGAGGGTGGCCACGTCGTTTCTCAGGCGTAGGTTCTCTCTCTGTGCTTTGCCATCATCCTTGCAGCCGGCCGGCCAGGACTTCCCTATCCCATAGGTCTCATCAATGGGACCAAACTCATCTGCCGAGAAGATGTGACCGCGCGGGAACCTCCGAATGAACCTCTGCAGAGTCGCTTCCGGAAGCCGTGTTTGCGACGACTTGAGAATCTCGCCCTCCTGGTCCAGCGCAGACTGGACGATTGCCCCGCAAAAGGGGCCAACGGCCTCCTCGCGTGATGCTGCTATGGTCGTATCAAGCACTGGTTGGTCTGATCGGTCTGCGAATGAGCTCGGGACCGCGTCCAAAAACATGAGACCGTCGATGTTCATGGACTGCCGTATCGTGGCCGCGGCGCGGAAGAAGGTGGATTTGATGTTTGCCGAGCTCAGGAAGCCGTTGCCAGGCACCTCGGGCTGCACATCCGACTCCCCAGAGGCCAAGGGGGGGCTTGGAGGCGGCGGCGCATCCACGTCTGTAACCTCTTGCACGACCGAGTCTATCGATCTCATGTGTTGGTCGATCGGATCGACTTCGGCTTCGTCGGGCGGAGTCGTAGGCGGTGTTCCTGAAGAGTTACCTTGATTGAGGTTAGATGTGGGAGAGAATACAGAATATCCTGTGGACGACGCTAATGAGGGGTTTGGGTCAGATTCACGTCCAGAGAGCGTCGACTTGGTAGTAGAGGAGTCGCGGGTGAGAGATTGTGGCCGTTGTAGATTGGTCGAGCTTCCGCTTGATGGGCCAAATGAATGCTCGAGAGCCGAACTAGCAGCACTGGCAGCTGGTTGCGCCGTGGCGGGCGAGGTGGCGTCACTGTCATGCAACAAGGTCGAGCCGGCAGAGGACTGTTGTCCAGTGGTGGAGTAGGTTGTGTCGTCAAGACCTGGAGCTGTGGGCGCAGACGGCTCATCCCGGATGAAGGCGCTTAAGCCTTGTATTAGCACCTCGGAGCGATGGCGGCTCTGCTTTGCCCGGTTGTTCTCCAGATGGGCCATGATGGCATCGGCAATCTCGTTCATGATGTCGACCTGGGCGTCGTCGTCAAAGTCGTGCAGCTTATTGTCGACCACGCAGTAGCTGCCCAGGAGATAGCCGAGGGGGGACACAAGCGGGACTTCCAGGTAGGAGCGCATGAAGGGATAGCCCGTCACGTAGGGCCTGTGCATATAGTCGGGATCGGCCGTGAAGTCGTTGATAATATAGCGCGTCTTGTTGGCGATGACATTGGGGCCGGTGCGTGCCCACTCGCCCGTCTCGTCCATGAAGGCCTTCATGGTGGTGGGGCACACGCCCCAGCAGGCGTCCAGCTTGGTGACGCCCAGGAAGATGGTGTCAGGCTCCCCAGAGGGAGCGCGGACTTGCTTCAGGGAGTGCGTCCTCGTCATCTCGGACGCCACAAACTGATACTGACGGTCGATGAGCGAGAGGAACGACCTGTCGCAGTCCAGTCGTAAGGCACCCAGCTGGACCAGCGCATTGAGGGTGGGATCAGCATTGAGGAAGGGCGTGGGCATGAGCCCGGACGGCAATCCTGCAGGGAACGAAGCTGCCGAGAGGTATCTTGCCGGGATCGACGAGGGTTAGTGACGAGACGAAACGGGACGGGACGAGGAGAGGGCGAGATAGAGGTCAACCTACGCCGCAATTTCGCGCTGTCGGGCCCGCTCCGTGATGTCGACGGGCGGAGGCCCCTCGACGGCGTAGCAGCATGCCTCGCTATCGAGGATCATGGTGGTGGAAGTGGAAGAAGTGGAAGAGGTGGTGGTGGTGGAGGTGGTGGTTGTGATGGTGTTGGCAGTGACGACGGCTCGGCGGATAAGAACCTCTGCACATGCAATCAGGTCGAGGTACCCAGGGTCCAGGGACTAGCATCGTCGATCGGCGGACGAGGGAGGCACGCCGTTGCAATCGCAGTCGCAGGTGGCAGATCGCAGTCCCAATCGCAGTTGCTGTCACTCTCTCGAAAAAGAGGCTGCATTCAATGCAATGCGGCGGCGGCAGTGCAGATTCACGGTGTGAAAATGGGATGGAAATCCGGGGGTCTGGTAGGTACCCTATTGGTTTCCCATCCGTCCAGGCCCTCGAGCTGACCAGTTAGGTACCATAAGCTCCCAGCTGGTCGAGCAAACAAAGGCAGTGCGACCCATCTTTCGGTGCAATTCATTTTCGGGTGGCGTCTATGAGAGGGCCCAGAGCGCCGCAGCCCGTCAAGCCCGTCAAGCCCGTCCAATAAAAGCTGCGGGCGCCCGGCTCCCCGATCCACAGCTCTCGTCGGTTTGGCTCAGGCCTTGGCCCGTATGGGTTAGTCTGTGGTGGGACTCGGGGCGCCAGGCGAGCCAAGTTTTCCTTCTGCGGGGGAGCAAACCCGTGAATTGCTTCTCCCAAGCAGCCCACGAGAACAATGGACCTGTTTGTCTGCTGCCGACTCTTTTCTTTTTTTCGGGGACAAGACAAGGAGGAACAGCCAAGCTCTTCGGGGGGCTGAATTACGGCTTCCATCCCGTCCACCCATTCTGCTTTTTATTCAGTGAGGACATTCGTTAGTTCAATCATGACTCGATCCGTAAAGCGTACCCGAATTTACGAGGTATCTAACGTGTGTACTTCATGTACCCAACGGGCGGACGTTTCTTCTGCCTCCAGGGCGACGGGCGATGATGTCACTCTTAGTCGGTAGCTCCTTAATTGAGTGCGGCCGGACTGCGCGGGGGCCATAGGCTGCGGCTGTGGGGGCTGCACCATGACCAGGTGCGGGAATTTAACCTGGAAACGTTTTGTTGGTGCACGGGTCAGTGCGTCTCGCATCGATCGATTCCAACATACAGACCGTACTTGAACACGCTGAATTACTGTGGTACCTTGCAGCTAATATCTCATATCGCACAGCAAATTTATCTACCACTATTAATTTTCTCTCTTCTTTTTTTGTAAACCCTCCACTGCCCTTGGGGAAGACATCGAGACTGACAGCCACCGACCAAAGCTTCTCCTCGGCGGGCGCCTCGACCACGGCTCCCGGGCTCAGCCTGTCGTCCAGCACATTGTTGAGGTTCACACTGATTTTGTCTCCGCCCGAGTAGTTGGCTAGACCTGCATCCACGCTGTCGCCATGTCGCACCAACTCTGGTCCAATGCTGACGCCGTCGCCGATGACGGTCAAGTTGGCTGAAGTCTGGAATTATTTTTTCTCCCTATTAGTCTTAAATCTTCTATTGTTGCCTGTTTGAAATGGAAATTGGAAAATCGCTCCCATGCCACGAACCGTCATCATATCCATCGAGTCCAACCACATGGTCGCATACAGCTGGTACTTGAGCCCGGCCACCAGGGGCACGTAGCCCACGAGATCGATGCCCTGCGCGTTGACGTGCATTCGGTAGGCGGAGCTCAAGGCGACCCGGTAATGGACCTGGCAATTCCTGCGCTTGTTGCCGGTAATAGGGATGTCTGGTCCGAGGATGGGCTGTAGCTTGTTGTTGGCGGCGTCAGTGTCGGGGACGACGCGCCCCGTGAGGAAGCCCTGGGGGCAGCCGTTTCCCGAGTGGGTGATGGACGTGATGTTTGGGGCTGGCGTGGCGGAGACGGAGACTGTCGCGATGAGGAGGAGCAGGACTTGGAGGAGGAGGGGGGGCGGGGGAGGAGAGGAGTTGGCGGATTGAGTCCATTGATGCTGCTGCTCCTGCTGTTGATTATCGTTGTGATAGCTTCTTGGACTATAGAGAAGGGCTAATACACAATGGTTTAGTTTGAAGGAAGAGTTCAAGCTGCTCTTATACATTTTGCATCCATACCAACTGTCCTATGATTAGGTACCAACAAAGTTCTAAACCAACACCACAATCAGTTCGTTACTTCCCGTCAGTCTCCAATAGCAATTAATCTGTGCATATCTTCATCGTGACTATACGGCTGTCGCGGCACTCTCGTTGATTGAATTGCGACGCTCCCTGATTGGGTGCGACTTTGGATATTAAACCGTCGTTTGTTGTTCGTACATGGACCTGTGGGGTTGCATGATTCTGTTGCGCGGTTGCTATTCTAGGACTGACAATAGGCACAGTTGCAAAAGGAATGTGTGATGAGACGGGTCAGGTACCCTATGTTCTTTCGTCTCCAGGTCTATCAACGTTAAATGTTAAATTAAAAAAAGTAAACGGAAAACCGTAATCCGTAAATTGGGAACTCTATCCAAACCTCCCACTGTCTATCTATCTTCTAAGCAAGGACCACCACAAAATAAGTACATAAGATGCCTGGCCGAGCACGTGCCGAGGTACCAGGCATGGCATTGAACCACTGAAACCTAAATCACCCACCCCTCACCTCCACCTTATATGCACCTGCCTCAAACCACCTTCTCCTTCCTCTTCGCCCTCCATTCTCTCCAGCTCCATTTCTTGACGCGAAACACATAGTACAGCAGCACGGCCATGGCAATATCAAACACGACAAACGCCCAGATGATACCCCAGTTCCGCCAGCGGTCGCCCCAGAAGATGTCGACGGTCGCGAGGAACTGATCGGCCACGCTGAGGGTGCAGTACCTGCACCCAGCCATGTCCCCGGGGTTCTGCAGCGTGCCCCCCGCCTCGCCCGCGGCCTTGAGCATGGGCGTCAGGTACTGCAGACACGTCATGTTGCGCGGCGGGTCAAAGACGAGCGTCTCGGTGGCGGAGCACTCGACGGGCCGCTCGTGCAGGACCGTCGCCACGATGCCCGCAATCCAGTACGTAAAGGGCGACACGCGGTACATGAAGGACCAGAAGGCGGGCAACATGGTGCGCGGCTGCAGCACGCCGCTGAAGATGGTGGTCATCATGGTCAGCAGGATGACGAGCGCGCCGGCCGACTCGGCGTCGGGCATCACCACGATGCTCATATGGGCAAAGGCGCTGGCGTACACAAAAAGCTGGATGGTGAAGAGCAGCACTAGGCCCTGCCGGTCGGCCGACTGCACGCTCACCACCGGGTAGTAGAAGCTGGCAAAGGTCACGATGCCCGTCAGCACCTGGTACGGCAGCTCGACACAGATGTTGGCGAACAGGAAGGCCTTCCAGCTGTAGGCCTTGGACGGCCGCTCGCGCACCTCGTACAGCGCCCGCTGCGTGATGAAGAGCGGCTGGATCTGCTGCACGAGCGTGGTGAAGATGGTGGTGACCATGAAGACGGCGTACAGCACGTCGCGCATGCCCGCCTGTGTGCTTTCGGCATGGAAGAAGGTGAAGCCGATGAACAGGCCCGACGCGACGCCCAGCACCACCTTGGCGATGACGTACGCCGGCATGCGCCAGTACTGCTGAAAGATGCGGTGCGTGACCACCCAGATCTGTGACGTGAGCGGCATGGCGAACTCGGAGCCCGTGCGGTCATCACCGCTGCCCGTCCCTGTCTCCTCCTTTCCGGCATTGCTGCTGCTGGAACTGCCGGTGCCGCTGCTGCATATCCGCGCGATCTCAGCCGTCACTGCTTTGCACTCCTCGCTCTCGTTCCACACGGACGGCCAGGCCTTCCCGTTGCTGTTGGTCCCCTCGGCGACCAGCTCGAGCATGTACTCGGCCGGGTTCTCCATGGCGTCGCACGGCCGCCGGGCGCCGTTGGCCTCGAAGTAGTCGAGCAGCGTGCGCGAGTTCTTGCCGACGTCCCCAAAGTAGACCGTCTGGCCGCCGGTGGCGAGGAACAGAAGTCGGTCGAACTGCTGAAAGAGCATGGCATTGGGCTGGTGGATGGTGCACAGCACGGCCTGGCCCGCATCGGCCAGCTTGCGGAGGAAGACGCAGATGGCCCAGGCGCTCTGCGAGTCGAGCCCGCTGGTGGGCTCATCGAGGAAGAGCAACAGCTTGGGCTTGGCCACCAGCTCGACGCCGATGGTCAGCAGCTTACGCTGCTCCACGTTGAGGCCCTCGCCCGGGATGCCTACCACGGCGTCGGCGTACGCTTCCATGCCCAGCATCTTGATCACCTCCTCGACGAACTCGTTCTTTTCCCGCGTGCTGACCGACCTTGGCCGCCGGAGCATGGCGCTGAACTGCAGACTCTCGCGCACCGTCGCCGTGTCGAGGTGCAAGTCCTGCTGCTGCACGTAGCCCGTCTCGCGCTGGAAGTCGGCGCCGAACGGCTTCCCGTTGACAAACATGTCGCCCGTGACAACTCCGATGCTGGTCCGCTGCGCGAGCGTGTCGAGGAGCGTGGTCTTGCCCGCGCCACTTGCGCCCATCAGCGCCGTCAAAGTGCCCGGCTTGACCCAGCCCGACACGTGGTCCAGCAGCCGCCGCTGGCCGCCCTTGACGTGGATGTCATAGACGACGTTCTGCCACGTGAAGAGGTCTCGCTGCGGCTCAATCGAGCCGGCGCTTGTTGGTTCATTGTCATTGCCGGCACCAGCGAGGGACGCGCCGCCGCCCTTGACCGCCACCATCTCCTCGTCGTCCACGGGCGCCGCCCCCCTTTTGCTTTTGCTTCTTCGGAGATGCGACGGCACCCGGCCGTGCTGGAAGACTAGCGCCTCGGCCGTGCTCGTGACCGACGAGTTGAGCTCGACGGCAGCAAAGTAGACGGCCATGAAGAAGAAGAGAAAACCTAGCAAGATGCCAAAGTTGCGCCACACGTGGTCGTAGCTGTACCCGTACGTCGTCTCGATGAAGGCGTCGCCACTCACCGTCGCCCGGCCCGCGACAGCACCGCTCACCGCACAGATCCACGACTCACCAACAGCGGGTGAATACGGCGGGACAATGCTCGAGCAAGTGAACTCGCGGCCGTGGAACTCGTTGGCGACTAGGATCTCAAAGGCATAATAAATCGGGTTGATCCAGCGGATCCAGCTGAACCACGGGTGCATCTGCGGCACGGCAATCACGTACCCCGTATATATAATGAGGGCCAAGATCATGACGCCGGCCAGGGCCATGGCCTGCGAGACGGTCTTGGTGATGGCGGCCAGGGTGCGGAAGACGGCGCTCATGACAAATGTGGAGATGTACGAGATGAGGAAGAAGACAAAGAACTGGGCCGGGGTGCGGCGCAGGCCGGCCATGAAGTAGACGAGGATGTTGAAGACGACGGCGATGACGAACTTGACGGGGATGTCGGCCACAATACCGGCCGCGGCCTCGGTGGCCGGGTGGTAGAAGGCGTAGGACGCGTGCTTCTCGACAATCGGCCGCTGGGCGTACAGGCTGGCGATCTCGGAAATGGCCGCCAGGGTGTTGAGCAGGATGGCCATGAAGAGCATGGCGCCCTTGGCGGCGAAGCTGCTGGTGGCGTCGGCCTCGTTGCCGTAGAAGATGGAGCCAATGATGAGCGCCAGCACCAGGTTGGCCATGGTGTTGGTCGCCGTCGCGGATATGTTGTTCCAGATGCGCTGGTATGCGCGCTTGGTGTTGAACCACACCTGCATGCCGATGCTGATCATGTAGGGCGACTTGGGCCGCACGTGTCGCGCCTGCTTGGTCTTCTTCTGCGCCCGCAGCGTCTTGAGGTTGGCCTTGTCGCCAGCCCGCTGCACCTCGGCGTCGTAGGCGTCCATCTCGGCGCGCAGTGCGCGGAACTCGGCGGACTCGAGCCAGCACCGCTCAAAGTCCTCCGGGGTGCGCGGCACGCGGTCCGCCATGCCGGGTTGCGCGACCCGCTCCATTGGGTTCGTGATGGAGGTGAGGAAGTCGCCTGTCGTCTGCCGCTGCGGACATACCCAGCCCTGGCGCTCGAAGAAGACCTTTGCCTGGCCGGCAGGGCCGAAGTAGATCTGCCGGCCCTGGTAGAGCACCGTGGTCTTGTCGAAGAGGTCGTAGATGGACTGGCTGGCCTGGTACATGGCGACGGCGTGGGCGTGCGTGCCGATTTTTGAGGACAGGCGCAGGGCCTGGGCGAACCGGAGGGCTGAGGCCGAGTCGAGACCGCGTGTGCTAGAGCGGGGGAGAAAATGTCTTAGTAAGTTTCTTGTTTTGTTTTTGTTCTTGTTTACCGAGAAAAAGGGGCAGAGGCTGGCTTACCTATTATCCCAAGCACACAAGGGAGACCCAGCAACCATCATCTCGGCGATGCTGACGCGCTTGCGCTCGCCACCAGACACGCCGCGGATAAAGTCATTGCCGACCTTTGTGTTGTAAACATGCGACAGCCCAAAGACAGCCATGAAGACGCGCGCAATGTACTGGCAGTACTCGGCGCGCGACATGTCCTGAATCCGCACAGACGGAGTCCGCGCCGAGGCAGCAAACTCGATGGTCTGCCCGACGGTCAAGTGCGGGAAGTGCTTGTCGACCTCCTGGTTATAAATAACCTCGCCGGCGAACTCGCGCATCATCTTCTTCTGCGGGATGCCGTTGTACTGAATCACGGACCCGTCGCCCAGCTGCAGCCCGTGCAGCTCGCCGCACATGGCCTTGAGCAGCGTCGTGCAGCCGGATCCGGGCCGGCCGAGCACGGCTAGGATCTCGCCGCTGCGGAGGAGGCCGTTGAAGCCGTGCAGGATGTGCTTCTTCCTTTTCTTCTCCTCGGTGGGCTGTTGTCGTCGTCGCCAGAAGGCAAGGTTGTCGGGCCGGAAGGGCGCAAGCAGCATCGTGTGCACCGTGTGCTGTAGTTGCAGCTCCGCGCCGGAACCAAACACGTCCAGATCTCGGAAGGCTACGCTCGTGTGGCTGGCGTTGATGCCCTTGTCCGTCAGCTGGGAGACAAAGTCCTGCAGCCACTTGGTCAGGTCAAAGGCTTCGCTGCTGGGGTCGAGAGCAGGGTCTTCGACGTTGTCTCCGTCGCTGCCGCTGATGTTCTGGGGTTCAGCGTCACTGGCCGCAGTTCCGTGACGACTTGCCCACCGCTCCGCCCAGCGCGCATGCCGGCGTTTTCGGCGCTGGGAGAGGGCTGTGGCGATGCGTTGAAGCTCTGAGGTGTCGGCCTCGTCGATCATGGATAGGCGCCCGTGGTGGGCGCCATCCAGGGATGGCCGGGTCTCGGTTGGTTGCTGCGAACCGTCCGCTGGCCAGTGGTGATGCTCGTCGGGTGTGCCATTGTGGGTGGTGGTGTCGCCGTCGCGGTCCTCGTCATAGCTGGAGGAGGAGCGGGCGCTGCTGGCTGTCGCCGGAGCCGACCCGCCGTGGCCGTGGGTGCCGGGTTCCGTGTCCATCTACTTATCTGTTGGGGTACAAGTGTAGTGTCGTAGACAACCGTTGCATTCGGTGTTAGTCCATGGTAAGTGTGTATGTGTATGTGTTGTGTATGTGAAGTTTGATCGTTCAACTGGGAGAGCGAAGCAGAGCAAAGCCAAGACCTTTGACACTTGACTGGTGCAAGTGAAGTGAGGTGATCACTAGTCTGCGAAGCGGCAGCCGACACCATCAAGTTTATCGTCCGACATTCTCGTCCCCAAAGACCAAAAAAAACAGATCCCGCCGAGTCCGCGACCCGCTTGTTCTATGTGTACCTAGCTTGCTTGGCTCCATCACATCCCCGGGGCCCTCCATGCTAGTTCATCGGGCGTGGTGGTATGAGTTCGTCCGTTCCCATTGTTCTGTGTTCATTTTGCATGTGCCTTGGGCCTTTTTTGCCCAGCCGGGATATCCAGGGGTGTAGCGGATGCTGGTGGGATCGTCTTCAGGGGTGATGGGCGTTGAGCAGTTGGCCAAGCTGTGGGCCGAGGTAAATACACTACCAACGCTGGAGGCTGCTGCATTTGGCCCCCCACTCCCCGAGCCTCGTTTTTGGTACGGGCTCGACTACGGTAGACTGCATATTGCCTAGTGTTATTCGGTTACCTGGTGGTGCCAAAGCCTGGGATTAGGGAGACAGGCGGGCGGGTAGGAGTGGAGTGATGCTTGCTTGGTGCCAAAATTTCTCTCGGGACGATAACGTGCCCGTGTCTATGGGTTAGTCGCCGTCCGTCCCATTCCATGGAGATCGTCATCATCATCATCCGTCAAGTATCATCGGATGATACCCTGATGCTTGACTGTTGACGGGTACGGCAGGATACTACCTAGGAACGCCGAGCTGGCGGTTTTGTTGAATTGAGGCGGCTGAGTTTGGGGGGCCCGGTTCACATGTGAGAGTGGGCACTTTACATGAAGGCGAGCATCCTTGACATCACGCAACGGACACGCACGCACGGAGCACATACGAATAAAAGCTGCAGTTTTAGAACGCGTGTTTTGTTTGCAGTGCCGTGATATTGTGGAGACCGTGACGTATGTACCGTATTCGGAGTTTGGTAAGTGCATGTGCTGAGGGTTTATTTTATTTTATTTTCTTTGAATGTTTTACCAGCTAATTAGCGCCTTTGCCGTTTCCTACCTACCTACCTGAAGTACGGGCGGTTGTAGCTCGAATTTTCTTGGGGAGTTTGCAGTGGATGCTGAAGGACCGACCAACATTGAAGGCAACCAACAGAGCAAGCGAGGACAAGCGTGGTGTGCCATTCATTGCATTGTTGGCAGCTAGATGGGCTTGGTTGCGCGGGATTAAATGCAGCTAGCTAATAGCGCGGACGGGTTCGAGCACGCACTCAAGCAGGCTGCAGCGAACAGTCTTGGTGTTCGTATGTAGCTCGCTTGTTACCTGCATCACCAGGTACCTGGGTATCTAGGTAGGTAGACTAGTCTAGACTATGTTGAAACAGCCTGGAAGTTGATCGTGAGGGTTATACGTGGTTGCGATACTTTTGGAGACATAACTGAATGAAGGTTGGTTCGGTTTTTGCACAATTCCACAAGGGCAAAGGAAGCAGATTGGCTACCCGGGGTTAGTCCAACAGTTGCTTTCAGTTACTTGCTCCTTTCGTTGGGGTTGAGGGAGGTAAGAATACCTAGGGAGAAGAAGGAATGAACTTCAAGCGAGAAATCTTCAATGTTTGAATTCCATAATTAGGTACCCAGGTTTGAAGTCCATTGAAGTTTCGACTTTATGACCTGCCTACCTTACCAAGTAATCAAGTCCTGTCAAAGTAAATCAAAGCACATGCATAATGATTTAGGTTGCTGCGAGTCATTACGGGGCCTTGCTGATGGACAGGATTATATCGTGATTTTATCATCATTGCTTGTGTGTGCTACTTACCTCTTTTAACCCTACCGTTCGATGTCCTAACAAGCTTCAAATCCGAGTCGCTTTTCTTAACTTAAATATAACTCGAACGACGGCGAACACAAGCTCCATTCAAAGCCTAGCAACTACCGCCCCGCCTCACTCCCACTCAAAAACATTAGCCAGCCCCTCAACGCCACTCCGATCCCCCTGATCCAAGAAACCACACACCCTCCCCTCAGGATCCCACGCCCTCCTGACCTCCCTAACCTTCGCACCGCACTCGTCGCTCCAGTACTTAGTCCTACGATGCCTAAAATCCGCATCCCCAAGATAACTCCCAACGGCATCGCGCTCGACGGCGCGCAGCGTATCATGCACCCACGCCACATTAGCCGCGTCGTCGCTCTCGTGCTCCCACACGGCATACAGGGCAAAGTAGTGATCGCTCTGCATGGACAGGGCCATCGGCATACCAGTATTATGGCGGCGCGACGTGGGGTTCATGCTAAACCACAGCGCGCACGACTTGCGCGAGGGCAGGGTAGTGAAGGCGGGCTCGAGGATGGCGGGGACAGCAGCCGGGTCGTCGCGCCGGATGTAGGCGTTGTCGGAGCAGTACCGGTGGTTGGCCGGGTTGGCGGCGGTCTGGGCAGCGTACTGCGCCGCGAGCGAGGTCGGCTGGCAGAAGACAGTCACAGTGGCGCCGGGGGGCCGCGAGGCGTGGAGCGGCGAGAGTGCCAGCTTTGCCTCGGCCAGAGACGGCTTGAAAGTAGTGAAGTTGGCAAGGATGGTGGGCTCCTCGGCCGAGGGGTCCATGTACGACGACACGCAGACCATCTCGGTGTCCTCGTCGGCGGTGGGCGCCACGTCAATCTCCCACTGCAGCACCGTCTTGAACTCAGCGAGCGGGAAGACATACAGGCTCTGGAACAGCTGCAGCAGCGGGTGCGTGCGCAAATAGAACCGCGTGGCGATGGCAGGGAACCCGGGGCCGGCGCCACGGGCAGCCCAGAACAGATCCGCCTTCTCGGTCTCGCTGCAGCGCACCACCTCCCCGTCGGCGGTGACGGCTTCCACGGCCTCGACCGACTCACACGCCCAGCCCCAGTTCTTGCAGTTCCACCCCATACCGCCCTGCAACAAAAACCCACCCAGCCCGACATCGGGGCAGTGACCGCCGGCAAACATGCGGCCCTTGTCCGCCAGGAACCCGTTCAGCGTCTGGCCCGTGATGGCGGGAGGGCAGGACACGATGCCGGTCGCGTCGTCAAAGCCAATCCGGCCGCCGTCGAGGCCGCCGAGGTCGATCAGCACGGCATCCTGGCGAACGCTCCACACCGCCCAGCTGTGCCCGCCGCTGCGGACGCTGACTCGGCACCCGGGCCCGCGGGCCTTGGCTAGCTCGACGGCGGCGACAACGTCGGCTGTCGTGCGCGCCTGGCACACGGCAAACGGGACCCGTGTTGTGTCGCGCCGGAGGTTGAATACGCGGCCCCACACGGCGGCGTCGAACGCGGCGGCGTCGAACGCGGCGGGGTCGGCCGAGTCGCGGAGGAGGATGCACGAGGGGGTGGTCATTGTTGATGTTCTTGTTGTTCCCCTGATGAATTATTCGCTAGGCCTCTTCATGGACGAGCAAATAACCTGGACAACTCCCACCGCTATGCTGAGGTTGGGATCCTCGGAAAAGCTATGAGTGATATTATTCAGGTGCATGTATGTGGCGGTATCAATGATGTTGTTATGCCTCGACCTTCATGTTAGACTGAGGTTGATGTTTTGACAGACAGTTGATAGGTGGGTTGATAGACTGACCATGATCCTTGTACTCCCGCGGACGGCTCAGCTGCAGCTTTCCCCTCCCCCACATCCCGGGATTGTACTTTGGAGTCAACTGCGAGTGTCTCATCAAAACCACCTACTAAGTCAGGTACCTGGACTTAGTACTTAACTTAATCCCAGGGTAGAGACAAGTTGCAGTCAAAACGTGAACGCTGGAGCATTTAATCAGATAGCTCAGAACCCGCCGGCGGGAAGACTGCAGGTAGTCACGGTTCATCCCCTTTGTTTTTCTCAATAAATAATTGTTTCTCGAGAAGCCTGCATGTTGAGAAGCCTTATGATACTTACAAACAATGTCTTTGTTTACTGACCGGCCGCCGTGCCGTCCCGCGAACCTGAACAATAATTTTCTTCCAGGTCTCGAGGCATAAGTTAAACACAAGGCAAGGTAACCAACTCGGATATCGAAGAGACTGCGCAGCTATCTCAATACAACTTGGAAGCTCCCAACACAACCACGACCAGAACCAGAGACCAAACACCAGGTAGTTACATTGATAGCTTCCAGAAAGTGAACAACAGACTCTACCATCCACAATTCCCCTATCCAGCCCAAAACAATACAGGCACAACGCAACTACACAACTATCTCAACACAAGCTTCAACAACCACAACCCCAGAAAAGACTATAAATACGGCCCATCTCCCCCCGTTTCGATCTTCCCATTTTTCTTCTCTCCATCAACCACCTCCACCTTTCGGTCCTGGTAGTCTTTCATCAACCCCCCCTTCAAACCCAAACCCACAAACCCACCACACTCACAACTCATTCAGACCTCTCAACCGAGATCCAAAATGGGCCTTCTGAGCTTCTTCGGACTGCTCTTCGGGTGCGGCAGTCGCCACTCATCCTCCTACAAAAAGAAGGCCAAAACGCGGCGGCGGGAGACGGAGCGCGAAAGGCGGGAGCGCGAGGCCCGCGAAAGGCATGTTCGCATGCGCACTAGCAGGAGGAGGACACAGACTGGAGGAAGTTCAGCCTCCGGGCTCAAGCGGTCCGGGGCTGTTAGGCGGAAGACACGGTGAAAGGCTAGACCGTTTTTTTTACTAACTGGTTTGACGGGTTTCTTTGTCTTTTTGTCTTTTTCTTTGGATTTTGTCTTGTTTCTATGATCTATTTATGAAAATGGAAACTAAAAAAAAGAAGAAAAGGAAAAAAGAATGAAAAAAAAACTAACAGTCTTTTTCTTGCTTGCACGGGTCTGGTATCTGTGCTTGATTTTCTCTGCCTTTTCTAATGGTCACGGTAATTATTGCTAACTCACAAACCAGTATTCTTAGCCTCGCTTCAGTTGATCACACATCTTTAAACGATACAAAAAAATACAAAAACATTTTTTACTTAAACAACTAGTTCCTTTCTTTTTTGCCTTGTGATTGCACTTATTCTTGAGAATAATACTGTGAATCCCATCTTCTAGTCGGAACACATGTCCTTTCTTATTGTCGTTTCATATCATCTCGGGTACTACCTAATTACCACGTAGCTAGGTTCTTCACCATCCACTTTTCCAATTGTTCTGGAACAATAACCTTATTCATGTCCTGTCGTGGTTTGAACACAATCCGGTGCTTGGGTGTGTGTCTACTGTCCATTTTCTCCTGGTCCAATTATACTCCCAGCAGTGGGAAGACTCGGGGGCTAAGTTGGATGGGATTAAGTCTCATGCAACGAATCATGGACGTAAATCAGAAACAAACACGCTTCGACTCCTAGTCTTGTTCCAGAACGGATATTGTTCAAGAAGAGACAGAGTGCAATTAATCACATCATGGGTACCTACTGTTTTTTCCCCTCCCAGCTTATTTACATCTACAGGTATTACCAGAGGACGACGTTCGCTCGCCGAGTGCCAAGATTTTGTGTTAAAAATGTTATTTGAGGTTATTACCAGAACAAAAAATAAACTTATCGAAACATCACAACTTGTCCCAGCTACAAATGTCCAAGGTAGCCACCACTAAATAATACCACTCTGTCCGTATATATGTGCACGCCGGGTATCTACTTCCCCTCCCCCTTATAAAGCGTATACCCATAATGCCACCCCTCCCCCTTCATATCCCTACGCACCTTGTAATTCTCCTCGGCAACCCTCAAAACCTCAAAATCCAGCTCATAAACCCTCATCTCCTCCGTCTCGACCCCCATCACCGCTTCCGACCCGCCAACCGCACCCACAATCGGCGCCGCAACCAAACTCACCCCGCCCGCATTACAAAACACCACCGCGCACGTATTCTCAAACGCGCGCGCCACGGCCGCCGACTCGACAAACAGCCGCTCGCAAAGCGGATTCAGCTTCCGCGCGGCCGCGTCCACGTCCGTGAGGTGCCACCACGCCGGCACGACGACCAGGTCTGCGCCGTCGGCCACTAGTGCCCGGAATGCCTCCGGGAAGGCGAGGTCCCAGCAGATGAGCAGGCCGGCGCGGATGGGCCGGGTGCCAGGACCGCCCTCTTCTTCCGCGCTGTGGCTGGTGGTGGTGAGCGGGGTATCAAAGGCCGTGTGCGGCGGGTGCGTGCCGGCGGTTAAGAACGGCCGCTCGGGGTGCCAGAGGTTCTTTTTCTGGTACGCGCCCAGGAGGGAGCCCGTGCCGGCAGCGATCCAGTACGCCATGTTGCGGATCTCGACACCGCTGGTGCTAGGGGATGCAGGCGTGGTGGTGGTGGTGGTGGTGGTGGTGGTGGTGGTAGGGTGGACCTCGCAGATGGTGCCGGGGACAATGTTAATGTCGAGCTCGCGCGCGAGGGCTTGGTAGCGCGCCAGGTACGTTGCCGACAGCGCCGACGCCGAGACAAAGTCCGGGTGGTCGGGGCACCATGATGTCAGGTGGTATTCGGGCAGCACGGCGAGGTGGGCGCCTTGGGCGGCTGCGTCGCGGATGAAGGACTCGGCTCTGGCAAAGTTGTCTGCGACGGCGACGTCCTGATTGTGTGGGTTAGGCGGTGATTGTGAGGGGCGAAAGGGGGTTGAGGAGGGAGAGGGGGATCTTGAGATAGATAAGTTGCGAGATGTTTATTTCATGACAAATTTGTGTGTGAGGTTTCGTTGGTATAGATTGATAGGTACGGATATATGCTAGCTGTCATTGTGCGCATGGGGCGTGTTGGGTCACTGGGAGAGCCTGAGACGCAGATGTGAGTGTACATGAATGGATGACATCACTGACCTTTGGCTGCAGCTGGATAACCGCAATCTTGTACACCGGCGCCATATTCGATCACGCACAGTCGACGGTCTGTTGTCTGTCTGGATGAGATGCTGAGAGATGCAGTTGCCGAGAACGATGGTCACCAGATAGCTCACGGTGCGTTGTGATGAAATGACAAGACAGCTGGAGCCGCGGGGAGCGATATACGTCGGCCAGCGCCATCAACGAGCCCGTTGCATTGCAGCCGACTCTCGCCCAACCCCGCTCCGAGTGGGCCGTCCGAGGCTGTGTAGCGCGGGCGGCGTGGCCACGACCATTGAGACGGCGTTCCGGACACTTCACAGCCTCCTGCGAAGGGCAAGGCAGAACCAGATGGATGTAGGATAGGTAGGTTGGTAGGTATCATCAAGAATCATGTCTATTACCGTTTCTTCTTAACTCATGTTCATGTCGCCAGTCCTCTATACAAGGGCTTCAAGGATGCCTGCACCACCTCGCATTAAACGCCGTGTCATTCGCTTATCTCGTCCGGGACCTCAAAGAATTGTTCCAAAGCTGCGCACATAGTGTTAGCACCGTTTGTTGCATCTGATGTCGCATGCCAAGGAGGCTCATCCACTCACCCAAAAGTCTGCTTGATGCTGCGGACGTAGTACTCGAGCCAGTTTTTCTTCGTGACCTCCTCCTGCCCAATGGGCACGCCGCTCCACTCGACGCGCATGACGGTGACGCTGTCGACGTCGTTCTGGTCAAACTCAATCTGCAACTTAGAGAAGTGTCCGGCCGGCCACTGGTTGAGCCTCCAGCTCTGCACAATCTTGGTGGGCTCCTTCAGCTCCAGGTACTCGCCCGAAACGTTCCCGCCAAACATCTCGAACTTGCCGCCGACCTTGGCGCCCTCAAACACCTTGGGCGGCGCGCGTGTGAATGCTGCCAGCCGCTGCGGGTCGGTGAAGGTCTGGTACAGCTCGGCCGCCGTCGTGCGGAACTCCTCGTTGTCTGTGACGGTGGTGGTGTTGACGACCGTGTCCTTGTTGGTCTGCGACGTCGACGAGGCAAGCTTGGCGGTAGGCGGCGTGTGGGTCAGCGTCCTCGCAGGGGTGATCCGGGCCGACGGGTTGTCGCCCGGCGCGTGCTGGATGTCCTTGCCGTGCTCGGCGACGAGGGCGGGCGCGAGCTTGACGAACTCGCTGCGCAGCTCGGGAACGAGCTTGGAGCGCACCAGGTCCTTCACGGGCTGCTTCTCCTTGGCGTCGGAGTAGATGTCGATGTCAAACTGTTGTCAGGTTCGTGGGTTAGCCATGTCACTCACGAGCGCCAGCACCAGCAGCCCTAGAAAATCAAGAGGCGGCAGAACCTACCACAAACTCGTCCTCGGTCAGTTCGTGCGAGAGCTCCGGCACGGTAATGGTGCCCGAAACCTCATCACCCTCGGCCGTAGAGCCTGCAAGACAGAGTTTTAGCCTACGATCTCCGTCTGCCCCGCGCTTCCAGTCACACATGTGGTCGCGTGCTCGTGAGGAATTGAGAGGCAAATGGATGATGGGTTCATGATGTGGACAGAGGCAAGGAGCAACAGTGTTTGTATTCTATCGAGATACGTACCTGAGTACTCCAGAGTTAACTTGACATCAAATATGGTAATGACCTTGCCCTTCCGCTGCGCTACGTCGACGTCCCCGTCCATGCTGACAATCTTGCTAATCTTGGCCGTCACCTCTCCATCCTTGGCCTCGAGCTTGGTCAAGCTTTCCTCGAGCCACTGCTTTGCCCACGCCGACGCGTCCTTGTTGACCCAGTGCCAGTTGTTGGGGTTGTGCAGAACCATGGTCGCGGTTGGAAGCGGGTCTGTCGGCTACGAGTGCTGTTGGGATCTACAAATGCGCGTCTGAGCAGGTTAGCGACAGCGTCCCAGAAGGCCAATTGTGCGTGCAAGTGTGATGTGCAAAGTAAAGAAACAATGCAGTTTTTGGGGGGTGCTTGATCAGAGATGGTCTGGTGGACCGCAGCTTCGTCATCAAAGGGTGAGTACAAAGTCTCCCTATGACTGGTGCCAGCTGAAAAATCATCAGGGAAGCGGCGGGGGGCGTGCAAAAGAGAATCGGGAGCTGACCGTACCTTTACCTTTCCGAGACCGAAAGATTGTCGCTGAATTAAATCAAAATCCTGTGTTGTGAGAAGACGAAGAGAAGAAAGAGAGAAAGCACGAGGACCGCCAGAGAAATGTTTTGGGGGAAGAAGAGGTCAGGGCAGATGGGAGGTGCTTGGAAAGCTCTAGAAGACACTGCTCAAAAGGCTCCATTCTCCGGGCGGGCTGTGCGGGCAGTATCCGAAGCTGTGGGGCTTTTGGTGGGGTCTACCGGTCGTGCCTGCCAACGCCGCGAGTCGGTCACCGAAGGCCAGAGCTTCACACCCTAACCCTGGGTCGCGGATGAAAAGGGGCGACAGGGTAGCTGTCTCTGACAACTTTCGTTGTAAACAGCAATCGATTCCACCTAGATGACGTTGAGCTTGATAGATGCATGAAGACAACATGGCGGATTTATATATATGCAAGCTACAGACATAATTTTTATGCTCTGGGCCAAAATCTGTCCAGATATGTCTGCAATGTTCTCATTTTCTTCCCCCTTGGTGCAGTCCCAAGAAGCCGTGACTCATGTCTGGCCAGCAGTCATCCAGTTGCTAGACATGCTTGAAAATAGGGAACTGTTCTGGAGCTTTGTGGTTTGTGCAGCTATTAAAGCCAGGCTATTTTTTTCTTCTACATTTGTCCTGAAAGAAAACCCATGTACTCCGAGTATCTGTTCCCCGAACAACACGGCTTCGTCAAGCTCGTAAGGTTCACTGCAATATTTATCCGTGCTCGTAAGAGACGCGGAAACATCAGTCCAAGAGCCATGTTGGTCCACGCCGCGGGGGGAAGAGCAGGCCCAGCACTGTGTCTGCAGATTACGAGGAGTGCTAGGTATTGGTTACGCATCAGCTTGCTGTTTCCAGTGACGGCTGAGGGTGGGCGAGGTTGGGACCATGGGGTGGATTCACGACTGGGGAGTAGTGCACCATGGTTGAAGATCTGTAATGAGAAGTAAGTGTAAAAGCAAGTATGCTTGCGAGCACAACTGGCGGTGCCACTGGACTGCCTGCTAGGAAATCTGTTGATAATTCTTGGCTCAACTTCTACGGAGAGGGATGATCTGTTTTGTTTCGTCCACGGGATTGACTTGTTGCCGGGCTTGCGTTTAGATGGTACATGAACGCAAGCCGGAGAACCTCACGAGGAAGCTACAAGGTCAGGACAGTTTGCTTTCTCATGGTATCCTGGACCACGGAGTTTGCCAAATCACATCGCCCGAGATAGCCTCGGGCTGCGAGACTTATCTAACAGAAGGGGGAGAGAAGCAGCCGAGCCATAAAGTGCAAGGTACCTAAAGAGAAGAAAGCAAGAAGTTGTGCAAACTGCTCCGGATCGGGAAGGGGGTGTAGGTTGGCATGCCCTGGCTTGTTATGTCCCCCCTGAAGCACTGCTGATGTCCGCGAGTAATGCAGCCACGAGATGCCCCGCATACTTATGCTGAGTATTCGGGAATGCTCTATATCGAATTCACTGGTTCCGTGGTGTAGTTGGTTATCACGTTTGCCTAACACGCAAAAGGTCTCCAGTTCAAGCCTGGACGGAATCAACTCGATTGTTTTGCCACCTGGCATCGCCCCTTTTCGTTTCCTTTTTGCCGCAAACACCATACCGGTAAACCCCAAAGCGTGCGCGGATGGCGCTTTGATTATTAACACTAGCAACCTTGAGAGTACCTGTATTTGGCTTGAAGTAAAGGAAAGGTTCTCTGTCCTTACGTTGCATGCTTTGGACGTGTCGATGGCTTGTAATTGCTGTTATTCTCAGGGGTAATTAATCACCGAGCCGAGGGGCTTCAGGGGCTTCCATAACGGGCAAAACGTTTTCCGTGCTAAATAAAAACATTGAGCGCGGCGCCAGCCGAGTGGTAGTGTACACCATAGAAGCGCCATCGACCCGGGCCCACGGTTTTTTGCGCCTTTGCCAAGGCCGGAGGGACATGTGGACGTGGAGCTGAGAAGAAGGACAGCAACTGAATCCTACCAATCGGGCTTCAAGCTCTGCAGTTGACCAGAGCTTCGAGCTACTGTGCACTAAGCTATGGAATCACCCCCTAGAGGTAAGGTACCACCACAAGGCACATACAATGCAATGGAAAGACTTAGAGAACCCCTCAACGTGACAACGACAAGCTTCGGAATGCTCTGTCCCCGCGCCTAACCGATCCATAGACGCGTGGTGGCATGCATCGACAGCGAGGTTTATGGCAAGGGTTGGAGACTAGCGCAGTTGAGATCGCAAATCGATGTCGTCCATTGAAGAAGAGCCCCGCCCTTTGTCACTAACTGAACCCTTACGGCTTTGATGCTATTTCTGGTGGTCAAGAGACGGACGGGATTGATTGACCTGAATGTGAAATTGGATGCATGTCCGGGATGCCGATGATCGATATGCAAGCCTAACCTACCTTAACCTTGTCTTGACAGCTAATACGTGTGATGACTAGACTAGACCAGACCGCACGACGACGACGACGATGAACGAACGCGTTGAACAAAAGACGGTGATGAAATGAGCAAATGCAAAAAGCCAATTGGGTATGGCGCTGCTATTAATATCCAGCCCCACAAAGTGGGTTCCCACCTCCCCTCCCGAGAATCGAGATGGAAGAATGTGGGGAAGCGAAAGCAAACCAAGCATCTTCAATCTGTTTGGCCATCGAACATTATTGCTGGGAGGTTTTGGCAACAATCATGGCTCGCCTAACTGTGAGGCAGGTTACTTTGATATTGTGCATTTCGATCCCCAACCCTTGGATAGCCCCGGGAGCTGGTTAAACCGCTGCGTTCTGCAACGCATCAGAACAAAAACAATGGAGCCTCGGTGCAACGTCCAGGGTCCGTCAGTCGTTGCTTCCTCTTATTGCGGGGTGGGGGCGGTCTCTTCGCCGCCTCGACTTTCCCGGATCGCGTCGCGCGACCGGACACGACACGCTGAGTGAGGCTGACCTGGTGTCACAGAGGACCCCCGGGCGGGCTGGAAGGATGTTGATGAAGGATGCGCTATTGGAGGTTCTAGGTTGGCCGGAATTTCTCGGTCGAGAGACGGAGCAGTGCGCACTTCACAACGGGTTACATGATACCTATCTGCCCAACTAGCGGTGGGCATGAAATCTGGAAGGCTGGCCAGGCTGGTCCCTCCTGTGAACTGTGGTCGACCTTTCCCATCGCAACAAGAAAGACAGCGGAATGCATGCTCGCAGTGGCATAATTCTGTAGCCCCTCCCCTCCTTCCTGCCTGCCTTGCATGAGGCCCAACTCACAGCAAAAGGTGGCCTTGGACGCTAATGCACCTCTCACACGATGCAGCCGAATCAGAAGGCACACTCGGGCAAGGGGTTTAAGCGCCGGCAGCCACGATCACAGGCATTTGGCACCATCTTGGCCAGGGCCCGACGAATCACACCCGGCCCTCGAATTCCTGCCCTTTCGTCTGTCACCCAAGAATAGATTGTCGACACACACCTCCAGAAGCAGTCCAACCACGGCACGGTCCTGGCCCTGGCCCTGGCTGCGTTTTGGCTTTGTCTTGTCTTCGTTCGTCAGGCTTTGGTGCTGGAATTTACCCCTCCTTTGCCTTTGTCCCCCCTCGCCGCCATTTTGCCAATTCTCGGACCAGCAGGAGGCAGGTTGTGATGAAGCCTCTGTGCTTTGTCACGTCGCCGCTGGTGCAACGCCAGAACCGACCAGCTTTGAGCTCCCGGCGAAGACGGGCAACATTGAGCCCGGCTCCTGCATGCTCGTGTCTTGCAGCACCAGGTTAGGTCTTCGGGATTGCAGGTCGCCTCATCCCTGGATGGCAGTAACAAAGAAGTCGACCTGCATACGGCCGTCCTCATCTCGGTGGTGTCTCGGAGGATGTACATACAACTGACCCGTACAATCATCTACAATCATTCACTTGGCTGCTTTGCCTACCCGACCTGAGGTGGCCTCCAGCACTCTACGGGGGGTGTGCCGAGTTGTGCATACAATTCCCATGTCCATGCCTTTCACCACGCCGTTTGCACTTTATTCCTGTGGGATCGGTATTGCCGTTGAAGGCCCCAGCCAGAGCCAGCCAGCCAAACAGGAGGCGCGCAGAGTTGCGCTCGGAGCAAACCTCGTCTGGGAAAGGCTCCCGTCTGGGAAGACAGCCCACAATCAAGTTCGCCAAGATCGCCTACTGGGCCATTTTAAAGCGGGAGGCCGGCTCCCGCTTTCTTTTGCATGCATTGCATACAGATTACCTGCTACCCACCCAGCAAAGGTACCTACTCACAACAGGAAACACACTCCTGAACGACAGCAGAGGACCGGGGTTCTGGTCGCAGCGTACGGGTTAGCCTGTGATCCGTTCGGTACGTGAGGTAGTGTACCAGTGGACCTACCTACCGTCCTGGACCTATTCTTCCCGTGTCTGTCTCGTCTACACTAGGTTGTCTGATCTCGGCTCAAGTCAATTGGGGCAGACTGTCTTTTATCTACTACACCACCTCAAAGCGCTCCTGGCAGTACCACCTTATTGTCTGCCTTGCGTTGCGTTGCCTTGTCTTGTCTTGCGTTGCCTTGTCTTCCTTCAGGGCCAGACCTCCGACCATTTGCTCGACCGTGGGTGTACCATCCATCCTTTCATCCATCCGGCCCGCCATCCTCCCGCACGCCCACCCCAACTCCAACCGCGCCCTCGACCGACAGGCTGAGCACATCTCCGCAACCAACTTTTCCTGCCGTCGTGCAGTAGTCACCACTAGGAATCCAGATCTCCGTCCCTGTCATGGCTTGGACGTGAGCGAGGACGACCACTTCAACGCCAACGTCACCCACCTCCCGACTCGACTCGAGATCATCCCAGGCTGTGAATGGCGTGGTAGAACGGCGGACGAGGCATTGTCTCTGGTGTTGGCTTGAGACAGACGGGCGTTTCGGGCGAGACTTGGTTTTGAGGAGGAGGCTTGGTGCGAACTGAGTGGCAGGATAACGACTCCCAGATGCCGCCACTTATGAGTTCCTCACGGGACCCGACAGCGCGACTCCGCGCCGGATTGAACCCCCTCCTGACGGCGTCGCTGGGGGTCTATCATGGCCACAACTCCAACAGCACGCCGCTCTCGGCCTTTTCGACGAGTTCCCATGGGGCCTTCTCGTCTGCCCAGACACCTGTGAGCGCCATCCAGCCATACAACCCACAAGAATGGCTCGCGTCGCCCATCGCAGCCCCTGGTGCAGACCGAATGCAGCAGCACCAGCAACACCAACACCAACACCAACAACACCCGCTACACCAGCAAGCCCAGTCATATCACGAGCCCCAACGTAAGTCTCCCTTCGCCGTCAAGAGTATGCTGACAGCTGACACTTGAAAGCATCGCCTCCACCTCCTCCACCGTATTCTCCCCCTCGCAGTGGTGGGGGACGGCCGATGAGCATGGCATTTGAACAGGTGCAGGCGGCCAACGTATCTGCCGCGAGGGCACCGCCCCCGCCAATGCCAATGACGAGGGCCGCCCCGGAAGCCCCAGCTGCGAACACAAACTTCCCCCCTCCGCCAGGAGCACGAGGTCCCTCCCGCGAAAGACGTTTTGGACTCCCATCGCTCAGCAGACGACGAGAGCCGGAGCCGATAAGCCCGCCGATGGAGCCCCAACCCCAGCAGCCCCGGCCACATAGCCTGCTCTCGTGGGGCCAGTCTTCCCAACCAGGACCCTCTCATCCCGGGCCTCTGACCCTGCAGATCCCCCCAGCACCCCAGAGAACGGATTCGGACCCGTCTCAGTATATGGCACCGGGTGCCCGGAGAGCCGCCTCGACACCCGCCATCGCGACACCAACTTCGGCCAGATCGCGTTCTTCATCGCAAGTTCGATGGGGCCCGCAAATGCAAATGGCCGTTCCGCCACCTCCCCCTGGACCTCCACCATCGGCGGGGCGGTCACAGAGTGTCCAACGACCATCGTATGGGAGTGATCCGGTCGTATCACCGCCCACCCGCCGGGCGCCTCCCAGTGGAGGGACGGCCCTGGGGCCTGTGCCACCCACGCCGGCAAACTGGCAGGATGGTGATGCTATGTCGCTCCCCCAACCTCAGCAAGAGTCGCCGAGCAACCGGGCGTCGTCGGGCACCGAAACCGCAAGCGTCGGGAGTTCGAGCGCTCATGCTGAATCCTCTGCGTCTTCGGCGGGCTCTGCGAAAGCTCGCAGGGACAAGACACTGCTCGAACGACGCAATGCTAGCCGAACAAGAGGGTCTGTCCGAAACTCCATAGATGGCAATATCGATGCCCAGGGCTTGGATATTGTGATTCCATCGGGCCCGACAGGCCTGCAGCGGCGCTTAACCATCAACAGGGGAGGAACGCCTCGCGCGGGGAGAGCAGGCGATACTCCCCGTACCGGCGAGTCGTTTGAGACGAGCCATGAATCGAGAGGCTCAACACCGCGGGCCTCGGGAACCCAGGGCAACTCTGGTCAATTAACACCCACAAGACTTTCACCTCAGGCTCATGGTAAGCAGCCCGAAGTATACAGTGTCCTCGCGCCGAAAGCGCTTCCGACGCCCCCCGCGGGGAGCAGATCATCTTCCGGCTCGCAAGCCGGCATGGCGACCGATGGGCTCGTGTCTGGTGCGCTTTCTCCCCGACCGCCAAGCAAGCAATCGGTCATTAGCCAGACCACGGAGCAGTTCAGTCATGCGACAATCGAGCGGTTCACGGCATTTGCACACCGGGAATCTGCGGCCATCAACGACGCCGAGCGGGTCCGCTTGTTCGCCGAGTTCTTCGTTAGCGAATCTAGGATACGAAGGGAGCGGTATGGCGCGGCAATAGGGGCGATGGGCTCTGAAGTTCTCGATCTGACTCGGGATCTCTTCCGGCCCATGGCGGTCAGACGGGAGTCGACAAACTCGGCTGCAAGCGGACCGGTGGAGCTGACACCGCAGTCATCTGAGCCAAGGTCACACAGAGGATCGATTGGCTCGGCGTTTGCTGGGACTCCAGGTCCCCACAGCCAGGGCACCACCCCGACGTCGTCCAGCCAACCAATGTCGCCGATAGGGGGAACGCCGTCAAACCCGAACTGGCAACACTCGAACTACATGCCCTCGCTGTCGCCGATTCTCAGCATGAGTGTCAGCGATGTGGTGGACGAGGAGGACTCGCGGGGACGGCCGGCTAGCCGATGGTGGGAGGCCGACTCAAGTGACGCCAATTCGACCAAGATGGAGAGATCGAAGCGCGAGTCCAAGTACATGGGCGTTCCCAAAGAGGCCCGCGAGGCGCTCCAGTGGGTTGACGAGCCCTACGCGTCTCCCGCGGCTGGTCCCAGCAACTACGACTCGGGCGAGTACCCCAACGAAAAGACGGGATGGCATGACCAGGACCAGATCAACACGCCGTCTCACCTTCGCAACTCTATCATCTCGGTGTCCACCCCCACGGCACCAAGCCCGAACACGCCGAATCCAGAACACCTCGACGTCTCTCGCTTGGTCACGCTCCCTCCGCCCTATCCCCGCCACCATCCGGCTGTAAATAACAACCACCCCGAGCTAACCGAGATCCGCAACTCTGTCCGCACCATCAGCGAAATGACCGAGATTGACGCCATTAAGGAGCACTTTAAACAGGGCAGCGCCAAGATCCGAGCCGAGGCCGCCGAGACCGCCAAACAGCGCCGGCAGGCCCTCCGTCAAAACCTGCACCAAGAGATCCAATCAGGCAGCATTGGGTACGCCGAAGCCGCCGCCATCGAGGCAGACGCAACGGCCGAGGAGCATAACAAAGTCAAGGAGCTTGAAAAGAAGGACTTTGACGACTTCCAAACGCTTGTTGTAGTGCCCGTCAACGAGATTCTCCAGTCCCGCATTACCAAAGCCACCGAGCTCTTCGACAACCTCCGCAGCCGCCTCTTCGACGAAACGCGCGGCTCCAACCCCAACCTCCCACAAGAAGAGGGCGACGAAGAGCCCGAGCTCCTCGAGAAGCTCACGCTCCTCAAATGGATCTTTGAGGCCCGCGAGTCGCTCCACCGCGCACTGTACGACCTGCTCTCGGACCGCAACGACCGGTACCGCGACATCGTGCTTGTTCCCTACAAGCTCGCGAACCAGGACGACAAGGTCGAGTCGGCCAAGGCCTTCTTCGCCGAGGACGCGTCCAAACGGGCCGTGGCGTTCACCGAGGAGGTGCTGCAGCGGACGCAGGAGTTCCGCGACGTGATCGAAGAGACGGTTGTCAGGGGCGTCGAAGTTCAGCTGAGCGCCTTTTGGGACATTGCGCCGCCGCTGAAGCGCGTGCTCGACCAGATCCCCGCCGACATGGAGGGCTTCTACGTGCAGATCCCCCCGAGCGAGCTGGACGAGAACCCGAGCTACCTCGACCACCCGCTGCAGTACCTGTTCAGCCTGCTGCTGCACGCCGAGAAGAGCACGTACCAGTTCATCGAGAGCCAGACGAACTTGCTGTGCCTGCTGCACGAGGTCAAGGAGGCTGTGGTCTCCGCTAAGGTCAAGGTCATGGAGAAGGAGGGCCGCGATCCCGCTAGGGTGGAGACCATGAGGGCCGAGGAGCGCAAGCGGCTCACGGACGACTTGCAGGAGAAGGTCAAGGTTGTGCAGGACCAGTGGACGAGCGCGCTGGGCGAGACGATTGGGGGCGTCAAGGAGCGCGCGGGCGGGTGGTTGCTTGAGACTGGTGGGTGGGATGAGAGTCTGGAGGACGGTGGTGTCGGGGGTGTTTGAAGCCTGGCACTCACTCATGGCGTGAGTGTTGGTGCATATCCCTTTGCTTTTTGTCCTGTCTACCACCTGGTAATATTTGCCTCGACTCGGAGTTGGATTGGCGAAGAGAATGGGCATGATATTTGGAGTCCCGTCTTTTTTTCTTTTTTTTTACCCTTTTTTTTACATGGAGTTTTACAGATAAAAAGCCCAAGGCGCAGGCCTGTGCTTTTCTGGTGGCGGTGGTGGTGTTGTGCGTTGTTGTTGATGTTGAGTGTTGATACCCCCCCGATGTCGCATACCAGAAAGAGAGAGAGAGAGAGAGAGAGACGGAACGAGCCCCTTTTTTTGTTAGACATGCACGTAGATGGATGGATGATGGATGGGCGAATGGAGGATTGGGATGGTTTGGAGATGCCTGGCTCTGGGATGCAAAGGCACTGTCGTCGGTCGGGTTATTATTTACCTGCCCGCTCAGGGGCCTTAGCGACCTTACTTTTACGCTTCTTGTAGATATTTATTATGGCCTTTCAGTTGGCTGATATACCTGGACTCTGAAAGTTATGTTTAAGCTGTATATCTGTTGTTGCGTGATGAGTGTCTTGAACCACGAAACTACCTGACGGTACTCAACCAATAAATTGGGATTTGTGGTGTCAACCACAGTCACTTTCGCTAACGTGCTCGTCGGATTATTATGCCTGCTGAAAGAGGAGTGGTTGTTGTTGTGTACATTTAACGCCGTAAAGCCGAAGGCTCGCCTCCCTTGGGGCATTGGGCGCGCTACAGCTACTCTATTTAGACATATGAAAGACCGGGGGATCCTATTCCTACCCCTTGTTTTTCCCATACAACCTTTTGCCAAGCCTGTGGACCAGCGGCGGGCGGGACCGGAAAATAAAGAACGTGAGGCTATTCACACACTGAGAATTACAAGGTAAAGAGAGAGAGAGAGAGTGTGTATCTAGGCCATCGCCATGAGCTAAGTGCAGTGCATTGTGTCAAACACGGTCCAAAACAGGGACGGAATCAGGGACCAACCCACTGTATTATAGCCATCGCCGCATACACTCGAGAGAGTGTGAAGGTTAAATCGAAGACAACAACAACAACAACGTCAAACACGGTCCTGCACGAGATCCCTTTCATTGGGGTTCTTAGGCCGCACCGTAGTGGGCTCTGGGGGGTTGAGGCGCTCGCGCCCTCGGGGAAAAGAGAAGTGGTGTTGTCGGGATAAAGATGCTTGGTCTCGGTGCAAGAAGTGGGAGCCCTGGTGGGTGATTATATACAGGCCTGAGCCCCGCTTATTCTACCACATGTCCAGTGGATCGTTCCTACCTACCCTCTCACTGCCCATTCAGGTACTGAGAGCAGGAGCAGACCACTGGGCAAGGTAGTCATAAAAATGGGTCTTCTCACCTGTATTTAGTCGTCTTCCGGGCTGCAGCTCGTCTTCCCAGGAGGAAGCATCTTTTACCCCAATACAACATCGTTGTCTTCAATAATACCAGGTACCTTACCAGCCTTACGTTTATTTCTTGTAAATATTTATTACAGCCATTCGGCTAGTCGATATGACTGGCACTCTCCAAGTTAGCTACATAAGTTCGCATTGGAGAGCTCTTGTTGCGTGATGAGTACCTATCTTCAACTACAAAACGATGGTACGCAACCGACCAATTGGCAACAACGGTGGAGGGGGCGCCGGTTGAGGTTCAGTTATTTGAACTCCGAGTGCACAGCCTCATCTGCCTTTGGGCCTGGTCGTCGCTATTGTGGCGCTCAAGCCCGCGTTCTTGGCTGAACGGGACGGGAAGAGGGCCATGGTGCTGGCGATGTGGACGGCGAGGAAGGATTATTTTGAGTTTTGCGAGCAGGTGAGGTGGGATTTGTGACATGCGCGGGTAGTTATGATACTAACTGGAGGCTGTGTGGATATAGCACGGCTGGCAGACCACGGCGGGATGCAATGCCACGGACGCGGAGCCGCCGGGACCTCCGCCGGCTATCGATCCAAGATTTGTCGATTCTATGCTATCGATAGGACACAGGAACCCGGTCGTTTCGACCTTTCGTGAGGTACATGTCTTCATCCTCGCCGCGGTCGTGGCGACTGTCTCCTTCCGGCTGCGGCGTCTGTTTCCAGCGCCGGCGAAGCCTACTCGAGGGGAAACGCGCCATTTCGATATCGTCCCTATCATTCTCACGTTCCCGGTCGAAGAATTTTCGCCGTGCGGCTCCGAATCACCGCTGCAAGACGACGTCTCGTCGGTGACGACCTCCATATCACGGTGGCGGCCACTTTCCCCGAGCCAGTGGACTTTACGGAATCGCCGGCCCGCCCAACGTCCACTGGAGGAAGAGCTTACATATGTCTCCGCTGGCGGGAGACGGTTGCTGTTGTTCCCTTTGTTTGTCCGTGTCTACTGGAGGGGTGCCACGAGGCATTTCCTCATGGAACGTTGATAGCATGGGTGCAGTGTACGTTCCACGACTGGAGGGCCTCCCTTGCGCCTTGTATCTACTTGACCCACGATTTCGTTCCCTTGGAATCACGCACGGGGTTTTACATTTTTGCAGCCGGACTAAGAGTCTCCGTTGTGTGCTGGGATGATTCCGTGGAGATAATTAATGTGGATGATGCCGAGATGCGCGAGATGGATAAAGGGGTGGTTGCGATGCCAGATATATTGACAATTAAGAGGGGTATGAAGATGGTTATGTCTGGTGTTCGGCGTCGAGCTGTGCGGTGACCCGGCGGGAATCACCCGGGGAGGAGAGGATGCAGGGCTCCGAATTTGAGGCATTACAACGGGCTATCGGGGGGCTGTTCTCGGATTAGTGACCCCGTAGCCGGGAGGTTGATGTCGTGATCCATTCGGGGAACGGGGAGGGGATGGGGTTTGTGTTGTCCCCATGTTGGCCGCATGTTGGCAGGGCGCGATGGTGACCTGTGAGCAATTTGCGGCTTGGACAACGAGTTCTGGTAGCGGGGGGATTGTGCCGAGCAATGAGAGAAACGGCATTGCTGCGTAGTAGAGCGCGCTTTTGTGAACCTTGGGCTGGATTGCACCCGGGGGTAGGTAGAGGCGGGATGTTTTTGGATACCCATATGTATGTTTGTATAAGGTGCCTTGACGAGTCTGCGAAGAGGTGATCACCCAGGCCCAACTCAAATCGAGGTGGACGATACCAAAGCAGCCCCCCCAGTCCCCTCCTTCCCTTCCAACCTCGACTTGTCTGATGCGGCCGATCGAAATTCCAACCCAACTCCATAACGCCCCAGCTTCCCAAAGCAAAAAGAAAACCACAAAATAAAACGCCAGTTATAATCCATCCCATATGTCCTTTGTGTGCGCGAGTGTGTGCGTCGGTATGCGTAGTGTACTATACATCGAATCGAGCTCGTCCCATCTTACACAGCAGCCCTTGCCACCCCAATCGCATCATCCCTCCCTCACTCCTTGGACCCCTCGCCCTTGCCCTCGCCGCCGCCGACGCCGTACTCCTTGGGCAGGTTCATGCCGACGCGGCGTGCAGACAACCGCACGCGCTCCTCCTCGTCCATGTCGGCGCCCGGGTTGTACCGCTCGATCAGCGTCGTGAAGGAGCGCTGCGCCTTGAAGTAGTTTAGGAACTGCTCGGCTTGCGCGATTTGGACTGCGTCGGGGGTTGTTGTTGTTGCTGGGGCGTTTTTGGAGGAGGAGAGGAAGTTGTCGCGCAGGCGCTGGTGGACGGGCGAGCGCGGTGTTACGAGTACCGGGCGTGGTGGAAGTTCTTTGAGGAGAGACCTGTAGAGGGCGCGGACGGTGGATGGGGAGGGGGTCGCCATTTTGTTGGGGTGGTTGTGGTTTGGTTGTTTGGCTGGTGGTGGTGGTGGGAGTGTTGGTGATGAGGTCAGAAAAAGTTACTGTACGTAGTACAAGGGACCTGCTACGGAAACTTGAGAGCGCAGACTTTAACCCTAACCCGAGTAACGCAAGGCTGTCCTTCCGGCAGGCAAACCGCGACCCATGCATTGCATGTCGTTTCGCGGCTGGCAACGGGGCAGATATCTGATCAATTCGTCAATTCGTCCGGTCTTGTTCGTCTTTCCATCGCATCTCCAAAATCTAATCCGACCTTTCTTTACACCTTCGCGCCAGACAACGCCCGCGATGGCGACGATAAAGGCGCTAGCCAACCTGCTAGCAATGCCTCCTCCCCTACGGCATTTGATTCTCAGAGAAACCATCCGGCCACACACCCTCTCCTGGCGCCGGCTCGCCTCCCACGCGAGCACCTCGCCCAGCAGCAGTCGCATTCACACCCACAGCCCGTCCATCAGCGAGAAACCAAAACCACCGCCGCCGCCGCCACCACCACCCCCGACAGCGCCACCGCCGCCCCCGCCCACGCCGCTAACCCTCTCCTTCCTCCCCGGCCCGTCCAACGACCCGAAGCCGCGGGCTCTCCCAGCCCTACCACCGACGGAAGCCAACCTCGCCCTCTCCGAAACCATCTTCAAGTCCAAGCCTCCGCGCTTCCTCTACGCCGCCCCGCGCTTCCTGAACCTGCCCGTCAACACCCGCATCCCCGAGATCTGCCTGCTGGGCCGGTCCAACGTGGGCAAGTCGACGCTGCTCAACGCGCTCTCGGGCGCCAGCGGGTCCAGCGCCGGCCGCAGCCACGGACTCAGTGCGCGCAAGGCCGGCCAGGCCATCACCAGCGCGCGCGCGGGTAGCACCAAGACCATGAACGCGTTTGCCTTTGGCCCGCCCACGCCGTTTGAGAAGCTTCCCCCCGTCGCCGTCGATGCTGTCGAGACCGCGACAGGGAGCTCGTTTGGAGCCTCGCGGTCCGAGAAGCGGGCTGAGCGCGCCGAGCGCCACAAGCACCGCGAGCGGCCGGCCTCGTACGGGCTCGTGGTCATGGACATGCCTGGATACGGACTCAACTCGCAGAAGACGTGGGGCGTGGAGATTTCAAAGTACCTTAGCCGGCGGGCGATGCTGCGCGGCGCGGTGCTGCTGATCGATGCCGTGGCTGGCGTGAAGGATGGAGACCGCATGGCGCTTAACATGCTCCGCGACGCCGGCGTGCGTACCACGGTCGTGCTGACCAAGGCCGACAAGCTGGGGTACGGCAAGGAGGGCCAGGCCGGCGTCGACAAGATGTGTCTCAGCGTGTGGGAGGAGCTGAGGCGGATCGAGCGCAAGAGCAGCACATGGCGCGAGGGCGAGGGGTGGGAGAAGGAGATCTGGGTTACGGGTGCTGGCGATCCGAAGAATGGCGGGTATAATGTCGTTGGCGCGCGGTTGGCTATCTGCAAGATGGCTGGTCTGGTGGAGGACACGAGGGTGTTTGAGGTGCCTGAGGTGGCCAAGGTGACGCCCGGGCGGATCGTCAGCTTTGATGAGCTCGGGTGGGCTGGGGAGGAGGGCGACGAGGACGATGCCGAGTATGGTAAGAAGGTGGAGGTGGTGGAGGAGCCACGCAGGTTGCCTGAGGATTTGAGACCCATCGAGTTCCGTGGGAAGGGCGCGGCGAGACCGGCGGATAAGGAGGTGGGTTTTGGTCGGTTGCTTCGGTCGGATGCGTCGTCTGACGGTGCGCCGAAGAAGAAGACTCGTGCGCATCCATCGTTTTAGGATTGTGTTGGATGGGTTTGAGTAATTATGTGTATGAATATGTGTGTGTGGGAAGCGGAATCGCTGTGTATATATGAGTGTATGTGTTGAACAATACTAGGTATAGATGCAATAGACTTGATACCCCTTTTAGTCGTTCTTCCCTCTATCATGTCTCGTAAGGCTACTACTAATTAGGTATGTTGAAGAAACCTCTATGCTATGTACTTTGGGCATTGAAGGCGTTGTGATGATACAGGCTATGCTCTATGCAAGTTCTCGATAATAGGCGAAACTCCACACCGCGCACCGCCCCTTCTCTTACCTAGCTCAACAACCACTACTAAAGCATCACCTCCCCCTCCTCTTCTTCTTCATCCGCATCCGAAGACTCGTCTCCGTCACAGGCATCTGCGGGTCCCGAAAACTGTACCACGGCACAAACACATCGACCAGATTATCCCAGAACCCAAGATCATACAAGTTCTCAATATCCTTCAGTCGCCAGACGGGCTCCCACTCGCCCACGCCAGGGACATCGTCCACCCCGGTATCCGGCGGCGGCGGGCGCCCGTCCTGCGTGCGCACAAGCACCTGTTCCGTCTCGGCGGGCCAGCGGGTCCACGCCGGCTCGACGCGCAAGTCCTTGGCGCGGTCGGGCGCCATGCGCCGCCGGAAGGCAAACCCGTCGTCCATCTCGGCCTGCCAGTCGGACCACTTGAGCGTCTCGTTCGTCGTCGTGCCGCAGTAGATTAGCCAGACGTGGTAGCCCAGCAGGCCCCACACCAGCGGGCTGGTCAGTAGCGCCAGCAGCGTGACGGATCCCATGGCTACGCCGCCGCTGTCCTGTAGGCCCCATGACCAGACTACCAGCCATTGGTGGAGACTCATCCCTTTGCCAGCATTTGCGTTCCACCAGAGCAGCGCCCACTCCGGGTAGCGCGCGCGCATCTTGGCTGTGATCAGCGCCATGCCCAGCAGCCCGCCGTAAAGTGTCAACACGCCCGTGCTGAGTAGTAGAAGAAGAAACCAGTGCGTGTTGCCCGCGCCAACGCAGTTGTTGATGAAGATGCAGTGGTGGTCATTACGGCCGATGCAATGCCCGCACAAGCTGCAGTGCTTGGACCGCGCGGGTTTCAGCAGCTTGCACGTCGGGCAGGCGGTCCCCGGGTGGAAGATGGTGAAGTCGTACGGGTAGCGGCTCATCTCGTGCGCGTGGTTAACGGGCGTGATGGCGCCCGGGTCGCTGAAGGCGGCTAGGTAGAGGAAGATGTAGGGCAGCACGATGGCGAGGGCGCCGGTGAACTTTTGGAGCGGGTTGAGCTGCGGCCAGGCGGTGGGCAGGTAGAGCACTTCGCCGACGGAGAGGAGGAGGAAGAAGAAGATGAGCACTGTCGGGTGCTTTTCGTACATCATTATGTGGCCGAAGCGGGATATGGACGAGGTTATTCTTCCTGAGGTGAGGCGGTTGTCTAGCGACAGGAGGGCGTTGGGGATGAGGATCCATATCAGGCGGTGCAGCCAGGCGATGGGGGTGCGTCTGAGCTGGTGTTAGTGATGAGGTTTGGCGGTAATTAGGGGGAGGGATCTTGGGGGGATGTGGGTGGGATGTACCTGAATATCGGGAGTCGGCCAAAAAAGGTCACAAAGGTCATGAATGAGATGCCCAGGACGCCGAGCGCGATGTTGGCGAGGGTGCCCATTTTGTGAGATTTGCGCCCTGGAAGTTCACGAAATTCATCGTCTGGCTTGATTGGAACGACGGGGTCGACGGGGTGCCTTTATAGGCGGGCGGGACAAAAAAGAAGTACAAAAAAACTGATGCTGGTCTTGATGGGCGATTGTAATGGTGATGGTGGGAGTGGCGGATAAGGGGTTCCTTTTGGGTCGGTCTGGAGTTTGAAGGACGTTGTTGTTTGTGGTGGGGCTTGAAAGGCACCTAGGCAGGATGAGGCCCGGAATCTTGTCGTGCTGTTTGTGCTGAAATAACGGGTGTGTATGTTCAGACACTCGTGATTAACCGGATTCTATCATTGTTGATAACGTTGGATCTTTTTTCACCGTTGCGCTCATCGCCGAAAATGCAGGCGTTGAAGTTTGTCAGACATCCCGTCTTCACTGAGTCGAGGTGAGATGCCAAGCTGACAACTGCGCCTCGCCTAACGGGCAGGTGGTCCACGCGGCAACAGCTGAATCCCCTAGATCCCGGGGCGGGCGCACCTGGCACGGGACCTCCCCGCTAACGCAATTAGGCGAGCACACACTGCACAGGCGCGCACCTCGTGAGGACGCGATTGATGGTCCCGCGAGCCGCACGAGATCCCACGTCACGCCTGGCCTGCACACACACGCGCGAACCACAGAACTGAACCCCCCATCACGCGCATTCACGCCGTCCCATGTTCGGTCCGCTTCACCCGCCCATTGTCAGCAATCACATAAAGCACGAGCTCGTCACATATCGTTCAGCATCCACTGTTTGAGCTGCATTCTGGATTTCAGCTGCTTTATTAACAAACAGCGTCTCGGTTCGGTTCTGTTCAGTTCATCTCATCTTTTGCACCACTTTAAGGAGCCGGTTCCTTTCGCGTCGCGATCGCACTTATCGACAACAAAAACGCCTTTAGTCAGAACGAAACATCGATTCGCTCCCGAGAGGTCTCTTATTTCGTCCCGTGTTTGCATCTCTTTACCCCAGAGCTTGTCGTCTCAACCCTTGGGTGTCGTGGGTCCGGTTGGGCAACTGCGGTGAACTTTGGGGTTAGGCTTTGGCCTAGGCCCTATTACAATCCGAGCGCATGTTCCCTTCAAGTACACGCACATTCCCAGTCAGCAGTTGACCACCACCAACCATGCCGGCGCAGATTGTGTACGAAGGCGTCAATGGCGCTTTCAAGGGCACACTCTTCAAAGACATCAAGTTCTGGATCGCACTTCGCGTGCCACTGCGTGGGACATTTGTCGCGAATATAGAAGTTTGTTTTGTTGCCTTCGCTCTTGAGAGACGTTGAGACTGCTACTCCGACTAACATATGCTCAGGACAATGGAGGGACAGTCGTGAAACTTGAGAAGAACGCAGATGTACTCATTGCCGACCATGCAAGACCCAGTTTTGCCCCCCCAGGGTCAATATCCTGGAAATTCATCGAAGACTCCGTCAAAAGGGGTGAGCTCTGTGACATGGACAAGTACAGGATTGCTCAAGCCGACGAGCCGCGCCCTCTGGGCTCAACAAAGCCTGTCAGGGGAACTAAGATGCCCTTCTCTAAGAGGGACGACGAGATCCTGTTGAAGTTCATTCGGCGGCAGGAAAGAGCCGGCGCGTCGCTCAGTGGCAACAAGATCTACCAGGAACTCGAGAAGGAGCATCCCAACCACACTTGGAGCTCATGGAGAACCCGATGGGTCCAGAAGTTTGCTCATATTCCTAGGGATCGTCTTCCCTTTCTCAACCAGACGCCGTCGTCCCCGCCTCCGAGACAAGAACAAGCCCCGAAGCAGAATGCGTGGCCGAAACAGGAGCCACAGAAACACAAGGCTGACCGCCAAGGTCTGCCCTCGAGAACGGTATCTAGGGTGATGACCGAGCCAGACTCTGACGACGCTCAAGAACCACTGCCGCCTGTGAAGCTTAGTAGAACTGGTTTTACAAGAGAAGATGATTGGATACTCGCCGAGTACGTGAAACAACACCCTCAGAACGGGGTGGGTGGACAGGGTGGCAACACGATTTATAGAAAGTTTGCAGAAGAAGTAAGTTGCTTTCCCGTGATCACCGCAACCTACTCACGGCTGACGCTTGCAGCATCCTCATCACACGTGGCAATCCTGGCGCGATCGATGGGTGCGACATGGCCATAAATTTGCAGACCTTCCAAGGCCATCGAGTGACCAGGCGACTAAGAGAGCTGTAAGAAAATCGTCGGCAGCGCCACTCACTTCCGACGCCCCCTCCGAAGACAGACCACACAGAGTGAGGATACGAGCATCCGAAACCAAAATCAAGCCCCCTATAGTGCCTCATGACGCGAGGGTCCAACAACCTACCGGATCAGCTCCACCAAAAACACACAGCGCTCTATCCGAATCAGATCGAGAGAGGCTTAGGAAACTACAACAAAGACAGAAGGAAATCCGGTCAGCCAAGATCATCCAGAGGATTTGGAGAGGCTACCGCGTTCGTCGAGACTTGTCCGAGATAGGAATGTGGAAGGCTATTGCCAGAGGCCAGATGGTACGCAAATTCATGGGCACGCTCGAGATCAAGCCCGAGCCAGATGTCACAGATCATTCTCAGCTCGAACAGATGGAGCAACGACCGACCCAGCCATCGACACCGAGACAGTCGCAAAACCCTGCACCCAGAGAGCAATTCTATATATATCTCGGGGAGTTGCAGACATCGAGAGACAAACAACATATTTCTTGGGTGCAGATTGGAGGAAGAGTCCTTGACTTGTGGAACCTCTGGGAGGCTGCCAGAGAGAACCATCGATCGCCGGAATGCCGAGACTGGGAGGCGATTTCAGAACAGCTGGGTTTCGACTGGGTCGAGATGCCAAATGTGACGAACGAATTGAGAGAAGCATATGATCAGCACCTTTTGGAGCTTGAGGAGCTTCTTGCTGATTTCTCGGATGACGAAGAGGACGAAGAGGAGGATCGGGTGGAGATAAAAAGGGAGGCTGAGGAGGATGAACGAGGCGCACCCCCACGCGCTCACTCACCGATACCAGACTCTGAAGCTCAGGAGGGGTTTGCATCATCGCCGCCCCTGAAAGAACAAGTTGATCGCTCGACTCTGCTCTCGGAATCCGGTCTGGCTGGCCCGAGCAATAAACGTCGCCGCTATGAACTGGATGACGAAGGGCCGTCGACGCTGGGCCAGAAGAGACTTAGGCCAACACCGCCTGACATGTCTTATGTCTCTCCCATCCCAGCAAACCGATTCCAGCAACATTCGTCCCCTCAGAGGCTCCCGAAGCTTCCAGCGTCTAAGAGAATCGTCGAGCCAGAAACGCAAGACTTTGATTTCAACCACGGCTTTGGTGAGCATGAAGTTGACGAGGACGACATCACACCGCTTGACGACGACGATATTACACCATTTGACGACGGCAACGCCACCGTATCACCATCACAGCAATTACGCTCGGAACTGGGAGCAGAATTCCCAGTCCCTCCCGTGGCACAAAGGCCATCCGCGGCACCTCGTGAACACGCACCCAGAGTCTCGCATGGTCCGCTCCACGACTCATCGTCAGGGTCGGACTCGTCGAGTGAATCCGGATTCGCCACCTCTATAAAGCCGCTTCCTCCGGCAGTTAGAAACTCCCTGGCAGCCCATCGCCGCACACTCCCACCTTCCTGGTCCCCTGCGCCACCTACGAGACCTGCAGTCACACCACGGCAGTCGACGACAAACATCCATCATTCCATCAAATCAAGCGACCCGCCCCGACAGGTCAGCCACCACTACGTCCCCGACTCGACGCTCCCCCACACAACAAATATGCAAAGGCAGAAACCGCTGGGACCATCAAACCACGCTGCCCCAGAACCCAACTCCCGCGCGATCCCAGACCGGTTCATCTCACTGGGCTACTCACCGCGCGTCGTCAGCACCGCACTCATGGCGACGTCCATGGCCGAGGGCATCGCCGGGATCGTAATGGAGAGCCTGCGGCGCGGCGACGGTATTCCTAATGATATGCCGGGGGTCTGGACGGCAGAGGACGATCGGGGCTTGCAGCTTATCCAGTCGATTGACTTTGGGCATAAGCCTAGAAGGCGGGAGGAGACGGAGCTAAGGCGGAGGGCGATGGCGGAGGATCGCAGGTTGAGGGGGAAGCATGGGGATCAGGGGATTGAAAGGAGGAAGAGCTTTTTGGCGGCGCTGGCGATGGTGTGAGGCAAGCTGGTTGTAGGGAGTGGGTGTTGGATTAGGGTAAGTGGAGAAGTGAGTTATGAATTACGGCGTGCGATGCTTTTGTGGATAGGTAGACTGTTTGTGCATAATGCGAGGAATGAAGGAATGAAGGCGCTTCCGCCCAGTGCGGAACCCGTAATGTTGTTTCCAGTTTCTCGTTGTTCTGCGGAGTGATCAACGTGGACGACTGATACCCACTCCAGATCGTTTATGTACGAGGCCGCGTCGCGGTCCTTTGACTTGAGTAGCGTGGAACTGAAATGTGCACTGTCAAACCCAATCGGTTCAAGTTAGTGGCCGGTCGAAGAGAAGGGGGCCGGCCACATGCGGGCCACGGGTCCCGTGGCCGTCTCGACCAGCACTTGTTGTTTCAAGCGTCGCAGAACGCACAGTGCAGACACAGCCTCCGCCCCAATGCTGTCACTCGATGCAGACTGGCGTATATGTATTTAGCCTTAGCCTCGCTCCAGGGTTCCGTTTTCTTTCGACCTTCTTGATCACGGTGTCCATCGGTAGTTCCAACTTGTACGTGTATTGATCGGGTTATTCTAGCTGTCTTGAACAATTCACTCTCTTTACGAAACAACGAGCGGTATGTATAATCAATGTTTCCCTTTGCACTGGCCATCGGTACCTCCATTTCTTGCCGACGGAGTCGACGCGGTTTCTTAATACAGCTCCTCAGATTGAAGTAACATACGGGCGGACGGGCTCCAACCAACAAGAAAATGGCCGCGATTGCTCGACCCCAGCCCCTCAACAGCATCAAATGCACGGGATGCGGATATCCCGAGATAACTCGCGCTGAGGAATGTTCACAATGCGGTCAGCCCATGGTCAGTTTTTCGCATTTTCCATCTTCAACCACCGAGTTTGTTTGTTGATATCTGTCGGGTTGGTTAACATCATGATTTGCGACGGCAGGACTGGGAGGAGGTAATTCCAGCGTCGTGGATTGTTACAGTAGCCTTGGGTGTCCATCGTGATGAGTGTTGAGGGCAGGCAGGGGGGAGCGGGAGGTAGCACGGTCGAGTTTTATTGTTTTTAAACTTGGTTGTTTGGGTGGTGGTTAGCGGTGCAAGAGTTGGGCTGTGCAGGGCGAACTGAAGAAGAGCTGGGCAGGTCGGTAGGATTGGTGCTAAAGATGCTTGCTCGGGAGAAGAATCTGAGCAGGAAGGCTGGCTAAATACAGGTTTGAAGGGCCCACTTTTATAATCATTTGCCCAGTGTGCAATGCTCCTGCTCTCAGAACTGAAGTAATGATGATTTTGTCCCGGTCTGTCGTGTTCGAGTCGTGATTTTGCAGTATTGTCTCAATCGTTTTCGAGAATTAGGTCCAGGCACGCTAGGTACCGGCCTACCGGGCAGGCAGACACTTATCCATTGTCCGGCACCAGCTGAGTGAACGAGCTCCAGTCTCTGGTGTCCAGTTGTGGATTTGTTTCGGACCTGGCCAGACTTTGGCCAACGCCCAACAGGCAAGCGCGTAACGTGCGTCCTCGCACGGAACAGCCAACTGCAACCCCGGTAAATCACCTTAGGTGCCTTTTGATCAGGTAGCGACTTCCAAATGCATCTCAGTCCGCGCAGGTTTTGCACCATCAACAAATACGCGGCGCCTATAGGTTGCGCCGAGTCTGCCTAGGTGGGTACCAGGTGATTTGCACACTCGGGTACATAGGAAGAAGACTAATCCGCACGTTGATATTTCCTTGCTCACTATCCTCGTCAAAGTTGAAGCACTACTAACGACACTTTCCAATATTCTTTTATTTCATCTTCAGGCTCTTACAACAGTTGGCAACAGCTATTGTCCTTCTTTACCATGATTTGCACCACATGCCAAACATGCCTGCAACAGTCTGTAGCAGACCAGACCGTTGCCCCGAATGGTTGGCGCGGCGGCCAAGCTCACCACCCGACGAATTCGAGTTTCAAACAATCCATTGCAGACGGTTGCTATGTGTGCACCACAATCTGGGCGAACCCTGAACGCAGCCGATCACCAGGTTCCATTCCGGTCGCCGCTTCTGTGGACTCCGGTGATGAGGTTTCTGATACTGCCAGTGGCACAATATCATCAGCGCCCTGCACTGAATACACTGTTGCTCTGTGTCGTGGTTCAAACGCCCAAACTCGACGCTTCCAATTCACCTACCTTCCTCCGCCATCTCTCACGGCTGGGGCACCTTCAAAGACGACCAAAATAAAGAAGGGAAATTGTTTCCTTCTCCAACCCGTCTCTGGTGAGACGCCCTTCCAAGTTTCCTCCACTGGAAGAGATTTGAACTAACTGCCCCCATAGATGCCGAGCGTGAGCCCGACACACACTTGATTGATCCCAGCACCGGATCTGCCAGAACCCTGGCGCTGGCTAAGCACTGGGTTTCCGAATGCACAGAGAAGCATGGACAATGCAAGATCCTGGCTGAGGATCGAGGCTGGTATCCGACCCGTCTTCTGGAATTGTCTGACTCGGGGCAGTCTGTTCGGCTGATCCAGACAAAGGAGACGGCTCCCACAGGCCGATACATGACACTCACTCACCGGTGGGGTCCTGTCGATGTTATGAAGCTGACCAAGGCGACGTTTCCTGGGTTGGCAAAAGGAGTCCAGATCTCGTCTTTGCCGCAGCTCTTCCAAGATTCCATACATGTCACTCGCGAGCTGGGCATTCGGTACCTATGGATCGACTCCCTTTGCATCCTCCAGGACAGAGACGACCTCAGCGACTGGCGGCATGAGTCGCTGCGGATGGAAACCGTCTACTCCAACTCGTACTGCAACATTTCAGCGGCGAGCGCGGCAGACCCAACCGAGTCACTTTTCAACACCCGGACGTCCGAGTCGATCCAGCCGCCCATTGTTGAGCTCAAACCACCGAACCCATCAGGAAACGGCCCAGACATGGCCAAACCATTCATGTTTTACGACCAGTACTTCTGGGACAAGGAAGTCTCCAAAGCACCGGTCAACACTAGGGCCTGGGCTGTCCAGGAACGCCTCCTGGCCCCTCGCGTTCTACATTTCGGCAAACGCCAGCTAGCCTGGGAGTGTTTCGACAAGGACGCCGCCGAGATCTACCCCGCGGGACTGCCGCAGCATCTCACAAAGCTACCAGGTGCCCGTTTCAAATGCCTCGACCCAAATGTGTTTCACGAGCTGAAGACGCGCGTGGGGATCACAGACGCCGGCGAGACCCCCACCGCATATCTTCTCTGGTCCCGTCTCGTCGACGTCTACTCCGAATGCGCCCTCACGTTTCCCAAGGACAAACTCATCGCTTGCGCGGGACTGGCCAAACGAATGGCGCCGATCCTGCAAGACGAGTACATTGCGGGCATGTGGCGCCGGTATCTGGAGGGCGAGCTGCTGTGGATTGTGCCTGGAGCTCAGGTGCCTGGATCGTCGTCCAGGCCCAAGGAATACCGAGCCCCGACCTGGTCGTGGGCTTCAGTAGATGGCTTGATCAGAGCCGGAGCTCCTACCGTCGAGCACGCGATGATCAAGGTCGAGGACTATCACCTAACCTATCCGGTAGACGACAAGATGAGCGATATATCTGGCGGATGGCTCAGACTGCGTGGCGTGTTGAGAGAGATGAAACTGTCTCGCACGTCGGCCCCGGCAGGAGCCCCGAACTACCACCAGTGGGACATGACGCTAGATGGGGTGAAGGTTACAACTGTGCCGGACACGAAGACCGGGTATGTCCAGCCTCAGGTGTTTCTGGATGTTTTCTCGGAGGATTTCGAGAGGGAAAATACCGAGGGCTTGTTTGCCATGTGTGCTCGGTCGCCCAAGGGAGACGGAGATCTCACCACCGGCGCGAGCATGTATATCCTGCTCTTCCGGGTGGTGGACAGGGCGACGGGTACTTTTGAGAGGATTGGGATTGCTCGGGAGTCTGGTCAAGAGGGAAAGGCCAGAATAATGGCTCTGCGGAGGGATTCGCAGGCACCGCAGCTGCCGTGTATTGAGTATCGGGATGGTTTGCATTCTATCCGTGTTATTTAGTTTGCTAGATATTATTAACTCTTGATGAATCTGGATTTCACCGGAGCTTGCATTACTTATGAACTAGCATAAAATCGGCGCAATAATACTTACTGGTCGGGTGTGACAACCCACTGGCATGATGAGTCACTTGAATTTGTGATTGTTCCCTGGATCAAAAAAAGAAAAGAAAAGGAATGACTAGCGGATTTTCAAGCGCCATGTTTCAGCCGCGTTTTGTGAAACCAACCAGATAAACCACGACACTCCGTCCTTGTATCGATAACTCCCTTCAGCTTTTATCTTCTCATCATCGCGTCTTCACCAAGCGTAGCAACTTCCATCCCTGTCAAGATGGCAGCCTCGAACCAGAACAACGAGCCAACTGAGAAGCGTCCGCACGTCAACGACTCGATTGAGCAAATCGACGACTCCTCCTGGCTCATCGGCGGCAGAATGCTCCTCTCACGCCAGCAATCGCTATCATCCGAGCAACCATCATGGAGCGATGGAAAGGGTGCATTCTTTGTCATTTCCGATGCCCCCACCCCTCGCCCTTCCCCGCGCTCCGTCGCCGGAACAGAAGGCGAGATCCCTCGAGTCTACGACGCCGACGATCTGTCTGCCGTCTGGCGTGCCGGGGAAGCCTTCATCAAGGTGCAGAATATCGCCTTCCCGCAGGCCACCCGCGAGCACGTCACCCTGCAGTTTCTCGAAGAAAAAGGCAAACTCGACTTTGAATACCCCCGGGCCCTTCATCACGCCGAGTTCGACGGGCGGTACTACCTCATCGTCAGCCGCGTGTCGGGGAGGACGCTTCAAGACGCATGGCCTAGTATGAACGAGCCCACGCGCCAGCACTACGTCTCTCTCGTCGCGCAGATCTGCGACACGATGGCGACATGGAAGGGCAATCTCATCGCCGGCGTTGACGGTCGGCATCTCCCCGAGCGTCGCTGGACGTCGGATTGCGATGTGCCGTATAATTTCGAGCCCCCATATCTCGTTGAGCTCCTCAAGAGCATGGGCATGGATACTTCAGCATCGCCTGTGTTTTATCACACCGACCTGGGGCCTGGGAATATCCTGGTCGAGCCGGAGAAGAGGTCGATTGCGATTATTGACTGGGAGACTGCTGGCTACGTGACGAGGGAGTGGGTGCGCACCAAGTTCCTACTGTCGAGTGGGATGGATTTTGCTACCGAGGATTGGTCGCCGGATCCGTCTTGGCGATTTGCGGATGCTGCGCGGCTGGGGGAGATGGGCTATGCGGATGCTTGCGAGGGTTGGCGTGCTGTTTTCAAGTGAAGGATGAATGGGGCGGTACTGACTTGAAGTCATGCGTAACGCTCGTAAGCTGCCATGTTCCTAGGAGTGCGTCACATGAAAAAGGGGGCGACTGCTGTTGGTTGAGTTTGGATCTGGCAGGTTAACAACAAAAGGTGGCTGTATTACCTGGTAGTCTAATTATCAATTACCGTGAAAATCAAAGCCCCAATCCATCTTCTACATTGTCGACTCACTTGCAGCTAATTACTGAGATACCCAAGTTCTCCCAGACATCTCTCTCTAAGCACACTCCACCATCCAGCTCAACTCCAAAGCGCCCTTCCGAATGAGACGGGCTACTCTTGTACAGGCTCGGCTGCTATCTCGCTCCACCCCAAGACATGCTCACTCCGACTCCTCATCATCCATATCCCGTGGGGCGTGGGGGAGAGCAATCTCCAGCTGCTTTTCGGCATCCGTCATACCCTTGTGTGTCATGAAATCTTGGTTCTTGTCCATGTAGAGCTTGCGACTCAGATCATGCGGCGGCACTCCCCTGTCCATGCGACTCTTTGCATCCGAAAGCCAGGCCACGACCGAACTGTACGTCTCTGCCAGGCAGTTCCGAACACGGAGACTCCGGAACGCTCCCTGAGGACCAGAGACAACTGCAACCCGAAGTTCAAGAGGCACACCCGGAGTGTCCGAGCTGCGCGTAGAGAGAGCAACTGATTCGGGCACAGTCTGATCGTGCGCCTGGCCGAGGATCTCATCGGTCACCAGGTGCTCCATGCCGTCCAGAATCGGTACCTCCCAGGCCTTGCAGCGATGTTTGGCAAGCCACAAGTCAAGATGAGTCTTGTTGAACAACTCCCAAAGGTTGCGGTATTGCTGGTCTTCGTTGTACGTGTTGTGACGAGGGGGAGAGATGGTGGCGGCGATTACTGCCACAGCAACAACATGTAGGGCGGCCGTCGTTGGGGCAGTGACCTTTGAGGTCGCTGTTGCTGGTTGTTGTCCCTGTCTTGCGGCGGCGACCGGGTGGGCGGCGGGAACGGGGGCTGCGCTGGTCAGTCTTTGCTTCGTTCTGTTTGGATCAGCTGGGATATCGGAGCGAAATGTCTTACCAGCGCCGAGACCGGTAGGGTTCTCGCATTCGATGTCGGATTTGAATGTATAGCGGTACTTGAAAATATCGAAGTTTTTTCTTTCCACGGCCTGCATATACTCTAATATCGAATCCATCTGCTTCACGGCCCGGGTCTTCTCTTCCTCGGTGCTCTTCGAGAAGATGATATTGGCCGCCCTCTCAGAAATGGGTAGTCCGGCGAAATCGGCCGCCGTGTATGGAAAATCCGTGCTTGCTCCGACTGGGTTTGGCAGTGATGTCAGTCCAGGCTTCAGTCTCGTTTCAACAAAGGGTGGAAATGATCGGACGCTCAATGGAGAGACCTACGAGAGTTTCCCCAAATCCATCGATGCATCCAGAAATTGAACCGCGCCTGGCACCATCCGGAATTGGATTCATATGAATACCATGCCAAAACTTCGTTCTCGGCTCGTCTCAAGGTTTTCTGTATGTTGTTGTCCTCGAGGTCGGGCCAAGTGAGTTCTCCGCCGGCGAATTTCCGCTGGTCAACATCCAGGCCCATCTGCTTAAGCTTCTCGCGCATGAGTCGAAACATTTGCGGCAGATAACTCAACTCGGGCTCATCCTGTCCACATGGAGAAGGACGCCCCACTGGTTGGGAGCAAGCCATGATTACTGCCGAAGAAGTTCTGTCTGGTGAAGCTTCGTTCAGAGAGATCCGCAAAAAAGGCTGGACGAAACCGATCAACTTGAAGAATAATTGCGCGAGTACTGTGGCGTGAATTGATTATGGCAGAAGGTTGAGAAAGAAGGAGAGGGAAGATTGATGGTAGAAGGTTGAGAGGAGAGGGAAGGTGCGCGTAGGGCAGAAAGAGATTTTTTCTGAGTGCTCCGTGCTCACTGCATTTTGGGAAGGCACGCGCTTGGAAACGAAGGCACCTTCCTTTGGTGATGCAAAGTGAGTGCAAAGTGAGAGCGATGTGTGGATCGGCATCCGGGGCTCAGGGAACCGAGGGAGATCCGAAGCGTCCCTTGTGCAACGGAGGAGGCCAAACAGAAACCCGGATTACATGTAGCATTCGAACTTCCTCCGCTTGCTTGGTTAACTTGAGCTCATATCTTACTACCTCCGTTTCTATCGCAAAATTCAACCGCAGTTTTTGTTTTTGCCGTGCTTTGTTTGACATCCATCAGAGGGTGTCATTGGTTCAACGGCTTGGCTTCAACAAAAACGCGCTTGGTTCGTTTTCTTCCCGTTCGTGTCCCTAAATACCAGGCTGGCCGCCAGGGTGCTCTTCATTGGATGATTCCCTTCACATATTTACCATCTGTATTATTGAGCGTGCATGAATATCGGTGGGTTTTAGCCTTGAGGAGTGCCTAACATATCTGGGCGGGGCTCGGCAATGTAATGGAAGGTGCAGTGCAGGCATGCGATGTACGCAGACATCTGGTGAATTGGAAAGCACTGCCCGCTAGCTAAGGTACCTGCACCTGCCACCACGAAATGGGAAATGGTTCCGACATGCTCGGGTTGAGTCACACATTCTTCGTGGCCAGCATCGGCAACTTCCAGGTTGGCAAGAACACCTCCGAATCGCGACTTTCACCCAGACCCTTCGCCTCTTGCCCGACCAGACCAATTAATTTGTTGCAACCTGCAACGAGCACCATACAACAGCCGAGCATTGGAGAGTTCTGCCCGCGCGACTCTTTCAGTCACAACCATGTCCACCCATCAACTGTTTCAACCCATCGAGGCGACCGAGTTCCGCGTCGTGCATCTGCTCCCCGGGAAATCCGACGATGAAATTCGATGCGTGCTCGAGACACGTCCATCGGGGATCAAGACCCGCTACATGGCGCTCTCGTATCAATGGGGTGACTCCTCAAACACAAGACCAATCCGCATAGCACACCTTGGTCCTCCGATTCGACACGCGGCAGTCGCTTCACCCAAGAAATTCCATGACGGATGGCTGGCGGCTCTGAAAAGGATTGGCAAGACTCTCAGAGCGGCAGCAGAGCAGTATGGATTCCATATTCGGGTTATCTCATGGTGCCTTGGGACCTGGCTTCTTTGGTGGTTGATCTCGCCACTCCCCGTCGGCCCTCCTTCCTGGCTATCGTGGATACCACGGGACGTGTATATTGCTGTCATGTGTATGATGTGCGGTACTGGGCCCGTCGGAATCACCACGAAAGCGGTCAAGCTTGTGGTCGAGGTTGCGAGAACCAAACCATGGTTACTGGCGCGGGACTTCGACATCAGACGCACGGAACACCTGCACTTCGGCGCCTTGCGAGTGACGAACAACCTGGAGTTGGCTTTGCGCTACCTTCGACAAGAAAGACGACCGCGCACCCTCTGGATCGATGCCATGTGCATCAACCAGGCCGATGAAGACGAGAAGAAGATGCAAATCCAGCGAATGGACTTGGTATACGCCAACGCATCTTCTGTCGTGATCTGGCTGGGCGGATACCACGGGATTGAAAACGGCGACATATGCGAGGAGTCATCGGTTGCTAAAGATGGCAACTGTGTGCACCGGCGCCAGATCAACGCTGCCTTCCATCTGAGTTGGTGTCGGAGTGGATGGCGAAATCTACTGCCCTGGTATTTCCACCGGGAGAAGGAGAGACAGGCCAAAGAAGCGCTTGCGGGTCTTCGCGACGTTTACGCACGAGGCTGGTGGAACCGGCTATGGGTAATCCAAGAAGTCGCGCTGGCGACAGGACGAGTCGAGATCCAATGTGGTCACACAAAGTGCGAATACCCCGATTTTAGGTCGGCCCAGCTTTCGGTAGCAATGCGCTATCCTCGCAACCAAGCACTAAGACAGCAGTTCGGACCCAGTGAACGCATAGGCGAAACGATTCGGCATTTTGGATATTCAACCTTCCACGACCAAGGAGGAGATACTGCCAAGATGCTATCCCGTGGCATGAGCAAAGTCTGGGGCCGATTCAGCAACGACAGGTCCCTGCACGAGATTCCGTTCCACGAAGAACCGTTTGTCCGCAGGCTTCACCGTGTCTTGGTTAAGACAGCAGGTCAATTCCAGTGCCGCGACGGCCGGGATAGGCTGTATGCCGTGATGGGTATCGCTGGCGGTGCCAAGATGGGGAACGCCACCATGCTCGCCGGCTTCATGGGGTTCATCGGTAGCCACGCCGCGTCTTCGAGTCTCGCGCGGTTAATGGATTCCATCTTCCTGTCCTCGGCGGGGTCTCACTTGAAATCTCTAAGCTTTGCTTTGGGGTTCGCGTCTTCGTTGTGGACCATCTTCTATGACTGGAGGGTCAAACATTGGACAATCAGTCGGCCGGAGTATATTGTGACTGGGTATCGCGAGGTTCTTGATGCCGTCGCTGGTGCACCACAAAAGCAACCCAGTAGAGTTCGGTTCTTCACTGGGTTGGCGCGATATCTCAGTACTGAAACTGGGAGCCTGGCTTTTCTTGATGCTGCGGCATGTGGCGAGGACGCCGACGAGGATATGCCTTCGTGGGTGCCAAATTGGACGAGGGAAGTCGGCGAACCGGCATATGAGTTTCTGACTGGCTTTCAGGAGGACAACGCCACTGACGCATTTCGTTTTGTCGAGGACGGGACGGCCCTGGAGTTGCTAGGCCGGTCTAGGGGAGCGGTGCACGTCGTCCAAACGACGGCGGAGTTGAATCTTACACAATCTGCACCATGGCACAGCGCCTTTGAGAAGTGTCTCGCCCTCCCTGTCGACGGCAGGCAGGCGGTCAAGACCGCTATGGAGGTCATTCGTGAGATCGTAACGACCTCAGCTAACCTCACCGATGCCGAGGAGGAGTTGCTATCACTTTCTGTGAAGTTGGTGGAAACTTCTCTTGAGACTGGAGCGGAGTTACTGAGCGCGGGTGGCCCAGTCTTGGTATACAGTTTTGATAAAAGGGCGGGCGAGATGGGATATTTGAGGGCAGGCCAGGCGGCTCGAGGTGATCGAATTGTCTTCGTGCCGGGGTGCTTCCATCACCTCGTCCTGAGGAGACTACACCCACACACTCGACCGGCAGCAGAGGGCACCCGGTGGAAGCTCGTTGGGCTGTTGACCATGGGGCAGGCATCATGGTCCAAGGGCGGTTGCTCAAAGGGCGAGTGGGCTCAATACCGAAAAGATGGGGAGGTGTTCAAGTACACCATCGTATAGGTCAGGGACCTAATGAACGACCGACTGACCGACTCAAACCCGCAACCGAACCACGAACCCTGCAAACTGGGATTGGGGTCTATATCTCAGTCAGCGCCAAGAAGACTCTCTCTCGCCTCCCTTACGAGGACCCGGGCTGCTTATCTATCACCGGATGAGTGACGGTGCTTTCGCGAACCCATGGCTTGAGGACCCCGTCCCCACGTCCTGCGATTCGTCTCTTAACGCATATCTGCATTGCTCCAAGCGAGAGAAATCAAAAACTTGAGGGAAGTCTGATTGATTATCATGGCCATTCACAGTTAGTCGCGTGGCCGGGGGGAATGTGTATTTCAACCAGGGCCAGGCGAGTTGAGCTGATGATCACTCCTTGCTCGTCTGCGCCGCAGAGCTGCGGTTGAGCAAAGATTTTCCAAAATCTCACTTTTCGTGGGCCTTGTCGGCCTTCATAACCAACACGCTGCCATGCAAATTAGCTGCAAAGTTCTTCTCGGAATGATTGCGTAATCGATACTTGGCAAGACATCCGGGGAGATCGGAAGCTTTCGTGCGGAACCTGTTCTTGTCACGGTCCGTTTCATTAGCATTACTATCCTTTCGCACAAGACGACCCAACAACTCGAACCACACTGAGCCAACAGCATCTGCACAACACCTAAAGCGTCGTGTTTACGAGCTGCCGTTTCTCTTGAAAGACTTTGTTCATCTCCGGCACTTGCATTGCATCGTTTGATTTTGCTGCGGTCTGCTGGCATGTCATCATTATCTTTCGGAGCAGATGCGTCCATATCAGAGCAAGACCCCGTCGCGGATGGCATTGCCTCGAATCCGAAACCTGCGAATAAAAGGAAGAAAGTCCAATTAGCTTGTCACCCCTGCAGGATACGCAAAACTGGATGCGATGGGGAACAGCCTTGTTGCACTACCTGTCGCATTCGGGGATGGCAGGACAGGTGTGGCTACCAGTCAGCAAACCCCCGGGGTGATGCTTCAGCGATGTATGTACACCCTCATTCTGCACGACGGAGCGGAATGGCGTGTGTGGCACTCTTGAGAGAGGTCGAACACTGATCTCTTTCGTGTAAGCACGCTGGCCGAGCTTGACCGGCGCCTACTGAAACTGGAATACTCGACGAGCGAATCGCCAGCTCTCTCTGCTTCCTTAAAGGACGCACACATTCAACTCCGTCTCTCTTCTGAGAACCATCCCAACACCAAAGAACAGATTAGGGTGAGCCGGGACGATGTCTCACGATCCGAAACTCACTCACCAGTGCAAGACAGCAACTCTTCCCAGGGGCTCTGCTCCAACTTCTCATTCGTCCAGCGTGTCGCATCGGTGATAGGTTCGGACTACGACGAACCGCATGGTGATACCGCAGGCAATACTGTTCCCGCCACAGTGGTCTCGACCTCGATTGGATATCCCATCTCTCTTCCGTTCACCCCCGAATACAACATGGAGGACTTACTTCTTCCACCCCGACAGTATACCGACAACGTTCTCCAATGCTACTGGGAGCTCTTCCAACCCATATTCCCGGTTCTGCATCAACCCAGTTTCGACGCCGCCTACGACCAGCTTTGGCAGAAGACTGTGGCCAACCACACAAACGACATTGTGTTCTACTCCACCTTGAATATAGTCTTAGCGCTCGGTTGTCAACGCAATGAAGCGATCGCAGACAATGAGCGAGAAGGCATCGCATCCGAGTTCTACAAACGGTCCCTGAGACTAGTGTCGGTAGACACACTGGACAGTTCATCGCTCCAGGTCGTCCAGCTGTTGCTGCTCCGGGGCTTTTACCTCTGTTACACGCCATACGCAGACCGTTGCTGGAGCACGGTTGGAGTAGCCTTGAGAGTGGCTCAAGCTGCGGGACTGCAATCGATGAAAGGGGGTGGCCGTAACCAACGGGACCAGCAGATGCGACGGAGAGTATGGCATTTATGTGTAATCCTTGACTGGTATGGGCGTCTCGTCTTTCCCGGGCCGTCAACTGAAAGAAACTCCCTTTGGCGCTGACATCATCCCTGCATTCAAGGACGGTTTCGATATCATTCGATCGGCCAATGGCCCTGCCCTTGGACAAGAACTCACCACAAGTTCCCCTGCCGGAGCCGATTGATGATGAATATCTATCGGAGACCGGAGAAGGCCAGCAACCGCTAGGTGTACCATCCCATCTAGACTTCCTTGTCTATGCGATGAAGCTGCTTGAGATCATCAAGGACTTTACGGCTCTAGAGATCCAGCATCGCGAGATGGGCACCCTGAGAAGGGCGGCATCAGGCCAAGAGCTTGGAGACACGCTTGACATCATCTCGGATCTTGAGCGGTTTCTTGACAGCTTGCCACCGCATCTGAGGACTGATCATCCTCCATCCGGCCGTCCGGGCTTCGTCAACGCGCGCTTCAGGATGCAGGCTGTGAGCTTGAAAGCACGGTAAGCGGCTCTCAATGCGGTCTCAAGCATGTGAGTGAGGTAGCACAGCTAACAGCCCTGTTATCCAGTGTGATGTACGCACGCATGCGGGTGCTCCGCCCTATGATTGTGGTGGAGGCTAACCGGTGCATCTCGGAGGCCATCAACGACAAGAAGGGGATCGAAAATCCCATCACGAGCCCTCGGAACAGACTCCGGCAAGACCTTTGTGCGTTATGTGTGAAGACCGCCCACGAGGTTCTCTCGCAGATGCATCGTCAGATTTCGACCGTGGGCCGCGTCTTGCCCTGGCGGACGCTGTACTGTACGTCTACCCTTCCCCGGTACCTTCCCCGGCACCTTTCCGGGTAATACATAGCATCATGGACTACTGCTGAATGGGCACTGAATCAGGCTAACACTGCTATAGCGACCTTTGCCGCGGCGTCTATTCTCATCGCCGCCAAGCTGTGCCCCTTTTTGGAGGTGGAGTTTGACCGAGACCCATGCAAAACGTCCTGGGACAAGGCGATAGAGACATTCGAGTTCCACCAAGCACAAGTTGCTTCAGCGGCAACAGGGATCGAGGCGCTCAAAAGATTCCGGCATTATGTCGAGACTCGAGGGTCAACAACCTATCCTGGTATGTGACTGCTACTAACTAATAACTCGGACTGTTTCCATTTTTGGCTGCCCGCTGACTAGAGAACGCGCCAGCATCAAAAGATCCGATGCCCTTCCGGAATACGGCTTCGGTGAACCAGGAATATCTTTCAACCCCTACCTCCGTTTATGCGTTTGGGTCTCACCAGGCAGGTCACCCTTCTCTCGGGGGCGGCGGTTTCTTTGACTTTACGTCGATCGATCAAAACTGGTTCTTTACGCAGGATTACGCGGCGCAGGGAACAATGGCGCAGTGGGAGTGAGGTCGTGCCTGAGTTACACGGTCAAGCGCTCGCTCTCTTGTTCATACTATCAGCTGCCAAAGCACTCAGCAAGGCCGGACATTGGCAGACATATACAGGTACAATTATACAGGGAAATCCATCTTCGATTCATTACACTTTAGCAACACCACACATGGGGCCAGATACTGCCCTTCCATCTCTACCCCTTAAATAGGTATCTGCCTGTTCAAAAAGCCCCGACACAGTAATACTCGCCCGCCCAAAACAACGACCCGCAATTCGCCCCGTTGGTCCCAAGCACCGTGTTCCACGCGTACAACTGCGCAGGCGTGATGCCATTCGCCACCGCAAAGTCGTAGCAGCCCAGCCCACCGCCAGCCATGGCATACTTGTAGCACGTGGAGATGATTCCAGCCTGGGTGGGACCCGCGGCGCCGACGCCGACGCAGTAAGCCTCGCCGGCCCAGAAGAGCGTGCCGCAGTTGGCGCCGTTGGCCCCGAGCACCGTGTTCCACTCGTACAGCAGCGCCGGCGTGATCCCGTTGGCGATCGCAAAGTCGTAGCACCCCAGTCCGCCGGAGGCCACGGCGTATTTGTTGCAGGTGGCGATTATACCTGTCTGTGTGGGGCCCGGGCCGGAAGCTGAGGTCGTGCTTGTGGTGGCTGGCTTGGAGGTGCTGCTGGATGCGGCTGTTGCTACGCCCACGCAGTAGGCTTCGCCGGCCCAGAAGGCGCTCCCGCAGTTTGCCCCGTCGGTGCCGAGAGCGGTGTTCCAGAGGTAAAGCTGGGCGGGGGTTATCCCGTTGGCGATAGCAAAGTCGTAGCATCCCAGCCCGCCGGACGCGATGGCGTATTTGTTGCAGGTCGAGATGATCCCGGTCTGGGTTGGGCCGGGCGGGGTGATCACGGTGGACGAGGCAGAAGCGGAGCTTGTCGTGCTTGCGCTCGCGCTGCTGGACACAGCCACGCCGCCGCTGCCGCGCACCACGCCGACGCAGTAGTACTCTGCAAACCAGAAACTGGTCAAGCAGTTCTCGCCTGTCGCGCCGAGCACGGGGTTCCAGGCGTAGAGCTGCGCGGTGGTGATCCCGTTCAGCGTGGCGAAGTCGACGCAGCCTAGCCCCTGGCCGGGGGTCTGCCATGCGTTGCAGAGGGGAGATACGTTGCTTTGTGTTGGTCCCGGGGCTGCGACGGGTGTGCTTGGGCCTAGTGTGATGGTTGTTGTAGGCGTGACTACACCGCCTGGCCCGCCGCGCTGCTGGTTGCCGTCGTTGGCGGTGTCGCCTAGTGGCGGCGGCGCGAGTACATATGTCCCGTTCACGCCGGGCGCGGCCGTGCAGATGTATTGCCCTGGTAGCAGGGCGTCGCAGAGACCTTTGAGGTTGGGGTTCCATTGCTGGAACTGGATTACGGTTGCATTGAGGGAGTTGGCCATTGTCTCGCTTTTGGGTCACGGTGTTAGACGCACATAGTAGGAAAGGAGTGAGACACGGGTATAGGACACGACTTACCAAGTTGCCCCCGACGGAACCAGACCAAGGCTACACCTAGCCGGAAAACACTTGGCAGAGCTGATGACGCATGTATCGCTCCCGGAAACCACCTTGAGGTTTCCCGTCGCCAGCCCGTACTGTGTTGAAAGCGCGTCGCAACCAAGCCCGGCGTTGGTGCTGATGATCTGCCCCGCGCAGGTGGTGGGAGTGGCGGATGCCGAAGCTGTTGCTGTCGCGGTTGTTGTGGCGACCGTCGTGGGAAGGCCTTCCCACTTGATCACGGCGCGCGTGGTGATGGGCGCTAGGGATGTGCTGCAGACATCCGCTATGTCCTGAAGCTGGTTCACGAGGTACTCTACGTTGTCTGAGTCGGCTAGGAAGGGGGAGGAGACGCGGTTGTAGAGGACTTTGATGAAGCAGTCGTCGCAGAGCTTCAGCACCGGGGACTCGGAGTTAGTGTGATGGTGTTAGGGGAAAGGCAAGAGGGGGAGAGACTTACAAGCTCGTCGCTGTACAGGTTGGCCATTCGCTGGCTGGCTGCGTCGATGCCCGTCCCGTTGTTGGCGCACGACGGGTCGCTCGGGTTGACGTCGCAGTCGACCTGGAAGAAGTCGGACCCGACCCATTCCTGGGACTCGGGGTAGCAGAAGTTGTCCTTTTCACTAGCGGACTGTCAGCAATGCCACTGTGGAAAAGGGGGAAATCCAGCATCATCGCCGTAGGTACACGTAGGTAAGGTACTTACTAGGACCAAAGACAGAGCGTGTTGACGCCGTCGGCATACCGGCCAGCCACCGAGTCGGCCGGGATCCACGACCCGGCCGCCGGAATCCACTGACCGCTGCAGTAGCTCATGACGTCGCTGTACCAGATGCCTGCCTCCTCCTGGCAGGTCGACCCGCACAGGTCGGTGATGTTGTCCATCTCCCACCAGTACTTGTCGTACTCGACTGCCATGGTGAAGAGGTCTTGGTCACACCCGGGCAGTGTTGTGTTTCTGTTCTCGGTTTGTTAGACAGACGCTTGTTGAACTCGACAGGAGGTTGAGTACTGTAGCATGGGGTGATTCACTTACAAGCCTTGGATGCACGCAAGAGACACGCCAAGCGCATCGGCAAGCTTGTCGGGGATGATGCCATAGGGATACAGATGGAACTCGGCATGGGCGGTCCATCCCCAGAGGCCTGATCCCAGGAAGAGGCTTGCTGCGGCGGCGGCGACGGTGGTGAACATCAGGGGCCGTTCCGTCATGGCCATTTTGTGCATGTTGGCCAGCATCAATCAAGCAACGTTGAAGAACTTCTCAATCAAACTGATCAAGACTCTGTCAACATGGACATGAGAGGGGAGGGGGACTTGAATGCGCAGAGGAGGGGTCGTGTTCAGGTCAGGTATGGACCTTGCATTTCTATGGGTTGGGGATATAAGGGGAACTTTTTCTTGCCGGTGAGTGAGTGCATCTGGATGGTGTTCTGCATCCCGTGTTGTTAATCACCTGGTACTTAGCACATGTATTTGTTTATGCAGTTAAAGGGGCTGGCTAGGTATATGTGGATCAGGCACCCGGCAGCTATGTTGGCGCCAAGAGAAGGAGGTCCCTCGCGGGGCTTTTTTTTCTGCAGGGGGTTGAAGCATCTCACCTTGCGGCATCAAGCTGTAGGTCTAATTTACAACTTGTAAAACCCGCTAGGTAGCGACGGTGGAGTATTCTAGTGGTGGACGGGAACTACACTCCACTAGGATAATTACGAGCTACCCGTTACATGCAAGCGAGCGACCTCGCAGGCCCAGGTTTCAGAGTACGATGCAGCCCTATTCCTCGAAGCTTGTGAAGCTTGTGTCCGGGGGCCAAGCTATCGAAGCTCCCTGCGACCCTGTAATTTTGGGGGAAGCGGGGAGCGGATACTTTAAGAGCCAAGTTAAGCCAAGTTGAGCCAAGATGGGCGGGAAAGCTTGAAATCATAACGTGATGCTTTTGTGCAGATCTGTTGGTTGTAGGATCGTGGTGTTGCCATATGATTCTTGGCGCGGGATAGGTACACTTTGTATACCGCTTGCAGGTCGCTATTACGTGTAGACCGAGGTAATAAGGAGTTTTTTCTATTGGAAGGACGAGGGTGAGAGGGAGGTGAGGGAAACTGCACGCGGCTCTGGCTCACGCAAAAAGTGGGCAGGCAGGGACGCATCTGGATGAGAGACAATCAGTTACCCGGGTGTCGATCACTGGCAACAAACCGGTTCGACTGGTGGGATGGTGTGCTCATTTTGTTTCCAACAAGAGAAAGCTATCTTGGGCGTTTGTATTGCTTGCTGCTGACTGTAACCCACTTGATAGTTACTCGACCCAATGATACTACACAGGATATGTTCGTGAATTACCCGCTCGGTTGGTTTGTCTTGGCAGGGGGGAATAAAGAACCTGGGAAGGCTCCGGTGCTACGTGCTGTTGCTCGTGCGTACTGTAGTGTAGTACCCGGTTGTCGAATGACCCTCATGCACGGGTCTTAATTTTTATTGCCAACCACTGCAACTGCACCCTTTGCACATGTTGGTTGCCGGATTGCTCGGTCATGTCAGATATGAAATGGCCGGGGCCAACCAGTACTGGAAAATACTGCATAGAATAGGGGTATGAGATTAAGATGGAAGTATGTTCGTTGCTAGACTTGGTAGTGTGGGCCGGCAATGCTTCGATGGTATGATGGCATTGAACGAGTTTACGTCTGTTCGAAGCGAGCGAAGTCGATAGATGCTGAGCGCGTAGAGAAATTGTTCGGGAATAACTCTGATTATGTTCGGCAAGCCGGGAGGCGAACAGCATGTCTTGGCAAAATACACCCTAAACAATTGAACTTGTCACTGCGGGCAACTGGGAGCTTTGAAGCCTATTGACATAGACATGGATTTCAGGTTATCAAGGGTTAGTCGTATTATGATCTACGAGTTTATTGAGAATTGGGAGCGTACTTAGGTAGGTACTTTTACCTTCCTACTACCTGAGTTTGAGCTGAGGTGTTGGTAGTTTGAATAAGGTAGTGTATGACAACATCCCAATTTACATATCTAACAGGAAGGCACGAACAACTCTTGATAACATCCAACGCAACTCGGATGCACTGCCCACCAGTTGATTTACACGGAAAGTCGCCGCCATTGATCCGTTCCATAATGTACCTTACCTTCAAAGGATTTGCCAATCTCCGGGGTACCTGAGCCTCCATGGTTGCGGGAAGCCAATTACCTGGTAGTTTCCGTACGGGAATAAAAGAAAACGGTCCATCACTCCCCATGCGGAGTTCAGTTCAACCAATCGGCCAAGCAGCAAACTCCGATCTCTTGCCCATGCCCGGTGAGATCCTCGGCTGCCTGATTATCTGCAAGGTACCAGGTTACATGGCGTGCATGGCTACCGGGTACTTTTTTGTGGGGAGAGGTTCAGGGGCCATAAACAAGGCAAGCTGCCTGCCGTCTTTTATGTCGGCAAGCCACCAACACAGGAGCCGATGCACAACTCTGTAGCATTGTCTTCAATAGTCCCGGGTCTTCCAACGCCTTTTTTCACCCGTCGTCGATCTTGGCGTGCATGCGGGTGGGTGGTGGGGGAGACCAACTAGAGGGGCATCGAATCCTTCGCTGGCCCCTGAATGAGATTGTCAATAATGCAACCCGTGCCGTCTTTCCCGTTCCACGCGAATCTTTCAAAACCGCAGGCGCGAAGCGCTCAATATTGCTCCCTTACGAGGCACGCCCCCCTTATTGCATACCTCACGCAACAATACCAGCAAAGAGGGAAACCGTAGTAGTAGTAGTAGTCCATCATCCCCTCCTGGCACAGGTTTATTATCCATCATCATATGAGAAGACTCGTTTCGCACCCTCCTCCTTGCCATGTTTGCAAGCTGACCCCTACCGGCAAATCTCTAGTTCACCATGGAAGCAGCAGCGTCTTGGAAGCACAAGGCGCTCCTCGCCTGGGGCCTCGGGACCGCGCTGTGGTCACAGGGCACCTTGGCGATCCCGGCCTCTGCTCCTCCTCTTTCTTTGATACCCAATGACTTGACGTCTTTCTTCAACCCGCATGCCGACGTCGAGCACGTCGGCTTGCTGCAGAAGCGCACCGATCTCCCGACAGGTACCTGCAACGCAGACACGCCGTGTCCCATCACCGCGTGCTGCGGCTCCAACGGCCTCTGCGGATACTCTCCCAACGAGTGTGGTGCGGGAAACTGCCTTTCCAAGTGCGACTCGAAAGCCGAGTGTGGCCAGTATGGAGTCACGGGGAAGCAGACGTGCCCGCTGGGTGTCTGCTGTTCCAAGTTTGGGTGAGTTCCAGGTTCGCTTTGATATATTCTTTTCTAATGTAGTGCTGACGGGGACATTGGTATGGCTGGCAGCTTCTGCGGCTCGACAGACGACTTCTGCAACGTCGACGCCGGGTGCCAAAAGGACTTTGGCGGCTGCGGCCCGCCCAAGCGGCCGTCGTGCTCGGGCGGCAGCAGCGCCAACAAGCGCACCATCGGCTACTACGAGTCGTGGGCCAGCACGCGCAAGTGCCAGGCCGTGACGCCCGAGGACCTCAACCTCAACGGCTTCACGCACATCAACTTCGCCTTTGCCTTCTTCGACCCGTCGTCGTTTGAGATCGCGCCCATGGACAGCAGCTCCGGCGCGCTCTACTCGCGCTTCACGGCCCTCAAAGACACACACCGCGGGCTGCAGACCTGGATCTCGGTCGGCGGCTGGTCCTTCACTGACCCGGGCCCGACGCGAGACGCCTTCAGCGTCATGTCAAGCACGTCATCAAACCGGGCCAAGTTCATCAAGGGAGCCATGACTTTCATGGACCAGTACGGTTTCGACGGTCTCGACATCGACTGGGAATACCCTGGCGCTGATGACCGTGGTGGAGGCACGACGGACTCGTCCAACTTTGTGACGCTGGTCAAGGAGATGCGGGCTGCCTTTGGCTCCAAGTACGGCATCACCGTCACGCTGCCGCTGTCCTATTGGTACCTGCAGCACTTTGACCTTCCGGGCCTGCAGGCCAACGTCGACTGGTTCAACCTGATGAGTTATGATTGTGAGTAACTACAGCCTCTCCTGGCTTGCCCACTCCAACAGCTAGAACTGACCTGATGGATGCACAGTGCACGGCACATGGGATGCGCAGTCAAAGTGGGTTGGGCCATACATCGCCGCGCACACAAACATGACCGAGATCGACCTCGGCATGGACCTCCTCTGGCGCGCAGGAGTCAAGTCTGACAAAGTAGTCCTCGGCTTGGGCTGGGTAAGTCGTCCTGGGTTTGAACCCCCTTTTGCACTGACAGGACATTGGCTGATCGATGATGAAATTCCCGTGAACAGTACGGCCGAAGCTTCACACTGCAAAGCTCGTCCTGCAACACCCCTAACGGCATCTGCCAGTTCACCGGCGGCGCGAAGGCTGGCCCGTGTTCCAATGCGGCTGGTATTCTCGAGTAAGTTCTCCCCCTTTTCCTCCTGTGTGCCCTGATACTCGTTAGTCACTGCCGGCAACATAACTGACTGATTATGCGCTATAATTAGTCTCCAAGAGATCCAAAACATCATCGAGGAGAAAGCTCTATCCCCAATCTGGGACCAGGAGGCGGGTGTCAAGTGGATTACCTGGGACAGCGACCAGTGGGTCAGCTACGACGACAGCGACACCTTCCAGCAGAAGCGGGACTTTGCCAACGAGCGCTGTCTCGCTGGTACTATGGTAAGTTCGGTCTCAATCCCCGTGCATAATCCATGACTCGGAACGTACTGGAAAGAGATAAAAGAAACCTTGACTAACCAATGATTGTACAAAAAAGGTCTGGGCCATGGATCAACTCGACCAAACAGCCGACAACGGCCTTGCTCCCGCTCCGGGCGTTACCACGGTGACCCAGGAGGAAGCGCAGGCCATGACGAACGAGCTCGCATCCGGCCTCTCGTGCTATGCCTCTGACTGCAATGCAGACTGCATGCGTGGCACGAATGAGGTCGCGCAGATGAACGGCCAGCCCGGCCAGGTTTCAACCAAGGACCGCTGCGCCAAGGGAGAGTACCGGAAGCTGTGCTGTGCTGATGGCACGACAATGGGGAAGTGCCAGTGGTATGTTCTCCATCCCTGATTCCCAGGTTTGCTCGTAACTCAGCGCCCCAAGATGTCACACTGACAACAACCAAACAGGAGAGGTTTCCGTGGCGCGGGCCTGTCGTGCATCAGCGGGTGCGAAGACGGCGAGACCGAGATCGTCAAGGACACCAACAACCACGTCAAGAAGAAGGACCAGGACTGCAGCGGAGGCCTGCAGAGCTTTTGCTGCAAGGGCTTCAAGACGTCGCCCAACACGGGCAGCTGGGGCGAGAAGGCCGAGGACGTGGCCAAGGCGCTGGCCATCGCCGCAGCTGAGGAGCTTGCTCTCGACATTGCAGCCAAGATCTTCTGCCGTGTTGCCGTCCCGGCGCTGCTGGCGCCGCTTGAGGCGCTCGAGGCTCTGATCCCCTTCTTCGGCGAGATTGCGATTCTGGTCGAGATTGCCGCCATTCCTGCTTTGATCCAGGCATGCGTCAAGGGCATCGAGAAGGCTGGCAAGGCGGAGCTCAAGGTGTTTGGAAAGACACATACCATTGACGTAAGTTGCCCCCTGACAATCACTTCCCACCTCACACCTTGTGAAGATTGCGAGACTGACAACCCCCGCCGTCTAGTATGACAAGCCAAAGGCCAAGCCCTCTGTAACGCGGGCCCCAGAAAAGTCCCACAGCTCGGCCAAGACGAGCAGCTCCGAGTTCACCAGCAGCTGCCCAGCGACGGCCCGCGACGTGGGCCCCCGTGCAGACGAACCAGATGCCAAGCGCCGGTGCCTCCGCCGCAGAGACCTTGCCCCGCCCATCACCAGAACAACCCACCTTGATGAATCGCTTGCTGCCTCGCACACGTCGACGATTACGCTCGACTGCGCAAAGTACCCGCAGCCCTGCCTCCACTACCACTCCATGGACCGGCTCAACCCCAACTCGCACTACCTGACCAACACGTGCTGGTACGCCAAGCCCGTCGACAACCGCGTCGACCTCCCAGCCAAGACCGACTACGACAAGCAGCACAACAACCCGGTCTGGAAGCAAAACTTCCTGCCTCTCCGCGGGCCCAAGGGCTGCGAGGCCGACGAGTGGCCACCATATGCACTCTACCACGAGCGCGACGGCTACGACAGAAAGGTCTTCATCAATTACCCCGAGCGGCCCGTACGGCTGATCAACCGGCCGCAGTGGATCCGCCTGCTGGAGGGCTACCAGAACGGCGGCGTGGGCGACTTCTGGAACTGCAGGAACATTGCCATCCGCACCGACTACGGCTCGCGCGTGTGGGAGAGCGTCAAGACGGGCACCACAACGCCGGTAACCGACTACTCGGTGCGGTACGAGCGCAGCGTCTACGCCGTCGAGCTCAGCGGCCTGCCCAACCTGCCCGACGACGGGCTCGCCGCCAACGAGTGCTACCCGCGCCTCGGCGACGGCAAGGACTACCGCGGCTTCGCGCTGCACAACCAAGATCCGTGGTACGCCCTCAACCCCGGCGCGCCGAACCCGGACATCTACAAGGGCGCGCTGCCGCGCAAGCGGAGTGTTGATTCCCAGGATCCCGATGACATCTTTGCCGTGGTCGGCGTCAACTCGACCCGTAAAGCCACCGACGAGGAGCTGCTCGAGAACTTTGGTCTGCTCCGGTGCGAATCTGAGGACTGCCAGGAGGAGCTGGTCGATTATGCCGACCAGGGCGCCGTGCCGTACCGCCCGCGTCGCAATAGCCCGGCTAACGCGCCCGTGACGGCGACGACGGTCGTGGCTGCTGATGCGCAGGCTACGGTGCCGCCATCTACTGCGCCCAAGTCGAGGGTCGACTCGGCTGCATTTGCGCGCCAGACGCAGGTGAGCTAGAGTGCGTGAAGCTGAGGCTCGGTAGTAATTGGATGACAGGCTCTGTGCCCGGCTGTAAGTTACTGCTTAACCGAGGGGTTGCGGTGGGGATCTTCAGGTGCCTTCGCCGGGTCCTTGTCTGTGTTTATTAGTGTCTAGTATAATTATTCAAGTTTCAGACTTACACCTCATATCTATCTCTCAATCAAGAAACATATGCTGCGTGAAGAAACCGTCGCGCGTTTTCAGTCATCGATCGCGTGCGTGACCATTGAAAATTCAGCTTCATATTCCAACCGAGCACTGGCATCTCATGGACCCTAATCTTGCTCCGACTGCCACGCAACCAGCGCGTCCCTGCAGCCCTCGCGATCGAAATCCGCCGTCGGCCATCCAAAGCGCCGCATGATATCCTGGACCTCCTGCGCGCGCACGTATTAGTAAAACTTCCACAATAATAATAGGCAGGCAGGAAGTGAAGGAAGACGACTTGCCGAAAACCCCTCAACCCCCTCAGTCCAGATGAACGGCTTACCCCACCGGGGCAGGTTGACAATCACCAGGTCCTCATACTCCTTCCTCAGGCTCTCGATAACCTCAGCCAGCGGCCTTGCCGAAGCCGGGTCTGCGCACTCATTGCGCCAGGCCCGGGGGTCGTCGTCGGCAAAGACCGAGTCGTCGCGCGTGCTGACTTCGAAGTAGATGACCGTGCCTGCACATGTATGAAAAATCAAAAACACAGATCCCACAACGAAGAAAAAAGAAGGCTAAGGAGATGAATACCCACCATCCGACGTATCCAGCATCCAGAACTTCCCCTTCCCCTTGCCATACGTTAACGGGACCACCCACGGCGGAAACGAGACACGGCCAGGCACCTCATACGGGTTCCCGTCGCGCGCCAGATCGTACGGCGTCAGGAAGTACGCACGCCGGTAGTCGGCCGGGTACGTCTCAAAATCGACGACAACCTCGTTGTAGTTCTCCTGCCGGATGTAGGGCAGGTGGCGCAGGAGGGACAGCACGGTGTCGTTTTTGTTCAACCAGGCAAAGTTCTCGGGCGTGATGTGCGCCCAGCCGTCGGACGGGGGGAAGAGCAGCGTGGGCGGGGTGGGCCACGGGAGAGTGAGTAGGAATTTGTAGAAGGATGTTAGGGTTGCGATTACTTCTTCTTGGTTGTAGGAAGAATTGGTTGCCGGTGGTGGTGGTGGTGGGGGGTTGGACATTTTGGGCAATTGGGTTTGGGAAGGAAGTGGTGGTGGTGATTGTGGTGCGGGAGGAGGAAGTTGGATGTCAAGAAATGCTCGTGGGAACCTGGAAACGCAATCGCTCGTCTCCCGGGCCTGAGCATTTGGTGCTTGACGCGGTCAATCTTACCTAATCGGCAATGGACGCAAACTTGGAACAGGCAGACAAGCAGTCCAAAGCGATGTGATGTCAGGTGGGGCACAAAGTTGTAACACGCCTTGCCTCTTGCCTCTTGCCTCTTGCTTCGACATCGACATAACGAGTCGTGCCCGCCCGCCCCTTTTGATTGCTTGGGCAGCGACGGGAAACTGCTTTGCGCAACCATGTTGAATCCCACCGAGCACAGAAATCCAGCCAAACTTCCTCAAACTTCCAAGTTCCATTCTTTCACCAGGTCTCGAACCACGCAACAGGCGTTCCCATTTCAACAGCCCCCGCTTCCAGGTAGTTAACAGCATTCAATTATTGTTTGTTCGCCACAAAATTCTGTCTCTTCTCGTTCGCCAATCATTTCTTCTTCGACGTGGTCGGTTATCTCTTGCCATCAGCTGCTGCAATCAGTCCCCCATGGCCATGAACAGTCCGTCCAATTCCGTCTGGGGGAGCCGACCTACCTTGCCCTCCGTCACATTCGTCCATCGCCAGTGCATCCCCTGCCGCCGCCACGCGAACAGCAGTTTCATAGCAGTCGGAGATTTCACTCTGCCAAGAACCGCTTGTCGCACGATAATCGGCCTGAACCCAGGCTACCCGACTGACTGCACGTCATGCATGCTCCGCCGCAAGCCATGCGATCGTGTCCCAGCCGTCATGGAAGGCGACGCCCGCGATCTGAACCTGGCCCTGGACTGGGCATCCAACTTCTTCACAAGACCTGACGGTAGCATCGGCACGGATTCAGAGAAAGAAATCCGCAAGCAGGTTGCCACAGCTATGGCCGATCTGGACAGCGCCTTTCTCGTGGCGGTCCAAGAGTTTACCGTCGCAAACTCGACAGATCGGGCCGGCCCGTTGCCTGAGATAGCAGCCCAGTCAGCTGCCTCGGTGAGTCGCTCCGGCATTCAGAACAGCAAATAACGCTAACTCGGCGACTCGACATTACAGGCTGCCCATCGGCGAAACAAGTTCGTAAGGGACCGACGATTGCTGTTCGCCACAAAGTTCCCGCGCCCGTCTTTTACTAATCTTCCGCATGGGACCGATGCTCAATCGCCAGAGATGCGAGAAGCGGCGATCCAAAAGGCCGTGAGTTTTTGGGGCAGCCATTGTTCCCAGTGATTGTCAATGTGCTTACGCTTCCCCGCAGAAAAACGACTGGAAGTTGGCCCAGTACATGCGTCTGTTGTACGGCGACCCTGGTGAAGAAGCTTGGACTCTGGGCAAGAAGAGGTTTGTTGACGCCATGGTCCGAATCGTCAACGAGATCAAAGATGTGAGAGTGGAGGGTGATGGTACGAATGAAAGAGTCCAGCTTGAAAACATGTTTCCCAGTTTCCCGTCGGGCTTCAATGACGACTGGGAGTAATGCAACGGGGACGTTGTGAAAGAGATGGCTACGGGTACTCTATGTCTCTTGTGATGGATGTCATCCAGCACCCCTACAGCGATTCATTCATATCACCAGCGATAGTTTGCATCGTCTAGCGCGCATCTGGTAGATATCACCTTTCTTGCAGCTTCGGCAATCCAAGTATAGCAGAGATGCTGGGGCCTTTGATCCGTCCATCTGCATGGCAGCGTCTTCGTCGCTTCGTCGAGTTCCGTATCGGGGGGCTAGCAAACGGACCGAGGAGTGCGTCAGCAAACGGAAATTCTTGGTAATCCCGTCTTGAGGGATATCTCTATCCAGGAGGAGTGAAGCCGTCATGTCCGCAGCCGAATGCTCGGAAAACATGACTGGCTGAGGCACGCGGCATCTACCCGTCGACGTCTACCCGCGCCGGCAAGGTGCAAATTTTTCGGCAACATCCACCTTACTGGCTCGCTGTAGCAAACCGCCCACATCCACAACGACTCACACGCCGACCACATTTCCCCTTTCTCCGCTTTGCTGGCTCTTGCCATCCGTTTGATGTTTGCTAATCCCGTTTCTAGGGCACTTCGCGTGCGTGAGGCCTACCGTCCAGCATGGCATAAAACAGCAGTTTTCGCTCGTGAGTTCAAATCGCCATTAATCATTCCATCATATCATACCAACAACCTGGACGACTCCCCCACTTACCAATTTGCGTTTTCAACAGTTTCATAGGACCTCTGGCTCAGGCCCTCGGCATCAATCGCCATGTTGACTACAGCCTTTGCCACTCTGTTCACTCACTTTTACCCAATCGGTAACACGCCTGCGGTGTGTTTAACACAATGTCTTCCTCCCGAAAAGCAAGCCAAAATCCTGCTTCTTGGATGTGGTGATGCTCGCAACATCCTGTTCACTGCATTCTCTGATGGTACGCGTGGCTTGACCTTGGCAAAGGGATCCTTACTGACGTGAAGACTTGCAGATCGTCATCTGGATATCACCTGTTGCGATCTCGAAGAGAGTGTTCTAGGTACGTTTTCCTGGCAGTTCACTACAGCTTCTAGCATCTTGCCCTGATTCATGTTCACATTTTGATGTACTAACACATTGCTTTAGCTCGTAATATCCTCCTTTTCTCACTGCTCCTTGACAGCCCGGACGGCATCGGTAACGGTGTGAACTGGAACATCTACTACCACATGTATCTCGACCGGGCCTGTTACGACCGGCTGCAGGAGCAGGCAAAAAAGCTGCACGGTCTTTCAGCTTCCATGGATACTTGGCGTGGAAGCAGGTACGGCACGCTCATCAGGTTCTGCGATGACGGCACACTCGCCAGAGTTCACGAGGTCTGGGGGTTCTATACCTCTGAGACCCCCGAGGACAAACAATCCGCTGGCCGTTTTGAGACAGCCATGAGGACTGCAATCCAGAGACGCGACAAGCGGCTAGAGCCGGGTGGCCGATCCTTGGTTATTCTCACCGGCTTGCGATCTGCCAATCCTGTGGGCCTTACAGCCCTGGAGGAGATAAACACTCTCCACCAGAACTTCTGGAAGCACGGCACTACCAACATGGATAGCAAGGCCGCCTCGCAAGCTGGAATCATGTATGCCAATCCCATGCTCGTGTCCCCAGATGCGGCTGCGACGCTCCATTATGGAACGGAACCCTGCATCGGGTTCCACATGTCGACTGCATACGCGCCTCTGGCCGACTCCCCCTTACCACAGCAACTGAGGATGTCCAAGGTCGAGGGCGTCGTCGCAAGCGCGCAGACTGAGTTTGCCGCGTGGTCGAACTCGTTTAGACGACGGGCCATGGGAGGTCTGACGCTGCGCATGTTTGCGGGCGACGCCATCGCCTTCTCTCATGTCCTTCAGTGCCGACATGCAACAGGGAAGGCCGACCTGGCACACTGGTATCGAACTAGGCAGGAGATGGAGCCACTGGTTCTCGACAGGGACGACTATGGCCCGGCTGGCTCTGCTCCCCACTCGTTCAATGTCATCGACACGTCCAATCTCATGGACCATATCGGTGCTCTCAATCTGCTTGTAGCGACATCGCCACTCTTGGAAAACGACGTTTCGGCAAGTCTCTACACGGAAACTTTGGTAAAGGTGGAGCAATCGCACCATGACCATGTTGACCGCCTTCTTTTTGGCCATCTCCCGACCATCTCCCTACTTCTTGGTCTCTTGCCGGTTGAGTACTGGACAAACACATCGGCCGGATGTGACAGCCAACAAGAATCCATCATGGACACAATCTTGTCAGGCTCTGGACAGTCGTTTATCAGGACAACGTGGAAACGTCCGCTCACGCATTTACCCTCGTCACCCATCCATCTCGTAGGGTTCGACGAGGGCGCCTTGGCCAATATCCTGTTCCGGGTCTACCTGCAGATGTTTGAGAGCGAAGGTCTTTCAATGCTGTTCTCCAGCCTGATTCTTGGCAGGATCGGGAAGTTGTCGCTCCCTCTGCACCACAGGGCCAGTTTTGCAGCCTTTCTTCGTCTCGTCAAGAGCCGCGTTGCCGTCGACTGGGACAAGACCATGACTATTCTCTTTTGCCATATCGCGAGCGATAGGAACTGCTTAATGGGTCACAACTACATGGCTGAGCTTTGCATCTACATGCATGTCCTTGGTGTATATTCAATCGACGAGCTCAAGGAGCTTCCCGATCCTTTCCCCAATCCTCACGGATTAAATGGCGATTTATCCAGCTGGGCGGCCATGCCTTCCGTTGTGTCCGTCACACTGAAGGTGCCGCGGGAGAAATTGCGTCTCTTCACCGACGAGGACTCTCTGCTTGTCGGCACGACGCCGGTTCGCTGCGTGTTGGAAAGCGCACTGGACGCGCCCCGACGCGAAGCATGGCATCAGGTCTTCGTGGCAGCCCAAATCGGCTTTGGCAAGCTGTCCCAGAGCGGCTGCAGGTATAGCAACTCCTACCAGCTGCACATTGTCAACGACCGGCTGGGCTGGCATGGAGAGTCCGATTTATTCGTGTCATTCCTCGCGTCCAGCAGTGATCTACTCTTGGAGCCGCAAACAGCCAGAGTCGCGTTCGGGATCCAGAGGACACCGGCAACCGCTCTCAGGTTCTCGGGACAGCTTGGGATCGAGTTGAATGTCTTTGAGACTTCTCTTGCTGATGCCGAGCACGTGTACGTCAGTAAATATCTCCCGAACCAGTCTGGAATCATGGCTGTCGCGGGTTTTGCCGACTCTGGGGAAGCTTCTCGCCCGGGTGAGTTAAGCCAGGACGTCACGGCTTCCATGAAGGCCAGTGTCGATTCCAGGACCGGGAGGATCTCGGCCTTCACGACTCGTCTCGACATCGCGGTCGACGTCCTGAAATCAGCCCTGAAGGACGGTTGCCCGGTCCAAACAGCCCCAGGCTCATCCAACATGGAACTCACCGTGACGGTCGGCGGCATGCCTCTCAAAGTGACCTTCCCAACCCCAGTAGTTGGGTCCGGTTGTAAGACTCGGATCGCGCGGGAATCGTCTTACATTGAGCTCATTGTGCAAACACCGACAAACCCGGCGCTGCTCCCCCTTGCATCCCCGGTCTACACCCACGACAGCAATATCCCCACGTCCTGGAACATGCCCTACCTCGCCAAGATGCATGCCCTCCCCACCCTGGACATCTCCAAACGCAACAAACTACAATGGCTCCACCTCCACGCCTCCATGATGTTCTCGGCACGCGAACGTCGTCTGCATGCGGACCCCTCTCTCCCCAGCACCCAGATTGAGCGCACGCGCCAGGGCTTTAAGGAATCGCTCTTTGCGCTGTTCATGAACTTCACAGGCCTGCTGGGCCCGAAACACCACGTCTTCGGCCTCAACAACGTGACGGGCGGCGGGGTGCACATCCTCATCTTTGTGTCCAGCCTGCACCTAGACCTCGCCAACCGCACCGTTGTTCTGGACGCGGCGGTGTTGCCGCTGACCGATGCCCTAATGCCCAAGCTCGTGCTGACGCTGCAACTGCTGACGAACTACCCTGGCGGCATCTGCCACATCCGCGTCGACGCCGACGAGATGCGGCTGTGGAGACAGATGCTGCCCGCGTACGTCGAGCGGTGTCGCACGTGGTCGCACCGATCGGACTGCGAGTACCTCGCGGATGGAGCGCGCGTCCCGCTGTCGGTCGAGAATGGCCAGGCGGTGCTGTGCACGTGTGGCAATGGGGCGGTGCCGCAGATTCGGGAGCTGAAATACGCGGCCAAATATGCCGTGCGCGCGGCCATCTCGCCGCTGTTTCCATGCTCGCTCGTCGACGAGGCCTACGACGGCGGTGATTTGAACGACGATATACCGCTGCCGGGTGGCCCGCCGGCGCCGGCACCAGCTGCGGCGAGAACGGGTGGCTGTCTTGCGTGTGGCAGGGACAAGGCAAGGGATGGGAGTGAACTGCGAACCTGCGCCAAGTGCCGCAAGGCCAAGTATTGTTCACGCTCGTGCCAGCGGGCGCACTGGAAGAAGCACAAGAGCCAGTGTGCCACCGACGCCGCCGCGGCGGCGGGCTCGGGATAAAACCGTATGAAAAGGATGGAAGGGTTCGCAGTCAGGGGCTTAGGTCGTGGGGCAAGCTGAGTTTTGATGGCGTTGTGCTGTTTGGCCGTCTCTTTTCAACGGCAGGTGCCTTCCGGGTACCTCCGGTAGCCCCCTGACTGGTCAGTATTTAGACTCACCCACCTGATAAAGTTTTTGGGGATAGGGGAAATCTAGTTGCAACACATTGGCTGGAGGAAACGGGACCCTTCCTCAAGTCAAGGATATAGTCAAGGACATGGAGCTTTCTGTCAAGTTATTTCACAACACAAGGCTACATGGGTTTAATTTCCCTTGAGATTGTCGGCATATGGAAGTTTATTAGACTGGCAAGAGAAAAACGAAAGGAAAGGAAAAACGCAATAGGTTTTAGCTTTGTAGTCTAGTGGGAAAAATTTCTTTCTTGTAGATTGAACCGGACATCAAACAAACTCTTTTAGTGTTGCGTGTGAAAAGTACCTACCAAGTAGCCTTGACATGAGTACCTACCTATGGTCATGAGCACTTACCCAACGTGTTACCTTGCCTTCCAATCTTATTGCTATCTTGATAATCTTAGGAAACTATATGATTCTCTGTTTTTTCTGTAGATGGATGATGGGCTGGCAACGTACAAACTATGAACATAACAAATGTACCTACTTGAGATAACCCCGGCAAGCACATCACTGTAATAAGGACAGCGTAACATAAACTCAAACTTACGTTTCACATTCCAAAGAAGCCTATCCCGATATTAGGAATCGAGCTATTCTCCGCTACAATCCAAAATGACGAGGTAAACTACTAGCTAGGTTGCTACTGCGAGGATCCCTTCCCTATCCAATTGCCCCCAGAAAGAAAATTGTTCAAGTACAGATGATGACTTTGATAGTGATACATACCACTGGCAGCTTGGCCTAATTACTCCCATGCACCTGGTCCGAAAACCTTGGCTGAAACCCAACAAAGCGGCACCGATAGTGCAGTTCGGGATTGTCACACAATCAAGTTCAATGGCAAATAAAACTATTCTTTTTTCTCATGCAAAAAAAACAAAAAAAACCAGACTGCATCCAGTCTCCATCCACTCGAGTCCCAGTGGCCCTCCGAGCCATGATCCCTCCGCTCTAAAAAGATGATGTTATGTGATATTTCTACATGCCGCGGCCCTCATCCCATCCATCCATCCGGCACATGCCTCCCTCACCCGCATGGACAACCGCCAACCACCCAGATCCCCCGGGAGTAATTATGTGGAGACCCTGCATTCTCGGCCCACTGCACCCGCTTACGTGACCTGCAGTGCCTCGCCTCTCCTGCGAGTGACAGAAATGCCGTGCCCGGCTAGTACCGGGCATCCCGTTTCCTGCCATTAACTCTCCACTGCCATTTGATGATGCTCGAAACGTTGATTGCGCTTCCATAACCTCGCTGCCGGACGAGGAACGACGTCATGGGGCAACTGAATGAACAGAGTTTCATTCAATACGTACCAAGCATCCTCAACCCATCGTCGGGAAGTCACGTTCTCTAATGATAACCCCGTCCCAGATACGTGTGTCGAGCCTCTCAAGCAAAGTAACTCTTCCACAGCACACCCTCTAGATCCTCGAGCTGTTCACTTGTAAAGTACTAAACGCATCAGTTAGTCCCAATTTCTTCAACGTGAGGAGATCCACAGATAAAAAGGGAACTCACCTTCTGATCCACTCCCCAACTATCCTGCCTCGTCTTCTTAAACTCTGATAAAATCGCCTTGGTAGCCTTGCCCACAACGCCAGGATCACTAGCCGTCCGCGAAGCCAGCAAAGCCAGCACCTCAGGCATCCAGTGCGGCGGCGGCGTGGCATAAGGGAAGGCCTCAATCATGGCACCGAGACCCAAGACTGCCGCGTGCCGTCGCACAATCTGCTTGTGTACGTTGACCGGCGTGTCCGTGCCCGGGACCTTCTTCTTCGGCATCGGGTTCAGCTTCAGCTGCAGCTCGAATCGGTCCTTGAGCTGCGCGATGATCGGGTTGCGGATGCTGGCCGGCGAGCACCGGATCATGCCTGCCAGCGTGGCGCTAGCGCAGTCGCGCACCTCGAGCTGGGCGTCGGCGAGCATGTCGCCAACGGCATCGAAGAGAACCTGGCGCTCCTCTGGCTGCGTCAGGAACAAGCGTCGGAAGTAGACGACTTGCATGTTGACCAGGGCGCGCAGACGCTGATGCCACGAGCTTGCCGTCTTGCCAATGCGTATAAGTGCCTCGATGAATGCCTTGTCCTCGCCCGAGCGGAACGGGATGTTGGGCAAGTGTCGGTAGACGTGGTAGGCAAGTTTCATAAGCTCGGGGTCCTCCTTGACGTCCATCATGTGCAGGAGCTGATCGATGAAGGGATCGGGGAAGAAGCTGACAAGCTGTATGCACTCCTGCGATGAGAGCATACTGTCAAGCCATACCAGAACCGTCTTCGAACCAGATGTGTAGCTGGACGGGGTCTGCTGTCCTGGGGCGCGTTCGTGGCGCCACTTCTCGAGTCGGGCAAAGACATCGTGGATTGTGGCCGAAAACTCTGCCGATGGCTGGTAAGCACGGATTCCGATCGATGATGCGGCCTTGTTCTGGTCCAGAAGTGCCGTGACGTTCCGGAAAGATTCGTGGTAGCGAGTGCGGTAGATAGTACCGAGGACGCGACCGATCGACTCCCGAACAGACTTGTATGGATGGTCGATATGACTCAAGAAGTCCTCGAGAATCGGCTTTTCGTGGCGGAAGTGCCATCCAGCATCGTTAATGATGAATTCGAGGAGCTGAACCTTTGAGGATTCCTTGAATGCGGCGTTGGAGCTCATATCGAGCCGGAAAGACGATAGTGCCTCCACCAACTCCTTGGATCGACGAGGGTCCTTGGCGTCGACTGTCAAATGCAAGCAGGTCATCCAGTATTGGAGGTTGTCCGGGGTAAGGTCGTCCGCAATGACCTTCAGCATCAGGGGCGCTGCGAAGCCCCAGACCCGATCGCGGTACTCTCGCGGGTCGTCGGTGCTGCCAGAAAGTAATGCACCAATGATTTCCGACGTAGCTCGATGTTGGTGTTTGTCACTTCCATCGCCATAGACGTCCTTGACCAGCTCCACGAGGTCATCAAATGTGGCCGCCGTTTTCCCGTAGTTCATCAGATCAAACACTTGCATCAGAAGAACAACGTTGTGCATCCGGAAGCGATCCGCCCCAGAGTCTCTCGGCTCCTGCTTCAGGAACTCAAAGCACTTTTTAAACCAATCCTTGGTGAGGATGGCGCCAATCTGTTCGCGAGCCGCAGTCTCGACCTCGTCGTAGGCCAGGAAAGGTTTCGGGTTGGCTGAGGAGGCGTTGAAGCTCTTTCCCCACACCAGCCATCCCGGATGATCACTATCCACGAAGTAATCAACCCCGTCAAACTTCTCGAATTGGGCCAGAAACTTCTCGGTGACGTGCGAGTCGTCCGCGGGTACATCTACCACAATCTTGTTCTCGTCTACTTCCTTTTCCAAGAGGTAGTTCCTGTACTCGTGGCCGTAGACAGCGCGCATATCAATGGTAGTAAATATGGAAGTGAAGGCTGAAAGGAAGTTGGATCGTAGGCCGGGGTGAGGGTCGTTGGTTCCTTCGGCGACGAGACTGATGAACTCTGGGCTGGCGATTGTGTCGAACCGAAGGCACAGGTTCAGGGCAAATATTGCGCATCGATTCGCAACCTTCCAGTGAGACACCTTGGCCTGGTTGGTCAGCTCCAGGCCCAACGCAGCCTTCTTGCCCTCCACCTTTGTCCGCCGTTCTCTGATGAAGTCATTTCGACGACTAATGGCTGCCGAGCAATCCTCGACGGGTTTGATTGTGTCCACCACACGGGGGTCGAAGATAATCATTCGTTCAAATGCCTTGCCAAAGTCTAGAAGCGAGAACAGCGCAGTAGACCCCAGGTTCTGGATAGATGTTTTGTCAACACTCGCGGTCTGGATGTAAAGCCTCATGAGCGTGGGCGCAAACCGCCAGTCGCGCATCAAAGACCTGACCATGGCAGAAAACAACAGCGTGTACATGGCGCCCTTGATCCTGTCGTGGTCATTTTCATCCAGGGCTTTGCTAAAGGCGTCCATGATTACGGGAATCACGAGTGGGCGCCCGCCAATCAAAACTTTGAGAGACGAGTCGAGGGCACCTTGGGCGACACGGCGGACATCCGCGTACAGCGAGGTGCATGATTCTGCCAGGTCAAGAAGCAACCGCTTGTCCAGTTCACTCTTCACTCGGTACACAGAGTTGTACTTGACGCGTTGGAGCTGGTACGCATCTGCACGCTTGACGAGCAAAGGGCGAGGGTAGACTTTCCGCAGGCCGCTAATCTTGAATGGTGAAATGTCTGCCTTGTAAAGCCGTACGAGGCGCTCCAGCGGGTGCGCCGACCGCTCTATCCCAACGTCGGTGATCCATGTTCGATAGGTCGCATACAACGCGGTGAAGCACGCAACATCGTCCTCCTGGTTGACGTTCAGGAATGAATGGGTTCGAGAGAGCAAATTCCCAACCTCTTCGCGCAGCTTGTGAATCCGTTTGTATATCTGATCTCTGGGGTTCAGGAGATAACCAGCGGGGTAGTGAAACTGGCGCTTGAGCTCTTCGTCGTCTGCAACTTCGGCCAGTGGGTCGTCGTCGGCTTCCATGATGGTATCGTCGTCCTCTTTCCCATTCTCAAAACCGTTGACCTCGTCAGAATTCCGATTGGGGTCGAAGAGGGTTGCCACGCCAGAGATGATGAGTCGCAACGCGGTCAGGCTTCGTGACAACTCGTCCGACCATTCCTTGTTCTTTCCCTTCCTGCTGACTGGCGGGTCATCGCTCATGAGCTGATCCAGCCTCTGAGCAGCACTGTTGGCCTCACTCTCAAAAAGCTCGACCGCGAAAACGATCTCCTCCACCGAAGGCCGATGCCACTTGATGGTGAGCTCGGCTGGCTCTGTTGAGCGACCCCAGTCATCGACATCCAGACCACGAGCAATGAGTTCTGGCTCGTAGAGGGCGTTATCGATGGGATAAGTGTGCGTCAGATTGAGCAGCAGATGGTGGATATAGTTGGAGATATGAATGGTGGGGAGGCCTCGGCACTTCTCCTGCATATATTGTGCGATGCCGAATAGCTCAGACTTGTAGTTCAGCACTTCGTCTCCGACGTGGACAACACACATACTAAGTATGCTGACGTGCCAGACAAGAGCCCTGTCTCGGGGCAGTACCTCCGTGCCACTGCTGCGATCCGACGCCGCGCCGTTGTAGTCAATCTCGTTGCGAATGTTGACAATGAGCATGGGAATGAACACCCTCAGGGTCTTTTTTGGGTTGACCTTGCAAAGCGCGTTGCATATCCAGGCCATCGCGTCCCTTGCTTGGTGCACGACGTGGGTTGACACAAACGAAGAAAGCTTTTCCAAAGCCATGTCGAACAGTTCCGGGGATAGTGATGCGAAGAGTGGCGTAAGAGCAGCTGGAAGGGTGTTTATCACATTATCTTCAGGAGACCCAGTCCTGAGGTGACTCGCGTCCGGGAGGTTCTCGAGCAAGGCAAAGACCTTTCCTAACAAAGCCAATACAAACTCGCCCAGCCCGGCGGTTGATGAGCGGAGGATGTTGGCCTCGTCCTCATCCGAGAGTTCTTGGTGATAGTTGATCTTGACGTCTTGCCCCTCACGGTCCATGCGATCCATCTCACCCTGAACCCAGTTCATCGCAAGACTTGTGTCGTGAATGCCGTCATTGTCACTAACGAGTGACACGAACGGGATGCTGTAGGCCACGCTCTGTATGAAGTTGAGTGTGTACTGAGTTTTGCCCAAGTCGTTCGCGTCAATGCCGGGGAGTGCCAAGGCCAGGAGAGCGGTTATGTGGCACCGAAACCCCTTTTGCTTGGACATGATATTGGCGATCATCTGCAAACTGCAAAGACTCGAGGTCGTGCGGTGAACCTCAACAAGGCCCTGCAAGCTGGGATAGAATCGTTGCAAGGCACCGGGCAACATCAAGTCTGGCTCGAGATAGGCCAAACCTTGCAGCGTGGAGTAGTAATAATTAACCACCTTTGAGCTTTTCGCGAACAGTCCCATGAAGGTCACTTCCTTCAGGGCAAGCACAAAGCGCCTCTTCAGTTCGGGATTTATTCGGCGTTCTTGGGGTATGTCCAGCTCCCCGCTCTGTTCGCGATTCCAGCGGGAGACGAAAATGTCCGTCAGAAAAAAGGTCAGCTGGGCCAGGAAGCTTGTCCATGCTCCCTGGTTTGACGGGTGGAAGAAAGTGTCGATGGATTCCATCAAGCCCTCGAGACCAGAGAGTATTGAGCTCCCCTGTTTCAAGCACAAAGGTGATAAGGAATTAGCAATCCACCTCGCAATCATGTATGGCACAGGATACTTCTTCTTGTCCTTCTCGAGGTAGATGCCCAACCCGGATGAGTAATCGAGAGATGCGTAGGGGGAATTCGCCTGGCCAACAGGGATCTCGGTGAGTCTCAAGATGGCGGTGAATATGACATCGGATTGCTCGCGCGTGAAGATGCCATGCTCAGTGAAGGGGACATGGCTGTAATGAAGATAGTCCCGAGCCATACGGGAGAACACGTCGATAAAGCAAACATCGAACGACTTTGACCGCGTCATAAGCGACCAGAGGTGGAAGAAGGTCGGCACATAGTCTGAGGGCTGGGACTGTGGTTCGGTGGGAGGCGCAGGGCCGGTGGGTATCAAAATGGTGATGGCTCCAACAACAATGTAGGCATTGGTCATGTCAGAGGTGCTGAAGTACGGAAGGAGCTCCTCCAGCATCGCCCGTCGTTCCCTCGGGTCAAAGTAGGAGCTGGCGTGTAGGCAGAGCTTCAACAGGTGTTTTTGTGTCCGTCTCCGGCTTCCCTGGTGTGAGGCCGTCTCTGATGGGAGCACCAAGCCCTTGATTTCTTTCCACAACGGTCGCCACTCGAGAACGAGATCCTCGCCCGGCTTCAAGTAGTGCTTTTTTCTAGGTTCGGAACAGAGACTGTCAGCCACCAGAGCATCTCGCAGAAAAATAGCGGGGGTATTGAATGCTCACCTGGTGAGCGTAATAACCATTTTGGAGAAGCGATCGGCAGCAACGCTATCCAAGCCTGGAGCCAATGCCAGGTGATAATATAGCTGCGCAAGGCGAGCGCGGAGCTCCCTGGTCATCTCGAACTTGAGGTTGAGCCATCCCTGCAGCTCGCGCGTCCAGTGCAAGGCGCCAGGAGAGAAATCCTCGGCCTGGATCGCAATGTATAGATTCTTCAAGATGCCGGCCAAAGCGGCGTCCCGGTACGAATTCTCCTCGACATTGAAGGGCAACAATCGGAAGTAGCTGAAGGTTCGGGGACGGTATCGCTTCTTGTCGTCCTCGTCTGAGTTCTCGGAGCAGTTGAGGCCAGGCGATGTGGCTCGCGAGATGGTGTCGACCGATGAGAGGATGCTGGAGATGAACGGCGGCGGAGCTCCAGCGGCGGCAGCAGCAGCAAATTCCGCTTCGGCGCCCGTATGCACCTCCAATGATTCGTCCATCGCTCTGTGGGTGCTCTTCGGGGGAGCCTCGAGGCGGGCGAGCTCGAGGGAGGATCAAGTTGGTCGGCGGGTCGGTCGTGCGAGGTGCAGTCGATGAGGTCGCGAGGGAACGTATGACAAGCAGCAGCGAGGTCGGCCGCGGCACGACAGAACCAGAGTTTGGCGGTCGCGAAAATACGGGATGCGGGAGCTAGACTAAGACGCGCCGACCGAGGTGGGACGTATTTCTGCTGACAGTTGGCCGTTTGTGGCTCTCTGGCATTTCGCCACGGGGGAGAAAAGGCGACGGCTTGTTTGACGCGATGGCAGGCGTGGTTGGTTGGCGGTTTTGGCGATCTGCAGCAAGTCGGGCAGGTGGATTGGCTTCGAAAGCGCGATCCGGTAACAGTGGAGGTACGGGTGTGTATGTACTGTACACAGTAGGTCGTTCTGAACTGTTTCGGCAGTCGAGCTACTGTACCCTGAACCAGGGTCTGGAAGGTCAGGTAGTGTCGCGGAAGGCTGGAGGCTGGAGGCTGGGCGCTGGGGGCTGGAGCTTGATATGCAAAGAAAGCGACGGGACAGGGCAGACGGCGACGGCTTGGCTCTGGCTTGGGCGAGCTGGTGTTGTGGGATTATTCCTGCTCAATTGAAGACGCCGGTTGATCGGTCGTCACTGCCGGGCAAAGAAAGCGACGACGGCCGATTTTATTCCAACGTTGGACTTTGGAGGCTCTGGGCAGGCTGCGCTGGGTGCGACGAGGCCAAGCAGCCAAGACAGCTCAGGGCGGGACGCGCACCTTCATGGAGCCTGGGGGTGGGCAGATGAGGCACGAGAGGCTGCCACAGCAAGACGTCAGTCACGTCGAACGGGCACTCGCTCAGTCAGGTCACACCCCGGCGATTGGGTTGCAGGGATGCGAGCAGACACTCTAACCTGGACAGAAGGTGGGTTGCGATCCACTAAGGAATTAATCATCCGTGCCCTGATCGTTTGACAAAGACTGGATCGGGGGTAAGCTTCCAAGCTGGCACTCTTGCCGTTTGGCTCTTGATCTTCTTTCTCTTGTGCTGACTGTGCGCTGAGATGTCGCATTCGTGAATAGACTGCTTCATCACACCGAATGCCCTTCAGTGTGATTGAACAGAGCAAAAGCTCTCAGCAGCCCAGTGAGAACTTTGCTTGGCACGATAAATGCTTACCTCATCATCGGTAGGTACGCTAGCTGCCCCGGGAGGCACATGCCCCGCGGAGACTTAACTCCGAGCCGGGGAGAGCTCCATCGTTTTCCCCCTCACTGCCGCTTCCAGGGCGTTGCCGGCCACAACCAGTGCGCCGGATACCAGTGCTCCCCCCCGTCGAAATCCGCGTTCCCGTTCTTCACTTGACGAGGCCTCCCCGGTCAAAGAAATAAATGTCTGCAAACATACAGGTATCTACATGTAATTACGCGATACGCAGCCAGCTGCAAGTCGCAGGCTGCTGCGTCTTGTCGTCATCTTCGTCGTTTGAGCCGAGGGGGACGATGCCAGGCGTACAAAGAACGGGCAACCTCAACAGAAGAATGGCAAAGTGTCGCATCGAAACAAAGAAGCTTCGACATTCCATCGACTCCCGGTACCTTATCTAAAATCTAGGCCCGGCCATCCATGCAGGCAACTGCGTGATCATGCTGCATCTTCGCCCGACCAGGCACCAAGACCACCACGGGTACGCCGGCTGTCAAGCCACTGCGTGAGCCCTGCACTCCTTCTTGGCCGGTGTGCTTTGTCGGCGGCTACTTCGGGACGCATATGCACCACGACCTCATGCTTGGCGGGCAAACGAACGTTCCTGCCCTTATCCCAACCTACCTACCTCTACCAGGTGCTTCACTTTTCGGTTTCGCCCTATTAACTGTTCCATACAAGATCGCAACTCTTATCTCCTGCGAGGGTCATGGAACAGGCCCATTAACGCACGTTTGTGAGTAAGGGAGTCCGGAATACGACCAAAAGAATCACGAATACTGCTACCGCATCATCTGATACCATGGTTTACGATCCAAGAGCTGGCTGCGGGTGACATGAGTTTCGTAATTAGTCCCAAAATCGCTGCAGGTTGTGGTTGCCAAAATCCTGGTTTATCATCTCTTCCGTTGGATGCACAGGCAATCACATGCTGGCTCTCATTCGGGGTCTTGTGTGACGGAGGCGGAAGGAACGTATGTGGGTGTTAGGCACGAATTAAGCCTATGGTGAACATGGAAACTTCGATCGGCAGCAACGGCCATGGTCCCATCGCCGGCAAGATTCCTGTTCGTTCATTCAGCCTCAAACCTCAAGTGGATTTTTGAACAAATCAAAAAGTGTTTTTATTCTGCTGGAACCAATGCTTCAGTCAATGCATGGAAAGCGAGCAAACGCTGCGCCACGGCAGGATGCAGATCTTGCATGAAGTAGGTTGGGTGGATAACTGTTGTTCTTTCCGTCGATGAGTTACGGTTAATACTGCATCCAAGGCAAGAGCAACTTCTTGCACTCCCCGCCTCACGCCAGGCATCCATGGGTTTCCACGTCCCATACCTTCCGTTCTTGTCTCGACGAAATGGAGCTGTCATGAGCTATTGCATCACCTCAAGCCAAAGGACCTTCGTCTGAGGTCTTCTCTCCCACCATGCTCACCAAGTTCACTTCACCCGCAAAATTTCCCTTCACGCATTCTTCTTAGCATTCCATCTTGACCCTACAAATCCCTTGCCGGCATTTTTTGAATCGCACCCAACCGTATCTTTTTCAAGTAAATTCATCATGGATACAGCATTCAAGCCCTCGGCACCTTATTGCAAACAATTCGAACAGTACATCACCACGGCCAAACTCACGTTAGCTTCGGCCAACGAAATTGCAAAGTCTCTTGAATCTTTCAAAGCGGACTTGGCGAAACTTTTGCATCCGCGTATGCCCAAAAGCTCCGAGAGGCGGGTTCATGCCCTTTGCATGCGCTGGAATATCTTACCTCAGAAACTCTATGACGCGTTTGTTATTGGAGATCCGTCGCTTGTGTCAAATCTTAACGAGCTATCTAGCTCTGCTGCCAGTGGATACACTTTCGATGATATCTTAGCTGTCCTCCGCGAGAATGCACAGCGCGGCAAGGAGTGGCCTCCCGGGACGACAAGAAAATTGACAAAGTTCGATGTTCGGGCTACTTGGCTAGTTCTTGCTAACCGGAAACCCCGCGAAAGAAGCCCAACGCGGAAGTCCGGGCGCTCCAGAGGAAGTGAGGAATCGAGAACGGACTCCGAGGTATCGTTTGAAGGACCCGGAGTTGGACGCGAACGGGTAAGTGGGTATAGTTCATCCACCTTTTCTTGGTACTTACCGACGACGGGGCGCAGTCGGAGGTTCCCCTCGCGAGCCTGACCGGAGAGTTCGAAGCGCCAGAAGTCATAGGGCCCAAAGCTCCCGGATTCGACATTCAACACAGCCAAAACCGAGCCAAGCCCAGCCACAGCGATGCAAAAGAGGTCGAAAATGTTCAGGAAAGTGAGAAGAATCTTCCGATCGGTCCCGTGCCCGTGTCGCGAAATCTCAGCCGTATTCTGAAGCTGTTGGGCCGAGAACTCTGGGATAGATGGAATGCGGAGGACCGGAAGCTGAAACAAGCAAGATTCGAATTTGGGCCGTCACTGTGGAGGTTTCGTATGGAGATCGAGCGATGTACAAAAGAATTCGAAGACTCGTTGTCGATGCAGAAGGGATACGACGGTCGTGGTCTTGGCCCCCAAGTTCACGAGCCCCTCACCGAAGTGCATTACCAGTTCGATGGGCGCGGAGCCTTCGAGCTGCACCAGGCGATGTTTAGAAGAATTGAAGAGGCATCTGTGGAGACGACAAAAGCACAGGAGAAGGTCAGGGAGGCAATTTCTACATTGGAGAAGGAAAAGGGTGGTTACGAGGCTATGATTAGGCTTCGTCAGGCATTGTTTGAGGCACCGTCCAGTCCCGGTAACTGATAGCGTTCCTTGAAGTTTCTCTGTGCTGTTGTCTCGCAGGCACGGGATACAGACTGGACACGACGCGGCTGCGGACACAAAGCGAATTGTCGAGAAGAACTTCAGTTGGGAGGGCTGTTGGCTGTGGCATGATCAACCAAGCGAGTCGAGAGGGCATCATTATCGGTGTATCTTGTTTTTGCCGCGGCTACGAGGAGCATTGTTCCGTCCCAAGTCATTTCAGGTTCTTCAGCAGCGTCGATTGTGTCGTACATTGCATGGGACAGGTAATTACGGACATTGTCCGTGCGTGTCAGGTTCGTCATGGACATGCACAGTTCTTCCATTATTCCACCAGGAGTTGTATCACCACTGACAACAAACTAGCAATCACACGAAAAGCCTGCCTCGTCATTGTCCTACCTCAGACAGCAGGATTGCTACCGTGTCCATGCCCGTGTCCATGCCCATGCCCTGTACCCTGATAGTTGCTGGGATGCTGCGGTTGCGGCTGCGGCTGGTATCCCCAGTTTGACTGGGCTACCGCGGGTTGTCCCATGGGTGGGCCCAACGCGATATTATTTTGCTGAGGGCTCGGAGAAAATCCAACACCTGGTGGTCGTTGGTTGCCATCATACGGACTGGCGTTTGGCGAGGTTCCCTGGTGTTGGTGCTGACTCGCCCCCGGGCCCCCGACATTGCTCCATGCCTGGCCCATATTGTTGCCCTGTGAAGTACCCTGGGCGTACTCCTGAGCCGCAAACGAGAGAGGTTGTGTCTGTTGCTGATACGGCCCGGAAACGTGCGGCGGCGGATAGTGCGTCTGTACCGTCGAGCCGCCCATGTTTCCCGCGTTTATGTTCGGTGCGGGAAAGCTCAACGACGGCGTCGGGAACGCTATCCCGCTGAATGAGCCCTGACTGGCACTCGTCCCGCCATGGCGGTGAAATTCTTGCGCCATCATCTCCTTGGGCACCCACGGGCCCCCGTCACTCGAAGCCGCCAGGGGGTTGGGAGGGCCGCCCCTATCCAGCGGGGCACGCAACTTGTCCTCGCTGGCCTTGTCGTCGGGGTACGTGGAAAAGATGCGGCGGACATACTCGATGAACTTGAGGTAGGACTCGGCGACCGTCTCAAAGTGCGACTGGTTCAGGGTGATGACGGCGTCGGGGCGCACCACGGCGTCGTGCTTGCTGCCCTGGGCCTCGTACTCGGCCAGAGCCAGGGCGGTGGAGCAGGCGTTGCGGATCTGGCGACCATTCCAACGCGCGTTGGGGTTTTGTAGGAAGTATTTGTTGGCAAAGACGGCGATCTCGGCGGTGTCGACGTCGAGCGTGCGCCCGCGCTCGGCGAAGCGCTCGGACATGCGCTCCAGGTTGATCTTGAAGACCTGCCAGGTGCCCTGCTCGTCCAGGGCCGGGTAGTGCAGGCTGATGTGCACGCGCGACGTGAAGGCCTCGTCGAAATCGCCGATGCGGTTGGTGGTCAGGAAGAGCACGCCGGCGTAGTACTCGAGGATGCGCAGGAAGACGGCGACGAGCCCGTTGCGCACATAGTCCTTTGTGTTGCGGCGGGCGAGGAAGACGTCGGCCTCGTCGAGCAGCAGGATGCAGTCCCACTTGTTAGCCAGGGCAAAGTTGCGCTCCAGCGTCGCGTCCACGGCCGCGGCCGTCGTGCCCAGGTCGCCGCAGGTGATTTGGAACAGGGGCTTCTGGAACAGCTCGGCTACGCACTCGGCCGTCGAGGTCTTGCCCACGCCCGGCGCGCCGTGGAGAAGGAGGATGAGGCCCTTGCCCTTGCCCCGGACTAAGTCGACTTGGTTGCTGTAGGTGGCGCCCGACTCCTTGTCGCGGGACTTGTCGCGGAAGTGCTGCGCGATGACTGACATGACCATGTCTTTGTGCTTTGGGGGGATGACGAGCTGTTCAAAGGCCGACTTTTTCCTTTTCTTCTTGCCGGTGCCGGTGGTGTCCTCCTTGTCGTTTTCGTCGCCGAGCTGCGGTGTCTGCACGGGCCGGAGGTAGGTGAGGTCCAGTTTTGCTGTTCGAAACGAAGTTTATTAGCTGACGATATTCCCATTTAGTCACAGATTAAGTCTCACTACCGGGCAAGGTACCCACCCCATTTCCTACTGCGGAGCACGAATCCAAACACGCGGTAGGACATGATCATGAGCTCCTCGTCGGTCACGGCGTTCTCCTCGGTCGTGGTCTCCTTAAGATCACGGGGGAAGATGGTGACGGAGGGCAGCTTGGACTGGGTCCAGGCGGGCGGGTACAGGCTGTCGCGGAACTCCTTGTTCCGCCGCTCGTCGGCGAACTGGTCGTCAAAGATGTTTTCATTGACGCAACAGAGCCAGTTGCACGATCCGGTATTCTTCTTCTCCTTGAGGATCAACGGCATGCTGATGTCCCGCTGGAGATCGGGCCGCCATCGCTGCTTGATGTGCTCTTCCACCGTGAAGGTCTCTTCAAAGTCCACTACCACCTGGCTGTCGACTTCATCCCTTGCATCGATCGTGGGACCCGTGTAGTGCATGTGCTTGATGGCGGCGACTTCGAGGAACAGCTTCCCCCGATCGATGAGCTTCTGGCGGAGGTCGGCCGTGTCGGACAGGTGAATGGGATACACCTCGAGGTCCGTGGCGTTCTTCTCCTCCTCGAAGCGGGTGATAGTGAAAAGCTTGGGTACAGGTCCGATACGCTTGCCGTCGAAGTCGACATAGACGCAGAAAACGCGGACGGGCGTCTCCTCGTCCTCGAATCTGGTCAGGTTTCGATACTGCTCAAAGGGGTTGGTAGCCTGGTGCTTTGCGCTCGTGACGCTGATGACGCGGTAGCACTGGCGCTCGCGCTGGTCGATGACAAACTCCCCGGGCTTGAAGAGCAGCCACAGGTCGCTGAAGGCCACCTTTTTGCAGCCGGGGCTCCTCAGGTGGTCTATCCTTGCCTTAAGTGTCGTGTCGATGAACTCCATCAAGCACTGCAGATGCACTAAACCGGTGGGCGAGTACACCAGGTTGTCATAGAGCGATGCCAGTGTCAGCGGCTCTGGTGGACGCTCATCTGCAGATCTGGTGCCGCCCCCGCTGGCTCGTGCTGCTTGAGACCCGCCGCCTACAGCTCTGGAAGAACTCAGTGCAGCAGTTCTGATATTGACATGGAACCTGTCCACGAGCAGCTTGTGCAAGGCACGCAATCGGTCCTCGTAGATGACCAGCGACTTGAACGGCCGGATGATGACAGCGGACTCCGACTCGTCCTGTATATCCGCCCCCGTGATTGACGTCTCGTGGATTTTGCCAAGGATCTTCAGGATCACGGTCGAGTTGATTCTGATGCGCTCTGGGAGCGGCTGATGGCCAATGGGCGGCTGCGGGTTGCCGGTGATGTCTACCTTTGGCTTCCTCGCGACCATCATGTCCGAGTATTCCTCCTCTAGGATGGTCAGTGTCTCCGAGGTTCCTATCATCAGGACGTCTATGGCGGAAGAGTGTTCCTCCTCGAGTGTCCGGATGGCCTTGAACTCCTTCCACGCCACTGCTCGCAGCTCAGGTGCAGCGTATATCCTCTTTGGGAGGATAATCTCGTCCATCTTTGGTTCTGGCTCTGAGGAGTCGACGGTGGCGACGTCGGCCCCATTTGCCTCCATGTTGGTGACTTTCAAGTTTCCCAACCCATCGACGTCGAGCACGGAGGTTGCACCGTCGGCATCCGTGAGGGTGAGGGTGACGGGCTGTAGACCTTGCTTGCTCACCCTGCGGTCATTATCCGTGACGGCAACGGTAGGCTGCTCTTGCTCTAGGATTGGCCGCATCAACAAAGGCCTTGCCAGTCCCGCTTCTCGCTCGTCCGAGACAGGAGCGTTGTCAATGAACTCTATGCACTCATCTCCATATTCATCATCTTCTCGATCCAGGAACCGTCTTCGACGGCGTTCCCCTCGTTTAACCTCAGGGTTGAAGCCACCGCTGCCTTCGACTGGGGCAATCGAACGCATTACGTCTCGGGCGCCCTCTCGTGCATACCGTCGCGCGTCTTCCAACGTCGCGTAGTGCCCGTGTTTGCTCCCATACTTCAAGCTGCGCTCGATAAAGTGCCGCTCCCGCGCCCGGATGACCCGCTGGTGCATAGCCCGTCGGGCGTCTAGCAGCTGTTTCTGGTACTTGAAGTTCACTCTGAGCATAGCCTCCTCGTACCGGAACTCTTCTTCGTCGAGGCTCGAGTCGCTGTCGTTGCCATAGTCTTCTGTTTTGGGAGGTGGTGAGGCCGGTTTCCTCTCTTTGCGGTCCGAGCGTCGGCGGTCACGGTTGGACCGCTTCTCGTCGTCGCGGTGCGAATCTTCGACTCGGTCGAGAGCTTGCATGTTGACATCCGGTTCACTTTCTTGTGCCGGACTCGGAGGGCGTGTCTGTTCGTTTGAACTGGTTGCCTCGTCTTCAGCGCTGGGTTCCGTGGTGGAGGCAATGGCCTCTGAGTCGTCCTGCGGCGTGTTCTTGTCCCCAGTGGCGTCGAGAGCAATATTCTCGACCGTGGAATCATCCCCAACGGCACGAACTTGAATGTCGACATCCTCCGCTATCATATCCTCGACTGCGAGGTCCGTGATATCATGAATTGGATCTTTGGTGACGTGGATTAGATCCTCGACCGTGACATTGTTAGCCGCGAGGTCCTCAACTTTGTCACTCGCAGTTGCCGTCGACTCCGTTGGAGGAGTAGTAGGAGCCGTGAGCTGCTCATCCGCCGCCTCGATAGCTATAGACTCGGATTCGGCGGTGGGGGAACTGGCAGCAGCGGGGTCATCGACCAGAGCCTGATCAGCCCCATTTCCGTCCGAGAGCGAGGCTGGCGAGGAGTCATTTTCCGGGATCTCGGTGGCCACGGCGACGACGCCTGTTGCTGTCTCGTGAACATCTTGAGCTGCCATCATCTCCCGCGGCAACTTGAATCACTAATATGATGCCGGGATGTTCGCCGCACGAGTTGTTGGTGTGAGTTGGATGCTGACATTGCCCATCTTTCTCCGCTGATGCCAAATTTTGAAACGCACGAGGTTGGGGAAATCACATATGCAGCTAGTTGAGGTCAAGCGGCTTCCAATGCTGACAGGATGCATGCCGCTTCGGCTACCAGGGTTGATTGGGACATTCATCGACGCCAATGTTCAGCTTTGGTTGTTGGTTCTCTTATTGGTGAAATTCGACGATTATCGTTACACCCACGACCCGCCAAGGTGGCATTGCTGCAGTACTCGCATCTCCGAGCCGTGTTCGACTGGCTTTCACTGCCTGGCGCAGAAGAAGGGTTTCTCTTCAACTACGCCTGGAAATATCCGTTGCGAGTATGAAACGCACGTCGATAACTGAAGTACTAGGCAGTTTAGCAGAGACTCATCTCTAGGCGGGTGGCTATTGCTTGAGTTGACATCGATTGACAATCACCTCTCATATCCAACGGCAACTCTTTTCAGGGGGTTCAGCCCCAGCGATGCCCGACTATTTTTCCCCACAGCCCCCAAGTTTCCCCTCTTTGAACACTGCCCCCAAACGCAACAGAGCCTCGTGCCTCGACTCGGGTTAAACCGCATCTCGCTGGGTGGCTTGGTCATCGCGGCACTATTTGGACTGCCAGCGGCCTCCATTTCGACCACCGTACAGTGTTCCTACCTGATGGCAGGTCAATCAAGTGGCATTCCCAACTTGGGGCAGCAATCTCCTGCCATAGACTTTATCGACAACGAAATGCCCGGGATACACGAGGCCTTTGCGAACACTCCGACACGGTACGATTCGGGGTTGCAAAAGTATGTTCCAGTCGGCGTAGGGGGCCCGACAATGCAGCCGATGACCCCTCAACCTCAATCCTTCGATGGACAGAGTTGCCCACCACGCAGGGAGCTGCCGGTGGCCGTTCGGGTGATGAGATTTTGGGACAGGGTCTTTCCAAGAGCAATGGAGCTTTTCACCAAAGAACACGAGGCGCCAAAGCCGCGCACGCGGAAGAACAGGACATATTGCATCCGGGACAAGAAGAACTGGAGCGACGTCCAAAAGGAACTCGAAGACGCCCGTGAAGCCTACACCGGCACCGGTTTCGCGCACTACATAAAGAGGGGGCTCTGGACCATCCGCGACAATGTCCAGATTGTCCGTCCAGCCGTCCAGATCCTCGACAAGGTTGACATGGGATCTCCAGTGTCGATATCACCTGTTCTTGCCTCCGTGCAGATTGTATTAGATGTAAGTGGCCCTGGCCTTCAAAGGTCGACCAAAGCGCAGGTCTAACCCGCAACAAAACACAGGCTGCAAAGGTGGCTCAAGAGGTTGGTAGTGAGGTCACTGAAGCTTTTGGCTCAAACCTGGAGGAGCGCTTTGCTCTCATCGAAGAGCTACTGGCGATCTTTGACGAGGACCCAGTGATCGAGAAAGCTTCGGTTAAGCTTGTCGCCCACATATTCAAAGCGGTTGAAGATGCAATTGGGTATTATCTCGCCAACAAAGGTACATACCTCCATGCTTCTAGGCTCACACGTGCAGTTCAAAACCCCCGTTGGTTGAAAGTCAAGGGCGAGTTATTTGGTGATGAACATGCCTCGCTGACAAAACCGCCGCAACTAGTTCTCAAAGTCGGCCAAGCGGTGATCAAAGGGAAAGAATACCAGAAGGAGCTGCGAGACAGCATCAAAGCCGTCAAGTCCAGCAGTGACAGCCTCATGGTCGAGGCCCATGTGTCTGATATGCACCAGACTCGGCAAGCCTGGAACACGATTGAGCAGAGTAGGTCATCCGTTTGACGTTCTCGGTATTAATGCGTCGTATTATGCGATTGAAACCGATTTTACTAATACACTTTGGCACTTAACAGACCACAAGCAGCTCAAGGAGATGCAAACAGCCCTGCAGGGAAGCATGCAGAAGGGCTTTGCAAACATGCAGAACCACATTCTGGCGCTTCCAGACCACGAACAGCTTTCGACAATGGAGACGGTCCTGCAGCAGGCCATGCAGCAAGGGTTCGCCGACATGCAGAACTACATGGCCACTCTTCTCGACGGCTTTTACCAGAAGCTCGAGCAGACGCTTGAACAGAGGCTTCAACGTAAGTCCCCAGCTACCTCTTCTCTACCACCAGACAAACACAACTAACCATCCGGTTGATACTACCCCACAGCTCGATACACACCCTCACCGAATCCCTATCTAGAAGTTGACCAATGGGGAATAACTCGCCGAACACCCTCCCCCCAGCCCCTGTATCAAAGCCAATCCCAATACCCACAACAACAGTACCTACCACCTCCCCTCGAGTGGCACATCCCCCAACCGGATCTCCAAGCTCTCATCGGCCTCCAGACCCTCGCCGCCGACGACATGGAATACATCAAGCACCGCGCGCCGCAGCTCTCGCAAACCCACCAAGAACAAGCCCAGCGCCTAGTCACCACCCCACAGTTCCGCGCCTGGATCACAGCCGTGGCGTCCACCGTCCTCCTCATCCAAGGCAACTACTCGGAACCCTCGCGGCACGAGATCTCCGCGCTCTCGCTCTTCTGCGCGACACTCTCCCGCGCACTGGCCGCGCAACCGACGCACCGCTTCCGACCGCTCGTTTTTTTCTGTGGGCGGCACCTTGACGCCGCTGGCAGCACAGGTGGCCACGTCCTCGCCCGCAGTCTAATCGCGCAGCTTTTAGCACAACAGCCCTTCGACACAACCCGTCTACACACCGAGATTGACCTGAACAAGATCCAATCCAACGATCTAGACGAATTATGTCGTCTGCTCTCCTGGCTCGCGCGCCGTATCCCCGCGGGCACGACGATCGTCTGCCTTATCGATGGCGTGGGGTTCTACGAGACCCGTCACGAGCACAGGTTTGCGGCGGGGGTGGTGATGAAGACCTTGCTCGAGCTGACGAGGGATCTTGGTGTGGCTAGTGTCGTCAAGATACTGTTTACGAGCCCTGCGCCGGCGGAGGCGCTGCGTGCGCATCCTGCGTTTCGGGATGGGGGGAATGTGGTTGCTATGGCTGGGTTGGCGAGGCTTGGGATGGGGCCTAGTGAGAGGAGATTTGCGAGGGAACTGGGGGATGTTTTTATGTGAGGTAACGTGGGTTTTGATAGTTAGGGGGAGGAACGGGGGAAGGGAAAGATATATTGGATAGTAAAACCTGGGATTAGGTAGACAAGCGGGCGGGTACGGGATAGGAGTGGAGTGATGCTTGCTTGGTTCCAAAAATTTCTCGCGACGATAACGTCCCGTGTAGGCTTGTAGTTGTACGCAGAGTGGCCGTGCTTCGCTTTTTGTTAGGTCGGGTTAGTGCCGCGGGACCGGGACGTGTGTGGATAGCAATACGCTCGTCTAAACCGTCAAACTAGGGGTTCTAATCAAGATCGATAACCTCAATTATAGATGAACAAACTCGAACATGTACAATAGTTTTGTTTGGAACCTTAATCCATGCGATGGGAACTCAGATACCTACGCAGCTAAGTTCATACCCTTCACGACCTATAGTAGTTATGGTAGCTGCGCACCGTGGCATAGAAGAGGTTCGTGGGAATGAACTAGCCCCTATTTTCATTGTTTACAAATTGAAGCCTGTGGAATTCTTCCTGCGTGTTCCTTTTTACTTGTCCTCACACACGTTTAAATCTTAATTACCAGTTACGTATCCCGTACCACCGTGCGCCGATTAAGACTGGTATCCTGGAATCCTTCATACTCAAGTTTCCGGCCAGTCGGTTTCTTTTTCAAGATACGAGATAGGACAGAGTTAAAATGCTTTCATAAGGTGCCAACCATGCCTTCTCTACTTAAACTTCTAGCAGCTTTTACAAAAACCATGCTATTGTGATCTGTATCATCACTTTTTAAGATCAACACCGACAATATGCTGACTTTATTATTGTATCAATTTTAATGAATAATATCTCCCTCATCCAACACTCTCATTCCACGCCCGCCAACTCTGCTGCTCAAAAGTCGGCATGCACTTGACCTTTTCAGGCGGCGGCAACCACTGTATCCTATCCTCATCCGCCCCTTCCTTCCCCTCCTCCGCCGCCCACCGCGACGCAAACCCCATGTGCTCTTTAATCGCCCTTGCCTTCTCATTCGAATACTCCAGATTCACACTTGGCACCACCATAATCTTCCCATACCCCTGCACCCACATATCCTTGCAAAACACCTGCGGCTCTCCGGCATGACACTCGCCCTTATCCGCCCTCGCTGCTCTAAACGCCACCTTCCTCTCGACCAGCGGTTTTGCCGTGAACACCACCGCACCATTCCAGCACGCGAAAACTTGGAAGGGTCGATGTTGCGCCAGCCTCGCACGCGCGATGGGCTCGTTCCAAAACAAGTCCGTTGCGCGCGCCCAGCTCACGCCTCCGGAGGGGGAGGGCGGGATCTCGAAGAAGAGGTCCCCGTTGATGGCGCGGGCAATGTACGAGTCGTAGAACACGGGCGGGTCGTCGCCGACCCAGTCCAGCGCGCAGGCCAGATCGGCGTTTTGGTGCCGGCGCTGGTGGATGAGCTCGAGTAGGTCGTCTGGGCAGATGGCGACGTCGTTGATGAAGAGGACCGTGGCGTTTGTGTAGCGCGCGGGGTCGGACAGAAGCGGTGCGAGGGCGAGGTTGCGGAGCGTTGCGAGAGAGGAGAAGCGGTCGTTGCCGGGTTGCGGGGCGAGCGGGTCGATTTTGTTGTTGAGGATGAAGTGGGTGCGGATGCCGAGTCTTGTGAGAGAGGGCTCTAGCGCTGCGAGGACCTCGGCGGTGCCGTCGGGGGAGTTGCCTTCGACGATGGAGAGGGCGCAGTGCGCTGGGCCTAGGAAGCGGATGGCTTCGAGGGTGCTGCCTAGGAGTCGCGGGAGGAGAGGGAGGGAGTTGCGGAGGTTGAGGGCGAAGAAGTATGTTGTTTGGGAGGGCTGTGTGGAGGGTTGAAGTTGTTGCTGGAGATATTGGTATCTGGTGAGATCTGGAGCCGGGCACTGGAGTTTGGGGAGGGTGTTGTCGGTTGGATCGAGGCTGGAGAGAAGGTAGGTGGTGAGGTTTTGCCGTGTAAGTGTGCCGTTTGACTGGAAATCAAAGTCGAGAGGGCCGACGAGATTTTGATTGTGAGTGGGCGTCGTGATGTGGTCGAGACCGTGACGCATGTACAACATCGCCATGACGACGAGGGCCAGAATCGCGCTGGGGATGACTGCTCCCCATCTCCTACGGGGTAATATTATTTGCATGGTCATGTCAGCGCCCGCCTCGCTGAGAACAGAAATTTGATGAAGAGAAATGGGAAAGGCAAGAGGGAGCGATATGGGGGTCCGAGACCAACTTGAATTCGCTGCCCCTGGCCGGTCCATGGCGCAGCCGCCCGAACCGCAGCGTCCCAAGCTGTCGGGTCCAACGGGCCAATGAGGCGACCATCATTGTCGCGCGCCGTTTGCCAAGAGCCGTTTCACGAAGGAGACTGTGAGACTGTGAGTATAATTATAACCGACGCACTGTGCGAAATGCCAACACAATGTTTGAGATCATCCAAGATTGGATGTTACTTTGTGGTTCACATGGGCATGTTCGTCAATGACACCCGGACGCACGCATCACCAACAGACGCCGCTGTACAGGTGCACCCAACCCATGTCCTCAATGGCATTCGGGACCACAATATGCGCCAAGGGTTAAAATTCATACCTATATAATCACAACTTGTCATGCGGCGTTGGACGCTTGTTTGAACCTGACTGATTCAAGTTCCGAGTCCCCCACTGCTGGAATGAAGTGATCCTCGGCTGCTCGCTTCCCAGTTCTTGTCCAATCATGCAACCAAAACGAACGCCATTTTTGCATTAATCATTTTATCCTCCACCATTCTTTCACCATTGTAGTTATGCGGTTCTCCCATCTTGCGTCGCACATCGCTGGCGCGGCGGTGTGTGTGCAGTCCCTTGCCCTTCTTCCCGTCACCACACCGCCGCCGGCAATTCCCACTGGCACCCAACTACACCTCCTCCAACACAGGGACGCCATCACGGCGCTCTCCACCTGTGGCTTCCTGAACGGCGATCCGGCGAAGTCGTGGGTGGCTCCCCGGGGCTTTAACTGCAGGGTCGACACTCTGCATGGCATCTGGGGATTCTGTCCTACCACTGTCGTCTCGGCGACCGACTGCGGACTGGGCGGTTATTGCTTCGATGCCGGACCGTGCAGCAAGGGCTGTGGAAAGGAGAGTCTGAGAGACAATCCTCAGGTCACGACGTGGACATGGTATGTGGCCTGAGTGGTGTGCATCCAGTCTTCCATAATGGTATTCTTTCAGTCCTCTGACAACTTAGCGCAACGTCTGATTAGCCCCGAAGCCGACGATAACGCAGACGCAAAGTTCTGCACAACGGCGTCGCTGATATTCGGACCCGACCAGACGTACGATTACATCGACTGCGCCCGGCAGCTGGGCAAAGCCACGTACTTTGTCTCGCCCACCGCGCCACTCTCCATAACTTCAACATCGACAACAAACTCGCCTTCCTCCTCCGCGTCGAGTTTATCAATGACGACCAGGATGAAATCTCCCACGCCAGCGATCAACACTTCAGCCACTATTGTGCCGACTGCAGGACGCAATGGTACCATTCCTACAGACCCGCCGAGAGGAGACAACTTGAATAGTTCGAGTGTTAGCAACAACACGGGGCCGATCGTCGGCGGAACCATTGGTGGTCTGACACTGGTGGTCGGCTCCGTCATAGGCGTTTTGTATCTTTCCAAAAACAATTGGGGTCGGCGGCCTGACACTGCTATGCACAACGGACAGGAGAGCGGAAAAGGAATAACGGACACATCAGAGGCGGAAGTGAAATTGCCATCAGAGTTGCCGGGAGGATACCAGAAACCCCTAGGGGAGTTAGGAACTCACAACGCCGGCTGGGCGCCTGTTGCGACTCCTGTTGAGTTACCTGCAGAGACTTAGAAGTCGTAGTTAACTGAAGGGTTGATTATACAAGGAAGAATAATAGAAATAGAACTAACTCATTGTCTGCAGCGAGGAATCCATGTCGGCAGGTAATTGAATACGAGTTCGGGCATCAAATGCGGGCTACAGGGTTATGAACATGTAAATGAATATGAGTCACCATAACAGTGCACCGCGAAAAAAGTTGAGGTGTATGCAGGTAAACTTTGTCGCCGCCAAGACTTCGGAAGGTTGCACTCTCTACCGCGATATCCGGTTGGTTACATCGCTGTGCCCGTCAGCACCCATTTCATCAAAAGGCTAATGCATGGTTCTCAACTGTTACCTAGCATAATAGGGCGTTGGTTATGGATTCGGCTAAAAGAGTGACAGCCAAGCTTTCTAGTCGAGCCAACACTGGCAATCCAGGCACCACCCAGGTATTATCTCGCTACATGTATGCAGGTGACAGCAAAGAACCGGGCATGTTGGTAATTTACGCTCCATCCCCTGCATGCCCTCAATGGTCATCACGTCCGGCAGGGGTTTGGCCAGGCTCCAGCCTAGGTGGCAGGCCATAAACAAACTGCTATAAGTTGACGAAATTTCTGAACCTCAACCTCTGGCCCCTATTTTCATCTGCTCCGGTTCGAGATGTCTTCTGACGAGAACTAAGGGGCATTGTTGTTGACTCAAAGTTCTAGAACTCCCACCAAACAAAATCGAGCACATAAACTCTCAAGCACCGAGAGAGCACGGGAAAGAGTACCATCAAAATGGTTACCCTTCGCGCCAGCCAATGCGTGCTGGCAGCTCTGTGTCTCGCCAAACTTGCAGTCTCGTCTCTTCCCCCTATTGTGACCAAAGTCTGTTCATTTGCATCAACTCCCGTGCTGATCGCACTCTACTTGGTACCTTACTCATACTAACCGCGCACCATACAAACACAGGGCCAATACTTCTTCTACTCCCACAACGGCACCCAGTTCTACATCCGCGGCATCGCCTACCAGCAGGGCATCAACGTAGACGGCACTTCCGCGAACCCCGACACCTCCTCGTACCTGGACCCGCTCTCGGACGCAGCCAGCTGCAAACGCGACATCCCCTACCTCCAGAAGCTCGGAACCAACACCATCCGCGTCTACGCCGTCAACCCAGACAAGAACCACGACGAGTGCATGACCGCCCTCGACGCCGCCGGCATCTACGTGATCGCCGACCTGGGCGAGCCAAAACAATCCATCGTCAGCGCCTCGCCCGAGTGGAACACGGACCTCTACACCCGCTACACGGCCGTGATCGACAGTCTGGCACAGTACCCCAACGTAATCGGCTTCTTCGCGGGAAACGAAGTCGTCTCTAACACATCCTACACCGCCGCGGCAGCCTTCGTCAAGGCCGCCGTGCGCGACACAAAGGCGTACATCGCGTCAAGAAACTACACCCACTGGCTCGGCGTCGGGTACGCCAACAACGACGACCCGGACACGCGCGATAACCTCGCGGCCTATTTTGCTTGCGGCGCCGACGCGGCTGAGAGGGTCGATTTCTGGGGCTACAATATCTACGAGTGGTGCGGCGCGAGCACCTTTGCGGACAGCGGCTACGCGGCGCGCACCAAGGAGTTTGCGAATTACCCCGTCCCGGCCTTCTTTGCCGAGTACGGCTGCAACACGAACCCTCCGGGAGCCGATAACCGCCTTTTTCAGGAGACGGGTGCGTTGTATAGCAGCCAGATGAACAAGGTCTGGTCTGGCGGGATCGTGTATCAGTATTTCCAAGAAGAGAACGACTACGGCGAGTTCCCCCCTCCGCCCTTTATTCTGACCACTCAGCTAACCTCCCCCTTTAATTACCACAAATAGGCCTAGTAAACACAACCTCCACAACCGTAACCGAGCTGAAATCCTTCCCGCGCCTCGCCTCAGCAATAGCATCAGCAGGCTACCCCACCGGCACCTCTTTGGCCTCCTACAACCCAACCAACACCCCACCATCCTGCCCGCCCACCTCCAACTCTCCCTCCTGGATCCCGTCCCCCTCGCCCCCTCTCCCACCAACCCCCAACACAACCCTCTGCGCCTGCCAATACTCCTCCCTAACCTGCGTCCCCACCTCCAACGTCCTCGCCAACGCAACAGCCGTAGGCCTCCTCTTCGCCACCGTCTGCGGTCTGGACTCGGGCTCCGCCTGCCGTGATATCCGCGCCGATGTCCAGAAGGGGGTTTACGGTTCCCTCAGCGCGTGTACAGGTGTGCAGAAGCTGGGCTTTGCGGTGAATCAGTATTATCTTGATCAGAAGGAGGCCAAGGGGGCGTGTGACTTTGGCGGACAGGCGGTAACGAGGACGGTTGGGGCGGTTGAGAGCAGTTGTGTTGCGGCGATTGCGTCGGGTACTGGTGGTGGGAGTGGGAGTGGGGGGGATAAGAAGGATAGTGGTGGGGGGAGGACGGTGGATGTAAGGGGGTTGGCGGTTGGGGGGTATGTGGTTGCTGCGATGGGGGTTGGTGCTGGTGCGGTTTTGTTGTGGTGATGAGGTGGATGTGCGCTTATGTGCAAGAAGATGATGTCTTTGGAATCTGATTAGACTGGCCCAAAATGGAGATGGAAGAATGCCGCAGTTAATTCAGGTACGTGCGGAGATCTGGTATATATATGTTACCTACCTACCTAGTAAACAAACAAAAAGGGGCTGCTTGCTATATGGATACCAGGTAGGTACCGGTCTCCCCGTTGCGCGGTGCGCGGCTACCACGATCAATACCGTGCTGGGTGATATTCTAGTACCTGATATGATGAATCCAAGTGGGTAGTAGGCGGGAAATCCATACGGATTAATTATATAAGCAGCTAGGAGTCTAGTAAATCTTGGAGTTTACTTGTGGTTGGGTACCTCAGGGAGGTAGGTACTTATGAACTTGATGGCGAGAGACTGGGGACGTCGTGGCGAATCCACCTGCCTTTAGTGTCCCGATAATTCAACGAAAGTGCCAATCTCTACCAACACTTCATCGTTCTCCAGCTTCGGCGTTAGTGAAGAGGTCCTGGCAGGCTGTTCCAAGCCATCTGCCCTCGTCTGCCATTTTTCTAACCGAGATCGTTAGTCCGCCATCGTCACAAGGGGATCGTTTTGCATCGTTCTCTTGTTTGTAGTCGAGACTTAGTTCCATTGAACCCGCCCCTCATGCTTTCAGTTAACCAACTTCGGCATTAATGGAGGTGGATCAGATGACGTTCATTTAAACATGGTCCAAGACAAATACATAAGGTACATATGTTACACCAAGTGGGCCTATGGAATAATCCGGTTACGAAGAAAATAGGGGAAAAGTAAAGCAGCGCGCAGCAGGGGTGAAGGAAAAATGAAGACGACACCCCAGAAGAAAATCCAATTGAACTCCATCATATCCCACACCAGTGAGTGGACACCTAATAAGAACATAACCGGAAACATCCCTGGTAGTCAAACCCAAATCAGTCATTCAAACCGCGATTTGTTGCAAGTCTGGGCACGGAAGAAGAGCCTGAAGCCACCGGACATCATTCTGTTGGAAGTTTCTCATGATGCGTGCGAGTGCCCTGCCCGAGACTGGCGCCCCGAGCTGTACCAGATCCTGAAAGTGGTCGAATGACTCGCTCTTCCACAGGCACGTGCAAATATTGATAAACACCTCGTTTAATCTACCCCATACGCGGGCTCCAAGAGTACCTAGATTCATTATCCTTAGCCGGAAGCCGGGCGGGGCGCAATCGCAAGACATCCAGTTTCTGCGGCGGCCAGGATGCATGGAGGGCCCAGACTCTGGTCTCCAGGTGTAGAACAGGCCCAACGTGACGCTGTTCGGGAGTGCCCCTGCGTCCAGGAGAGCTTTCGCAGTGGCAAAGACACGTTCCTGGATGTGTCCTTTGAGTCGCTCGTGTCTCTTGGAGATGAGCGTGTCATACCCGCCGTAGAAGGTCAGACATTCGCGAAGGGGCGAAGCATCTCCCAGCTCGCAGTGGTCAAAGGTCGAATGAACACCGGCGGCTTGCCACAGCAGAGAGTGTACGACCTCCACGTTGTGGTACCAGCAGGCGGCCATAAGGGGCGGGTAAAGGCCGAGTGCATATGGCGTTGGGGAACCACGCGGGTAGAAGCAAGGCAGCTTTTCCACGAGCCGAACGTTGACTCTTGCCCCACCCCGGACGAGATCCACGACAAATGGCAATAGGGAAGAGGCACAGTCCCATGTGTCAAGAGCGCCGCCGGCAGCGACGGCTGTCTCCAAGACCCCCCTCATTCATGCGGCGGATTTCAACATCTTTCCGCTCGTTCCAGCCGATGATGGCGAGAATCAAAAGACTCGTCTTCAATCCCGTTTCAACTCTGGCCCCGCGCGCAAGGGGAGGGCGGCCCATCTGGGAGTTTCCTGCAACACAGGCAAACTCCAACGGCGTCAGCGGGTCGGCAATTCCCTGGAAGCGGCATGACAAGCCGTTAGGATCGATGCTGCGTTCCGTCAGCAACTCGTCGACAACGCCCAGATCCTGAGCCTCCACGGCTAATGGGAACAGCTTTTCGAAGAGAGCGTAATGAGCGCTTGCGTGGTCGAAGCCTGAGCTTGCATGTGGCATGTGAAGAAGCAGGTCCAGCGCACCCGTGCTTCGGATGCAGGAGTACAGCTGAGCTCGATCGACATTGCCTGGAAAGTTGTTCGCGATCAAGTAGATGGCGAAGGCGAGGGTGTCTATTGCGCTCGCTTGTGGGGCTTGGGTACTATCGGAACGGTCGCCCTCGGTGGGAGAAGATGATATGGCAAGCGGGGAGGAGCTGGGAAGAAATGCGGATATCGTTGACTGGACCGTGGGGGCTCCTGTCATTGTCGTGTCATGGATCGAGAAGAACGTGGTGATTGACTGGGATGAAGTACTGTCAAGCATCAAATTCTCTGCAAGTTTTCCGGCGCTGATCAGTACAGGTCAGGTGTTGCAGGGCGGAAAAAGAAAACAAAAAGAAAACAGAGGGGAAACAAGGAGAAAACAAAAAGAAAACAAAAAGGGGACAAGAAGAAAAAAAAGGAAGGAAAGAAAACAGAAAAAGAAAAGGAATAGTCCGATTCGACTCACCGGTGAACCCGTCTATGATGCACCGGAGATTAAAGGATGGCACGTTCTTGTGAACAAGACGCCGAGGGACAGGCCGAGCCAGCTCCTCGTCGGCCAGCGTTTCTGGACTTGAGAGCTGAACTGGAGAAGAGGGCATTGAGAGCACAAACCCTGGCGGGGTCTTGAGGGATGGTGCTATCACAGGTATTAGCAGTGGTCACAATCAGAATAAGCCACCTGGATCATGATTGAGTTGCGACAGTGAAAAAAGGGGCACACCTTGCTCCAATGCTGCCCTCTCAATGGCAGTCATGAAGCCCCTCTTGTTGAGCACCTTGGAGCTCACAAGTCGATCGCGGTGCCAGAGTCGCGGGGGCGCCTTGCCCGGCCGGGTGGACTTCGCCACCTTGTAGCTGGCGACTTGCCAGTCTCTGGTCGTGGTATTTTTGACGTACTTTTGAAAACCCCATCGCTTCAGTTGCCTTTCGTATTGGCATTTCCTGTGAGTTTGTGATTAGGTATTGATGTTTCAGTAGGCTCGATGTCCAAGGCCTGACATGTGCTCGGTAAAAAGCACTGGTGTGAGATCAAATGCCGCTGGCATAAGATACCGAAAGAAATGGACTAATTTAGAAAGGTACGTTACCGACGTTTTGGCAAAGCCGTGGAGTTCCTGCATCAGCTGGATCACACCGCTTTTCCCCTTCAGCGGGCGATTCTCGGCTATGTAGAGCCGCTCTATTTCATCTCTCCAACGGTCCCAATCATCCTTGGCCGTTGACCGAGGTCTGTTGAGCGCCGACATACTGTGTCGAACCCTACTAGTAGCTGGGGTCAGGGAAAATCAGATGCCAAGTTTGAATAGGTGTTGATAAGTGTGGCGCTCAAGATTGACAGCCGAGCATTTGGTTTGGAAAAGAGGACAGATAGAATCAAGGATTGAATGGGGCCATTTAAACATCGTCGGATCCTCAAGTGGCCCGAACGGCTCGAATGGGGCCGCGACATTTCTGGGCTGGTTATCTTGCAGTCGCAACTCACAGCCTCGAACTGTCCGCCATTGCAGCCCCTGGTCAATGTCTTGAGAGGGCAAGAGCAGGCCACTGGACAATATGGCCATAAAAGTGGGCCATAGACCTGTACAATACAGGCCTGGTTTGTTTGTTAGCGCAAGACGCCAAGGACGCCACCAGATCATTTCTGCCAAACTCAACGGCAAAACGAGCATTTTTTTGCAAAAGAAAAAATACTGGTAAAACTCACCTTATTACTCCGATTATTTTTATCTATTTTTTTGCTTTTAAATGTCTTTTTGTTCTGTTGAGTTGCGAGTTTTTCAATATCTGACCAGGGCCCCTGGCGCCAGGAACCACGCTAACAAACAAACCAGGCCTGTATTGTACAGGTCTATGGCCCACTTTTATGGCCATATTGTCTAGTGGCCTACTCTTGCAGTCAGACCAGGCATCTTTACCCCATGGCTGAAAATCGCGCTACCCACCCTTGTAGACACCCACCCACACCCACACCCACACCCACACACGCCCTTTTTGGGAGAACGAGTCTGTGCCTGCAGAGAAAACTAAATGACGTTGTCACAAACAACGGTCGGCGAGATCAAGGGTCATTGATTGGTGGTGTCACAAATCCTCACACCGCTGGCCCCGCAGCTGGCCTGCATAAGAAACATAACATTCGAGGGTGCTCTCATTGGTCTCAGTCTAAATTTCATCCCAATTAGGATGAGTTCCGTAGACCAAAGGGCCACATGCAAACCTGGGAACTATTTCTATTGGCAAACCTCCATCGGACAAGTTCTCTCAAGGGCGCAGTTTGGAGCTCAGGTAAAAAAAAAAAATGGGTAGCCTGATCATATCCCATCAGGACTTGTCGCAAGTGGTGGCTGCATCTGGCTACGCATTCACGCATGGTGCCGGGACATGGAGGGGATGGACAGCGTCTCCCGTTCTTCCATCATATATCTAAGGTAGGCGCGGATATCTTTCTTTCCCTCCATTCTCTCTCTTTTCCCTTCATTCCCAAACCACGTCAGCTTTCAGCACTTTTCGGTCTTTGCTTCACCTTGAAGAATTACTGTGATTACCTACAGGCACCTACCTCGTACATAATTACCTGGCACCTGAGCATCAGTACTCACAGCCTCCAACGCTCGACAAAACCATCACAGTCACCAGCACCTTCATCATGAATGCAAACGCCAACCGCACAACTTCTTCCTCGATGAGACCTCCCCAGCAAACAAGGTGAGCCGCCTCTCAGTCTCCTGTCGCTGGGTCCCTCTAACGTACCATGCCCACCCCCAAGCCCTGAATGTCGTCCAGACCCCAAGACACTCCCAGCGCAGGAGTCCACAGTGCGCACTGGCAGTCAAAGCATTTACCCCGACCACCCTTTGATGCGGATCCCCCCTGGCCCTGTCAGCCAGGCCCACAGGACAAAGTTCTACCAAGACAGAATGAGCTCCTTGCTTGCCTCGCTGGAATCCCAGATTGCACCCGCCAGCCAGCCATCCACCCAACAGTGATCTCTCGTCTGTGTCATCCAATTACGATGGGGGTTATTCTGGTTCATACTACAGTAGTCCCATCAGGAGGAGAAGACGGTGTGACGGTATTTCAAGTCGGGTTCAAGTTCGAATTCATATGTACTCCCTTTGGCCACAGCCATCACGAGATTTCCATCTTATCACCACGCTCATTTACCTAGTATAGTTCTCTAATCTACCTCCCTACATACCAACACCAAGATCCCGCCGACACATTCCTCAATTCAAACCTCAGCTTGACCTACGTCATCCTCTCCCTCCCCCACCCCCACCAACTCCCTCCTCAACTTCTCCGTAGCCTCCACCTCCCCCTCCCGATAAACAGCATACCCCCCCATCCCCATCTCCCCATCCTCGCCCAGAATCCCCTCCACCTCCTTCAACACCACCTCCGCCTCCCCCCTCCGTCCCTGCTTCCAAACCGCCTCAGCAACAATCCTCCTCGCATTCAGCGCCTGAGGCGACCCACGTCCAAGCCTCCCATCCAACCAGCCCACAACCTCCCTCTCCATCCTCTCCGCCTCCGCATATTCCCCCCTTGCAAGCAGCATGCTCGCCAGACTGTGCAGAAACGACAGATTGGTCTTATCCCGTCTGTTCTCAATCATCATGCGCAGCGTCTGCTCTGCCTCCGCGGCGCGGCCGAGCTCTTTCTGCATCGTGACGATGGCAAGGTATAGTCTCTCCCACGCGGGATAATCGGTCTCGTGCAGGGTCTGGGGCGCGACGTCGGCTTCTTTGGTAGCGAGGCGTTCTCTTAGTAGCCGTTCGAGCAGTTCGAGCTTTGCTTGGTGGCTGAGATCGGTGTCGGGATTAATGGACAGGTGGTTCTCTTCGTCTAATGAGAAGTTCTGGAGAAAGTTGCGCGCGGCGGTGAAGGGGATGTCGCGCCAAAATCTGGTGTCGGGGACTGCGTGTTCCCATGGGAAGTTGCGGGCTTCGCCGATGTCTTTTTGTCCTTGCGAGTATCGGACTGCGGGGGTTGCCATGGTGCTGCTGTGGTGCGGAGTGATTCGGGGGGTTTTTGTGTCTTTTGAGAAGGTTTGGTTTATGAAGTCGATTGATACCGAATTTGATTAACCTTGGTGGTGTTGTTGGAATACGCGATGCGGGATATGAGCAGGAATAATTAGTAACGCGGTGAGGTCAGCGTAATAGATACGAAAGGGCAATCGGGATGCCGTGTGACGTAGCATCCGTCGGATTCACGATCCAAAGACCGACAGAAAGCACAATTGCATGTGGGGCAATATTTTCTTGGGTACCTGGTAGTTACATTCCTACTGGCGAGTCTTTCACGTTTGTCATATGTAATCCAAGCATACACGTAAGTAAGCAAAGCCCCTTTTATGTAACAATCAACTACACAAAGACCTAAATCGGCCCAACTCAACGGGTCCACATCGCCAAATTAGGTTGCTTACCTCGCTCCCCAGGTAACAGTCACTAAGCTGGTTTGGTTGAATTGTTATTCACCGGCTTCACCACGACAGTCGTAAACTTAATAGGCAACATCACCGAGACTACCTAGAATTACGAATTAGTGGGTTGGTAGCTACGGAGGTACACAACGCTCCGATCAGAAAGCACAACTATCCGGCAAGCTCCGCCAAACGACCAACTACATCTACCCCCGCCGCCCAAGAACTCGCGGTAGTCTCAAACCGAGGCAACCGCGATTCCTTGCCTTCATTTCCGGGACTACCCGGATGCACATTCCCCCCAAACTCCTCATCCTCAAAGCCAGTCCCCAGCTCCACGTTCTCGCCCTTCCACCAGGGCAGCGTATGCTTAGCCAACGAGGCAGGCGCAAGTATCTCATACAGATCCTCGCGGTAGTAAAAGTACGCCAGGTCGTACGGGATCCAGCCGTACGCGTCCTTCTCGTCCTTCCCGGCGGCGCTCTTCTCGAGGATCCTCCTCGTCGTGGCGGGCCGCAGGCCCCAGAAGGCCGCGACGTGGAGCGCGTTCCAGCCCGAATTGTCCTGTCCGTCAACGGGGGCGCCCGCGTCGAGGAGGAAGTCGACAAAGTCGGGCGTGCCGCGCGCGATGGCGTTTACGAGCACCGTGCCGTTGTACGAGCCGTACCGCTTAGTGATCCAGCTCCGGTCGTTGTCAAGAAAGTAGTTGATGATGTTGCTCGCGCTGGCGTCGATGGCCGCTTCGAAGACCCTGCCGCTGAGTTCAAGAGGGGGCTGAGACTTGCCTGGTTGTGTGTATGCCTGCTTGAGACCCGGGAGATCGTTCTTGGCCACCAGCTGGCCGACGAGCGCGTCGAATCGATGCGCTTTTGTCTCTTTGCCTGACCCGTCGTGGAGGAGATCGAGAAGCTGGTAGGCTTCCAGGTGGCCGGCCCGGGCGGCGAGGTCAGCGGCGAGGAGTTTTTCCCCGTCCTGAATGGAAAGAATCTCCCTATCCGCGATCTTGAGCATCTCCTTCAGGATCGGCAAGCGACCCCACATGGCGGCGATGTGCACCGGTGTGCGGCCGGTTGAATCCTGAGTCTTGAGGCGCCACTTGTCGCGCTGGACAAACGACGTGAGCAATGTCGGGGAGTCCGGGCGATCTTCCCGCGCGATCAGGTGGGCTAGAGTGCTGCCGGCGGAGTTAATGGCTGACTTCGATGCCCCGTTCGCAACAAGATATTCCATGATCCACAACCTGTTAGCTCCCTCCTTTGTTTTTGCTACAAAATGGAGCGGGGTTTCGAGCTCGTTGGCGGTCTTTAGCCTAACGTCTAAGCCGCATCCGACGAGGTATTTAATGACTCCGAGCAGGCCGAGCTCAACGGCGGAATGCAGCAGACCCAGGCCGTGGAAGTCGGTGTCTCTGAGCTCGTTCTTCGTGTACAGATCGGCAACTTCGATGAAGAAGTCCTGGTTGGCTTCCAGGGCCGAGAAGAGGGGGATCCGACCCTGAGAGTCCTTGGTTGTCCTACTGTACCCCGCGCTGATTAGTCGCTTCACCATGGCCAGGTCGAAATGAGCGCAGGCAACATGGATGCTGGAGGGTAACGAGGCCGTGTCCGGGTCCACGGACTGTGCCCCGTCGTACATGGCTAGAAGAATGGCGGCCGTGCATTTTTCATCTCTGTTCTCCATCGCCCACTCTAGCGGCTTCCGGCCCCCACTGTCAGACCTGTGGACGTTTGCACCATGTCGGAGCAGAAGCATCACAAGCTCTAGCGATCCCTTGCCGGCCGCGTGATGCAGAGCCGTGGCCCCTTGGGCGTCTGTCTCGTCCACGACTTGCCCATCTCGCTGCAACAGCAGCCTCGCAATTTCCTCGTGCCCGTTTGTGACGGCAGCAATGAGCGTATCTTCGCTCCCCAATCCGGCGGCAAGACTGGTCATGGCGTAAGTGTCGGAACCAAGTAAACCGGCGACGGTGTCAATCTGCCCGGTGGCCGCGGCCCATCTGAGCACGGTGCTGACCCCGACATGGGCCTCTGAGTCGTCGGTGGTCGCATCCGTTGTGGTTGGCGATGACAGTATTTTGCGCTTCACCATGGTAGAGAATGAGCTCGAGTACCTGAACATGAGGTAGAGCCCGATGACGAGGAAGGCGAGAGGCACCGCGACGATAAAGTAATACCACCACGCCGGATTGTTCTGAAAGAGATCGACATTCATGCCGAATATGCCCTTGATGTTGTTATTCGCCTGTTGACTCGGGATCAAAAAGGGCACTCGAAGCTACTTACTGAAACAAACAGCAGAGGGAGGAAAATAAACTTGTCGTAGTCAGTGCCGGTAAGCATGGAAGATGAACTTGGACGGCTAGCATAATTATTGGACCCACCGTGACCCAGGATAGCCGCCAAATACTATTGTTCATGTCCCTTGATCGATACCCTTCATCAATTGAGATGAGATTGGTCATCTTCTGGATCAGTTCATCAGCCTCTTTGATTAGATCTTCTCGAATGGACGTCTCGTAGTCGATGAGTGACTGCAGTTTTCGTCGCCCGTCTTCGAGCATGGCTTCTGGGTTTTCAGCTCCCTGCAGCCAGGGATCATCGGCAGTCATGGAGCGGATTGGAAGGAGAAGAGTAATCTGCGCTCGTATCAAGCTGAGGAGAGACTTCCACAGCTGTTGGGCTCCCAGTAGATGCCGTATGATGCTGCGGTCTGTCTCGAGCCTGGGACTGAGAGCTTCGATGCCCTGGGATTTTGGCAGGCGCATTAGTGGTCGGGACATTGATGTTCAATGCACTTGTCTTTGCGACAAGTGTACTAATGTAGTACAGCAGGGCTGAGTAGGTACTCACGTAAAATCCCAGAAACCTCTGGCTCTTTTCCATGATCACTCCCCAATCATTGATCGCTTTCCGGGTGACATCGAGAACGTACTCCAGCGGGACGGTTGCAAACCTGACATTTGCGACATCGTCATAGAACAGCAGAACATCGACAGCTCGGTCCGTGTGCTCGACCCGGCGCGTGGGAAAGCGAAACAGCTGGACACTCCACGGCCTCAGTCGAAATGTTGCCTTTCTGTACGCGCCAGCCAATCGATCAGCACCAAAGAAGTGCAATGACCAGGTAGTGTCTGGTGACCCCAACACGAGTATTCGTCAAAAACTTAAACTTGACTCACTGCCCGCCCGCAAAAATTGAAAATGTCTCGCTCGAGCCCACGACCTCGAGCCGCTGTTCCTGATCCTCTGCAAGACCGTCAAACTGCCACAGGGACACGGAAAACTCGAGCGCCGAGTTGCCGCACGGCCGCCTGGACGCACACGCGGAACAGGCACACGTGGCTACGCGGAAGCCAGACGGGAGCTGCTTGAGGACGGGGCTGCGGGGGATCAGTTTGAACTGGTGGAATGGGTACTTGTCGAACAGCGCAACCAGTAGGTCCATGGAGCATCTTGAGGTGTAGTGGAAGAGTCGCGTCGCCTGGTCGTTTTCGGCTTCTGGGAACGCGCCGAGATGCGCGGCAAGCGCGTCCAGCTGATGAAAATGGATGGCTGTCTGGCCGTCGAGGAGGGTGATGCCATCGTGGTCCAAGTCCAGAGCCGCCTGGTGGTGAGTTGGGAGCAGAGACTGCCGTTCATTGGCGTTCAAGTTTCCTGGGCTCATGGTGGCTGGCAGTAGACGGCTGTAACCGGATTTTTCGGGTTTTTGATTGAAACAACCATTGCATGAGCAAAGTCGACGGTCCGTTCAGGACGTTGGGGTTCAGCTGAAGATATGTCCTGGCCATCGTGACCGCAGGCAACTCGATGCGGTTTAGTGCACCACACGCTCATGGCGGTTGTAGTGTATGTTGTGGCTGAGGACGGTCAAGATGCTTGACTGGATTTGGAGTGGAAGGAATCAAGCCAGGAAGACCAAAGCAAGGACGGAATAGTGTACACTAAATGCAGCTGCGAGGACCCGCTTATGTGGCCACCTGGCCAGTAGCCCGTCGTTCCTGCTCTGACAGATGAGCAACGTCTCACGGGTCGCACGGTGGCTGGTCCACCCCTCCCTGGACAGCTCTCGACAGCCAATCGTGTCGCGCGTTGCCGACCAGGCTGCGTCTTTTGGCGGGTCACCAATTTCCCGAGCAAACGGACACATCGAAAACGATGGAAAAGTTTATGATCTCACCGTCTCCGGCATCAAAAACCCACTTCTCGCCCAAGTCAACACGCAAGACGCGCGCGCACACACACACACACACGTGACCTTCTGACTGCTGTTTCATTTGCATCATCTCATAAAATCCAATTCACCCGCCACAGATCCACATCGCGACAGGTACAAGGAGTTAGTTACCTTGGGTACCTCCTGATTATTCTAGTATGGCGAACATCGCACCATCCGACGCCAGCAGTGTCCGCAGCACAGGCAGCGTTCCGCCCTCAGCCCCGGGACCGTCGACGCCCGTGAGGAAGCCATACCCCAAGCACCTGACACGCGACCAGCGCATCGAGATCCGCGCTCTGCGCAACTACGCCAAATGGACCTACGATCAGATTGCCGCCGTCACGCCCTACACGCACCGCCAAATCCAGGGCGCCTGCACCGGGCCGCTCTCGCCCAAGAAGAAGGGGCGGAGGACTAAGGCGATGGTGCTCGAAGCGCAAAGGCAGCAGCAGGAGTACCAAGCCCAGATGATGGCCCAGATGGCAGCCGCCGGCGGGACGCAGGGCCAGATGCCCGTCGGTGCAAACATGAACCCCATACCACCGGCACCAGGGCCGGCCGGAAATGCACCCACGCCATCACCATTCACGCCCACGGGCGACACGGTCATGAGCGGGACAGACCACTCCTCACCGTCCGACGAAGCCATGACGCCTTTAGACCTGCGGGCGACCAAGTCACCATCGCCAGCGCCGACCACCACAGCAGCCACCAAGCCCTCGCACAGCCCACGAGGCGGCTCTGCTGAGACGGCATCGCCGGATAACAATCAAGATGATGATGTTATCCAGGAGGACACAGCCGCGCCCACCACGCCTCAGATGATCGACGACCAGCTGCAGAGCGTGGCATTCGCCGCTCTCACCGAGAACAACCAACATCCCGCCACCTCCGAGTCTCCCTCGCGTGAAGGCTCCGAGTCCGCCACCAGCCCAGAATCCACCGACGGCCCCAACTGATCTATCCATATTTTGATTTCGATCGACGACATAGTCAAACAATCTTTCTTAGTAATATCACGATTTCGATACCCTAAACCATTGTGTGAATTCCAAGACCGCAATCATTCTCCGGGGACATCACAGTTCCCCCGGCCAACCGACAGTGATGCGGGAAGCACAATGTACTTTTTGCGCAGCGATAGCAGAGTTAGTAGCGGATAGTATCTTACCCTAGACCTTGTCAAATTTTTCTTCTAGGAGACTCGTTAAACTCCCTTTACCGAATGGAACTTGAAAGCTGCACGGAGCCATGTGTACCTACTTAGGTAGTAATTCATAGCCATTGCAAGTTATTGACTACATCTATGTTTGCAATCAACACGGTTACTGATATCACCGAATAGCATCGCCGAAGCTACCGTTCAAGACAACCCTATTGTTAGACTACCCATCAAACCATGTCTTCAGCCTTAGTGTCATACCTAATCACGGAAGTGGGGGCAAGGATACATTCACAAAACTCAATGTATTGCCTGTTCTGACCGGTTTCAGCGGCTTGTTTCCTTCTATTCGCCCATGTATGGAACCAATTTCTTTCATGTTTGGATCTTAGCTTTCCCTCTCCCGCTCTTACCTTGGTTACATAAGTAGGTACTTAGCAATAATTTCCACTATGCTCTGCACCAACATCCATCGCAGTAATATTCATTTCATAATTACCCAAATAAGTGAGCACTCAAATGCCTACGAATACCTACCTTATCAACATATGGGATCCAACCCACTCCTGTTCATCAAAAGTCCACCGCCCCGTCCCGTTTCGTCCTCGTCTTGGACAGCAGTGTCTATATCTTCATCGGAATAGCGTAACTATACTGCAGTATCTCACGACGACATCAGCCATTGCAATGGATCTTTATTTGGCTGGCCGTTGGCAACCTACGGGTTAGGGTTGATTACCACCAAACACATGGTTTCCATTGAAACCGGACCCCCTGAACCCCTGACTCCCCAACCAAATTCTATTTCCTTTCAATTAGGTTTTTTGCCTGAGATGCTTGGGATGTCTTTTACTAATTGTATTGTGCCTTCTTGAATTGATTGTAAATATCGAGATCACAAACTACCCAACGCGACTCATCCACCCAACATTAAAACTCGCCCAATGCTGACTGCATGCGCCAAGCCACTGTCCGGGGCGCAGTTGGGTTGAGCGGCCTATTACACGACCACACCCACCTTGTACCTAGGCAGCTAGCCTCGATGCCCGGCTCCCTCAGTATGGATTCCCCTCACTTAATTCCACAACGTACATAGGTCTCCAACACACGCTCTCGCGGCTCCCATGTGTTCCACAGTGCACGCTCCCACAACCCAACAACAACCACCGTCTCCATGGACCCCCTCTCCCTAGCAGCCAGCATCGCCGGCCTGGCAGGCACCGTCGCCACAGTAGTCTCAATAACCTACCAATACGGCTCCAGCGTGCTCAGCGCGTCGCAAAGCCGGAAAAACTTCCTCAAGGAGCTGCAGACTCTGCGCACGACGCTGCAGCAGCTGGAGGGCATCGTGGCCGACGAGGATGCAGTATCGCGACAGTTTACAGATGCGTCGGCGAGTCTTGGGCCCGCGGTCGATGAGTGCACGGCCGAACTGAATCGCCTCCAGGAGAAGCTCCAGCAGGTAGTGGATGGGCGCGGGATGAAGGGGGTGATGCATCGGTTGATTTGGCCTTTGACGGAGAAGGACACGCTGCGGACGATGGGTATGCTTGAGAGATACCGTGGGCTTTTTCAGCTTGGTCTTAGTGTTGATACATGGTAGTGTTCACTTATCTGTTGTTCCTTGTGAAAGCGGAAGGTTATTTATTGTTGCTAACCGGCAAGCAGGAAGCTTTTGTCAGAGACCTTTTCAGGGGTAGTGTCAATAAAGAAGACGCAGGAATTCATGCAAAGAGGTCGGTACACTCGCGGCAATCATACAACATCTTCAAGACTTCTAACACAAACGCCAGACAGCAAATCCCATCAGCTTCTGGACTGGCTGTCAAACTTTGACTACCGCGCCAAACACGCCGAAGTGGTGCGGAGAAGAGTTCCCGACACTGGCAGATGGCTGTTGGAATCGCCCGAGTTTACAGACTTCATCAAGTGTGATGCAGGATCTCAAATGCTGTGGTGCTATGGACTCCCCGGCGCTGGCAAGTCGGTTGTTTCGTGAGGACACCTAGCAAGCTCGCCTCATCTTTGCATCATTCTTTGTGCTAACATGGACTCCAATGACCAGGTCCATGGTGATAGACCACATTCTAGAGATCTCAAACCGGGAGGGTGGTGCAACTCTGTACTGGTACTTCGACTACCTCAAAGCGAGTGAGCAGCACCCAGACGCCATCGCCGCAGCAATCCTGAGACAACTAATCGAGCATCTGCCCGCAATGCCTCGGGAAGTCCAGCAGCTCTACGACCAATGCGAACGATTCAAACAAAGGCCCGGTGTGAATGCACTGCTGCGCATCGCCAAGTCTCTGGTCGTGAACGTGCGGCCCACGTTCATCATCATCGACGCCATGGATGAATGTGACGAGGACTACCGGAACGGCATCTTCACCATCCTCGAATCGCTGCAGGCCGCGGGCGTACACGTTTTCGTCACGGCCCGTCCTCATATCGAGTACCTCGAGTATCCCGAGAACGGTCTCGAGATCCAGGCGCACGAGGAAGACATCCGTCGGCTCTTCCAGTTTCGGCTGCAGAGTAAAGGCAACGGTGCCATGCGCAGGATCATGACAGCAAGTGTTCAGGAAGAGATTGTTAGCGCAATTGTTGCAAAGGCAGATGGGATGTAAGTCGACTGGTGGCTTGAATGAGAGACCCCTCCCTGCCATTGCTGTTGTCATTTTATTGACGTAATTATGTGATGAACAGGTTCCTGTGGGCCGCACTGCAAATCGACGAGGTCCTGAAACAAAAAACCAGGACCATGATCCGCAAGGCCTTGCAGGACATGCCAACCGACGTATACGGCGTGTTTGATCGAACGCTTTCACGGATCGGGGATGATGACCTCGCGCGGCGGACTCTCCACTGGCTGGCGCGAGCAAAGGAGCCACTGGACTTTCCAGCTCTCGCGCACGCGCTCTCCATCGACCTAGAGGATCCTCCCTTTGACGACGTGGACGAGGATAACATCCCGTCCATTGAGGTCCTGTGCGAGGTCTGCTGCGGGCTGGTAACCGCTGGCGGAGCAGGCAATCTTCGCTTTGTCCACTTCACCGTCCAGGAGTACTTCGAAGCGCACCCCGAGAAGCTTTATCCTCTCTGCGACGTTGACATTGCAAAGTCGTGTCTGACATACTTGTCCCTCGGAGTGTTCGAGAGCGGCTATTGCGACAGCAAGTCCAGATTCCGCGCCAGGCTGAAGCGGTACCCGTTCCTGCTGTATGCTGCGAGGCGCTGGTACGAACACGTCGGCCACGACGAGCAAGACCAGATTGAGGACATGATTCTCAACATCTACCGCGACGACAAACTCTTCAGCAGCTACTGCCAAGCGCACTACGGGGATAGAATCAGGTACGACCCCAAGGACAAGATCGAGAACAGCTGCTTCGACTTCCAGAAACGGTACAGCCCAATCCACAACGCTGCCGAGCTCTGCCTGCCTGGAATAACACGGCGCTTGCTGGCCGCGGGCAGTGACCCATCGGCTCAGACCCTGGATCACAAGACCCCGCTGTATTTCGCCGTGATCAACAACGACCTTGAAATGACCAAGATACTGCACGCTGCGGGCGCCGATGCATCGATCCCCTCAAGCACCACCATCTCCTTTGACCATACCGACGGGGCCCCGCCGTCGCTCGACTGGCAAGGGGGCAGGAGGTCCAGCAGCACAACCACCTGGTGCCCGCTTACCATTGCCGGCCTGGTTGAGTACACCGAAATATTTGACGTCCTGAGCGTAGACGCGGGTCCCGCATTGCTCGGCAACGTCCTGGGGAATGCTACTCAGTACGGCGACTACCACGCCGATCTCGCAAGAAAAATTCTCCGCATGTGCCCAGAGCTTGACGACAGACATCCACTGTTCCGCGCCGCAATCGATGGCTCGCTGAGCATGAACGAGTTTCCGAATAATCTGGACGACGAGATGTACCCATCCATCCTGTCGGTACTCCTAGAGGAAAGGCCTGCACTTGACGACAGCGACGGCTTCCTCACTGGCATCATGGGCCGCCCAGGTTTGCCAGAGAACGTGATCAAGACGCTCCTACTCCGGGGGGTGAAGCCCAGCGCGCTCAGCAGGCGCAGTTGGGCAGCGCTCCAGACAGCGCTTGAAGCCGACGCAGAGCTAGTCAGGATCCTCCAAGATAAGCTGCAAGAAGACGGAGGCGATGCTGTTACTTCAAGTGCTGTTGCGGACATCCAAAGTTCAGCGGTTGATCTGAGCGAGATCGTGGATATCTTGGACAAGGTCGGCTGCAACATTAACGAGAATCCCGACGGGGCGTCGCCGCTCGCCGCTGCCGCCGTGGCTGGGCGCACTGATCTCATGGCGCTGTTAATCCGCCACGGAGCTGAAATGGAGTCTCGACCTCAGATGAGCAACCGCACCCCTTTGATGGAGGCAGCCAAGCTGGGCCTGGTCGAGCCCACCAAGGTTCTCATTGCCATGGGGGCCGATGTCAACAGCAACGGCGAGCGCGGTACCCCGCTCATCACTGCGGCGCATTACGGCCAAATCGAGCTTGTTAGGCTTCTCCTCGACCACGGCGCTGACGTGAACCTCGTCGGCAACGACGACGACAGGTACACGGCGCTATACCAAGCCGCAGCATTTTGCGAAGTGGCCATCTGCAAGCTGCTCCTCGACCGTGGCGCTGACCCCAATCTCGGCGGGGCCTCAGACCAGAAGCTTGGGTCTCCGCTCATGGCGGCCATTGGCCAAAAGAACAGAAGCATACAAACCAACACCGACTGGAGGAGCGGCGTATACCCGAAAAAGGACCCGGAAGAGGTACTGAGAGACCAGACTGAGATTGTGAATCTCCTCCTCGACCACGGTGCCGATCCTAACTTCCGGCACCCAAGCGGCTGCGATCCAGGACACAGAGCGGAGGGATATATGGATAGCAGCTTTCCACTGGAGCTGGCCGTGTCACGAGGAAGTCGACACTTTGTGGACCTGCTACTCGCTAGGGGAGCAGATATCTCGATGTGTGGTGGTGTTCACGGCAGCCTTGTGCACGCGGCGCTGATGACAGACAAGGGTGAGTCCAACAGGATGGCGCGCTATCTGCTGGAACTGGGAGCCACGATCGTCGAGGGTGACGAGCGGTACGGCGGAGTGCTCCACCTGGCGCACCCGAGCGACTTTGCGCTGTTAGTGGCGCACAGGGCCGACGTCAACGCCAAGGGTGGCTACTACGGCAACCCGCTGCAGACCGCAATCCTTGGCCAAAACTTTCCCATGAACCAGCCTGAGGACTCGAGACGGGAGCGTCTTGAGGCTGTGCGGTTCCTCGTCGAGCACGGCGCCGACGTCAATGCCGAGGGCGGCCAGTCGTGTGGAAACTCGCTGCAGGCAGCCGCCCGACATGGGTACAAGCAGATCGTCGCATACCTGATCGACCACGGCGCGGACATGAATCCCGGAACAGGCAGCTACGGCAATGTGCTGCAAGCCGCTGCGCGTAGCGGGATCAAGTCGATTGTGTCGCTGGTGCTGGATCGAGGTGCGGCGGCGTCGTGCCTGGCGGCGGTTGGCGGGTACTACGGCACCTGTCTGCAGGCTGCGGCCGTGTCGGGCAAGGAGACAATCGTAGAGCTCCTCCTCGACCAGGGTGCCGACGTGAACCAGAGCGGTGGCGTCTTCGGGAGCGCGCTGCATGCGGCCGCGTATTATCATCACGAAGCTGTCGTGAAGTTGCTGCTTGCGCATGGTGCAGATGCCAATATCCGGGGAGGGAGGCTTAACGAGACCCCGTTGAAGCTATTCAAGCTGGCGTCACGGTTACGGCGGACGAAGGACATGGAGGTCGTCGAGCGTGTGTTTGCAGAGCACGGGGCCGTCGAGACGCCCGAGCTGGACGAGGTTGCCGACGCGATGCTGTTGGAGGAAAACCGGGCCATGGAATGGGAATACCACTCGCAGGTCGTTACTCCGTATGCGAGCGACGACGAGGACTGAGCGAGTCGTGGGTCGGGTGGGGGTGGCTGTATTAACTGGAAGTCTTCTTCCTCGGGTAAGCAAAGTGACGAAGCCCACACTCTAGCGTCTGGGTGAGTCGTTTGCATTGGTACCAAGAGCACGAATTTGTGCTTTGTTAGGACATCAGGGAAGCGCTGGCGGTTTTGATGGCTGTTGCCGCAGGAGCCAAAGGTCGATGCATTGTCTGCGTTTGGCAGCGGTGGGAGACTTGGAGAGATCAAACTCTGTGTCTTGGAATGGTGGGGTTCCGATGCCATTTACCGCCAGGCAGCTGCCCTCTAATTATTCATCAGGTCCTCCCTTTGTCGAAGGAAAGGGTTCCGTCCTGCCTGGGCCACCTGAGCCGGCCTGGGCGGAATCAGAAAGAAATAGAAGGCACCGTCGTGCCCTTCGTTACCGGGTAGGAAGGTACCGCGTGCCTGCCTTTAGTTCCTTTCTCTCAGGTAGTATGAGCGTAGGTACCGGAGGTGCTTTCCATAAATACCAGTCCTGCATCCCATCACCTCAACCTCAATCACTGGAACCTGGAATCGCGTCGCACCCTGCATGGAGCGGTTCTCAGCGGCGCCAACCGCCAGTGCAAGACCAGAAGATGCCAACACATGCGCGGTATGGACACTCCTCGGAGTCGTGTGTTCAGCCCCGTTCCAGGTCCGGCAGCGAATAATGTCTTTTGAAAGACATTCATTTTGCACTATCTTGTATTCCTATTTTCAGCCAGCACGCCATTCCCTCATGCTGGCCTGATCACTGGGTAAATATGACACGTCGTATAAGCCAAGAAACATGTCAGTCGACCGCTGGGCAGGAGCGATGCCAACCAGTGCCAATTTGGAAACTGCGGAAGAGTGTCATCGTCATCGATGAGGCAGTCGAAATGACCAGTCAATGCTGGTGCCCCGTCAATACGAGGATCAAGGTTTAGCTCCAGGCTAGCTGCTCCTAGGCCCCCAGACCACGACTCTGCTAAACAGCCTCGAGAAAGCTCAGCACAAAACTGGGCATGAATCCGGGCCAGCTTGAGTCCTGCCTTTGACCTTTTGCTCCTTTTCCCCTTTTCCCCGTTCCCCTCCCAACACCACGCACTGACCCTGTCCTCCCCGGACCACCAGCCGCTCGAGCGATTCATTCAAACAACCTGCGTGCTCCCTTGCTTGGCCTCGCTCCTCCGTCTCTTTCTGCTCCGTGTTATCATGAACCCGGCAACGTCCCCAGGATCATCCACCCTTAGACACCACTGCTGCACCTCTAAGGCCCGCTTCATACCCAGGCAGCCGAGTTCAACAGCGTTGTGTTGCTCGCAATCGGGGCTTTTTCATTGATTGTTTGATTGTCGGCCCCGGCCAAGCCAATACGAGCACCTGCTAATCAACACCGACCGCAACGATGGACCAAGACGACAAAATACCACCATCACCACCAAGCGACCCCCAAAAAGCAGAGGGGGAGTGGAAGGGCGGCGGCCTCCAGCGACGAGGGGCCATTAGGCGGCGATGCTCACCCACGATGCCAGAGGCACCCAGCGTTCGCTCTCGAAATTCAACCAGATCAGAAGATCCCTTGGACACAGAGCGAAGCCCAAAGCACCAAAATCAGAAGCAGAAACGCTCCCGTTTGAGCAAAACCAAGGGCAACAGCAACGCTGCTGCAGCCATTGCGACACCAACAGACGTGGTACGCCGCCCGCGGCGCCACAAGCGAGCTCCTATGCCCACAATATGGCGGCCACCGCCGGCGCCCTCCAACTGTTCCTCGCGAAGTCCCACACACGCCATGAGCTACGACCTGCTCGAGGACTACACGGCAAGGCGGCGGCCCGCCAGTCCAGATGAGCCTCGCGCGGTGCTGATTTTCCGGGGATTCTTGCAGCGTCTGCTACACTTCGATTTCAAGATCAGGAAGCGCCGGAAAGACAAGTGAACGTGAGGCACGCTACGCACTGCAGGTTCGGCTCTTTGACTACAGGGTACATAATTCCGCGGAAGGCGAACTGCAATCACTTCTCGCCGGGTGGTGATGCGCTCGCCACCCGTCTGTTGATTGAGGGCTGGTCGGGGCGATCATGATGATGAGCGAGCGGTGAACATATCGTTTTCAACACACAGATGCGAGCACCATCTGGTGGATCTCATTAATCCCGATTGAGCAGCACGGGCTTGGACGAGAGGCATGAGCCATTGAGGATGAGGGGGAGTCTCCACTGCTCAACTCCAAGACTGAAAGAGAATCATCAACCGACGACTAGTACCAACCCCCTTTCACGCACTCCTTTCGGCGTCATCAATCCCACTCTCACCCGATCCTCACGCGTTTGAACCCGAATAACATCAAGTCAACCAAGCGTATCTCGTCAGTCGGGATCATGGTCACCAGGCGTAACAATCGTCAGCAATCGCCGGCCCCTCCAGGAACATGTCTCTCGGCGTCGTGCCCACAGAGCCGTACCCCGAGTCGCCATCATCCATCCGCTGATGCACATCCGGGTGCAGACCCTCACACAGCATCATCACCTCGGACGCCCGTTGCTCCTCTACGTCAAGCTTGTGCGTCACGCCTAAACTCACTTGCCCCTGGCCCCTATTCTGCGACGAATCGGTGGCAATGTTGCCAGTGGAGCTGGTACGCCGCAGCGCCATATCCAGCAAATCAGCGGTCGTGGGGAGATCGACAGACTCAACGTCAAGAAGCTCCTTCATGTCGGCGAGGGAAGAGTGCAGCGGTACCACGTAAGCATCACCCGTGCAATCGGTCGCTACGACGTGACCGTACACTTCCTTGGTGATGGGGTTCACCACCCACGCGCCTGAGTCTCCGTCTTGTACTGCACGTCGCAGTCACATCACGTCAGCATCCGCATTCCGTATCAATTCTCACTAAACACCCCCTGGGTTGGAAAGAACAAGCAAACAACAACTCACCCTCCCCATTATCCAGCGTCAGCAAATACGCCTCCACGAACCCCTTGGCGGGATTGAGCATGACCCGCGCAGGCACATTCGACAGCGTGCCGAGCAAGCTCCCTTGTGCTTCTGATATCGAACTGTTGAGCATGACGACTTCCTTGGGCTGGTCCTCTGGGAAACTTTCCGCTGGGGCCGTCACCAAGCAGTGTCCGTGGTGGGCCCCGTGGCCGCCCATTCGTGCCATGTATTGTCCTGGCCCTAGGCGCCGGGGCAGCCGATTGGGCTTGATCTTCAGGTTGCTGTTTATCTCTAGCAAGGCCCAGTCGCGTGCCGGGATTGCCTCATCGATCTCCTCCTCGGATCGTATCTCCGAGTGTGGTCGGGGGTAGAAGAGATTCCCAATCTCCCGCCTGGAGTTGAAAGCTGCATGCTCGTCGCGTCGTTGGGGTTCCTGCTCTGTCTCTAGTGAACATGAAGCAAGGGCTGCCAATTGTAGCTTCGGTTCCGAGTCCAGTAAGGTCTCAAAATCCTTAGCAGGATCATCGGGTCCCAGCAAGTCCTCAAGAACATGCCCTGCCGTCATTCCCACGAGCATGAAATCGCCCGGACCGAAGGTAAGCTTCACCACACCGCCCAGCGTCGCCGCGGCAGATCGGTAACCGCTATTCAAGCTGATTCGGATTCCGCAGTACGTCGTCAACTGCTGCTCCGTCATCTTCCCTTTCAAATCCCACTCCGCTGACACCCCCTCCTGCAGAAACCTCTTCCGCGGTGACTCGCCGGCCACGACGATATCAAACTCTGGCGTGATGCCGTCATTGGGCTGACGAAGCTGCTGAACAAGCGGGTTTTTGAGCAGACAACCCTCCAAGCTACTAACTTGCTCGCCCTGCACAAAGACCACAATCGTTGACTTGGCAGTGGTGCTCGCTTCACCGACCGTCATAAGCCGGATGGACATAACCATCTGCTTCTTGTCCCTGGCGCGCGACGGTTTGAAGATGGCTAGTCCCTTCTGCATGTCCTTGTGGATGACACGCTCGATCTCGGGCAGGATCTCTCGGAACCGAGCAGTCACGGCATATGAAACGTCCACTTTGAAGGCGAGCAGGTCTTCTCTACCGGGCAGTGGCACGCTCTTCGGTTCAGCATCAGCGAGGTTCTCGTCCTCGACGCTTTGGCGGGCATCGATGGACTTTGCGGATATGAGGGAGGAGAATGAGGTCTCGGCCCCTGTTCCGTAGCCCGAGTCGGCGTCGAAGAATCGCCGGGGCGGTCGCGGGATTTGCATTGGGGAGGATGACAGGCTCGTGCATTGTGATCTTGTGCTGGATTCCCTTGAAAGTGCGGGTAGGCTGCGTGTGGTGGGTGCCGGGATTGGGGATGTGGCGGTGGGTGGTGCGCCAAAATCATTCCCTATGTTTGAATTCATTTTGTATCTTAGGTTGGATGAGCGTATGATAATGAAATCTTAGATTGGATGAGAGTAGGATAAGGGACAGTAACCATTGAAAAACCAACGGTGATTTTCAACTGCTTTGAATTGGCTGCGGAGGCCGTGATGAGAGATATAATGAAGACCGATGAGCGTCGGAAGAATGCTGGACGACCAGAGCGATGCAGAATGCGAGGTCCTAGCATAGCACAGCCCGGTGTTTGACCATGGTGGCTGTCACGGGGGAGCACATGTTCTGTGGCAGACGACACCGCGTGCATTCGGCATCTGGTTGGTTGGCCCTACTAAGCTCCTAACAACTGCGCATAAGCGGAGGATTCGGGGGCGCAGCACTTCGTGCGACTCAGGCAGCCAACCCCTGTTCACAACAACCGCCTGTCAACGTGGTTCGTTGCCAAATTTCATTCAGCGAAGAGGAGGGGGGATTGAACGTCGTACAAGTCGAGTCCTACGTGTGGGCGCAGGGTGGGTAATTAAACAAAGTCTTGTCCAGCCCCTGAAGCACGAATCCATTCTGTTCCATCGTTGCATTTCATCCCACAGTTCTCACTGTGTCCCTCCACACGCATCCCGACATATCCGTGACAAGAACACCAGACAATGGCGACAGCATTCCCGCTGCAGACGGTCAGTACGTCTCATCTCAGGGCGCTATGCCGTCTGTTATGGGACTGGCAACTATGCGACAACTGCCAGAATCCGACCAACAATCGATGGCAATGCCAAACAACCGGCTGTCAGTGGGAGGAAAAGACGGCGTACGGGCGGCTGGAGCTCTTCTTTGACCTCTATCGCGACCTCACTCGCGCGTACGTGCCCGACTTCTTTGGCGACGAGGACCAAGCTCTCAGGGGCCACCAAGATCTCTTCGATATCATGTTGCTCCTCAAGACGCACAGTGAGGCTCTCACGCGGGACGAGTGCAAAACAGCGTACTTTGCTCATCGTGGGACGAAAGGTGGATCTTCAATCTCCTCGGCCGACCAGGACCGTGCCTTTGATCTGGCATCAATGGTGATGACGATGACGACAGTCGGGTCGCTCGAAAGCCAGAGCCCCGTCCATAACAGCAGCGATGACGAATCAGGGCAGATATTCTTGGATCCCCACTGGAAATCAGACCAGTCTCTGTCCACGGCACTGTCTGATTTGTTCCCAATGCGCATCCATCCGAGTCTGCAGGGGAGCAGCGCCCAGGCGGAAAGGGTCAAGGCGGGCCTCACCGCAGCCAATCTGATGAGGATAGCCGGACTTCGGATGGAAGGGACAAGCGACTTGAAGAACCATCTTAGTCTGGACCAAGCCACGGGGGTGGTGCACATCTTCCACATGACAACGGTCTTGAAAGAGCACCTCTTGGCCTCGAAATTGGTTTCAGACAAGGATGATCAACCGCGCGAAAACAGGACCGACAATGACGAGGAGAATGTCGACGCAAATCATGCGTGCCTTCCACGCCACATCGCCCTCGAGACGCTTTACACCATCCAGCTGCTCTTCCAACAAGACGACAAGTCCCGGGCGCTGCATCGGAACCTGGTCAGCAAGCACGGATTCGATCCCGACAGTCTTCGATTCGGCACCGTCCCGTACGAAAGACCTGGTGAGAAGGACAGTGCATTGCGGTTCCCGATCTGGGGCTCGCGGCTAATGGACCTATACGACGAGATCGAGAACCCCAAGCCGCGGGGCATGATGGACGCCTGGCTGGAGAGACGAAGCAAGTCTCGGCACGTCATGCTGGCGACGATTGCGGGAGTTATCGCGGCTGTCATCTTGGGGACCTTAACTTTGTTTGTAAGCATTTTCCAGACGTGGATTTCGTGGCAGCAGTGGAAGAGCCAAGACAATTCAGCGTAGATGCTGTAGGGTTCTCGTGGGGGGGGATATAGAACTATACATGTACTCTCAGGATGCCCCGAAGAGTATAGTGGTAGCCGCTACTCATGGTTTCTCCGCCGACGGTAGATCTCGAGCCGCCGGATTCGGGCGATGAGAAGGAGTGAGCATCAGCGGTCAAAACTTCGGCGAAGCGAAACAATGTCTTAATCCAGCATATCGCACTAAGCCGTCAAAGACATGAGCCCCTTTTGCAAGCAAGTATTGCGTACGTATTCTTCCTAGCTCAACTCCTTGCTGATTGCCTCAATATAGCTAGGTGGACGTGCGCGAACATCAACGCGGAGTATTTAAGGCTGCTAAAAGGGGTGGCTCTCTCTGCTCGATGCTGGTTCCGTCTGACGGGAGACTTTCGCCGCCGATCGACTTCTGCGAAAATAATTGAAAGGGCTGTCCGCCGAGGCGGAAAAGCAAGTTCGATACGTGTGGTTCAGCTGGTCGAGATGTGTGTCCAACCACCTGTCCGTGGCGGCTGTGCAAATGCATCATGCAAGCCATTGCATGAGACGAGGATCTTTGCCGAATAGACAGCCAAAGACCAGAAAGCCTGTGCAGCTGCCTGTCTGCCTTGTGGAACAGAAGACTTGATGGGGTGTGGGCGCGACCCCTCCTCAGTCCTACGCCGTAGTATGTAATTATCCGCATCGTCCAATCCGAGAAGTCGAGGAAGATTTCTGTCTCGTGTACTCAGCTCTCCCGCATTTCCAAGATTTTCTCGTCAGAGGCTCGTTCTGTTCCAACCTATTGTTGTCGCCACGCAATCCCAAAGCAAGCGAATAAAAGATTCCAGTCTTTATCATGTCTTCAATCGGCCGAATCGCAGGCTCCACGGTTTCCATGACAAATGAGAACACCGTTGCTCTCGTCAACATCAATCTGGACTTTTCCCTGTGGCGCTGCGACCCGGCTCCTGAGTTTCTTCCGATCGGTTCCGCGCTGACCGTCGGGAGGAAGAAGGAGGCCGAGACAGGACAAAGCCACCGCACCGCATGCAAGCTAGGCTTCCTGTTCCACGAGTTGATCCCTGATGTGCCAAAGCTCATCAAAGCGTACGGCCGCCGGGTGTCCGAGATCCTAGCTAGCCCCGATATTAACCCCCAAGGCACCGAGAGCGACGGTCCTTTCAAGCCATTCATCGGAGCCGACTGTACGTCCATCTGGGCGGCCGCGACGTCGGGGTCGGCTTCCATCGGTGCCCTGCTTCTTGCTTGCATGTTGGCAGATTCCTTTGATGCCAAGGTGGCGACAGCTACGTGGGTGGAGATCGTTGAGGAGAGGAAACGGCGGGTTCAGGCCGATGTCGATGCCCAGAAGCTCGTCAATCCGCATACTGCTGCCGCTGCGCAACAGGAGTTTACCAGAGAAGAGCTGGCTTCGTGGGATACAAGTGTCCGGTCGTGGCTGCCAAGAGCCGCGACTTCGATGAGCTTTCGGCGGACGCAATTCGCGCTGATATCTGACAATCTCACTATCCCGTACCCGAGAGGCGGATCGACGTACGAGACGGTCATGTTGACGTGGAGAAGAGCAATGGAGGTGCTGGAGAAATTGCTCGATAACTTGCCTCAGCAAGCGTGCGACCGGGCAGTCATCTGCGGCATACGGTCTTGGCATCTCTATCCCGACCTTCTCGTCTTCCAGACCGAGGCCACCAAGGTGTCCTTCAACGATCCGCTGTTCCCAAACTCGGGGATTTTGAGCCTGGGACTCGAGTACAAGGGCAAGCCGGCCGAAGGATTTGTGAGCTGGTCGCTTGCTTTGTCTCACCTCAAGTACTATGGGGACCCCGTCCCTGTCCGAAGCAGCGAGCAGCTAAGCCGGGTGCGCATGTCCCAACTCTGGCTCGTTACGCTCGGGGCAATCTTTTCGCAATGGAACATCCCGTACACAAGCTTCAACACTGCCCTCGCTTGGTTTCAGGAGCTTGGCAAGAAGCTGAATCCCGTCCATGATCAACGACATAAGCTCTCGTGGCTGCTCCAGCTGTGCACGGCAGCGACGGACCTTGACGGAGACGAGGGTCAAGTCGCACCATTGCTTGTCAAGTACGGTTGGAGAAGAGGCGCCAGATTCCTGGGCGACAAGGCCCATCATGGCATGCGGGAGCCATTCTTTGGCCTGTGCAATCCTCATATCATGGGTTCCCTCGACCACAAGGCGGATGTGGAGTGTGGAATTGAATATCTTCGCCGCGTCAGCTCTATTCTCCATTTGGGCGAGGAGGATGCCGTGATCGAGTACCATGGAAACCTGCTGGGGCACGACTACCGCGAGCTGGCCACCGTACACCCAATCGAATACCACCTTGCGGAGCGTGGGGATGTTAGCCGCGGTGAGATGAGCGCACCGAAACGACATGCAAGGTGGTTGCACTATCGTGTTCCCGACGACCCGATGGGTGAAGCCGAGTTTGAGAGGGCCGTTGATGAAAGACGGCGGGAGATCGAAGCGATGGGGGAGAGTTGCAAGATAGTCGTGGGGGAGGAATACATGTTGTCTGCCAGGCCAAAATCGGACGACAAGCGAAAGTCTCTGTGGAGAAATCCCCCGAACCTCTTCCAAAAGCGGTCGCCGGTGGAGCTCCGACATTTCACTGGCCCGTGGGAATTCACAATTACAAGCTTCGATCTCTGGGTAATCGATAAACCAGTGGACTCCGTCCATCTTCAGCCATTGACACCAGCCCAGCTGAAAGTCGGGTTGGGCAAACTGGTCACCCCGGAGCAAGGACTGACATGGCTCCGAGGTATGGCATCGACCGAAAAGCTTCTTGGGTATTTCCTAGCAATCGTTAATGTAAGATATTACGCGGTGAAGAGAGGGCCGAAACCTTGTGGCTAACTCGGAGATTTGTAGTATCATCCTACCGTGACATTGTCGATTTCGGGTCAGCAGGTGCAAAAGAGAAACGCATCTCGGGGCTTGAAACGAAAGCATTCAGCGCAGCAAGATGTGCATACGGTCGATACCACCAACGAGTCAATTCTGGACCATGGGATGGCCGCTTTCAAGAAAGAGCCAGACGTTGACAAGGGCGACCCTACCGGCTGTTTCCTCCTCATCACTGCTCATATCCATCGCCCAACGAATTGGCTGCTGTCGCTGCGGAGCCTCGAGATTGCCACACAGGTGTACAAGACTCTCCCTGGAGCCACCGTTTCATGTGAAGTTGCCGAGCAAGAGTTGCTCAAGGCACGCTGGCTGCCCGTCTCCATCACAAATATGATCCAAGCCGAAGCGAATATTATCCGCCATTTCAAGGATGCTGCTTCCATCTCGGTCGCTCAGCACCTCAGCAAGATGACGCGGGCGCAGTGTTTTGCTTGTGTAGCCATGTTTCAGTCCGGCCGATTCAACATCGACCCAGAGAAGCTCAATGAAGTGGTGGCGCTTTGCTCTGAGGATTCCATCTTCGTCGCTGAGATCCTGCTCTCAGATCCGAGCGCTGACCCCTCTCGGCTAGGAATCCGGCATATGGTGGGCAACATCGGCAAGACCGGCATGACGTTCATGGTATCGCCACTGGAGCCTCGCATACGGCCGCTAGGACATGACGCGTCCCTAGTCTCACATCGGGGTTATGATGGGGCGCACGGGAATAGCTTCAAAGGCACATCGCTGCACCTGTCATTCACCACGTGGACCATGCCGTTGGAGTGGGAAAACACAGGCGAGATTGACCAGGAGACCTTCCTGCGGGAGTCGGTCGTGTCGGTGCAGGACAATGGCAAATGGGTGGCCGACATTGACGTCCTGGGCATCGAGAAGAGCTGCCCGGACGTCATCTCGTTCCAGGACTGCGACTGCAAATCTGACCCCAACGGCCAGGCATTGACCCAGAACGTGGTCTCGATTGAGTCATGGGAGGAGTTCCTCGACAAGCCGCCTTGCGTCGGCGTACTGCAGACAAATGACAATTGGGTAGCTCGGCTGGCCGCTGTGTCGATCTTGATTCAGCAAGGTAACGGACATACTGCCATCATCCTGGACAAGGGAGAAATCTGCTGGAATTGCCTAGAGGAGGCGTACTCGGACCCGGAGCCGCACATCCCGCAGTTCATCATCATTTAGACCTGGGAGGTGTTGTGGGTGGGTGCAGAGGTCGAAAGCAAATGATTTCGTGCGGAATTCGTTGTAAATTGTGCCCAATCCGTTGCCATTATCGTCTTTGCAAAAAAAAAAAAAACGTCGGAACCGCGGGATCGCCATGAAACTTTGGCTGTGTGTGTTCAGAGCTGGACTTTAGAGGGGAAGCGACGGGGGCCGGTTTGCCGCAGATGGGCTGGCGGTCCAGGGTCTCGCCTTCCTCAACGAAGAGGCTTTACGGGCTAGAATAGTGGCCTCGGAGCGACACCGCCTACAATTCCACGGAGGAAGTCACGAAGAGCAACGAGGAACTGGCCGACCTTAGGACACTGTGCCATGATGGCTGCCTACCAGGTAGGTAGGTCGGCAATTCACACCATCTACCAACCAGTCTGCTCAAATTGCTGGCCGTATCTCTGAAAACCTCAGCTTCCCGAGGCCACTCAAGTGACTGTGTGCCTCTAATATAATGTGGCCGTGTCGAACCAGGTCAGGCGCAACCCATATTCCCGACCTCGCCTAGGTACTGTATTGCAGATGCAGTTCTTGGATGCATTGGGATAAAAAGCCCTGGAAAACTTTCATTCCAACAGAAAAGGAAGGACCAGAAGATGTACGAGGTCTGCACAGACCACCAACGTCTGGCAGCTCCTTCCCGGTCCAAGTCCACGCCACACGAAACGGTCACAGTATAGAGGCGCACGGTCACAGTATAGAGGCGCACGGTCACTTTAGTGGCCTCGGCATTCGTAGAGCTCCTTCTTAACCTTCTCTCAATTGTCAGACGATTTGCAACCCCGCTCCACTCCAAGGCAACGATTCCAAGAGCTCACACAGCAGTAGCCCATTCAGGATACTCCTCGTCCCTCCTCGGCTTCGAAGCCACGTCGCGATCCTTCATGTACTCCTCTAGCGGCAACTGCTGAAACTGGCTGCGATTGCCCATGTCCACGCCCCTCTTCTGGATATACCGCGCATACCCCATCGTCTCCCGCTTCCATTCCTCCCTGCCAACCTTCCCCGAAATGTAGTCCGCAAGAATCATGGCATCAAATGCAGCCTGCGACGTCGACGCGACGGTGTGCGGCCGGAACCCCGCCAACGCATCGCCGATCAGCACCACCTTGCCGCCCAGAAATTCGTGCTCCGGGCTGATCACGTCCGTCACCGCTTGTACGAACGGCTTCTTGGCCTTGCACACAATCTCGGCAAATTGCGGTGGAAGCCGCTCGCGCGCGATGGCCCGCTGTTTCTCCCACGCCGCGGGGTCTGTCATGCCTGGCGGAAGCGTGATGCGATGCCGCTGGCCGTTGCGGTCAGTTAGGATCTCGTTGAGCTCCGGTGACCCCTCGGCAAAGTTGGTGTAATAGACAAAGTTGATGAGGCGTTGGCCCGGCTCGACGGTCCCATTGGCGCCGGGGATCAGATACGCGAGGATTTGCACGCCTGGGCCGTGGAAGAAGGTGAAGCGCTCGGCAAAGGTCTCGCGGGTCTGAGGACTGGCTTCGTTCTCAGGGACCGTCCCGCGAAGCGCGCAGTACCCGGCATAGGTGCGCTGCACGTCGGAGGCGAAGAGCGAGCGGACCGTGGAGCCCGGACCGTCGGCGCCGATGAGGCGGTCCGCGGTCATGGAGCCCGTGACTTGCGGGTCGCTGGTGCATTTCCAGAAGACTCGGACGCCGGTGCCGTCTTCTTCGATGGCGGTCACGGTGCGGTCATGGAGGTGGATTGCGGCGCCATGGGACGGATCTGGGGGTGGGACGTCGCAGTATGCGCTGGCTTTGCCGTCATAGTTGGCGCGCATGATGTGGTATGTCAAGTCCCACTATTGGCCGTCGATGTTAATCCCACAACTAGGCCGCTTCCGTTCCTCTCCACTGACAATATCGACCCCACTCACCGAGCTCATGTCGTGCACCGTATCCAGCTTGTTGACGATATTCCCCTCCTGGTCGACATACTGCCTTCGCGTGGACCTGACCGCTATTGGCCGCTTGCAGCGATTGTATTTCTCAAAGAACTCGAGAGCGTCGCCGCCAGCTACGATGCCTGCGCCTTGATCGTGCAGCAAGGGTTTTGGGTTTCTCTCCAATATCGTCGTGTCGTGGCCCAATGCCTTCAACGTGATGCCCGCCGCCAACCCTCCCAGAGACCCCCCGACCTGTTGGCCCCGTATTAGCGCGCAACTCTTCCATCATACCACCTATGCCTTAGACTTAGATTTGAGAGTTTGATTTTTCATACAATTATGAAATGCATCTTCGCCCGTGACTCAGGTTCGTCCATTTCACTTCCTTGGAGATGATACGTTGACCGCGCGACCGCACACACATGGAGAACCTGGAAAGAACCAAGTAAAGATAGAGGAGAGGGGCAAAGTGCGGATGGTTGTACCAACACATATTTACCCTTCGGCAGTTGCACTGGACGGTTCAGAACGGCAGCGAGATCAGGCGGTGGTTTGGTGAGATTACGTCACTAACTGCTATGCAGGACAATGCTGGTGGAAATGCAAGGACCTAAGGACTTTGCATGCCAGAGCACTTCGCAATCATCGCCATGCCTTATTCAACCCCAGCAACTAATTATCTCATGACATGAGACACGAAATCATTGAGGCGCCCAAAATCACTGACAAGGTTCCCGATCTCAGCCGCAAAAACCGAGTCACTATCTGGTGGCGTGCGACGTCGAAGGTACCCAGCCTTACCACTGTCTACGTTGTCGCATTGGATCCGGGGGTCATGACTCGGGACTCTGCCCATGATCGAGAGCAGTTGCCGTCAAGTTACGACAAGGGTCACAATTCTGCATCAAGCGGAGAATCTAGTGGTACAAATCCAAATTTTATATCGCAATTAAGTTCGTAGCTGATGTCTCATACATATAGCGTCAACTCAGGGACTTCGACTTTTATCCGGCCCCCTGTCAAGTTTTTTAGGACGACCGCAAAAAGCATCCACAACTCCACAAGCTGAGTCTGACGTTATGAGTCACAACATTACAACCCACTTCAACAATTGCAACAACCGCAACAGCTGCGTGGCGCAGCGGAAGCGCGCCGGGCTCATAACCCGGAGGACGTCGGATCGAAACCGACCGCAGCTAGATTAAGATCTTTCTTTTTTGCATCACCATCTCCGTTGATGTCGAATGTTTTTGTTTCGCTCTCTATTGTTTTTTCGCTTTCCTGGTTCTTTCCCTTGACTTTGTCGTGCAGGACACTCCCGGTGGGTTCCTTGGAAAGGGTTACACGACTGAATGGGCTCGCATCTTGAACATCCCATGATTTGCCATTCGTGCTCTTTCTTTATGATCACACATTTGCTGTTCGTCATTCCCACAATCTGATCATGGTATCGTTTCATTCACGACGATTTCTCATGCATTCCACAAGTTTCAAAGATCGATACGACCTAGTTGAGTGTTGTCAACTACTTCAGCGTCCATTTCTCGTCCATCCGCAAAGTTCCAAGTAGGTTCTGTGAACCTGAACTCGGACCCGCAGTTGAAACTAACATATTATCATGCCCAGATCATAATTACATCCTTCATAACTCGTTTCTATATTCAAGAGCGCATCCCGCCTCATGCCGCATTTTCTCCAACCTCTACATCACGCTTCGGCTCTGTCGTTTGACCAGCATATGTCGACTCCTCGTGCTTTGCCGGCGCATGATGGATGCTACTCAACCCGGTCCCGCGACTGACAATCGTAGAAAGCCGCGAGTGCCTGTTGCTGGGATGCGCGACCAAGCCCAACCACGGCAGCCACCCGACCAGCAGTCTCACGGGCAGCGTCCTGACCACTAGCTGGTAGCTGTCGGCGCGCGCGGGGGGCAAAGGGGCGCCGTCGGCTGAGAGGACTACCATGTGGTTGATGATCTCGGCCCCCGGCGGGAGTGTCAGATCGCCTGGCTCGGCGTGGTCGGCGGCCTTCTCGGGCGCCTCGCCAAATTTCACCTTGAATATCTGGTATAGGATGCGGATGAAGCTGAACATGCCCAGCAGGAAGGGCAGCAGCTGGCTGGGCAGCTGCAGCTGGCCGTCGTGGCGGCCGCCGAGAACCCCGGCGATGTGGTTGTAGTTGAGCGTCATCTCGACTGTCACGGCCGAGAAGATCAGCCAGAAGAGGTTGGCCACGCGGAGGAAGTAGTACATGTATTTCAGCCTGGCGGTCGCAAGTGGTCAGGTTAGATGACGGCACAATCTCAAAGGCAAAAAAAGAACATGCCACTCGGAAGGGGAAGGAGGACTCACTCCTTATGGGTAAACCCGGTGGCATATTTCGACCGGTTCGCATTGCTCCATTGCCTGAAGCTCAGCAGCCCGCGCACGTTATTAAAGGCCGCGATGCCCGCCAGACTGGAGACGATAAGCATGCCGCCAAAGTAGGCGATGCACAGCATGCTGACGACCATGTAGTAGTAGCGGATCCCGCCGTCGGCGCGCATCTTGGCGAAGAAGAAGGTGTAGGTGGTGGAGCACTCGATGGGGTTGGGCGGCGTGGACCCGTCGTCGGGGCCGATGGGGCGCAGGAAGCTGTTGATGCCGTACAGCCAGAACCAGAAACCAAAGGCGCTCACGGCCAGGCTGACGGCCAGGCGGAGGTGGGTGCCGAAGCCGCCAAAGTGGCGGACGGCGCGGGCGCCGTGGTTGTGGTACAGGCGGGTGCGGTAGCCCCAGATGCTGAGGATGCCGAAGACGGTGCCGCCGCAGAGGTGCATCAGCACCAGCCCGTCCACCTGGTTGAGGTCCTTGGTGCGCGCGTCGTTGGTCATGGCGATGAGCAGCGTCAGCAGGAAGATGGTGCTCGTGTCCGACGCCGGCCCGAACTCGGACGGCAGGATCGTGTTGGCCACGTAGCTGCCCAGCCACGCAAAGTAAACACCCAGCCGCACCCCCAGCCCGTAGTAGTCGGATGCCCGCTCGCTCTGGCACTCCAGGTAGGCGGCGCCATCGCGCGGCAGCAGGGCGGCGCTCCAGTCGGCGTACATGATCGCGGGTGGGTTGCGCGAGATGATGTGGACAGAAAGGCTGTGTGTTGCAGTAAGGGAGCAATATGCGTTGCAGGTTTTGGACGCCCCCGATGGTGTCAGAGGGGCAGCTTTGCCTTTTGTAACTTGAAGTCAACAGCTGACTACCAGGTAACCCGTAGGATCAGCAACTAGTTAGGTAGCTATGTAGCTACATCCCTACCTGGTCAACGGGTTTGTCTAGCCCCTGCAAAATGAAATCTGACGTGGTTGGGCGGCGGGTTCTGACCCTGGGAGGAGGGAAGCACGCTTCAGGGGTGCGTCTGCCTTACAAGGCTGGGAGCCCCATCGCGCCAGAAAGCTTGTGACGGTTAATTTTCCGCGAGCCTGACAATGATAGTAACAGTAAACTAACAAACTCCAACCCAGACCAGCGCTACTTTCGATATGTTTTCACCTTGCCCCGACTCCCCTTTATACGTACCCCTCGACATTAACGCTGAACGACAACAAAATCCACTGTGACGAGCCCGATAAGAGGTCCGCCTCAGCACCGGCCTAACTCAGGCAGGCAAGGCGAGATGCAGTCCATCGTGCGGCTGGCACCAACCGTCAGCGCAATGCAACGCTGCGAGTGGACGCCCCACACACATGGCAATAGCGATGCGGCACAGGATACCCGTCTGACAGAAAACCGGCAGGGTTCCATGCAGTGTTCTTCGATTTTCTCGCTGCCCGATGGGCGTTCTGTCGTGCCATCCCCACCCAGCTGTGTGTTCCCTGTCACATTGTCGCGGTTGCCCAGCCTTTCTGGGGTGCAGTGTGACGTTCATTTCGGGTCGGTTTACGAGTTACCTTTTTGCGATAATAGTCTTTTTGCTGGTGATTTGTAAGCGAGGCTCTGGGGGTTGTCGGACACTTCACCCACTGGCATGATTGGCATGTTTTAGAAGCGCGATAATATCTGGCACAATATTAAGACTTGGGGAGTGTTGTAAGGATTATGTACATGTACGGCAATATTTACCAAGTCAGGTACCTATGTTTTAGTGGAGTTATGTTCATTGAGCGACCGACTATTATCGGGTAGAGTTTCTCCCAGCAATAAATCAGGTTTTGTTTCCATTGGGCCTCGTGCAGCTAATGAATTAATCGTAACTAGCCCCAATTCAGTTTTTAGTGCATGACCACCAAGCCGTGATCCATTAGTTAAGGCTGTTGTTATTGTCCATGTTTAACGTTACGAGTAGAGCTTAAAGATTGCCTCCCTTAGGGTATTGGGCGCACTGCAGCAGTATTCCAACTCTGTGATGAGATGACGGAGGCTGGAGCGAAAGGAATTGGAACCACGCGGTGTAATAAAACACAGGGTAACGCGGACGCAGCAACATTTAGCAGGCCTGGTTTGTGGTTTCAAGATTATCCATGAAGTCCTGAGCTTGAACTTGGCACCGTGCCTACGCACCCAAAGGAAGTTTGGGTCCATTGAAAGAAGGAATGGCGACGAAAACCCCACCCTCTTCTATACTCGCCCCTTACATCCATCTCAACCTCCCGGGCCCTCTCGCTCCGCCTCTTCGCCTTCGAAGCGCTGTCACTCGCGCTCATTCTTCAATCTGGCCTCGTCCTCGCACCCACTCTCGTGTTTTTTTATCCTTAATTACTGAGTCCTTGGCAGGCTTCACCCCATCCCACGTACGCCGGCCAGTGTCCCCAGCCGCCACTGGGTTTGTTCGGCTCCGTTTTGATGTATGCCGGTCGATGGAGCGCGGCCGGTTCCCCCTTATTAATCTAAGCGGCGGAGGCTGAGCTGCCAAAACAAAAGGGACAAATGTGGGCATGTTGAGTCCAGGCCCTCACGGAGCTCGGCAACAGTCGGCTTGTCAAGTTAGGCATTCCGCGACGATGGTGTTGAGCTTGCAGCTATGACTAGCCGGTTTTTGGATGTTATCACATGATGCGCACTCACAAAGTTGGGGACCACCTTTGTGTGGGTGGTGGGATTGGAGCTTGAATGCCGCGTTTAGGTGGGTGAAATGAGTGATTTGCCAGCGCGTGACAATAGGAATCAAAGGCGGGCACATGTACTTGGTACCAAGCGGTGACCTAGGTAGGTCGGTATAAGGTCGTCCTTTTAACCCTGCTTTAGCTAAGAGTCTGGGAGTTGCTACCAACCGCCTGGAAAACAGGCACCCCGGGTTTTGGTGTCATTGACTCAAAGATAAAGGTTAGTCCACTCACAAATACGTGGCAAAAGGAGGAAGCAGGCTACCTACGTGTCGGTTGAACGCGGGGGCCAACGAAAGAACTTGAACCGGACCGGCCCGCCTCAACTAATACATGTAAGGATCACGGACGCAAACACCAACAGGACCCGGTCCATATTGATATCGAATTCGTGATTACAAAGCAGGGCGTTGAGTACCTCCTAACACACACCTATACATAAATCCCACTCTGGAGTTTTCCTCTGCCCGCGCCGGCTCCTCTCCCTCTCTGGCGAGGGGTTTCGGGGGCGTGTTTTAATTGGCTGGTTGGCATAGTACGGTGGCCTGGCGGGAATGGTACTCGCGCCCACGAAAAGATCCCCCGCCCAGGGTCTGAGGAACTGAGATAAGGTGTCCACAGACTTGACTTTTTTTTTTTTTTTCGCGGCATTGTACTCGCCGGGAAGATTGAAGAAGATGCATAATATTTCTGAGCACCGACGGTACCTGCACGCTCTACTTGTGCTTGAACTTCGGCGCCCTCTTCTCCAAAAACGCACCCACTCCTTCCTCAAAGTCCCCCAACCCAAACGTCTGATAGTAAAGCTCCTTCTCCCGCGCCATTCCATCGGCCAGGTGCATAGCATCAGCTTCCATAACTTCAGTTAGTCTATCCGTTCCATCCAGTCAAACAGTCATGGTAAAGCGGATCAGATACTTCACCAGCTTTCGCCCAACCAGGGACCACTTACCAGCCAAAACCCCCTCCCTCCCCCTTCTAACAACCTCCCTCCCCATCTCCGCAATCCTCTCTGCCAACTGGATAGCTTCCCCCAGCACTTGTCGCTTCTCAAAAGTCTTATTCACCAATCCAAACCTCTCCAACTCCTTACCGCTAATTGTATCCCCGGTCAAAATGAGTTCCATAGCCTTGTGCTTCCCCAGCGCCCTCGTTAGCCGCTGCGTCCCGCCCGCGCCGGGCATCGTCCCGATTTTGATCTCGGGGAGGCCGAATGTTGCGTCGTGGCTGGCGTAGATCATGTCTGAGGCGAGGGCTATCTCGAAACCACCGCCTACCTGGGAAGATAAGATCTACGTTAGCTAGCGGCAAAATGGCTGCTACCCAACGAAGAGTAACCCACGGCATGGCCGATCACGGCGGCGATGATGGGTTTCGTGGATCTCTCAAAGGCGTCGTTGAGATTTTTGAGGAAGGATATGCGCCGTGCTTCGTCTGTGGTGAGCTGGGAGAGTTCTTTGATGTCCATCCCGCCTGTGAGGGTGGGTGTTAGCATTGCTTGTGGTTGGTGGGAGGTGGGCAAGACGATGTGTACTGCAGAAGGGGCCGTCGGGGAGGCCACTGAGTACGATGACCCGAATTTCGACATCACCTTCGAGAGTATCGAGGACCCCGACCAACTCCCTCATCATGGCATGATTGAAGGCATTGCGCTTCTCGGGACGGTTGAGTTGAACTATCGCAACGCCGGTTTCGGATCTCAAGTCGAGCTTGAGATAGGAAGGCGCTGTCATGTTGACGATAGTTGCGGTCTCGTCCGGCCCCGCGGTTTTGCGGTGGAAGTATGTGGCAAAACGATTGAGGAACGTGATCCAATCGTGTCCGGGGTAGCGGTGGGAGTCTTAACGACGATTGCTGGAGAATCTCGATCGAATATGGTCTCTCGGCGTGGACCTGCCCCGTCTCGGAGATGAGGACACGTACCGTACAGCTCCCTTCATGTAGCATGGCCACCGACGCAATGCCGACTGTGAGCCAGACGAAGGAACTTTGATGGTCCCCTCCTGGGGGTTGTAATACTATCGCATACTGCCGATTAACCGTTAGTCTTAAACACGTGAAAGGACCCCTTTTTACCAGGTCTGCGTGCAACCTTAACTTCTGGTCCCCATACCAGCGTAGCACCCACCACCATTTGTCAGGCTCTCATCATCACTGCCCGGGGCCGTATGAGCTGACTGAGCATAACGAAACGGAGTAGCCACATAAGCGACTGTGACCTTTCCGATGCAGGGTCCACCGGCGACCTCCGTGTTTGGGAATGGGTCTGGGTTAGATCGCGCGATGCAACATCCGCGTGCGCATAAATCCCGCCTGGGAAGGTGACCCGTGGTTCGGCCCACTGTTACCGCCGGTCTTGGAACATCGGAAACGGAAATCACCGTTCTGGTGCTCGGCGGGTAGCAAGCTGTTGACCGAACATGGTGAATCAAGATGGCATCTAATTAATATCACAAGCAAAAAGATGGCGGCAATAAAAGGCGCTCGTGTTCGTGTCATGCTGTGATCGAGGGCAGGCATGCGCGTCAGTCCTTCTGCTCAACTTTCAGGTTAGCAACCGTCAATATGGGGCCCTCGCTCGAACTCCCGACTTTTCACTCACTCGACCACCTTTCTTCCGAGGACAGGCGCCTCTTCAACCTCTTTGGGCGCGGGAAAGTGGTGACACCCCCCTACACCGTCGTTCATCACGCTTTTGAAGCCATTGCGGCAGCACATCCCGAGGCCATTGCAGTTCGACAACATGATGGAGCGACCATCACATACGAGGAGCTGGACCGCCGGGCCAATATCCTCGCCAACAGTCTCATGAGATCTCACGGCTTGGTAAAGGGGGACCGGGTGGTTTGCGTCTTCTCACGATCCATCGAGATGGTCGTCTGCATCTTTGCTGTCCTCAAGGCTGGAGGCCAGTATGTTCCTGTCGATGGAGGGGTGGCGCCAGTTGAGACTCTTGCGCACCAGATTGTCGACAGTGGCGCCTCTATTGTGCTGTGTCTGCCGAAGCACAAACCCAAGGTCGAACAGAGCGAGTTGTCTGCGCGGGCGCGTGTGGACGTTGTTACAGTTACTCGGGAAAGCGCCAGGTGGATGTCTGGCGATTCGACAAGCCCGAGGGTTGAGGTGCATCCGGAGGACGGCGCATACGTGATATACACGTCGGGCACGACGGGAAAGCCCAAGGGTGTTGATGTTCGACACCGAGGGGTGACCCATATGCTGTTAGTGGAGCCCGCAAAGTTGGGCATCACGGTGGGTGTCAAGGTTGCTCAGCAGCTCAACGTCGGGTTCGATATGTGTAAGCCCGAAGCCCCATTTTTCAGGCGCGGTTTCTCGAATACTGACGAGGGGCTCTCAGGCGCGTGGGAAGTACTGGCAACTCTCATGAACGGCGGGACTCTTTGCACTCGTGGCAGCGGCGACGAGAACTGGGCCGATTGCCTTGGACGAGTTGATGTCGTGATCTCGACTCCCACCATCGCTCTCAAACGCTTCCCTCGACACGAAGACTTCCCAAACATCAAGACCATCGCTGTCGGAGGCGAGCCGTGCCCTCTAACGCTGGCTGATGACTGGGCGCCACACGTCAACTTTTACAACATCTGCGGTCCAACCGAGATCAGCATTCTCAACACAGCCCATCTGCACCAGAGGGGAGCACCGCTGACGATCGGCAAACCAAATCCCAACACAAACTTGTACATTCTGAACGAGGATGAGACCCCGGCCAAGATTGGCGAGCCCGGCCTCATGTGGGTTGGTGGAGCAGGTGTCTCGCCGGGCTACCTCAACCTGCCGGAGCTGACGTCAAGACGATACAAGCGGGATAAGTTTGTGGCCGACGGGTCCATGATGTTCAACACCGGTGACATCGGGCGCTGGCTACCGGGCGGGTCGATTGAGACGCGGGGCCGTAAGGATGATCAGGTCAAGATCAATGGCTTCCGGGTCGAGCTCGATGGGGTGTCGCGCGCCATCGAGGCACATCCCGGCGTCATCAAGGCTTGTGCGCTTCATCTCGACGGAAAACTCTGGGGCTTTTACTCTTCCGCAGTCGAGATACCCGCCGAAGATGTGCGCACCACAGTGAGCAGATGTCAGCCGTACTATGCCGTTCCCGTGGTCTGGCGACGTGTATCCGAGTTCCCCTTGACCGCCAACGGCAAGATCCACAAGCGCGCCCTGATGCAGATTGCCGCCGAGGCGTCGGAGGACAGCCAGAGCCAGAGCCAGAGCCAGAGCCAGAGCGAGAGCGACATTGGCGAAAAAGACCAAGTGGCCGTCGAATTGCCCCCTCCACAGAAGTGCAGTTTTCCCGGATGGTTGTGGTTGCGCTACACTGCTCTCTCCGCGTACCGCACACTCTTTATCTTCATCATGGTCGTCAACGCTGTCGGATTTGTTGTCATGGTGTGGAAGAGCCGCCGCCCAGATGGTTCATGCGAACTGCCGCTGTCGAGTCTCTCCACCGCCGTCGGTGCTAACCTCTTCGCCTCCGTCCTCCTCCGCCAGGACTACGTCGTCAACCTTGCCTTCTGGCTAGCCTCTCGACTCCCAACGTCAGCACCTCTCTGGATCCGCCGCCGCTTCGCCCACGTCTACCACTACGGCGGGGTGCACTCTGGATGCAGCGTCGCCGCCTCCCTCTGGTGGGTGATCTTCACACTCACCGCTACCCTCGGACGCGCCGCCTACTTCCCCCGTCTCGGTACCGCCGTCCTCGCCCTCACATACCTCATCCTCACCCTCCTCCTCTGTATCCTCGTCATGGCCTACCCCACCCTCCGCGCCAAACTCCACGACCAATTCGAATGGACGCACCGCTTCTTCGGCTGGACGGCTCTTGCTCTCGTCTGGGCACACCTGCTCGTCAGCAGCGCGTCTCAAATCCCTCCAACCCAGCCCCTCGGTCCCTCCCTCGCTCGATCGCCGACGCTGTACCTCCTAGCCCTAACGACCCTCTCCATTGCCCTCCCCTGGTTTCGTCTCCGCCGTGTGCGCGTCACACCCGAGCCTCTCTCCTCCCACGCCGTCCGATTGCACTTTGACTTCGCCACTCCCCGCCCGTGTTCCTCCATCGGTGTACGCATAACAGATCGCCCGCTCGTGGAGTGGCACGCCTTTGCCGGGATCCCGTCGCCCGACCCTGCTGGCAAGGGCTTCTCGATCATCGTATCCAAGGCAGGCGATTGGACAAGCCGCATCATCGCCAACCCTCCCACGTCAATCTGGACCCGTGGAACGCCAGCCAGCGGTGTCCTGGCGATCGCGCCGCTGTTCAAAAAAATCGTACTCGTCGCGACCGGGAGCGGTATCGGCCCGTGTTTGCCCGTGATCATGGAACGGAGGGTGCCGTGCCGGATTCTGTGGTCGACCAAGAACCCGGAGAGGACATATGGTCGGGAGATCGTGGAAACGGTCAAGAGGGCGGATCGGGATGCGGTGATTTGGGATACGGGGAGCAAGGGACGGCCGGACTTGGTGAAACTCGCGTGGGAATTGTACAAAGAGAGCGGCGCGGAGTGTGTTTGTGTTATTAGCAACGGGAAGGTGACGAGGATGGTGGTGTTTGAGCTGGAGTCGCGGAATGTGCCGGCGTTTGGACCGATTTGGGATTCGTAGCTCTCCGTTTGTTACTGGTACTAGTTCAATGGGCGGGTTTTGTGCGGCTCTAACGCTTTTCGCGCGTGTGCGCTGTTTTCACCGCGTCCTCTAGAGGTTTCTTCCCGAGTTCTGTGTCCCAATCTCTGTCTTCGGGTGTCCAGCTGCATCTCGGTCCCCTGCCCGGACCCCAGAGAACAAGCGTGAGGAGACACGTATAGACAAGGCCAACAGTGCCGCGTCCGGGGGGGTTGGGGAGGTATGCATAGATGGGCTCTGGGTTACGGAGTTCCAGGGGTAATGACAGGCTTGGCACGGGCGAGGTGTGTGGGCAATAGTCCACAAAGCTTCTCCCGAATTCCGTCGAGCATACTTACGGCCTCCAAGCCACACTACGCAGTCGGAGACTGGCAACCACATATCGGGTCGCTCTCACCCGAGCTCGTCGAACTTGCGCACCTCCGCTACGACCTGCTCGGCAAAACCACCGACAAGCTCCTCCTCTGGTCGATCGTAGAGAGCTTCGCCGATCGCTTGCACCCTCTCCGCGCCAGCCTCAACCGTCCTCCCTTGCCCTCTCCGTCCGCCAAATCCTCGACACCGACAATTCCCTACCGCGCCCCTTGGTCGGAAGGGTCCCCAACATACGCCAGACCAGTCCGAGTTCTACAATGCAGCGTTATCGCGGGGTGGGTGCGCAAAGGCAGTATGCCGGTCAGCCTCGCCGAGGCGAGCTCGTTGGACATCTACGCCGCCATTCAATCCGCCAGCGTCTGCGCATGCATTGAGACATGCAACATTGACCCTCGCTTCCTAGACCGCTTCTAATAAGCTGCGAGGATATGCTCCCAAGCCTGTCAAAACGTCTCCTCGTCTCGCCCCCCTATTTTAAGCTTTACCTTCTATATTGTCCCGACCACTGTGTTTAACCTCAAGCCCTTCCGCAATATCTGGTCCCAGATCGAGAGCGAACATGCCAGACGAACTAATCTCATGGATCGTAGCGGCAGCGTCACCTAGCACCGCTTCTCTGTGGCCATCCTCGCAGTCCAAATCAGCCACGTCCGCCAAGTCCGTCTGGCTAGCCGTGATGCTGTTACCCCGCTCTAGAGACGTAAGAACCTCTCGAATATCAGTCGGTTCCCCTTCTTCCAAACCGCGTTCCGCCGGTTGTTGCAAGTCTGCCTTTGCCAGAAACGACTCTAACGTATTATTGCAGAGAGGGCAAGCCTATGAAAAAAAAAAAAAAAAAAAAAAAAAAAAAAAAAAAACGGTTCCTACCTACGCAGGAGCATGCATTGGAAGGCCAACCCAACCCTGCCGTTGCAAAAGCGAGAAACGGCTCATGAACGCGGCACTTTCTCTGGTCTTGGGCAAAAGCTCTTCGTCGTTGCGATTTGAAGCAGGCATACAGTGGAGTCTGACATCAGTGTCCATGCTGTCATGAAGCCCCATCCAGTAGCTGGCTGCTGCCAGCTTGTGACAATCTCTGCCAACTGCCTTGAGCTGGTCCAGCTTTCTCTGACTCTCCTTGTTTCCTTGCCTCGCCTCGTCCGCCAGCGCCTTCGACTGCTTCAGGTACGGACGTTGCTTGTTGAATACAGCCAAGTCGGCGTCGTAATTGACCGCTGCGTGCTTGACGCACGAAGAAGGTCTCAATTTCTCAGCGTTCTGCCGCGTGGCAATTAGCGCGTCAAAGAAGAAGACCTTGAACATCTCGCCCAGTCTCACACCATCGATACCGCCCAAATCCTTCTCTCCCGCGCCGAACACGCGATGCTTGTGGTGAGGCCAGAGCTGGGAGACCCATTCGCGCCGATTCATCAACGAACCTATCTAGGGATCCACTACTTGGTACTATTGGCGTGGTCGAGGTCTCATGTTTGCTGTTCGGCCTCCTTTGCTACGCTTAGTGACACAGCATTCGCTAAGCGAATTTTGGTGGAGTGTGAGCAACGATTCGCCGAAGCTGGCCCTAATAAGCTGGCCCTAATAAGCTGGCCGTTAAGTATCATCTGAGTCACATGCACAGTTAACATTGTGAATTTGAACGCCTCGCTAACCGAAATTTCTATAAAAGAAAATCAGGTCTCGCCTAACCATCCCAAGGAAACCGATATTACTATCATACATCATACTGCATGCGCCGTGACCTCTGACCCTTTGAAGTCGGCCTCTCGGAACGAGCTCGTTGTGCACGTCGACTTGGGCGTCGACATGCCGCCACGTATATGGTTCATCTCGAGGCACTTCTCCTCGTCCTCGTCCATCTTGTCCTCCTTGCCGATGCGCGATCCGAGCTGCGAGTGGCCAGCCGACCGGAAGGGGTTCAAGCCGATCCCGGCGCACCACTCAAGCCTTTTTATTAATAAAACAAACCAAACTCAATACCTCACAGTACATCCACAGAGGCCACTCTCTGTAGGGGTTTCAGGTATCTTGAGGTGCAATGACACCACACCTATTTCTCCTGACGATATTGATCCAACAAGAAAGCCTTGGGAGCCCGTCGAAAGTTGATAGGCGCCGAATTCCGCACGGACCACTTCAGTTTTACAGCCTGGATTGTTTTGACAACAGCAAGCTTCAAGCCACTCATCAGAGTCTGAAGGGTTCGAAAAAACAAAAGTAATTTGTTGCCGTCATCCTAGCTGGCACCAATTAATGTAGGGGTGTGGCACGAGTAGCATGAAAGAGGTGCTCGGCCTGGCGCGAAGTCTGGTTTAATGCACTCTTGGCACTCCCCTTTTTGAGCGGCCTCTGCCAGGAGATCCTGGTACCTGGACTTGCCCCGACATTCAAGGACGACCGGACCCCGGAACGGCCGCGACCGCAAGCATGTCCAATATGGCGTCCAACTCCACAGCAATCCTCCCTGATGGCATCTGGGTGACTGATCAAGCGGCGTATCTGTCTCGGGTCTATATTGGCGTCTCTGTTCCGCTCCTCGTCGTAACGACCACTGTCTTTTGTGCGAGGCTTTACCCTCGAGTATAGCCGAGGTGGAGGGTAGGCTGCGTAGAATGGTTTATCTTCGCCGGCTCCGTGAGTCGACGTGTTCTTCTGACCCTGTGCTCCCTTCCAGGTTGTCATCAATGATCCGTCTTCCTAACGACTTGAGGCGTAATAGGTCTTCAGCCTTGCATCGTGGGTGCTCCTCATGTTCCAGATAGTACCGACGCCATCCGTAATATCCTTCGCTCAAGCTACGAATGCCATCATGCTCGCCTTCTTCGCGATTCCCCTCTGGAACTGGGCCATGACCGCCATCAAGATCTCCGCGGCACTGTCGCTCCTTCGCGTCAAGAACAGCCGACCTTGGAAGGTCTTTTTCTTTGGAATCATAGCAGTACAAGGCGCCTACCGCATTGAAAACACCATATTCTTGTTCCAAATATGCCGACCCGTAAGCTAACCTCTATGCCCCGAGTTAATCCAAGCTAACCTGATCCAGCTGGCAGGGTGGTGGGATCTCAGTCGAGAGAATTCCGCCCAATGCACCGACGCTAACATTGTGCGTGTCATATCCACGGTCGGATCGGGTATTAACCTGGTGACAGACCTCTGCTTGTCTTTGAGCCCGGTCACATTGCTGTGGCGGATAAATCGGCCAGTTCGAGAAAGAGTACTGGTGTGTCTGCTGATGGGAATGGGCTTATTCGCCAGTTCCGCCTCAATAGCGAAGACCTTGATTGTCCTAGATTGGGAGCGTCGGCCAGGAGTCGATCTGTGGTCGATGGCGGTATTGATTGCGACCTGGACAGTGACGGAGCAATTTTTCGGTGTCATGGCTGCATGCTTCCCCTTCCTGAAGCTTCTTATCGAGAGATGTCTAGGTCACTTCGGTATCTCCTTGACTCAGTATCACACAAACGAACTCTATTCGGGAGGGCTGCCAGGCGAGAGGTTCCGAATGAAGCCTATTCCGGTATTATGGAGCAATGAGACAGACGAGCAGTCGAGACAGCACGAGAGTAATCTGATGGGAAGCCTACAGCGTCCCGAGGTTAAACCGGAGCCCACGGTGCTAGGTTACGCACTCCCGCTACCGACTTTAGAGAAGTCGGGATTGTCGAGTTGGCGAACTAATAGCGACGGAGCGGAGGAGAAAATGCCCAGGCAATCTAAGCTAAGCACCTCGGCCTCCCGAGTGAAAGCCCTTATGGCTTTCACCTCCACCGCGCGGCGTTGCGCCTCCACCCTCTGAAGCTTCGCCAGGGAGTCCCGGTGTGCCGCAACCGCTTGGTCGTATTCGACGTCCAGTTTCTTCTTCGCGTCCACCAACTTCTTGAGATACTCGTCGGAGTGGACGAAGTCGTCACAGGATGACGGCATACCCGCAGCCTGGCATTTGCCACAGCTGTTAGATTGAGCAGCCACACGACAAGGGAGGGATTTGGTTTGACACCGGGAGCAAGGAGGCACCTGCGATCCGAAGGCGTTGAGAGATTCGGCAAGCCGGAGACGACGCGAAGCGATAGATTTGCTGTTGTTTCTTGGGTTTTCTTTTGTTCATCCCGTTATTAATAGACATAGTGCGAGCCAGCCAAACAATTCAATCCTATCCTACTAGTCCTACCTATCGAATACGTTGAATACGGCCCTGACGATATCGAGGCTAGGCGTCTTATACTACCTAACGACGACGATCTGATCCTCTATTTAAGAATTATAATTAACTATAATTTAAAAAGGGAATACTATTACAGCATTACAAAGTATGGAGACTTGCCTTGCGGTTGAGTCAATACCAATCCACCACCTACCCGTTATATAATAGAGACCAAAGGGCAGAGACTTTATCTCTCCCTTTTTTATAAAACCATAAGTTCATTCACCCAGTCCTAGGTTGGCACCGAGACACCTGCATCCGTCTTTATAATAGTTCCTTCGGCCAAACCAAACTTGAACTCGGCCGACACCACTCCGAGTTTCCGGGCGTGCTCAGATCACCAGAACAAAACAAGCGCCACGGCCACCCACAGCACCAGCCCCATCACCGAGGGCTTCGTCACCGACTCAGCCCCTGCGCTCGCAGCCCCGTCAACTTGCCTCCCCACCGCATCGCCAAACGCACCCAGGACATTGCCGCGCGGGAAATACTCGCAAACAAGGAACCAACCCTTGTCCCCGCAGAGCTTCCTCCCGCACCCGACCGCCGTCGTGTTCTTCCACACTAGCTGCGTGAAGTGGCCCGTCTCCTGGCCAAAGTCCGGGTGGTCAAAGTCGTACTTTGCGCGCTCGTTGCCCCAGGCGTCGACGCAGCCCTGCACATCGGAGCAGCCCAGCGCGATGTTCTCGCCGTAGGGCCCGCCCGAGTGTGCGAAAGTGCAGTCGGCGTTGGCGTCGAGGTAGGCGGTGGCGAACTGGTCGAGGGTGGCGTTGTAGTTGACGGCCGAGGCGTTGTGCTGGTGCCGGAAGAGGTTGGTGCTGTTGAGGATCGCGGCGGTGAAGTCTGTGTCGGAGACGAACTGTGGGGACTGTGAGATTGGGATTGGTTTTGGTGACTCGGATCTCGACCTCGTTGAAGCGCCGGTCACGATGTGGGGGATGAATGGGACCCAGGGGGCAGCTTCGGCGGCTGCAGAACATGAAAGCAGCGCGACGGCTAAGAGAAGGCTGTTGGAACGGCTAGGGAGGCGTATTTTCAACTTGTGTACTACCTAAGGTAGCTTCGAGCTGGGGACCGAAGATGGGATGGCAGGACATGATGGGGGATCGGCGGGTGGTTTTATTCACAACGATAATAGAGTTGTGGGAAAATTGGACTTGTCTTCCCCTGTTCTGGCTTCGGCAAAACCTGGTTTGATATCGAGACTAATCCGGTCAGATGGTTGGCAGGCGCATGGCGGTTGAGAGATGAGATATGACGTCGGCGGTCGGTCCACACGGGAAGGTCCCTATGGCACGCTTCATGACAGGCGCCGCAGCGCTAGCTGGCAGGGTGGGTCGCTGCAGTGATACCTGGTACTTTCTTTCGCACGATATACAGGCGCTCTTGTTTCCGGGAATGGAGATAAATGTCGCCAATAGGTTAAATGCCTAGTATCATCGAACAGCTGACATCTTTTTTTTTCAATTTGCTATCTTGCCGTACGCAACTAGGCCCCAACTAAGATTCCGAGGCTCTCGCGCGATAAGTTGTGAGATCTAGGACTGAGTAGCTCTTACACCTTAACCTACCTTTGATAACCCGCCCGTCCTTCCTCACGCAACAGCACTTCGGACCCGACACGACATGCGCACGTATCGTTGCCCAACTCAAAAGCTTCGCATGACCACGATCGTTTCGCTCTACGCACGAACGACTACCCCCAGATAAACCCAGCAATCACAGTCCCCATTTTTACCCGTCAAACCTGGACAAACATGTCGTCGGAACCAAAAACCCGTGCATGTCCCTTCTCTCCACCCCCGCTCAGCCAATCATCTGCCCCTCCCCGCTCGCCTTGCACACAACCTCCAACCGCCACCCATCCGGATCGACCACAAACGCCGCAAAGTAATTCTCGCCATAATGCTTCCTTACACCGGGGACACCATTATCGCGCCCGCCGAACCCCATAGCCAGCGCATGGAACTCAATAACAGCCTCGCGGGTCGGCGCGTTGAAGGCGAGGTGGAACCCCGCGCCGGGCGGCCAGGCGTCGTCGGCGAACTCGAATATGTTTAGGAGCTCGTGCGCCTCGTCGACGCCGAAGCCTAGCGTGCGCGGTTTGCTGGTGGTGGTGTCGGTTGCGGCGGGCTTGGGCTGGGCTTCGCTGTCGTATACGAGGCGCAGGCCGATTGTGCTGAGCACGGCGCTGTAGAAGGCCTTGGAAGCTTCGTAGTTGCGGACTCCGATCGAGATGTGGCCTAGGGGGCTTGGGTGGGCTGCTGCGGTGGTGGTTTCCATTGTCGATGGAGGATGGAGAGATATGTTGGGGGCTTTTGGTGAGGTGAGTGATTCCTGGTTTTTCGAGAGTCTTGGCTGGGGTTTTTGAAGGGGAGCAAGTTCGGTTCAAACTACCAGGCAGGCATCGAATGATTGCTGTTGAGGTCGTTCGACGTCCACGCTTTGGGTGTGACGAACCCCGCGCCGTTGTGTGCCGCAGGTGTGCTAGGCTCGTGGTTCCAATGACCCTAACCCTGGTCAGCTCAATATCAAACGGTCTCGCATTTCGTCGACTTCCCCTACGCTTGCTGGACCACATGATAGAAGAATTTCAAACCGGTCAGTCTCGAGTTCCGTACCATCACCATTTTCTTTTCTTAGCATCTCCTACGCCTCGTCAGACATGATTCCAACTACAGCACAGCGAGAAAGCTTGTACTTCTTAGGCGAAAGGGGTGCGTTAGACTATTCTCTTCCTAGTAGGAAAATCCGGCTTGCGAGGCAACTCAAGTGACCGTGTGCTTTTATAGTGTGACCGTTTCGTGTGGCGTGGACTTGGACCGCGAAGGAGCTGCCAGACGTTGGTGGTCTTCTGGTCCTTCCTTTTAAACCGCGCTGACAGACCATCGGGATGCCAGATTGGCAACCTAAAATTTGGCCGCCGTCATCGCTCTCCCCACACTGACGGCAAACGGGGTTTTCCTCCTAGGCTTTCGGGGAAAGCTGCGTGTTAGTTGATCAAGTATCCCTCTTGGGTAGATAACTACCACAGCTATGGATTTTGCAAGCTCAAATGCATCGGCTTTGACCGCGAGTGAGAAAGAGGGATAGAGCTTCTGTTTATCCGCATTCAAATGGCTTGGGAACTTATGCGACGATCCCCTGACAGTCCAGGTTCCTCGTGGCTGTGACGAGACCAAACAGCGGCCGAGCTCCAAAACTGAGCCCAGGAAACAAAACACTTCCCTTCTTCGTCAGGGCAGCAGTATTTGCACCATCACAGCTCACACGCGCACAGCCAGTGAATGTGCCAGACGGATTTTAAGTCTCACATCTTCTACCAACACCAAGATAACATCAATGTTTCTCGCGAATTGCATCACTCCTATCTTTTGGTATATCTTGTCTGGCTAGGTCCCAACAACTCGATTTACTACTCCGCAAGCTTGGTGCCCCGCAAGTAGACCCCAGCGCGTACCTTTGCGCCGCCGCCGACGTCAAAGTCCTGCTGCATGGCCAACTCCGGGGCCGCCAGCAGCTCCTCGAGCGACACCTCTACCACGCCTCTCTCCTCCTCCTTGTCCATCAGTGCGATCCTCACCGGCGCGCCACCGGGGACCATTCCCGCGGTGACGGGGATGCGGAACGCCTGGTCAAACGACGGGTTCTCGATGTCGGTGCCGGGGGCGTCGGTCTTGATGGCGGTGCGGAACGCGAGATTGTCGCCCCACGTCACCTTGACGCTTGGCTGGAGGTCCTCGCGCTTGCCGGTGATGCCTCTCACGGACGCGACCAGCACGGTCAGTAGGCCGAGGATATCGGTCGGAGAAGCGCTGTCCTCGCTGAGACTGGTTGCGTCGGGGACAAGGTGCAGGAACTTGCCGCTGACGGTCAGCTTGTGGTCTGTCTCCTGCTCGTTGTGGCGCACGGCGAGCTCCTGCCGGCCGCCGGCGAGGAGGAGCTGCTTGACGGTGGTGGCGGCGATGCCGATGTCGTCGGAACCGGCCAGGTCGTCATCCTGGATGTCGGCCTCGATGATCTGGTCGTGGTCTGACACGATGAAGTCGTGCGTCTCGTTCCACGCCGGGTTGTGCTCGTCCTTGACGGTCGCCGTGCGCCACTGCGGCTCGGCCGACAGGCTGACCTTGACGAAGCAGTCGGGCACGTCGCGCGTGAGCCGCTTGAAGATGTTGTGCGACGAGCCGTCGGCCTTCTTGTCACCGCCGATGACGGCCGACTCGGTGGTCAGCCGCAGCACGCCGTGCGGGTGCTGGTAGGTCTGGAAGTAGTCGTTGAGCGGGTCGAGCTTGACCAGGAACCGGTTGGGCAGCACCGACATGCCGCTGATGATCTGCAGCACGATCTTGCGCACCGCGCGGTCGACGAGCGCCAGGTCGCCGAAGCCGCCAGCGTCGGTGAAGTCGAGGTGCAGGTAGGGCGGGTTGATGAAGGACACCTGCGCCGCGCCGATCAGCGGGATGACGTTGGTCAGCGGGCAGAGCAGCACCGACAGCCGGCCGCGGAGCTTGATGTGCTCGACGCCCAGCTTGGGCATCATGGTTGCGTCCAGGTCGATGTCGCACTCGCCGTCCCAGTCGACGTCCAGGTCCAGTTTGATGCCGCCGTTCTCCGTCTTGGTCACCTCGACGTTGTCGAACCGGATCGGCACCGTCCCCAGGTCGATCTTGGTGAAGTGCAGGGAGCTCAGAGGGCCCGGCAGCATGGTGGCGAACATGGGCTCGGCAATCTCCTTGATCATCTTGCCTGCGGCTACGCAGATGTTGGGCCACAGCAGGCCGACGAGGTTGTTGAGGAAGACTGGGGAGGTGGTTAGGGCGTTGAGTGCTTGGCATGATTACGGAAGTACCAGAGTTAGTAGAGGGAGAATAACGCACCAGGGGTCTCGCCGCCGCTCGTGGCGGAGAGGGTGTCGATGATGGACGCCATGTTGGTAAGTTGTTTGTTTGTCTGTTGTTGTGGAGGTCGGAAGATAATACTACCCAGAGTCCAGCCGATATAAAGTGCTTTTGGAGACCTTTAAATAAGCAAGGTCGAGTTAGAGTTGGACGTGCAGTTCCAAGCGTTGCGTCAGGTTTGTCGATCGGGGTGTGCAGAGTAGGGGTGGACGGGTTCCAAGTTAGGCGCGGGCCTTTATGTCATGTCAGGTTCCAAGCCGCCTTGGACTGCGGGGTTTTATGTATAATGCTGTCATTCGATGCCCAGCGGGGCCGCATAGCTTGATTCTGGGTCGCACGGGATTGGAATCCGGGCAGTCAATGGGTGGTCCTGGACTCCTGGCCAAGCGAAAGGGGCTGCTGGTCATGTTAGCGCCAAAAAGCGGGATGGAACTTAAGTGGAAGCTATCCACACCGTGATCCATCGGGGGCAATGTCCAGCTGAACATTTCATTTGGGACATGGAGCTTGGCGGGCTGAAATTGCGCTTGCTAATAATCGCTGCGTCTCCGCTTTCGTGTGCGTTGACCTCGACCATGGAAATCGTCGTGGGTGTGCGGGCTTGTAATAAAGCGACATCACAAATTCACGGGAACAACTTGGCTCTGCCAAGCACTGAATGCCGAGCTGAGCCACCCCCACGGCGTCGTGCATATGTTGACGACACAGCAGTTCAGGTTCGTTAATATCCGACTTGCTGGGCACGGTCAGTGTCGGTCAGCTTTTGGTATTATCATTCAGATCTCCCCGAGTCATGGTTGGGATGACCGCAATTCCGCAATCATTTCACTCCAACACCCCAAGCGGTTTTTTCCCTGCTGACAAAAAGACGTTTCGTGACCCCTTCCCTCGCTGCAGGGTCTCGTGGATACGGCCAGAATGGCGCGGCAGACGACAAAGCCAAGCTCTAAGCCAGCACCACGATGCTTTGAGGGGCCATTGTGAATAAAGACGGCGATGATGATGCGACCCAGAATGAGCGAGACACGCTTCAGCTAGCCCTGGTCAGGAGGTGGATCGTCCTCAGACGGAGCCAACACACCATCGAAAGGGGGGGATCAAAATATCCAGGCCAATCTGAACAGGGCAGCCACGAAAGAGGCTGGACATGATGACCTCCGAGTCGCGGAGATGGTTCCAATTAGAAACCAACCACTAGGAGACTGTGCTCTGGCGCAGCCGCTGCTGCCGGCGTATTCCTTTGTTTGCGTTGAGACTGTAGCAGCGCTGGGGAGTTCACCCTCCGCTAGCGGCGGTTGGGCTCATGTCGACGTCCTGGGCCGTGTCGAGGATCTCGTACGAGCGCAACAAACACGCGGTCTGCGGCGCCGCTCCGCCCTCTACGAGCTCGTCGCCGTCTTCAAGACCAATCAGGAGACGAATGCAACTGCCGTGGTAGAACTCGGCGACCTCTCGAGACTCGGCGGCACGGGCAGTGGAGGCCATGCTGGCTGTGCTACTGGATGCATCGCCGACAGGGCTATCACCGCGCTGAACGGCAAAGGGTCGTCGAGTGCAATCCGCGGGACAACGGTACCAAAGGTGTAGCGGGCGTCTCTCAAGCGTGTCATGGGGCCACGTAAGGTATGCGGTGCCGGAAATAGTCTGCCACCGAGGCGTCTCCAGCAATGTGCGAGGAGCGCCTTCAGAGGGGGCGGCTGTGCTCACGCTAGCCTAGCTGTCATGCTGAACGCAAGGAAACTTGTCGTTTCTCACAAGCTCTGTTGAGTGGCCGAGGCATTTCTGTTTGTACACAGGCAAAATCTCTAAGTGTTGCTGTTGCGTAGGCGGTGACGATGATTGAACGAGCTTTGAAGAAAGCCAAATATTGAAAATGGGCAAGCATGGAAAGAAGGCCGGCATCAGATTATCACTGGTTCAGTGCTAGCGGCAGGCACTCAAGGAGGGTTTGTCAGCGCCCATTTGAGGAAGGCGCGATACAATCAGCTGAAGCAAATCAATCAACGTTGATAAACTCAACTCCGACTCACGCACCGTGACGAAGCAAATCTAGAGGGACTTGACCAACGAGCAGTCGGGAATTGCATCACAATGTGATAATTTTAAATACAATGAGGCTTCATCGCAAATGCACTCGAATCTCAAAGATGTTTGGCTATTGCGTTGTCTGCGCCTGGCCACCAGCAAGAAAACAAATCAGACGCGACGGTTCTATGGGGATGGGAGCGGCATCCACCCGGCTGACCCGGATTCCGCCAAACAAACAAAAAAACGGATTCCGAATGATCCCAACCAATAACTGATATCACACTATCTACAATGCCTTCCATGGTATCCGAAAGATGCGGTCATGCCCAATGCGCTAAATTTACACTTGATATCAGAGTTGACATCAACAACTGCCATGGCCTCTAAACACTTTCTACTTATACACCGTCGATGTGAGTCGTCGATGCTTGTCCTTGTTGTTCTCTCGATACCATCTCATCCTGCATCATCTCCTTCAACACTACCAGCTTCTGCCTTGCTTACTTGGCAACTCACTTCATCCACTCTTATACACACCCATTCTCGAACCTCAACTCGCCTCGAACGACGTGTTCAACATGCTTCTCGTCGTGCTTCTTCTGAGCATCCTCGTTCATGCCGTTCAGGCGAAAGACTGCAGGCTTCCCAACGCAGGACTCCTCGTCCTGCAGAATGTGTCCAACCCCGGCATCAGCGAGAATGGATTTGTCGTCCCGCTATACGACAACGACTGCGCGTTCATCACGCCAGCCTCAGCCATCAAGCCCAATGGTACGTCCATCGGGTCTACCACAAAGCCCAACACCGACCTGAAGGCGACTAACCCACAACGTGACATACCCTGGCCTGGCTAACAATCACCTCATCCCAAACTAGGCATCGGTATCCCGTTCACAGCCCAGGTGGTGCAGTTCATCCAGCCGGCGTTCGAGGACGACATGGGCAACGACCTCGACGCATTCAGTCTCGAGCAGCTCCGTGACACCCTATCATCCTACGCCAAACAAACCCTGACAGACGACATAATCTTTCACCTTGTCGTGTGCACCGTCGTTACCACCGATGGGGACACGTTCGTTTTCGGAGGGCTTCAGAACGGCAACACGTTGGTCTTCAACAAGGTGACCGGGATCGTGTCATACCAGTGCTGCATTGACCTTGCCAACAACAACTGTGCTACGCCAATCATTAACCCGTTCCGGAAGACGAAGAGGAGCAACAGACTGGCGGCCTACTAGGTCCCTGCTCTTGCCGAACTGAATGTGGAGGGGGTCGTGTATTTCATTACGGTTCGCAAGGAATGCCTTCAGGGTTGTCTCTCTCAACTGGGGTGGAATTTCTGCTACATGCAACACACTGTCTTTTGCGTAGGTACCTAGTTATTTTCAAGTTCTTATCGTGTTAGTTGGACATAGAATGCACTCTCGCTTTCGTTTTTAGGTTTTATAAGTTAGGTCAGCAGCTCTGCCTTCTTTGACATATTATGGAATAACAAGTATACTCAGTCCAGTCAATGAGAGTCAAGTTCTGTTGTAGAAACAAGTCATTTCCAAACCTTGATATACCCTAGTGCATGGGACCAAGATCGGTCGTTAATGACCAAGGTGCGTCTTTATCTCGTATAGTGGGCAAGGTACATGTACCTCGTAGTCGATAGGTACTTACGAAGTATTTTCCTCCGTACCCTCCCTATCGGGGAATCAATGAACTTGACCGGTTAGAAAAATGGCAGTCTGTCTACTTGCAGCGGGCACCAGTTGGAGATCAAACTTTGTGATTCAGGTAATTATATATGTTGTTGACTGAATACCAGGGATGCTCCTATTTCATTCACGGTGACGGAGCAAAGCATCCACGATGTATGTTAAGCACCTGGATAAGGTACCCGCCGAGCGGCAGACTTGCTATTTATATCAGGTACTGAAGTACCCAGTGTTTGTAAGTCACGGCGTCGTTTAGATGTCGTGCGACGCACCACTTCAGTTTTTAGCAAACGCGTGCGTGTTGGTACTTTCAACGCTGGGGGGCTGTGACGCGGATGCACTCGGATGTCAATAATTTCTCAATTGGCACAGTGCTTCCGGCGCCTGTGCCCCGGCACCGGATGGCAAAGCAACCAGCATCTGCAGTCAACCTGGAAGATGTTGTGTACACCAACAAACTTCAACTGGGATACAAAGAACTAACATGGACAGCTCTGTGCGGGCACCCGCCCGGCTCCCCCGCCTTCCGCCGAACAACAAACTGCTCGGTCCCAACCAACGCCGGGATAATTACTATTTACAACGGCTCCACGTTGGACTCAACAGATACAGCCACGACCTGTGCCACATTCCAGGTTTGCATTCTCCCAGCTCCGTCTTCTTTAATCCCATCAAGTTCAGCAACATAAAATGTACTTTACCATCGCTCCATCCAAGTTCTGAACCGAAAAGAAACCCACCTTCCCCCGTCCACATCAGCAGCGCAATCACATCTTTCCACTCCATTCACGCCTAAACTTTGCGCCGTTCCGTCGTCATCAAAATGCTTCTCGCAATATTTCTCCTGAGCATCCTTAGCAGCTTACGCGCCGCGTCAGCCGAGTTCTGCAGACGTCCCAACGCCGGGCTCCTGGTCATGCAGAACTCAACCAACCCCGGCGCCGGCATGAACGGGTTCACTATCCCGCTATTCGACAACAATGACAATTGCCAATTCCGAAAGGACGGCCCATTGATCACGCCCAATGGTATGTAATTGAACTAACAGTCCGACCTTGATCACTGCGACCATAGTTACCCGATATCCATCCCAGCAACAGCCCCGACCTCTAAGCCTTCTCCGCTGATATTCTCTTGCAATCCTACCAGGTGCCGACATCCCCACCACGGCGCAAGTAATCAAGTTCATCCAGCTGGCCTTCGAGGACGACATCGGCAACGACCTCGACCAGACCAGCCTCGGGCTGCTGCTCAACGCCATGGAGCCCTGGCTTGGGTACGTGCCTTCGGAGGAGGAACTCTTCTACGACTTTGTTGTCTGCACCGTTGTCTTTGGTAATCCGGGGTCAACAATTTTATTTGGAGGACTGAAGCATGGGCAGTACCTGGACCTTGGGGCGGCCATGCCCATCGTGTCGTATCAATGCTACTTGGACTTTAGCTAGGTAGACGCCCGGTTGAGCTGCATCACCCGCCGACTTTGGACTTGATGGAGTAGTTGGTGTTTAGGTACCTACATACTCGCCTTGTGTCTTTTATTCACTCCTTCTGTTTTGTAGTGGTCTGTTGAGTTTGTTACCGTGTGTCGAGAGGGTTACGACTTGACCTAGCTGTGACAACTTGAGGATTAGGAGGAGTGCGAGCGTGAAACGATTCTCACGGGTACGTCTCGGATTCGGGGGGGTTTCTATTTGCCAGGTGGCTCCAGTGGAGTTTTGGGACTGGACATGGTGTTTAATATATGGCGTTATTGGCAGTGGACATGAAGGCAGTCGGCATTGTTTGCAATCACATCACCGGTCTCATCCATTCGTAGCACCGTCACATCTCGCGATGACCTCCAGGTATTTGATTTGGCTTCCGCCGAAACGTTATCGCTTCGAAATAAAGGCCGTGAAGATTACCTATTTATTCCAATATCCCGTTCGTACGCTCATACCACGTTTGCGCCTCTTCTACCATCATCACCATCAATTTTGCCCATCCGTCTCATTTATTACACATTCAGAGCTAGGAAACCTCACGCGTAGAGATTGGCTTCGCCCTTTTCTGTTGCGGAGGGTTTGATAGAACGTAAACCCAAGTGCCTGGGGGCGCTGATGGACCAAAGGGGCATGGCCAGCACCCCGAAATAATCCACGCAGCTAAATATGGCCAAGGGGAGACTACTTATTACCGTGGTGTTTGTGTCGTTTAGACGAGCCGAAAGAGCGACGGAAACTATGGCCACAACAACGGTGTCGGCGATAGTGACTGTTGCCATTAGGAAGAACAAATTCGACGAAACCTTTCGGTCAAGCTGTTGTTGGCGATCAGCTCTTTATTACTACCTGGTAGGTACGACTGACCTACACCAAGAAGAGGCGAAGGAGGGAAAATGATATACGGTAGACTAACCCACGGGACCTTAGCGCGGGAGGCGTGGACAATTTTGTCGAGGTTGGACGTCAAAATAGAAATGTAAATGATCATTACCCAGCCCGCTTGTGCAAAGAACAGATTGGTGCTTGTGTCCATCCTGTGGATCAACCTCAACGTTAGCAATCGCTTCTTGATTCGCCATTCCCCCTTTTCCCCCCTTTTCCCCCTTTTCCCCCTGTCGAATAACAAATCGTCCACATCCGCGCCCAACGCAACCAAACCTCGTGCCCCTTACCTAACAACAACTTGCCCCTAACCGTTCCCCCATAATCGCAGCTTCAGCAAAGGCCTCGGCTCCCTGAGCCAGGCCTCCACCATCTCGCGCACCTTCACCAACAACACTTCCACAACACAAAAACTCACCCTCATCGTACTCGCCAACGCCCCGCAGCCGGCCATCACGCTGCTCTACCTCCTCTACAGCTCGCTCTTCACCAACATGCTCGCCGAGCAAGAGTGGCACCGCTTCGGCCTCCAGGCACAACCACTGCGCGTGCCCCAGCCGCGCGGCCAGCAGCAGGGAAGCTTCTTCCTGGTCCTGCCATGGCAATACGCGCTCCCGCTGCTCGTCGTTTCTGCAGCATTGCACTGGACGGCGACGCTGAGCTTGTTCTTTGTTGAGATTGATGTGTGGGATGCGGATGGTAGTGGCGTGACGAATGACTCCGGGGCCGGGACGGTGGGGTTCTCGTGCCTGGGGATCTTTGTGGTGCTTATCATCGTGTCGGTGTCGTGGGTGGCGGCCGTGGTGTTGGGTTTGTCGAGAGAGTTCCCTGCTGGGATGCTGTTGTTGGGGGTGTGCTCGGCTGTTGTGGCCGCCGCGTGCCATTTGCCGGATGGACATGGAGACTGTGATGGGGTCACGGTGGGAGAGATGGTCTTGGGCCCGCTTTCTTGGGGAGTTGTTAGGCAGGATGATGGCGTGGGGGGCACGGAGCAATGGCTTGGGTTCTCGTCGGGGGAGGTGGAGGGACCGGCTGGGGGGAAGGTGTATGGGTGAAAAGGGGCGTTTAGGTCTACTAAGATACCGCACGTGCAGTAATATACTGAATTTCCACTAGCCAGTTTCAATCTTTAATCCTACAGTCAACTAGCACTGCCTTAACTTGATGCCTTATAGTAACTACCCGAAGAGATTGGTATTCCTCTCAAGACTCCCTTTCAATAACCCCTCAATTCTTGACCGCGTAGATCTTGTATGAGCCTGCGACGGGTCAGCTTGCGACGCGGACATGGATCCAGGCTCTGATGCTGAGATAGAAGACATACCGACGAATTCATTGATGTTTGTGTCGGGCGATACTCCTGGCGGGATGACGCATGAAGCACCCTTGTCCGTCCCAGAGCACGCGGTCCGGGAAGCCGCGCAACACGAGCTGGTTGATGCTCCGGCATCTCCTGAACGTTTATTAGTTCTCTCTCCGTGTATTTGTAACCATCTGAGCCAGTCGTAGACAAGTATTTGCAACGCACCTTTCTTGGTTCCGTCTGGGTTGGTCTCAAAATAGACGTTGAGATCGGCATGCGCATCCGTGATGAGGACATCTGCTCACGAACCAGTCAGCTGCTGTATGTGTCTTGATCCCTTCCCGAACAGAGAATAATGTCATCCAAACTTACCGGTAAACCCGGCCACCTTCAGGTACTCTTGATATTGCGCAAGCTGGCTGGCACCAGCGATGCAGCCGACATACATGGCGATGTTGTTCCTCAGCTTCTCCGGGAGCGGCTGCTTGGCGAGGATGTCGGAGATGGCGATGCGGCCGCCGGGCTTGAGCACGCGGTGCATCTCCTTGAAGACCAGTTGTTTGTCTTGCTCGGGGACGAGGTTGATGACGCAGTTGGAGATGATGCAGTCGGCGACGCCCGAGTCAAGCGGGATGTCGGCGATGACGCCCTTGAGGAAGGTGACGTTGTCCGCGTTTTTGTCCGCCTTGATCTTGTTTGCGCGGGCGAGCATGTCCTGTATTTGCTTGTCAGCCGGGAGATAGGGGATGATATGAGATTGTAATTGGAACCTACATCGCTCATGTCGATGCCGATCGCACGACCATTGGGGCCGATGCGGGCAGCGGCGAGGAAGACATCAAAGCCTGCACCGCTGCCGAGATCGGCGACTGTCTCTCCCTGGTTGCACCGATCAGTTTTTGACCCCCGATAACAAGGAGTATGGAATGCACGGCTACTGAGACAAACCTCTCGAAGGCTGGTAATCGCCAGTGGGTTACCGCAGCTGAGGCCCAGGTTGGCACCCTCGGGGATGTTGGCGAGCTCTTCCTCGGTGTATCCAAACGACTTGGCGACCGTCTCGCCGTACTTGACGCTGGTGATGTGGGATGCTGCACTGTAGTGCTTGTTGACCTGGGAGTAGATTTCGGATGGATCCATGATGGGTTTCTTGGGTTACGTGGTTGACGTGTGTGGATCTTTGCAGCTTGTACGATGATTTTCTTTTTGTCAAGATGAACGACTTTGTCACTGAGATTATTCGAGTTCTTTGAAGGAGAGACGATGGATTTATACCTCGAAATCGGGCGTGCTTTACTTCTGTCAAGCGAGTCCGTCCCCTATCTTCGTCGATGCTGGTCGTTCAAGTCCCTTCAATAGCCCCTGATTACCTCAGGAACCCCCTATGATGGAAATGCGGAGAAGGCCAGTGGACCGATATGTCACCAAAGAATCTCCTAATTGGACCGCGACGTTGATTAAAGTGGCGCCGTCCCCCAGCTTTGTGCACCAGCAGATCTGGCCTTGACCCAAAACGGAGCATTTGCGGTTTGTCATCGTTTGACTTCCTCTCACAGCGCGGCACACGACAGTTGATAACCCTCGCCACGTTTTGGAAATCGTCGAACTTGCAGGCTACTAGGTATGCAAATACCACGACACAACGTCCAAATCGCCGCAAATCTTAAAACAAGAACACTTTTGCTACCGTCACCCCTTCTGTAATTATTAATCCGGAATGTCACTGAACATGCCAGCACGACGCGAATCACTCGACATACTGGTCCACAAATTCTCTTCCAAGCCTCCTGGACACGAGGCGGCACGGTTGCGGGAGAACCAACGGCGGCATCGCGCAAGGGTGAAGAGCCAGGTTACCGAGCTGCAGACCTCCCTAGCGGCCACGCAAGCACGACTCGACGCTGCTCTCCTGCGAATCGATGAGCTGGCGGCCGAGGTCCAGCGTCTTCGTCAAGGATTACCGCCAAGTCAGCCGTTGCCTTCGCCACCTATCAGCACGATCAGCACCGAGACATCAAGCCCATCACATTCGAGTATTACAGCCCTCACTTTTACCCAGGCTTCAGACCCTCGACAAAGCCGAGCCGCCTACTTGGAGGGTGACGACGCCGAAGACCTATCCCCCCCTGTTCTCGGAACCTCTCCTGCGAGTCGCTTCACAGCCATCGCAGAAGTTGACCCTATATCTATTTCATCCAAGGGTGCAAACAATGTCTCAAGCTCGGACTCCCCGACGGTACCAGCCCCAGAAGAACGGCCCGGAAGCGAGCGCGAGGGCTTCCCACCAGCGGAGATGGACATCGACCGTGACATTCCCGATCCCGACAGCGACCATGCGTACCTGCCGCCCCCAAGCCCAGGCGAGTCGACGATACCTTGCCGCGATGCCTTTTCCATCCTACGGGAGAGAATGCTCCCGGACTCTGACGTGGAGGAGGCAAAGAGGTGGTTGGAGCCAGGTTTTCGGCGGGCAATCTTCCCCGGTGGCGGGTGTCGAGTGCAGACTCACATTCTCTTTGCATTCGTAGACCATATCACGCCGGTGTAAGAGGTGGCAGCACGGCACAGAGCCAACCACTCAGATTTAGTCTTTCAGTCTTAAATCTACCAAGATGAATGTGTTAGGTATTACCGGATTCATCCCCATGATCCAACACTGCAGTCCAAGGAGGATTTTCGTTATCCACATGTCTTTCTTGAAATGGGCGTGGACCGTGCTCTGACCTACACCTGACCTACACAACACAACGTATGAGCAACATCCTAGAGTTGCTTACACTTATTTGCAACTTCCATCAAGAGCCGGAACCATGTACATTATAAAAGCGGCCTGGCCTGGCCTCTCCCGGCTTTCCCCCCATCTCCTACAACTCATCCCCAGGCCCACATCCTTGCACGCACCACACTTTCCATATTACGCCGCACAGAGAAAACAAACATCGAGACACACAGTCCACAATATTAGCAACCATGTGCAAGCTCCAACCAATCAAATCAACCGACGCCAAAATCAGATGCAAGGTCTGCGGAAAAGGTTTCAGCAAGGTATTCCTGCTCACGACCTGCCAGCGGGTTGTCAATGAATATGACCCGGAGTCGGAGCCCAACGGGGGCTGGGGAACATGCGGGGTCCAGAGACTCGACGAGCCGGCGTTCGTGGAGGAATGGGCGGTGCGCGGTCTCGACTGCATTTGTCCCTCGTGCCTGTACCGGCTTGCGCAGGAGGAGTATCCCGACGGGGGCGTGTACATGAATGTGATGGCTATGGCGGAGGCCGAGTGGGGACCGTTTTAGGTCGGATGGGGGTCTGATTTTGGCGGTGGCGGTTGAGGGCGATGCACTACACAAGGATAACGGTTGATAAATTTGTAGCATCCGTCGGGCTTGAAGAAATGGTTTTGGTTCATTTGTTTCTCAGCAGCCGTTGGTAGATGGAGTTTTGGACACACTTGGTAAAGAATTGGAGAGCAATTACCTTGAGGTGACTAACTGCCCGTGGGCACTTACGCTTAGGTGTCAGATCGAATATGTGAATGGGTCAGGGGAAACGTAAATGTCATCAGTCATCTGGTCCGTCAAAGGATTCATTGTCTGAGCTGCATGGTGGCTCTTGCTCCACGATCATACTATTACTTGATGAATTACCAATGAAAATCCGAGCGGCGCTGTGTAGCCCATATCGTGGTTGTAATAAAGTCTCAATTGACAGTAAGAGCAACCACTGTAACAGGAAATGACACATTCAGCGCAAACCATGACTAACACTAGTTAAGAACTCGAAGCATTGGCTAGGCACCTGGTATTTGACTGACTGCTGAAATTTCCGACCCCTAAATATATGCGCATATTAGTGCTCAAATACTGTCATTCAAGCAGTGGATGTTTCATCCAATTCAGAGATGCCTCGACCTGTTGTATCTATAAAGAGTCCTCGTCGGGCCACCCTGGCGGTAATATACCTTTGTTCGCTCATCTCCATACATCCTCCATACATCTCCGAAAATCACATATCAACACTTTACAGTTAGTGCACCTTAACGAGACCGTTTTCTTACCCTGTTACATCTGTCAAATCCTAACATAGACACAGATTACCTCAAACCCAAATACCTATCTACCCACAACCAACAACCACAACCAACATCCAAAACCATCCACCATGTGCAACGCCGAGCCAGTCTACGGTAGCCAGCAGTGCTCCAAGTGCTACATCACGCACCCGGACAAGAAGACGTACATGCTCACTCTGTGCTCCGAGTCTGAGGGCGGGGACAAGGTCTGGGGCTCGTGCGGAAAGACCATCAACGTCACCTTTCCCAAGACCAAGCCGGACGACGCCGACGTCTACGACCATGGCTGCATGTCGGGCGACCTGTGTGCCAGGCAGAAGCTAGATCTCGGCATCGAGCTAGGCTTGGTCAATCGCATTGGGGTCACTACCTGGTACTGATTGGTAATAGGGTATGATACTGGTTACTGTTGATAAGCCGTTATGACGCGGCTCAGGGGCTTTTCTTTTTGGCATTGCAGTCTTGTCGGGTTTTAACCTGCAATGGCGCGCGATGGGGCTTGTCGCCCCTGGAGTGAGTGTCGAGATTAAAGCTTACATGTATCGCGGTGAATTTTGCTGCCCGGCCCGGAAGACGGCATTCCTTTTTGGTAATTAGCGGGCAGAACTTCGCTGAAGAGAGGAGGAGGCCGTAGCGTACCCTCTAATCAAATACTACCGTATCATTCAGAAATTGACTGCCGCTTCTTCTTCATCCGTGATCTTAGTCTGGGGTGGGGTGCGCGGGACAATCGAAGGGCCTACCAGGTAGGTACTGCAGTCAAGAGATACACGTATGCACAGCTCCGGGGTTTGGTGTTGTCATTGAAGCTATCAAGTCTATATAGTGGACTTTTCTTCCCTTTCTAGGAGGAACAATTCTGAGACACCACGGGGTTTCCAGGTTGGCAAGTCCTAAATCTCGGCGGCTGTCATCGTCCTTTCCATATTAACTACAAAGGGGTTTCTCCTCCTAGGTTCTTTTCCAATAGAAGTGGGGACATCCAAAAAGTCACCACTTATTCCTATCTACTTCGTCTTGGCCAATGATCCGTAGGTCAGCTTCTGTGTGGTCAGGGGGAGGTTTAAGTTGTTTTGAATCCCAGGCTGTGATCTGAGCCTGTAGCATCCATTTTGTCATTTGCTTGCCCTTCACTTTGTTTCTTTTTGTTGTTGTTTTGGGTGCAGCTACCGTGCACCTATTCAATATCCCGGGGTGGTTGCAGCGCGCTGATTAGGAAGGGCCTCGGGGGGAAAACGATTCAATCTTAACTGCCGACAATAATCCAAGCCATAAAACTTGTAAATGCTCTTTCCATGCCTGTCTTTCCCCATGCTTTCCATGACCATCTTTTGGCGTATGACGGAACCGCCGCTCCGGCCCCTCGCGTGTCCACTCTCCGCCCGTCTGGCCAAGCCCTCTCCCAGGGCATGATTATGTTTATCCTTCAGGCTCGACGGTTATACCATCTCAAAAGACCTCCTCGCCCAAACAAGGCGAGGCGTAAACGAAGCGCATAATAAAATATATTCCACCAAATGCCCCCGGTCCACCGGAGAATTTCTTCAAGGAATCCTACAATCATCCTTCGCGACCTGTTGTGGAAGTACAACGCAAGAACCATAGATGCGACATACGTTAGAACAGGTACGACGATGAAGGATGTCTTGAAACCATTGGGGACTCCTGTGTTGCTTCCATCAGAGGAACTGCTCACGAAAGGCAATGCCCAGAACGTCTCGCGGTCACGTTAGTGCCAATAGAAAGTCTTTAGGGTCCTGCGGGACGGGGTAGTGGTAAACTTACTGCCATAAAACTGATCGGCGTGAAGATGACGGTGATGACCGTGAAGACATACACAGCCCGATTGAGCTCAATGCCTTTTGAGGCTTCGCGGAGCGAGGTTGCGTTGAACAGCTGTGTGTTGTCGAAATATTAGTCATGTGAACGGCGGCATCATGCCCGTGCTGATTGAGAATAATAGTGGCAATAAGGGTGAGCGTGGTAGTACCCCATCTCTGAGACTTTTCACCTCCTCTGTCTTGCCGTTGATTCTGTCCCGAAGAAGCATCGCGCGATCTGTTATCATGCGCTCCACTGCGTCCCAGCCTTTGTCCAGGGCGCGCCAATCCGCTTCGTCGAATATCTTGGTGGGCTCCACGTTGTCATTCCACTGCTGGCGTAGGCGCTTCGAAGTTTTGGGCACTTCATCGACCCAGTCCCCGCTGATGCGTAGTGTTTCCAGGACGGTAAAGTACATTCTAGAACGCTGAAAGGAATCGTCGAACATGAACGAGTTCCACTTGACGTCGTCCAACGAATCGCTCAACTGGATATTTTCCGAGGTGAGTGAGAATTAGTAGATGGCCTCCCGAGTCGAAATGGAAGACGTACATTGACCGAGACAACCTCATCAATGTCGTCGAGGGCTTCCATCCACTGCTGCTCCCAGATTATGATTGTTGAAGCCACCATCGCTAAAAATTGGGCCACGCCGGTACACCTCCCGCATGGAAGAATCCCATAGGACTCCCACATGGACCTGTCAGCAAAGATCTCGCGTCGAGGAATCGAGCCCTGCTCCCCGAGACCAGATATCTGGTCTGGATAGAAGGGATAGCAGTTGTCGATGACAGCGACAATATTATACGGAGCTTGTTCAGTAAGGACCAGCGTCAAGGCTGTCGATGAGCGCCCCTCAGTGAGGCCCTGTCCGCCGAAACGTTCTCCCATCTTTACATTTGTCCGTGCGAGCGATACTATCATTGACCCTGGCGATTGGACATGAACTGGGCGATCAAAGGGTAAGTGTATCCTGTGCCGGAAATGCCATAGTCTCTGCGGAGCGAGGTGACGGACATGAAACTGGAGCGCGACAACAGGTGCCCAAGGCTCCGCCGCTTCAAGTGGGGCCCTCAGCACATTGGCAGTCGATTCGGTGAATTTCTTGTTGTGACCGTTTAAAACAAAAGAAGTCAAAAAGTCCTGGATTCGGCGTTCATTATCCGAGGCAAGGACAAGATAGGAATGGAGGATATGGCAGAGGAAAACAGTTTCCGATAGGCTTATGACCCGAATTTCGAGAGAAAAGGTTGGGATGGAGAGGACCCTGCGTATCAGAAACTGATGTTGGCAATATGCGCAATAAAACAGCCTCTTTCAACCCTTAGTTACCAGACGTACCAAACTTTTCCCTGGGCTGGGTGCTCGATCGGGAGCAGGGCCGCTGAGACCTGGGAGCTGGAATGCTTAAGCGTGGTAAAGTGTGAGAATCAATACTTTACTGCTATCACCCGTGCCTGGGTCTGTGATATCGGAAGGATGATCGTGTTACTTACTGTTTCTCCGTCCAAGACCATGGCCCGAGTGGGATAGCCGTCAGGATCCAGCCCATGTGCTGCCCCTCGGCACATCGCCGAGGATTCGGGCCGGCTTGGGTTTTCATTCCAAGTAAAAGCACCGCCGTCAACGGCGAGGGTACCAAACATTTTGGGCCACAACTTTTTGATATTATCTTCAGCAGTCACCCCCCAATGGTCGAAGGGAGTCCTGATTCCTGCTTGGTCCCTTCGAGGAAACCTCAGCAACTCTAGACAAATATTAGACCCATAGCTCTGCAAGAGCTCCGAAAGCCGGTCACTGGTTGGCGCATGACGTCGGAAAATATCCACGATGGACGGTTCTCTGGCGGCGCGAATCGAGTTCCCGCCGGCGGGGGCCGGTGTCGGATTGGGATGTGGATGAGCTTGTTGAGCAGCAGGGATTTCGACGCGTGGCGTACCGTCGGACGATAGTGCCAGGAAAGGCTTCAGGTCGTTCAAGGCCGTTGTCAATCGTTGCAAAATCTCCCTCAGATCAGGGTTGGGGATGACATTTTCGGGTGTTGGTTCTGCCATGTTTTTACCCGGTTATGCGGTTTCAAATGCTTGAAGAGTGATGAGAGATGGAAGTTTGCTGGGAGTGCAAGGTGTGGTCGGGCTGTCGTTTTATTTTCGGTCCAGTCGAGAAGCTGAAGCTGCCCTGCCCCACCAGGCGCCTATCCTGACCACTAAGCACAAACAGACTTATCATGCCATGTGTACTTGCTAGCGTGCATGATCATGCCACGAAGGATGCATGAATTGGTACTTGAGGCAAGTAGGGCTCTGAAGCTCTTGACACCCCAGTCAAGTACCTTCAAGTACCGGATAAGTAGGTACCTAGATACCAGCACGGATTGAACTTGAAAAAGGGGCAACTAAAGTCAACAACTTCAGTTCGGGTCAGGTAGTCATACCGGTTGTACAACTAGAATTGAAGAGATCGCAAAGCTCAAGGTTAGTACCTCGACGAAACGACCAGTTAATGACAAATCGGGCATGGTCGTCCAGCAGGGAGGACTTTTGAGGCTCTGAGACTGCGAACTCTGCCCACGAGTATCTGAATCACATTTGATACCACGCAAGTAAATCCACCAGATCATTAGTCAATATTCCATCATGGTGTCCAAGCATATATACACATCGGCATCTGATCTTTTACCCTTGACAAACTGACAACGAAATCTCGACACAATTAGTCACCGGAGTCGAAATATATCACTGCAGTTTGAATAAAATAGTGACATTTTCAACTCTATATAAATACTAGCCTTGGCACTTGGTCTACTGTCCTCACTTTCTTTCAGAGCCGCGGATCCAAGTCGTCTTCCTCAAGCACTCTGTGCCAAAGACAAGGGAGTAGCACTAATAAACCCCCGATCCTTCAAACTATCGCTCCTAACCGAATCCTGTCCGATTGTCTCAAAGTCTCAGTTCAAGAACAATGGCGGATTCAACCACGCCGTCTTCCTCAAGTTTGAAAGATAGAGAAAATCCATCAGCGCTTACAACTCCAACTGAGGTGCTTCTCCGTTTACCTACCCCATCCACAGAAGGGGCCGCAGATATAGAAGTCAGCAACACGGCCTCACTACGTACAGCCATCTCCGACGCCCTTCGCGACATATCGGAGCATGACGATGCCCCGAACTCCTGGCCATCAACCCCTCCTTACTCGATCATGATATCATCCGTCGAATCCGAGGATGGATGCGCTCACGACTCCCCACAAGAGAGCGCATCTCAATCTTCACAGGAACCCCCAAACCATTCCAATGCCCTCAGAGCTCCATCAGAGCACCCCTCACACTCATCTTCCTCAGACGAAGACAAAACGGCCGTCGACGACGAAGAACAACAGCAACAACAGAGCCCAGCTACTCCCACGTCCCACCCCCTCGCCATCTCAGATGATACCTACATAGCCACCATGACCCTGCAGCCACAGAAACTAGCCGTCCGCGGCAATAAAATGCGCCCCTTCATCCTGACCGTCGACAACGTCGACATTGACAAGGATCACATCGCCAGCCTCACCGCCATGTGTCCCATCAACCAGCGCCTACAGATCTCAGACTTTGAGGTCCAGGGCACAGTGCTGTACGACGCGTACCTCCGGGAGCAGCGCAGCCGCGCAGGGAACAGGAAGATGCATGTTCTGTTCACCAATGTGCGGGTTCCCAATGATGGCGCATGGTGTTTTTACATACAGGTTTTTCAGGAGGGCGGCCATAGGCGGATGGCGGCTGTGTTGACGGATGAGGTGCGCGTGTTGGATGTTGCTGAGGGGCTTGGGCCTTGGGGGTTGAGTGAGTGTTTTTTTTCTCTTGCTATGTTTATCTACAATTACTTGTTGCGTTAAAATGTCCTCCTTGATAGTGTGCTAACGAAGAGACTTCTGCAACTCCAGTGGACCCCTACGACTTGCTTATCGCCATCCAGAAGTTCCAACAACGCCAGGCAGAGTACTTTTACCATACTGACGAAGAGCTGGAACTGTCTGACCAGGACGAGCCACTGCTCACCGAGGAATTGATCGAGGAGGCGGCTCGTCGTCCTATTATCATAGAGTCTAGAGAGAGGCCAGGTGTAGAGGACTCTGAGTTTGATGCAGAGGACGAGGGTTCCTTAGTCATGGGATACCGCAACGATTACTCGATTGGAACATGATATGCTGAGCTACAGTAGGTACCTATGTAAGTGCAAGACCATCTCGGGGTACATGGGGTTCGAAATTTTGGACGAGACACGTTTGCTCCTTTGGCGCTGTGTGATTGAGTATCGTCCAGTCCAGGTCACGGTAATAAGCAAGATCACAGCTTCGAGATGAAATTTGTACTGCTCATCGAGCTTAGCTGGGGCACTTTAGATGGTCACTGAAATCCCCAGGCCAGCAACGCTTAACGAAAATGGACTTTAAGGTTAACCCTACCCAAACCATCTGTACATCTACCTTGATTCTGACATGCAACGTCAACTTCCATTTCTTCATTACCAGAGACCTCCTTTATTCACAAATAATAGATACCACACAGGTGCATCCATCGACAGCTCCCCTGCATCCACTAGTCTAATCATCCCTCATCTGCCTCACATTGACATTGATCCGCTTATTCCGCATCCACCCCCTCCACGCCTCAAACTCGCCTTCCCCCTCCGCCGGCCAGTCCGCCAACCACACAGGACACGTCCCCTTCAGCACCTTCGGCACGCCATGCCACGCAAACCGCGACTCCCCCGTCATATACACCGCATCGCCCGATCTCAGCCTGAGCAACAAATACCCCTTCCCCTCGACCGCGCGACGCTCCGCCTCGCTCATCTTACCCACGTCATTAGGTGTGATCATGAACAGCGAGTCGCACCCAATGCTAAGACTAATCAACCCCTTGTCCGTCTCCTCGGACACGTCGCGGTGCATCATCATGGTGTCGCCCGGGGTGTAGAAGTTGACGATGGCGGCCTGCGCTTTGGTTAGGGGGAATAGCGTCTCGAGGAAGCGCGCGATGTCGGGCGGGAACGCGGGCGGTGGGGAGCCTGGGTACACGCGGTTCGTCCAGTCGTATTGCCCGCCTAGCGTCACCCAGTGCAGCTTGCGTTCGAGGACTTGTTTGATGGAGAGGGGCTTGTGGACGGATGGGTCTTTGGGCTCGAACATGGCTGGGGAATCGGGGGGGAGGGAGAAGAAGGATTGCTTGGTTGTGGTGTTGGGGGGTGAGGTTGGTTGTGAGGCTTCGGGGGAGGAGGAGGAGGGGTAGGGGAGGTTGAAGTGCAGGTGCATGTTGGTTTGGTGGCGAGGGTCGCTGAGGTCGCGGTGCAGTAGGCTGCGGAGGAGCGTCTTTTGGACTTCTGGTGGGACCACCGAGGGGACGATGAGCAGGCCTAGCACGGGTTGAGATTAGCTTAGTTTGATTGCTAGTAATTAGGTGTCGTGTTGTGTCAGGTGTAGACTGGAGATGGGGGCTTGCCTGGCAGGAGGGGGTGGTAGTAGATGGGTGCGTCTTTCTCGGCTTTGAATGCGTCGGATTCATTTGCGTAGAGGTGTTGGAATGAGCTGTTCAGGGTCTCGACGGGGATGGTGCCGGCGATGCAGAACTCGGCAGCCTTCTCGGGGGAGGACAGGTCGTCGATGTAGCCACTGTCGATCAATTCCTGCTGGTCGGCCTTGGAGTGCAGCTTCCACTGCGCCCTCATCTCGTCCGACGGCTGCTCATGCGCGTCGAGCTCTGTGATGTCGGTCGTCATTTTGAATGCGCGGGCTGTGAGACTTGATGAGATTGGGATTTGGGAAGGGAAATAGGCGAATTGGGCATGAATCTACGAGTGGCTGTTGCTCGAAAGTGAGTGCGTGACGCACGTTTCGTGAAGCTGTTGCCCCAAAAAGATTTAAATGTGGGGTTACGCTTCGCGGCGCCCGACCCTAGCAGTTCAGCGGTGGTCAAGATAAGCATGCACGGCAGATAACCCTGAGGGTTCCACTACCACTTAACCTTGTAATTACCAAGGTGTATTTACGCAGAGGTTGGCATAGTTTGGCTGGGCGTTGGCGACAAGTTCTTCTCGAGCGTCATGGATCTCCTCACTGCGCAGGCAAAGATGACCAAGAGGCTTCCGCTGGCGGCTGTACGCGCGTCTGCCGAGAACAAAGAGCGTGAGCAATCACGATACACTTCCAAGATTTTCAAGGAGAACGTGGGTGGGTGCATTTCGACTTCTCGACCTACACATCTGCTATTGAACTTCAGGGAACCTGAACATAGTCCCCATCAACGTCCTGGTGCTAACGAAGTACCTACATATACTGCAATCTCGGCTTGCAGCGCTGATCCTCTTTTATACCCTCCGCATGCTATTCGTCTTCCACCTACTTCGATTCCTTCGCGTCCTCAAAATCCCTCGTGTTCTCCATATTCTTCGCCTTCATGTAGGCCGCATGGGGCCTGTACCTTTCGAGTTTTTATGGTCCGATCGCCCCGGCATTAACGTTCCCGAGCTTGACTGGGGCGAGTTCTTTCTTGATCATCATTTCGGTTTGAAGCACTTGGTCTATTGTTGGTGGTTCAGCCGGTCCTGGACTTTTCAAGAGCTCATTCTATCAACAAACCCAATATTCCTGTACGGTGAAAAGATGGTACTGTGGGAAGACGTCATCAGCGCTTTTGGCTACATGCAAGAGCTGCTGGGTCGGCCATTGCCGGGGTCCATTCTCCAAGGCTGAAGCTCCATGATACACCTTTGGCTCGAATTTCCCCGCCCGCACTTGAATATGGATGGCGTGGGCCAGGAAGGCAGACCGGCAGCAAACTTCAAGGAGGCTCTGATATCTCACTGGGCAAAGACGGGTTACCACTTTCCGTCACGTTTGAAGACACTCAGTTGGTGTGCTGCCATCGTCCCACCACTCATTTTCCTGTCACTAATGGCGTTTGTTGCTCAATATTCCCCTTCACCGAGTGGAGCGACAGCGGGCACCGTAATCATCAGTTTGCTCGTTATTGTTCCGTTTTTCTTTGTTTTTCTCCTAGCTGTTGGTGGCCCGGCACTCGACGAGCACGACGAACAAACCTGGGTCGACGAAGAACATAAACCCCATCCATCGGCAATCACGGCCTCGATCATCAACAGCATCCGAGCCGCTTTTTGGGGGCGTGACAGCACTCTGGCCCATGATAAAGCACCCGCATTGATGGGCATCCTTGGCGCTTTCGGGGCATCATCACAGAAGCCAGACTACACTCTGACGGTGGGCGAGACGTACCGCGGATTCTTCGCAGATCTTCTAGCATGGCGGCCGATAGCGATATTTATGCTCATCGATGCTGGAGGGAAGCCACGGGATGGTTTTCCACCGTGGCTACCAAACTGGAGTGCAACGCTAGAAAAACAGCCTAGCGAGTGGCTTGCACGACGATACCAGCTCCAGCCAAACAGCGAATATAGCTTCCCGGGGAACTGTCTTATACCAAGTGTGTTTGGGAACAAGCTCAGAACCCAAGGGCTCAACCTAGGGGTTGTCACGTTCCGGGCAGACTTCGCTCGCGTCAAAGCTGACGGCGACGCGGCATTTGTCCTCGCAGCCGGCCAGCTGAAACGTTTGTTTGACGATATCCAAGTACGGGGCAATCCCCAAGCGCGCTCGACTTTCTTTTCCATCCTTGCAGGCCGGGTCGACGATATCCAGACGGCCTTCACAAGAGACCCACCTGAAGACACGAGGAAGAAGCCCTTGTATTCTTTCCCCCCTGCCCTTCCGGGGGAGTATTTCGAACCTCGGGATTCATTTGTCCGTTTCCAGGATTTCCTAGCCCTTCATCACATCCTTATCCTTGCAAGCGCCAAACCCAGGTCAAAGGCATCGCCGTCGCAAGCTCCTTCTAGTTCGGGGCCAGAGGCAGTCGGCCACAATTCTTGGTTGCTATCGCGAGTCAGAGAAAACGAAGCCGCATGCATGTGCTTGCAATGGATCATCCACATCACACAAAAGGACAGACGATGCGTTTACATCCTCGACAGCGGCTTGGTGGGCACAGGACCGTTGTCTGTGGATGTTGGAGATGCGGTCTTCTTGATCGCTGGAGTGCCTTGTCGCATGGTACTGCGGCCGGCGGAAGATGGCGCCTTCAAGGTGTTGGGGGCAACTCTTGTGGATGGGTTGATGCATGGCGAGAGATATGGCACCAAGAGAACCGCGATACTTGAGCGTCTTAATTACTTTGGTTTAACGGCAATTGCCACCATAAAAACTTGAAAATATCAAACTGTACAACGACAGTCATTGATTCGTTCACAAAGCATGAAATCAACCACTCAATTAAATATCCCAATACTCGATAACTAAACCCAGTGCTTCTGTTGACCAAGTACCCGCCATGTTGACCATCGACCCTAAAGATCAATGTCCCATATCACCACACCCAAATAGGTACCTGGCAATCAATCATCACCCAAAAGAAGTTTGACAGAACGATTCAACGCCATGTCATATAACTGTGCTGTCAGGCCTATGTGCTGTCATCACCGACGCAGCCAACGCTTAAACCGACTCAAAACCCCCCTCTCCCTCGCACCTCTCCCATAATATCCCCGCCCCGACGACACATCCATTCCCAGCTCCTCAACCGGCGTCAACCCTCCACCCCGCGCCGCGGGCCCATCCAGCCCATGAATCAAATCCACCTCGCGATCTTCGAGCTTCTCTCGCGCCAGCAGCAGTCGAAACACCTCGGTCATGCCGGCCTCAAACTCCTGCTTGTCGCCTTCCACCCACTCCAGGCGACTAGACAGATACTCGCACAACCTGCGCGGAGTGATTTCGCCCTCGTGCACGGCGTGGCGGATCGTGGCTTGCAGATCCGCGCCGTGCCGAATCAAGGAGGCGAGGATCTCGGGCACGTTTGCCGGCATCGACGAGCCTGCGCTGAGCCAGACGAGGAATTTCTTCCAGACCGTGTCGGCGGCGTTCTCGATCGTAATTTGCCGGTGCATAGTATCGTCGTATTTCTCGTTCGGGTCCGCGCCGCTTTCAAGGAGGAGGTTCACCATGGCGGGAACGCGGGGGATCACGAGCGAGGACTCGACGCCGAACCGCGAGCAGGAAGGGCGGAGGGCAAAGTCGAGAAGGAGGTGTTGTTGTGGTTGTTGTTGCTGTTGTTGTGAGTGGGTGTGCGTGTCTCGCGCGTTCATCATGTCTCTGACGGAGTGGACGAGGCCATGCCGCACGGCGAGAGACAGAAGGTTCTTGGTGGCTTTGGCGCTGTAGTGACGATCGCTTCCCCCCGTATCACCATCCAGCTCCCCTTGGAAATACAGCGCGGCGTGCCAGTGGTACCCAGCCCATATTGTGCCGCGCGAAAGAAGCCCCATGAAGTGGGTCATGGTTTTGTCGAGCTCTTGTAGGAGTGCGGTCTGGGACAGTCCCAAAGTGTTCTCTGCCTCCCGAGCGAGGATTAAGGAGCGGTACACCAGAGTTTCGATGGTAGTGGGGAAGATTACCCACTGTTCGTCGGGTTTGACCATGGCTTTCATGTCGGCAAGAGTCTTGAGTCGCGCTATGGTGGAGCTGAGTAGGACGCTCTCCGGGCAGAATGAGTCTCTCGTGCCGCTCTTCGGTCGACACGGGCTCGCCGCCTCCTGAAGGATTTGGTGGATCTCAGGGGATGAGACAAACTCGTAGACGGTTCTGTGCAGAAACGCGGCATCTGGATATCCGTGCTTTCTCTCCAGCTCATTGGGGTATAGATCAGAGTTGAAAGAGGGTGTTAGATGGTCAACATCCACGACTTCTTCACGGTTGTGAACCTCGACCAGTCCGATGCACCGACTAAGGAGCCGTATCTTCATGGTCTGCACTCTCTCGCTCACCTCCTCCTCGCTCAGAGGCTGGATCGGGATGTCGTAGACATATTCAGCGTCTTCTTCGGCAAGCGATAAACCCATAAGGCTCAGCTTAGAGCCCTCCGCCGTGCCAATCTCGATCAGTTGCAGAAGGCGAGCTGCCTGTGCTCGGTATTGCTGAGGGATACGGTCCCACATGTGGTGGTACAGTTGACCCAGCTCGACGGGGAACTCGCGGAATCGTGCGCGAAGGTCATCAAGACTGTCATGGTTTGTGAGGCCTTCGAGTAAGGAGCGGACAACGAGATAGACCCAGAGAAAGACGCCCGCAGAGGTATCAACAATCTCCGCCATAAGCGCCCGGACCTTAGACGAGTGCCTCGACATGAGCATCACCGATCGCGGATGCGCCCCAATCACGTCGTGAACATACCGCGATATGTCGGGCTTGGTCAACTCGTGTAGGCGTAGGCGCGGGCACTCCGCAAAGTTCTCCTCAAACACTACCCACGGCCTGCTGGAAAGTAAAGTCTTGACGTTTGGGTAGACCGACAAGTCCTTGAATGTCTTGACCAAGAACGCCATGTCCGTATTGCCGCCATCGTATTCGTCGAGACCATCCACGGCAATAAAGAAGTAGGTAGACGGAGAGCCCGTGATGACGTTCTTCAGCGCTCTCTTCAGCTCCTGTATCTGGGGCTCAAACTTGGTTCCCCCATTGAACATGACCTTGTACCTCTCCGGGAAGGCCACCTCGAGCAGGTCCTTGCGATTGTAGAGTATCTGGTGGAGCAAGGATCGCAACACCCCGAGCTCCGACTTCTGAAGCGCCGAGCCTTTGTAGTAAAAGTAATGCGCCGCCGTCACAAGTTGGCTTCCCCGTGCCCACTGTTTTAGCAGAGATCTTGTTCTGTGGTGCTGCACCACGTACTTCATCAGCGTGCTTTTGCCCGACCCAGCCTTGCCGGTAATCCAGTAGGCGCCCGATTCCACGCTCAGGAACCTGTTGAGGTTATCCCATGGTTTTTGCGAGACCTGGGGGTCCGAGTAGATCCACTCATACGTCCTTTGATAGGCTTGATGGATGGTCTCCTCGCGGTCTGCCATGGTTGGAAACCACAGCGACAGAAGCAGGGCTTGTTCCACATCCTTCTTGATCTCTGCAACTTCTTCCCTTGTGAGCTTCTGCTCGGAGTCGGAGGTTGCACGGTCAACGAAGGCCGATCCAATATCGATGGCGTCGAGGGCGTTGAGAAGTTCTTCATGGCGAGCTAGGGCAAGGGCTTCGCTCTGGAGCTGGTTCTTGATGATGATATCACCTTGAACCTTCAGCTCGTCGAGGTTTGGAAGAAAAGCAGGGAGCAGGGACTTGGCGTTGTCGTCAAGAGACTTCAGCACATCTTCGATCCGCATGGACTCCTTGTCTAGCTTTGTCTTGATCAAGATAACTGTGTGCAGCTGGAGGTTTGAACGGACTTGGGCGAGCTGAGTGTTAAGCTGATCGATTGTGCCCTGCTTCCAGACGGTCTTGAAAGCCTGTCGCAAAGTCTTCCATCGCTTCCCGTCGGCGGCCCCGCGCACTTCGTCCAGGAGAGACGTGATTTCACGGCTGATTTGGACGCCGGCCTCTGCAAGTCGAATGAACCCGAGATCCTCTGGCGGTATGGCTCGCTGGGTGAATAACGGCGGTCCCTTGTCGATAATGAGGTTTGTGGCGGCCTGCATGGCGTCCCCCGATCGCTCGAGCTGTGTGAGATCCTCGCTGGTGCCATTCTTGTGCACACGCTTAGCGACAGCAATGACTTCAGCAGCAAACTGGGCAATCCCACAAATGCCAGCGACAAGTCCCACAGCCGACACGGGATCCATCGTCACATGCAATCTTTGCCCCGGTGAAGTGATGGAAGATTCTGTGTATCATAAAAGTAGGGGTTAATAATGAGACAAAAGAAGTGCGACGGATCCGCGATCGACAGACGAAAATGACATCTTACGCTCTTGTCTGCCTGCTTCTGCCTGCTCATGGTCGGGCGGAGCCGAAGGATTATGACCAGTTTCAGCCGCACGCGGGGACTCCGCGAGAGTCGCGAATCAACAATCGTATAATTGCAGGGTAGGAAAACACGTGCCTGCGACCAGGATGCCAGTTCAAAGTCAGCAATGCAACCACCAGGCAAAGTAAGCGCGAAAAGACCAACCTAAAACTTCAGCCAAGAGCGCACCAACCTCACCCTAACGTTCATCCAATGCAGGCAACGGCAAGAAAGATCTGAAGCGATACAGGGCGAGCCGGTGCGGTGTTGTGAGATGATTCAATGTGTGGCAGGTAGCTCCGTGGAAGAGAGCCCCAGGAACAGAAGCAGGGGCTAAGGCGAGAGGTTGACACATCAAGCCTAGAAAGGCGGGGGGATTGCTCGAATCGTCCAGCCACCGATATAGCAAGTGAAATTCAGCAACACCACAGAAAAGACAAATGAGAGTTGCGGGATGGCATATGCCGATCTACCTGAGGACAAGAAAGTTCGTGACGAGCACACGCATCGCCATGGCGAGACAGGGAAATTGTGGCTGCCATCTGTTATAGGCATAGGAGGAACCCATGAAAAGAGGATGAGAGCCGCGAGCAAGAATCGCAGCCGCAGCGAAAGAACCGGTCCAATTTATGATGGATATGGCGGCGGCGGATTGTTATGGGCTTGGTATCTTGGTGGTCCATGGTCGGGTGCATGATGGGGGGCGAGAGGTACCGAGAATAGACTAGTGTATTAACTAGGTAGTTTAGCCAATGCTGAGGGTAGAGGCGAGAAGATGGGAAGAGCCTGGAAGCACGGAGCAAGAAGAAGACTGCTCCGACGGATGTGACCAGCTATTGGTGTTCTGTCGTTAGTCAAGGCGGAATGGCAATTGAATGCCATGGCAGTGATGCAGAGGGGATTTCGCAAAGAATTGACTGAAGAAGAGAAAAGTGAGCTACTTCCAGGTTGGTATCCGCGGTGAAAGAGATTGATCCAAGCTGTTGGAGACTCTCCTCGTTGAAGGGGAGGATACACCGTGATTGCGACCAAAGGGAAACCGAGTGAAGGTTCAGGAAGGCCCCTCGGCCTTTGACGGGGCTGATCCGAAAAGTTCCGTCGTGGCTCTTGGTGCGCGTGTTTTATCGATCGCTCCTGCCCCTTCTTTTCCTGAGATGGTTGGCACCTGGCAGCTTTGGCCAAGGCCATGGAATTTTATGTATGGGTAAGGCAGGGTCAATATCAGGGTGCTCGAATCACGGGGAATCTATCTGATGAGACTGAGCCGTAGCGCACATGTCTCACTGGCCACGAAATGCACCCAAAAAAAGCTGCCTCTATGGTTGAAGCAGTGATAGAATACTCTCGCCACCGGTATAGCGCGTTGTCGCTGCCATCTACAGTCTCTGATAGCTTCCCGGGAAGGCCAAACAGGAGATAGCAGAAGTGTTTTGCCGAGACAGAGTTGCACTCTTTTGCGCTTGTTGGCGTTGTTCGTAAACCTTCTGTTCCACTGTTCCAGTCACCCGGTTCACCCACACCTCCCTCAAGGCCATGAATCACGAAAAGAGAACGCTTTTTCCATCGTGGAAATAGATGGATTCGCGCCTTCCAGTTTCATCCGTCTCGGTCTTGGATGGTAATAATTTCAAGTAAATCGGTCGAGGGAGAAATGTCAGAGCTTTTGGAGGAGGGGCAAGGATAAGAGACGATCCAGCATGTTTTAATAATTAAAATTTCGATGAAACCTCGTTGTGTCTTTTTCTTCCATCTGAATCCTATCTGTCACATTTAAACTTCGTGGTACCCAGCAGAGCTCGCACGCGCCCCTTTCCGGCGGTCAGCCCTAACCCTGGGTTTACAAGAAGCGATACCACCATAGTGTACAAGATATCACCCGTTTCGACGGGCAACGAAGGAATGACTCTCGATGAGTATTTTGCAGTGTCTTTTAGAGTAAAGAAGTCTGTAGTTGTTAACTCGTCTAAGAATTCAGAACGAAAATGTGACCCCGCCACCAAGTGATCATCTAGTGGTGATCTGGATCGAATCCTCGACGCAGCATGTAGGAAAGATTGGTAATGGTATATGAAATTTACCGTAATGTCCTTGAAGCCTCAGGCAGCAGGCCGCTCCAGGAACATTTCGCGGAAAGTGGGGGAGGGGCGCCACCCAGAGGCTGGTGGGAACACCCAGCTGAGTGAGGCGCCGCGACGCGACCCTCTGCTTGATCGCGTCCCGGAAATGGGATTTGTTGATCAACCAGCTGCCGTGGGCCCCGCCAGCAACGCCATGGAGCAACGCCAACAACGCCTCGCCTGCCGCCGCGGCTGCTGCGTGCAATTGCCAGCGCAACGCAACGCAACGCAGGGACCCAGCACTGAGGAGGACCCCAACCCAGCAACAGACCCGCTTGACCACAACGTTGACGGCCAGGGACTTTTGGCGGCTTTTGAACCTTGACAATTCGTCTCGACAAACCGACAAGCATCCAGACCGACAGAACGACGAAAATTACCTGCGACAAAAAAGTAAGTCTGCCCACCAATGGCGAAGAGCATCTGACACCTTTCCCACCTGCTCGACTCTCTTTTTCTTTCCCACCTCATTTCGTCCCGTCCCGGTCCGCGTTTTTTGTTGTTGTTTTCTTCGAGCTCTGTTTTTCTCTCGGCACCCGCCTCAACCTCGCTCGCCTCGACTGCTTGGCCATCGCTGCCCCTCGTTTTGTGCCGCCGACTCGATCGTCAAATCACCCCACCCCGCCTCGACCCGACCCGACCCTCGCCGGTCGCCCTCCCTTGCGAGCCAGACCAGCCGACCATCGCAGCGCGACGGGATCCGGACCTGGGGCTTCTTGACTCGAGGGAGCATTGGACCAACGTCTTCGACCAGCGACACTGCCTCTTCTGCCGTCCGCCCGCCGACACACGACACAACATAACACACGAATCTAACAAACATGGAGAACTACCAGAAACTCGAAAAGATTGGCGAAGGTATGCGTTCCTCCCTCTGCTCCGTCACCCCCCTGTCCACGTCAACATGCCGCTGACTTGCGCCCTCCCCGCAAACAGGCACCTATGGCGTTGTTTACAAGGCCCGTGACTTGCAGAACAACGGCCGCATCGTCGCCCTGAAGAAGATCCGCCTCGAGGCCGAAGATGAAGGCGTTCCGTCGACCGCCATCCGCGAGATCTCGCTGCTCAAGGAGATGCGCGACCCCAACATTGTGCGCCTGCTCAACATTGTGCACGCCGACGGCCACAAGCTGTACCTCGTCTTCGAGTTCCTTGACCTCGACCTCAAGAAGTACATGGAGGCGCTGCCGGTGAGCGACGGCGGCAGGGGCAAGTCGCTGCCCGAGGGTACCGGCCCGGAGCTGCACCGCTTGGGCCTCGGCGACGCCATCATCAAGAAGTTCATGAGCCAGCTTTGCGAGGGCGTCCGCTACTGCCACAGCCACCGCGTCCTCCATCGCGATCTCAAGCCCCAGAACCTGCTCATCGACCGCGACGGCAACCTGAAGCTCGCCGATTTCGGTCTCGCCCGTGCCTTTGGCGTCCCATTGCGCACCTACACCCACGAGGTTGTCACGCTTTGGTACCGCGCCCCCGAAATTCTCCTCGGCGGTCGCCAGTACTCGACCGGCGTCGACATGTGGTCGGTGGGCTGCATCTTCGCCGAGATGTGCACGCGCAAGCCTCTCTTCCCTGGCGACTCCGAGATTGACGAGATCTTCAAGATCTTCCGGTATGTTTCCCAACATTTCTTTCCTCTTGCCCTTCAGACCCAGGCCAACTAACCTATAATCCCCCTAGCCTCCTCGGCACCCCCACCGAGGACATCTGGCCCGGCGTGACCTCGTACCCCGACTTCAAGGCCTCGTTCCCCAAGTGGCAGCGCGACCACAACAACGTGCTCTGCGCCAACTTGGACGACCAAGGTCTCGACCTTCTCGAGATGATGCTTGTCTACGACCCGGCCGGCCGCATCTCGGCCAAGCAAGCGTGCAATCACCCTTACTTCGAGGATTACCCACCCAGGCAACAGCAGGCCCATGGCTCCGGCTACCACTAGGCGCAGGGCCGTTTGATGCCGATGGATCACTTGGTTGTTGCCGGGGGCAATGGCGGCGTCACGCAGCGCAGGCTTGCTCTTGGAGACTAAGACAAGGGAGAAAAACCCCATGGTGCTGCGATCTCATTTCGCAGAAACCTTATCTTACCAATCCCCCACGACCATTACCATTCTTCAAAAACTACCCGAAGCATACAATACTGGCACAGGTCTTGTCTTGCTTTCAGGATAGAATCCGCTTTTTGTCAACTACGGGGCTGGACAGAAAGACCTACCCACCTACTTCACTTCTGTGCGATATCTGTGTGGAAGACTTTTTTTTCTTATAGAAAGGGACAGCCGTTGTTTTCTTTTTTTTCCCTTTCTCAGCGGGAGAGGGGGAAGAAGAGTGCAGCGGCAATGGGGAAGTCAGGATGGAATCATTGGCATTTGCAGGAAGGTATTGGAGGGAAGGATGGGATGGCTGTGTGGAACCATGGGCGAAAAGGGGAACCGGGGGGCATAAAGTTGGAGAGCGGAGTCTTTTTCATCTGAAGGTGGGGGGGTGCATGGAGAGGACATGTTTGTGTTGCTACTTTGCTTGTTCGCTTGCTCAGCTACATCGTAGCAGATGGGCGACGAAGAAAAAGATGAGGAGCATCCAGTGATTGTTGGCTTTGGCGCGTGTTTTTTTTTTTTTTTTTTCCTTGTTATATTGCGTCGCGTGTTCCGCCAACTTGAGTCGTGTGTGCTCAGTGTCTCCTTTGTTGCTGATTAGGTATGCAAGGGCACAGGTGGAGGCTCTTTCCATGATGATTTCTTCAATCTGCTTGCTACTTCCGCACGTTATGCTCCGGACAAGGCGTTCTGGTAGATTTGGTGAATCACTGATGATCTCGGTTTCCTTTGTCGTGAATGCTGATATGCGAATTAATTAGACTACCTGGTACTTACAGGCATTTTCTGGATAGACAGAACGAGGAAATAGACTGCGCGTGCACCTGCTGCGCCTGTATTTTGTGTTTTAGTAGAGCAGCTTGATGATACGCATGATCTTTTGGGGGAGGTGCTTGGGATCACCTTGATGATGATGGAATGGATGGTACAGTCTGGGAGACAGGAAAAAATCACGAGAGTCGGGAGCTGGCTTTTCCGTGCAAGATACACATTTCCGAACTTAGACGTGTTCGAGCGGCTGATAGGGGAGGGAGCCAAGTGGTTTGATATGATACTAACGGAATACAAAGCAAGGCTGGTTGAGATTGTGCTGTTTTCTCGCACGAAATGGAGGCTACATTTGGACTTCATGTATATGCTCTGAGCATTGAATATACTTTGATCATATCATGGTCTGTATCATCGTGACCTGATATTCTGACAAAACGACTACCCATAATCATTCTATTCAGCGTAAATCACAATCTCCATTCAAGATGGGATGAAAATGAAGGGAGTAGGTAATGCACATGCCCCAAGCGGGGGAGGAAAGAAGACCCGACAAGTTAGTGTGGACCAAAAAAAGAAAGAAAAAAGGGCAAAACGGCAAAAAAAATTGAACTCGGACTTGGAATCGAACCAAGTAACTTGATGTGCTGGGGGAGTAATTACCAGGCGCAAAGCAAACCTAACCACAACACACCGTATGCTGACCACTACACCAATTCCAAGTTGCATGTTCGCCCTGGTAAACTCCCCTATATACCCAACCTGGCCTGCGCTGCTGGTTCGCCCTGCCCGCAGCAAACCCGCGCCTTCCCTCCCACCCATGCCACTATCACAACTCAAGCTGCCTCACCCTCAGCCTAGTACATTCAAGATCCATCATATCACATCACGCACCTGCCTTACCCTTTCGCCCTCCCACTTTCTTATTTACTGCCGCTACTACGCAAACGTAAGGCGCATGCAATTGATCACTGTCCACAAACAGCAACGAAGGGATTATTATGGTAGACATGACAAACACGCAAACCGACAAAAAGTCCCCGACAGATGCCATGCTGTGCTACGCACACACAATGTACCTAATTACTTCGCAACATGCTATGACAAATGAAGTTGGGAACAGCTGCACCGCAGCCTCAACGGCCCAGACTTTTGGCGCCGGTGTTCGCCAACATCGGATTTCTTCCCTCCTCAACCGGCGCCCTCCCGGTAGCACTCGGCATCTCCCACTCCATGAATGCAAGCCAGCGGCGTCAAGCGCAGAATATTGAAATGGCCGCGGCCGCGGCAAACGCAGGATCCATGTGCAAGCGTCCATGTCGGCAGGTGGGTTCCTCAGTCGTTCGTCATGCACACTGCACAGACCAGACCTGGACCCTCCCAAGATGCGAACAATGGCCAACGAGATCGGGTCACTGCAACGAGCATGTGTGCGGCGAGGTTGCTGCTGGCCCTTTTTGGGGGCTAGCTCTTTTCAGTTGCTTCCTAATATGGGCTGCAACCTCCATGTAGGTGAGCATCGCTCTTTCCAATCTCGGAAGGCTCGGTGTGCAATGCTGTCTGTCGTGGAACCGGGTTTCCTCCATCCTTTTCCTTCTCGGTCACAGTCACCTCGGTCGGGCGGCCGCTGGCGTTGGACAAGCATGACTTTGATTTCCAGGTTCGATTGTGTTTGGGTGCGCATCAATGGATCTGGGTTTGGATCTTGGGAGCTGGACGTCGGACAACCTTTCACCGCAGCGCGGCACTGTCGAGGACCAAGCGCGCTGCACAGCGTAGCATCACTCAGAAATTACTCTGAACTTGGGCAGAGGAGTGCTTGACACTTTTGCCCGCTGGCCGTTTTTAGACTTCTAAATCAGGATGACGCGGCTTGATGCTGCCCAACTATTGGGGGTAATCATTCTCTCACGAGAAGATGGGGTTGTATGTACTAGCAAGAAGACGAAAGATGGCAAATACATCACTGGAAAGAAACGGCATCGTTTGGTGATCGGCAAGACTCCAAGAAAAGACCAAAAAATGTAACTTCGTCTGTCACCATTGATTGATTATGCAAATTTGAGACTTCGAAGCGTGTGTATGCGTGTATCCAGACCAAGGAGAATATCGCCGAGATTGCCCGCCAGGAGGTCTCCCACATGACCATCAGAGGTGGCGGCCAGGCAGCCTTGGTATTGGGACGGCAAGAGCGTTGTATCGTGGACGCCAAAAACGTGGAGATGGAACATTTACCGTACCACCCAGCCAACCTTGAACGAGAGCCCCCAAAGCTCGACCCGCCTCCAAGCCACCTCCTTAGAAAGCACAGCAGCGGGCCGGGTCTTAGCAGTGTGTGGATGATCTCACTCGAGTTCCAAAACAGCTCGGCAAGATCATGGCCAAGGATAGGTAACGACATAGAGCAATCGACTTTGGCGATGCCATGCCAAGGGAGGCCCCAGACGGGAGTGAACTGACCCGCGCCTAGCCCTCCACTCATACCCGCGTCTATTTTGGCACTCACTGCCGCGATATCACCTTTCGTCAACCCTCAGAACGGCTGCAGGGACGGGATGTTCCGCGTGATGACGAGATGATGAACATGCACGGCGTCTCTGGCGGATGGAAAAAAACGACACTGATGATGATGACGGCGGAATGCCATTCTCGTCAATGCATATGCGTCAATGTGAGTTGCTACCGTTACTCATTAGAGCCGCATGGTTGCTATTATCCCATCCACAACGCGCAATTGGTCCAGACAAACGCGATGCAGCGAGCGGTGAGGCACGGAAACAGACAAACGCAGTGTGTTGTATTGCATCGTGAAGGATTCACATACACTGAACGGGAGACGTGCGTCGGGTCGTGGAGCAGCCGCTGCACGCCAAACTGAAAGGTGATGGACAAATCCGGATGCAACGTCGGCGGGTTTCTTTTTGGTGGTGTTGTGCAACCGCGTCAAATGCCCCCATGGCATGAACGGGCCCAGCAATCAAACTCAAAAGTCAAATATAGCACAATGTAACCCTCCACTGCGGCAAGCTGGGCCAATGGGATCGAGCGGATGCCGCGGGTCGAGATGCCAAGATGTGAGGAAGTCTGGGGAAGAACAGGCGACGACTGGGAATTTGCGTTGCATTGGGTCTTGAGAGAGAGACGGTGAGGAAGAGGGCAAAATAGGGAAATGGGAAAATTTAGACGCCGCAATCTTGCTTGCCGCGGAAAGTTTTGTTCCCAGGCCTATTTCGAGACTTTTTAGAGTTTTGGGTTGGGGCCGCGCCCGTTGATTGCCTATGGCTTGCATGCAGCGACGGCAAGGTGAGATGATTGAAGGGACGAATTGTCCGACGGCGACGACGGCGACGGCGACCACTACCCTGACCAGGGGCTGCCGATAGGACCGGGGACTGCGGCGTTGAATGTGCAGGTAGGGTGAGCTGGGTAGCAGCGAGGTCGAGGTTGTTGACGATGATGCAATCGGCTCGGGTTTTGGTTGCTGAGCATGATGACCTAATACGTCTGCTGGTTCATGCCTTCCTTCTGCAGCTCCCACCACTGCATGACTGATCATCGTGAACGCCGAAAAATGGACTCCTGCACATCGATCGTCCAGGTTGCAGCAGGATGCATTGCATCGGTTCACGACGACCCAGGTAATCTGGTTTGAGGTCGCTTGGCTCAGACTCCGAGTGTTCAACTTTCAAGCGGCCTTCACGTCGTGCCTGCCTGGCAACGCGGCAAATCCCACGGATGACAAACAGAGGTTGGCGTTTGGGCTCGCGCCGACGCCATCGTTGCTTCCCGCAATCAGCCAGCTGGTAAATTGCCGTCCTTACCAGGTCGGTGACCCAGTGGGTAATATGAATTGACGCCGTTGCTAAGTGTTGATGTAACCTTGTTCGAAACTTGAACCTTTGATCTGATTGAAGGCCTCTCGCTTGCGCCTACACTGCCTTCAGTTTCCTATTACCCGTCTGTCCAGACGCGGTTCCGACGATGCGCAAATGCTGGGTTAAGGTCGGTCGGTCTGGTCGGTGGTCGGTCGGGAATAGCCGCCTCGGTATTCGCAGGATTCGGCCGTCATCCCATCCACACATCCCCCTTTTTCCCGAATCCTTGCGGCCGACGAGAGGTAAGGTACGGTAGCATTCCGCTTCCTCGTCGTCCTCCTTCATCAGCAGGCCGAGTGTGGCTAGGGAGTGGGTGTGAAACGGATAGTCCGCAAAGCATCAGCAACCGAGCTTGAAGACCGTTGGGTTCTCAAAATTTTGGAGGGAGGGTTGCGGGTGGGGGGTGACTGCACGTCATCAGCCACCCGGAGAAACCCTGAATGCAACCCCCTCTCACAAGACAGGATCATCTGGATCAAGGACGGGACACAGCATGAGATGAACAGTGCTGTCGGCGTCAATTGCGAGTTTCGTTATCCCACTTTGCCAGACGCCAGTTACCGCGCAATCAAAATAACGATGCGCAGCGCTGCAAGAATGACTGGCCAAGGGCGTACATCATAATGCCGTGCGGTGGAGGAGGGACAGGGGAGGAGCGATGCATTTCCCCGGACTTTTGGAATTTTTGACGTCGGAGGCGCCGCGATTCGGAATTCGAGATGGGGCGGGTTCGCGCCCGTCAAACCTTGCTCAGGTGTCGCGACAACTGCCTGCCAGTGTTCGGGTGACGCAAGTCACATTCAATTCACAGCCCGGCAACACCACCAACGAACTCGCAAAGCTGCAAAGTCTCTGCATATTGTCGTGCATCTAAAGTTGGATGCCCCATTACCAATCTTCCAACGTGCAACAAAACGCCTCGGCTGGGAGGACAAGCAAATTCCCAATCAAGTCGACAAGTAAGTCCCCAACTCTCAGCTCAGCCACAAGCCCAGGCACCATGCAGCACGATTGGCCCTGGGGTTGACTTGCAGTTTTGGTTTCAAGACATGCGTCACCCAATCACGGCGCTCGCTGTGCTACCAAGTAACCAACATGCCGTTCAGTCTGCCCGTGAACCACACACAAGTCACAAACATAATCGTCGCCAAGGAGCCGGATTCGGACTTAGGAGGCCTAGTGCGCTGGATACATCCGCGGGATTCCAATGGACAAGGGCAAAACGAAAAGGGATTTTATTCTCCGTTCGGTTCGTTTGGGTCTTTTCTTTTCATTTACTAGCTCGTTGGCCTCCACCGCTAGTGACTCAATGGCCGTCGATCCCGGATCGGAGGCGCGGGTTAGTGGAGGGAGATAATGCGGAGAAAAAGGGACCTAAGGAGACACCGACGAGATGGGACCTGAAAAAGGGGGCGGTGTGCTGCCGACCGGGTCCCACCTAACAGCCGAACAGGGGTTGTTTGGAACCCGTAGGCCCTCTGAAAAGTCTGGAGCCCGGCGATGGACGGCGACGACGAGCGGAACCCGACATACCTTTTTTTTTTACTAAGCGTGGATGCCAAGATGATGCTTAATTGATATCTGCATTCTGTTCTCCGCCCGGCGGCGGTTTGCTGCTCTCGATGTGCAGGAGCCCAGAGATTTCGCATTCGCCGATCCGGACTGGCTGAATAGGCCGACCGACGGACGGCGAGCGTGAGGTGACGGGTGCAGCTCGGAAGAGCTCGGAGTTGCAGCCCAGCCCAGCCCAGCCCAGCCTGGTGGAGGCCAGCCAACAAACCACAGCATGCCACACAATGCCCTCTTTCTCTCCCTACCGTAACCTACCTAATGAAGCCATCCAAATGCACGACTGAGGAGACGGCTGCATTCGATAGCCGGGCATCCATTCCCATCTATCGACAGGTGGTGCTTGGACTTCCAGTGGTGCCGCTGTCAAATTAGCACACACAAACACACCACAGCACACCAACCCCCCGCTCCCGGCCTCACCTGAGATTGCGTGCACTGCAACACGAGACAACCCTCAAAAAGGGGGTGGGAAGGGATCAGACGGGCCTATTCCCATCAGGTGCCTCCTTCACTCGTGCTGCGTGTCTAAACAGGAGAGAGGGATCACCAGCCATTATTTCATCGCAGGGCATCACATGACTGTGCCACTGTTTCTTACGGTAGTAAGGGGATTGTTTGGTGTGTGTACCGGGGTCCGCTCGTGATAAGATCTTGGATGGACGAACCAAGCCACTTGAAACAATTCCTCACCTTGAATGGTTCCCCGGCGAAACACCTCGGGCCAGGGTTGTTGCGAGGTTTCCGGCCTACAACTTGGGCCGAAATGCACATGCTGGATTACATGGTTGCTTTGCGTTTCTGCGCTGTCTGCTCAATCATGTTTACACCTATCCTGTATATTAATTGGGTGGCCAAATTCCCTCACTCCGGGTCGTTGATGCAGTCCGTTGAGATGCGATATTCCCGACATCGGGGTGTTTGCTTTGCCAGAAGAAGGTGGTGCGTCTAGATCTGATCCGCCGGCGTACCCGGCATCTTCGGGTTTCCTTGCTCGATGGATGGAGGGGTGTGGTGAGAGTCTCCCGCATTTGACAGGAGGGGGCACTTACCTATCCCACTTATGTACAGAGAATACAGCTGTTGCTGTTTGCTTATTCTGTACGGCATATGGGGTGAGTGTTGATGTGGGGAGTTCGTAATGCATCAGCCACGGGGATGGCGCGGCGCCATTGAATTGCTGGCCTGTCGATCCGCGCCGGGAACTAGTGTAGGGATCTGAAGTTCGATGTTCGAAAGGGCTCTCGAGATTCTGGCCGGGGGTGCGTAGCCATCACGTCGTAGTCGCTTGATGGCTTGGATGGCCAGAAAACTACATCACGGTGGAAGCCATCTTGCTCGAGTCCGTCTGTCCGGCCATTGTCAGACACAAGCGTGAAGCTTGACGCATACGCATCCGCATCCACCTCCGCATCGAGGCAGAGACAAACCATGTGGCCACCTCACGATGACAAGACACGCACGCTGCGCTACCTTGACCCGCAGGTACCGACCGTCCAGCTGCCCTCGGCCGGCAGTGCAGCATCAATACCCCTCACTTTCAGCGACCCAAGGTCATCGCTCAACAACACCCAAGCGAGGGCGAAGTGGGATTTAGCGACCGTGGATGGACGCCTCCCTCCCTCCGCTCGCCCCCTGAGGCGTTGACGATGACGAATTGAGTAAACAAAATCCAATCCAATCCAATCCATGCATAGTGAATGATCCATCACACTCCAGCTCTCGTCATGTTTGATAGTCCCATAGCTTGGCCTATCACCAACAAAGAAGTGCATTCCTCAAACCCTGGATCTTTTGATGTTTTAGCCCAGCCATCGGTTCACCATGTTCGTTTCGTTTCACCGCCTGCTTCTCCGTCCAATTGCCTGCCCCCTGGCCCTTGCCTCGATCGCCCCCTGAGATGCAGTGGTTGTGGATGGTGGGCGGTGGTGCTTCACAGTCTTCTCCACGTCCCACCACTGCAGGCAGGGCGAAGGGGGAGAATGCGCTGGGACCACTTAGGTTGTAGTTCGTCCCCTCTCCCCTGCGTTTTCGCCCCCCTTAGCCTTTTCCTGTTGAGGATACGGGCCATGCAAGATTGATTGGACCTGGACAACTGCGACGGCATCGATCGGTAGTGTCGACGACCACGGTATGAAATTTTGCCATCACCGCCATCAATGGGTCTTGCGATGCCGGGCATAAGTGAACAACGGCGCCGATCGGGATTGCCACGACAGGCAGAGACAACCGGCTTTGCAACGCGTGCCCCGGTTGAACACTTTGCAGATCCAAGGCCTGACTCGAGCATCAAGTCGAAACATCGGGCCCAGTCAGGTACCTGGGAGACGGCTGCCACGGATTTGAGAAAAAGGAAGAAAAAAAGCAAAACGCCATGATGTGCGCCCGGCGGCGTGATGCTCGGGACGCCTCCCAGAGATTATTGCGACCGCACTGACTGCGATAGTACAGTCAGGTAATCCGGGATGCATCGCTGCAATGGACTGCATGGAAGCTGCAAAAAGGAAAACCTGCACAGTAGCCAAGCTTCGAGCCATACGCCGGCAAGACATTCGAGGTGGTAGATGTAATAGCCGTCGGCCTGGCGGAGGCGCAACCGCCACATGTTTGTCTCGATGCGTTTTGAGAGGTCTGAGGCCATTTGAGACATTTGGTTCGGGCCTACCTTCGCCTGATAATATCCTGCTTGGCTGCTGTTACTGTTGCTTCTGTCACTGTTGCTGCTGATGATACTTCTTCTCGTGGTTCTCATGAAGGTTGATGTCGGGTTCTGGGTTGTACAGTGCCGGTTGATTGGGCGGGGTGCTCTTGCCCAGCGTTGTGCTGGATGGAGGGGATGTGGGAGGTGTGGAGCCTTAGCTGGCTCGACTCCAAAGACCCCACGTTTTGACATCTGCCCCTTGTGCCCTTGTCTTGAGTGACTCGACGATGAGATGGAAACACGACAATCGAAACCCAAAAACGCGTGCCCAATCATTCCAGTCGACCGCGAATGCCTCAAGCCCAGCCAGCTCATGGATTAGTGTAATACAAGATAACGCTACCTTGACCTGCAATTTCAGGTATGCGGGTATGCAGCCCCCTAAACTCAACATCATCGATTCGTCCATGGCGGGGTAGCCTCCTGGCTGGTGGAAGCAAGGGCAAGTGCAAGGGCCGGGATGCAAATCAAGATCCAGGCCTCTCCCGTACACTAAAGCCCCAAACCGCTTCTGGCCATGACACGAACCCCCTCGCTTGTTTCATATCTGGACGTCGAGCTCCCGGACGGGCCAATGGCAGTCGCGCAGGGTCGAATCGCTCTCGAGCATCTCTCTCAGGGCGCGCAATACCCAACCGTTTGTCCAGGGGCCGTTATGCGGGACCGGGAAAGCATCACGACATGGGACTGAAATGCAAATCCGCATCCATTCAAATTTGTCTTGTCACCAGCCTTTCCGGTGGGATCTGCTGCACGGTGGATGACTGTTCTGTTTCTTGGCTGGGGATGCACACTGGGCTGCCCAAGGCGGGAAACGATGTTTCAACGCTGCACTCGAGAGCACAAAGATCATCGGCGACGGTGAGGGCGGTGACGGGCACGGTGATGGATGGTAAATAAAAGAAGTCGTCCCAACTGGTCTAGCAGAGTGTCACCGACCATCCATCCGTCCCATCCCTTGGTTTTGCATGTTCCATGTGTGTGGAATTCTGTTCAAGATTCGATCCGATAATTAGCAATTCGATACCCGCTACTTTAATTCCTTCCTTCCTAGGTTCCTTCCTTGCACACAGCACAGCGCGCCTGCCGTGCCCGACTCGGAGCTTCCTGACTCGGCCACCACCTCCCTTTAGCCAGCTTCCGTGCTTCGGTCTATCTCTGACACGGGCCCATTCATTCACTCATCCATTCCGTCACGCACCAGGATTTCAAGGCTGGTTCCGTTGAATAAGGGCGAGCTCACGACGTCGACGACCCGCGGAACGAGCGACGGACTATTTCATCCACGGCGCTCTTTTATTGGCGCATCCATTCATCCTGCCTTCCCTTCATCCCTTCTAATAATCGGTTGCACGTCCATCTGTAAGTTCGTTGGTGCGTTTTCTCGTTGGTCGGAATGGTTCCTCGTGGCTGTCTGCCTCCTGAAACCAGGTTGAATATATCGAAGCCTGCGATCCTGCCTTTCTTGCCCGTCTCACTCCCTTTCCTTGCACCTCGCCGCCTACAAATCTCACCCAGGAGCCGCATCCATCGTCTCGTCGTTTGCCCCCAGCATCAGCAGCAGCAGAAGCAGCATCATCTTTCAGAAGCCCTGACGCAGGCAGAAACACAGGCAAACGCCTAGGCTCCTTTCCGTCCTTTATACCTTTCCACACATTCATTGACTTTGCGGGCCGCCAAGCTGCATTCGCGTTTACATCAGCCCAGCCCAGCCCCGCCCAGCGCGGTGGAGGAGGATTGCATCGCCGCATCCGACGGCCCCAACAGCAAACAGCCTTTGCTTTTCGAAGATTGACTCTGGGAACTTTTTGAACGGCGCGGCCAGCTAACTTAATAGCCAACATCATCTGGAAGCTTCAGAGAAGAAATTATAGATCGTTTCGCAGCGTTAGGCATCGTACAACTCTGGATCTGTCATCGCCCTGATTGGACGGTTTCCACCTCGCTTCAGGCCTGACTCGGGCCCACTCCAGCCAAAGAAGGCCCTGACAGCACCCCAAGCAAACCTCAAGTCCCCAACCACCCCGCTTCGCCTCGCAATTGCCGCTGTCCGACAAGACGCCAGCGCGAATCAAGACGCTGACAAGTGACACTGGGCGACTGCTCGAACACTCCCCGCTCCAGCGCATTCCCGTCTAGGCCCAGTCATTCCATCCATTCCAGGCCTTACGTTTTTAGCGCGCGACTGCCCTCTCTTTGCCCTTTGCGCGCGCTCCCTTTGAACCGCCTTTCTCCAGCAGCAGCGACCGGCAGCAACGCTCCAAGACGGCCAGCCAGCCAGCCAAACAGACAGACATCCCGAACAGGCATCTTGGTGTTCCATTCTGGCCGTTTGGATCCTGTCGTCGTCCCGCACCTCGAGCGTGCATTTCGGCATCCCTTCAACCATATTAAACCCATCGGAGCCCTCGAGCCCCGGATCCAAAATAACGAGACGCATCAAGCATCACGCCCACTCCTTCCCATCCTTTCTCTTCCATCCATCCCACCTTGGCCTTGCGTTGCCTTGCCTTGGCTTCTTCCGCAGGTTCGGAATTTTGTAGCAGCCCGCCTCCTCCCTTTTCCGGCAATTCTCGGCACCGTCGACCGGTCGCCGACTCTAGAAGGTGCACAACCAAGTACCAGCCAACTTAATATTCCCCTATTGCGAAACCCGACAAGTCTTGACGGCCAGATCCTGAGTGAGTGCAGAGTCCGGCGTTGCAAAGTGCCACCACCAGCAGCTTCTTGAGTGTGTGCACGGATCGACCATCCACGGTAGCTCCAAGTTTAGCAACGCCCCAACAAACACCCGCAACACAACAGCACCACAACCACGACCACACACACCAAACCAAACCGCCTCAGCATTTGTTGTGGTGTGTGCAGTGCAGTTGCAGGTGCAGTTGTTGCAGCGGCGTGCAGTGTGCATTCAGTGTGCTGGACACCTACATACAAGACGAACAACAAACAATCACCACCACCTGACCTTGCGAGTTCATCCTGACTCGTTTCTGAAAAAGGTCACTGAGCCAGGCGTTCTCGCTCATATCATCTCACCCATTCCCACCCACTCACTCCCGCCTCGCCTCGCCTCAACGAGTCATCATCACCACCGCAACGGCCACGACTACGACCAGAGGACAGATTCGCTTCGTGATCTTCTTGTCGTTGCTTGTTTTTTGGGCCTCAGCCACCTTATTCATCATCACCCCGACTCTCCGCCGTCGACCCCGTCAAAAACCCCGTCGCTCACTCTTCGGCCGTATTGGTTTTCGGATACGGTCGGATCTGCCTCTGATTGAAGTGCCAATCCCACTTTTAATTCTTCGCTGCTCTCGCCACTTGTGAGCTGTCCAAGTCTCGGGTTCACTTCCAAGGGTCAATCAACAACACAAGCAAGCAGCCCCAGGCCAGCTCTTGCAGACGTGTGCATAATTGCACTTCCGAGGGATTTCCTCATTCGGACGCTCAACGTTGGGACATTCGACACGAAGTCGGATTTGCCCGTCGCTCTCTCAGCCAAGTCAGTCAGTCGGTCGCCGGTCTCAGACGCTCAGTCAGGCAAGCCGCAAGCCTGATTGGCGCATCACAAGGACACGCCTAGCGTTGCCTCCTGCCACTCACTCGCCCACTAACTGCCCGATACGTACCCTCCCGGTACCATCGTACCCTGCCGGCCTGCCTGCACGACCAGCACCAAGCCAGCATTCCAGCCCGAGCCTGGAACCCTGAGAATCCTGGTACCCTGGAACCCGCTGATCTGCCATCGCGTCCCACCCTTCCCACACCCCGGTCCCGACCGACCGATACAGTGGGCCACGCATCGACATCGCCCATCCCCATCTCGCGCACCCACTTCCACGCACCCCTGTCCGCCTGGGTCTTGGACGGCCACCACCTGGAACGCCCTGGCTCAGCCTCGTGCTCTTGCACGTCACCCTCTGACGGAAAAGCCACTGAGACACGACAGCCACAGGGAGCCAAAGGAACAGCCCTCACACAGCGGCACCTCCTGAAAGGCCGACACTAAAACACTGGACGCTGCTGGCATACCCGACCTTAGCTACCCTACCCTACCTCGCCCTACCTGACCCAACCAGCCTTTTTACATAAGGCACTTGCTTGCCTAGGCTCTCTTTCCCTCTACCCACTCGTCTGTCTTCTCAGTCCTCCCTTTTGGTACTTGAACACTGCCGCTTGCCGCACGTCAAGCCGTGTAAGCCGGCCGCTGTTCCGCTCCCTTTTTCTTATATTACCACCCCGTTGGTGCACGATCCTTTTCCAACCCAACTCTCATTATTGTTGTGTTGTTGATTTCGTCATCATCAAAGCATCTTGCATCCTTTTCGTTGCCCTGCAATAGAAAAGGACCGTCGACCTTGATTGAACTACCCACACACATACCCACCCACATATACACATCACCATGGACTCTTTATCAACAACTCCGAGCTTGGCGCAGCTCAACGCCGCCGCCCTTGACAACTTCGTTTACAAGCCCGTCGACCCTGAAATGATCAGGTACCTAGCCGATGCCGCCTTCAACGTCATCCAGTGCGACCCTACCATGATGCCTCCCCCGGCCGTCGACACCAGGATAAAGGCCTCAGCACCAGCAGCGGCTCCGCCCAGGGCAGTACGATGCGACGATGGTGGCCTGCCGTCGCTCGAGGAGTTCATCACCCAGCTCGTCGTCTCCTCCAACGTTCAGGTCCCGACTCTCATGTCCACACTCGTCTACTTGAACCGCTTGAAGTCTAGGTTACAACCCATGGCCAAGGGGCTCCGGTGCACGACACATCGCATCTTCTTGGCGTCGCTCATCCTCGCGGCCAAGTACCTCAACGACAGCAGTCCCAAGAACAAGCACTGGGCAAGCTACAGCGTGCTCAACACGAGTGTCGTCAACTTCGGCTTCAGTCGCACCGAGGTGAACCTGATGGAGAAGCAGCTCCTCTTCCTCCTGGACTGGGACCTGCGCATTTCCGAGGAAGACCTGTACCGCGAACTGGACTACTTCCTCTCACCCATCCGCCACGATCTCAAGGCCCGCCATGCCCGTCGCATGCGCCGCGCGCAAGAGAAGCTCGAGGCCGAGACCCGTCACAGGCAAGCCATCGAAGAGGACGCCTGGGTCCCCGTCGCTTGCAACACACCCTCTTCTGCCTATATTACCCCTCCCTCATCACGGGGCAACTCGCGCTCCCGCCACACCACCCCCAGCGGCGACTCCGTCCGTGACGTATCACCACCTGGACTCTACAGCAGTTCGTCATCATATGCCGGCTCAACAGCCAGCCGCGCCACGACACCCGATGCCGATATGGACTTGGCTCCCGAGCCACACCCGTACATTTACAACTGCCCCGAAGAGCTTTATGAATCACCAATCGAGATTCTCCTCGAACGCCCCTGCGTCCCCGCCAAGGACTCTCTTTATTCCGGCTATGGAAAGTCAGCAGCCAGCAGCCGACAGATGCTACCATACGAGATCACAGCCGACGAGTATCGCAGCATGGAGGAGAATGGGCGCGTCAAGCGCATGAAGGGCATGCTCGGGAGGGTATTCGGCTCGAACGGCGTTGCGATACGGTGAAGGGGATGGATGGATTATCATGAACTACGACAAACACACACACACTCACAACCTTGCATTGGGCATGATTGCATTGACTGCATTTTGCGCTGCACACACTGGCGTTTTTTGGGCGATGGGACGGATTTTTGAGAGACTCAGCGGCTTTTGTTGATTTCTTCTTTTGCTTTTCATTGCGACAGACAGATTTATTTGCCTCGCAACCTAAAAAAGCGATTTGGGGTTCACAACAGCATTTATCTGGTCCACGGCAGGCAGGCGCCTTTGGGACGGGGCTCGGGTGGTTTTTTTCCTTTTTATTTCTTCTATCTTTTGCATTAATGGCATTTGCATCTCGCATTGTTGCTTCGCGATTGCGTTCGCGAGCAACAGGTAGAACAATCTACTCGGACGGACAGGAATGGAATGGACGGTGGTGGTGGGCACGACTTGGCATGGTCATGGTCATAGGGAGGGATGGATGGGTCGGTTGGCGGGTTAGGTTAGCTCTCATAATCGCATACGGCTGATGATGATGGAGCATGAATTACAGTTGAAGGTCAATCAGGAGACACATTTTGGATCATCTACACTGCTTCTTTTTGTTTGTGTGTGTGCATTGTTGCATTTGTTGAAGTTGAGGTTTTGGTTGGCTTGAGTGTACATAATGACTGACAGCGACTGCCTCGCTCTTGCTACATACCCTTGCAATCGGATTGAACTTTTTACTCTTTGTAATCTTGACATTTCGTTGCCTACCTATGTATCTGGTAGCCTGGAGGTGTTCATCGATTGATACCAAGTGACTTCAAGTTACAGATTCTGACAGGATGGGTTCAACGTGCATCGATTGTTGGGGACTCTGTACGGTGTCACATGGCGTTCCGTTCAGTTCAGTTGGACATACGGGGTTACGGTAGGTAGGCAGGAGTCACGGAGTCACGCCAACAAAAAGAAAGGTGGAACCCAACCCCACACCACGAAAAAGGGGTTGGTTGGGTTTCCCGCGGGTTGGTGGGGTAGGTTTTAGGGGTGAGGGGTTGTTGCAGTGCGGTACAGTGCATCATGGGACATGGGACATGGGATGGGATGTGTGTTCTGTCCGCTGGTTTTTTGGGATGGGATGTTCCATGGTCAACATAGAACTGATATGGAACTGACCGTTGATTCAGTTTAGTTTAGTTGATTCCTACGGGGTTCTTTCATTCATCTCATTTCCTTGGTTTTGGGGAGGGAGGTATGGGATCCATGCAGGGAGCGGGAGCATGAATGAATGAATGAATGACAGTCATGATGGTGAAGTGTTGTGGTGAAAAACACGTGGCCCGCCTCCTCCGCCTCCGCCGCTCCGCCGCCGCCTCCACGACCCACGGGACGGGGCCTGTTTATTACATGGGATAGCCAGTCTGAGTACCCCCGTTCGGCAGGGCAGGGCAGGTGTCTGCCTGTCTACGAGGTAGCGATGCATGCATGGATAGATAGATAGATGGCCGGGCCGCCTCCCTTTGGGAATAACCTGTATGCAGAAAGTTGAACCGATAATGATGATGAGATGTACACAGTAAGAAGGTGAAGGAGTGTATGTAGGCAGCCGCCCCCTTCAAGCTCATCCCTGTTTGATCCTGGTGCCATGCGCGGCGGCGAATGAGCTTATTCTACCAACTTACCATGGTACTTTATTTACACCGCACCGTATCAAGGTCGGGTCGGGTGGTTGGGGGAGGATTCATTTTGCCTGACTGACTGACGTGTATTGTGTGCCACGTTTTTTTTTTTAATCCTGATTTCTGTTGTGAATGGTGCTGTTATTGATTGATTGATGCGCATGAAACGGAAACTGGCAGCAGCAGTAAACTTGGAGTTACCCCGCGCTGCGGCGTGAGTGGTCGGATGATGAGATTGCATTTTGCTGACTTTTCAACCCGTACAACTTTTCTTTCTTGGTCGGTCGGTCAGCCAGCCTCTTCTTTTGGCCATGTGTTATGCGGCCCGGCTGGCTGGCTGGCAAAAAAACTGTGCTCCGGGGGAAAAGGATCTTGTTGTTTGTTGTTGATTGATCGTGACTGGCTCGACTACGCGTTACGACTTTTACGTATATTTGTTTTGGGGGGTTGGGTAAAGGCCTGGGTCGGTTGGCGGGCCTGGTTTGTTGATGAAACCTTGTTTGGCTGGATGATGATATTCATCATGCACGATTGGAGGTCAAATGTAGGTCAGGTATGTAGTATCCCGTAAATGATGTTGCACCGGCACTGCAACCAGCCAGGCAGACAGACACATATCGTGTAGGCAGGCGGGTTTGCGGTGAGGAGAGTATGTGTTGTGTGTGTTCGCGCTGCTTGTTGACAACCTTGCTTCTGCCGGATTGACTCGGTCTCGTGGATGGACACCGGATCATGCAGCATAAAAGCTCATCACGATCATGCATGCATCTCAACTTCAGTTGTTGGGGGCAGCCGATCGAAACCTTGCGTGCGTGTGCATCACGACCCAGCCCAACGGGAGCGAGCCCCCATTCACTGTCACTGCGGCGAGGCGAGACAAAAAGATTACCGATTGACTACAGTACCAACTTTGAGGACAAGGCGGCGACCACGGCGGCGGCGGCGGCTGCTGACGGGACTGGTCGGGGATGCCCTCACTTACGTTACCTACCTACCACCAGCGGATGAACCTTGTTTTGTCGTTCGTGCTCGTGTCCCATGCTTTGCATCCATTTGCCTTGCCGCAGATACACCACACAACGGGAGTCGGTCGGGCGGGCGGCCGATGTTGTGCGCAGACGCCGGCAGACTGGATTGCCCAGCTTGTGATGTTGGCGTTCGGGCTATTAACCAGCCTCACGTCAGCCGCCTTGGGTTGGGTTGTTTGGGGGTTAGTTTGCTGTTAGGTCATGCTGCTGATGGTGGTGGTGATATGAGGCTTGAGGCTCTGATATGCCTCGTTTCCAGGTGAACTTTCGGTTGGTTGGGTGGTCATTGTAAGATAATACCTTGCCTTGTCAATATCAAAATGAACCTCGTAAACCTCGTCTGACCTTAGCTAATAAGTGGTAAGAAGAGCTTCGCTCCATCTCACCCAACTCCGAATCCTACCTCGTCCGGTCTTAGCGCACGTAACCCGTAGGCTTCCCCGGATTTTTTTTTTACCTTGGTGCCCAGCCCAGCCCGCCCCCCCTGACGACTGATGCTGTTCAGTGGTCGCACAGCGGCGCACGGCGCGGAGCCGACAGCTGACAGCCTCTCTGGCACCGAGGCAGTCGGGCAATTTTTTTTTTTTGGTTCGCCGCTGTCATTTTTGCGTTCTTTTCCAGATTTGCAATTGACACCTCAACTGTCAGTGGCAATTCAGGGTTCGACCTCCCTTTCCTGGACACCGGACGGGCGGGCAGGCGGGAGCGGGCTTTTTTTTTTTTGGTGTGGTGAAAATTCGTTTCCGAAGAGCATGCCATTCTGGGGAGCATTTTTTGTGACGGGGGCGGTGAAGGGCTGGCTGGCTGCTTTGCTGTCCAGACCTTTTGTTCGCGTCCTGCCCAGTTGGAGGTTTGGCTTTGCGCCTGGGTGAGAGCCGGTGAGGCGAACAGGAAGGCTTCCATCCCATCAGCGACCAGCATCGTGCAAAAGATTGGGTTTGACGTTTCACCAGGGTTGACAGCACCACCCCTGGATTGACCACCGATTGGCTGGCTGCCTTCAGCCTGTGTGCCGCTGGCAAGAACGATAAGGGAGGCTCGTACCTGCCTGACGATAACGAGTGCATCTCCTTTTCCAAGAGTTTGTCCAATGCCAGGCAGATGATTCGCAACACGGCAATCAAGCCCGGTCTGTCAATCAGTTGCATCCGGCTCATCTTTCATGCTCAAGCTCCAAGCCAAGGCTGCCTGGTGGCTGGCTGACTGTTCACGGCCCGACGGCGGAAGCAGGGGAAATCTCCAATGCATACGGGATACCCACAGTACATACGTGGACGTGCGTGCATGCTGCGAGCGAGCTGCCCCTTTGCCCGACGGAGCAGTCACAAGCCAGGCAGGGCATGGCAGAGTATGTTTACAATAGGCAGGCAGGCAGGCAGGTCTTTCATGGACCGACATGAGCCTCCAGGCGCGGAGATGGAAAAAGGAAAAAATGAGGCCGGATGTCGCGGAGAGACAGGGACGACTCCGAGTCACACTGGACACACAGGCTGCAATCTTGGTGCAGCCAGGCTTCCTGCCTCCTCGCGGGTCGGGTTGTGTCGGGATAGCAATTATCGTCGTCGGCCACAGCATCAAAGAGGCAAGGGGCGATGAATGGCTACCAGGTGAGTATAGTGATGTGTCGTCTTGCCATTGCTGCTGTGTTCGTGCTGCGCTGTGCTGTGTTCCAGGAAGTCACCATCCACCAGCCAGTCAGTGGGGAAGGAGGTGCGGTGCTGGATGAGCGGGGTTTTTTTGTTGGGATCGGCATCCAATGGCAGGCCGTGCATTCATTGCACAGTGCAGCCTCCGCCATGGGTTGGGTGTTTTCGCTGGGCGATCTGCTGCCCCACATCCAATCAGAGTCCAAGCGACAACGTGGCTGAAGAGTTTGCGTGGTCGCCTAGGGTCCCACGGTTCGATGGTGGCGCAGTGTTTTGGCACTTTGCCCCTTTTTTCTCCAGGCCCAATCCCCGCTCAGGTCACGGAGGTTTTTGAGACGCCGGGTAACATTGATATTTTGCCCGAACGCGTCACTTGGTGGCAAGCCACGCAACCAAACTTCCCGTATTGTTTACTGCCTCGACTGCTTCCTGGTATCTTTCCACCGTGGAGGCTGAGGGCTATTGGCTTGGCTGGGCTTATTTCAATTGTTTTTGAGCAGGTTTTACATTTGATGCAGCCGCAAAAATGTCCTGCCGGGAGATGACTCTTTCGCAACCCCCTGAATCGGGCAGGCTGAGCCCCCTCGAGCCGGACGAAACCCCTGAATATTGTCCGCTCCCTAGTCCTCTTTGACAACATTGATCAGCCTCAACATGCGTACTAGCGCGGATGACGAATGCCAGGCAGAAAGACGTTGATATTCTGGCAGTGCTGGACAATAAAGAACAGAACATAGAAACAAGATTACGATTTCAGTGGCTTGCATTGCTGCCTTGAAGGCAGGCTGAAGCTGAGATCGGATAGCAGGGGACTTATTAGATTTCGTACTATCCCGTGATATCACGAGCACTATGGTTGCAATGTGGCTTGTTCCATGCGAAGCATTCTGACTGTAATTTGATATTTCATGCACAGCATAATACCTCCTGGTGGGCTGATGCACCGGTTCGAATGATGCTGTGCAAAGCGGCCGTCGCGGGTGACCAACTTTGCCAACAACTCGTCGGCACCAGTGCCGTGGTGCTTCTTGAAAATATGCTGTGACCGTACTGTGTTGGACCACGCGTTTTTTGACCTATTATGGTATCTGAGAAGAATGGGTGACCAGATATCGCGAAGACTCCGAACCGCCCAAGCGAGGGGGCCTTTCGGGATTCTTGGCTGGGGCTTACCGGGAATCATGTTTCTTTACTCTTTGAACCCCAATCAATAGCACGATTGTTCCTTGTTCTGCAGTATATCAGCCAGCTCCCTCCAGTCGGCTTGTGATAATTGCCACTTTTGCACCTGTTTGGGTATGTAAGTTCATCAAGCGCCTTGGACGAATGCTTTCGTCAATCCTGCACTTCAATCACTTGGATTCGGAGAAATGGTCTTAAAGAAAGCCAGTGAGAGTTTCGAGCTGGTGATGCAAAATGGTTGATAAGGCGTTCATCAAGCTGCCTTCACTTCAAATCGGCCGTCACACGTGGGAGGTAGCAGGGTCAAGTACCAGGTAATTAGTTGTCAGGTAGGCTGTCTTGAAGAACAGAGCGCTCTTTTCTGCAACGTAGATGCGCTTGACTGAGATCAAGAGCGCGACTTTTTTTGCTCGACGAGCGCCTTCCCCCTTATTTCTACTGTCTAATATTTCCTTGTGACTCCGGCCATGCGATGCGGCATTGCAAGATATGCGCCAATACACTCCCATCCGGCATTGAACCGTTTTCTCTTTTCATTCTCTCGAAGTGAACTATGTGACGGGTGATTGCCTTACCATATCAACTTGGTGGGCGAGCGAGCTCCACCCGTTGAATATCCGGATGCATCAGACGGTAGTGCCGTTTGATCCAAAGGGGGCCCCGGCCCCTATTTACATCCACATCAGTGCAGACATGACATTGAAACGGCGGATGGTCGCTCAGATCGTGGACGATGGATTCGTGCCGGGACAGCTGCGTATAATAGAAAAACTTGAGATCACAGGGCGACCCCGTGCTTGGATTGACGAGTTCGCATCTGAACGTCGTTCGGGGCATTTCGCCACCCCCAGGCCCAGAAAATGTCCCAGCCGGCTTCGGTTCTCGGTGAACCGGAACGCGTATCAAAGGGGATTCTGATTCTTCCTCGCCGTGACTGCCCGCGGAACCAAAGCTGGCAACACTGCCGGGCCGTTCCACGGCGTCTTCGCCCCCTTCCTCCCATGGGAAGCTTGGGAACAAAGAGGGTAACGGGGAGTCTGCCCATTCGTGGAGTACAAAATTGTTCGAGGGTCCCGGATAGTCACAAAGCTCCAGGTCTATTGGGTTTGGGAATGGAGAAGAAACGTCGAATGGCTGCGTCTCGTTTGGATTTTCGATTGGCCGCAAACCCTCTGCACAGGTTTCATCTTTCGTCCAGGGCTCGCAAAATAGAGTAGAATTGAGAACCGCAGTCCATGTGTCAAGACCCTTGTCAGAGGCGTAGTCGAGAATTTTGCTTTCAAAAGGCACATCCTCCTTCAATGCTAACCAGCGAAGCCATGTCTTGTTGTTCGAGAGGCGATAGATGACTGGCGTAGGGTCTGCAGACTCGTAATCAGCCCGTCGGGCATGGGTGAACAGGTTGGCGGTGGCGTACGAGAGGAGAGCGGGATAGTCTTCGAGCACTTGGGATTTTCCGGTAACCGAGAACTGGGCAACAGAGTTGGGTCTCGAGCCGCTTGTTGAATTTCCGTCTGCGGCGACTTGGTTGCCTGTTATCCATTCCAAGATATCGAGTTTTCGCGTGTTGGCAGGCGCCGCGAACATGGCTCGCAGTGTTTCGAAAGAAGGGAAGCTCTCCTTCTCTTGCTTTCTGCCCCATGTGCGGGCACTACTAGCCATAACTGTGGCCCGGCTTTTCTTTTTCCGGGTAGCCGGGAGTGCAGAACTCTCCCGCTTGGGTTCCTTGGTTCTTGCATGAACCAGGGCATCCAACTCTGCTATCTCCAAATAGTCTAGGCATGTGGCCATGATTGAGACATGGCCAGTGCCAACCGTGCTGAGTTTGAAGATGCTTTGAGTGAGATCCCCTCTCATTGGGAGCTTTGGTGAATCAACAGGCATGCGAAGCTGGGCGAGATCTGATAGCGCGGGATGGGCACCCGGGGTTTCCATGTCACCCAGAATGTAAAGGGAATTGCCGTTGAGAAAGAACTCCCGCACAGACTCATGTATGACCTGAACAATGCGAGTTTCTCCACGGGCGATCGTGAGAGATCCTGCCCCGGCACAGACGGAGATTTCGTCAAGGCCGGCGTCCTGCGCTGTGCTAGCATCAGGCGAGATGCTTTTCACTTCCACCAGGCCCTTGGAAAGACTCTTGATTTGCCGTTCCAGTTGGTCATCGTTTCTGGTAAAATGCTTAGACATGCGCCACTCGTCTAGCGACTTTGGTGCTGGCTGTCGAATGAAGGCCAGAACGTGATGCCACTCGTGCAGACGAAGAGGCTTGACGGCAAGGGTGGCCCACTGGAACAGCCGGAAAGTAAGCTGCCTTGTCTCTGGTTCGACGGTGTAGAAAAGCCGAGCGAATAAGGTCTCCAAGGCCTCTGGCACGATGTCGACCTGCGCTAGTAGATACCGCATGTCCTTTCCGTCGTCCCATTGCCTGAGGATGTCGTCAACTACCAGGACCACCCACAGAAAGACCCCAGCCGACTTGCGCAAGACACAATCTCTCAGCACTTCCCATTCCGGTTCCTCGGCCGCAATGCCGAGTCTGAACCTTCGTTCCACGTACATGGATATATCCCGGTTGTTGTGGTGCTCCACAACGATTTCCGGACACCGGCTTATTGTTATGGAAGGGAAATGTCTGCTGGACATGCAGACATGGAGATTGACACCTCGATCATGAGCCGACATGGTGATTTCTCGCCAGAAGAAGGCCAGGGACCGTACACTCTTTGCGTCGGCCTCATCCAGGGCGTCAATGAAAATGAAAGTCTTCTTTGCCGAGTTCGGGGCTTGTAAAAATACGGACCCGAGGAAGGATCGGAGCTCTTGTTCCTGCCACTCCACCGTCGTCTTTATCTCTTCTCTGTTGGGGCCCTGGCTGTCACCAAATCTCTCTTCCCAGATATGGCTTAGTCGCTCCAGATGCGCCCGGAAGCTTGGCAGGAGTTGGTAGAGGAGGGATCTGAAAAGGCCAGCAGGTGAGTGGCTCAGGTCGTCTTCTTTTGCGCTGAAAAAGAAGGCTGCCGTTGACGAGTTGGACTTGGTATCCGCCGACACTGCCCGACGGAATGCTTCCTTCATCAGGACTGATTTTCCTGCGCCCGGCTTTCCCTTCAGCCAGAGGAGGCCACAGTGTTTGTCGCTGTCTCGGCCGTCCAGCCACGCTTGGTACAACTCGTGCTCGAAAAGCCAGCTGCATGTTTGATCGGCCGGTCGTTCCAGGGTTTGAAGTCTGGTCGTCATGGTCGGGTACCACAAAGACTGAAGGCAGCTCTTCTCAGCTGGCGTCAGCTCCTCCCTACTCTCGTCCGATTGTTTGTGTCGTTTCGTCAACGGGGTGGCGCTGCAGGCTGACGAATCCCGGCGTTGTCTCCGTACTCCCTGTCGGGTGTTCGTGGGGTTCAAGCCGTCAATGGAGAGGTATAATGAGCGAAGCTCGCCCGCGAGTTTGCAGTAGTTTGGGTCGTCGGCCCCTGAAAAGCGGCACATCTCCATGTGGTTGGCTTGGATTGTCTCGGCACGCTCCCGGTGGTCTCCAATCACCGAGGAGTAATCGGGGACAACCTTGTTTCCCAGGACGCCGAGGTTGATTCCTGTGAGGCCGAGCCCCTCTTGAAAGGTCTTCACGCGAAAGTCGTATTCCTGCCAGAGCTGGGAGAACGTTTCTTGTGCTCGCTCCAGGTCTGTTGTTCTGAGGCTCAGAGCATCAAGAATGGCAGATGTTGTCTCCATTCGCAGACTGCTGAAGACCGACCGGGCCCATTCGCCCAGTGCTGCAAGATCCGGGCTGCCTCGGTGAGGTGTGCCCAGAAAGACGACCGCCGCGGTCGAGGCAATGACGTTTTTCAGCTCGGGCTCGGTTGACGCTGATGACCTCGCAAGCATCTAATAAGAGATGGTGTCAGCATCATGCATACTCTTCATCGAAAGCCGGGGGTCAATACTTCTTTGACGACAATACCACCTAGGCTATGGGCAACAAGAATCAATGGCCGATCCGGCACTCTTTCTCTCCCCAGGGCAAACAACAGGTCTTTGCTGTGTGACAAGACACTGTTCTTGTTTGTTGCCCCAGCCATGTACTTTGTAATCTTGGTGTCGTACCCATACATGAGAATGCGCGCGCGGGGACATTCCTGGGGGAGCAAATCGGCGGGCCAGAACACACGACTGATCCTATTTTCGACGGGAATGACCTCTTCGGGCTGCACCTGAAGCGCCTTCGCCGATGATGACTTGCGGTTGAACAGGGGCACCACACGGCGCAAGACGTCCCTCCGCCGGTCTTTCGTTTCATCGGAGCCCTCAGGCTGCGTCTTGGGGTCATTCGATGACGAGCTTGTACTTGGGACCTTGGTCGAGGCCCAGGTCTTGAAAGGATGACCTTGCAGCCCGTGGATAACGATAATGCTTGGACATGACGGCCCAAAATCAACACAAAACCCTTCATGATGGACAAAACCAAGTAAATCAACTCACTCAACAACTGCAGAGCAGTTCTCCGGCTCATAGGCCACCGAGAGGCCAGTGTCCAGAATTCGATGCTGCATTTCAAACGATTGATCTAATGCTGTATCGCTCAAGGTAGCTCAGGATAGAACGCAGATATTGACACCGAGAGACCCAAACGATAAAGTAAAAATGTGGTCGCGGTGAGGACAAAATCTCCGAATGAGGCTGTGCAATCGTCGGGCATCAAGCAGAGCTGAATGTGGCTGCGGCGCTGCATTAGCTCACCGAGCTTTCCTCCTGGGCTTCCAGCCCAGCAAACTCCCGACCAATCAGTCAAGACAGCGCGACTCTTGCAGAACACCCCAAGGATTTTCCTCTCACGCGTACCTGACATAACCAGACCTCTCACCTCAATTTCTCCCGTCATACCGTCATAGGCACTTCCACAACTTCACCGCCACATTCAACACTCAAGCAAATCCAAGGTATCTCATTGCCGGTAAAGGTTCCCTCAGGCTTCTGGAAATGTTTCGAGGCTAGGCTCGAAATGAACGACTGCCTAGGGCCTGGCCCGTCTGGACCCAAACCAGCACGCAAGCGAAGATTAGACGATACGCTCGACAATGATGCATCTGAATCAGACCGTGATGAAGGCCCAGAGAAGCGGTACCGACGAGAAGACTCGCAGCAGCATGGTCTGATGCGCCCTTACTCTTCATCCGATGAGAATCATGATCCCGTCGACACAACCAGCTCGTCTGGCGAGGCCTCGCTGTTGATGGACTCGATATCAAACAGTTCGGGCACTCACGACACCTCATCCGCTTCTTTCCACTATCCAAATCTGAATTGTCTGACCAAGGATCTGCAGCAGGCAATCGATGCCAGCTGGAAAGGTCGGCAGGAGGCAACGAGGTTCTCCAAATACCAGGCTGTGAAGGCCTTCCTTGTCAGCTGGGAGGATGATGACCTCGGGGTGGAGAAGGAGCTTGACGAACTAGCTCAACTGTTTGACGACGTTTATTCCTATGATGTCGAGAAGTGGAAGATACCCTCGTCGGACCAACAAGAAAGGCTCGACGAGAAGGTTCGGGATGTGATCAAAGGGTGGCAGAGCCCGTCGTCGCTCCTGATATTCTACTACGCAGGCCACGCTCGACCGAGCCGGCATCCGGGGACATACCCTGTCTGGGTCTCGTATGTTTTCATGACCACCGCGTGGATACACCCTGATAACTAATTAACTGTTTGTGCGCCGACGTTGGTGATCATGATCAGGAGACGAGACAACCCCAAGGAGGTTTACCCTCTCTCTGTCCACCTTTACCTGGAGAACGCATCTTGCGACATCCTGTTCCTGTACGACTGTTGCCATTCGATCCATACAGGAAGCGGGCAGCCCACATCTGGAGTCAAGGAGGCTTTGGCGGCTGGCGGGTTCGAGACCATTGCGGCGGAAGTGGGAGAACACTCGTTCACCTACCTGTTGACCCATGAGCTAGCTCGGGCAGCTGCGGAAGAAAGATCCATTTCGGTCAGCGATCTCCATGGCCACATGCTCGCCGGACTTGGCGAGTACAAGCCGCGACCGCTCAAGGATCTCCAAGGAAAGATTCTCGTGGACCACAACCGCAGGCCGAGGTTCGAGCTTCCCAGGAGAAGAACACCCGTCCACTACTTTCTGTCCCTCAAGCACGAGACCATAATCCTTGCCCCAGTACGCCCATCCGAGCCTGCACAACAAATAGTACGGCCACCGCCATTGGGAAGTCGGATGGACGCAATTGGCTCCGAACCCAACCCCAACCCCAGCAGTGCGCTTGGCAGAGAAGACTTCATCACGATCACTGCCAAAAAGTTCCCCCAAGTGCTCGTGGCCGTCCGCATAGACTCCTCCGTCTCCCTGGACATCAGCACATGGCTGGAATGGGCTCTGAAAGCACCACCAGAAGCTCTGGACATCAAGGTGGAAGGATGGTTCGGCAGTTTCTCGACCCTGCTCATCCTGAATCTGCCCCTGAGGGTCTGGCATCTGATGCCTGCCCATCCTGCCGCCTCCTTTATTGGTTTTGTCACTACAGACAATGAGGCTTCGACAATTCGAAAAGACTGGCCACTACGCCAAGTGCATGTTGGAAACCTCAAGGGAGAGAAGCTCGAGAGGGAATCGCAGTCCCTTTCCGCCGGGTCGGTGCCTGGACATGGCGGCACTGCCTCCGCTCCATCACACACCGCATTCAGGCCAGTACTCACAGATAAGCCTCAGCCGAGTCTCTCTGAGTTTGGACGGTACCTAAATTCGCTTAGGGATAGCAACCAGAAGGGCACTGAAAGTCCCGAACCCCTGATCTCAACTAATAATCAGCAGGCGGGGGCTGGCGACCTATGGCACGGCGGCCATCATGATGTCCAACAACATGGTGGTGGCTCCTCATACGCCAAAACACGCGCACCTTCGGAAATCTCTACGAGTTCATCACTATTTGCGCCCAACTCAGCTCGAAAGCGCGTGGCGGGCAATCCAGACAACCAACGCCTGTCATGCCCGTTCCGCAAGAGGAACCCTCTGCGCTTCAACACCCGGGCGCACCAGAGCTGTGCTCTTCGGTCATTTTCGGACATATCCCAAGTCAAGTCAGTCCTTACTAGCCGCTTTCACCATGATACTGTGCTTCTACTACCTTACTTGCTGGTTTCTTTACTGACCCAACTACGTGTACCCACCCGCAGGCGGCATGTTAAAGCTTTTCACAATAAGCCCGCAAACTCACCGTTCTCGTGCCCGGCATGCCTACGGGACTTTAAAACAAAGGAAGAATATAAAGATCACCTTGAATTACCGCCTTCGCTCCTGTGCATCCCAGCAGCGATTGAGGAAATTCACTTTGGTGAAGATCCAGAAGATGGTATCACCGCAAGAATCGCGGATTTGCTAAGCGAGCGGCTGGCCATCAACAAAATACAAGACTGGGACCGTTTATGGACCACACTCTTTCCCATGGACCAAACTATCCCGGATGGCGGTACGAGACCCCAGCAGACTATTAAATCCCAAACACTGCAGGCTCAACACTAATAGCTGGCTCCGCAGAGTTTGTCCCGCCAATCGAGATTGACGAGTTCATGGCCAAGTTGCATCGTAACTGGCCTCAGTTCGAGCACAACCTGGAAAGGGCTGTCGACGCGATTCTACCAACGTCAGGGGTAACAAAGCCTGACCTCAAACGGAGTTTGGGGGATCTGGTCTTGGAATATCTTCAGTTTACCAGCCAGGAGCTTCAAATGGAGGCGAAAGAAGAGGCGCCGGTATCACGCCCAAGACGGAATCCTGCCCGCACCCCAAGTCGGACTTGACATTACCACGCTTGGGCCTCATTTCATGGAGGTGGAAGGGGCGCCGATATCACACCCAAGCTGGAATCCATTGAGCCACCCCTCATCATACGTCGGACTTAACATTAAGTAAGTAGTCGTGTAGACAAAGGGGCATGTGCCCAACGTAGTAACAAGCTAACAACTAGGTCAAGACCAAGGAATGATCACTCCCAACCAGAAGACTTTCAAGATGATAAAACCAGCACCCAATACTCGCCCATCAAGCCCTGGTGAATAGGACTGGCAAGCTGAGTGGAGGGGGCTGGATCGGTATTTCAGGGGGGGGGGGGCATCATGCTCGAAATATTCTAGTCTACAAGAAATGGGAAATCACTAGCAACATTAGGTAGGCAGGGTACTAAGTATAAGGCACACATGGATAATTGCCTCCATCGCACAGTATAAAAAACGACCCGAGTGGATGGATAATTATTGAAAAAGCATCCAAGTCCCATCATTGCAGGTTCCCATGTCGGGCTTCAACCCGATTGCCTTTCTTTTTCTTTTCTTTTCTTTTTTTTTTCGTCATGTTGTACCACATGGGGGAACAAGCCCGATTGTTTGTGAATCCTGTTCTTTCTCGCTTATCCCGCCTCCGTGCCACAATAGGATTGAGTGGCGGGATTATGCCTGTTTGGGGGGTTCCCCGGATCACCCACGGCGGGGATCAAAATGTCGGGGAACGTAGAGAGGTGACCCGACTGGAGTAATTGATTCCCCGGGTGAGTACCCCGATTCCAACCACCAACGTAAAGGTATCGAGGGGACTAATTATCGGTTACAAACCGACTTGAAAGTTTAAACAGTGTCATCAATTCCTACTACCGAGAGAACTAGCTTTTGATGATTTACCACCCGATTATTCATCAATGGAGAGAAAACTTGAACTAATTAGGGGTTCCTTATTACTGATAATCAGATCGGTCCTCAAGTAATAAGATCGGCGATGCTGGGAGGCGTCCGACTGTCTTGGGCCGCCCGCGCTAATTGCCCGCCCAGTTCTGACTTGACGTCTTCCATATCTGCCCATCGTTTCATGCAACCTGAAAAAACCCGAAGCGGAGATTGGTCGGCCGTAATATCCCCAAGCCCGGGGGCACCGGACCTGCAGTGCGGGGGTTTCCGTTTCCAGGGAGAGAGACGGATTGAAGAGGATTCCCCCTCCTCCTCACGTCCATCCGGCCATCAATTTCTTTGGGCAGTCGAGATCAGATACGCTGCTAACCTACCTACCAGCCTACCTCCCCGAAAGCCATCCATATCTTCGTTGCTTTATCCCCCTATATATCGTCGACAGTAGCGTTCAGTCCCCACGAATACCCGATCCGACCCCTCAACACCGCGCAAAAGGAAAAGAAGAAAGAAAAGGAAAAAAATGGGCGACTCCTCCGCATCCGCCGCATCGGACAAGGGCAACAAGGTCTCGAACCTGCCGCAGCTGCACCGCTACATCACAGGCCACAACGCCGCGGGCAAGGCCATCGTGCACACGCACAACGACTTTGCCTGGCAGCCATACGACGAGAACAAGCTCGCCTTCAGCGTAGCCTACACGACGTCCGCCTTCCCGCCGGACCTCAACAACGACGCCGACGTGCAGGCGCACTCCGCCCTCGAGGCCAAGGGCACGCTGGGGCTGGTCAACCCGCACGGGACGGTGCTGCGGGCAGTCGACTTTGCGCCCGGATACGCGTGCGGCATGCACCGCACCCAGAGCCTCGACTACGGCATCGTGCTCGAGGGAAACATTGATATGGTGCTCGACAGCGGCGAGGTGCATCCGCTCAAGCGCGGCGACGTGGCTGTCCAGCGCGCTACCCAGCACCAGTGGGTCAACAAGAGCGATACCGAGTGGGCCCGTATGATCTTTGTGCTGCAGGACTGCAAGCCCTTGACTGTCAATGGGGAGCAGTATGGCGAGGACTTGGGCTCCAACTCGGGCCTGCCTGCGAGCGGGAACTGAGCCTGGGGCCCGTTGTCGGTGGTTGAAAGGGGGGAGAGTGGTGGGATGTTTGTTGATGTTGCGTCAATAACAATGACTCGGAATGCGAGAAAAAAAGGGGGGGTATTGACATTCATTTAGCGATGACACCAGAAAGGAGAAAGAATGGAAGGATTCCGGGAGCTAGGATCACTAGGTACCAGGTAGACTATGAGGTCTGAATGTCTTGTCGGACAAGGACTCGCGGACGGCGTAACAGACACCTAGCTTTAATGAATTGGTATGGTCAGCTCGTAAGGAATGTTAATCAGCCTGAGACGTCGAGATCAGTAACGCTGTGTTCCCTAGTCTAGACGACAAACTTGAACTTTCAGATTCCCAGAGAGATTTCTGTTAGGTTGTGCTCTCCAACCTCGACTGGCATAGAAGGCCTATTGTCATGCGGCCCGAGATACCTGGTAATTATGATAATTATACCATAAAATATAGCATCAATGCATCCGAGAGTCTAAACTGTAACAGCAACATCATCAGCTTTATAGGTAAATACCTACCAGGTACGTAATCAGGCAACACGTAAGAAAGTGTGCCGCGTCACTTGCCTTTCCAGGAACCAATATAGAACAAATCTCCAGGTTTGTTTGATTAACACCCTGCCCAAGTAATAACATGGAAGCCAATGCAAGAAAGGCCATGACACGCACCAAGTGAACACTGAAGAGACAAACACACAGGGACGCTTTGAGAATCGCATACAGATTGCATGACAGTTACTCCCCAACCTGGTCAACATATTCAAACCGACAGGCTTACTTTGAAAGAAATCATTCGATCAGAGCCACGAATGATCACATACCTCACATACATGCCATTAATACACTGCACTTGCAGTAACAAAACCGCCGAGCACGCCTATCAGAAAATCAACCTCCCAATTCCAGCCAAGTCTCCGACAACCGGGCCATACTGCGTGTCTATCAATTCTTACCCTGATGCATCATAACCCCCATGCGAGCACACGTGGCGATTAATATGTTGAACCCCCCAGTCGCTGCCGATCATGCCGGCGCGTGCTGCGGATGTAGGGCTTTGGTCCGGCCCGGCTGTAACGGCCGCTTTTTCTGCGGGAATATCGCCAAATCGTCATTTGTTTCCCGGACGAGTAACCGGATCGGGGAGGTCTAGACAGAAGAACAGCCCAGCCAACATAACACCACCCACGCTTTTCTCTTTACTAGGTAGGTAGGTATGTAGTCTTTTGGTTCCAGCAATACTACCGCTAATTAGAACACAGAAGTTTGAGACCGTCCTGCCGTGAATCTAGAAGCGCGGGGTTTGGCTTGATTAATTACGTGTTCTGGAACTGCCAAGCGCCAGCCCTGGGCTGGAAACAATTCAGGGCTTGCTTCCTGGGGGACTGGGCTAATTAATCCCAGTTCGATTGCGGCGCAACCAGATCTTGCTTGCGGCTAAGAACTGAATCGGCCGGGGGACGCGGCTAAGATTGCCTGCCCTGTCGAGATCGTGGGGAGACTTGCTTGGCTCGCTGCAAGGGGGAAGCAAAGCGTTGGCTTGGCTTGGCAACGACAGAACACAGGCCGGTACCAAAGTTGCATCGGATGAATCCATGCGGCGGGCCCCGCCAGCCGCGACCTCGCAAGATCGTGGTCGACGCGTGGCCTTCCGTTGATGTAGTGTAACGTCAAGTGTTTGGTTTGTTGATTTAATTACCTGGTACCCATCAGCCAATCGCTTGTACTGGAGCACTGCAATGCTAAAGCAATGCTAGGAGCCTCAAGGTCAGTCTTTCCTGCATCTGCATCGAGGTTGGAAGTAATACCAGATATTAGTTGTCTGACAAGATGGAACCAAACAACAAAACTACATCCACGGTTCTCAACTTCTTTCCAATCTATCTAGGTAGCGCTCAGAGGGTACCTCCGCGCTGGCCCTGGTGATGGTGTGATTTTGGAGAGAAACAACTTGCACCTACCCCTGTCTATAGGTGTCGAACTAACAAATGAGCCGATATTAGACTGGGCCATGGCATGCATGCATCAACGGCTCGACCCAAACATCGCAACCATGTCCGGAGAACGGCTGGCCATGTTGCGGTGGTTGCAATCTTTGCCGACCATATATATCCGTCCCATGGTCTAAAGACTTTCCGACCCGCGTCCTGGGCTGAGTCCTCCACCCACACTCGTTTCAATACCTCTAGCCGTGTGCGAGCAACAACAGCACTCGACGATGCACGCTTCATTGTGGTCCCTCGCCGCGGCCGTGGTGGGCGCGAACGCGGCGGCGTGCACACCGCGCGATGTGGTGCCCAGCACGCTCGAGAGTCTCTGCACCAAGGCGTATGCCCAGGCCGCGCTGCCCGCCCCCGGCTTCCTCCCCGGCATCGCCATCAACCCGGCCTCGGTGACGACGACGCTGGTGAACAACGCCTCGTTCAGCTCCGAGTGGTTCCCGGCCAGCACCATCAGCTACTGCAACGTCACGTTCGCCTACTCGCACACCGCCATCCCCGGCGACGTCGTCCAGGTCACGTACTGGGTGCCGTCCCCCTCGGCCTTCAAGAACCGCTATGTGTCCACCGGCGGCGGCGGACTGGCCATCAACTCGGGCAGCCGGTCGCTCCCCACAGGCATCATCGCCGGCGCTGTAGCCGGCCTCACCGACGGCGGATTTGGCTCCTTCAACACCCAGTGGGACGCCGTCTTCCTGCAGGCCGAGGGCAAAGTCAACTGGCAGTCGGTCAACATGTTTGGCTTCCAAGCCCACCACGAGCTGGCCGTGCTCGGCAAGGAGCTCGCACGCAACCTATTCAAAGTTCCCCGTGCCAACAAGGTCTACTCGTACTACCAGGGCTGTTCCGAGGGCGGCCGCGAGGGCTGGAGCCAGCTGCAGCGCTTCGCGGACCAGTTCGACGGCGCGGCCATTGGTGCCCCGGCCTTCCGCTTCGGTCAGCAGCAGGTCAACCACCTGACGTCCAACGTGGTCGAGCAGACGCTCAACTACTACCCGCCGCCCTGCGAACTCGCCAAGATCGTCAGCCTGACCATCGCGGCCTGCGACGGGCTCGACGGCCGGGTCGATGGAGTCGTCGCACGCTCCGACCTGTGCAAGCTCCACTTCAACATCAACACCACCCTCGGCACCCCCTACTTCTGCCCCGCCACCACTGGCGGGGGCGGCTTCCCTCCGCTCACAAAGCGCCAGTTCCCGCCGATGAACCCAACCCCGCTCCAAAACGGGACCATCACCGCGGCCGGTATCGCCGTAGCCCAGACCATCCTCGACGGCCTGCGCGACTCCCAAGGCCGACTAGTCTACCTCTCCTATCAACCCTCAGCAGGCTTCTCCGACGCCGGCACGTCCTTCAACACGACAACCAACACCTGGGGTCTAAGTGTCTCCGGCCTCGGCGGCGAGTGGGTGCGCCGCTTCCTGCAGCTCAAGAACGAATCCACCCTCCCGAGTCTCAGCGGCGTAACCTACGACACGCTCAAGGCCTGGATGATCCAGGGGCAAACTACCTACGCCGACACGCTCCAAACAACCTACCCCGACCTGTCCGGGTTCCAAGCCGCGGGGGGGAAGGTGCTGCATATCCACGGCGAGGCCGACGACTCGATCCCCGCGGGGTCATCGGTGCACTACTACAACTCCGTGCGGCGGGTCATGTTCCCGCACCTAGGGTACAACGCGAGCACGGCCGCGCTCGACGCCTTCTATCGCCTGTTTCTCGTCCCCGGGGGTGCGCACTGCGGGCCCAATAACGCCATGCCGGGCGGTGGATGGCCACAGACGACGTTGCAGACCGTCATCGACTGGGTCGAGCGCGGCGCGGCCCCGGCTACTTTGGCTAATACCGGCAGCGGGGGGATCGATACGCTCTGCCGCTATCCGCTGCGCCCGCTGTGGACTGCGAATGGGACGAAGTTGGAGTGCGTGTATGACCAGGCCTCGATCGATACGTGGACGTATGACTTTACTGCTGCGTATGGCTCGCCGTTGGATTAGACGGATGGTAGTGAGCTCGGGGTTGTTTGCGCTTCACGGAGGTTCAGGTTATGGGCGCGTGTATTATATCGTGACGTGGGCAACTAATAGGAGTTGGAGAAAACTTGAATAAAGAGATAATTAACAGACTTGGTTGGTGCAGGTGCCTACCTCCCTAGGTTCCTCAGTTATCAGCAATCTGAAAGTTAAAAATACTAGATTTACCCGTGCACTGTACACTGTAACAAGAAACATGTCTCGATACTATATCGAGGATTCCTATGTAAGTATCTCTTTCTGTATGTCCACTATCATGACTACAGTATATCAAGGTGGTGCAATAATTCACAACTAGCAACACCCCATGTTCATCACAACATCATCCCAAGCCCAATACATTCCAAAATGACGGTAAATCAGTACTAATTAGTATCCAGAACCCGCCAACGACACTGGCAACCTAACAACCCAAGATATCCCACAACCATCAACAAAAACACAACCAACACCACCCCAAGCGTCCACAACACTCCTATCCCCTTGAACCACCCAACCCCGTCCCCAACAACACCCACCTCCCGTCTACAACCCTCCCTCAAAACGCCCAACTCCTCAACAGCCCTCTCCAACTCCCCCCTAACCCTCTCCCCTCCCCTCTCGCATCGTCAAACCGTCCCCTCCAGTCCCTCACCTCCCGCTCCGCCTGCCCAACTCTCCCCTCCAGAACCTGCACCTCCCCCCTCGCATCCCTTAGACAAAGCCTAGCACCAGCCTCAAGCGCCCTGCTCTTCTCTACCTCGCCCCTCGCGACATCCAACTTTGTTTCCACGTCTTGAAGTTGTACTTTCATTACGGCAAGCTTGCCTAGTGTTAGCGCTGTTTCGCTTTCTGCGTCTCGCTTCTTTGCGAGCGCGTTTTCTGTTTTCTGATTCGCGGTTTGTAATTCGGCTTGTACTCTCGCGAGCATGGCAAGAGTCTCATCACGCTCCTTCTCCACGTTTACAAGTTCGTCTCTGATTTCAGTCATCTCCCCCTCCATCGCCAACACAACACCCTTCACCCGCCCTATCTCCTCCTCACACTTGCTAGCACGCAGATTTGTATTCGCAATCTCCATCGCAGCCGACGCAGCAAGTTCTTTACCGGCGCAGATGAGTTCCGCTCGCGTGCGATGCGCCTCGTCTTGAACGGCGTCGAGGCGGAAGTTGGACACGGTGATGGCTTCGTGGAGGATATCCATGTCTGCTGTGTATTTCGCCAGAAGGAGGCGGAGGACGGTCTCGGTGTGGTCTTGTGTGGCTGTGAGGCGGTGGATCTCGGATTTGTATGCTGTTGTCGCTGCGCGGAGGGAGGAGAGGGATGATTTGTTTTGCGCGAGGGTTGTTTGGAGTGTGGATAGATTCGTGTGGATGGCGGATGTGAGGTGAGTTGGGTCTGTGGTGAGGTTATTGGATGGGGTGGAGGGGTGGGTGTTGTCGTCGTCGTCAGGAGAGGAGATTTCGATGGCGTCGAGGGTCATTTCGAGGATGCCATGTAGGAGTCGATTGTGTTGGGCGGTGGTGGAAGCCAGTTGAGATCGAAGGGTGTAGGTCTCGGCTTTTGCATTGTGGAGGTCCCTTTTGGTTCTGACGAGTTCCATGGCGACGGTGCTACGCGACTGGGTGCTGTCGCGATCTGGCGATGAGTCGGGGGTGAGTTTCCAGTGGGCGACTTGTGTGGTCAGCTCCTCCACGTTCACATCGTCGGCGGTTGCTGCCGTGCCGTCGGATGCGGACGAGGAGTCGTCGAGCATGTCGCTCTGAGAGGGTGTATGGGATTAGAAAAGAGTTGATGAATGTCAAGTTACTTGGAGGGGTTTCACTCACGAAAGTCAGGGACGGGGGCATGTTGATACTCATGCTTTCTTGCAAGTAGTCAGGGCTGAATTCATGATGATGCATCTCCGGTAGAAGAGTGGGGTACTCCGGACGCTAAGAATGACACCGGAAGACCTTTGGTTATGGGGCCGGAGGGTTATAACGGTTCATGATGTCTTTGTTCAGAACGAAGATGGATTGTGTATGGTCGGAGGCAGAATACTTGTAAGCCCATGCGGTAACTTCAGCCACGAGATGGGGAGAGAGTTCGAGGATTATAAAGATTGAGAGCATGCTAGAAACACCTGGCCTGGTATAGATAATGGGCTTTGGGGCTTGGAACAAAACATGGGTCACATGTAGAACTCGGATTGGCATAGGGAAATCAAAGCTCTCACAGCTGCCCTGAAGGAGGCTTGTGCACTGTTTGCGGCTGATGAGATTCGGTAGCGGTACTGAGAGATATTTATACAAATATCAAGGTAGACGCAGTCGATCACGTTCAAAGAAACCTTCTTCGTGACCAAGCATCTTTTGTGTTGGTTGGCCAATTTGCTTTGACAATTCTTCTGCTTTCAATGCCCTCTGCTTTACGTATCAACTCCATGCAATAAGTGAAGGGACCAGATGAAGCATGGAAGCAAGCGAAATAATTCCAGGGCATTCATGGCAGTCAACATCCAGCAACTTGCTTGCCGTCATCACCCTTACATCCACAGCCTGTGTTTACCATCACAAAAGGGGCTGACCCTAACCCTTGAACCGTTCATTTTCTGACGTAATCCGGACGGGAACCTGGTGCCAATCGCAACTACCCCAACCCAGCTCCGACTCGGGCAAAGCAGGAGCTAAGCTAGGAGGGAAGCTCTCACCTAAGCTAAGCCAAAACGTCACGCCGGTCAGCGGCCAGCGCAACACAAGCTCCGAGCAGTGCAGGCAAGCAGCGAAACGTCCCGCAATTCCAATCGACATACACACACCACCTCACCAACAACCAATGTGAGGCAGCACAGCAGCCAAAAACCGCACACAATGGCGCTCACAACCGCACAGAGGGCTCTGGCCATGCCCATACGGCAAAGCCTTCTCCCCGCAGCACGACGCGCACTCATCGCCGCGGCGACCACCACCAGCCGCAGCACATCTCGATTCCTCCTCCCGACAACCACACCCACGGCGACGTCATCCCCCTCGCAACAAGCCCGCAGCTTCCACAGCACCCGTCTCCGCCATGCCCCGCCCGGCAGCAGCAGCAGCGGGATCGGCGGCTTCGGCGGCGGCCAGCTGATGCCGACCTACTTCCAGAAACCCTCTCTCCCCGCCAACACGATCGTGCGCTTCGTCCCACAGCAAACAGCCTGGATCGTCGAGCGGATGGGCAAGTTCCACCGCATCCTGCAACCCGGTCTCGCCTTCCTGATCCCGTTCCTGGACCGCATCGCCTACGTCAAATCCCTCAAGGAAGCCGCGATCGAGATACCAAGCCAAAGCGCCATCACAGCCGACAACGTCACCCTCGAACTCGACGGCGTGCTCTACACGCGCGTCTTCGACGCCTACAAGGCCAGCTACGGCGTCGAGGACGCCGAGTACGCCATCTCGCAGCTCGCGCAGACGACAATGCGCAGCGAGATAGGTCAACTCTCACTCGACCACGTCCTGAAAGAGCGCGCGGCGCTGAACATTAATATTACGACGACTATCAACGAGGCCGCGCAAGCCTGGGGCGTGACCTGCCTGCGCTACGAGATCCGCGACATCCATGCCCCTAAGCCGGTCGTGGACGCCATGCACCGCCAGGTGACTGCCGAGCGGTCCAAGCGCGCCGAGATCCTCGAGTCCGAGGGCCAGCGGCAGAGCGCCATCAACATCGCCGAAGGCAAGAAACAGTCCGTCATCCTAGCTTCCGAAGCCCTGCGCGCAGAGAAAATTAACCGCGCAACGGGTGAGGCGGAAGCCATCCTGCTGAAAGCGACCGCGACAGCCAAGGGGATCGGTGCTGTCGCCAGCGCGATTGAGAGCGGGCAGGCCAGCGCCCAGAGCGCAGTTAGTCTGAGCGTGGCAGAGAAGTACGTTGATGCGTTTGGTCGACTGGCCAAGGAGGGCACGGCTGTTGTTGTGCCGGGTAATCTGGGTGATATTGGCGGTATGATTGCGACTGCCATGAGTGTGTACGGCAAGGTGGGCGACGCGCAGGCCAAGGTGGCGGCGAGCAGGCTGGCTGCTGCGGCTGCGAATGCCGAGGAGGGAGGGTTCGAGGGTGAACACGATGGGTCGTCGCTTTCGGGCTATGATGCCGCCAAGGCGGAGATTGTGGCCGACTTTGACCGCGCGGCCGACAAGCATTAGGTGGACGATATGGGGAGTCTTGTTGTCAGTTTTACTTTTGTGAAGTTATGAAGGAGGGGGATGAAAGAGGATATGGAGAGAAAGAGAGATGGGAGGTGGGAAAATGTATCAATACACTACAGCGATGTGGTGCTTCCATGGTTGCTCGCCGCGGGCACAAAAGCGAAACAAAAAAACAACAGCAAAAGAAAAGAAAAAACAGTATCTTGGAAGCATGGCGTTAGCAAAGGACTTGCTTGACTTGGTGGGAAGTCATTGAAACCACTCCGTGTGTCTATTAGTAGGACAATTCCTCACAGCTTAGCGAAACCGCAGTGTATAAGTATGTCTACCTAAAGTAGCTTCTCGCCTTTTCCCAACTCAAGACGGCAGCAAAGACACTTGTGAAAAACATAGAACATTTCGCGCACAAAGACAAGCATCCAATGCGCTCGCGCTCCAAGTGTGTGTGCATGTGTGCATACAACAAACGAACCACACCAACAACCACTACCTCCCCACGAGTGCTACTCTAGGTCAAGGTATCTAACCATCAAACACCCAACTCGCCCCCCACCACATCAAGCGCCTCCCGAATCAGCCCCAGCACTTTATCATCCCCCGCCGTGCCCGCGACCTGGATGGCGCTGACGAGCAGCGTATACAGCCGGAGCAAATGCTTGCGCGTCTCGCTATCCACGTTGGGCGCGTCCGGAATCGCGTCCGGCTCCGAGCGCAGATCGACCAGCCGCCGGAGGATGCGCGTGAGCTCCCTGCGCTGCGACAGCGGCTGCGGCATGCGTCCGCGCAGCGGCTGGTCCGCCACGTACGCCCGCAGCGAGAGCGCGCAGCGCAGGATCAGGTACGGCGCGGCCATCTCGGCGAGGCGCACATGCAGCTCGTGGGCCAGCTCGGCCGACTTTGCGTCTGCTTCCGCGTCGCCTTCGGTATGGGACGGGAGCGTCATGCCACCGTTGGGGCGCGGGAGACGTGGTGTTGGCGGCTGTACCGTGATCGTTGGCGTTGGCGTGTCGTCGTCGTGGTTTTCGGCATCGTGGATCGCGACCAGAGAGAATAACTCGTCGAGACAGACTTCGCTCATCAGACTGCGCTTGGTGGGTGGCGGGTCGATGGTGCGGCCACTCCGCGGCTTGTAGAGTGAGCTCAGCCCCACCGTGTCACCACCACTGCGGCCGTAGATGACCGCGGCTTCGGCCGGGGCCGGGGCGTGGATGATGGACGTGCGGAAGAGGCCTTCTGCGTACGCCTTCCTGGTCTGACTGGGGATCACCTCTGCGCCGAGAGCTGGAATAATGAGCTGCCGTAGATGGTGGAACGACGCGATGTCAAAGTCCTGGTCTTCTAGTATGTTGGTGCCGATTGGAGCGATTTGGCAGTCGGCACTGATGATCCCGTTGGCTATTGAGATGATGATCTGCCAAATAGACTGTGTGGTTTCTCGCGACATATCGATGACGCTGATGTGGTGGAGAGTTGATTCCAGTACGGCCAAGGCCGACTTGGTTGCCTGCCGCCACGGCTGGTCCGACTTGGTGACGATCTTGAACTGGTATTTAAGAATGATGGGCTTGGCGAGAGCGGACAAGGCCGTGGCAAATGCCCCTGTCTCGTAGATGTCTGCGTCCGAGGCGTTTTTGATGACCAGGGACTGAAGAATGGACATGCTTTCCTTCGACATGGCAACATATGTCCGTTTCTCTGCCGCTGCCTTGGCTGGGTTCTCATGCGTGAAAGCCAGAGACACAAACTCAGCCACCTGGGTGATCATGGCGGACGGGACGCCTGGCTGCTCAGTCCGGACCATGCGAAAGACCTGAAGAATCCGACCCTGGAGCGGCGTGACGTATTCAATGTCGCTTGCGTATGCTCCAGGAGTGGCATGCTGCATGGCGTCGTGCAGCAAGGTGAGCATGCGCTGGGTTCGCCGTACGCCGAAGTCATTCTGGATCAGCCCGTAGAGTTCCAACAACGTTTCGACCCAGACCAAAAGACATTTCTGGTTGTCTACAGACTTGTCGTCCTTTCCGTCTCGGGGTACCGGAATGCCTCGAGACCACAAATCCCAAGCGAGATCGATGCTGGCTTTGCCGACCTTGGGTCTGTCGCCCTCGGAACAGCTGCGAAGTATGTCTCGCACAGCGCTGTATGTAGCAGCGTTGATCTCGAGAACCTGAACGTCCAGCATGACAGCAAAATGGCCCAGGAGATCCCGCCAGATGCCGCCAAAGTCGTAGAGTTTTGCCAGCACGCCGAGATATGAGGAAAACAGCCCGGATACCCCCTGGATCACCACGATAGCGGTTTCCTTCCAGTCATCTTGACCCTTGTTCTTCGCCGACAACTTTTCAACAGCCTGTAACTCATTCTCAATGGAGGACAGCAACTTGAAGATGACGAACTTGATGCATATCGACCATGCCTCGGGACTCAAGCTATCTCCGTATGCAGAAATGATGCGCATGAGTGTTTGGATAGCACCTAGAGAGATTAGCAGGCGCACACATCGGTGCATGACGTGGAATACTCACTGTTTCTGAGTTCAAGCCTTTGATCCGTGGCAACCGAGGTAAGTCTAAGAAGGAGAAGCATCCACAACGCCGCTCCAGATCCCCGATGAGAGGGCTCTGCTGCAAGCTTGACAAGCGCCTGGTCTCCAGACTCACGCATCATATCTTCCGTGATGGACATGGATCTGCTCTTCCCCGAGAGAAAATCCGAAATGGCCCAGAAAAAGGTGACAGTCTAACCGCTGTCAGCAGAACTCGAGATAACGAGACGGGGGAACGAGAGAGATCCCACAAACCGTTAAAGCCACATTAAGGTCATCATCTTGCGTACAGAACTTATACAGGGTATCGACGAGATTGAGAAAGCAAGCATTGGGCAAAGAAGGCAAAAAGTCGGAGCATATTAGTTGCAGGGAAGCAAATGAAGGCCGGATCAGCTTGAAAGAGCGCGTCATCAGGACTGTCTGGGCTGAGATACTCTCCTTCCTCTCCTGGGAACCCGGGCTCCGGGTGACAAAGATGCTGTCGATTATCTCAAACGCGATCTCCCAGCCCCGGATGAGTGACTCGCCGCAATTTTCCAGCAGACTCTTAAGACCTTCGAGCATGATCTTATGGATGTCAACATCAGTTGAGTGGCTCTTGACAGAAGCCTCCCTGTCAGCTGTTTGTAGAGGCAGCAGCGAGTCACGGAAGGCTTCGAGAATACGCGTTTGGATTTGGCCCCGTGCATCATCTGGTTGGGATGCAGCTGCGTTCGCCGCTTCCAAGAGAATACGGACCAGTGTCTCGGCCGCACGTGCTCTGACAGGCGCAGTGTTGAAGGCGGAACTGAGTGTTAGAATGAGCTCCGACGTGAGTGGTGTCCATCCCGAGGCATCTGGTGGGTATGAAAGCAGCCGCTCCATATTGATAGAAGCGAGATCACCCAGCTTAGCCAACGCAAATTGATCCTCTTGGTTTGGCCCAGCAAGCGCCGAGGTCGATATGCTCAGCACCCGTTTATGAGTCGACGCCGGCGTCTTGAGCGTGTTTGAGGAGGGCGGGGAGTGCGGTCGACTGTTGGGCTCGGAAGGCGGCTCGACACGGGTCTCGAGAAGGTTGCAAACTGCATCCACAACCTCAACAAAGGCAGAGTTAGGAAAGTCAACCGTGCTCTCAAAAAGCCGAGAGGCGGCGGTCTCGACAGCGCGGATCTCGGTGTTGAAGTTGGATAGCAGCGTGCTGACCTCCAACTCTGCCTGTTGGTCGGGGCCTTTGGCAGCCAACGGTGTCCTTCCCGCAGCTTTCCCGGTCAAGAACAGCACGAAGTCGGCTTGCTGGAGAGTTTCAAGTATGATACTCCATGTCGAGGATAGTGTTGGTCCAAGCGCAATGCCCAGATTCAGAAGAGCTCGGAGGCAGAGCAAGTTTCTAGTGTTGAGCGTGGCAGAGCTGACGTCCACCGAGTGCTGTCGTTGCTTCTCTGTCGGCTGGGGAGCCGGACTGACTAGACTGTCGACGCTGAGGAGTCCCCGAGCATTGCTGAATATGCTATTGGCAGCTTCTGGCGTCGCTGTCGGTGTGTTGGGCGGGCGAGCTGCGCCGGCGTTCAGGCATGCCGCGAAGACATGGGGAGGTACGGCCGCTTTTCCAAGCGTGGTCAGAAATGCGTCTCGGGGTGTCGTGAGTTGTAGTAGTCCGGCTACATGGGCAAATTTCTGGAACGCCCTGACAAGACCATGGTAATATTCCGAGTCTAGGGCCGCCATCAAGAATGTCGAACAGGTTGCAAGGATAGCAGGCCAGCATTCGTCAATGAAGGCTGCACATGCCATCACCTCAGCTATCAAGGGGTGGTTTTCGAGTGTTAAGGGGTTGACTGGTACAGGATTCTTTTTGAATGAGGCCGATCGCTCCAAGGCGCCTTTATCTGTCGACTGTTCGTCGGTTGACAGCGCAGGAGAGTCACGGCCCCCCTCCGACTTCTGTAGCCGTTTTCTCCGTCCATCACTTGGAACCGTTAACGGCAGGATGAATTTGGCGAGACCCTCGGACAGGGATGTGATGCAGGCTAGAGTGAGGCTGTAGACATAGGACTCGGGAATTGTGGGCGGGTCCGTCTTGTCCAGCTGGTCAATGCAAGGAACACGCATCGTGCTCCATTGCGTGCTGATACCAGTATTGTGTCCGTCGGAACCTACCGAGCCCGAGATGATGCCAGTTACACCACTAGCCTCTAGCATGGCCTGGTCGGTTGACGACCCGACGTTGGCATACGGGTTTGCGACCGGAATGGTTGACTGATAGCTGAGGCCAATCACCGCGGGCTTTTCGGTGCTGACGCGCACAAAGGTTGCCGTAAGATTCTTGAGGACGTTCTTCTGACCATCCTTCGCGTCGTAAAGCATGAAAATTCGCCGAAGTAGAGCATGCTCGGAAAAGATACCCCTGAAGACCTCCATACATAGTGACCGCTTCCATAGGGCAGTGTCTTGATCTAGAAGCTGCGTGAGGATCTCGAGAGCATCTCCGCTTTCTGAAGGCAAAATGGCGAGGTGACGTCGAAGCAGCGTGTATAATATCCGCGCGAGACGGACGCTGGTCGCGAAGTTTGGCTTGCCACGAAGAGCACTGGTGAGAAAGGGCATCACCCGGGTACGCAAGATATCGGCTTGCTCCGGGTGGGTGGAGAAGGTACCGGCGTGATTGGTCAAGACTGATTCTATCAGTTCGAGGCCGAAAGTCTGGGGCAGGCCAGAGAAGCGCAGGTACTCGGGACGTTGGTTCTCTGTCAAGAGACATATGTCGTTGAACACCTATGCTGTCATGTCAGGAAGCGGCAACGGCGGGATGAGACGAAGAGACGGAAAATACCCTGTAGGCATCCATGGCCGCAGCCCGGAGCGGGACTGTGCCATCTCGTATGGGAGCCTCGCCGACGGGAGGTGATGCCGTGCCGGACTCTGAAGAGGAGATCAGAAAGTGGTGGCAAGAGAGAATAGTGGGTTGAAGGGGATACCCACTGTCTTCGGTCACTACCTTGTCAAAGACGGAGACGACAAGCTGTTGGAGGGTTGCCGCGGATGTATTGTTGACAATTGCGTTTTTGCTGGACTGCAGAATGAAGCAGATGTTCAGCGCCGTGACCAGCAGTTCGCCCTTGACGTCAACGGCATAGTTAGAGAGCAGCGAGGGAAGTGCCTGGAGGATCTTGAGCTGCACATCCAGTCCAGCCGAGGTAGCCTGCTGCAATGCCTCAAGCACGGGGCTGAGTTTGGACCTTGGCAGAGCCCGAGACACAATCAGGCGTTGCAGACAGACAATGGCGATGGCGGTGAACTTTGCGTTCTTGGTCCCGCAGGCAATGATGAAGGGGTTGACAAAGTTTGCGTGCTGGGCAAGTTCTGGCACCTGTTTGTGAGCATGGTCCGGGATGATGGGAGTTCGTGACGACGGATGATGCTGAGGAACAGACGACCACTCACCCGCAGCAATCTGAGCTTCGGCGGGGGCTCTCAAGCTCTTGAGCTCGTCCAAAGACTTCTCGGCGGCCTGGCGCAAATCATTGTGCTTCCGTTTGCTCTCTTGGATGAGGTTGGCAAGCTCCGAGGCTAAAAGTTGCGCCGTCATATTCGCATTTCGGACCCGTTTGTCTGTCGTTTTGTCGCACCTACGCTCTGCACTCGTCGTCGGCCCTCAATCTCATGGCACTGGCAATGAGCCGGGGAGCGCTGGGGTGTTGGTTCGGCCGTTGATTTAGAGGTTGCAGGGGGGAGCTCGTGCAGATGTGGATTCGTGTCAGTCTGTCTGTCTGACAGATGGATCGATGCATGTCCCTGTCCGTCTCTTGTTGACCATTGGGTGAGTTCACTTGGCTGTTTGCTTCCAGGTTCCCAAGGCTGGCAGCTGCAAGGCGGCAATCGCCCAGCTGTGTGACATTGCTAACGGTCTGGGTGCCTGCCAGGGTGACTAAGCATCCCGCGCCATGTCCTCACCGCCTGGTACGCCTGATCCGGGTTTCACCCTGGAAGGTACCTGTACCCCTCCAAGCCTCATGTCACTGCTGCAGGCTGCCCCCCGCCTTCCGGTGGGCTGCCCCCGCATGACGCTCAACACTTCCACGCTTTTGCTTTGAGCTTCGATAGACACGCTGCAACCCAGAAACGCCCAACCAACACCTCGATATCGGTTCTGACATCCGACTTCCGACTCTGCAATATTTTTCTAGAGCTTCCACAATCACCGCCCCGCTGCATCGCCAGCCCTCCACACACAAGACATTCACCATGGCGGTAGCTCAGGTGCCCCGGAATTTCAAGCTCCTCGCCGAGCTGGAGAAGGGCGAGAAGGGCATGGGCGCAGGTATGCTCGTTCGAGATTCAAACGACGAGATGGTCCGACAACGGGGATGGCGACAGCGCTGACAGCGTTTACTGCAACAAAATAGGTGCCTGCTCATACGGCCTCGAAGATCCCGAGGATATCTTCATGACGCACTGGACAGGAACCATCTGGGGTCCCCCGCACGTACGCTTTTTGCTTTCCCTGATCTCGACCTTCCTGTCGACGCACTGCAAGGTGCGCCGTACCTAGCTCAGGCGAGCTGACCATTTTCCGTACGCAGGGCCAACACGAGAATCGCATCTACGAGCTGAAGATGGAGTGCGGCCCCAACTACCCGAGAGAGCCACCGCTCATCCACTTCGTCAGCCAGATCAACCTCCCCGGCGTGAATCAGACCGACGGCAAGGTGGATAGGAACGCGGTCGCTGTCCTGCGCGACTGGACCCGGATTGCGAACGAGCTGGCCAAGAACCCACGACCGAAGGAGGACCCGCTGAGTCTCGAGGCTGCCCTCATAGCCATTAGGAAGTAAGACGGCAACGACAACCAGAGCGGGAGCAGCTCGACTGTGCAAACACGGGCGGCGCTGACGTTGTGAACCTACAGGTACATGGAAGAGCACAAGAAGCTGCCCCAGCCCCCAGAGGGCTCCAAGTATGCGATGTACAAGTGAGCGGCGGTGCGTTTTGTCGAGCGGGGAGAATCCACAAGGTCGTTTCTACCGGAACGCATGGGGGACCGGTAGAGATAGGGCGTTGGGGACGGTGGCAACGGAAGGCTTTCGAGATCTACTTCTAGGTCCCGGCGACTATAAGGGCATGTCTGACAGGTAGGTGGGAGGTTGGCGTGGTAGGGAAGCAGTGCATCTCGTTCGTGGTGATGATATCAGGTACGGGTGCTGCGCTGCAACACTGCTCCTAACTAGAAGCGCACTCGCATTCAAGACTAGCCAGGTCTTGGGATGGTTAGTCGGGATGCATACACAATATCTAGTGTCGCGTGTCGATCGATTTCAATCATGGCATATTTCTGGCCGGTCTGGTTCTGTTCTCCATCTACATTTGCGCCCATTACATGCATTGGTCCATAGCACGTGATTGCGTGAACCACTGTCGCGCCCGCGCTGGTCCCGCCAAGCCCTTTCTGACAATGCCCAGCCCAGCGCTACGTCTTCTAGTTGCATCGGAATTTCGATGCAGTCGAATTTGGCATGTTGATGCGCCAACGCCAACCTGCCATTCAACAGATGAATGCCGTCTCAATTGTTCCCATTTCGCGACTCGCGGCACCGTAGAGCATGTAAGGCACCACCATTTCAATTTTTTTCTTCCTGCAACAGTTCCACACCCTACAATCCTACCTCCAATCCCCATCGCCGACTGCACGAATCCAAACATCCCGATTAACCACTTCTACGTCCTCCTCCTCCCGCAGGCTTCGCCCTCTACAAGGCCCTCATACGCCAGGGCCTGCGCGTGCCTCTGCCAGATGACATCACCACCGGCCTCGGCCCCGTCAACCCGATCCGGTCGCTCATCCGCAATGGCTTCCGCCGCAACCGCAAAGACACGAGTCTGCGACTAGTCAACTCGGCCCTGGCCAACGGCTACAAATACCTCGCCCTCCTCTCCGCAGCCCAGACCACAACAACGCCCGAGCACGCCTCGGTCCTGACCTTCCTCCGCGAGAACCAGGTCCGCGTCCTGGCCGTCAAAGCCAAAATCGCCGCCGACATCGCCGCCCGAGAATGTTCCAAGCCCGGCCCGGACCTAATCCCCCTCCTTACCCGCGTGCCGAAAGCACCAGGCGACCACGGCCCGCCCGAATACGTCGCGACCAACCGCCCGCGCCCGCTCGCCGAGCTCAAGGGCGGCATCCGCAAGGTGCCCACCCTCGACGACTCCCAGGCGTTCCCCTTCCTGCGGCTCGGCAAGCCGCAGAGTCCCGTGCTCTCGCGCATGATAAGGCAGACCACAAGGCGGGCGGCGGCGCGCACGCTCAAGCTCATCGAGCTGCAGAAGAAGGGCACGCTCAACGCCGGGCGGGAGGACCAGTGGGATAAGCTGGTCGACAAGCTGCGGCGCGCGCACGATCCCCACCCGGATACATCGGACGAGACGGAAGAGACAGCGGGCGGCCACCCTCCTCCAGGCGGTCCCGCGGATACGTTCGTGGCGCCCTTGACAACGGAGATTAAAAGACTTGCCGCGAAGCTGAATACAGCGAGAAACGACCAAGTCGCTCGCGGGCAGGCGATGTGGAAGATCGTGGAGCAGGAGCAGGAGTTGGCGAGGAAGGAGGCCAAGAAGAGGAAGGAGAAATTGCGGAAACAGAAGAGAGACGAGAGGCGGCGGAGCGAGGTGGGTAGTCTTCTCACGGAGATGGTGAGAGAGGCCAAGATCCAAGGGGGCATGGATTTGGCTGGAGACTTGGAGAAGCTCTCGCTATCGGCGAAAAGCACGGTCAAGCGGGAGAAGAAACCGGAAGCTGATCAATTTGATAAGTATCATTGGTGATTGATCAGGTACAGCCCATGGGGAGCAGGCGTCACCCGAAAGTTGCAGGTGGAACTCCGCAGTGCCCTCACGGACGGCACCAGCGTTGGAGCGGCCTAAGGAGAGGGCAGTGTATATATACCGTAATCCATGTATCCGGTTTTGTACGTGGCAGTCTTCCTACACGAGGGTTAAATTCACCGACCCCTCGCTGGCTTGGATATTGCATACAAATTCCCCCAAAAGCAATTCAGTTATCCGAACCATCCAATGCCTCCGACAGTTTATTCTGGCGGCCTGATTCTGAGTCCCCATCCTGTTAATAACCAAAATCCTTGCTCCCCATCCCCTCAACAAAACCGTAACGCCGTCCCAGACACTGGGGCAAATAACCCTATGGATACAAAACAAGTGCGATAGAATTTACGCAATAACCTGTGCCGCGGACCAAAAGGCGGCGTTGATGTCCTTCTGCCTGATCCCCGGGGTACGCCCAAGGCAGATGGTTCGGTTCGTTAGTTCTAATGCAAAAGCCAAGGTCAGTACCAAGTAACCATAGACATAGCCCATCTTAAACCATTGGAAGGATCTGAGATGAGAACAACACCAAGAATAAAACTCACCATAAACAAGCAGATTAACATCCACCGTCACCTTCTTCCTCTTCGGCGCCACCGCATGCACACCGCCCTGCGACAGCGGCGAGTTGCCCGCGGACGCGTACATGGCAGCCGCAAAGGCCATCATCCCGTTGCCGCCATCCATAAACGGGCTCTCCACTGCCGCATGTTGCTGTTGCTGCTGCTGGGGCTGGGTCGAGAACACCCCCGTAAGCATCGGGTCAACCAAGCTGCTCGGGTCGATCCCCCACGCAATGTTGGACGTATCGTCCGCGAGTGTCGTCACGGCCGGCGACGCGCCACTTGACAGCGGCGAGCGCGAGGATGATGATGCCGACGACGCCGCGCTGTAACTACTCCCCGTCGTCCTTCCACTGCCACCACCGCTGCTACTGCTCGTACTCCCGCCAACACCCTCACCACTACCACCAACGCAACTAGTACTGCTCCCAACCACCCCCTCGTCCTTCCCGCTATCAACCTTGAACATGCCATCATCGACTTCAGCCGTCACATAGTCCGCCCCGCCGGGAATCGCGACCCCGCGCTGCAGGAGATACATCTCGACCTCGTCACAATCATAAAACTCACCCGTAAACCCCTCAACACTCATCGCCCTCCCCTCACCATCCAGCTTCCCGTCCCTCATCACACCCATCACCATCTCGCTGAACGGGCCTGTCGAGAACCCATTGCTCTCCCTCGGCTTCAGAACATCGACCGTGCCCTGGTTTCCCACCACCCGCTGCCCACTGGCGTGAGCAGCAGCGGCCGTAGCATCGTAATGCGTGCCCGCCCCTCCGAGGTTGTAGTACGGGTACTGCCAGTTGGAGATGCTCTCCTGCTGCGTCGTGGCCACGGCGCGCTTGAGCCGTCGCATAATAGCCTCGCGCGGCTCGAGAAGTAGGCAGAAGCCGAAGACGCGCTCAAACCGCTTGGGCGGCGGGTTCGGCATGCTGATCAGCGTCAGCGCGCGCTCGATGCCTGTGCGCTGTAGCCGGCGGCCGAAAGTCGTCTCGCGCGGCGCGTAGGTCGGCGGCAGCGGGAGGGTGGTGTAGGGCGAGGGCATGGAGAAGGGGTTTTGGTGGTGGGACGGGAAGGGGGAGGAGGAGGAGAGGAAGGAGGAGAAGTCTGGGGTCGAGGTCGTGGCTAGGTTGAGGTCGAAGGGGAAGCTGGCGTTGTCGAGGGTCGGGTGGGTTATGATCTCGTAGCCTGGGTCGAGGTCGAGGGAGGGGAGCGGGTCGTGCGGGTTGGGTATTGATGATGTGGAGGTGGTAGGAGGGGGGTTGGTGGTTGCGGGGTGGTGGTTGTCGAAGGGGTTGGTGAAGTCGGCCATGAGATCGAGGTGGGAGACGGGTTCGTGGGTGATGACGAAGCCGCCGTACAGCTGGGCGGGCGGGGAGTTGGTGCTGTGGGTTGCAGGGGATACCTCGGGGACCTCGTCCGGGGAGCTGGACTTGCTATGATCGCGGCGATTGGAGGAGGTCTTGTTGCTTGCGCGGGGCGCAGGAGCATCGTCGGCGTCTGCTGGTGTATCGCCGGGCACGTTGTTGCCATCTTCACTTGACCTCCGGGCGAGGGCAAGGAATTTCTGGGTAGTGGTCCGTAGCTGGCGGCCAAAGTCGGGCACTTGGTCGACCAGGCCGTGGCTCACTGCGTAGTCATGCAGCTTCATGAAGGCGTTGCTCATGTCCTCGTTGGTGTCTTTGAGCTCCTGCACCTTCTTCTCCAGCGTCTGGATGGCGTTCTCTTTACGGTTACGATACGCCCGCTGCGCAAGACGGATCTGCGTCCGACGGCGCTGTGTGGTGTGTTAGATGCTTCGTTCCAAGGCAAGAGAGGTGAAGGACATATCAAGATGAGATACGGTGATATGAACATATCGCAGTGTGATGATATCTACGGCAAAAGGCAACTCACGTCGGCGGCAGTCTCATCCTTCATGTCGAGGCGGGGACGGCCTCGGCTTCTCTTCTTCTCGTCATCCTCACGCTCCTCCCCATCGGGGGATTGCCGTTTTGCTCGCTTCCTCGGACCATCTTCCGTGTTGCTGATGGACGGTTGCGCCTTTCTCGTCACGGCTGCCCGGCTGGAGGGTTCAAAGGAGAGACCAGGATCATACGACTCGGCGCTGAGGATGGCCAGATCACCGCCTTGTGCATACCGCGGAGCCGACACTTGAGCCCCTCGCGACATGGTTTATATATGCGGGCGTCGTCGGACACGGAAGATGGGTCACACGGTGGAGTCCCCGGACGCCGAGGTGGGTGCGGTGTGCTGCAATTGAATGGACAGAGGTCGGTTTGCAACGGAGGCGGAGTGGGGTTGCTTTGCTAAGAGGAGTGGGTAACAAAGCGCCACACGTTCGTTCAACGGAAATCAGGACGGCGGAAGCTGTCAACTCAACGAGCTAACAACAGGAAAAAAAAAAGGTGAAAGTGAACCCGATCAGTCACGTTTATTAGTCTCACGCCGTCTGAAAGGTCTAGTGAGAAGGTGCTAAGACCAGATCGGAGGGGAGCAGGGGAGATATCTTGTCGCACGCGATGGATGGGTTTGTCAGATATTGAAGGCCGCCAGATGGTGCGGTTCGGGAGACGGAAACGCGATGGCGCTGACTGATGGCCGCTCGGCAGCTCGCCTGACCGCGATGTCCCCTGCCCGCTGGTGTTGTACGAGGCGTTGATACAAGGTAGTTGCTCAGTGAGAAAAGTACGACGAACCTATTTCGGCAGAAGGGCAGGGCCAATCATAGTCAGCAAACCAGGCGACAGTAGTCCGTTCTGGTTCCTCTGCTGCACGCAATAAGCCCAGTCCCGGCAAGATGTGGTTGTATTTAGCTGCGGCAGCTTATAAATTGCGTCGTGACGAGTCGTCCCCTTTATGAATGACAGACCGATCTTGAAGAATGGGGTGAGAAGCCAGGAAGCCGAGCCGAATGTTCTGCGGTGACAGGGGTTGTTGGCGCTGCCAGCATTGCTCTTGGATTGAAAAGTCCCATTTTTGCGATTACTGATCCCCATGACGGCCAGGCTGAGTCACGGTGAGAACACCGACTAGCCAGAAGTTACCGAACCCGGGGCGGAAATAGGGGAGCCATTTGTTAGTGTTTGTTAGGTCACGTAACAAGACGAACCGCCTACCACGCAAAGAGCCTGGTCGCTCCTTCCCGGTCCTGCGATTGCCCAATACCGTCACGTCCCGTTGCTGTCAACCAAATGTTGGAAGATTTGCTGGAACAAAACACGACGATCATCCAAACTGGAACCGTGGGCTTTTCCAGAATCATTCCATGCGTTCTTTTCTTTGCCTCGTAAGTGCAACACGGATCAGGTAATCCAACTCCTCGACAACAACCTCGTCACGGTAGTTGAGCGAACGTTGGCCAGCAAAAAATCGTGGTACTGTAGTTCAACGTTAATGGGCAGCTGCCTCCCGTGGTCATCCATCTCAGTGTCCGCATCTCTCCTTCCCTGGCATGTGTGTTTTATTCGCCATCCTCCCTCCACCTTTCTTGAACTCGATCCAAATATTCAAGATCAAATCCTAGGTATTCAGTCCTCAATCAGTCTCGAGCCAGTGAAGAACAACCGACCACCAATGATTGACCAATGGGGTCCTCGGCGTGCAAAGCCAAGACAATCCCAGGCCCAAGACGCCCCACCGGGGAAAGAACCCCAGACCCACACCGTGCACTTTACGCGATGGCTCAGCCGCAATCTGGGGGGCGGTGTTGTCGGGGTTAACGATAGGTCAACGGTTCAACGGGTTGAAGCGTCCCACTTTGCGACATCGTGAAAAAAGATTACCCTCCCTTCGCTGGGAGACGCCGCCAGCTTCACAGTCTTTGCAACATTTTTCCTCCCTGCTCGACGACGACAGGAACTTACGATTCAACCTTCCCTCGCCTCTCCATATTCCGACGAGAGATGTCCCGAGTTTGCGACCGAGAAATCCTTTCCTCCTGGTGTCGTCCTTGATCTACGGTGATTTGCCGCTTCGATCCCGCCGTCGTCGCCAATCCGATCCACTCCTCCCCACGACACCACCGCCCGCACTCCACCTCCTCCGCGCTTCAACACCATGGGTGAACCCGGGCATGGCTGGCAGACTGTTATGCCGACGACCCACTCGGGCATTGAGCGTCTTCCCCGGGAACAGATTGAATGGATTGAGAGGCGGACGCTGCAAGAATGGGGGGACAATTGGTCAGGAATGTAAGATGATTCAACAACGAGCCCCTTGGAAATCATGCGCCAAAGATCCACAGAGCTGTCGCTGACCCACCACAACAGAGGCAAACACACCCCTGAGGATGACTTCACCGAGGCCAAGAAGATACACACCAGGTTTCGGGTTGACCAACATCTGGGCCGCGGGGCCTTTGGGGTTGTCGAGAAGGTCCATTTCACCCACAACAAGGGCACCGTGTGCATGGCCCGGAAACACATCAACAAGCTCTGCCGAAGGACCATCGACTCTCTGCGAGATGAGGCCATTGTTATGGAGGCACTCGATCATGAGCACATCACCAAGCTCGTCGGCACATACTGCATCCGCCCGAACGACCTGTACATACTTCTCTGGCCGGTCGCTGTGTGCAGCCTCGACAACCTTTTCAAGGATCTCGAGGATCTGAAACAAGGCTACGGTGCCGAGGACGAGATTCTAGGTCGACTGGAGGCCCTCAGCTTGAGGGATCCGAGAACAACGCAGCCGAACCACCAACAGGGACATGCCCGTCCCGGTCAAGATGTCGCCGGCCACGCCAGCTGCCCAATAAAGTTTCTTCAGCAGATCGTCGGCTGCATCACTCGAGCCGTAGCCTACTGCCACGAAGCAAACGTCCGCCATCTCGACCTAAAACCCAGCAACATCCTTCTCAACCCTAACCGCGTGTACCTGGCCGACTTTGGCATTTCACGAGATGTCAACACAAGACAAGACCACACCATGACCATCGGGGCACAGGGAACCCCTAGATGGAGGGCGCCTGAAGTTGCCAGCATCAAGAATATGTGGTCAATGAAAGCCGCTGATGTCTACTCCCTCGGCATGATCCTGTTGAACATTGCTACCTTTCTGTATGGGGCCGCTTGCGATGATTTTGACTCGGTCATTGATGACAGATCAAAAGGGCAATCCGGCACTTTGAAGCAGTATAACGACAAACTAAGAAACCTCGCGCTAGCCACACAGGAGGTTGAGGACCCTGACGCGCAAAGCTTTGGTCCAAAGCATATCATGAACCTGATTGAGAAGATGCTATCCGTCGATCCATCGAGCCGACCCGTGGCCAAGCAGGCCGACGACGAGCTTAGTGAACTGGGTGGCATTGACCAAATTTACCACTCGCCATGCTGCAAGAAAAGCAGTAAATTCATCACGGACCGCATGAACACAAGACTTAACATCGCCATCAGCGAGCGTGACCGTTTACGCGAGGAGCAGGGAAAGACGGCTCGACGGCTGGAGGAGCTCGAAAGAAAGGACGAAACATACGAACTACGGATAGCCAACGAGCGTAACGCCCAGAAAGAGACAGTATCGGTCCTTCAGAGGAAGCTTGAGAAGGAACTACAGGAGCGGAAGAGGTTGGAGACTCTCCTCGCCGAGGTGGAACAGCAGCGCAGGAGGCCATCTCGTCCAGTCACGTCGCGTCAGGTTCCAGACCGGACCTCCTCTGATAGCCCCTCCAACGGTCTAACCATGCGGGCGAGCGGACATCGCCCGCAACCTACACGACTGGTCGCCCCGCCATCCCCGACTCCATCCCCATCTCCTCGATTTGCCCCAACGCAACGATTCCCATCCGCTACCTACCGCAGCTACTCACAAACCGCCGCCGTCGCCGCCGCTCCAGTGGTTACTCCCAAAGTAACTCCCTCGGCCCGTCGTCCAGACTCCACCGCGCGTGCCCCCTCGGATCTACCAGCACCATCATGCCCGCCGCCTCATGACAGCCCCAGCCCCGGTCCCGAAACCGCGGGCTTTCCACTGCGCTCGCGCACCTCGGGCTCCCGCCTCCCTCGACCCGTCGACCCGGCCACGCCCATCCGCTCCGGCACACCGACACTCCCACGCGACCCGTCATCAACAGACAGCACCCAATCCAGCATGGCCAGCTCCGTCTTCAGCCGCTCGAGCGGCCAGTCCAGATACAGGTCGGGCGCCGAGACGAATACGACCAACACACCCGCCATCGGAAGCCCAGCTGTCAAGGGGATCGAAGCCGCCAACGCCGATGCCACCGCGATAAAAGCCGAGACAAAGAGCATCCGGATCGACACCAACGACGTGATTCCGCCGAGCAACGCCGTCACGACAGTGAATGCTGGAGACGATGGCGTAATAGTAGGCCTTGGGCTTGATCTTGCGATGGCAAAGCGGAGAGGAAGCGCGGCGAGCACCAACAACGGACACAGTGTACGAGACAATGCGAGCGTTACGAGCAGCTTGGCTGGTGAATATGATCGACGTCCCATGTCATCTACCAGCAAGCAGTTTCCTCGCGGTGGGATGTCGCCGCGCGCGGCACACGCGTTCCTGCATCAGGACCCGGCTCAAGAGCAGATTATGAGGGTCCCGTCGCTGCCGACGGCGCAGAGCTGGGCTGAGGTTGCGAGCAGCTTTAGGAGAACGTGAAAAAAAGAATAGGATTAGGGATGTCGGCGGGGAAAAGTTGGAAGGCGTGGTTTTGTATGGGGATCTTTTTTGGCGATGGAACGGTTGATAGCGTTGATGTTGTGCAAAGCGATTTAGAGTAACATAGCGAGCAAGCGATACCATAGCGTTTTTGTTTATAAAGAGTGGAGTTGATTGTATATATGTCGGGTCCAGCTGAGTGTCTTTTGTGCATCGTGTTAGCGGACTGGTTTGGAACATGTATTGGGACTTGGCGACATGGCACCCTTCACTCCTGAGAATTGGCGTCTCTCTATGTCATTGCAGCCCTCTTGCATCTATTGTGACGAATTCGGGGCTCGTTTGCTACTCGATGATCTGCGATTGATGACACAGAATTGGTAGCAAGGGAATCCCGAATCACGAGACAGGTTCCAAAAGCATCTAGTCAGACTGTCAGAAATCTCGCAAAAACTAAACGATGTTTTCATTTGTGCGATCATGTTAATGAGCAATGTCTGTCTGAGCTGATGTGTATCCGCGCGTCTCCCTTTCCCTCACCGAATTTCGTGTATCCATCCACACATGCGCCAGCATAACAGTGTCGGTTCCGTGACCCTGTGCTGGACTTGCATAATCCGCGCCTCTTCCCTTGATCCTCTCTCTTCCACTTTGTGGTTGCCCTGAGCCGAAATGTTCTGTACGAGTGCCGCAACCGTGTCGGAAGAGAAAGAACTGAAAGCAATGCCATGTCCATGCTCCGCCGCCATAATATCGTTCATGATGACCTCAAATCAATCCATATGTATCCGTGTCGGATGTCCTGTGCCACTGCATGTCGTGTCGAAGTCGGCCATGCCCGTGACGACGACGTTGAATATGTTCCTTCTACCACTTTCAAAAATGCAACTCGATCCCAACTGCATGTGTAAGCCAGATCCTTCCATCCATCCTTGCGGAGTCAAAGTGTGGCTGATGCTAGGGTGAGTATTTGTGACATTGCTGCCTCAGACACCCTGTCATCAATCCAGCGCCCTCCTCAGACTCTTCTTGTGTCTGCATGATGTTTCCATCACCGAAATGGTAACAGATTGACCCTGCGGGTGAGTTGGAGTTCAATGGGAAGGGGCATCCTCCACGCCATCCCAGGCCTGCGACTCAACCTTTCCCTTCATGATCATCTCCCGCATCCCGTATGGCTCGTCGAACGGGTAGACGACAAGGGGTGGGCAGGCATCGTAGTCATATAGATCCCACCAATCTGTTCCATCAGCAACCGTGGAGTGGTTCTCTCGCCAAAAACGGGCTTGAGCTCTTGTCATGGGACAGCCTTTGACCTTGTCTTCTGTCACCCAATCCTTCGCCTCCGCAAACAAATCTTCCCGAAGACGGAGAGGTGGCAAGCCGATGCGGGAGTTCCAGCAAAGGTCCCATTTCTGGCCTGGCCACCACCAAAACTTGGCACCACAGTCGGAGCCGATGTGGTCGTCGTGGTTGCAGAAAGGACAGGCGGCAATGTCGCCCAGGATGGTTTGCTTGACGCAATGAATGACCGCATGGCCATTCTTGTGGCAGTTGCCGCACTGGTTCCGGTTGCTGTAGTAGTGAGGATCAAAGGGCGCTTTCTGCGGTTCGCCGTTCTTGTGCTGACGCTTGGCATTTCGATCGCCGTCGCCGTTGGTATCATCACCACTACCATCGCTACCTACGATAGAGTTGCTCTGACGCTGGCGTTTTAATCCCCCTCCGCCTGACTCTGAATGCTTCATGTGGGAAGAAACCGAAGGCTGGTCCCGGCCAACCGTTGGACTGTCGGCGTCGTCAGGTTTGGTGGGAACCTTGGTGTAGCCCACTTTAGAGGGAGATGAGGCTACCCGAGGGTAAGATTTGAAGTAGCTGGGCATGACCTCAACGTAAAGACATATCCGTCCAGATGATTCTCTAGGTCCAGTCTAGATCCTGCGGAAATGATCTGTACGTCCTCTACCTCTGGCCAGTACACGTCAAGTTCAGCCAAGTCCTGAAGTCTGAATCTCATGCAGCGCAACTCGAGCATGAGGCCTTTAAGTTTTGCAGATTTCCAGCCCTGGCCTTTGGGATCAGGATAGCGGAGTTGGATCTGGGCCTGGTATTCTTCCATGATTTTGTCCTCGTCGATCTCGAGGTCGGTTTCGGAAACAATGTAGATGAACTTGGGATCTTTCCCGGTGGGCTCACGGCGTGCTTCCATGTCGGTTGCCTTGAGCTCGCGCGGCAAGCTAGCATCGAAGTTCGGAATGCGCGTCACTTTGATAAGCGGTAACGATATGGATCGGTCCATGCCGAGTTCCAGTTTGATGTCACGAACGCGCTTGCGTGGCGGTACGTTCCAATCTGTGCCGCCCATGGTGCTTGCGTGTGAGTCGGCGAAGTTGGGAAACCTCGTGAATTTGGTCCTGTTCGGAAAAGATAAAATGGCCGGTGAGCAAGAAGAATGGAAACGGAGAGGTGAAATCCGGGGAACTCACGAGTGCGCGGTGAATGCAAGGCGCCGCGAAAAAGATATCGCAGAGTTGATAATCTTCTCTGGCTTCCTGTGGGAGGAAGAGGAAGCCGAGAACCGTGTCTTGTCTGAGGAGGTGTGATGGAAGAAGGGTGTCAAGGGTTCTCGACGTCGGAGGGCAAAAGGTTGAGAGGTGGCGGAAAAAGGAGCGATGGCCTGGCTGAGGAAAATACTGACCGGTGGACAAGGAAGTTTCCTCTGGGGTCATCAGAGGGGGTTGGAGTGGCTTAGGGAAGGTACCTACGCTCTAGAGCGGGAAGGTGAGCAAATATCATGAGGGAAGGCACGCCTTGAAAGTAAAAACTTCACCACCGCCAGGCACTCACTTGGCTGCCCAAATGTCGTCAGGCTGTACATTTGCCCCGCCTGCTCAAGAATGACAATCGGTTCTCAAAACCTCAGCGATTGCATCGCGAGTCTCTTTTCTGTAATGAAATTCCAAGCGAAGTCGGACTACTTGGTTATAATGAATTACTCGAAACTCCACCCCGAAACCATGCTCCATCCCCCATCTCTGTGCTCAAACAAAGCAGTTTCTCTGCTGAAAACAAGCCACGCCATGTCACGAGCTATTGTTGCAAGTTTCAATCCTATCCCTCCACCTTGCCTCGCTGTTCCCTGGGTTCCACGCCGACACCCTTGCATTAATATCCTCCACTATGATGCCATTAATATTGAACCTCTTCCTCCGACCAACCACCCTGCCATTAGAGCATGAAGTTGATACATTATTTTGATACATGACGGTCCTCTTTCCCACATATCGTATCTATCCGTCGCCTTTCAATCATGGGGAGCAGTTAGCTACTTCCAGATCGCCTTCCTTGCCACCAAGCTCGCTAGAGCTTATGTCCGCTGGGGAGGTGCCATCTCCTGTGATTCTTGACCAAACTTCACTGCAGTGATGCTCAAAACTGCCAGAATCTCGAACTTCTCGGGAGAATTTGATGCCGAGACATACTGGGGCAACTCAGCTGTCTCCTGGGGGAGGAACCCACCCCTGACGATGAAGGCTGCCGCTCATGATCTTCTCGAGCATTCCATTTGGACCCTTGAAGTGGTACGTCACTACCGGCGGACGCTCCCGGTGGTCATAAGTCCTCCACCAGTCCGCGGGATTCTCCCACTGCCACGCCTGGGCCTGGCTGCGTGTCAATGGGCAGCCTTGAAGGCGCTCCCGTCCCAACTCAACGCGGGCCAGGTCGAACAAGTCCTCTCGGAGACGAAGAGGGGGCAGTCCGACGCGGGGATTCCAACAAACACCCCATTTGTCAACAGCCGACACGCCGCCGCCGCCGTTGCTGTTGCCGTTGCCTTCCCACCACCAACCCTTATAAGGGCAGTCGGAGCCGATGTGATCGTCGTGATTGCAGAACGAGCAAGCCGCGATGTCGCCCAATGGGCTTTGTTTAACGCAGTCGCGAACTCTGTGGCCGGGCTCGTGGCAGTTGCCGCAGAGGCCTTGTCGCGAGTAGAAGTGGGTGTCGAATGGCTGAGGCTCGGGGGTGGTGACTCCACTGGCTGATTCCTGTGGTGGGTTGCTATTTGTCGAAACCGAACGTGAATTGAACCCGCTGTCAAAAAAAGCCGCGAATACATCTTTCTCAACTGAGTATCAGGTTTCACGATCATGCTCGTGGAGAATGATGTTCTGGACAGATTTCCAAACCACCGGAAGCTGCGCAAGCTCATCCATTCTGGAAGTCCACCAAGCCTCCGTCACCTGGTCGCCCTGTGTTGGGAACAAATGGATTCCATCGGACGCAAACCTGATCGCCGCAACTGATTCCTCGCCTTGATCGCCAGAAGGACTGACTGGCTGTTTTTCAAGCAGTCTCCCAACTACTTTTTTGCCACTAGCCAACCTGACCATGACGTTCTGGCAGTTCGCAAGCGGAAGAATAATTGGTGTTGGCTCGCTCCGTCTACCCCTATACTGCCGAGCGTGAGCAAACTGTTTGTCGCCCCATGGTTCAAATGCGACAAAGATTTGATGCTCAAATTTCTTCAGTAGGATATGATTGACTCGCTGCGTCGAATTGCGTATCCAAGCGTCGTGATCCATTGAATGTTGGCTCAGCAAGCCGACGGTATCTTGACAATGTTGGATCTTTGTGTAGAAAACAAGACGTCAGTGAATAGAACTGGGCCTGATCAGACTTTTTTTCGTCCATTTTTTAGTGACTCACAATGTCTTTGCTGCTGGCAGGCGCCTTCGAGGGCGGCATAGATGACCGCGAATCTGTCAATATCGACGTGGTCAAGGTCAATTCAAGGCCTGAAACAGTGATCTTGGTCGTGAGAGGCGTGCTTGGTGTAGTGGGATAAAAGGCAGGACGAGAGGCTTTCGGAAAAGTTTTGTTGGAAAAGACGCGTGGGCAGAAATGGTGTGGTTGTCGTGGAGGTTAGAAACGGAAGGCACGCGGCTGAGTTTAGGATACACCAGAGAAATTTCACACCGTGCAAGCCTCGCTCAGCCAATCATTGATCAAATTGGCTCGTGGCTACCAGGTACCTTGGGTACCTCCAGGCAAGGCAGAGAGTCGACTGGCGAAAGTCCTGGAGGATATGTACCTATCATTGCCCGGTTACCTCACTTTTTGCCGGGTGCGCGAAACGGCCACAAGCAGAAATACTAGGTACTGTTATGCAAGCACTTCTCATGATCTAATCCTTGGGATCTCACTCAAAAGGCAACATCCGATGCTAATCAGACCTCTCTCCCGCATCGTAATGGCGAATGCCTGTGCCATGCATCTCGGCCTGGATAAGGCGTCGCAGTGAATCTCGAGCCCGGCAATCATCACCAAACAATCCCGAGGAGTCACCGCATGTTCCCACAACTTCCACGACTCCCACGACTCCCACGACTCCCACACCGACCTCAACTGGCGCGGCACAATCTTCGTGCCAACTACGACGCCTTCCACGAGCTCCTATTCCCAGTTAGTCCAGTCCATTGAATCAACAACCTCCAGTCATCACACCTCATCGCCAACCCAAAATCCCGAATCCATAAACCAGAAAAAAGAAACAAAGATGGAACTCACAAAACAGTACTACACCGCTTCCCATCCGAATACCCCGACGCAGCCCCGCCAGGATACGGCCACGTCATAAAATCTACCGGCGTCGCCACATCCACGGGCGCCGACACATTCCACACAAGCGAATACACCTTCGGATCCGCCGTCGGCCACGCGCAGAACACGGGCGCAAACATGTGGCCCATGCCCGTCTCGGGCTCGCGGTCGACCATCACGGCCCGCCGGCCCGTCACCATGAAGCCGTCTGTGCGGGCGTCTGCTGGTGACACTGAGGGTGGGTCGAGAAGGAAGCCGACCTCGTGGTTGTTTGAGGTTGGGCTGGAGACGTAGAAGGTTGCGTTTGTGAAGGGCGGGTTGCGCGTTGCGGCGTTGGAGACCGGGCCGGTGGTGTTGGGGTATGCGGTTATTTCCCAGCCGAAGGTCTTGCCTGGCGCGATGGTGACTGGAGGTTGAGGGAAGGCGAGGGTTAGTGTGGAGGACATGAGGCTAGGGGAGAGAGGGGAGGGATAGGACTTGCATGATACGGGCAAGAGGTCGTCGGTTTTGTTTGCCGTGGCAAAGTCGGTGAGGAATGCGTGGCCTGTTTGTGGTGTTAGTCGTGAAGGCCGGGCTTTCGTGCACGGCTGGGCTCACATACCGTCGCGGTAAAAGACGGTGTATCCGGGGATCAGGTTGCCCCAGGCGTAAAAGTTGAACTTTTGTCCGAGGGGGATTTCCTGGGTTGGGAGCGCGGTGGAGATGCCGTAGAAGAGAAGGGAGGTGGAGAGGATGGCTAGGAGTTTGGCTGCCATTGCTTTGTCAGGGGAGAACGTGGGTTTTAGGTTAAGGAGTGTGCAATGCTGATGGATGATGAGACAAGTATGGCTGAGTTTAGAGGAGCGCGAGAGGTCATGGACAATGGCGTCAACTCGGTCGAGATCTCACTGACGTATAGCTGCTCTATATATGAGTCTCTAGGAGGTAACCTGGGGTAAACGTTATTGTATATAATATACAACCCCGTCAAAAAGAGAGCTTCCAGAAGGGACGCCAAACGCAGTTGGTCGTCAAAAAGATTCCCCATCACCATCATATGACACAACGCAATATAGCAGCAAGCGCGCGCTATTATGCCCCCTCGGCCGCCATTGGGCCCAGGTTGAGAATATCCGGAGGCGCGCATCCTGCTGGTTTAGCCTTGGAAGTGTGGAGGCGGAGGCGGATGATCCCACCTACAGTAGCGGTTCCCTGCTCCCCCAACCCAGGGGGCCAAGGTTGATGCAAGAATCAGTAGACAATCTTCAACGTCTGGGGAAGGGACATGGAAGTAGTGAGGAGAAGGCTTTCAGTGTTGGCGGTTTGTTGCACGCACTTGTGCACTGGAGGCGGATAAAAATCCAAGATTGTCCACGGGCATTTGAACTTCCGCGAAGCATGCATTCATCTCGCCGCGCCGCACTCCTGCGTCGCCCGTGTGCATTGCTAGCGTTACTCCATTGGCAGCACGCTGTTTTCTTTTGCGGCGGTGTGCCAGCATGGTCTTCACGTTGTAGAATGGGCGGGAAGGACCTTTATTTGCTCCATTTCTTGGCCCCTTCATTTCTGGCATGTTATGATGTTTACCTTGAGTGTGATTTTTGAGGGGCGGCCTTTGTGGTTGTCAGCCCAATATGCTCAAACAACTACATGCACTTGAGCCAGCATTCATAATCTGTCATATGCACGTCTCAAGAGACAGTTGACATATAATAGCAACTGTCGATCATGAGAAAAAAACAGGGCAAAGCGTGTGCCCACCTTGACAAGGTCACCATCTGGCTAGATGTTGTGTGATTCGAAACATGATATCAAGGCTGGTAATGTACAAACATAATGAAAATGGGGGTAAGCAAGTTGGTCTCCCAACACGGATCAAGAGAAATTGGAACTTTGTTCCCGTTCCTCCAATAGAACATAGGACATGTAAAAGAAAAAGGAAAAAAAAGAAAACAAGAAGGAGATGATGTGCGTAAGCAGGCCGGTCTACCATCGAAATGAAAAAGATCAAAGGAAAACAAAACACAGGTATAAACTCAACAAACCCCCAAGGAAGTTTCCAAACTCGCGCATTGCCTCAAATCCCCGAATCATGCTGCGAAACATTATGCCCCCTAGCAAACTCGTTCCAATCCTTACACTCAGACTCAATCACGCCCTGGGCAGGTTTGATCTCATCCCGGCGCTCAAGCAACGTCATCGCAAAGCCCTGCGACGCGTGCCAGCCAATGTGGCAGTGCAGCAACCAGGCGCCCGGGTTGTCGGTCAAAAATGCAATGTACAAATGCCCGCCGGGGAGCATGGCGACGTCGCGGCGGGGCGGGTTGGTTAGGTTTAGAACGTCGCTGGCGTTGTTGTATGCGTTTATGCCTTGTGAGAGGATTAGGAAGTCGTGGCCGTGGAGGTGGATTGGGTGAGGCTTAAAGTGGTCAAGGTATTAATCAATTGGTTTCAAGTCACGGTCGGTTTCGTTGTTGTTGGTGGAGGGGATAGGGGGTGTGATTTTGTGGCTTACCGTCCCGGCGTCGGTCTCGATTAGCATGTGCACCCAGACGTCCTTGCCTGTGAGCTCGACAATATGCTGCTCGGGATCAAACACGGCATTGGGATCGGTGATCTGCTTGAGAGCTGTGGGGGAGCATTATTAGATCAGGATTCATGCCAGACTCATACGGGGACATTAGTCAGTGACTCGGAGTGGCTTCGACTTACTCGGGTTGCCCCAATCAGAGACGTACGGCGTCTGCTTGATCTGCCAAGTGATGATATTCGTCGTGGGATCAAAAGCCTGCGACCAGCTGACCGACTCATTGATGCTCTTGGTTCCCGCATCATCGATTGGCACGTCGAGCTTCATCGAAGGCGACATCTTGACGATCGAGGACATGTCGAGGCAACTTTGCTCCCGGTTCGGCCCCGAATCATACCCGACCGTGGCCGGCTCCGTGCCGGGCTTCGTGGTGCTGGTATTGTACCGCACAATGGCCTTGACATTACCGGTGGAGATGTCGTCCATGCTCCCGCAAATGTTCTGCGTCTCGGCGCGGAACCAAAAGTCGCCGCCGATGGCGGACTGGTTGGCTGTGATGATGACGTCGTAGCGCTGGCCGATGCCGATGTACAGGATGTCTGTGGTGAAGGGCTCGATGGAGACAAAGTCGGCGCCGATCACCTGTATGGTGTGGTTGTCGACCGAGACGGCAAAGTGGGTGTTGATGGCCGTGTTAATGAGACGCAGACGGTGGGAGCTGCCCTGGGTGAAGTTGAGCTGGAATCGGCTGCCGGTTCCGTTGTAGACGTTGGTGCCGTTGATCAGGCCGTTGTTGGTGTTTACACCGTCTGGGTTGATGGGGTTCTCTGGGTGATCTGGGGAAGTTGGCTTCAGACTATCTTCGAAGATGGACTCGGAAGTGCGGTGGGTCCAGCCGGAAAGGAGAAGCGGCCCGAGATCGAGGTCATAGGGGGCCGAGACTGGGCCATTGATCTGGATAGCACCGAAGACGCCGTCCCTGAATGTGTTAGATGCCGTTTAAATGATGTCCATGAAAAGGAGCAGACTTACCAGGCCTGGACACCGTAGTGAGAGTGGTACCACGAGGTGCCGTACTGGTGGGCAACGAAGGTGTAAGTCTTGGTCTTGCCAGGGGTGATCGGACACTGAGTGATTGAAGGAACGCCGTCCTGGTCGTTAGTGCCCTTTTGTCGAAGACCGTGGAAATGGATGCTGGTGCCCTGGTCTGGCAAGTTGTTTGTGACATGGACAACTAGAAGAAAATGGATCGTCAGACTTCGATCTTGGCAAAGCATGTTAAGAGTAAAACTCACTGATGGTGTCTCCCCAGTTGGCGACAATGGTTGGCCCAGGAATGCTCCCGTTGATGGCGAGAACTGGCCTCGACACTCCATCTGGGGCCATGTTGAGACTGGAGAGATTGAACCAGTGCTCGCTGATTCCACCGCTTGGGGGCGTGTCGGTATAGTAGTTGGTATTCAGGTTGTAGGTACCCTGCCAGCAGGCGTGATTTGCCCCGTTGTCAAAGTTGCAATCTGCTCGTGTATCCAGCGGAGCAGAAGACGGGGCTGCGGCGGCAATCGGCACCAGGCCGAGCGCCCCGATGATAAGGGGGGACAGGTGCATGACGGCTTCGTGGTTACAGACCGGGAGCTGAAGTGCGAGGGAATGAAAATGATAGCTAGGAATGATGGCGAAGGAGGTTGGGAAGGTGAGTCGGAGATACCAAGAGTGGATTTCTGGATGGCAGAGTTGATTGTTTTATATACGTCGTGAAGCCATCATCACTCTCTACATTCGATGGCATCGCGGCCGCTCGCCGTGCATCCTTCCACCCCAGATGTCCTGGTGTACAACCCCGGTTTTTCTGGAAGCATTGCTGGTCCCAAGAGGAGGCTGAGGTGCCCCAAACATTATGCGCTGCATTAGACCCTTGCTGACAGAGGCTGATTTCCATTTGTCCGTTGGGCCCAACCCGCGACATTGTTGCACAAGATCCCCAGGCACCGTCGAGGATCTCGGTCCACTGTTCCGAGTATGACAGGAAAGGATCTGCATCCATGAACCGGGCTAGGAGGACCGTAGTTGTCAACCTGGTATTGTGAACCTAGATTTTTGCTTCTTCTCGTCATATCCCGGGCCCAACGTACATTATTCGATGTGTCACGTTGCTGTGCCGCTCGCTCTGCAGAGGGCTCGTGCTGCAGGTGTTCATGTTTTCTCCCCTAGGCATCTAGCCTGATGCTTCCCTACCAGGAAGCTGGGCTCTGTGGTTGTGTACTACACGAGAGTAATTGACTCGAAGGCGTCGACTTTGAAATTCCTCCAAAGCAAGTTGGCGAATGCAGCATCCCGTGTTGGACCTATGTTATTGACAAGTTTGTATAATATCCTCCCAACGAAAGGTGTCAAATATTGATCATCAACCTACGATGTTGAGCCTTGTAACTTATCTCCGTCTTCAGACAAGTGCATCACAATGCTGTGAATGAGATCTATCCCAGCCCATATCATCCTTAAAGCTTCATAGAGGAAGTAAGTTTTATGTAATGGCTTCCATTAGACAACCTGTCAGACCCAAGGGATCGGAACGTTGTCGGGCAGTGTTGGCTCACAAACCCATGTCTGTTCCCTGCCACCCTTGTCAAGTTCGAACAACGTTGACTGCGATTTACTCCTCTCCATCGCCAAGATGGGCACCTTACATAACCTGTAACCCAGGGGTGACTTACAAGTCGAGGCTAGCAGCGGCACAGCTTCAAGTTTTTGTTGTTGGGAGAATCCTTTTACCTGGGGCACCGCCACTCTGTTTCATTCCCCAAAGGCTAACTGGACATTGTAGCCACACGCTGTCGACTGTGCATCAATGCGATCAAAGTCCTGTTGGTGGCACAAGCAGGCCAAATCTCGGAGGCACCGCGAAACTTCAGGCGAGAAAGCGATGGAGGCGAGCCACATGCAGTCGTGGCAGAGATTCGAATGATCCTAACCAGACCGCAGGTGACTTGATCTCTGAGCACTCAGCTGATGTTGAACCATGGTAAATGCTGTTTTGTCGGTGTGCTGACGCACGAAATCGTTCGTATTCACTGTGCCTCAGGGGCGCAACTCAATCGTGCCTGGCCAAGCACACGTGGATGCGGCGCTCTCCAACAATGCCTAGAGATGGTTTTTGAATCGCAAAAGGATGCATCTACGGCTCTAACCACGGCTCAACGGGCCGAACAAGCAAGTACGTTCCAACAGCTTCAAATCTCATCGGCTCATGAGTTGACTTACACAGAAGTTGCGGTCTGTCATCTGGTGGACGTGTAACGACACTCACCCAAGGGATAGTGGAAAAGTGGCGAAGACCCCGGGAAACTGGAAGCGGCCCACGGGAAGTCTGACTTGAATACATAGTAACTTCGTGAATTTATTATCAAGGTCAGTCGGGGACAGTTTAGCTCGCGTCCGCGCGGCGGCGTGCAGCTGGACACCGACGACCAACGTTCCGCAGCACCAATGATGAAAGGTATCTCATATTGAATTGTATTTTGGAGTTTCACCGTTGATTATTGCAAGCGGAGAAAATTCAAAGGGCTGCGGGTAATTGGCTGGGTGAAAACCAAACCCCTGAGTCGACCATTTTACCCCCAAATAAAGCTGCCAGGCATTTTTGTTGACATCAATTTTAGGGTTGGCCCGTTTCCCATGTCAAAGGTTCGTAGACGGCAGGAGAGAAATTCGGGTTTGCCAAACGGTACCAATCAATCAATTAGCATCTTCCCGAGTACCAGCCAATTGCGAGCCACCTATCTGGCCTCGTGGCCTGGTCCGCCGTGAGCTTGCATGGCGGAAAGATTGCCAGTGCTCAGCTCGCGCTGCTGCGGATGACGTCACTCACTCAAGCTGCACCAAAACCATCCATCACGAACATTCACTTTCCAACTGAATTCTGCCTCTCACAACCGCACCAACAGCTGTAATTTCCAAAGATGGCGGCGCTCAACGTCCGAGTGGAGCGAATCACTTCCCCCACCTCAAAAACTGCGTCCCCATCGAATCCACCACAACCGCCTCACCATGTCATCCCCGCGCCCTCGCTCCTCTCCAAGGCGACCAGCAGCTCAGGCTGGGCCTCGTATCTCCCCTCGTGGGACCCATCCCCAGCCGAGACGCGCCCGGCAGCCACGAAGCGCGAAGTAGCCGGCTTCCGCAACCCCTGGCCCAGCTGGCGCAAGCCGACCCGCACCGAGGTCTGGGACAGTATGCAATGGGGTGAAGACGAGGACCCATGCATTGCGCTGGCCACGTCTCACCTCTCCGACATGCCAGCTCCGCCAAGCCCCCAAGACAAGACCAAACTCCCTCGCTTCAGCGACATCGACGACTGGCCCAACTCCACCGGCGCAAAGGCCGCTCGCCTACTCTCTATCCAAGACCCCGACTTCTCCTTCACCACCCCAGCCCAGTCCACTCCCAAAGCAAAGGCGACTTGGCTAGGCCACGCCGGCGTCCTGGTGCAACTCCTCCCTCTAGCCCCTTCCTCTCGCCCAATCCGCTGTCTTTTCGACCCCATTTTCTCCATGCGTTGCTCACCAAGCCAAGCAGCCGGGCCCATCCGCTCCTACCCACCCCCGTGCGAAGTCCGCGACCTCCCGCCCATCGATGCCGTCATGATCAGCCACAACCACTACGACCACCTGGACTTCGACACCATCAAGTCCATCTGGGAGCACCACAGCTCCACCGTGCACTTCTTCGTGCCCCTCAACAACCGACCTTGGTTCGTAACCTGTGGCATCCCACTCGACCGCGTGACGGAGCTAGACTGGTGGGAGTCGGCCCACCTCACCTCTCCAAACACACCCACCACTACTACCGCAAGCCTGAAGATCTGGTGCACCCCCGCGCAACACAGCAGCGGCCGTTCCGGCAACGACGCAAACTGCACCCTCTGGTCCAGCTGGTATCTCGAGCACCTCCCCTCCGCTAGCAAGCCCTACCGCGTCTTCTTTGCCGGCGACACAGGGTACCAGTTCCACGGCTCACCCTCATGGCCTCCCGCACCACCAACCAGCAAACCCAACAACCCCAACCCCAACAAAGACATGAAAGATAAAGACGACGACAACAACAAAACATCCCCGCCGTGTCCCGCCTTCGCAGAGATCCGCACCCGCCTCGGTACACCGCACTTGCTCCTCCTCCCCGTCGCCGTAGGCGCCACATACGCCTACCTCCGCAGCCTCGTCCCGCTGCCGGACTGGATCAGCCCCGTCCCGCGGCATAGCCCGGGCTTAGCGGCCGCGACGCACATGCCGCCGTGGGATGCCGCGCGGGTGCTGAATGTGATGGCGGGGAAGGAAAGCACTGTCGAGGGTAGGGATGAGGAGGAGGAGGAGAAGGAGGAGGGTGCGGTAGCTATTGCGATGCACTGGGGCACGTTTGTCACGGAGCCGGTTGGGGTGTTGAAGACGCTTGGTGAGCTGGAGTGGGCTTGTGCCGCGCAGGGAGTGCGTTTTGCGAGGTCGCTTGAAGGGTTGGATGGGGACGAGGATGGGATGAGTGGGAGTGGGAGGGAGCTGTGCTTTTTGGCGGTGAATCATGGGGAGAGCGTTAGTCTTTGAGGCGGCTGCTCGTTGGATCGGGGCACGTTTGGGGTTGCAATGGTCAACGGGGTCACAACAAGAAGTCAGAGTAGTGATGGGCTAAACGATGTGTTGTTTCTGCTACTGGAGCTAGGGATGTGTACCTGCAACTGCTATCTATAGGTAATTGTCGTGGTCGGGCCTGGTGCCCGGGGACGGACACTCCTCGGCCGAGGGATCTCTAATCCGCCATGTCACGGTGGGGTGCCACTCGGCATCTGGAATGCCCTCTCCAACGCTGGCTCCAGATGACCGACCATAAATGCCCAGGTGAGGAGGATTACCGCGTAGCCTGGGGATTCACCGTCGGGTCTACTGCCGTCACCACGTTGAGTTCGGTGCGTGCGGGTCTGTGCTCCATGGGAGCAACGCCGAAACATACAGTGTCTCTCCGCGAGCGATTCCGGGGCTCGGTTCCCTCGGAAAGCCGAGCTCGATATATGATCAAGTCTTTTGGTGGGATATCTACGGTTGTCTTCGCCTCTAAATCTTTTCACGTATAGCACACTCTCATCACCTCCATCTTGCGCTCATCTGGCACCAATGGCCCTGTGAGCCAGGTCTGAGCTCACGGCAGCCGACCGGCTGTCGAGCGTGGGCCACCGCTGGTCACATTGGGCCTCCGCCACACTGACGACCCTTCCGGTATTGAGTAAATGGTGGCTGGCCGTGGCCTTTGCGTGTTGGTCGTGGAGGAGTGCCTTTTCTTGCTCCTGTTCCAGCTGCAACCGGGCTATTTCACCCTGTTTGTTGGTTCCTCGAAACAGAACTTGTCCTCGCTCATTGACCTCCAGCCGATCTTTGCGGGCCCGCATGTCCGTCTCGGTTGCGGGGAATTCGATGTCGGAACTTAGAAGAAACAAGCCGCATTCAACCACTGTTTCTCAGACTCAGCCTTTGAGAGGCCTAGTGCCCCTCTATCTTCAATGCCGGATAATTTCCTAGCGCAAAAGATGGTCTGTGGTGGGGCTCTCAGAACCCACACAGGCAGCTTAATTAGATAAGCACTTCGTAGCTGTTTGACTTCACACAATCAAGACCTTTTGCACTGCAACCTCAGTGCTGGAAGGGGACCACTGAATGGGATCTTCCATGGTGTACATAACGTGCGGGGTGCGAACTGCTCGTCTTCGTGCCCAGGAAACGTCCAGACATTGTACGGCTGCGAGGGCAGAGCGATCGGCCCAGTGTGGATGCTGCCCGAAAGAACGAGAACCTTGAGTCATTCTGTTGTAAGCTGGATGCCCCCGACAAACGAGGCCCTCGGCGCGGCATTCATGGCTTCGTGGCGGAAGCCGGCCGAATGGCCTCTTTGGTCCGTTATGAGGATGATGCTGTCAATGCTGCGAGACGTGAAAAACATGAGAACCCGGGCCGTGAGAGACCCCTCAAACCTGGCGACCTTGTGATGGTTTTGCAGGAAGGCAACTTGAAACCAGGAAAGCTCCAACCTCGGTGAAGAGGTCCATTCATTGTAAACGGGTGGACGCATGCGTCGTAAATCGGGTGTGCCAATACAACAAACCGTATTTCCTTTCTTTTTAGATGGACGCCGTTTCCAGCAGACTTGACGCCATAGCATCGTTCCAACGTGCTATGGTGTGCTCATTTACATATGAGATTTGTACAGGGAGGAGTATTTGGTCGGGAAGGACTTGAAGTATTGCTGTGGATATAGGCGCCATTCCCGATCATTGAGACTTACCAGATGTCGATTGTCAATGGTCTGGTCGGGTCTCCCGTCACAGATCCGATTTTCATCAAGGGGGGTCTGGTCATCACCTCGAGCCAAGTCCAGGGTCACCTCAATCCTCAACGATGGTTCAGGCGTACCACCCCCAGGGTCATACCACTCACCATCTCATCGAAACTTTATCTCTACAGGCACAGACTATTCTTTTAGATTGGGCGTGGATGGGCATTGCCTCATGATTAATATAGTCAGTTCATTGTGTTGGTGCCGCAGCTAGAAGGATCCGGCTCGTTTTCATCGGTTGGAGCATTGGGTCTTTCAAGACAATGCGCGGCTCGCCCTTTGCCTTCTCTCCAAATGCCAGAGCGCTTTCGCGCATGTCAAATGTGGCTGCTACATCATGAAGCCAAATCAGACCAAGAATGAGAGAGACGCCTTCGACCTACGACATCCGACTGCGGTCTCACAATTGCCCGGACCTCTCTAGATATGCCTCTGCAGTTCACGACGAAAGCCGCAAAATGGGTCACTGGTTGTCAATTTCCGTCCGAGGTCGGCAGGTGGAATCCATCAAAGCCGATTGATGCCAGGGGGGGGGATTTTCTACATTGACAACCAATGAGTTGGACCCCGTTGGAAGCTGCTCGCCTTGTTGATGTGCTTGGCTTGAACAGCAGGTGCGGAATGCACATACTTGCTGGATCACGTTGAAATCCCACTGCCTCTTGGACGACCCGAACCTGGGCTTGGGGCTCGGAATTTTTTGATCCCATTCAGTGATTACCGCATCCTCAGCCATTTCGTCATCATAGTCCTGGTCAACAAAACCCTCCACCATCTGGTCATGGCGATTTGGGAATCCCACCTTCCAAGCAGCAAACCACGTACAGGTACATGTAGGTAGGAAAACACTCCCGTCTTCCGAACAGACTGGATGTTGTCAGTTGTACCTCTTCCATTTCTCTTGGGCTTCCTTTTTTTCTGGGCTCACCCGCATGCTCCGTAGGTACTGGCCGCCGTTTGCTCAAATAATTACATGTAATACCGCCTTCAAGTCGGCCTTTATGGACCCGGCCCCTTGCTAGACTCCAAGTTTCCCTTGTTTTCTCTTCTTTTCTTTTCGTTTCTGCAAGATCAGGATAGGTCTGGCTGTGGCGAAGGCTCAAATCAGTGAGATGAGGAGCACGGGTCACAGCGAAAAAAAAAAAGATTCCCGGCAATCACGCGAACAATTTTTCATCCCAACTTTCCCCCTCGTGCGCAAATCAGACACCCGAATCACTCGTCCGCCGTGTGACGCATTTTTCTTATTTTCCCTATTGTCCGTCGTCCCTCGTTCCTTCCCTCTGAAGCAGCGACCCACATTCTGGCCTCCCAGCGTTTGGATTGGTCCTCTCGTCCTCCTCTGATTGTTCTTTTTTTATTTTCGCTCCCCCTCCACGTCAACTCACGTCCTGATTTCTCCAAACTGGTTCCCATTTTGGGTTTAGTCTCATTATTTCCTTGCTTATTTCTCGTGCCTCCCTTCCTCGAGGCTTCTGATTTCCTCAGCGGTCACCCATGTCAGGACAATCACTCCCGAGCAGGGTCCACCCTCTCCTGTGTACATATTGCGTCTTCTCTTTCTCGAAACCCTTCCTCGATTTCTTTTTCCTTTCGCCAAACTTCTCAACTTTCAAGACCTCTGCTCCCTCACCAACCTCGAATAACTTCGACCTTCTGCTCGGTACGTCCCCTCTTCTACCTCGAGTCCTCCATCACCTCCTTCTTATCCGTCTTTTTGTTTTATTTTCTCAAGGCTTCAAATCGTCTTGACTGCCTTTGCACCACTTCCTTCACATCACTGCCTTCATATCACTGCCTTCACATCCAGTCACTGCATTCACATCAATGCCTCCACATCGCTGCCTTCACATCACTGCCTTCACATCGGTCCGATCATGGGACGGATTCTGCCATTTCTCCCCGCCCAAACTTTTCGCCCCGGACCTCTCCTTCCTTCCCTTTCTTCCTTTCACATCTCTCGCGCTCACAACCTCCCACCAACCACCCGACACCACACAACTCTCCCGCGTGCTCGTCCACACCACTGACAGCACTTGCAACAGCACGATGGAGCCCAACAGCCAGCACCAGCTGGCTGCCAACCCGCCCGCCCTCGGTGGCCTCACCGGCACCGAGACCGATGCCGAGCTGGTAAGTCACACCCGATTTTTTATCCTGTTGCCCGATCTCGTCACTTGCCTTTGCTGCCCGCGGGCTTGGTCTCCCGAAAAGAGTTCTTCCACTTCTCATCCCGCTCTTTTCGATGGACAGTCTGGGCCAACCCCAGGGACCAAGCCCGAACCTTGGCCTCTTTTTTTTCTTTCTCCAATTATCTCCCGAGAGATGCAGCCACGGTTTCCCAACACGAAGGCTGGTGGTCTCATGAGGTCTGGAGCTCCATTTGCTCGCTCCAGATCGACGATTGTGACGCGCTTCGCCGGAGGCTGGGTAAGTCTCGCAAACGGATACGTTCCTGAACCACGTGTTGTGTTCATGACCTTCGGGGAGTGTTCTTGCAACGAACCAGCGTGGGAAGGAATCCTGTCCGGAAGCGGGCTGCAAATCGGACCGGTTTCCCGATATTGAAGGCTGGTGGTCTCATGAGATCTGGGGCCTCATTCGCGGCTCCGGATCGACGATTGCGACGTGCTTCGCCTGAAGTCTGGGTAAGTCGCGAAGGGGGCACTTCAACTCAATGCGGTCGCTGTTCAGGCAGCATAGCTCGTGTCTGAGAATTTGCCTCTGGAGCGGCTGCAAACCAAATCTTTCAGGATGGGAGCTGAGAGAGGATTTCTTGCACTGCTACCGTCATCCACCCAACTGCACACGGACCTGGGATATATCTTTTATGCCAGATCATCAAACTTGTTGGCTGGGACGGATGGCCAAGGAGGTTTGTTGGCATTTTCCTTTGGAGATTTGACTTTACTCAGTTGGTTTCATTCCGCTGACGGGTGACAGATGGCTCGGTTCCCCGGCACTCCGCCGTTCCTCACCAGAATCCTCCTCATGTGCCAGTCAATCAAGGACGAGAGCAATCGAGGAGGTCAGCTTATCCAGGAGACCGTGGCCACCGGAATGGCCAACCTGGAGTCCGATCTCGCACGCGGCATGACCGACAATACGTCCACGCTGAAAGAGGTGGTGAAGGAACTGGAGACAATCTCTTTGGAGCTCGAGAAGGAGAAGTGGGCGCGCAACAAAACCGAGCAGCGTCTGGAGGAAATCGAAGAACGCCTGGCGAACATAGAACTCGGTCATCGCAACATACAACAGGACCAGGCGGCGACCCAGGAATTCATTGGCAATCTCAAGGATGAGTTCAAAGCGGAGAAGACATCATCTCGCGCTTTGAGACAAGATGTCATCAAATTGTCCAAGATGACGGGTGCCAAACTCGGCCCTTCCAATGGCAAGGACTCGCATGACGGAAGCCAGCCATCCTCGAGGCTCTTGCAGGGCTTGCTTCGCGAGAGAGCAACGCAAGCCAGACAGATCAATACGGTAAGTGCTTTTTCCCGGCACAATCCCTTTCCAGGCAGCTATCCATATGGCATTTGCACTGGTTCTAACCGCTGTGGTGGCCGTAGATGATGGAAATGTTCGAGAAGCTGTCCACCGGTGAGCTCTCCAAGGAGGATATCAAAGCATTCATCGCCAAGGAGAAGCAGTCTCAGGCTGGCGGCGTGGCGGCTGGCGACATGGCATCTGGCAGCGCTTCCGGTGGCATGGATGTCGATGGAGGTGACGATAATGAAGAGAACTGAGCAAGGGCACTTCCGGCATGGATTGATGTTGATGGGGATGATGGTTACCTGGGGAGAGGAGGCCTGAGCAAGATACCCGACATGACCTGTATGAGGATATGATACACGAATAGCACCGCCCGTAGGACAGCTGAGAGGCCTTCTATGCCGCTGAGACTGAACCTCGACTTATGAATGCTTTTATCTTACACTACCATCGCCTTGTCTGGTGACACCTTTCATGTGACCACCCATCGCAGTTGGCAATAATTTCCTGGTATTGAACACGGCGCCGCCGCATGGCCCCGGCCTCCCGATTCACACCCACCACCTCGTGCTCCAGGCCGCGGGCAGCTCATGTCTACTTCTTGAGTGCCTTCGAGATGCGCCTCTCAACCTGACAGGTGCAATTACGTTAGTCGTGCGTAAACTCAAAACAGGTAGCCATAACGGCGGTCGCGAGCAAGACAGAGAACCTGGAACCGAGCACTGCAGGTAATACTCACATTGTCGATGCGAGCAACCACCCGACGGATATTCTTATTAATGCTCTCATGCACGCAATGGCAAGCGACCTTGGTATCGTGCACACGCAGCTTGCCAGATTGCTCGACCATCCGCTGCATCTTGGCGAGAATACCCTGTATCTTCTCCCAGTGGGTTGCCGTGTTCAAGTTCTTGTCTCCAGTCGAGCGGCTCGCGTCGACGCCATTCATCTTGACTGCGTCGCTCAGTTCCGTAACTTGGGCCTCCAGGACATCAACCCGCGTCTCGAGAAGCTGGCGGTCCTGCTGGTACTGCGTGATCATCTCGTTTCTCTGAAGGTCCATTTTCTCGAGCTTCCATTGCAGGATCTGCACCTCTCTCTGAGTCTTGTCTCGCACGGCCTGGAAGGAGGCCAAGTCCTTTCTGAAGGAGTCGAGTTCGTTGCGGATGGGGTCTTGCATGGTTGCGGTCGGGTGGGGTGGGATATTTTTGCTGTCGTGAGAGTTGCTTGGGACTGGGCTTGTGGATGGGGTGTCAGCAATGTCGAATCAGGTACCTGGTAGTAATGATCGTGAATTATTTGAAGTTCAACAGTTTTGGGCGACGGGTTTTCACTCGTGAACACCAGATCGACGAGATTTATTGGTGTACCTAATCAGAACTCACACCCTTGCGCTGCTTCTCAACTGTGCGGCGGGTACACTTTTGTGTCGCGCGGTGGTGCGGGATGGACGACGAGATGGACTTGGAAAGCCTGTGTGCGAAAGAAATCGGGACGGTTTTCTATCGGGTGGAAGGGTAACAAGTGTAAACAAAGAAAGGTGGGGCACGAAGGCCTGGATGAAGCTGTCAGGTTCAAGTTTCACACCAAAGTCAATGTTCAATCATGACAACGGAATCATTTGGCGTCAAAAATGGGGGCCCGGGGTCAAGCCCAGCGCAATGCCATTAGTCTATTCCCAAGATCTCATCAAATCATCCCTCGGTAAAGATTCTATGTACAGCAAAAATGTACGGCAGCTTCAAACGAGACTGCTCTTTTCTCCATCATTATGTCATGCCATCATGAAATGAAATGGCGATCTCTAGATAATTACCTCCTCTCCTGGAACGAAGCACCACCCATGCATGAAAATCACTCGCTTGCCATAACATACGGATTATCTCCCCTCATGATGTACACCTCGCCCGTCAAGACAGCGCAGCCGACCGTCATGGAAATCGCAATAATCGGAATATTTACCCTCGCAAACTCAAGTCGTCGGACGTGGATGAACTTCCTCTCAAGGATGTGCCTCCACAGCAGCCCGGCCAAGGACGCACTGAATGCCGTGCTGAAGGCGCCGTAGTTGACACCGAGTGCCATGCTGTAGACTGTCGCCCAGAGGGTGCGGTCCGTCGTGAAGGTTCCCTCGTCTTTTAGGATCTGGAGCCAGGCTTGGATGACGCGCGAGAGGAGGATGGTGGTGCCGATGTTGGTGCCTGCGAACTGTTGTGGGGAGTCGGTTGTTAGCTGGCTCGAGTATTTGGGGGGTGTTCATGAAGGGAGGAGGATGCCCACGTTGCAGAGAAGCACTGAGAGAAAGCCCATGCCCCCGATAGCCCCAATGGTTCCGGTCTTGTCCACCCACGCGCGCCAGCCGTGGGCAAACACGTTGACCCAGCCTTTAGAGACGAGCGCCTCCACCAAGACAAACATGGAAAAGGCAAACGGTACCAGCGCAAACGGGAGATGCGCCAGCACCGCCGTGCAGGTGGGAAATGTCTTCTGTGACCAGTAATAGGCGTCGGCAACCAGCGAGACCAATGTCGCCCGTCCACGCGCCTGTTGCTCTGCAATCTTGCGCTGGATGCGCTCCTCCAGATCGTCTTCGGGCTTTAGGTCTCCGGCCAAGGATGTGTCGAGTGCCCCTTGAAGTTGGCTTTCCGAGTCAACGTTGGGGATTCGTTGGTTCTCGTTCTTCTCGGTCGTTGGTAAAGTCCCCTCGTCGGTACTTAGATAGTTGCTTATGGTTTTGCTCTCGTTGCTGTTCCGGTTGCGTATCTGAGTGTTGATATTCTGCGACTGTGTTTGCGACGGAGCGGGACTCTGGTTCGGCACTATTGAGCCCACGTGCTCCTGGGTTGCAAAAGCTCGACTGCTGTCCTCCTCTCTGACGGCCCGTTCAGCACGAGCTCGATCCACCTCGAGCCGGCCAACGCGAGCAATCTCCCTGGTCTTCTCGCGGTGGTACCACCCGAAGCCCAAATCCCAGCAGAACATGACGAAAGCGGCCGGTAAGGTGACATAGAAAACAGGATGCTCGCCACCACTGGCGTTGAGGGCTAGTAGGGTGATGAGAGTGGCGGCCATGATGACGGCCCCGAATGCCGCGCCGCCCTTGTCGACAAAGGGGTTGACGATTTCTTCGAGCGAGAGAAGCTTGTCTTGTGGCGTGTCTTGGTTTTGGCTTTCTTCCTCGTCGGCTGTTCCTCTTGCATGCGGGATGTTGGGATTGACGGGCTCTTTCCCTTGCTCCTCTTCTGGGAGCTGATGCATCTCGATTTTGAGCGGGATGAGCGCTTCGTCCGCGAAGACGATGTAGAGAAGGAAGGGGAAAAGTAGAATGGCCGTAAAAACAACAGGTACGATCATGTTTGCTGTGTAGTCAATGAATTTGATATTGAAAGCCCCGGCCAGAACGAGGTTTGTTGGGTTGGACGAGACGAGGATGGCCGAAGCGATGTTGGCAATGGCAAACTGGGTGTAAATCCATGCCCTTGGGTGAATGATGTTGCTTGACACGCGTGTCATGTAGGCAAGAAAGGCGGTGCCGGACAGGATGATGGGGTCGTTTCCGATGAAGCTGCCCAAGACAAAGAAGAAGGCATACAGATAGAAGAAGAGTCGGTGTCCAACCTCGCCTCCCCACTGGAGCACCTTGAATGCCAGGAACCGAATCAAACCGGAGGCGTCGATCGAGATGGCGATGTATGCCAGGGTGAAGAAGAAGGCCATGATGTCGATGGGCTGAATGTTGTTGGCCCCGATAGTACCAGCCAACACCTCTTGTCGACCAATAGCCGATATGGCAAGGAGGAAGAGGTCCGCGATCAAGGGAGCAGTGACAAAGCCCAGGGGAAAGTTCAGCCGTACGAAAGGCGTCGCTTGACCCTCATGGCTGTCGCTGGAGCCATGTTGGGCGTGAGGGGACCTATCTCGTCTGGGAGATATTATCCGCAAAGCGCTCAACACATCAAGGATACCGTCGCATATCGGCCTGGGGACGTAGATCGGAAGATGGAAGGGAAACAGCACAATAATGTCTGGGGAGAGGTAAGCCGCATGTACATGTTTGCAAGTCCGCCGAACGGAGGCAGTCTGGAAACGTCGCAAGGTCGGAATCGGGAGTGGAGGTCTTGTACGTACTTGTGATGACAAAAAGAATGAGGGTTATGATGGAGCGCCATTCTTGGATATCGTTGGAGACAATCTCTTCGGCCATCTTGGGGAACTCGCCTGGTTGTTGCAGGCCCGCGGTAAATGAGACGACCGAGAAACAATGGTCGGATCAACCTGGAAATAATCCAGAATGGAAATGGACCACAGTGGCAACGAGATCCGCTAAGCACAAAAAGAAGGTGTGACTGAGCCTCCGTAGGGGAACGGTGGCCTGCCCTGTGCGTGCTGCTGCGGATGCACACCGAGCTCGACGGGAGAGATGTTCTCGAAGAACGATCCCGATCGACCTGGGCTGTGGAATGTGGGGCAGGTACCTGGAAGGCAGGGGAGATTTTGATGCGGCAGGGTGCGATGCGGCCCTGGGATTGAGTCAAAACGAATTGATTCAGCTTACGGGCAGGCGTAACCGGTGAGCCACGTGATTGCGTCGCGGCCTTGACGACGTTTCTGTCTCGGTGAAGATTTTGGCGGATGAATTGCTTGGATCGGGCATGCAGCACTGACTGTGGTTGGGCACAACAGCTATGACGTCAGTGCGCCTTGGCTGTCCATTTAGCTCATTCGTCCTCGCGTCGTGTGTCGTGGTGTCGCCGCTTGTTCGTGCCTTCCTCCTGTTTCGTTTTTCAATAATGCTGACGCTGACAATTGCGTGAAGCATCTCACGGTGATCGCTCGAAAGTCCGATGCATCAAATCAAATATGAACTGAAAAGTGGCGACGCAGCAGCCTTAAACACAGTGTCAGCTGGTGCAGCGCAGCGATGCAACACCAAACGCGGATCGGAAGCGGTCAAGGGCAACCATTCGATGGCTGTGCTCAATTTCATGTCCCCAGACAATTCAGACCACCCACTGCAGCAGTCAACATTTTGTGGGACAGCCTGCTGTGTAACACCCAAAACGGTCACCGATTTGCCAGTGTGCCAACCCTCGCATCCATCTGCATGTCGCCCAGGCCACAAGAACCACTGGAGGAAGTGGCAGTGCTCGTACCAAGACTTTTTTCCAGTGTCGTAAGTGAACCACGTGCGGTCATACAAGACTCCTAGAGCCTCATTCTCCTTCCTTTCCACCACCTGGCTGGGGTGATTAAAAACGCTCAATCGATTCCTCCCCACTTGCCAAGCCTGCCTCTTTCCGTCGGCCCTTTTTTTTGTTATCAAATGATAACTGCTCAATTCTGCACGTCTGCCACCCGGACTATCTTAGCGACTTTGCCTAGCAGTGCCGAATCCACCAAGCCGAATACCCAGTTTGGCTCTGTAACAGCACCATAATTACCAGGTACCCAGCTGCCGAATTTCCGAGTTCTAATCCGCCTTGCTAAACTTCGACTTCTACAGTTGGTGCAGATGAGAAGGCCATGCCGGCGCTGTACTCAGGCCCTCTCCTCGTCAGCCACTTGATTGCCCAAAACACATCTTCACTCACTGCGAATGTCACGACCCAGAGCAAAGCCTTGCAGGTGATATGTGCATGGCCCGTATCTGGACAATACGGCCCCGGCTCAAGGTTTCTGTAAGAGTTACTCACTGCATTTTATGTTGATTTGCCTGCACAGCAGTCACGGCCGCCGTCGACGAATCACTTTCGACGATCAGTCACTGACATGAAGCTGTCCCCACTTGCTCTAGATACTACACCCTTGTTGCAACATGCGTCCTTGCCCGCAAAGCGGAATGGCTCAGGAACGCATGCTTAGCAGGTGCCTTGATTTTCCCGGCGGTCGCCGCTGTGCATGGCATCGTGCTCGCATCCATGCATATGGATGGTGAGCCTTCATCTTTGAAACCTTCGATTGTATAGTGGCTAACACCGCGACCCAGATGCCGTTGACATGGACGTCTACGGGGCCTTTCAGTTTTGCTCGATTGGCATCGTAGCCGTTCCTGTCACTGTCCGGCTGTCGCAAACCTATTTCCATAATCCTGGCCGCAACACCATCTTCTTGTGGACTGCGCTCATGATTGCGGGTAAGGGAGCCTCGACACGATCCGTTACCAAACGACCAGTCTTTTCTTGTTTGACTAACTCGAGGCATCTTCAGGTCTCTTGAGCTTGACCGTCGAGTTCTTCCGAATCAGCACCTTCGATTGTATGCAAAATGGCGAACCAGTCCCTGTCAACGATACCGCATTTCCCTACGGTGATCCCTTCACCTGCGGACGAACCTGCTCCAGTGACCAAGGGCCATTTTCGCCCATGCGTGGCGGCTCTGCCAACAATATCTATGTTATTCCTCAACCCACCATACTCACCTTCGGCACAGCCACGTTTCTTTCGGCGATGTGCTGCGTCCCCCCTATCTTGTCTCTCATTTCCATGTGGAACACGATCCTCAAGATCAACTGGAACTTGCGATGGGGCGGGGGCGAAGAGGAGGACTTGAACGAGCCAATCCGCGGTACCAACGGCGCTACTCCCCGCAGGATGAAGGGAGTTAATAGCCTGGTCCAGCGCCTCCTCGGTGTGGTCGAGGTTCTTGTCTTTGGCGGTGTTGTGATCGCGCTTGTCCTGCTAGGCGAGCTGAACTTCTGGAGCGGGCCGGTCAACTACCAGACTGAGCCCATGGCTAGCGTCGGTAGGTGCCCATCTTCGGACCTTTTCATCGGCATGGGATTGAGATTGCTGACAAGTCTCGTGTGCTCTCTTCACAGGCCAATGGGCACCGATCGTCGGCACTGGCTTTGCGGCTTTCGGGTCGCTGTATCTTGTCCTCACGTCAGAGCCAGAATCCGCTGAGGAGATGACCTCCGCTGGACCCAATAGCACTCACCACGACTGTTCCTCCCAGCACCAAAGTGGTGATGAGGACCATCCCACGTTGTCGACCTTCCAGCAGCTCGTTGTCGACTCTGCTGATGCGACTCCCCCCTCCATCCACCATGTCGAGCGGCGTCAAGCCTCATCCAACACAGCTAAACCGCAACCAAACACACCTCCAAGTCCTGAAAGCCGGCCAGGATTGGGTTCAGAGAAGCAGTCAGACGGGTTGTCAAATGACGTGGGCGGAAGACGCAAGGTCCGCGGCGTATTGATGGCGATCAGCGACCGCCTAGGCAGCCCAGCACCGGACACCTTTGACGACAAAGAATTCAAGGAGGGCAGAGCAAGCGAATACCCCGTCACTCCAAGTGAGGTGCTCACTCTTGGCCAGAAATTCATCAACGAAAGGGAGGGGATCTGGGAATCAGGTTCGCGAGATCGGGAGCGTTCCAGGTCAAGGGCCGCCAGCGATGCACCCTCGATCCGAGGTGCATCACCGCGGAGAACAAGCGCGGCTACGTTGCCGTCGGGACAGACACCCTCCGACTTGCAAACGCCCACCTCACCTGAGTCCCCTGGGCTGCCTCGAGGTAGAGCGACATCACGGCGGCGGGACACGCTGCAGGTTCCATCGCCAGAGTATCACGGCTCCATGGCGAACCAAAACCACCTATCGGCTTCCGTCATCTCCACGCCCGCGAACCAGCGCCTCCCGGCCATTGTGATCTCGCCTGATCCCGGCGTTCCATCCGAGTCCCTTGGACAATCACTCAGTACGAATCACCACACGTTGCTAGCCTCAACATCGACCTCCCTTCCACCATCACGGAACACCGAATTATCTCCATTCACCCAAAGTGGGAGCCAGAGGACATCGTTATCACCTACCCGGAAATGAAGCATCTACGGCGACCACCCGAACAATTTTACGAAAGCAGATACAAATTCCAGGTTAGACTCGGGGTTGACCGTCGGGACCCATCTGCCATCTCCTGTTGTCACTATTGGGGTTCGAAGCTGGTAGACCGCATTTTGGAATCACATGGCGTTTAGATCTTTTTCTTTTCTTTTTTCTGTTTTTGGCATCTACTTATTTGGGATTTATTGGATATAACGCTACCTGGTCTACGGAGTAACGACGGGAATATTTGGCACGGACGTTTAGGCGAAGCTTCTCAGTTTCTCTTCTTTTGCAATGTTTCCCCTTTCAGTGCCGCATCACCATCCATGAGGGAGAATGCATGATAGGCCACGGCGTCACATTTCGGAGCAGTGCTTTCCCCCTTTTCTTGACTTTTTTTTTTTTTTTTTTTTTTTTTTTTTTAGGGAGCATCACTGGGCTTGGGTATTATGCGTGAGTTATCGGCGATGACCAGGATGGGCAGGTGCTATGGACATACATCAGGTTGCCTTTTAGGTTATGGTTTTGTTAGATATACCCCCGTAAGTTTTTCTTTTGTCGTTATTGGTAATACTTTGTGAGTTTTGGATAGATATGTGCCCAGATATGTAACAGTTCCAGTCACATATAGAGCTTAAGTTTGTCTCTTTTCCGATCTTCGTCACAATTGAACTAGAACAGATACCACATATTATTACAGTGAAGTCGTGGAAGCTATCCAGAATTTCGACGCAGAATTTTAAGGCGTGGAAAAGCCGTGGACGGGCGGGCTATCACCCCAAACAGCACCCACCTTAGTTGAATATCACCTTGATAACCTCGATATGGTTGTTGTTCGTGAATGAAATCACCAATGTTCTCCCAGTCGGATCCAGATACGGGTGTTGGACACCAGCATAAACCAACCCCCCATCAATCGGTGTCGCCGTGTACACTTGAACGTCAGGCGTCCACGGTCCCTCGAGAGCCGTTGCAGTCCGCAAAAACACCGTGCCTCCACCTACAACACAGCCCAATGAATTAGCCCCTGAGCACAAGTCTCACACAAAGACCACACACACAACTCACCAATCCCCAGATGCACAAGCACATAGCACCCGTAGTACGCATTCCACGCAACCTGCCCCTGCCCCGTGCCCCAGAGCACCGCCGTCTCAGTGGTGAACTCGTCGAGCACGCGCGAGCTCCAGCCGCGCTGGTAGCCCCAGTAGTACTGATACTGCGACAAGTCGAATGCGTCGGCGGCGCGGACGCGCGCGAGGTACACGTAGCTGCTATTGAGCCAGTCGGTGATGTAGGTCGGCGGCCCGCCCCAGATGTAGATGTACTCGGAGCGCTCGTCGCGGTAGGCGCAGATGTCACCGTAGCGAGCGGTCCGGGAGGCGTCCCACCAGTAGCCTCTGGCGCCGAGGCGCTGGGTGACGGTGGGTGTGCCGTTGATGACGCAGACTTGGGCGACGCCGGCGCCGACGAGGGTGTGGTTTGCGTTCTGTTTTGTTAGTAGGTTTGTTCTTTCGTGTGTTTCGGTTGTGATCGGATGGATGATGGGTTGTGATAAGCCAGGTCAAGCATACGACGAGGTAGTAGACCGCACCAGTCGCCGTCACGGCGTCAGTCTCGCACAAGCTCGTCCCGCCAAAGCCGTACTGATTCGTCTCGCCCCACGCCGGGTTGAACGGGATGAACTGAAGTTGATGCGGGACAGGCGTGTCATTATTCAGGTTCAGATCGACAACCGTCAGCGGGTCATCGGTCATGAGCGAGACAGCATCGCGGACCATGCCGTGGAAGCCGGGCGTGTCAGCAGCCATGTCAGTGACCCCCGTGTCGCACCAGAGCGTGTCGCCGAAGACGGCATACCATTTCCCGGCAAGTTTGCCCGTGAAGCCGAGATCACGGTGGCTGCAGCTGTTGTTGGCGACTTGGAAGCCGAGCCTCTGGACCGAGGCTATCGAGATGACGTTTGTGCCTTGCGTTTGTGTGTTGTCCATCGTGCACTGCCCCGGGGACGGGCCAGGGCGCACCCCTGGGAAGGGAAACAATGGTGTTGTTAGCCAGGTCCCTAGCAGGCCATGCACCATCTCGATTCACCCTGAGGAGGAGATGTGGACATGATATGTTTGGGGCTGGCTGAGGGCTGGTGATAAAACCCAGAGATGAGATGAGAGATCTGAATGTCAGAATATGAGGTACATGAAGACTCCAGAAGTGGTGTGGACTGAATGGCGAGAATGCAAAATGTGCTTCACAAGTCGTGTGCAATTTGGTGGCGACGATGCATCACGCTCTCCCAACAAGGCGAGAGAAATCGTACCTTGTCCACCGCCATGAGTTTCACTCATGTTGTCGGTTTTTGGTGCTATCTGCTGATTCGACCCAGACTTTTTCAGCGCCTTCTTGACGAAGCGTGACAAGGGCCGCATTTGACTGGACGAAATTGGGCGGGTGGGAGGAGGAGGGCGGCGCTGCTGAGCGAATCTCGAGAGCGTCAGGATTTTCAGCGTGTGGCTGGTCAGAAAGCTTTCAAGCTTCCCAGGTTGAATCAATTACCCCAAACCGCTTAAGGAAAGAGCGGGAAGTGACTGGGAATAGTGCCGCGATGCCTCCCCGAACTGGGTGTCTCGAAGTTTCCTTACAATGGTAGTTCTGCTTTGCGTTCCCCCCACCCCTGACGTCGATCCTCCGCCATTGGGGATAGTTGGGGCAAGAACGATTGTTGGGGTTGGCTCAAGGTTGGCGCGTGATTGGGTCAGGCATGCAGCACCTGTATTGTCGAAGTCCTCCGCGCCTCCCTCCCGAGGTCCAGTTCCCAACCAAGTCGTCCAGAATTCCGAGACATTGGATTCACTCTCTCTCTGTGCCACCGCCAAAAACAAATCACAACTCTATGTTTATACGTACAAGTGCACCGCCCAGAGCACAGTTCTCCATTGCCAAGTTTCCCCCGCCGTCGAGACGCAATTGCCAACTTGGCTCCCTGATACGTGAGCGCGTGCCACGGGTGACCTCCAGCAAATGGTATGCATTCCCAAACTCGCATCCGCAGTCGTTTGCGGCTGAGCACATTCATGATCATGATCTGATGAGCGCCCGATAGCCGCAGTTTTCAGCCGCTAGCACCCGACGCACCATGGCTACCCTCAGTCAATCGTATGAATTTTGCGGGGTGCCCCGAAGTCTGCCTTCTTGCCTTACGGGCAACCTCCATGACCACCCTTTCTCACAGGCGAAATTTGAATGTTGAACCCATCGTCCGAACTCCGAGACCAACAACATCAGCTCGCCTCTTGCCAAGCACTATAAAATCTTGTCAAACGATCGCAACCAAATTACCCATCGCTGTCAGAAGCACAGGCATCTTCGAGGTCACGTCATTTAGGGAGTGATACTCTCGGCCGATGACTTCTCAAACGACCTGAGCTGGACAGGCGCGGGCCTCCATCGCTCACACGAACCACCACCCAGTTGGATTGGCGGCCGACATCCTACTTTCCGGCCTCGCTAGCTTTCATCGGGAAGATGGACGCTCTTTCCGCAGCGGGCAGCATCGTGGGACTTGTTGAACTTTCAGCTACAGTGTTCAACGCCATCTGTCGTTTCACGAAAGATGTCAAGGACGCAAAGGCTGAGGTTGGGGAGCTGGCAAAGGAGATTCGCGATTTGAGTGGAACTCTTCACAGTCTTTCTCTCCTAGCGAGGACCCTGGAAGATCAGGATCCATTCGCATCGCTCCAGGCGCACCGCTTGCATGCATGTCGACGAACCCTTCTCAAGATCCAAGACAGAGTCTACAAGGCCCAGACCGACTTCGAACGTGGCCGAAAGAGGGACCTGGTCCTTCGCTCCATTGCCTGGCCCTTTTCCAAGCACGAAACTCAAGAGCTGCTAGACGAACTAGCCAGGCACAAGGCCACTATCAGTTTGGCACTTTCAGCAGACACGATGAGCACTCTGCTTGGGATTCTTTCAACGCAAACGACTCTTGAGGCTGGGCTGAGAGATGTGAAGAAGGATTTTCGGCAAATGTTCGAAGCGGATACCAGGGTTAAACTTGATCAGAAACGCCAAGAAATCCTCCAGTTCTTCAGCAAGGTGAACCCCCGGATAGCACATCAGACAGCTCTGAGCTTGCGACAACCGATGACTGGTCTATGGCTCTTGGATGGCGCCAAGTTCTTGGATTGGAAAGCGACACGAAACTCTAAGCTATGGCTCGGTGGCACTGCTGGCTCGGGAAAAACAGTTCTCTGCGGAGGACTTGTTGACACGATTTTGCAAGAGAGCTGTCCGACGGTCGCCGTCGCATACTTCTATTGCGACTACAAGAACACCGCAAGCCAGAGCCCAGTTATAACTCTAGGCTCCATCGCCGCACAGATTGCACGTCAACATGTTACCGCGTTCGACCTACTGCAGGAAATGTACGATGAACACCACCCCAAAGATGGGTTGGAAAAGCCAATGGATGCAACAAGCCTTTGCGAGGTGATCCAAGCCATGGCTCAAAACTTTGACCGAGTGTTCATCGTGGTGGATGCGTTGGACGAATGTGGAAGTCAGACGGGGGACATGCTCGAATCCCTAAAGACTATTGCCGAGTGCGCCGTTGTGAGCATCGCCCTATTCAGTCGTACCGAACAAGACATTCGTGAATCCCTCGCCGATGACTTCAGTTTCCTTGAAATCGCAGCACAAACCCAAGATCTCGAGATATTCGTGGGGGTCGAAATGTCACGCAGGAAAGGTCTGAAGGACCTGCAAATCAAGGATCCCACCTTGAATGAGGATGTTCGTCGAAAACTCGTGCATGGAGCGGACGGTATGTAAGTTGGAAGCTGCTATAGTCCCACGGTGTCACATACCTGAATATCCGCTAATGGGTTCACAGGTTTCGGTGGGTTGCTTGCCAGCTGGACTACCTTTCAAGTCTCCCTACCAACTCGAGGCGGAGAGCAGCACTTCAAATGTTACCCCCAAGTCTGAATAAAACATATGAAAGAATCCTAGAACACGTCTCGACCACCAGTCCCGACCCAGAGTCTCGGATCATGATACAGAGAGCGTTATGGTGGATAGGGACAGCTTCACCCCCTCTCACAATTCCGCAAATCTGTGAGGCCGTTTCCTTCAACGACGCTCAGACTTGGATGGATCCCAACGACATCATTGAGGAGGCAGCCATTCTTCGAAGCTGCAGCAGTTTGATCCGAAAAACACACGACAACCAGTCCTTTGAGTTTGCACATTTCACCGTCCTGCAATATCTCGAGTCAATCAGCTGCGATTCTCCGCTGAGAAGTTTTCGGCTTTCACAAGAAACATCTTCACTCTCCTTGGCAATAACGTCTTTGAAATTTCTGTTGTTGCCACAGTTTGATATCTACCCGGTCGCGGAGGTATCAGAGTTTGATCGCATGGACGAGAGAGACACGCGCCATCCATTTTACATGTATGCTGCATCAAACTGGTTCAGATACACCGACCCACGCTTGAATGATCCAACTCCACGGGCCTTGGTCGAGGCTCTGTTCAGTCTGGAACGTACTGGCAACTTTCTGTCATGGGTAGTGTGCTTCTCGGACATTCGAAACCTCGATAGCGCAGGATTTTCTGTTAACAAGTACAAGAGCCTCACCGCAATTCTGCAATCGAACCTCTCTCCTCTACATCTTGCCGCCAGCCTTGGGCAGCCCGCACTCTGCCAACGGCTGATTGACCTGAAGGCAGACGTGAACCAAAGAAGTTGGTTTGGAACTCCCCTCCATTTCGCACTTTCGGGGCCCGAAATCCTCTCTCTCCGCTCCACCCCCGCTGTAAACAAAACAGGCGACGTCCCGGGAACCGTTGGGATCTTACTTGAGCGGGGAGCCCAGTCCGATGCATTATGGGCATCTTACTCACCACTGTACCTTGCCTTGAAATGGTGCATGCATTACAGGGATGCCGGCGCAGTCCTGCCACTTGTCGCGCATGCAACAGCATATCAACGAGATGCTCTTGATCTATTCCGGCTTCTATGCGATAATTCTGGAGCTCACCAATTTGTCTACGAGATTCTGTCCAAGATAATATCGGTCTCCACAACAGTGAAAATTGGAGAGATGAGCGCGCAGATGGAAAAATATGTGTCGATCGCAAAGCAGTTCCAGCTCTCCATGAAGCAGATGGATCCTAAACCCATCAGCAAGGCGAATTTTGCATCAACGATATGCGATGCGGACTTTTCCAACGCCTTGCATTCGGCAATAATCCATGATAGAGACGACGAGTTTGCTGATCTGATTGCTGATCCACGATTTTCCAAGAGCCAAACCGCAGAATTCTTGGAATTCGGCCGGACCGTGGCTCATGTCGCAGCCATCAAATCCGCAGAGAAGGTCATGAAGCGATTGATACAGCAAGGCCTCGAACTTGATCGTCAGGATGAAATGGGAGCAACGCCTATGCACCTTTGCTCCTCCGACCGCAAGTTGCCCATTTTAAAGCTTCTCTTGGATGAGAAAGTTTCTTCAGTCGTTCAAGATAAAAACGGTGAAACAGTTTGGCATCTTGCTTGTGGTTTTGACTCACCAGGGGTCATGGAAGCCCTACTTTCTCAGGACGATGGCGTGAAAAGCAAGGCGCTCAAGATTGTCTCGCGAGAGGGTCGTACCCCAATTGCGGAGGCACTGTACCAGGGAAACGATCACCTGGCAATGGAGATTTTGCCACATTGCCCGAAAGGGCCGGAATATCTCGTGTCAGATGTTCCCGTGTTGAGTCTTTCCTCCAGGTCTGGATCTGAAGACCTTCTCAGGGCAGTGCGGAAGCAGCTAAGGAGCAGTTCGACTCAATTCCCCATAGAAGGTTTGACATCCCCATTCCATGTTCGCTCCTTGGCAAGGGACAGCTGATGCTAACAGCTCTGAAAACAATACAAAAGACGCCAGTCTTTTATTTGAATCTGCGATCTTCCGCGGTGACTTGTCTGAGTGCCAGAGCATATTCGAACTAGTTGGAACGGGTTTATTGAGTATCACAATGCCTAGTTGTCACGCTTGCACCCCCTTACATTATGCGCTGAGCCGTGAGCGCGACACGGGGATCGTGCACTGGCTTCTTTCACTTCGGGGGTTACCGGTCAGGCCACGAGTGAATTGTCCGCAACGCCATGTGCCAAAGGGAGTCGATCCGTTTTCTTGCGGCATATCCCATTGCGCAACTTGCCTTCCCTTGGTACTGAATACTTACATGAAAGAAGGTTACCCTTGGTTCAAGGACTCATTCAACTATATTCACGCAGCGGTGGCGAAGGACGACCTTGACGGGTTGAAAACTATTGTCAGCCACGTGACCCGAAACGTCACGTTCTACTGGTAAGACACCTATTTCTTGTATTCCCAACCCTTTGTAACCTTGGTTTCCTTGGCCCATAGATGAAAAAGCTGTTCTCGTTTTGACTGACTGGTATGCCTGCTCAATAGGGATTATGTTCGGGACATGATACACATGATTCCTTGCCCAACGGCCGCGAAATCCGAAGTGGGAATTGTACTGGCTATGCTGTTCAGCATACCACTTGGGCCATTACCGGAACATCCCATGATGAAAAGGTTGATACTGGGGCCCGCCAAAATTCCAGGAATGACGTCTCCTTTGCACATGGTTTGTCTCTTGAAGACCCCAAACTCGACAATGATCGAGTATATCATACAGTGTGGGGCCAACATCAACGCTCAGGATATCTTTGGCATCACTCCACTCATGCTAGCGGCACGGGAAGGGGAAATCGAGGTGGTGAGAAACCTAATCGATAACAACGCCGGACTTGAAATCCGGAGCAAACTCGGCATGACGGCTGCAGGATTCGCCGCATACAACGGCCAAACGAAAGTCCTCGACCTTCTTAAGCAACGGGGTGCGGAATTGGGTGTCAATGACATAGCCGGAAACAATCTGCTTCTGCAGGCAGCATGTTCTAAAAACCCAAAGACCTTGTTGTTCTTGATCGATGCTGGACTTGATCCACACCAACATTCACTGTTCTCCGAAACCGCTATCAAGGAGGTTGTTGAAGGTGGCGAATCGCACCTGCGGTCTTTGATACTCAACTCACCATCACTTCTCCATGACGAAGACGAGCCGATCAATATTACGAGGGAAATGGGGCTTGCGGGGGCACTCAACGACCGTCGCTTTACCAAGCAAGTCCTCCTCCGACTCTCGGAACCGCAACGACGGCAGGCACTCGGGAATGTGGTAGGCGCTTCAACAAACGGCTTCAAATGCGGCTTTGTTTGCTCGGTAATAGAAACTGTTATTGAACCAAAGGAGACTTGGATTCTACAGTCTTTGTTCAAGATGGGGGCGAATCCCGAGCTGGAATGCCCAACACACGGCACACCCATACTCGCGGCAAGTGCCCACGGTCGACTACAAGCCGTGAAATTTCTGGTGCGGTACGGTGCACGGGTGGATTATGCCGACGAGAACGGAGTGTACAAGAGCGCAGTCCAATCTGCCCACCAGCATCCCGAAGTTGTCAGGTGGCTCTTGGTTGAAAGATTCACCGAACAACCACGCCTGGTATGGTCACCACCAGGTGAAGCTGAGGAGGAGGTCAAGCCATGGGCGGGAATCGTGACGGTGGAATACCATATCAATCCGGAGGACCTCAAAGGCTCTTGGGAATCCATGCTTGAATACGCATCGCGGCTTCAAACAATCAGGCGGGATTTGAGGGGGAACGTCGTTGCTGCCCGGAACCTGGTCGTGTGAAGGTGGCCGGGTGAACTCGGTGTTTTGCCATTTCTATGAGTTTTCTTTGGTACTGGTAGCTAGGGTTTTGATACAAGTCGAGACATGGGAATTAGCACACAATGAGTGATTTCCAGGTACACATTGCATGTTTGGTTTTCGAATGTTTTCTGAGCCCCTTTTCTGCTTCCCTTCCGGCAGGTTTGGTGTTGTGGGCTCGGCGATAAGATAAGACATGACCGCCACGGGTACCTGGTACCCTGTAATTCTGTGATAAACTCCAGCTGAGAGGTACCTTAGCCAGGAAGACTACATATCTTGGCAAAATATCAAGTTTACAGCGCATGAGCTTCAGAGGAACGCGAAAAGTCTTAAATGATCAAACCATTAATCTGATCTTGGTAGAGTTATTTGCATGGGTAAACCTAGCATGGGGATTCAGAATCGAGTTTGGCACGTTGAGTTTCCAGGCACGGGTTAGCCTGTGGCAACACCAGAGTAGCACAGTCATTCTAGCCGGTTCGCTTATCGTGTTCTTATCGCGAAGCTCCCTCGCCAACAACGATGATACCATCACTCCTTGAAACCACCTCGTCTTACCTGCAAATCGCCGAACAACGTGGAAGTACGACATCTTTAGGATCACTCGGAAATCCGCCACCCCATAACATGGAATACAAGCAACAAAAGCCGGCACCGCCTAGGGTCAAACCGCGGATCATCATCCACGGCGGCGCAGGCAACATCACCCCGGCCAGCATCCCGCCCGATCTGTACGCAGAGTACCGCGCCTCGCTCCTCACAATCGTACGCCAGACTCCGAGTCCCAAGACAAAAACACCATTCCCGCACCAATTCAGCTAACACCACCCCCCACCTGCATCTAGATCTCCAAAACAAACAGCTACATGCACACCCCGAGCCCGACCTTCCCCTCCGCCCTCGAAACAGCCACCTTCGCCGTGACGCTCCTCGAAAACAGTCCGCTCTACAACAGCGGGCACGGCGCCGTCTTCACGCGCGACGGCCTCAACGAGCTCGAAGCCAGCATCATGGTCTCGCGGGGGCGCGCCAAGCGCGCCGTGGGCGTCATGGGCCTGCGCCACGTCAAGAACCCGATCCTGCTCGCGCGCGCGATCCTCGAGCACGGCGACGCCGACCTCGGCGCGAAAACCACCACCACCACCACAACCACACCTACACCACAAAAACAACAAAGCGATCTCAACGTCCCCTCCGCGCAGGGCCACTCGCAGATCCACGGCGCAGCAGCCGAGCAGCTGGCAAAGAAATACGGCCTCGAGCTCGTCGAGCCAGAGTACTTCTACACGCGCAAGCGATGGGACGAACATATCCGCGCCCTGGAAAGGGAGAAGCGCGGCGAGGGGCTGGGGAGTTGGAGTTCCGACGAGTATCTTCCGCAGGGGACGTGTGGGGCCATCGCGCTGGACGCGGACGGGGTGGTCTGCTGCGCGACGAGCACGGGCGGGCTGACGAATAAGCTGACGGGGCGGATCGGGGACACGCCGACTGTCGGGGCCGGGTTCTGGGCTGAGGAGTGGACGGAGGAGGGGGATCCTTCTTCTTCGTCCGGGGAAGATGGGTCGCCGGCGGTGGAGCTGTCGGGGCCGTTGAAGGGGTTGATAGCGGATTGCCTGCCGAGCTTGTTCATCTATGCGCCCGTACCTGTGCCTGTGTCTGGGGGGTTGTTGAGGACGACGCGGTCGGTGGCGATATCGGGGACGGGGAACGGGGACTCGTTCCTGCGGACGACGGCGGCGAGGACGGTCGCGGCGATTGCGCGGTTCTCGGGCGTGTCGTCGGCGGTAGCGGTGACGAAGGTTACGGGGCCGGATGGCGAGCTGCAGAGGAGCGCTGGGAAGCGGTGGGGGAAGACGGGCGAGGGCGAGGGCGGCATGATTGGGATCGAGTGTGTTGTCGTGAGGGATTCGAAGGGGAACGTGGTGGAGACGAGGTCCGAGATCCTGCAGGATTATAACTGCGGTGGCATGTTTCGGGCGTGGGTTGATGATGACGGGCAAGCATATGCGCGAATCTGGCGGGAAGATCAGCAGGTGCTAGGTTTATCTATCGGCGGTGTGAAGCTGGGTTAGAGTGCCGGGTGGGTTAGGTAGATAGAGGTTAGTTCGATAGAAAGATGCTAGTTAGACAGGATAGCATGGCGTGGACACGGACGAACATGAAACCTGACTTTCGAGAGAGAGATATTATTTGGGGATGAGAGACTGATGTCTTCGCTGGGGTAGCCACCCACGCTCAGCCCCCTTTAGGCAAAGCGTAACCAAACCAGTGTGTCTATGTTACATATGGAAACGCCGCCCACCCAGTATGATGACCGTCATTAAATGCATCGAAAAAATACACAACCTATAGCCCTGCCGATGGGGCTGGGTGGATAGGGATAGGGATAGGGACAAGAGTTGAGAGGTCGAGAGCCGTCAATTTTGTGATTCGTTGAGGACTATATGTCGAAAGGCTGTTCGTATCCATCGAGATTTTGTTTTATACAAGCAACTGCTCGGGAGGTGGTTGCGGTGCCTACGAGGCGAGACGGTTAATAGGGGCAATGTTGGGGGCACCTCACTTGGTCGAACAGTGCGCGACTTACTTCGAGCTTTGTAGACCCAGCCATCATCTTCTGGAACCCGATGCCGACGCCCTCGATGACGGCGAGCAGCACCGCGCAGCCTATCGCGCCGTTCCGCGCAGCCTTGTATCCGCCCCGAATCGCCAGCGCGCCTCCTGTGAAGAAACCAGCCCTAGAGACACAGTTAGCAGCTCGTCATCGCCAACTAGATCGGTCTCGAATATGTCAAGGCAGGGACTTGCGTTATAGCGTTCCTGTGATGTGTTAGCTACAATACTTTCCTCATTTCGCCGTATCTCGTCATGCCGATCATGCACCGTCGAGGACCGGCCGGAGCCGTGGTGCCTGTGAGGTGCGTAACGGCAGACAGAGTCGTGGACAGAGAGTCAAACTCACCAAGGATCCTCCTTGTGGCGAATGCCCTTGACGGCGCAATCAAATGTGCTGAACAGACCACCCCAGACACCGAAGTTGCCGCCGAGAACGGGGGCGCGCATCTTGATGGCCGTGATGGCGCCTATCCGCCGCTCGCCGTAGGGGCTGTTCCGGAACCCCTTGATGCCGTGCCAGATGGTGCCGCCGATGGCGCCCATGCTAAACGCTCCGCCAAAATCATTGAGAATCACCCAGGGGCAGGGGTCGCGTGTGTGATCCATCTTGGGGGTTGTGGTGTGAGAGAGGGGGGAGGGAGGCGAGAGCTTTTATCGGCCGGGTTGTCGGGTCGAGGGGGCAGATCGGGTCGCAATCACTGGCGCCGTCGTGGTCTTGGTCGTGGCCGGTGGTCTGGGCGATGGGAAAGGACAGGTCGGTTCGCAATCGCCGGCGCCGTCGTGATGGTGGTTGTGGTGGTGGTCGGCAAATGGAGCGGGTTTCGTTATCGATGATTTCTGGTGGTCCAAGTTCAAGCCCGATGAAAATTATTGCCAGCCTACGTGACGCGCATGGGCTAGAATTGACCTCTTGGGTGCATGGGCCATGTACTTGCAAAACTGGCTATCCCGGTTATGTCATCCATAAAAGCGGGCACTTTCACGGCGAAGACTGGGCGGGCATTTTTAGTGGCCCTGGCCGAATCACCTCTGGGATGAATCGCTCTCGTTTATCCTTTGGCTGCCCTGTTTCTCACCGTCCGAGTGTGGGACACTGCCCATAAACTCGACAGAATCCATTTCTCTCAACTGCCTATCTTGTCTCGCTCTCGTTGGACTCCTGGGTTGACAATCGCCAAACTCTTTGCAGCCGCCTTTCGCACTAACATGCCCTGGTTATCGGTGGAGCAACTGATACCGCGGAAGCACCGTTGGGCGGCGGCCCCTCAATCCGTGCATCGCCAGCTCCCTTGTACGGAGTAGCGTTGCGCAATCCAGGAACGCTTGCGACTTGTAAGTTGCTCAACAACACGCCATGATGTACTACTGTCCACGGGTGCACAGCATGCATTGTTTGCCTGTATGTGCTCCCAACTGTCAATCGGTGGTACATAGGAGTGGAGCCCGAGCAATGCCACCGGACGCTTCCACTCCCTCCTGTCTCGACTTGAGTTCTCTGGAAATATTCTGTCGTGTTCCGGGCGGGCGATCGTCGATTTAGCTTTTGCATGCCTGGGACCTGTGGTGTCCATTGGCACAGCGTTGGGCTCGTGACCTGTGCGTTGTGCCCGATGTCGCTAGAGGCTTGCCGTCCCCAAAGGCTGTCATCATTGGTGATGCAGACCCGAGCACTGCGCCAGGTGCAGGACTGAAATGCGGTGTGCACCAACCTTGATGTTCCTTAGATTGTGCACTGCACGATGCCACTGGCAGGCCGCTGGGACGGTGCTGGGATTGCCTCGAGCGTCAAGACTCGTATGGTCTCCAATCGTGCCAAGCGCAGTGTCAGTCGGCGAGGTCATGGAACGTATCTAATAGGGGGCCGCAATTGCGTGGTCGCGCAATTTGCGGTACGGACGAAGAAATGTCTCGCAACAACCTTGAAGCCAAAACCTCCCACCAATCGACTGCACGAAAGTAAATAGTTGCTGCACTTGGCCGGCGACCTGTGGCTTCAAACGCATCTCAGTTAGGTCAGGTAGGTCAGGCAAGGTACCTAACAGTTCCCTCGCCGATTCGGAACACTGCCCTGCCAATCGCGTGTTTCTGTGTGTATATGAAGCCTGCACTCCCTCGTTCGCACCTTCCTCCTGACCAGTTCGACTCTCTTCCCTGTCGTACCTGAGCCAACCCAACCGTGTGGGAACCCGTTGTCTTACTTGCCTGCCCTGCCCTCGGCTGTCCTGTCTCCCAACCGACCTACCGACGTTTGACTGTTTTGTAAGGGCGGTGAGATGCCTCCGCGGTTCTTCTTTCGACCCGTGCGCGCTGGGTTATGAACCGAACCGAACTCAAGGTACCGTAGCCCGCACGTCCTTGAGCCTATCTGTCTGCACATGGTGTCTCCCACCCCTGATCTCGCGTCATCGTCATCCATACCCGTGAGTCGAAATCAGTGAGTGTCCGTGGAACATGGGAGAAGTCGGAGCTTCCGGAGAGAAATCCTCACCCAGGGACACCTTGCACGTACAAATGCAGCAAAGCCCGCAACCACAATCCAGCCCCGAGCCAGACGCAAAGACGACTCGCCCCAATCTGGGCAACTTTGTCTGGAGAACCTATGGTGGACGAAGCAACAGTGCCCCGACCTCTGCGACCAAGGACAATATCGAAACAAAAGGAGGTGGCGGAAAAGGGACTTCGGAAGCTATGGCGGTAGGCGTCGCCGTCCTGCGGGAGTCGTTTGATCCATGGAGCCATCGAGAGAGGAAAGAAGACGGATGCAAAGGCTGCACCAAGATAACCAGGGCAGCGACGGCCCTATACGTCCAGCAGCAGGAGAGGCTGAAGCTCCCGCTGGTGTCTTCGGCGGCCCTTCCTCCAGTTGCCAATGCCACTGCTGCGGGTCGGGCCTCTCATTCCGCCTCCAGCAACAACACCACCGCCATCACATCCCATGGTGAGTGCCTCAGCTTCATTTCAGAAATTCACCTATCCCCTCCCAATGCATCGATGCGTCCACCCCCATCCAGATCTAGATCCTCATTCCCGTCCCCGCCCCCGCCCGCATTCAAGTCTTCCAGGTACCGAACGACCGGGACTTTTACCTGCATCCCCCCACGTCTGTCCACGCCTTCGGCTTCGTTTGCAGGCGACACAGACACTGCAATTGGATGCAATTGGTTCATCCATGGTCACCCATGATGGACCAAAAATGCCACCCACTTTGGGGTCATCTGTGCCACCGTGGGGTGGTGCTTCCCATGCTTTCCCATGTGTCAATCTCCCTCCATTTTAGGGCTGAAAGTGGTTTGCCAGTGGGCCCCGGGGGTGGTCTGCGGAATTCCACTGCCCCAACTTGCTGGGAAGCCGAGAACGTGGTGGGAAATCCCTGCAAGGGCCAGGTTCAACGCGGGGCTAGGGCACCTTCACTGTCGCCAGTAACGGGGTCCTCTACAAGAATGTCGTCAGCAGCAATTCGTGACTCAAATTTGCTTTCCTCGAGCACGCAATTGAGCTTCCACCATTTTACGACTTGCGCCGCGTGCGGTCACGGTTCCGGCTTCGATCATAAATAACAGTTTCCCAGTGAGCCATACAACTAACATTCCAGTTTCCACATCAGACACGACTACCCTAGCCGACACCATGTCGGCCCTTCCTCTTCGGCCTCGCGAACTAGACGACGGCTGCCCCGATGCCGCTCCCGACCAGCTGCACCAGCTCAAGCACAATGGCTCCGTCCTCGCCCTTGCAGTCTCTGACCGCTACATCTTTGCCGGCACCAGCAAAGGCGAGATTACAGTTTGGTCTCTCAGCACATACCAGCTCGTCCAGACCATCCAGGCGCACAAGCGGAGCGTTCTCTGCCTCTTCCTCACCGACGACTACAAATACCTTTTCTCGAGCGCCTGCGAGCCCACCATCAACGTGTGGTGCCCCAAGACCTTTGCGCGACTCTACGAGATCTACAGCACCTATGACGTCGGCGACGTGTTCAGCGTCGCCTACTCCGCGCAGCACGAGACGATCTACATTGGCACGCAGACACAGGACATACAGTGGGTCAACCTCAAGGACCCCAGCAGAAGGGTGACACACGATGCGGATAGCCACCCGGACAAGAGGCAGCACCGATTCTTCGACTCTCGTGCTGTTGGGGGTACCTCAACTCCTAGGCGGACCGAGGAGCACTACTCCCTGATTCCACAGGCCCAGTCAGTGCTTGAGATCGACTCTGGAGCTGTCCGACAATATGCCCACTTCGGCTGGGTTTTCTGCATGAAAATAGCAAAGGGGGCGACAGTTCTCGTCGACCCCGAGGAGGAGATTTTGATATCCGGGGGCGGTGATGGCACAATCAAGCTGTGGAAACTGAGCGACGAAGGCCCCCAATACGACGACGGCGAGACGATCATCGGCAACATTGAAGAGCTGATGGTGCTGGGCGAAGATGACAGTCCGTCCGTCATGTCCCTAGCAATCGATGGATCCTTTTTGTACGCTGGCAGGCTCGAGGGCGTCATCGAGCTGTGGGACCTTGATACCAAGCAGAGATTGAGGTCGATCAGGGCGCACGAAGGAAACGTCAACACTCTTGGCATGAAGTTTGGTCTTCTTTGGAGCGCTGGGACTGGAGGCTCGGCCTCGGTAAGCACAGAGATCATCACCCCCAGTTGAGAGGGGACGAGGCCTTGACTAACTGGACTCTAGAAACACAGTACTGTTCATTTCGGCCGGGACGCCAATAATCTTGCGCACAATGTCAGCCAAAGATATAACTGCTTGAGCCGGTGGAAAGCCCACAATGGGAAAATCCTGTCTTCGGCCCTCACCACCTACCAGAAGGATCAGCTCTTCATCACCGGTGCCAACGACAACTATGTCCGCGTTTGGCGTGTTAACGGCATGCCGACGAAGACGGATGAAGACGTTAGGGACTCAGAAGATATGTTGATCACCTCTCTTCGCGAGTTTGTCTCGTACAAGACGGTCTCCGCGCGCCCAGAGTTTACTGAGGATTGCCGCAAAGGCGCCACCTTTCTCGGCACCTTGTTCAAGCGCCTCGGTGCCCAGATCGAGATGCTCAGCACTGACGGACTTCACAATCCCATCGTGTATGCAAAGTTCAGCGGCAAGCTTCAGCCCCCGGAAAAGCGCAAGCGGATCATGTTTTATGGCCATTACGACGTCGTCCCGGCTGATCTAAAAGGGGACAACTGGCAGAACGACCCGTTCAAGCTTGTTGGTCAGGATGGATATCTCTATGGTCGTGGTGTTAGCGATAACAAGGGCCCGATTATTGCTGCTCTCTATGCTGTCGCCGACTTACTACAGGCCAAGCTTCTCGACTCCGACATCATATTTCTCATCGAAGGCGAGGAAGAGTCGGGGTCGCGTGGGTTCCAGGACACGATCCGCAAGAACAAGGATCTCATTGGTCATATCGACTATGTTCTGTTGGCAAACAGCTACTGGTTGGACGACGAGGTGCCCTGCCTGACGTATGGGCTCCGCGGTGTGCTGCATGCCACCATTTGCGTCGACTCGAAGCACCCGGATCTCCATTCCGGCGTCGACGGCAGCAACATGCTTTCGGAGCCGCTGACCGAGCTCACATTGCTTCTCAGCAAGCTCAAGGACCACCGGAACAACGTCAAGCTCCCCGGCTTCTACGATGGGATTCTTCCCGTCACCGAAGAGGAAGAGTTGCGCTACGACGACATCGCCAGCATCCTCCTCCGTCGCAATCCCGCAATCGGTCCGATCGATGCACTCAAACGCAGTCTGATGGCCAGGTGGCGCGAGCCAAACCTGACAATCCACCGATATAATGTGTCGGGGCCCGACGGCAGTCTCATCAGCAGCCATGCCACGGCCAACGTCAGTATCCGGCTCGTGCCCGGCCAGGAAGTCGAGGACGTGATCAAGTCGCTCCAGACTTTCCTCAAATCGGAATACGCAGCGTTTGAGAGCGAAAACACGCTTACTATCAGCATCGACAACAAAGCCGAGCCATGGCTGGGTGTGCCCGGGAACTACATCTTTAAGACCCTGGAGGAGGCGGTGATGAAGGCGTGGGGCCCAGCGGCGGACGACAAAGACAACGGCGTCGCCATCCCTGTCAATGGCGTCCATAGCAAGTCCCGGAAGCCGCTGTACATCCGGGAGGGAGGATCTATCCCACCGATTCGATTTTTGGAGAAGGAGTTCAATGCTCCAGCTGCCCATCTGCCGTGCGGTCAGGCAAGCGACGCGGCACATCTACACAATGAAAGGTTGAGGGTGGTGAACTTGCTGAAGAGCAGGGAGATTTTCAAGACGGTGTTCCAAAAGCTTTGAGCGAGGTGTGTTTATTTTTCGTGGTGTACTGGTGGTTGGAATTAGCGTATCAGCGTGTCAGTTTGGTGGAGCGTTTTTTTCGTTGTGCAAAAATATCCATATAAAAGTCTTTTCTTGTTTTTTATTTCTCCAGCTTTGCCGGGCCGATCTTTGGATACTCATACGTTCATTCAGCGGGAGGCGATAGAAAAAACTCGCTTCACTTTCCTTTCATGTTGTTCAACCCCTCCGCAACGCGTACGTAATCCTCCCCTCCGCGTTCGCGCCCGGCTGCCGTCTTTTAATTCTGCCGGCGCGCCCTCGGCAGCTGTGATCTCTCCCTATAGTGTTACTTGTCATAAGGCCCGGGAATTCGTCCGTTCGTTTCAGTCGCACAAACACTTTCGCCAAGTGGAACGTTTCTCTCGCTTCCAATGCAGGGTTGTCTTTCCCGTCCGGGAGATCGATACCCCTATTTGCCAGCTGCAGGGGCTGGCGGTCGCGTCATAATTAATGGGTTCCATAATACTCGGGATGTGTACCGGTGAGGAGCTTGGCTCGGTCTACTAAAATACAATCTGGGAATTTCTCTCGGTCTGGCCTTGTCTTGTTCAGTTGGTCTTGGGATGTTTTGGTTTAGTTGGTTGTGGGTTTCGGGATGACAATGAGTCAGACTTAGACTTGGAAGTATCTGTTATTTGTTCATGTTTTTAGGGGGTCATTATTGATGGGCGTTATGAGATGCCACCTCGTTTACTACTTATTCTCTTGTTTCCCTCGATTTATACTTGACACGCCTGATCAATCCTCATCATGGATTCTTCGAACAACATTGGATCGGATCGCCAACCGCAATGGAATCTTTTCCCCCGCCAATGGCTACATGTCCTGGAGAAGAGAAAATAGGCCACTGGCAATAATGCGGGGAGCTAAGATCCCGTGGACGGGACGACGTTCATCATTAATTACAACCGGCGTCCCGGGGTTGGTCGGGTAGGAAGAAGACGTCGATGCGGAGAAGCTGGTGATCTCGATTGTCGACTGTCCACGCAAGCTTCATCCATAGTGGAGTAATCTCCCTATGCTTAAGTAGATGCCGCGTGGTTATTGATGGGGAAAGGAATGGCTGGCGCGTTACCAGGTTCGCTGGAGTCGAGTGGCTTGGCTTGGCTTGGCCATAAGAGACCTTACCTCTCTGTCCCCAGTGTGATTCCACGTACTTCTGATTCTATCATCCGTCCCACCACACTTCGATCAGGAACAGCTCCTGTTGGAACACGGGCACAATGCGTTCTTTCACAGTCAGTTCCTTGCTGCTGGTCCTGACAGGCCTGGTGTCAGCCCAGCTGCAATCTTCCGGCGATGGATCATGCGGTGCCCCAAACGGCTACACCTGCACCGGCTCCCGGTTTGGGACGTGCTGCTCCGAGCATGGCTGGTGTGGAAGCTCATCAGACTTCTGCGACTCGGGATGCCAGGCTGCCTTCGGGCAGTGCAGCGGCGCGATATCCAGCGAGCCGCCGAGCACTACCGTCTCAGTGATCTACATCACGCAGATATCTCGCACAACAACAACCAAGACCGTCTACCCGGAGCAGACCATCACCTTGACAAGCTGGACTCTCCGACCGCTGCCGATCCGGACCACAATCACAGCCACCGTCACCCAGACATCCCTCGCAACCGCCACAACCGTCATCCCGCTCATCTCCATCGTCCCCATAACGACGGTACAAACCAACTTCCAAACCCTGACCCGCGACGTGACCTCCACGCAGACGCTCAGCATAACCTCGACCATCTACTCCATCGTCTTCGCCACCGTGTTCAACACAATAAACGTGACCAGCTACTCCACCATCTGGCAGACAGCAACGCAGACCGCCACGCGGACGATCGACGTGACCAACATCGCCAGCCAGACCGTGACCTCGACCCTGACTCAGCCCACGACGCTCACCATCGACATCACCCGCTCCTTCAACGCGACCTTAACCGCGGTCCTCACGCGAACGGAAACCGCAAACGTCGCATTGACCTCCACATCCACTTTAGTCGTCGAGTCCACGCGGTACTGGAACGTAACCCAACTGACGACCAGGACCGAGACAGAGACGTCGCTTATTCCCGTCAGTTTTACGACAACGAGTCTGGTGGAGACGACTAGTACGAGCACGACGATAAAGACGGAAACGGCAACCGTCAGCGCGACGCAGTGGGTGAATCAGACCTCTGTCGTGCCGGAGACGCGGACGATTACGAAGACTCGGAGGGTCACGGAGACGGCGGTTTTGAGCGTGACTTCGACTTTTGTTGTTACTTTTACTAGTATCGCGATGACTACAGCTACGGTTACGGCTACGGCGAGTTTGGGGCCTGGTATGGGGGCTGGTGGGAATTCGACTGTTGTTGGTGGTGCGTCGTCTGTTTTGTTGAGGAGGAGGTGGTGAGGGGGAACGGAGTTGCGAGTGTTGCAGGTGGGAATGGGAAAAGCGAAAAGGCATGGAATATGAACAGAAAATTTGATTTGTAGTATTCGCCAAGTTTTACCACAGTGATCAACAGCCTCATGCAGTATTACGCTGTCAAGTTCAGTTGTTGGAACGAAGTTTACCTTTCATTGACGGCGAGTTTGAGTTTTCTTGCTGCATGTGTGCTTCAGCATGGCAGACGTCTGATGATGACCCAGTCAATAATTCGATCGAATTCAAGTAGGTATATTTAGTTCCTAGCTGGCTTTCATCCAAGGAAGTACCCGAAACAAATAAGAAAGACCTACAAACTCCCAAAGAACATCCCTTCCTCCTCACCAACCCTCCTCGACACCGCTGCCGCATACTCCCTTCCCCACTCCCCGTCCTCGGTCAAGTACACATCGACTAGCTCCGCGGGACACCACTCGAACGACACATTCTTCACCTCCAACTTGGCCCTCTCCCGATCGGGTCTCCCAACCAAAGACCTCACCTCCGCCGCCGCGTCCCCCTCCCACCCAGCCATAACCATCCCCGGATCCAGCTCCTCAACCACATGCTCCTCGGCGCGTCCGGGACCCGCAATCTTTTCCGCCTCGCTTAGGACCACCACCTTCGCCCTCCCTTCCTCGCCCCCGGTACTAGTAACAAACCGCGCGGCGAGCAGCGCAGCCAACGACCCCGTCTTGTTACTCACCGCCCCCGACTCAGCAATCCGATCGGCGCCGATGACCACAACGTCCACCCCCTGCGAGGCGAGCGCGACGGAAGCGTCCGTGTACAGCGTGATTTTGTGCTGTGGTCCGAAGGTGCGAGCGAGCGCGGCGGCTAGCGAGACACCCTCGCACAGCGGGCGGGACTCGAGCACGCGGATGTCTAGGGCGAAGCTGCTGGTGAGCGAGAGGTGCGTGAGGGCGGACAGGATGGTTGAGCTGGAGGAGAGGGTCAGGATGGCGAGGGGCGGCGCGTCGGGTTCCCGGTCGAGCTTGGCTGGGAAGGTTTTGGTCAGGTAGAGCCTGAAGGCCTTGGCGATGAGCCCCGCGGAGGCGTCGCGGGAGGCGATGTTGGCGTCTATGCAGGCGATAGCGTTGGCTTCCAGGCTCGAGTTGACTGACAGGAGGGGAGGCGATACCAAGGTCGAGATCTTCGTGAGAGCGGAGAGCAGCGCGTTCATGATGGCGGCGCCCATGCTCTCGCGGCCGTTCTTCCAGATGTGCCAGGCCGCGAAGCGGACATTAGCCCACCACTTCACGTTCGCCGCGTAGATGTCGGTACCGCTCGGCGCATCCAGCGCAGCGACCACATCGCGCAGAATCACCAACGCCTCTCCGGCGAGCTGCCGCGCGCCGCTGGTGTAGTCTGTCCGCAGCTTCGCGAGACCGTCGGCAAGAACCTTGCCCGCCGCCGCGCCGAGGTCGCGCTCAAACCAGACGCGACGCAGGCTCTCGGCCAGCCGCGGCACGCCGCCAAAGGCCTCCGTGTCTTGAACGGTTGATGGGTCGTACCAGGCCCATGAGTCGTGCTCCCAGTCGATGGTGAGTTTCTTTTGGTCTGCCGCCGGGTTGCGTAGCTGGAACATGAAGGGGTGGATGGTCCATTCGCGGCCGATGGACGGGTCGCTGAAGACGTAGCTTTTGCCTTGGCGGAGGAGGGTGAGCGAGGAGGGGGTTAGTGTGGTCTCCTCGTGGATTTCTCGCCAGGCCGCGGCGAGGGGGGACGCGTCGGTCTGATCGATGCTGCCTGATATCGGGGCGAGGTGGTGTCTAGACGGTTGCTTTGGTTAGAATATGTGGTGAGGTTGAGATTGAAAGTTTTGAACGTGCATGTTGACCTACTGATATGTCGAGACTTTGTCGCTGCGTCGAAACAGCGCGACTTGTGGGTTGTTGCCGTTCTCGTCGTACTTGAAGATGAAGGACGATACCACCGCTCGCTTTTTGAGTGGTGTGATGCTTGGTGATGAAGACATGGTGAGGGATTGGGATTGGCGAAACGGGAGGGAAAGGGCTGATCGTCCTCGAACCGTGTATCTGGAAATAGTTCGAAACATCGATCAGGATGTCATCGCGTTGGATTGGTGCCGGTGCTATTGTTGTGCAGATGTGATGTATCATATGTAAGAAGAACATTGATTGGATCTGAAGAGGGTGGTGTGATTAAGAAGTGACGTTATGATGGCCTGCCTAATTATCTCCGGCTAATACCGGCTGCGCAGCTGGTATGTGTTGCAACCAGCTGCCACAGGCTGCCTTGGCAGTTGTTGAAAACGGGCTTCGGGGGCTATTCCAGTAATTAAATACCTAGAAATTTCATTACATTGTTCCACGAATTACAAGATACCATGATGTCTGTTCGAGGAGCTCAATCTAGACCATGGCTTTTCTCCAACCGTCAGCTAAATACCACAAATACAAAGCGTGCAATCCCATTGGAACGACCAAGCAAGCAAGAGAACAAGCACCGATCACGACTTCGCACAAACTGCGTCAATCACACCAAGACTATGATCCCAAACCTTCTCAACAAGGCCTTGATCAACCCAACCTCGCAAAAGCTTCCAATTTGCCCTCGGCTCCCCCAGCGAGTCGAGCAAATGCAGCCCACCCAGCATCTCCGCCCCTGAGCAAGAAGACACTTCATTCTCACCCGCCGCCCTCGCGGAGGCTGAAGCCGAAGCCGGAGGATATCTTTCGCTCGTCGCATGGAACGCCTGCCTCTCGCCCGACTCCTCCACCCCCATGGCCATGAACGTCTTAAACACAGGGACGACAAACACCCGGCCCAAGGCCCGTGTCATGGCACCAAACACGCCAGGCGCCACAGCGTCAAACGCATCGGCCACCACATCCGTGCCAACAAAGCCTGGGTGCGCGTGCACGAAGCTGACGTGCGGGTTCTCCGCGGCGAGGCGGGCGAGAGAGAGCGTGTGCAGCGCCGTCATGTGGTCCATGGCCGCAAGGACGCTGTAGTTGTTCGCGAGGGAGAGGTCATCGGCCCACAGGCGGCGCTCAGCGCCTCCGGCAAGTACGCTGAGGACCCGTGGGCTAGAGGAGGCGGAGAGGAGCGGAAGCAGCTTGGTTGCCAAGCGGATGCGGCCGTAGTGCGAGAGGGACATGCACTTGTCCACCTTTTCGTCGGTGTCTTGGTGGTGTTAGCTCAGTTTGATGAGTCGATATGGTGTTGTCAAATCATGATGCTTGCAGCGGTGAAAAACTAAAACAATCATACAATGCGGCCCGTTGACGGGGACAAAGCCGGGACTCATGAAGAGGAGATCCACCTTGCTCTCTACGGCTGCTATCAACGCGCAGACGCGGTCAATCTCGCGCAGCAGAGTGATGTCGGCGCGGATAAAGACTATGCGTGCGTCGCTGTTGAGCGCCTGCAGCCTGGGTTGCTGGCTCACGTTGAACTGCTCCTCATTTCTCCCGACGATGTAGATGGCCGGTTTGTTGAGATGCTTGGCCAGCGCCAGCGCTGCCGCGGCGCCGATGCCCTTGGTCGCTCCGGTGAACACGGCTACCAGCCCCGGGGTTTGCGCTTTCAACGCTGCGTTGTGGCCTCGCACAAACTCTAGGTTGACCATTTTTCTTATTTCCGTGGCAGTTGACCTTACGTCGTTGGAAACGAGTTCTGGAAGTGCAGCTCATGTCACTCTTGGTAGCACAGTGATCATAATATTGTTGCACCGGTTCATGAATTTTGGGAATGATAATAGTACTAGCCTTGATTCCAGCACCCGCCTGACCTCCATTGAGCACCTGAGTCAACCATGGTGAAGTGGGAAGTAATTGGGGTTGCTAGGCTGTCATAAAGCGAGCCGCCGCAATTTCCGCACGGGGGCCGAGGCGGCTCGATGAATGTATGGCCGGGGCTATGCTCGGTGCAGAAATGACCGACCTCGTCCGAGAAGCCCGGATAGGCCGCTCCGCCAACCCCGTCTTACATGGGCACCATGAGCCGGTGCCGCTTCAATGCCAATCAGGGAGCCCCCGACCCCCGTGCTCTTTGTAAAGTAATCAGAAAATTAAAGAAAATGGAGGTTAAGACCAGGTTATTTCGGTTCATGCCGTCCGTGGCTGATGATTGCTCTTAATAGTTGGGGAAGAGTGATAACCTCGATCCGAGTACCTTAGACCACGGGAATAACACCGGGCGACCAATCCAATACCGCGAAACCCGTCTTGAAGATCTGGGTTGATTCATAGCGCCAAAAGAAAAAAAATGCTGGATCTCATGAGCCTGATCGGCATTCCTTGCCTGGCATATGCCATTGTACGTCTCTGGATCGTAACTCCACCCAGCCGTTTGGGACATCCCAGCTAACCACCAACATCGCCAAGCATCCAGTATCAACTCGTTCTCACAGCACACAACCTCTGGCTCCATCCCCTCCGCCGATACCCTGGGCCATGGCAATGGGCCGCAAGCCGCATACCTCTCACCACCAGCACCCTCAGGGGCCGCTACGTGCACGACATCAAGGACATGCACCGCAAATACGGCCACGTGGTGCGCATCGCCCCGAACGAGCTCAGTTTCACGGATGAGAGGGCCTGGGCCGATATCTGCGGCGCGACCACGGCGGCGCCGTACGGCATGAAGAAGGACGAGCGTCTCAACGACCTCGTCGGCGGCGATGCAACCAACCCCGACATGGCCAAGGAGAAGGCCGACATGAAACACACGCGCCTCCGCAAAGCCCTGTCGCCCGCCTTCTCCAAGTCGTCGCTGCGCCAGCAGGAATCTCTCATTGCCAGCCACGTCGACGAGATGATTGCCGTCCTCAGCGAGAGCGAGAACCAACAACAGAAAGTCGACATGGTGCATGTGTACGCCTTCACCGTATACGACATCTTCTCCCAGCTGTTTCTCGGCGAGTCCATGAACCTGCTCCGCCGGGACACCGCCCGACCGTGGGTGGATTCCATGACGGGGTTTGCAAAAGCCACCACAGCCATGGCAGCGCTTGTAAGGCCAACACAGCCCCCATGCATGATGCCAACCACACACTAATCAATCTTGTCATCTACAAGTCCCACTACACCATCGCCCGCGTCCTCATAACCATCGCTCTCAAATTCATGGGCACGGGATCCCGCGACGCCTTCATGAACCCATGCTTCCACCGCTTCGACCGACGCATGGAATCCACATCCCCCGCCCAGCCCGACCTCGTCCACTTCGCCCTGAGCGGCAAGACACAGCTCACCCCAAAAGAGCTCCGCGACTTCTCGCCCTTCCTCATGATCGGCGGCGGCGAGACCATGGCCTCCCTGCTCCCCTGCCTGACATACCTCCTACTCAAGCACCCCAAGGTCTACGCCCGCCTGGTCTCCGAGATCCGCGACGCTTTCCCCCTTACGAGTACCGATAGCGTGACTATGGACGCTGTCCTCTGCCTCCCCTACCTGACTGCCTGCATCAACGAGGCCCTGCGCATGTACCCGCCCGTCGTGCAAGGCAACGAGCGCGTGGTGCCCGCGGGCGGCGCCGTCGTGTGCGGCGCTGATACCACCACCCCCCTGCCCGGCGGCACCCTCGTCGTTGTCTCCCATCTGGCTACGTACCGGCAGAAGCGTAATTTCTTTCGCCCGGACCACTTCCTGCCGGAGCGGTGGTTGCCTGCTGCTGCTGCTGCCGAGACCGGGGGCGGCGAGTTTGCGGGCGATCGCAAGGGGGCGTTCAAGCCCTTCTCGGTTGGGCCGCAGAATTGTTTTGGCCAGGAGTGAGTTTTGTTCTTTAATCCTGTTTTGCCTTCTTTCGCCCTTTTGTTTATTCGCGGTTCTGTCCACCCCTTTTTGTGCTGTTTACATGTACCTTTGTGGTGTCAGAGTCGTCTCGGATGTCATTGAGAGGACCCAGTCAAAGCACAGATACTAATAGTTTCTGTCACAGGATGGCCCAATATATCATGCGCCTGGTGATGTGCAAGCTGTTGCTGAACTTTGACCTGAGCCTGTGTCCTGAAAGCGACGGCAAGGAGGCGTGGGGTGGCGATCTCGCGGCTTACAATGTTTGGATCAAGCCGGCGCTGATGGTGAAGCTCAAGCGTGTTGCTAGAACGTAAGACGGGGTATGTCAAACGCAGGTGCATAAGGTCGGAGGTATCTAGGTTAGCAGTTAGTAGCTTGGCCGGACCGAAGAAGGTATCTGAGTTTACATGTATTTCAGGGTCACAGCGGATAAGACAGTTACATAGAAACCTACTGTAAAGTCAATGAAGCCCGTCATGTTGAATTCGCTACGAAGTTATTTATTGGTTCATGGGCCGTGGTAATGCGCAAAACTCTATTAGGAACAACTCCACTGGCACCGTTACACTCGAATATACCATTGTGAGGACAAATTTTGGAGTGAAAATAGGACAATGTCATAGTGACATTGTGTGGTAAAAGACAGTCGTTATAGTCCAAAATCTCGGACCCTTCCCACCTCCTTTTGAGCGTAGTCCGGTTCAAACCACCGGGATCAACGAAACACTGACCCCATACTTGCTCGAGGGCCCAATACGCATCACGGGCGTATACGGCCGTTCATCTCGAGGCACAATCTCGCCAAAACGCTGGAACACGCGCAGGAGCACGTAGCTGGCCTCGGTGTCGACCAGCACATGGGCAGGGCAGATGCGCGGCCCGCCGCCAAAGGGCACGAAGCGCCACAGGGGCCGCTCGACCTCCCAGCGCTCGGGGCGGAAGTCGTCGGCGTCGGCGCCCCAGATGTCCGGATCGCGGTGCATCAGGTACCGGTTGGCGTGCACGATGTCGCCCTTCTGGATGAAGATGGGCTGGTCGCCGTTGGGCCCGCCGCCGACGGGCAGCGTGGTGTCGGTCAGGGCGACGCGCACCATTTGGATGCCGTTTGGGTAGAGGCGGTGTGCTGATGGGTACGTTAGTAGTAGCCCCTTATGCTTAAGGGATAGAGCAAGTGTGAGGTGAACACCTACTCTCGTTGATAATGTACCGCAGGTAGCGCATTCCTCGCAGCATCTCCCAGGTGATAGTCGTGCCAGGAGGCGCCGTCTCAAGGATCTCGGCGCGGAGTTTCTGCACGACACGGGGGTGGCGGGCGAGCGCGTAGAAGGCGTTGCTGATGAGGATGGAGGTCGTGTCGTTGGATGGGACCCAGACGGCGATGATCTGGGAGCGCAGGGCGAGCTTGTCTGGCAGCTGGTTGGCCATGATCCATAGCAGGTCGGTGCGGCTGGACTCGACGCCCGACTCCTTGCACTTCTTGATCTCGGCTAGGGCTCTGTCGATATGGCGGTCGAGCACGCGGTGCACCACGGCGATCGAGTCCAGCCACTTCCGGTCGTGGTGCAGCGCGACGAGCCTGCCGAGCTGCAGCCGGATGCGAAGACCGCGCTGGACGTCCATCATGGCCCAGGCAATTTCGGCCTCCTCTGGTTCGTCGATTGAGTGGTTGGACTGGCCGAAGAGGAACTCGGTTGATGTATCTAGGAACTGGGTGGATGCGTGTTAGTCTAATGCGTGTAGCGGTTTGCCAGCGGCCTGTCAAGGAACGGCGGCAGACAAGTACCTACCCACCGCTTGACCAATGGTTGAATATCGATTGCCGATCCGTCGGTAGGGAAAAGTCTGATCAGACCGTCGACGTGCGCTTCCAACCTCTGCAGGTTGGCGTAGCCCGACCGGTCGAAATACGGCTTGATGAGGTTTCTGCTGTACTCCCACAACTTGCCGTCCGTGGTCGACACCCCGTGGGACGTGAAGGGCATGGCGGCGCCGTTGCCGAGCCGGATGGGCTGCACCCCAAACTCGTGCCACTGGGACGTCGACATGGCCTTCATGTTGTCGCTCTCGCTCGTGTAGACCATACGGGCACCCATAAATGTGGCCGTGAAGGCTTTGCACTTCTGCGAGGCGAAGAGGTCGCGCTGGAACCGCAGGAACCGGTCCTCCCTGAGCGCCCGCACCATGGACCAGACAAAGTCCAGGCCCAGCACCGGCTCGAGGTGTTTGTAGTGTGGCATCTTGGGGCATCCATGCTTTCGGCGCCCGAGGGTGTACCGTATGTTGTTGTAGAGTCTGTTGAGAATTTGGTAGGACAAGGCGGCCAGAAGCACGCTGCCCAAGACTTTGAGGAGCATGGTGGATTGATGTAGCCAAGATATGATCACGACTGGTATGAATTTCAGGGGTAATTGATTGGATTAATTGGTTGGATTAATTATTGCTGCTGGGAAGAACCAAAACCAAAACAAAGAAGGCAGGTTGAGCGGTGTTTTCACTTCCTCAATGCTTACCAAACACTCGAGATTTGTATCAAAGGAAAAGACCCTGCAAAGTGTCGGGCCGCCCGTTTACTATGTCCTGCACAGCGGACAAGTGCGGGTTCTGACGCCGGTCGGTCTTGGTGGACAAGGTACCGTACCTGGTACTTACCGGATGTCAAGAAGCACGGAGTTGGGGCTCGGAGAAAGCAGAACGTCCGATTCGCCCACTTGTAACGTTCTTCTTTTGTTCCGTTTGTTTGCCGGGCCTGGCCAAAACCGGTGCGGCACATCCATCCCGACCGAGCCAGGAATTGCCAGGCGAATATCATTAGATGCAAGCTGGAGAAAGCAAGCAAGGCAAACTAAATATTGACCAGAGTCAACTACAAAATTTGCGTCTCGTGTATTCTCTTTGCACGCGGTAAACGTGGTTGGAGAACGTTAATAGCCACGGACGAAATTAACTTGGTAGCAACGGTTTGCTAATTATCAACCCTAACACCATACATCTAGAGAATGCTGTCTATCATACAAAGAAAAAAAGAGATGAGCTGCGAAATTGGAACTTTAACCCAATGCAAAGCCTGGCAGTCTATCCAAGATCCAGCAGAACTAGGTACATGTCATTACAATCTATCCACAGAGTAAACAAAGCCCCCTTTTCACCCTCCACAACCCTATCTCCTTTCCACCCCCAATGAAACGAAAGACTACTCACCTACGCCTTTGCCCACAACCCCTTGGGCGCCAGCGCCTTGGCTACGGCAACCAGCGCGCCGCCCACGAGCAGCAACACGCCACTGAGTATCGACACCTTCAAGAACCCGTCGTCGGTCGGCAGGAGCGCGCCGTTGATAGGCGGGCTGATCAGCGCCGCAAACGACGACAGAAAAAGGCCCATGCCCATATACGTGCCAATGTTCTTGGGGTCCTTGGGACACGAAGCAAGCGTCACGCTCGCGCCCGAGACGATGGCGCCCGAGCAGAAACCAAACGCAACAGCAAAGACGATGATCCCCGCGTTGGTCTCGCACCGGGTCCAGCACAGCGTCACGACGCCCGACGCGGCCGCCATCGCTAGCAGCATGTTGTACCGCCCGAACTTGTCGGCCAGCACGCCGGGTAGGACGCGGCCGGGGAAGCTGGCGCCGTTGAGGATGGCGAGCAGGTACCCCGCCAGGACCGGGTCCATGCCCTTGGTGACGGCGTACGAGGGCAGGAAGAAGAAGGGTGTGAACATGCCCATGAAGAGAAAAAAGGTAGAAGCGATGCACAGGCAGTAGACGGGGTCGCGGAAGGCGCCCAGCAAAAGGAAGCCCGACCGGCGCGGGGGCAGACGCGCCTTAATGCCGAGGGTGGCGTAGGTGAGCACGGCGAGGATGACGAAGCCGACGATGCGGACGGACCAGCCGTAGCTGAGCGAGTCGCTGGCTAGCATTTTGGAGAGTGCTATCGGCCAGACCACCCCGCCGACCGACGAGCCGGCAATCACCAGCCCCATGGCCGCGCCGCGCTTCTTGTTGAAGTATTGCCCCGTCGCCGCCATCGACGGGCACATGGTCATGCCGAGCGCGATCCCGCCAAAGACGCCCTGCGCGAGCATAAAGTGCCAGTACTCGGTGCACAGGCTGGTCAGCATGAAGGAGAGGACGTAGAAGATGGCTGCCGGGCGGATGACCTGTCGTGTTGTGTTGGTGTTAATCGTTTGCGGGACCGAAGGCGAGGAAAAGAAAGGGGCAATGAAGTCAACAAACAAACCTTTTCGCCCCAGCGGTCAAACATGGGCCCGCCAAACAATCCGCCGGCAAAGACAAAGAAGCCCTGCAGGGACCCGATCCAGGCGATTTGTGTCGGCGTGTTGGAGCTCAGCTGGTGCAGCTCGTAGTAGGACTGGTAGACTCTGCGCGGGTGGTGTTAGTTGGATCTACTCCCGGTAGCTGTGCCTCAGCCAAAAATGCGCAACCCGCTAGACAGCAACATTGAACGTACCCCCACGAGTTGACGTAACCGAGCGTGCTGAACATGATCAGGGCTGTGCCAGACGCCGTCAGCCACGCGCGCAGCCCGCCCTCGGGAAAGTCATGCACCACCTCCACGTTGGCAGGCTTGCCGTCCGAGTCGACGGCCGAGGCGTCCTGTCCGGCCTTCTCCGGGTCAGCTGCAGGACCGTGTGATTCTCGGCCTGCGTTGATGGGGTGTTCAAGCTGGTGTTGGTTCTGGTCCGCGGATGCCATTGTTGTTGTTGGGCGCAGTGGCTGGTGACGACGTGGAAAACGAACACTAAACGAAGCAGAAAAGGGGCAGTCTTTCTCGGTGGTCTGTAGCCTCGTACGTCCGACGGAACTGCAATGGTAGAGAAGGATTGCGCTAGGTTTGATCCAAAAGCGTCAGTCACACACCGGCCTTTTGCCTCGCGCTTCTCGGTATATTATAGCTTGGTGTCCTTTCATTTCTTTTTGCCCCCTGATGCATCGTGGCCCCGGGGTCGCGCCGGTGAATTGCGGATTATTCACGGGGAATTTCGGTCTTTTCAGCGAATTTGTCGGTTATTTCGATGCGAATGCCCCTGTGGCCGTGCGAGCAAAGTCCGTTGATAGGTCCAGGCAAATTGCCGAGTGTGTCGCACACCGGGCTCGGATTTAGCAGCGGTGAATTGCGGACTATTGAGCAAATCAGCGGGGACTGCTAGAATAGACCGGGCGAATCGGCTGGCTGTTTGCTCGGTTACGGTCTACGTCGTTGTGTGAGTGCCATGTACAATGTGCGAGAATTGTCCTCCGCTGCACATGGACATTCGTTCGTCTTTTTCCACATGCGCATCGGTCCCGGCCGTCCCCATATGCAGAGTACCACGCATTGAACAGGCGCTGTAATGCAACAGTCGACGAATGGCTATTCCCTGGGTTCTGTAAGATGTGCCGCCCTGGCGCCTAACATGCATCCATGCCACTTGCATGCACAAGAAGTGGCCGGTACATGCAGCATTATCAGATCCGACTTGAATCGGAGGCCTGGCTCCGGAGGAAGAGGTCACAGATGGCGTCGTGACCGGGGCTAGCCCGCAACTCGTCGTGTTTATTCTGGCCTCTCTCACAGTATTTGTGTTGAGCGAGCTTGTCGTGATTGGGTATTGCTCTGATCCCGCTTGTGCTTAGCTGGCATTATGCTTATTATGTCCCTCAGAAAGGGGCTTCAGAGGGGGTTTCGGTGCTCGTCAAACTCTGCAACTTGTATTCACGCTTGTAGGGGAGTAGTGCGGTTGATAACCTGCCACATTGACGACGGTACTGGCCTGTGATTCCGAACTTGACTGCGGTGGCGAAGTGGAGTTCCTAGTTCTTCTTAATGCAGTGTGACAATGGTTCAATGAACTTGAAACTTTGGCGGTGATCTTAGTCCTGGCAATTTTGAGCAGCAGAACAAATCCGAGAAATTCATTTGGTATCATTGGAACCAAATCGACCACCGGCGTTTAGCCCCGCGTTCACGGACGACCATCTCGGTCCTGTGGCCACGATGTTCACCAGTGACTTGCTATCGCCGCGATCGACGATCATCTTTTGAAGTCGCCAACCAAGTCATCCGCCCTCCAATCCTACCAGATATGTCCTCCGAGATAGTAAGGACCGTGGGCAACTTCGGCTTCTGGGTAATATGGGAAATAAGTCCGTACAAAGTTGAACCCTCCGCTGTTCTCGCCACTGTTGAGTCACGCATGTTGTATCACCAAACATCGGATGACCCTTGATATGTACACACACCAAGCACAGAACGTAAGACACCGTGACCACCTAATTAATCAACTCCAGTTCTCGTCCTAGAACGAAAGAGCGTTATCGTCCATATCAAACTGCAATCCGGCATCCTGGCCGGGCAAAAGCTGTGTAAGAGTCCAAGTTATTAACAAACCCAGATCGGATGGGAAAAGGGGCTACGGCAACACAAACACACACACAGTTTGGAAACCAGCCGAGCGAGCGTCGGGAAAGAAAAAAGGGCTTAAAACTCACAAAGTCAAACCACGCCGTGCTATCAAACGTGCCAGCCGACTCGGCACTGCTCGCCGTCGAGCCCGGCCCAACGCCAGCCAGAAGACTGCCAATGTCCTCCAGAAACGCCGACCCGTTCTCGCTCTCGACCCTGCTCGCGGCCGTCGCCGCGTAGTGCTCCTGCGCAATGGCCTTGAGCATGCCCTGGCAGAACTCCAGGCTCTTGCGCATCGCGGCCAAGATATCCGCTCTGGCCGGGCGGCCGGCCTGCAGCGCGTCCAGGTGGGCCAGCACGCCGCTGAAGAAGACATGGCCGCGCACCGTGGTCTCGCCGGCCTCGATGCGCCGCGCCAGCAGCTGCACGTACTCGGCGACGACCTTGTGCAGCTCCTGCCGGCCGAGTGCGTTGTAGATGGACGGGTACTGGCCGAGCGGGGCCTGCAGGCTGCTGCCACTGCCGCCGCCGCCGCCTTCGGCGTCAACCGGCTCCATCTGCATCAGCAGCTCGATGCATACGAAGATGACGGCGCGCAGCGGCGAGTCGCGGAAGATGCCCGACCCCAGCACGCGCAGGCGCGTGTAGTCATCCTCGGGCGCAGCCGGCCGCTGGAAGTTGTTGTTCGCTGTGAGTGCCGGGTTGGCGGTGGCTGTTGTCACGGTCGTGGATATGTTGTAATGCAGGAGGGACAGGGAGAGGTCAAGGCAGACTTTGTGCGAGAAGTAGTAGGTCGGATTCTTCTTTGCACGGATTGCAAAGGGGAAGTGCAGCGCCAGGAGGAAGCGGAAGGTGAGCAGCTCGAACAGCTTGATTTGGAAAGGGGTGGGCTGCTGGCGCTGGCCGGCGAAGGAACGGAAGAGCCGCGTGTGCTCCTCGAGGACCCCGCGGAGCTTGTGGCCAAGCCGAAGGGTTTCGTCGTAGGTCTGCTGCGAGCTAAAGTCGTTGAGGTACTTGGCCACCTCGAGGCGGATGGGCAAGGTGCGCATGAGGGCGCACTGCATCGAGGCGTCGGTGAAGACGGAGACGGGGCGAGGTAAGGAGGGAAGACTGGAGGCGTTGGGGTCGAGCTGGGTGTCGTCGAAATTGGACGGGGGCTCGCAGTCGTAGTCGGTATAGGAAATCAGGGGCGAGCCGCCGGACTCGATGCTGGACTGGATCTGGAGGTCGAGGATGGTCGCCCAGAGCCGGCGACGTATCTCGGCCTCGAAGTCGCCGACACCAGGAAGCTTGGAGGGGTCGTGATGGAGGCCCAGCTGCATGGCGGCGCGGACGAGGGCTCCCGCGGATATCCATACCAGCTCGGGCCCGCCGGGGTACGCCTGCTTGGCCAGCACGCGCAGGCATTGTGTCTGGAGGCCGCTGATGTTGAGGCGCGACTTCTCGCTCGGCGAGCTCATCCAGCTATGCGCCGTGGAGATCCAGCGGAGTGCCGAGGCTCGTTGCGACGCTCGGGAGGTCTCTTTGTCCTGATAGAAGCAACTTCCCAGGGCGCAGATGAGTAGGAGCTGCGCCGTGAAGGTTGAGTTGGCGGTCTGGGCCTGTGGGTTAGCCCAGAAGGAGGCGTACTGCACGCGGAAAGTTGGCACATGCAGGACCCTGTAGACGGACTCGAAGGTCCGGAGATACAGGCGGACCAGCTCATCACAGGTGCGCTGTGGGGGCAGACTGTCGGCGAGACTGTGAGCTGCCACCGAGAACGCCGTTGCCGTGGGCGGGTCGCGCGAGTAGGGCATGGACTTGCAGACCCGGCAGAGGCGCTTGCATTCATTCAGCAGCGACTGGATCTCGGAGTGCTTGTCCAGCTCGGCCTCGCGCTGCACCTCGAGAACGTAGCCAAACTGAAGCCAGGTCAGCCATCTTGACCGGGCACACGAATAGGGGTAAGGGGTAATAAGGGGAATGTAAACATACTTCCCCAGATGCATTGATCCAATGACTCGGGCCGTAGAACCGCGACTTGACAAAACAGCCGCGAACTGGGGCTAATCGGCGCTGCTTCTGCTGCTGGTGTGGTTGGGAAGGGGGCTCAGCAGTGCTCCGATCATCCAAGCTGCGCGTCATGCGCCGGTCGCCGTCGATGCTCATATCCATGAAGCTTGTGTCCGATGCCCCTGAGGACTGCGGCTGGTCCCTCTCGCGCTCTCTCTCGCGATTGCGCTCACGATCGGCGAGGAGGCCACTGGTTATCGGCTGGTGAGATTGAGAAAGCGACCCGGTGCCGAAGCGGGCCCCCTGGGACTGAGACGCGGGCCCGGGCCCGGGCAGCGGTCTCTGCCAGTCCTCCGAGATGGGGGATGCAAGCGCCAGTAATGGGGTAGACAAATCGCGCGACGACCCCTGGTCCATGTCGCCGAGCTGGGGGTCGAGACGAGACGCCATCGTTGACGACCGGGACAGCAAGCCTGAGCCCGAACGTGACAGGGACGGCATGGAAGCCAGGTCAGTGGTACCTGAAGACGCTTGAGCGGCGTTGGCACACGTGGTGATGTTTGTGCTCGTGCCCTTGTACCACTCGGGCCGGAAGGTGCAGACATCCAGCTGGGATCGCTGGCATGGGCCACAGGGTGTGGCGCGATCGCACTTGATCTTGCGCCGGCGACACTGCTCGCACGCCAGTGCAGGCCGCCGCCGCTTGAGGTTGCGGGCCCCCGTGCCCAATCCCACGCTGGGCCCAGGTCCGAGGCCAAGTCCGAGTCCGAGTCCTCCGTCGCCTCCTCCTGCTGTCCGTGCCTGGCCCGCCTGGCCCGGCCCTCGCGTGGCAGCTTCCACGTCACGTAGCGAGGACGCTGAAATTCCCACGCCGAAATCCATGCCCAGGGGAAACTGGTGGTATTGCAAGTCTAGATAGGGAATGTGCTCATGATGGAAGTCGCGGGTAGTTTAGCAGCCCAGATCCGACGGAGGGCGACTGGATGGTCGGGGCGGGAGACGGCGCCTGAGCGAGACCTCGGATATTTGGCTGAGCACACTGGTACTGCTCGCCGGGCGATGGCGACGTAATATTTCTCATATAGGTACCCGCATTACCGGGTAATTATACAGCAACAAACGCTGTCGCGCATCAACAGCAACACCTTGGGGATGCTTGGGTCCCGTTCGTGCTTGAATAATGCTCGACTGGCGGCAATGAATACAGCCAGGCACACCAGAATGGCGGTATTAAATGAATTTTCAGCGGTTGTGACGATGTACCACAGTAATCCAGGGAATGCGAGTTGGGCTGGTCCCCCGCCCCCTGGCACAGATCACCGCTGGGCCAAGGCACGACTGCTGTCAGGTGGTATTTTGTTTGGGCCACTGGAAGGAAGGGATGTCGTTACACAAAGGGTCCCAGGTACCTTTGTTCTGCTCGATTTAGACCGAATGGGGAACGTAGGTCGTTGCCAAGAAGAATGCAACCAAAACTCATGCAAAGGGGAAACGGGACGAACCCATGGTTCTGCTCTCCATTTTGTCCACGTATTGGTTGAGAGCACGCTCCACGGGACGAGCGGCGGGCCGAAGGCTTAAGTTCTGTCGGCGGTAGTTACTCCATCTTGTGACGAGTTGATATTGGAGGGCCCGCGGCGGCTACCCGTCGCTCCCGGACACCAACCAACCTCTTTCGGAATTGCTTGTTAAATTCATCACTTTCAGTCATCGAAGATCTGATATGTCTGACAACATACCGACATCACGCCTGTTGGCGATCGATGTCATGCTGCCTCACACGGGGAAACCTCAGGTATGTAGATCCCTAGGTACCTAGTATATAAGATATTATTTACCCCACCACCAAGGCGATCATGATACATTTCCCGTGCACCTGTAGACAATTGAAGAACCAGATGGGTGACATAGCCAACAGGCAAACGGAGGCCCCATACCCTGTATCCTTAGTATGCACAACGTGATCGTTCGGTTCATATCGGCGATCGATGATATGATAGATCAGAGTACCTCGCAAATTAGAGAGCCGACGCATTGTAACGTCTTTGCGGTTGGTTGTCAATGCTGGAGATGCAGGCGGGAGGAGTGGGCTCGGCCGCCACCCGATATCTTGGCAATGTTCCCAAACGATCAGGGGAGGTCTCCTGGGAAATGCAAGAACCCTGGGGAACTTTAGTTGGCCGGGGGGTGCCATTGAGGATGGGTCTCGACTCACTGGAAATCATGACGGGTAACGGTCGCGGAACGGCACCAATGCGGCCAGCCGACACTCGGTGAAAGTACTGTACCCAATAGTAGCACGACTTCCAGATGAGGTATCCCCAGACAACTTTGAATCATGATATATCACCAACAATATCTGGCAGGTAGACGCAGCCAGCAGCCACCACGATCGACGGCTACAGCCTCTGGCCGTCCGCCCTATTGGCACGCCATGTTGATTCCAATTCGAATTGGACTGGACAATCTTCTTCCGCAGCATTCAATGTGGCTGTCAGACACCCCAACTCCCGCCCGCTATTGAATCCGGCTTACTGGGATGATCCGAGACTTCCCCGGGATGATGTAAGGCACATGTATCGATGTGCAGTCCGAAGGTTGCCATCGTGGAGGGTGCATGTAATAGCCGGAAACTGCTGGCACAAGGCGATGCCGGTTTTGTGCAATCCGTCCACAATAAAATACCAGGTAGTTTAAGCGCCGAAACATCCCCGTCGGAATCCAACCCCTAATCCCACTCTAGACATGTGGCATTTCGCCGTGGGAAGAAAAAGCAAAAAAAAAAAAAAAAAAAAAGAAAAAAAAAAAAGAAAATGAAGAATGAGCTCAACTGTTGTGGGGTGGCCATCCGTCTCTGAGTACCTGAGTACCTACATGTAATTAGCTTGACGGTATAGAAACAGTTGGGGATGGGGGGTGGGGGGGACGGCAGGAAGAGAATGGCGAGAATCAAGGGCAGTGGTGGCAACGAATTATTGCTTGGTACCTGGTATGTATGGATTAATTAGTTATTACGTCAGCCAAACGGCCAGCTGGCTATTCCAGCCGCAAACGAATCTGGATTAAATGCATAGCATGGCGTAAGAAAAAAAGGGGACACTGTCCAGTCCTAGCATTAATTATCAGTACTTGATAGCGACAGGAACTCATGAATATTGTCAAAAGACCTTACTGCAAACCATCAGGTACATATACATAGCAGGGGAACGGGGCTTGAGGTTATAATTGGGTAGCCATCGTCCGCGTGAAGGCAAAAGATTGAGGTCGAGTTAATTACTTCATTATAATTCCATCCAAGGAAGTATTTAAAGTCATTGCCGTTAAAGCAACTCAAATTCCTCCCCTCCTGTCAAGCGGGGTAGAATAGAAGTAATGTAGCAGCGCTTCGTTGCCCTGTACATGTGTTAATTAACACTACAACCAACTGGCGCAGAGCTGAGTTTCACGCGGATGATGTGAATTCGGGGTAAAAGCATTGGTTACCAGCGGTACGGTCGAGCCGCGAACCGCAAGGCATCGTAGGTAGTTACAGTAGGTAACCAGAACGACAAATACAGTGAGTGTAAACGCCCGTTCAGCGAGAAAAGGGCGGCAACATTCTCTGTGCCTAATTACTGATACGTTGTGATTTGTAACCGGTGTAGACACTTAGCGAGGCGGGCCTCAATTACATCCATACAAGTCAGCTTCCAAACATGGTCAAGCACGTCATTTCTCAGGTGGTCTGATGCTGCGCTACAGCGCGATTTTGTTGTCCCGGAACCCGTCACGGACGGACCAACACGATGGCACTCTTGATTGTGATGAATCACTTTGTGTTACCCTGGATTCTCCAGAACATGCGACAGAAAGAGCGGCGCCGAGGATAGGAAGTAACATGATTAGTTCACGCTCGTAATTGTCTCTCATCCATTAACCGAGTTGCGGTTTGCCTCCACTGGCGCCATTCTCTAATCCGTCAGCCGCGAGATTCCGCCGCATTGTCAACGACGTACCAGCAGGCACGAAAGTCATTTAATATAACTAAGGACATACAGACAACAAAAGCATTTCTTGCACGTCTGGGGCCCCGTTTGTCGTGAATCATGCCGGTCGCTGAAATTGACGGAATTCTTATGGATTATTCTTCATTACCCCTAGGAATGTAGCGCAACATCAAACCAACATACGCTATTATTACATCAATCCAGATGGTTCCAGATATCGTGGCAAGGTAAGGGCGAACTTCCATGTTGCCGATGGCGACAATGATTGTGATTGTAATTATTGTAACAGAAGTCAAAGTTGAACAAGGTGTTCCCCTTCTCACAGTAAACAAGCCGAGGAAATAACCCGGAAACTCGCGAGAGGAGAAAACAGAATCTCGAAAACAAACCAAGAAAAGGGACTAAAAGAAAGGCAGAAGATAGACTGAAAGCTACCTGGTAGCAAAAGAAAAGCATTGAACCATCAAACAAACTGGTCTAGTCACCTTCACAACAGTCAACAACTAAGCACAAAACTCCACGAAGAGACACTCCCAAGCAAACCTAGGAATCAACCTCCGCACCCAAGTACGGAAACGCCATCTCATCACCCCTCGCCACCAGCGCCTCCAGATACCCAACAATTAGCTCCTCGATGCCCAAACCCCTCGCCCTGCGCACCCACTCCGCCATCTCCACTTCATCAAATTCTGTCCCGCCATGCACCTCCTGCATGTGCTCTCTGAACCGCTCGACCGGCACCGGCACCCCACTCGAGTGATGGCGGAAGGCGACTCTACCCGCAGTCTCCTCCGCCGGGCTCTCAGAAGCAGGCGCGGCCGTCACCTGTGTAGCAATTTCACGCGCGACCTCGTCAACATGCTTAAAGTCAAAGAAGCCAACCAGCCCTTTCATGCGTGGCACGGCGCGTAGCAGGATGGAGAAGCGGAGCAACGCGTTCAGCGCGTCCGAGTTGGGTGCCTGGTCGCCGACCAGCGCACAGGAGCGATGAATGCATACATCGAGCTGGAATCTGCGTACCGCTGTCTCGAGGAGACGCTCACTCACCCACTTGGTGCACGTGAAGCCTTCCGATCCGTCGCATGGGGGCTTGTAACTGGCGACGGAGACCGGGGACAAGGATGTGTTGCCCGAGAGGAGAGTGACGCGGTTGGAAGAGATGAAATGGAAGGGAATCTGCCTTGGAGCTGCTAGGTTGGCAAGGCGGATGGTTGTGTGCACGTTGGGGGCGACGAGGGAGTGGTAATTGTTTAAACAGTGTCCGTTTGCGCCGGCGTGCAAGATTACATCGACGCGGTTCTGCAGGCTCTCAAACTCGTCGCGTGTAAGTCCTAGATGCGGGCTTGTGAGGGACCCTTGATAAACAACGACGGCGGGTGAACCTGGGAGCAGTTTCCGCGCATCTGTCGGGACTGCGAGACAGTGCACCTTGGAGACGGTCTGATCCTGTAAGAGTGCGTTCAGAATGGCCGAGCCGAGGAAACTCGTGGAACCGGTAAGCAACACATGTCGATCCCGGGCCCTGGGGCGGCTCTTGGTGGCAGCACAATTGGAATGCACCAGAGCTGTTTCCAAAGTCGTGAGTTCGGCATCCCAGTTGATGTTGACCTGATGGGCATGTGTGCCCAGCTCGGACGCAAGGATCGCAGCCATTGTCGAAATCGAGCTTGCACGGTAAAGCTCAGCAAGGGGGATTGAAACGCCCTGGGACTCTTCGATTGCCGATTTGAGCTTCACCAGCAAATGCGAGTTACCCCCGGCCATGAAAAAGTCCGAGTCGCGAGTCAGAGGTTCCAAGCCCGCATTCTCTCCCAACACCTCATCCCAGAGAAGCTTCAACTGTCCCTCGAGAAGCGAGAACGACCCACTGGCATTTTTCTCTGGCCCGCTGGCGAGATCGGAAACCGAGCCTTGAAGAGCACTCAAGGCCTTGCGGTCGACTTTGCCGTTCGGACTTGTTGGGAGGCGCTCCAGGACAACGGCTTTGGATGGAATCATGTATCTGGGCATGTCGAGATTCCTGACAAGCAAATTGAGCTCGTCGATGGACAGACTCCTCTCTCTTGCAAACACCACAAAAACGGCCAGAAACTCGCGCCCAGACTCGCCCTGGACAGTAGCACACGCGCTCACCAACGAGCCGCCCGAAGCCTGGATGAGTGTGTTTGCCACATCATCCAAGTCAATGCGCAGTCCCCGGAGCTTTACCACGCTGTCTCCGTCGAGGCGGCCCATAAACATGAGTGACCCATCCTCGAGCAATCGGCCTTGATCTCCAGTTTTGTACAAGGAGGTGAGGCCGAGTTCCCGCTCCTCGGAGGTGGCAAAATGGTTGAACACAAACTTCTCTTCGTTGAGCTGAGGCGAGCCAGAATAACCAACCGCCACCCCAAGGCCACCGACATAGATCTCGCCAGTGAGACCTCTGTGAACCGGCCGCCCGGTGGAATCCATGATGAAAATGGAGGTGTTCGCAATGGGTTTTCCAACCGAGAAGAAGTCGTCGAGGGACTGCTTAGGGGAGCGTAGTGCGACCGTTTCAAATGTCGTGGCACAAGAGAGCTCCGTAGGTCCATAGCAGTCCGTAATCACGAGATCGTCTCTTCCAAGTCTTCTGAACTCTTCCTTCAGCTGCTCCGACACGACCTCGCCCCCGAGGCAGGCGTTCGCCCATGAGCTGCTTGCTCCTCGGAGGAACTCATTGCCATACCGCAACCACAGGAGACATTCGGACGGCGTTGCGATCGTAAACGTAACCTTCTCGTCCCGCATCAATTTGGAAATCTGCACGGGATCACCGCGAGCCCCGCGGGGAACTATCACGACCGTCCCCCCACTCGCCAGACCATTGAAAATCTGTGCAATTGACATGTCAAACCCGATCGAGCTTTGTTGGAGGGCGACTTCCTTCTTCAACCCCAGACGCTGAGCTTTAGAGGCCAAGTAGTTGATGATGCCTCTTTGGTGCAGGACAATCCCCTTGGGTACGCCGGTGGAGCCACTGGAATAAAGAAGGAAAGCAGGCGAAGTTGCGGTTGAAATGTTTTCGAATCTGTCAGAAGTTTGATCTTGCGGCACACTGGCCAGGTTGATCACGCTGAAGCGGCCTCCAGGAGCAAGGCTCCGCAGGCGATGGGCTTCTGCTAATGTCTCATCGTCGCAAACAACAACTGAAACCTTGGCGTCATTAAGGACAGCCGCATGTCGGGACTCAGGCAGGCTCATTTCCAGAGGGACATACACACACCCCATGCGAAGTATAGCGAGCATCGATGCAATGATGTCGTTACAAGGCTCCAGCAACACGGCCACGGGGGTTCTTTTGGGGAGGTTTTGGCCGTGCAGCGCGGCTGCAATGTTGTTGGATCTGTGATCAAGCTCTGCATAGGTTAGGCGCTGTTTGAAGTCCACAGTTGCGGTATGGTTGGCGTGCTCTCGGCGAATTGCGTCGAACTTCTCGACGAGCGTGCCTGGCCAGCCAAAGTCCACGATTGGGCCACGGCTGACATCCGGAAAGGGGCTCGCTCCAAACGTTGAAAAGCTCAAGATATCGCTAATCGGGGTCTCTGGAAGGAGAGCAAGTCGCTGCAAGAGGTCGGCGTACATGTCGGAGAGAAGACGGCAGCTTTGGAGAGAGTAAAGGTAGTCCCGCGCAGTCAACTCCACCAAGCATGTCCCGGAGCCACTTTGTGTCATGTTGAACGCAAGATCATAAGGGTTCTGGGCGTCCTGATGCGCGCTGGAGACAAGCTTACATTCTCCGATGGGTACTTCAACCAAAGAAGCAGTTCTGTAGTTGACTGCAACTTGGAACAGAGGGGTGTGACTGGAGGACCTAGGAGCACCGACAGCGTCCAAGATGGTATCAAATGGGACCGCCGAGTTTTCATTGGCGGCAAATGCCTTGGCAGATGTTGACTTGGCCATGTCGGAAAACCGTGCAGCCTGATCCACCCGCAAGCGCAGTGGAAGCAGGTTCAGGAAGAATCCAACTGTGCCTGAGAGCCGCTCATCAGCTCTGTTCCCATCAGTAACGCCAATGCAGATTTCATCGATGTCGAGAAGCTTGCACAAGAGGGCTTGGATCACGGCCAAGTGGAACTGGAATACGGTAATGCGCAAGGATTGGCTGGCACTCTTGATCTTTGCCACCAATTCTGACGACATTTCCTGAGCGTAGGTGTTTCCGTTCCAGTTGCCACAGACCTTGCGTGATTTCACACGCGCAAAAGGGAGCAATGGCAGAATATCGGGCAGCGGATTGTGTTCCCTCTTCCAGAAATTGATCTGCTCGCTGAAGCTCTCTGTGGCCATGTCTTGAATCTCTGCGGCAGCAAAGTCGGAAGACTGCATTGCAATGGGACTGAGGGGCGCCATCCTGTAAGCTTGGTCCAAGTCCCGGAGGAACAATGCATAGCCGATACCGTCTATGAGGATATGGTGGTAGCCGAGGATGAGCGTATGGGAGTCCGCAGAGTGACAGACCAGAGTCGCCCCGATGGCCTGTCCGTGCTCCAGGTCCCAGCTCCGTGTTGTGTAGTCGAGGAAGACGCGCTCGACAACATCCTCATTAGAACCAGTGATGATCTCCAACGAAGCCATGGCCGCCGGAAGTACACCTTGCATCGCTTCGCCGCTCCCCTGCTGGGTAAAGAAACAAGAACGAAGGGATTCGTGTCGAGCCAAGACTTGCTGGAAGGCATCTTGTAGTTTGAGTGGGCGTATGCGGCCTTGAACCTTCAGAGAAATCGTGATGTTGAACGTCGTTCGATCCTCCAGATATTTCCAAAGAAACCACAGTCTCATTTGCGCATGTGACATCTTCTCACACCTGACAAACTCCCTCTCAGCAAGTATTTCGCCAAGACCAAGCGACTGAGTGATGATTACCTCGCTATCAGAAGAGCTTATGGGTAACCCGGATGATGTGTCAGTGTCTGAGATAACAGACGGGCTGCTGTTGGTCAACTCCCCGGTGGTAGAGCTAGCTCTGGTGGTCAAGCCTTTGGGCTTCGATGGCTGTTCTGGTGTGGGTGTGGCAGAGGCCTTTGCGAAGCCATCCTGTTTGCCGGCGGCGTTGGAGATGTTTGAGCGCTCGGCGAAGAACTTGCTTGTGACTAGCGCACAGAGCTCGGAAATCGTATCTCCGCTCAGTATCCTCAGAATGGGGACTTCAATGGCGATTTCCTTGAGGAACCAAGATCTGATCTCGACGGCCAGCAGAGAGTCACACCCGAGATCGACGAGCGCGCTACCCGCCTTCGCGGTTCCGGGAGCAAGCTGAAGCATGCTCTCCAGCTTAGTTACAAACCGAGCTGTGAGTAGTCCGAGTGCTCCTTCGAACGATTCACTGTCTTCCATCTGCTTCCGGATATGGATGTCCTGGGACCCCGCGCTCTCTTGTGCCACGGCCTTGCCCTCTTCGAGTATCATGTGGGAGAAACGAGGGTTGAAGATCCAGGGTGCTTTCCGCTTTGCATCAGGCGAATCCCTCGATGGTTCCATGCCGCAGATAATATCAGCTCTCTCAGACTGAGGGTCGCTGGCGAGGATCGCCTCAGCAAACATGCTATGGACATCTGGCTCCGAAAGAGGTAAATAGAACCTCTTTCGGAGGTGATCCTCAATATGCCGACCCGCTCTCGCAACATACCCAACATCGACCACCATGCCGACATGAACCACGCTTGCAGGGAGACCCTTCAGTCTGCGTTGAGCGGCCAGACCACTCATAAACATGTTTGCAGCGTGATAGTTCGACTGGCCTGCGTTTCCAGTGACGGTACCGACGGAGGAGAAGAGAATGAAGAAGTCTAGAGCTGAGTCGGTATCGGAGAAGCACCTGTCAAGGTTCTTTGTGCCTTCAACCTTTGCCTGAAAAGGAATCCTCAACTCCTCGACAGTCATGTCGATAAATAGCCTATCCGAGAGCAGCAAGGCAGCATTGCACACCCCACCAATGGGCGGCATTGTGTTCTTGATCTTGTCGACAACCGAGCGAACTGTCACCATGTCAGACACATCCATGGAGTAGACGTGAATCTCTGCTCCGTAGTGTGCCATTTCCTCAAGCCACTCCTTGCTGATGCTGGGGTTTCTGCTTGTGAGAACGAGATGACGCGCGCCATTCACAATCAAGTATTGACATATGGATAGACCAAGTTCACTGGTCATTCCAACCATCAAATATGTCTTATGTGAATGAACAAGCTGGGAGGTGTCCAACGGCTTTATTTCCACAGACAACTGACGGGCTCCGATCCAGTTAATCACATTCGGGTATGCCGCGAGGGATGGTGAAGAATCAGCCAAGTCACGAACGGGAATGACCTGAAGTCCACCACCGACTGGATCCACGCCCGTGGTGACGTGTTCAAACGCGGACTGTAGCTGCGCGACTGAGTCGAATGAGAGCACATCATGGCTACGGACAGTGTATGTTTGCGGCAGCCGTGCCTGCACTCCTGCGTCGCCAATCAAATCAACGAACTGGCCGGAGATCGTCGGGAGAAGTTGCTTGACGGAGTGTGCGGTGGCGTTTGGGTGAATCTTGAGCCAATGGCTTGGGAGATCATCGCGACTACCGTTCGAGGAAAAGGATAAGTTATAGTTGTGCCCCCTTGACTTCACGTTCTTCTCCAGTGCCCGCGCAAGGCCCGGATCAGCCCCGTAGACAACAAGGGTTGTAGAACTGCCGCTCTGGAGGCTAGACAGCACAGCTGAGGCAATCAACTGTCTTGCAACTGCGACCGTAAGCCCCGCCCCATCGGTGATGGTCGTCTCTGACTGTGGCAGAGAGAACAACTTGCTCATCGGTACAAGATGTAGCGATGAGACATGCGACTCGGAAAATGCCATGGCCTTCTGGTTTGTACCAGTAATGACACCTAGGCATAGAACCTTTCGACAACAGATATCCGGGTGCAATGAAATTGAGTAGTGGACCTCGATTGAGACAGTTGCTGTGGGAGAACTGCTGGAATTTTGGTGCTGCGGTACCGGTTTTTCACAGAGCAGCAGCGACGTGCTTCCGGCTTGAAGCTCGACGCATGATACCTCTGCATCTACCTCTTGTGTGATCCTTCGTCTCGCTGCATTTATTCGGTTGTTTGCCGGTAAGTCCAAGACGACCCGAGGAACCAGGATGGATTGTCCGTCATAGAAGAGCTCGGGCTCTGTGGTCCAAAGCATCTTCGTGGTTGAGCCCTCGGCTCGAGCGGCCAACAGAAGCCTGAGGAAAACCTCCGCCAACACTTGTGGTTTCAACTGGCCCTTCTTTTTGACGTCCAAGAACTGTAAGTTCAGCTGAGGGAGCTCTTCTCCAAGCGCGCGCCCAAGGCCGACGGTCATGTTCGACAAAGGCTCGCCGCCCAACCGGCCCTCTGTGACCCAAAGAAGATTTGCGGCACCACCAAACAGGGTTTGAAGGGCGCGCAATCTGGTAGGGGTCATCTCTTCTGTAAAGATTGGCTTGTCCAACTCAGCGACGCATATGACAGAAACGCCTGGCGGGACATGGAAACCTTCGATATGGTCAATGCTGTCAACAGCGATGGTGTTACTGCGACCAAATGGCAGTTGCCTCCGCAGCTGTGCCAGGAGCTTAGACATTGCGAGTGTCTTTCCACCCACGATCAGGAGGGATTGCCCGCCGACTCCAGTCCAGGAAAAGGGATCTCGAATGAGGCGGAAGTCATCGTCCAAGGCCTGGCTCACGATAACTGAGCACGAATGACTGGCCGGATCGCGATTGTCAAGGGCGCTAATGTCAATCCCAGAGAACCCGGTTTCGTGCAGCAGCTCATCCCATTGAATCAGAGTACTGCCGGGACCAGTGGTTCGCCCATCCTCAACTCCAAGCCACCAGCCCGGTAGTCCACCCATTAGTAAGAGAAATCGAAGCAGATTTCCCGTGACTTCCCCAAGGACGAGATAGCCACCGGGCTTCAGGAGAGTTCGCGTGTTTCTGAGGGTGTCTTTCAACCTCCTCGTTGCGTGCAAAACATTCGATGCCACAACAAGGTCATAGGCGTGCTCCTCGTAGCCAGTCTCGACTGGAGAGTTTTCCACGTTGAGAATCTTGAAATTGATCTTGTCGCGATGATCGGAGAACTTCTCAGCGGCCTTTTCAAAAAACCCAGTCGAAATATCGGTGTAGGTATAGGAAGAGTAGGTGTTGCCGATGACGTCGAGCACTTTGCGAGTGGTGCCGCCGGTTCCGGCCCCGATCTCGAGAATGTTCATTCGTGGGTACTTGTGAGAAATGTGGGATATCACCTGAGAGATGAAATGGTTTATGAAAGGGAAGCCGATTCCCTCCATATACAGGCGATCCAGCATGTTGTCTTCGATCATGTGCTGGAGAAGCTCGGTCTCTCCTCGCATCACGTCGATGAGGTTTTCTCCGATAGCCCGACCGAGACAGAGATCGATCTGTCCTGGGAACTTGTCAATGAGGGCTTGAATGTCCTCTTTAGTATCATACAGCCAGCTGGCTTTGGCGGTGGGGTGAAGTCCATCCTTGATTTGCGAGATCCGGGATCGAATGACCTCAAGAAACTGCTGGTGGTGAGGCTTCATCCCACTCACTTCCTCGCTCCTAATCTCGGCAGAGACGTTGCAGAAGTAGTAGAGGGCTACCCTATCGATAGCTTCCACGAGGCCGATATTGTCATCCGGCGCGGATTCTACAAGAGCCGAGAGCTCCTCCGAGCCGTCCGTGTAGCCGCCAAGGATGTCAGACTTCCAGACGGTCTTAGTGAAGAGCAGTCGATCATTCGAAGTCTTGGGCTCGGTAAACGAGTTGAGAACCATGCCCTCGATCTGGATACCACAATGGCCACTGTCGTTGGAATCGTGCGTGAAGAAATGGAGATCGCCCCGCAAGACCTTTGCCGAACCATACGTGATGAAGGCCTCGACTTCGATCCTGGCCCCATCGGGACATCGATAGTTGACATTGGGGTCGAAGATAAAACGCTCGAATTCAACTGGCAAATATGGAGCCCAAATTTGGTCGCTTGTGGGGGAGCCGTATGCAATGAACATGGATTGGAAGCCACTGTCAAGAAATCCGGGGTGAGGCACATTGCCGAACTCCATATCAACATCCGGCCAGAGACACCAGGCTCTGGCATGACGCAGGCTTCTTTCCGCTGCCGCAATTCCGCGAAAATGGTCCTGGTAGTTGAGCCCAAGGGCTGTGACAGATTCGTAGAATGCATCCACATCCACAGGTCGAAGCTTGTGCCTCTTTGGAGGCCGCATGGGCAGCTGGTTGCCTGAAAAAGGGCCGAGATGAATCAGCACCTTGCCGGAGCAAGTACGGCCCAAGTCTCCTGCAACCTCGTCGGTGGAGATTTGGCACGTTATGTCGGTTTCAATGACAATGGTGCCAGCCTTGCTCGAAGGCTGATCTGCAGATTTAGACATAGAGAAAATGATCTCTACGCCGGCAGTATTGTCTTCCACAACGAGGGCACGTGTTAACTTCAGGTTTTGGATTTCGATAGAGCGAATACTCTTCCCCTTAGCAAAGGCCATGGCGGCCTCTAGTGCCATTGTCAGATAGCCAGCGGCGGGAAAGATGGCTTGTCCTTGAAATTGGTGGCCCCTTAGCCAAGGGATATCAGCAAGCCGAAAAATGTTGCGCCATCGCATTTCCGTATCCGAGTCGTCCGGCACTCGTCGACCCAGAAGCTGGTGGGGTGGTGATCCATCTCCAAGCCGGTACCTCCGAGAAATGCGCGACTCTCTCCAATGCGACTTCTCGTGGTCCCAGGCGTAGGAAGGGAGGCCCTTGATCAGTTTGGGGACCGGGGTCTCCATGATTTGGAATGATTTTCTGTATCCATCAAAGTCAATGGAGGAGGGACCGAGATGCTCCCAGATCCGGCCAACAGACTCCGAGAAAATTCTCCAGTCGTCCTGATTACGACTCATCAAGCCGAAATACGGCACCGAAGTTCCCAGAGAAGAGTGAAAGGTTTGACTTGCAGGCCCTTGAAGAGCAGGGTGGCATCCTACTTCGAGGGCCAGGTCAAACGGACCACCGTTCCAGAGTGAAGTCTGAAGGGCTTGGGAAAATAGCACTGGCTGAGCCATGTTTTGAACCCAGTATGCACCGCGGAGTGACTGAAGATCGCCGTCAAGGAGATCCACGTCGCCGCGAACGCTTGATATCCAGGTACAGTCCGGAATTGGGGGGTTGACTGTGATGTTGCACCTCTCCAAGGCCTCTAGATACGGGTTGGTACATGGTGCCATGTGATGTGAGTGGTAGGCAGTGTCGACGCGCAGCACTCGCGCAAATATCTTATGAGTGTCGAAATGCAACTTAGCTGCCTCGATGACGTCTGCGTCGCCGGATATTGTGACACTAGATGGCGAGTTGCTAGCAGCAGCGTTAATGCGGCCGACATAGGGCTCTTCGCCGCAAAAAGCAACAGCGGCGTCGTAGGGGATAGCAACTGCTATCATAGATCCTGACTGGCCCTGAGAACCTTGTGCGAGCCGTGAATATAGACCACGATAATATGCAATGCGCATCGCATCATCAGCTGATATGATGCCAGCAGCGTATGCAGCCGCGATTTCGCCGGAGGAATGGCCCACAACAGCTCCAAGCTTGATTCCCGATGCATAGAGAAGTTTGACGAGACCAATCTGAACGGCGGTGCAAAGTGGCTGGGAAAGAGCTGCCTCAGAAATCCGGGAATCTCCTGAGGCAGCGAGCAGCTCGCTTACGAGCGACCAAGAGGGGCCATCGGGAAGGGAGCTGAGATTGCATTCGCATGCCTCGAGCGTGTCACGGAATAGCTTGCAAGATTGGAGGAGCCTCGCTCCCATTGTAGGCCACTGCGCCCCCTGGCCGGTGAAGATTCCAAGGATACTGGGCAGCTCCGGAGGCTGTGAGATGAGACGGGCGTTGAGACCAGCTGGTGTATGTCCACCCTCGACATCAGCAATATGTTGCTTGATGGATTCGATGAGATGTTTGCGAGTGGCCCCAGAGAACGCCTTCTTAAATGGAAAGTCACTTCTTCGGGATTGAAGAGACCATGCCAGATCAGGAAGGTTCAACTGGCTATGAGTTTCGAGGTACTCCAACAACCTTTTGGCGGAAGTCAGGAGTGACGTTTCTGTCTGCGCGGAGATCAGAAATGGGCCGGCAAAGTCCAGTTGAACGTCGGGAGATGTTAATGATTGGATTGCTGGCTCAAAGCTTTCCAAAATTGCATGAGCATTCGTGCCACCGAAGCCAAAGCTGTTAACACTGGCACGCAGGGGACCTGTATAGACAGAAGGCCAAGGAACGGCCTCAGTGGGGATTTCCAGATGTTCATAGAAAGGCGTAATGGCGGGGTTGAGGTCCTTGAAGTGCATATTGGGGGCTATGGTTCGGTTCTGGATTGAGAGCGATGCCTTGAGAATGCCGGCAATACCTGCGCAGCCCTCCAAATGGCCGATGACTGTCTTGATCGAGCCGACGAGGAGCTTGGCATTACTGCTAGCTGTTCCGTCTGGAAAGAACGCGTCGTGGATGGCCTGGGCCTCGACTGGGTCACCAGCTGATGTGCCCGTCCCATGGCTTTCGAAGAATTGAGGTCGGTCAGCAACAGGATCAAGGCCGGAGTCCAGATAAGCTTTACGGATCAGTGCTGTCTGCGCAGACGGGCTGGGCATGGTGATACCCTTTGTCCGGCCGTCCGAGTTGACAGCAGTATGCCGAATGACGGACTCAATGTGGTCTCCGTCGTGCAGAGCCTGTGAAAGGGTCTTGAGAATAAGGGATGCGGCACCTTCACCACGAGCGTACCCGTTCGCCGAGCTGTCCCACATGCGAGAGCGAGAGTCCTTGGACAGCATATGAAGACTGCTCTCGGCCTCAAACATGACGGGATCTAGGATGATGTTGGAGCCAGCCACAATGGCTGAGTCGCACTCTCCGTTCCTGAGACTCTGCACTGCCAAGTGCAAACAGACAAGAGATGAAGAGCATGCAGTGTCCACTGTCATTGAGGGACCTTTGAGGTTAAAGACATACGAAATCCCTAGCCAGACTCGTCAGCATATCCCCAGTGAAAGAGAGAATGGTGTAGAGAATTGCCCGCTTACGATTCGCCAGAATACTACGGTTTGTTCCCGTGGCATTATAACGCGGCAGGGTCTCGGGGTCCCGGACCTGAATGTCGTAGTAGTCGTTGGTCATGGATCCAACGAATACAGCAGTCGGAGTGCCGCTAATGGCCCGTAACGGGTGCCCGGCGGCCTCGAGAGATTCGTACACGGTTTCGAGAAGAAGTCGCTGCTGCGGGTCCATCCCCGAGGCCTCGAGGGGGCTGATGTTGAAGAAGGCAGCATCGAAGAGGGTGGGGTCCTCTTCGAGAATGTATGCCTTGCTCTCGACGTCGGTCCTGCCAGCCTGCTCGCCATTCTCACTGTAGAGGGCCGACAAGTTGGGGCGAACGCCAGATGAGTCGAAGTCCTTGAGCACATCCCTAGGCTCGCGGAGTAGCTCCCAAAGCTTGCTCGGGGAGCTTGCACCACCGGGAAAACGGCAGGCGGATCCGACAATGGCGATTGGCCCTTGAATTAGAGCCATATTTGGCGAGAAAATTTCAAAAGGAAACGAAATGATGGTGAATATCTGTGCCTAGCAAGGTGTTGAGAATCGTGTGCCCTTTTGGAAAGTCGATGCGTGTGAACAAGAGCTTAGTCCCGGTAGTAACAATGTCTGGATGTTGCCGCTGGTCTCGTGGAAGGGCACATAGTCTTAAGGAAGCTTGAAAAACACGAATGAGATGTATGTAGTTGGTACTTGTAAACGCCTTTTTTTTATCATCTTTTCTTTCTGGCACCACGACCTTGCATCAGCTTCCACGGGCAAACAAAACCCAGTCCTGGCGTTTCTCGCCTTGACGTGCCTAACCCCGCAGTGCTTGACAGCGACAGCATCCTTCACTTGAGCCTCGGCCCGCGCATTCACATACGCGCCATTCGGTCGGCCGAGAAGGGTGTAGAAGAAAGTACATTGTCCGAAGGCCGCCCAGAGGCCGTAGTGACAACTTCAAGACAGGTGCAGCTTAATTGGTGTTGGTCGGCTCGGCTTACCGTAACCCCAACTCGGGCGCGACTGGCAAGGCCATCTTGGCTCATCGAGGCGCGGTCGAGCGGGCGAATGCCATGAAAGAGACGGACAGCCCTCGGTCTTTTCTGGGCGAAGAAGGAAAAAACAGTTGTACCAGCTTCATGGGAGGCAGAACTAGTGGCATCACAGAGACTAACTGTGGTTTTTCTTATAAGGACCAGACGGAACGTCGTGGGTGTCCCAGACAGAAGAGAAAGAACGAAATTGTTGCCTTTAAACTACACCGAAGCTGTTGGTCGACACGCTGATCCACTAGACCGCAATGACTCTCCTTCCGACCAAACAGAGGGCGCTAAAGATTGTTCGGGCAGGCGATGTCGAGGTAGTCGAAGACTCGGCCATCCCGCGCATCGAGGCCGACGAGGTCCTAGTGCGCGTTCGGTCGGTGGCTGTCAACCCGGCTGATGCAAAGGCGTCGGACCTGTCGCCCACAGTGGGCGCCACTGCCGGCTGCGATTTTGCCGGCGAGGTCGTTTTGGTGGGCACGTCTGTGAGGAAACAGTTGTCGGCGGGTGACCGTGTCTGCGGGCCCGTTTTTGGCAACAACCCTCTCCGCCTCGAGAATGGTGCATTTGCCGAATACGTGGCGGCCGCCGGCGATCTCGTGTTCAAAATTCCTCCAAACATGGATTTTGACCAGGCGGCCACGCTGCCATGCGGGCTGGCGACAGTGGGACTAGCGCTGTACCAATCGCTGAAGGTCCCGTTGCCGTCGCTGTCGTCAACGATGATAGAGAATTCGGAAGATGGCGATCAGCAAGGGGCCAGGCAGCAGAAGCAACAGTATATTCTCGTGCATGGAGGTGCAACCGCGACGGGCGTTCTTGCCATTCAGGTGGCAATTCGGTCAGTGCCCCACCCTTCCCCCACCTTCTATTCACTGTCCGTTCTGCTTGGTTCAGGTGATGCCTGGACGGACCCCTCGCCCGCCCTAATCTCCAATTCGATTTGACCATCAATCCACCTACTGTACCCTCAAAAACCCAGCAAACAGCCCAGTCAATGCATCCGAGGTGCAATTGAACGGGCCGCACGCACGGCCCGAAGATGACCACTAACACAAGGACACCATCCATTCTAGCTCTGGACTGCTTCCCATCGCAACATGCTCGCCCGCGCGGTCTGACTGGATCAAGTCGCTCGGCGCTGTTGCGACCTTCGACTACCGCTCGCCGACAGTGGGAATCGACATTCGGTCCCTGACGCGCGACTCGCTGACCTTTGCTCTGGACTGCATCACCACAACGTCGTCCATGGCTATGTGCTACGAGGCCCTTGCCAGCTCCGGCGGCAGTTACGTGTCGCTTGACCCATTCCCCATCCGCTCACACACCAGGCGCAGTGTGCGACCGTCGTGGGTCTTTGGTCTGACCATGTTTGGTACGCCTGTTCAGTGGCAGAGACCCTTCAATGCAGAGGCGAGGCCAAAAGACAGGGCCTTTTCCGAGCAGTGGTTCCTGATGGCGCAGGAACTGCTCAATGATGGATTGATCAAGACATGCAAATACGAGGTCCGCCAGGGTGGCTTGTCGGCCGTCGCGGGTGGGATCGATGAGGTGCGGAAGGGCCTGGTCTCAGGGAAGAAGCTTGTCTATCAGATCTAATTTCGAATCTTGGATTCTTCGGCGGACGCAATATCATCTTCAATCACTTTACACTACTTAAAATATGTAGTGGCCATGGTACGTTAGTAACGTTAACCCGCCGTGTTAATTGGGCACAACATCTCGAGCCTCTGTATCCCACACTTAGACTGCGGTTTTGGGTGCTGATTTGAGCCGCAATCCCTAACTTATCGACTAACCCGCCATTATTTCAAGTGCTCTCTCCAATGCTTAGGTACGTATCCCGCGAGGCCCGAGCCTCGGCCAGCAATCATCGGCATATTATTCGGTATGGCATTTCTGAGAAGTGTTCACGGCTTTCTAGTACCTGGGTACATGCTCATCCCCTGTAAGATGGGATATTCGGGTTAGTATGGCCGTTGTCGTGGGTGAACTGTTTCGCCGATTCCATGTACTGAGCCTCAGCCGTGCTCCGGTAATTTTCTGACGATGGTACAGTACAGTAGGAACGCAGCGATTGGGAACAAGGACTCGTAGTCATCAGCCCTCTGTCTCCGCTGTTATGTCCGACTGAGGCCGTCGCCCCGGTCCCGCGTCTCGGTCCTCGACCCGGTCATTGTCTCCGTTATGGGATACGCTAACCCATGTTGTCGCTCTGTGGCTTATTCCGGGCCCGTCACCTACAGCTCGGACCGAGTGTCTTATGTCCGGCCACTCGGCCCCCACAAATCCAAGGATGCATACTTGTTTCTCCATCCACGCTCATCCCCTCAACCTCCTTTTCACCTGCTAGCTTAAGTTGGTCGAAGATCTAATATTGCTAGGCTGTGCTATCTTCGCCGGCTTCAACCTCAAAACTTGAAACCCCTGAATTCATCACATTCAAGCAACTGTCAACTCCGTTGTTTGGAGACTTCGATCGGTTGTATCGGTGTTTTGTGACTCCAAGACCACCATCCACGATAATGGAAAACATTTCAGCTCAGGCAATTGGAATCCTGCGGCGATCGGTTCTAGCTTTTTTTGGTATTTGCTCGCAGCATGCCATTCTACTAGCAGGAGGAATCATTCTCTTGTCCAGTATCAGGTATTTTCTTCGCCTGTCGAAACAAGACGGTTTCTACCTTTGCAACGACGCTGGTAAACATATCACGGTGCTTCCCCTGGATACACGAACCTTGCGATTCAGCAACGGAGCAGACATATCTGCCCAGGGAAAAGCACTTGCAGGAGATGAACCTTACATGATCATCAATGCCGATCACAACGACCTCGTGCTTGTGACGCCTGAACATTTGAGGGAGTTCATGGCAAAGGATGGCAAAGGTCAGTCACCCTATTGCCGTTTCAGGTGGAAAACACCTCAACTACTTGCAGCATCTTTGGGCAACAAGGTTGAAAGCCTGCACCGCAATTTTAACAAACATTTCAGACCACACAAAACCGCATGGAGGCGGCCTCGGCGACTACGCCTGGCGCCTGCTCGGCCGCTGCGTGGGCCAGCAAAGCGGTGAAAAGTGGAAAACGATGCGCTCGCATTTTGATCCCGAGTTCTCGCACCAGAAAGCTCTGCAAGCAGAGCCTATCTTCCACAAACACATCCAAGAGTGGTTGGCGTCCTTGGCAACCACGAAGACTCGGACGACAAATACGTTCGTATTGGACGCCTTGACAATATGCCGTGACGTTTCCTTCCGGCTTCTTGCAATCATGTCTTATGGTGAGGTGATGGATGAAGAGGTAAGGACCGTAATAATTCAATAATGGTCTACTCTACCTGTTAGATATCGGGCAATATCCCCCGACGCTGATTCAATTGGTTCTTGAAGACATTCCTGAGACTGAACGACCTCACCAACTTGCATAGACAGATCATGGGCACTTTAGTCTTCAACACCCGTGTTATGTCCAAACTCTACAATATCCTCCCGACCAAACAAATGCGCCAGCTGGTCACATTTAACCATCTCTGGAAGCAGTTTAATCTTGCTCTTATCCACAGAGCAAGAAAGGTTCGGGGGCCCAAATACGTCCGTCATGCGCCGCAATCATTCGGATGTAACTGACAAAAACGAACCAACAGGAGGGCCTCGACTGCCCCGTGGAGCGAATATACGCAGGGGTTGAGCAAGGAGACATGGATCTTCAGGAGGCAAGCTTGCGCACTTCACCCTACTTGAAATGCTGCAGCACAGTCCAAGAAAACTAATATGCCTCATCACCCCAGTTCCTTCAATCTCTTGACGAGATGCTTTATACAAACATTGATATTACATATGTCCTCCCCCTCTCTCTCGGTGCCACCCAGCCCAGCTAACACACCTTCCACTGGCTTGGTTGTGGCCTGTCTCCTCACCAAGCTTGCCGCCAACCCAGATGTCCAAGTTCGACTTCGTGCCGAGATTTTAGCAGAGAAAAAAGTCCTCGGCTTCTCCGCATTCACGTACGCGACCAAACAGGAGACGCTCCTCAACTATGTAACCCTCGAGGCCGTCCGTCTCAACCCTGCCCTGCGTAAGTTGGTCCAGACATTCATCAGTATCCTCAGATTCTCATTCCCATCCAACGGCCCGGCTCACACACGTTCAAACCACAGACTTTTCACCGGCCTCCTGCACCGCCGAAGACAAGATCATCGGCGGCTACCGTATCCCAGCCAAGACGACATGCGTAGCCGACTGCTGGCGCATCAACACTCACCGCGGGTCATGGGGGGCCGACGCTGAGACATTCCGACCCGAGCGCTTCGCTAACCTCCCACCGGCCAACTATCGCTACTCCTTCATTCGATGGGGCGTCGGCTCCAACCGGTGCCTGGGCAAGAACATGGCCGACCTGCTACTCAAGATGACGGCCATGGAAGTGCTCGAGCGCTACGAGCTGCGCGTACCGGCAGCCAAGATGGAGGCGGTCGATGACCGAGATACCATAACAAATAAGCTAGAGGGCGGCATTGAGTTTGTTAAGCTTTGACACACAGGGTATATGGGTGGTCGATTGATTGTTCATATGATTGTTCATATCATGACCCGGTCGTTCGTTCAGCCACACAAGAACAGGCACAGGTCACTGTAACTTCAGCTCAAAGAAATTCAAGATGACCATTGATTTTTCTTTGATTCTACATCATCTCATTTATTCTAGGAGAAAAACTTGCTTCTTTGTTTACTCCCCTCCCCCTTTTCTCCTTTCCCCGTGCCCATCCCATTAACCACAAAACCCCAACCAACATGCTCCCCAACCATGAAAACCTTTCCCTGCCCTTGCCCCTTTCCCCCTTCCCCAGCCCTCACAATACCTTCTGCGCAATCCTAAACGTAGCAGGCTGCTTAAGCAGCGGCCCCAAATGCGGCACCTCGTCCGCGACAGCCGCGACCCTCGTAACCTGATACCCAAGCCGGAAATACCACTCAGCCAGCCTCTCCTTGAACGCGTGCCGCCAGCCCTCCGGCATAAGAAAACTCAACTCCATGACTTTCGCCCCGCGCGCCCTCGCCCAGTCCTCAGCGAAGCGCACAAGCGCGCTGCCCAGCCCAGAGCCGCGATACGCCGGGTCGCACAGCAGTAAACCGAAATACCCTGTCGTGGGGTCGAGCATCTTGACCACGACGCAGCCCATCAGGTCGGCGGCGTCGGTTTGAGAGGATTCAGGGCGCCAGGCGAGTGCCAGCTGGCCCGCGAGGATGAAGCTGCGCAGCTCGTCGACCGAGGACCGGCCGTCGTTGCCGGGCTGGCGCTCGTGCCAGAAGCCGCCGTGCGCGCTGTCGATGGTGTAGTAGACGAGGTTGATTACGTCTTTGAGGTGCGTGAGCAGGGCTGTGTTGTCTGCGAGTGCTGCCGGCGCCATGGCGATTGTTGTCCGGGCCGCCGCGCCCGGGATGGTTGGGGGCGTCACCTCGCTGACGGTGATTTCGTCAACGGACTTTTCGCATGCCGCATCTTGGCTGGTGAGGGGGACATTGTTTATGGTTGGTAAGGACGGCATTTTGGAGGATCTTGGTTGCCTGTGTTGAAGTTTTTTTTTTTTTCCTCTTCGCCGGAGATCGGATGGATTGACGGGTCTCTTCGGCTTAAGGGGGTTTCAGGGGTAAACCATTCTGTTCTACGGTGGAAACGATGGGTATTATAACCTAGCGATGGGGTCAACGACAGGGAACAGTATCCTCCGAGTGTGGGGCTTCCACAATCCGTCCGACTTGACACGATATGACATCTTGCGCCCTTGTCATGACGACTGCAGGATCAAGCCAGTCAACGGTTACCAACGACAATTATCTCAGTAATCAAATATTAAGAGAACAAGGGCTACATACGGCAAGGTGGCATGCACTTGCAACTTATGAGTGCGTGGATTATGATTAGATCCCAAGGCAGATGATACTAAGCTTTTCCATTGAACCCCGAACGCAGGTAGTGAAGCCGTAGCCCAGCATCAAAACACTATTAACCCGAGATGCAAAATGCCAAGTTGTGCTCGATCCCATAAGTCAGGCTGCGACCAAATTTGAATTCGACTCAATTAACGCCTGGTGCTTTGGGTCCTCGTTCGAGTTAATCCGGGTATTCAATCCAGGGCATTAATTAATTTAGGTAGGTAATTAGTGCATTGCAGTTATTGTCAATGCATGTGAGACTTGCAACTTCCCACGATTTTTAAGTGCCAGTTTTTTGAAAATGTAAAATTAACAAGATATTCATTTAAGAGAGGTCTATCTTTTAGTTATATACATGTTTTTCCTTCTTACTCGATGGCGGGCATACTTTTAAATCGACAATCCAACAGCTCGGAGCTCCCTTACACAATTGCAAACAACCTGAAGTTCTTCCAGGTTTGCTGCAGAGCACTCCGCACGGCTGGTAGGTGGCCATAGTACGCATCTGGTTCTTTAGTTTTTACTCGCCAATCTTTGGCATTCGCACGGCCAGTTGTATTTTATAGGGACACTATCAGCCTCCTGCTCGTCCCGCGGCGCATCCTCGCAATCGACGCGTAAGGAGGAGTTGAGTGGATTCTCGACTAGAACACTGATGCTGCTTACATGGCATAGATCCGGGCAAGTCCGAGAGGACTGGACGTTGCGCAACATCGAAACTCAAACTCAACACGATGCGTGTATGGAAACAAGCTCTAGGCACGTGAGACCGAGTCAATTCACAGAGAAAGGGAGCGGCTGGCGTCTGGATTTCTCACAAGTATACATAGGTTGTTAGGTACTAGGTAGTTAGGTGGGTGGGTAGGTACATGTAGGTATCTAGCAAGCCTTGACTATCACATCCGACATCAGTTACTTGCTACGGTACCTAGGTATTTATACAGCACCCCGCTCCCAGCATGTGGCAATCCCAGCGTATCAATCGCCTCAAGCTATCCCCCGCGCCCCAGATTTGTATGCATCCCGTCCAGTAATGATCCAGCCTTCCATCATTCCCCAAAGGCCGCGTGGAAACATGCAGAGGTGAATCCCATGATTAGCGGCGTGGGATTGAAACGGCTCAAATCATCGCATCCTTGGACTTGTTGTCGTCGCGTCTCTTCTTGGAGTTCACGGCGGCCTGCTTCGTAAGCTCGGCCATCTCCTTCTCCTTCTTGTTGGCCTCGCGGCGCTTCTTGGAATCGTTGGCCGCGTCCGTCATCCGCTTGGCCTCCTCGTCAGTTGCGAGTTTGAAGATGTCGGCCATTTTTGACTGCACGGTGCACATCTTGTTAGAAAACTCGGAACACACGTGAGAACCTTTGGAATAATGGAGGAGGCCTACCGGGTGAGGTGGTGTTTTTAATGTTTGGATGACTGACAGATGTTGGAAAAGTTGTTGGGCGGGGAACGGCTTGATGCTGAGAAGGCCGGTCTGGTAGGGGACAAGTTGAAGTGGTCTTGGATGATCTTTGAGTGGCTTGGGAATTCTTGGGGTGCTTTGGATTGCTGGTTTGTGTCTGTTTGAGAGAAGGCTAATGTGCAGGAGTCTTGAGATCTTATATAGATGACTTTGAACAAAACATTGACAACACCAACTCTCAGATGCTATTCCTGTTACAACAGCACATGTTGCTGCTCCCCTGCTAGCTTGGCAAACTCGTGATTCAGTCTGTTGATGGCCAGTGTTCCTCCTTCATCAACGTAATGCTGCCGCCGGCTTTCCTGGCCCCGTAAGGCCATGGCCGACCTTCTTGATCGTTCGCCGCCGAGTTATCGTCGCGTTAGTATTAACTCTTTCACCAGTCAATATCCACTTTCTGGGGTACAAGGAAACCCTTGAAAAGTGCTGTTGGATCTCTTGTCTCTCTTTTAGGCACGTTGACCGTCGATCATCCAACAATCAACAGAAAGACAAGGGCCTTCTCGGTGAAGACCCCTCTTGGTTGGCTCGGATTGTCAGACTATCGACGCTCAGTTCTCGCCTTGTGGAGCGAAGTGAAACTATCTCCAGACTCATCATACGCTAGCTCGTGATGAATATCACAAAGAGGCAGTCGTGGCAGTGTCTTGGGGGAACCCCGTGAATCGACTAGCGCTTTTCTGGTGATCTCAACCACTCTGTCGGGACGGTCTGGCCTATTGGCACGCTTTCTTAACCGCCCGCACAAACTGAGCACCCTTTGATGCTAAACATCAACAGGCTTCGCATAGGTGAACCGACCTGTCGGGACGCACTAAACCGGGATTACAACGCCAATTTGCGTTGACCACACTCAGATGATCTCGTTTGAAGCCATCTGCGTAACTGAAGCCGGGCTAGGGATGGGCGGGGTTTTGACGTTGATCACCAACATCTTGTTCGATGTAACCATGTCGATCAGGCGATGCGAGAGTGCGGGCATTCTAAATGCGGATTGTGTTTCGAAGAAAGCCGACGTGCGGCGCCGTACCTGAGATTCCCGTCGAGCGAGATGGAGGGGTAGGCTGACCAACGGCTCAGATCGGGTACCTTCCAGGTTTCGTTGAACACTGTTCTACTGTGGACGTAGGTGCCCGGGTTTCTTTCTCCTTCGTACCTAGCCCGGGGGACCTGCACCTCCATACCTGATTAGCACAATGGAAACTCAAACGCCAAAACACGGAATGCCTATCAAAGAACACCCTGATTGCAAGTTCGGCATTCCTAAGCAGCGCTGTCGACAAAGTTAGTATCCACGCGTCCTCATCCCTTATTAGGTTCGATTGACGCAAATCGGCGTCAAGCGGCGGCGGGCCAAAAGCCAGTCCCTCAGGTAGGCACAGTACCTTGAGAATTAACCCCTGGCAGCGGAAGGTGTGACATTGTTTGTCCAGGGTGTGCTGAGTGACTGGCTGGCTGTTAGGTATGTACCTGTACCTAACCCGCATACTGTAGGTGTTGATATCTGGGGTGTTGGCGCGGTCGCAATTACGCGCTCGAAACCGAGGTGGCAGGGCTTTGGTACCAGGCACTGTACTGGTTGGTGGGTTTAGCGGCCTCAGGGGGTCTCCAACACCTTTTTTAGAGCCAACATTCCCCCCTTACCGCCCGCTATGCTAATGCCATGATATCCGTGTTCGAATTGTCTTTCATCTCCTTCACCTTTGTAGAAGCCACAAACACGTTCTTCGAGATACTCGTTATTTTCCCCTCTTCTCGAAAGACTCCCTCATTTATTCCTCATTGTAGACGAGAATGGCTACCAAAAAGGCACGAAGGGTTCACATGTTCAAGGATGATTTGGCATGGGAGAAGAGCGACGAGGAGTTCGAGGCATGGGTCGACACCATTCACACGCCTGAGACTTATCGCGCAATCGGCAACATGATTCTGAAGTACAAGCCTGGCGAAGCCGAGTTGCTCCACATGGGCATCAAGGGAGGCTATAACGTCCTTTACCGTCTCGAATACAAGGATGGCACATCCGTGGCGATGCGTCTTCCGCTCAAAGGTTCGTTTGACGGTCTCAAATGGAGGAGGGTGTTGATACCTGTACTGACCGATATAAATAGGGGGTGTGAAGTTCCCCGAGGAGAAGGTTCGTTACGAGGTTGCGACCATGCGGTACATCAGCCAGAACACCACCATTCCCGTTCCACACGTCTATCACTATGGCTCGGCTGCCGAAAACCCAACTGGCCTGGGACCTTTCATTATCATGGATTATGTTGAGCATGACCAGACCATGTCGGCGGCAATGAACGACCCAGACGTTGGCGACAGCAACGGCGGGTACCACGAGCTTGACCCCAACATCGGCAAGGAAAAGCTGGAGTTTTGCTACAGGCAGATGGCCGACGTACTTCTCCAGCTGTCAAGGCTCAAATTCCCCCGCATTGGATCTCTGGACTACGACGACCAGGGCAAAATATCTGTTGTGGGACGCCCCCTGACGCAGAACATGAACTTCATGGTCGAACTGGGAAGCGTCTTGCCGGAGCTCTTGCCGACAAAGACATACTCCAACGCTGACGACTGGTATTCGGCCTTGGCTGATATGCACCTGGCCCAGTTGACATTCCAGCACAACGACGCCGTGGAAGATGAGGATGATGCGCGAGACAAGTACGTCGCCCGCCAGCTATTTCGACACCTTGCGGCTGAAAGGCGTTTAACCCGCCAACTGGGCTCCGAAGAGGACGACCCAAGCGACGACTGCACCATTTTCTGTGAGGATCTTCGTCCGTCCAACGTCTTGGTCGACAAGGACCTTCGCATCGTTGGCGTAATCGACTGGGAGTTTGCTTATGTAGCGCCAGCCCAATTCGCGCGCGATCCTCCCGGGTGGCTGCTCCTCAAGACTCCTGACGATTGGCCTACAGCCTATGCAGGCTGGATGGAAGCATGCAGGCCACGATTTGAGGTATTCGTCCGGCTTCTGGAAGAAGAGGAGAAGAAGCTGGCCGAAAAAGAGCAACCAAACAAAGAGATGGCAGACTTGTCAGTGTTGAGCGAGAAGAAGAAGAAGAAGAAGACGCTCTCTCAGCACATGCGGGAGCGGTGGGAGAGCAAGTCATGGCTGCTCAGCTTCGCGGCGAGGAACAGCTGGGCCTTTGACGCCATCTTCTGGAAATACCTGGATGAGCAGTATTTCGGGCCTAATGAGTTGGGAGACTACCATGCACGATTAGGTTTGCTTACACCGGCCGAGGCAGACGAGATGGAACCATTTGTGCAGAGAAAGATGGAGGAAAGCAAGGTGGCCACAATTGTCAAGTGGGAGGTGCAGGACGCGGTGGCACATCTGGCCAAAGTTCTTTTGTGATAGTCTGGCATCCCACGTACCTGTAGGTATCTGCAGCTTCCATTGATCGAATGAACATCAAATCAGTGCTCTCTCCAGTTGAGAACACCAAGACAAGGATTGAAGATTCCAGTGCATGTTTGCAGGAGGGGAAGCAGTTGCCCAGGCCAGAGAAAGCCAAATAAGTGGGGCCTTTTGCAGCCTGTATCCCAGGCCGGTGGGTGCCACCACTGGTGACGACCGTTCCAACGTCATTGCGCAAAGCTTCGATTGGTCCGTTCCTGTCGGAAGACCCCAATTCATTCCCACAGGGGACTTCCAGGTTCTCTTTGTCCACTATTTCGAGGTGTTCAGGGGCTTTCGACCAACACCACGTTGCAAACACCAACCCACATCGACTAACATTCAGACCACCGCCGGCCGTTTATCACCGCCCTTTATCGCAATACACTTCCACACTTGCATGTGACGACACCCCGCCATGGTCTGAATGCATTGGGTTGCTGCTGCCGCGGAGAGCATCTAAGATGGAGAGCGCCGTTGGACTCAACGGCCAGCGCCAGAGCCAAAACCAGGGCCACCACCAGAGGAGTGATGGCAGCCAGGTCAGCCAAAGGGACGACGACGGTGGCGACTCGATTCTCTTGCCCTCTCCCGACTTCGTCACGGCCGACGCGACAGACCGCGGAACCAGGAAGCCCGCGGGCATTGTCGTGCAAGACCGGGACACGGACAATGCCCTTAGCAGCCATCTCCCCTCACCGCAACTGACCCCTAGCGATCTACGACCGAGCGGTGCCGCCGCGGCGGAACCGCACTTCACCCTTGTATCAATGACCACCCCGAGCACTTCCAACGGGGTACCGACACCCGATCCCTCGAGCGACAGTCGCAGCGATGCCGAAGCCGACCCGTCGAGCGATTCCTCGTCCTCGGATTCTATCGTGGCTGGCCCCGAGCCTACGTTCAAGGAGCCAAGCGCACGCAGCCGGTCGAGCACCACCACCACCACGAGCAGCCATGTGGGAATACGACGACTCTCGGCGTCCAAAATACACGAGCTGACTGCTGCGCCCGAGTCGTTACCTGTCGCTTCAATACCCGCGCGCCGGCCCTCGGACGGTTCGCTATCTGCGAGCATTGTCGAGACCATGAACAGGCCGTCGATGGCCGAACAGCTGCAGCTTAACCAGCTGGGCTTGTCCAGCATCGACCAGTCCGAGTTCCCGCGTTTCGAGAGAACGACCACACAAACATACCTCGATGCGACAAACTCTCGGGCGACGCCACAGGGCCGACCCTCTATCTCGGCAAGAACTCTATCGACCCCACCCACAAGCAGACGAAAGTCAACGGGCCAGCCCCCGACCCAGCCTGTGGCCGGCCGTCGCAACTCGTACCAACCGTCACCCCGGCCATCCCCTCTCGACCTCGAAGGCCGGAGCAACTTCGCTGCCTATGCGACAGCACCTAAGGCGACTCCGCCTATCCGAACCGACGCGCCCGACTCGCAACCCCCATCCCCGATCCCGCCCTCTATACCACTCCCGCCTATGTCAATACCCACACTGCTGCAACTAGAACTGGCTGGTCAACGGCCTAGTCCGCTGTATATCCACCAGTCATACATGAGCGACCTTCCCTACGAGTCGAGCGCCGTCAAGTTCGAGCGGTTGAAGAACTTCCTTCTCTCGCCATGGTATCTGGAAAGAACCATTACATTTGGCGCCCTGGCCTGTTTGGATGCCTGGCTGTGGACCTTTACCGTCCTGCCCATGCGATTCTGCATCGCTATCTCCGTGTTGGTGCGCTGGTGGCTCTACATGATCGGCAAGGAGGCGCGCTGGCTTGTGGGCTTCGTATGGTACGGGATTGGGCGCGTGTATAAGCGTGGCCGTCGAGGCCGCTCCATGTCCAACGCAAGCAGCCAGGGTTCGGCCCGCACTGAGGAATCCCGAAGCCGAAGCAGAGTCCGGGAGCCGGCCAACGGCAACCCGAGTCTCGCTGCGACTGGCATCGAGGGGAGCGTACGCCGACCCGACAGTCTACGGCCGACGGCGAGCGGGACTGGGCTGGCTGCCATGGCGGCGGCTAAGAAGTCGAACACACAGCCTAGCTCAGGGACGCTCCGACACCGACGAACTAAGTCCTCGCCTTCGAACCTGACCTCCTTCCACAAAGCCGATCTCCTCCAGGGGGCCCTCATCATCTTCAGCTCCATCGCCCTCATGAACCTTGACGCCAGCCGCATGTACCACTTCATCCGCGCACAGTCCGCCATCAAGCTCTACGCCATCTACAACCTGCTGGAGATTGGGGACCGTCTGCTTTCCGCCCTGGGCCAGGACATCTTTGAGTGCCTCTTCAGTGCCGAGACGCTGTCTAGGAACAGCTCCGGCCGCTCCAAGCTGCTCCTGCCGTTCGGCATGTTTCTCCTCGCGCTCGTGTACAACATCCTGCACTCGGTCACGCTGTTCTACCAGGTCATTGCGCTGAACGTGGCTGTCAACTCGTACTCCAACGCCCTGTTGACGCTGCTGATGTCGAACCAGTTTGTCGAGATCAAGAGCAGCGTGTTCAAGCGCTTTGAAAAGGAGAACACGTTCCAGCTGGCGTGCGCGGATATCGTGGAGCGCTTCCAGCTGTGGATCATGCTGCTCATCATCGGCATGCGCAATGTGGTCGAGGTTGGCGGGTTCACCGTCCCGGGTGCAGGGAGCGAGGACAGCGGCCCTAGTAGCATCCCGCTGCATTCGGCCTCGATCCTGCCTGCGAGCTTTACTATCCTTCCGTCGTGGCTTTGGTCCGGGGAGGTGCTGTCGCCATTCTTTGTGGTCATTGGCAGCGAGATGGTCGTCGACTGGGTCAAGCATGCATACGTCAACAAGTTCAACAACATCAAGCCCAACTTTTACAGCCGGATCCTCGACATTCTGTGCAAGGATTACTACACCAACGTAAGCATACACTGCCCCATCCCTTTCCCCAGCCCAAAACAATCCCCTAGCTAACACACCACCAAAGGCATTCGTCACCCCGTCCCTCACCCGCCGCCTCGGCCTCCCGCTTCTCCCCCTATCCTGCCTCTTCATGCGCGCCTCGGTGCAAATCTACAACATGTTTCTCGCCGCGCACCTCCCAACCCCGCTACCACCGTCCGCACACACCTCCCTCTCCGTCGAATCCGCCACGCCCTCGCCCGCCATGGTCGCCGCCCTCGACCGCCTCGACAACATCATCCGCAACGCCCTCGGCCGCGCCGTCTACGGCTACCCCTACGCCGACGCCAGCGGCCTCGAGAACACCCCCCTCACAAGCCAACAACCAAGCACCATGTCTCAACTCTGGCTGCGCTGGACAAGCGACGACGTCATCGCCGCTTTAACAATGGTCGTAGTCTTCCTCCTCCTCTTCCTCGTGCTCCTCATCGTAAAACTCCTACTGGGAATGGTCCTCCTCCGGTACGCGCGCGATCGGTATGCTCGCGTTAAGGAAGAGGAACATGCCATCGCGACGGGTAAGGCGGAGCGCGAGAGCTATGATGCGAGAGGGAAGAGGGTTGGTGGGTATGGGCAGATTGAGGTCGGGGAGGATCGGCGGAGGAGGATCTTTGCGGATGATCCGGAGGGGTTGAGGAAGTTGAGGGAGAAGGAGCGCAGGGCGGCGGAGGGCAGGGGGAGGGAGAAGGATTTTGGGAATATTCAGCGGTATGAGATGGTTGCCAAGCGGATTTGGTGAGATTAAGTGTGGAAGGGGGAGGGGTGGAAGGGTGGGAAGGGGGGTGAGCGTGTGTACTTTTTCTTATTATTGTTAAAGCATGGGTTGGGCGTTGGTGGGAGAAAACCTTGTTTATGGCGGTTGGGCATGAATTGTGCTTGTATTGTTATCTTTGTGGTAGTCTTTGAAGGGAGTGTTGGTGATGTACTGTGGTTTGCATGGCGGCATGGGGATTGACTGCCAGTCATAGAGCGGTTGGTATCAGAAGCAGGTACTTGTAGCAGTTGCTTGTAGTAGTATTAGAGGCATGTTCTACGTTTCACGCGGACTGGCTGTATGTTTACCGAGTGATCATTCCTTTCCTCGAGCATTGAACGCAATAATGAACAGAATCAGTGGTATTCCTCATTCTGATGCTTGGTATACAAATAAAGCTGCCAGAACGCCGCGAATGTATGTACTTCTATTCCCCCCTCTCCCCCTCCCCATCCTCCTCCTGTCCCTGCTCCCTCCCCCCGCCAGAAACCAACTGACTCTGCAACCCTTTCTTCCCAACAAGCATAGCCCTCTCAAGCTCACGCTCCTCATCCCTTAACCTCGCCCGCTCAAACGCCAGCTTCTTCTCCTGCCGCCTCTTATCCTCCGCCACGGCCCGCTTCCGCTCCTGCAGCGCCCGCTCGCGCCGCCGCCTTTCCTCCCTGTCCTTGCGCGCCGCCTCGTCCTCGTGTTCCTGCGCCTGCTCATCCGCACCCGGCGGCGGTCCAAGGCCTTTTATATACCCCTCCACCAGCGGGTCGCGGACAGCCGGGTCGAGCGAGATGTACCGCAGGTCGGCGCGGACCGCGGCTGGGATCGTGGCAACTGTCGTCGTGTTGTTGAGCTGCGAGGCAGGTATGGAGCCTAGGAGTTGCAGCAGGTCGGATTTTAGTGTACCGGCTGGTAGTTTGAGTCGGTTGATGTGCTCGCGGTACAGCTTCTCGCGGTCCTTGTCGCTTAGCTTGGCGTCGCGCATCGCGTCTTCCTTTTTGTATTTCCGCTTGAACTCGGGCCAGTACAGCTTGGGCGTCGCTTTGGATTGTAAGAGGGCTAGGTACGGGATGCGCGGGTCGAGTTTCTCCTCGTTGGCGCGTTGGAGGCGCAGGGCGGCGATCTTGGACCGCGACCACTCGTCCCAGACTTCTTTGCGTTCGCGGGTGGTGGTTAGGACTGTGTACCGCGCGTCGTCCATTACTTTGGCTTCTTCGAGGAGTTTCTCCCAGGGGCTGTAGGGGTTGATATTGAAGTCGTTGAGGAGGTCTTTGAACAGCTCACGCGCGTCGGAGTCGGAGAGGGGGAGGCCTTCGTCGCCTTCGTCCCAGTTTTCGTCGTCGTCGTCGTCGCCCATTTCGTGGTCGTCGTTTTCGTAGTAGTCGTCGTCGTTGTAGGATGCGCCCATTGCGGCGAGCTGCGCGGCGATGTCGGCCTCGGTGAACTCGACGGGTGCGTTGCTGCTGTCGTTGGGGTTGGGGTCGTGTGTTCGCTGGCGCTTTGGGGCGCTGCCTTCGGCGTCGTTGTCGTCGTCGTTCTCGTCGTCGGTGACTTCGACTTCTTCGTACTCGGAGCTGTCGTAGTCGTGGGATTGTGGCGCTTCGGTTGGTTGGTTTTGGGTATCGGCTGTTGGGCGGGCCTTTGGTCCTTCTTGTTGCTGATCTTGCGGCGTTGGAGTACCCTCGCCGTCGCCGCCGCCGCCGGCTGCAGCAGCCGCCTTCTGCCGTATACGTGCCTGGTCCAGCTCGAGGATGGCGGGCATCAGCTTCTCGGGAATGCGCCAGTAGCTCGCGTTCTTGACCGGGTTGTAGGCAAACCGGCGGCCGTACTTGGTGTAGACGAGGATCCATGGCTCGTGGCCGGGGATGGCGACCTTGGATCGAGGCTTGTCGACGGGCTGTGGGCGTGGCCGAGGCTGGAATCCGCCGCCCCTCCCTGCGCCGGAGCCGAACCCGCCCCGCTGGCCGTGTTGCTGCTGGGGTGGGGGCTGGTTGTACTGGGCCATGAAGGCATTGGCGACGGCCGGGTCGGAGAGGTTGATCTGCGGGACGGCCTGGTGCTGCAGGTAGCTCATGGACGGGTTCATGGCGGGGGGCGGTGCGGCCGGCCGCGTGTACGTCGACTGCTTCGTTTCCGCATTGTAGTAGTAGGTGTGGCCGGTCGGGGCTTTGTGTTCGGTCCAGCCAGGCAGCAGAGGCTGTGGGCCGCCCGGCGATGGTTTGTATGTTGACTTTAGCATCTTTTGGTGCTTGCTAGTCCCGAGTTGGGAGGCGGGAGAGGTGCGCGCTGGAATCGCGAATGCCTCCCAGATGCTTGGTAGCGCTGGCAGGGCTGGCAAAGTTTAAAGTGGGTCTACCCCAGGTTCCAGGCGACATCACTTGCTCGGCAGGCAACGGCGGGCTAGAATTGCACTGTTCGGTCACTTCGATTGTCGTTCTGCCAAACATCATCACTTGATGATTTCCAATGGTCAGAAACCCGGTAGTATATGCGGGCGAACCATGCTTAAACCACGATTCACGCATTGCTCTGTTCTGCTTTTCTTTCCTTCTTTGAAAGCTCGTTCTCGGGTGATAATTGCACCACCAGTTTCGGGTCATCGCGCATGCCGGTCCACAACCAACCTTGTCGGACACTTGAGATCGTAAAAAAAAGAAAAGAGAAAATTGGAGGAAAAAGAATGACACACGATAACTCCAGGCTGCGCAACTCCCGAAGATGGGTATCTAGTCAAAGCCACGGTAGGCACCTATCAGGTAGTATCAGTCTGAAGTTCCCCGTATTCATCGTCTTTGCTCATCGACGGCCAAACCACCCGGGGCCAAGTAACGCCCACGTCGTGCTTCATTCCATCTCAAGCATCCCATCCGCCTGATTCCTACACACGTCAAACCCACAGATGACACAGTCGTTACACACCATCGCCCTCACATCATTTCATGTCCCACCGGGAAAGTAGTCGTGGATCTTGCACGGCATCCTCATCCAACTTCAGTCCCTCGAAGCCCGACCCCGACCGCAAATAGAGTCACCACCAACCCCGTCGTAGTACCTTTCGCGGCTCCTTCTTCCCAGAGCAAACACAGGCTTAAGTTCTGCATCCGCATCTCGATTTTCCATCCTCCGCAGCCACAATGTCCAACCCCCAAACCATCGTGGCAACCGACCTGGTCTACGTCTGGGTCCCGATCGACACACTTTACGACCCAAACATGGCGCAGTTGGAACGAATCGAGAGCCACGCCAAACGGATCCACGAGCACTCAGATTGCGCAAGCGTGTTCTGGGCCTGGTCACTTGAGATCCACGCCATAGAATTCAGTCTCGCCGCCGTGGTTGTTCGTAAGCAGCATCCACTAATTAATTACTGCTCGAAAAGAAAGAGCCTTTATTCAAGACAGCGCGAGAAAAGGGAAGCTAAACTAACTAGTGCCCTGCCCTCCAGGATGGACATCAAATAATGCAAGGGTATCCCCAGACTACTTCCAGCCCTACACCACTCCCGCACGTCCAACTCGCGTTCTCCGCCTCGACTTCGACGTGGGCGACCTCCGTGAATACCCCGTCACCGAGATCGCCCTGCCATGTTTCCCCTAGAACATGTCAATTGATGATATACAAACTCTAACCTTGCCATTCACGACGGCACTGATGCAAATGTCCGAGGAGGGAGCTGAAGAGGAGGAGGAATTCGCTCTCTACGCGCGGGGACTTCGACAGGGTCGGGTGGCGAAGCCGGAGTACATTGCTCATAAAACGAGCCCACGCGCGAGGCAACGGTTTATGCCATGTTTATCGGTTGGTCCAGCGTCGAAGCACACTGGGAGGCTATCGAGATGGAGCCGGTCAAGGGTTTGCTTGACAAAATGATGGAGGCGATGTTGGCGTTTGCACCAGGGCTGGAGCATAGCCATTTTATCTTCAGACCTAAAGGGTGGGCGAGGTGTTGACGCTCGTGAAGATTTGTGACACGGAAACGGCGATACCAACACGCAGCTGGCTTTTTTGATGAGAAGATTTGATGGAGATTTTGCCTTCAAATCCTGATAGCCCGTGATATGGCAGGAGGAGTGAAAGTACAAATATTTCTGGGCTGGGGCTAATACCACTACCCTATTCACACGGAAACTGGCAAGGGCGTTCTATTTTCTTTTTAGTGGAGTTTTCTTCTCCCGGTATGACAATGGCCTTGAGGTGGTAAAGATATTTAAAGAGACACTGAAATATAAACGAAGCAGTATCATTACCATCCTGGAGTATAATCATCTCAGTCCCCAGCAATCATCCCCAAGCTCATACAATTCCCAGCTCTCATAGTAATCCAGCATTAATTCCTCCCCAACTCAATCCCTGAACTCCTGCACCCATCAGCCCTCAACAAACCTCCTCCCCTTCCTCAAGAACAAACCTGATCCTGAGATACCAAACTCTCACTGGCACACCACAAATGCACCCTTGGAAACGACTTCACGCCGGCGGCCGTGACCGTCAACCGCCTCTCAAACCTCTCATCGCAAACAACCCCGACCGCCGTCGTGCGATTCGCGCACAGTGTCACGCAGCACGCCGTGCTCTCCAACCACACAAAACTCTTACAGTCCAAGCCCAGGTCATAGAACCCCGTCTTTTGCATCACGCCGGTAGCCTTGCCGAGGTACTCGCCCTCGGAGAACGCCTGGAAGGCCATTTTGCCGGCCGGGAAGGTCTGGTTGTTGAGGAAGATAGCCGTGGGGGTTGGGGTGCGTGTGCTGCTTGTTGTTGTGCGCGTTGCGATGATGGTGGGTGTGTATTTAGTTGTGGTTTTGGTGCCGCCTCCTCCGCTGCCGCCACTTCCGCCGCCGGAGGAAGAGGAGGAGGATTTCTTGGATGATTTCTTCTTGGATTGGCTTACGCCGACGCCCACGCCGACTGAGATGGCGATGGTGGCTGCGAGGACGATCAGGATGATGAATATTGCGCGGGGACTGAGGCCGCCTATGCGTTTCTTCTTTTCCGATTCTGAGTCGCTGTTGTCGCGGTCTTGGTCTGGCTCGCCGGTGGGTTTCTCGTGACTCGCATGGGTGTTGTCGGGAGTGTTTGCGTTTGCCCGGGCTGCTGTTGAGGACATGTTTGGATTCTCTTGGGATGTTCTCGGTCCTGGATTATGGGTGGATGTGTTGTTGTACTGGTCGGCGGCGGCGTTGTAGTTTGTGGGGACTGGTGGGAGGTAGCTTGGTTGCTGGTCCTCTGTTAATCTCGATGTGGCGTTGCTTCCGTTGTTGTCGGTCTGAGAAGGTGTGTAGTACTGATCTGATGCCGCGTTGTAGTTTGAGGGAAGTGGTGGCAGGGAATCAGACGCATAGGACTCCTGGTTTGGAGGTCTGTATGCTCCACTGCCTGAGAAGCTCTGGTATGGTTCACTGCTCATCTTTGTTGAATGAAGCGAACTGAGTTTGAACCAAGTAGCTGAATGTTTCCGTTAATTTTGTCGACACTGTGGTCGCTGATGTCTTGAACTGTTTGTTTGTCCCTGCTTTGATGTTAATTAGCTATCAGGTTTGCTGGGACTTTGGCAGAAAACTCACTTGATCAACAAACCCCCTTTATCAATCAATCTGATGTCGTCACTTATGCTTGTTGTATGAACAACTGCAACACAGCCGAGTCAAACAGATGGTGCGCGGACTGTGTGTTTCCAACTTCGATTCTTCCGATGAGCGATGTGTTTCGGAGCTTCCTGAATTGTTTGCGTGCACAGGGAGACGACGGCAGAGTCGATGGGCGTGGCAGCGCAACAATGTCATGATTTTGTACAAATGCCCCCTCTGATGGCGGTGACCTTTTTTGGGTACATTTTCAATTATCAGGCCTCCCGCTATTGATTTTTTGAGCTGTTGGACATCGCAAGGCAGTGTAGCTTGCCTTGGCGTCAGATAGAATGGTCCCCTACCTCTTGAACTGACAGGGTCTACAAGGTTGCTTTATCGACATGTCTGATTCCTGACTGGCTGGGCTTGTCCTGACCCAAACCCTTGATGGTCACGTTCTGGACGTTCATTTGTCGTGAACCGATCTTTAAAGGTGGACATATCACAACCCCAGTGAGCCTGGAGATGTTGGTTCGAACCCTGAAGTGTCACGGTTGCCCCATGTCTGAATCGCGATAACAGATATCCCGAGGCCTCCATGACGCCGGTCCAAACAGGAAGGTCACCGATCAAGCTTCCCAATCGCCAGCCATATGCGTCACGATTTTTTTTCTTGTTTTCGACAGTCTTGTCGCTGGCAATGAAATGATCGGGGAGGTTTTGATGCTTCGGGCTCGTTTTCCTTGCGCCCGGATCCTGTGGCGGCCGTCGCGCCGCCAAGGAAAGCATCACCAAAATACAGTTTCAATTAAGGAGGAAAGACCGTCGAGGTATTTTAATCCCTGTTGACCGATCCCTCAAGGACGGCGACAAAGGTGAACAGGCAATTGGGATTAACGAGGCCTCCTTACAATGAACGGTGAGCTGTCGGGGCTTCTTGTTTGTGTTGGCCCTACGGGTTAGGCACAGCCTGTGTTGAAGCTATGGCGGGTCAAGCCTTGGCAAGACGGACAAATGGCGCCCTCGCGCCAACGTGAATCAATCGGCGCACAAGCCCAGCGCTTCGTGGTGAGAACGTCAAAATAACGTGCGAGGCAAGCCGTAGGATCCCGTTTGGTCCATAAGCGGAGACGAGAGTTGATCAATTGCCGCGGCCGGGCAGAGTCCGGTAGGTTGACGATGAGGGTGCGAAGTGAAGCCCGGCCGATGCGGGATTTGATGAGCACCGCCAAGAGAGCCTGAAACGGGTCACGGCTAGGCGGCGGAGAAGTGGCCCCGAACGGAGGGCCCCCGCAAAGTCGTGACGACGATCTTGGGCCACATTGTATACCTCTTCCGGGGTTATAAAGGTTACGGGGGTACAACGCCACTGGTTGGAAGTACCTTCGAGCTGTTTTTATATGGATCTGGCGGAAAAACGACTTGGGATCTAAATGGATAGCACTAATGGCAACTAGTGGGCGCCTTTTCCCCACGCTAACCTATGTTTCCCCGGCGGAGGTGTACCCCGACGCCAGACACGTGAAAGACAGAAATGCATTGCCAGAGCGGGCTGCCGGTCGTCGCCGAAAAGAATTAACGACATCCACCGTGGTCGCGGCCCGCCGGGCATTTCACTTCACGCGCATTGGCACGCAACTCCCTGCTGGAGTAAAGAGAGAAGGGCATGAATGGTACGGTGAGAATGTCTGGACTGAAAGACGATGCAGCCAGGATCAGACCGACGTCGCTTGTTTGTCGGTTCGTCCAATGAATCGCTGCGGTCTTTGAGGAGAACAGCCTGGAGACAATAAAACCTGGATGGCTGAATGATGCACGTGCATGCCGCTAACGGCCCCGGTCGTCTGATTTTTCCCTTTTGCCAAGTTGCAGTGGTTTGATTGATCTTATCAGATCATCAGATAGCCTGGGATGGTACCAATGCCAAGCACCCTCTCCACAGCCGCTGCATCTCATCAAGTCCATTTGCGCAACACGGGACGATCCAATCTAACGCCCCTCGAGCTTGACGAGGCATTGTATGGGTCCCCTCTGACTCGAGTCGTAATTCTACTCAGGTACCTCCACTGTTGTCGACCGTTTGATGAAATCCATGGGGAAGACCCTCCATGGCACCTGCCCAGCTTGCTTTGCCCCACCGCACAGGCAGCATGCCGTGTTCCTCTTTCTTCCGCGCCAGCAAGGCAAGAGCGACTAAACCTTTACCCTCGGGTGCCGTGTCAATTCCCCCAGTAGATGAAGAAAGGCACAGCACCTCAAAAACTCTGTCAAAATCACTCCCCAAACAACGACCTAATCCGACGACCAAGGCAGCAGCGGCCAGTCTCAAAAGCCAAGGGGGCAGGGACCAGAACATGGAACACTTCGTCAACTTCCCGGCAGACCGAGGGAGCTCCACTTCTGGTTCGATCTGATAAGCAATTTTTTTTTTCACGCACCCAACGCCAAGAAGGCTACGTCCGCTCGTCGGAGTCCAGGCCAGAAAGCGTCAAGAGTCGCCGGCGCAGGCGTCTGAGTGGTTGAGATGATCCGGAATCCTTGCGATTCATCTTATCTGATCCAGAGATAAAGCCGATGCCGCATTCTGCGTCCGGGACATGCTGGGAAAAACCAGCACAGCGTCGCTCCAGGGCCACAGGCGTGCATCCGGCATGCAGACACGTCCCGTCATGATGCCACCGCCCCACCATCCCCCACCAATCCCATGATGCCCTCGGCGCTCCTCCAGGGCACATTCCATGCCGGCCAAGCGAGCTTTCCAGAAGGCCACCACTGCTCCGTCCAGCGAGCCCGTCCAGCTCGATCGAGGAGAAAATCTCATCCGAGTCCCCCACAACAGTCAATTAACTCGTGTCAGCCGCTGCTCGAAGTGGAAGGACCTCCGCAATGGCGCAGGTCGGTCTGGCGATGCGGCGATCAAAGGGGACAAGCGACTACCAGCCCCAGAAAACACTTCAAGTTGCCTCGGGCGGCGGAAGCATCCATGTTCCATGGGTGCTGGGAGCTGCGGTACCTAACCTGAGGTGTGTGGCACGGTGAAACGATGAGGTGAGGTGCGGTACGGTGCGGTACGACGCGGGACAAAGCGGACAGCGGCACCACCATCACCCATGCCACCCATCTCGTCCCAGGTTGGAGTCTGGAGGTGGACGGACCACGCCGACTCCACGACCACTGTAAGAGAACCTACTGACCCGTTCATTCGACTTCAAGCTCTGTGCCAGGCAACCTGGTGCAAAAAGTATGGATCCACGGCCCATGTTTGTCTGATGCGCCATCCAAGACTGACTGCGAATCTGGAAAGGGACAGGCACTGCATCCTATTACATGCCGACCGAGCTCGTCGGAAGTGGGCTTCATCAACCCCGTCACTGTCGCCATCCACACCTACCCCATCCTTCTTTTCCTGCCATCCCTCTATTAATATTGCTCCTCCTACCCGAGCAACTTTAAGTTTCTCCCCCTTTTCCCGCCCCTGATAAACCCCCCTCCACCCCCTTTCCAGGACTCAAGGTTTCCACACCCCAGATTCCGATCCAAGCCACGTGCTCCCACCTGGTCCTCGAACTTACGTCAATCCTCCCGACATCTCTGCACGAAGAGAGCCGTTTTTACCCGCCGGACGGTTTTAAGCAAAGAGGCAAAAGAGCTGTTCTTAATTCCCGGCCCACAAAACGCACGATCCCGGCAACATCCGTCACTTCTACCGACCGGCGCTTTTCGATCGGCTCCCGCTTTTCCTCCGGGCCCGGCTTGCATAGGTACTTTTCTGTGTCAAATCGGCTCAGATCTCGGCCTAAAATCGGCATCTTGCAGCTGCCATGTCGCCGCACAGCACCCACACGATGGATGAACCTTCTTCGCAATCAGTCGATCGGTCTACAGATGCTTTGGCACAGCAAGATGCTACCGTCAACCCCAATTTTGTGACCAATGGATCCGCAACCGACGAGACCAACGGCGTGAGCGGTACCAGCGATGCCGCCAGCGAGACTTCAGCCCCCGAGCTGGTAGACGAATTCTCGGCCGCTGCTTCGGATGTTACGAACGAGCTCAATGGTGTCAACAACTCCGGCGTTTCCAAGAGCCGTTTCTTGAGGCCTGCAGAGGCAGATGCTGTCCATGACTTGGTCTGCATCGGGTTCGGCCCTGCCAGTCTGGCTATTGCCATCGCGCTTCACGATAACATGGAGGCGAGGAAGCTGACCGAGTCACCAAAGGTCTTGTTCCTCGAGAAGCAGACCGAATTTGCCTGGCACGCGGGCATGCTGCTACCAGGCGCGAAGATGCAGATATCCTTCATCAAGGATCTTGCATCGCTTCGCGATCCGCGGTCGTACTTCACCTTCCTCAACTATCTGCACGTGAATGGGCGTCTGGTAGAGTTCACAAACCTGAACACTTTCCTCCCCGCACGGATCGAGTTTGAGGATTACCTCAGGTGGTGTGCTAGCCACTTCTCTGATGTGGTCAGGTATGGGAGTGAGGTGGTTTCCGTCTCCCCTGTTCAGGAAGACGGTCCTCACAAGCTCTTCACTGTCACATCCCGCAACACCAAGACCGGTATCACGAGCTCCTACCAGGCTCGCAACGTGATTGTCGCTCTTGGTGGCCAAGCTTCAATCCCGAAGCCCCTCCCCGCCCAGAACCCTCGGGTCATCCACTCCTCACAATACGCCTATCTCGCACCAAAGATCCTCACCAACCCGTCTCACCCGTACCGAGTGGCCGTCATTGGTGCAGGCCAGAGTGCGGCTGAGATCTTCAGCAACGTCCAGAGCCTGTACCCAAACAGCAAGACCAACCTGATCATGAGAACGGAGTTCCTCAAGCCCAGTGACGACTCTCCTTTGTAAGAAGCCAAATTTCCTTGCACTTCATCAGACAAACCTCGCAGGCACGAGCACTAATACTTGATCAACAGCGTCAACTCCATCTTCAACCCCGAGTTTATCGAAAAGGTCTACCCCATGTCCTCGGGCTACCGCCAAAGCCTTCTCTCCGACGCCCGCGCCACCAACTACGGCGTCGTCCGTCTTGAGTTGATCGAGCATCTGTACGAGACGATGTACCACCAGAGGCGGACGATTGGCACCGACGAGAAGAAATGGCCGCACCGTTTGATGCCGGGTCGCCGCATCGTTAACATTAATGAGAACGGCGACCAACTTCAGATGAAGGTCGCCGTGTTCCCTCCCAGTGAGGTCCTGCACGATGGTCCTCTTCTCGATGAGGAGATCTTGGACTTTGACCTCGTCGTGTGCGCAACCGGGTACAAGCGGACGGCCCATATCGACATGCTGAAGGACACGTGGTCCTTGTTGCCCGAGTCGACGGAGAATGCGATCAAGGCCGCCGCGCGCAAGGACCAGTGGCTGGTTGAGACCGAAGCAACCGCAGAGGAGTCGTCCAAGACGTCCACTCGCGTGCTCGCGGTTGGTCGTGATTACGGAGTCAAGTTCACGCCAGGATCGGTTGCTCAGGGATCGGGCGTGTGGCTACAAGGTTGCTGCGAGGCTACCCATGGTGTAAGTTTTACCACCCGAATTGTCACTTGCTTACGCGACTTTGACGGAGACGAAACTAACGGAGGCAACAGTTGAGTGATACCCTTCTTTCTGTTCTGTCGACACGCTCGGGAGAGATTGTCGAGACCATTTTCGGGTCAGGGGCTGGCTCCAGGTAAATGGAGATGCGCGGTGTTAATTTTCTTTCATTGTTATCTTGGATTCGGAGTCATTTTGGATTAGAGCCAGCTATCTACCTTCTTAGATACCGCTTCTTGCATCAGCCAGGTTTAGTTTTTGAGGTCAACGAAAGACGCTTTTTGCTTTATCTCCCGCGCTGCACGACGCTCGACATGGGAAAAGGGGCAGCTGCAAACCACGTTGACGAAGCGCATCGGTCCCCCCCCTCCCCTCGGTATCGGAGTGCGAGAACCAGGAATGGGGGATGAGTAACTGCGGTCTTTTCCCGAGAGGTGGATGGCATGCATGCATTTCCGCATGATTATGGCAATGGGGCGGCTTTCATGCTTATTCTGCCCAGTCTCCTCTGGGGGCTTCCAATGGCAACGTTAGATTTCATCCGGAAGGGTGTGAAGGGAATGTGGGGGCTGGTTGAGAAACCCGCTGATTACTCGCTAGGCGGAGGATATCGATCATCGGAGACAGGCCGAGGATCAGATCCAATGCAGCCAAACTCCTCTTTTTCAGTTTCAATCCATCAGGTGCGAATTGGGATTTACCAGGTAGTCTGGGCCCGTCCCGAAGCGCTGAGGAAGTTCCCGAAGAAATGGAACCTCACAACCTGGAAGCGCCCGCCCACGCTGGTGAAAGCCTGGGCATGGGACGATGGGGGTTGAGTTATGCGTGGTGCTAGAATCATGACGCAATCCACCAATCGATCCACTCATATGACTAATAAATATCAATTACGTTGGAAAGCGAGAGAGGGGTAACCAAGAGATTTCTTTTTTTGCGAAACAAAAGGGGGGGAAAGACATGAGATGTAAATAAGAATGAGGAGAACCGAAAAACGTCCGGGCGCAGCTCTGGGTTTTGGTAGACAAAGGCCAGGCGGTTTGGAGGCTCATAAACAGCTGGCGTGGAAAACCAAAGACATTTTCTCAACACTTGCCTGGCCGGCAGCAGCGCCTGGTCCATGTGCTATACACCCATTTCCCGAGTATGTACAGCCAGGTACCTATGCGTACCTCGTCTCTTGAATTTGTGTTGGATGGTGCAGTCAGGACCATGTACCTTACTTGAGCATCCGATCAGTTTGTTTGAGTGATGCACTGGTTGACACATGCATATCCAACCCGCACTACCTTCCAGTCCTACATAACCTGGAATCCACGCCAGGCAGACGTAAAGACGAGCACTTGGAACTACATCGCACCTTCCCGACAAAGGCTACAGGTTACATTCCCGCCAAGCAGAGCGCGTTAGTGGCCTGTGTCGGCCGATGGGAAGGAAGGCACCGGGCCAGCACCTCGACACCAAGCAGGGCAAGTACACCTGAAAACCTTCTGATGTGACCGTTTCCAAGACCCAAAATTACCCGTCCCTCCACACTGCTTCTTCCCTCCTGCTCGTTCTTCCTTCGCATTGCATTCATTCGCAACCTTCCCCTACCCGTTCTATCCCCCATTCTTTCACACAGCTGGCACTCCTCCTGGCGATCCGGTAATTAGAGCATTCAAATTTCCCGGTTGAGCCCAGTTTGTGATGGTCACATCCCATGACTGCATTGCAGAGCTGCACGCCCGGCCTGCAGGGTCTGAGCACTCCACTTAGGTGACCTCCACACACCAGGCACCGCACACCACTCATTGCAGCGCTCCATAGATTCCCGGATTACGGACTGATGCTTGATCTAGGCATTTTACCCAAACCTTTTTGTTCTCGTGCAAGGTGTCACAGTGTGCCATTCTGACAGACGAGCGGCGCTACGTGCCTGAGCAGGAGAGCAACCTCGACCAGATCAACCCCCAATTTTGACCAATGATTCCACTCGAGATACAAATCCAAACTGCTCAACTCGTGTGTCTCACGCCGTCGTGACCAATCAGCGATGCGCGATTTCGCGCTCTCCAAAATTCCTAGGCTCCGAGGTTCCATATACCTGCACCACCTGCAGTGCTGCACTACAAGCGCGAGGGACGACTGAAAGTGGGCTGGTATTGGATACCAGAGTGGATGAGACTGAACGACACAACTGGAGCTCATTTGCAGAGACTCCTCAACCTTAAAGGTTGCAACGGCAAGCACGCAAAACCCAGTTGAAACCAGAGCACAACCGCAATGCTTCGTGGTCAACCCGGTTCTTTCTAAAACGACACGGAAATCAATTGTCTCTTGGATCCTCGAATTGGACCCAACCATGGAGACGCCCTTGTCCATCGCCGAAGAGACTTTGTCTGCGTCTCGGTCTCTTTCTCCAACTCTATCTATTATCAACCATCCTGCCAACCAAATTCGGGGTCCAAATTTGCTACATCTTCTAGTGCAAACACACCTCGACAATTTTACTACACCAGCAATCGATTATCTCTCATCAAGTGGTTCTCGGGTTTCCCTATCATACGCGGAGCTGCACCATGCCTCCGACTCTCTGGCAACTCAAATTTCCTCACTGGCAAGAGAGCGGGATCAGTTCGGGCAATTCATCGTCCCCGTGCTCATACCGCAAAGCCCAGAGCTCTATATTGCTCTCCTAGCAATCTTGAAAGTTGGCGGAGCTTTTTGTCCACTGAATCTTGACATCCCCCTCGAGCGCGCAGATTTCATTCTAAAAGATGTCTCTGCATCTGTGGTTATCACCACGTCGGAGCTGGCATGTCGGATACCGCTACACCAAAAAGGCGTATCCCTGTTGATTCTGGACAACCCAGACACATCTCAAGGGAAACAAGCACAACACACACAACCAAAGCCAACCGACCTGGCTTATGTCATGTATACATCAGGCTCAACGGGAACCCCCAAAGGCGTCGGCGTCTCACACAGCGCCGCCACTCAAAGTCTTCTCGCGCATGACCGCCACATACCACCCTTCTCCAGATTTCTACAGTTCGCCGCTCCGACATTCGATGTCTCTGTGTTTGAAATATTCTTTCCGCTATTTCGAGGAAAGACCCTTGTGAGCTGCGCGCGAACCGCGATGCTCAATGATCTCCCTGCTGTCATCCGGACGATGGACGTGGACGCCTGTGAACTGACTCCGACCGTGGCCGGGAGCTTGCTTCGCAAAAGGAAAAATGCTCCTGGCTTGAAGCTCCTTCTCACGATCGGAGAGATGCTCACCAAGCCGGTCGTGGCCGAATTCGGCGGCAGCGACGACCAGCCGAGCATGCTCTGGGCAATGTACGGGCCAACTGAGGCTGCGATCCATTGCACTGTCCAGATTGGCTTTTCTGGCGACTCGCCGATTGGCAATATCGGTATTCCACTTGAGACCGTTTCGATCTTTATCATGCAGATTCCAGACGATAATGCTTCGCCCAAAAACCTGAACCTGCAGGTCCAGCCTCTCGGCGAGATTGGAGAACTGGTAGTTGGAGGATACCAGGTTGCCGACGGTTATCTCAACCGCCCGGAGCAGACGTCAAACGCCTTCATCGACACTCCCTATGGTCGGCTGTACCGGACCGGCGACAGGGCACGCATGCGCCCAGACGGAACGCTGGAATGCCTCGGGCGCATTGGAGAGGGCCAGGTCAAGCTCCGCGGTCAACGTCTTGAGCTTGGCGAGGTGGAATATGCGGCTCTGAGAGCACCGGGATGCCATGGCGCCTTCGCCAGTGTGATCAACAATATCCTCGTCTTGTTCTGTGCGGTGGATAGGATGGGCCAAGAAAGCAGTGCGGCCGCTGTCGTCATTCGAAAATCTTGCATGGATTGGTTGCCCGGCTTCATGGTTCCTGGGGATATAGTTGTGGTTGACGAGTTTCCTCGCCTCCCGTCCGGTAAAGTCGACAGAAAAGGACTTGTGGCCGGATATGTCAGCTCGCCGGAGAACACTTCTCCGGAACAGACTGTGTTCAAAGATGAGATGGAACAGAAACTTTGCAGTCTCGCACAGGAGTTGCTGGGTGCAGAAATATCCCCAGATCAAAATCTTTCGCGAGCTGGCTTGGATTCTCTGGTCGCTATCAAGTTCGCGTCCGCGTTGCGCGAAGCTGACCTTGAAGTTGGAGCTTTGGATATCTTGAAATCCAGGACAATTTCTGCTCTTTACAGACGATTAATGGGGGGAGGCGAGCATGAATTTCCACGGTCGCTGCCAAATGGCGTCTCACCGCCTGTGGGGCTCGATATTTTAAAGATTTCGGAGAGACATCCGACACTCGAAGAACACAGAGGGCGGGACATCGAGGCCGTTATCCCATGCATACCCCTTCAGGCCTCGATGCTATCTGAGACCGTGGCGAACCCCCGCGCATACTGCAATTGGATCGAGCTTGAGTTCCCTGCCGGCCAAACGCGGGAGTCGATAAAGACCTGGTTTCTCCAGATCTCTCGGATGAACGAGTCTCTTCGTAGCGGTTTTATATACGATGAGGGGAGATTCCTCCAAGTTATTTTCGCAACGCCCCACGAGTCGCTCGTCTCTGTCGTCACAGGCAATCCGGTCAGGGAGTTCCAGATAGCGCAAGATCGGGATTTCCTCCGCCCGTTTCGGGTTCAGATTTCGGAATCTGGAGGCACGCATACCGTAACTGCCGTTATTCAGATTCATCATTCGGTATATGACGGGTGGTCCATGGATATGATTCTCTCTGATTTGGAGGTTCTTGCACGAGGAGGACCATCGAAATCTCGCCCCCAATTTGGTCTGGTTTCCCGGTACTACCAGTCAGAGTCATTCCGTGATGACTGCAACGCAGCCAGGGAGTTTTGGGCTCAGAACCTAGTCGGGATTCAGGCCACATCTTTACCGCATCTCAGGCCAGACATCCAAAGTTCACCATCAGTCTTATCGGCGTCCATCCGCCTAGACATCGCCCCCAGCACCATCAAAACAACTCTGCAAAAGCTCGATTGTTCACCCCAAACAATTTTCCAAGCTGCGTTGACTTGGCTCTGGAGCTCCATACTCGGCAGCGAGGATGTTGTCATCGGTTCAGTCACATCGGGACGAACGATCCCGGTTCCAAGGATAGAAGATATCGTTGGACCCTGCATCGCTGCCGTGCCCCTGCGCACAAATCTGTCTCAATCTCGAACCGTTCGGGACTTGTTGACTAGTACCCATGCGACAAATAGGGCTTTGCTCCCTCATAGCATTCTGCCATTGTCAGAGATCAAGCGAGCTGCGGGGGTTCGTCCCGGGCAGTCGATATACGATGTGCTGTTCGTCTACCAAGAATCTTTGCAGAGCAACGAACGAGAGGGCTGGAAGATCAGGGAAGTCGCTCGCCAGGATTTCTTGGAAACGAAGCTCTTGGTTGAAATCGAGCCCAGTCCGGAAGGCTTCATCTGCAGGTTCACGTACCATGAGGAGATATTCCCCGAGGCTCAGATCGCCCTGATTGGAAGGCAGTTCAGCAATCTCCTGTTGTTTATGCTGGAGAACCCGGATTCTGAGCTATCCGAGGCAAACACAGCGTTTTCTCAAGATCAGCTGTCGATCTACAATCCAGACCCAAAGACGTTTTCCGGACTTCCGGACCTGGCTTACGCAGTTCAATCAGTTGCTGCGGAGTTCCCAGAAAAGACTGCAGTGTGCTTCGCAGATGCCATATCAGATGTTGGTGTGGTTGCCACGAGCATCTCGTTCGACGAGCTGAACAGAAGTGCTAACAGGATTGCTTGGCATCTCAGAGAAACTGGTGTCCAAGAGGGAGATGCGATTGCCATCATGATGGACAAATCAATCCTTCTTTACGCTGGGATACTCGCAATCCTGAAAGTCGGATGTGCCTATCTTCCTCTTCTGCCCATTACTCCAGTTGCTCGAGTTCAAGCTATTTTTCAGCATGCAGCGGTCGGGGTTTGTGTTGCAGATACGGCGACCAAGCAGCGATTCGAGACAAACGTTCCCCGCAAATACATCGACATTCAAACAACAGACTTCGGAGGCTACCCGGACTCAAACCTCGATGTTTCTGCAGACCCGTCGCGGGTGTCTTACATTATCTACACCTCCGGCAGCACTGGCATTCCGAAAGGCGTTTGTGTGACGCAGCTCAACATCGTGAGCAACCTTGACGTCTTGTCACGGGTGTATCCACTCAAGGAAGATTCCAGGCTTCTCCAATCCTGCTCACAGGCCTTTGATGTCTCGGTTTTTGAGATCTTTTTTGCATGGACTCAGGGCATGTGTCTATGCTCAGCAACCAACGACACTCTATTCGAAGATCTCGAGCGGTCAATCCGAAAACTTGGAGTCACGCATCTGAGCATGACGCCGACAGTCGCATCCCTTGTTGACCCAAATAATGTCCCGCAGGTGGAATTCCTGGTCACGGCTGGCGAGGCCATGACGGATGTCGTTGCGCGCAAGTGGGCCGATAAACTTTACCAGGGCTACGGACCGTCGGAAACCACGAATATCTGCAGCGTGAAGAAGATGGGCCAAGGGCAGGTTATTCAGCATCTTGGTTGGTCATTTGAGAACACTTCGACGTTTGTCTTGTTCAAGGACAGTACCGAGATTGTGCCTTTGGGATGCTTTGGCGAGTTTTGCTTTGGCGGCGATCAGGTTGCTCAGGGATACCTGAACATGCCCGAACTGACGGCTTCCGGGTTCATTGACCATCCTGTGTATGGGAGACTTTACCGCTCTGGTGATCTGGGACGAATGCTTCCGGACGGCTCGATGGTCATCTTCGGGCGAGTGGACGATCAAATCAAGATTCGAGGGCAGCGAGTCGAGCTGAACGAGATCACTTCCACTATTGAACAGTCAAACGCGGTTGCCGACTGTGCGACGCTATTTTTGAGGCAAGATGGCACCCTGGCTGACAGAATTGTTGCCTTTTTCGTCCCAAAGTCAAAAAAAGAGGCGACGGACGGACGATTCCATGCTCTCGAGATCGATGAGCATCTCAGCATGGAAATACAGTCACTGTTTCAGCTCCTGGTTTCCGGAGTCGCGGCTTATATGGTCCCGTCCTGCATCATCCCCATCTCAGCGTTGCCTGTCACGGCTTCCGGGAAAATTGACAGGAGCCGACTTAGGAAGACTGTGGAGGAGCTTGGTCAAGACCACCTCGCACTGGCAAGTCTCGCTGTTGGACGTCATGAAAATGATGGGCAGTGGACGGATGTTGAGACGGAAATTCTTGAGATTGTCTTGGCAGTCTTTGGCGCCGAAGCTGGGCTGCAACGGTGGACGCCACTTACCACGCTTGGGCTCGACTCTATCTCTGCCATCCAGGTCTCAAAGCAAATCCAGATCAGGTTGGGGAAGCGACTGCCTGTTTCGACTGTGCTGCAGAATGCGAGCATAGCCAGGCTCGCCCTAGCACTATCTAGCGTTGCAGAAGTTGCTGCCCCCGCAGATGTCAGGGAGCACAACGAATTCTTCTCGTCGGAGCTTCTGCACACGGTTGAAAGCAGATACAGCGATTTCTGGGGCGCTGTTGAAAAGGTGTTGCCCTGCACGCCACTCCAGGAAGCAATGCTAGCTGCTTCGGCAGGGCGCGGGTCGTATCTCAACCGCATGCTATTCCGAGTCAACGGTGATCCCTCCCGGCTCAAGGGGGCCTGGAAAACCGTGTGTGAGAGGCATGGAATCTTGCGGACTTGCTTTATGTCGACTGAAGATGCAAAGCGGCCTATTGCTCAATTTGTTTTAGACGACTGGGAGGCTCCTTGGCATCACTTTGACGCCGATGGGCCGGGGGCCGATAGCCTCGAGGCTTGCATCTCCATGCATGCCGCCGATTTGGAGGACGCCATCGACTCAGTGGACCCCGTTCTGTCGTTTGCCATAATTACACAGGGTTATACGATGTATCTGTCGTTTATCTGTCATCATGCACTTTACGATGGAGTCGCCATCGAGAGGTTATTGTTCGAGGTTGAACAGTTTTACCATGGCCTTTCTCTCCCGCCGGCCCCGCAGCATGACCTTTTCCTGCAAGAGTCCCTCAGGCTGCCAGCTTCGACGGACAACTTTTGGTTGGAGCAATTCGCTGGTTTTGATCCAAAACTTGTTACACCACCCGAATCCGAGCAGGCTGATGCATTTTCGACGGTATTAACCCGCGACGTACATGTCTCGCTGTCGCAAATCAACGACGCGATCAAACAACAGGGGGTTTCTCTATTGTCACTTACGCAAACCGCCTGGGCCGTCACCCTCGGCTGCCTTCTCAAGACTGAAGATGTCTGTTTCGGAAACGTTTTCAGCGGTCGGTCTCTGCCTATCGAAGGCATCGATGAGCTGGTTGCGCCGTGTTTCAACACCATTCCCATCCGCATGGTCCTCGAGGCCCGACTTGTCGATCTGATGAAGGCGTTCCAGGCCCTGAATCCCGGTTTGCTGCAACATCAGTTTACGCCCCTCAGACACATTCAGAGCCTGGTATCGAAGAGCTCTACTGCTGCCATGCAACATAGTCGCCGTCTGTTTGATACCCTGTTGTTGTTGCAGACGCCTTCGAGGCCACTAGATCAGTCTCTGTGGAGCTTGGAGAGAGATGAGGGAGAGATGGATGTGAGTTCCCCCTTGGTTAAGTTCTGTTGGTGATTGAAGTTCGCGATGCTTGAGATGCTGATGGTGGCCCGATTCGGGGGACGTAGCTGCCCGTTGTATGTGAAGTTGTGCCTGACACTCGGCTTGATCTGCTGTCTGTTAAGCTGCACGTGAAACCGTGAGTCTTTCTCGATTTCTGTTTCTTTGTTATTGGTGTTGTTTTAAGAGTCTGACTTATGCTTTGGAAGGCAATGGTTTCCCGCTGGTACTCCTGATGTCATCCTCGAACTGTTTCTGCACTGCTTGGAGTCATGTGTACAATACCCGGCTTCACATACTCCGCGTTCTCACACCCTCCCGGCACACTTGAGAACGAAGCTTAAGCAGCTCGCACTGCAAGATTTGGTTCAGGTCAAGACAGAAGCGCCAAGACTGGATGATACAGCTGATGAGTGGTCCGCAACGGAGTCTGCAATTCGAGCCACGCTTTCCGCACTCTCGTCGTCTGATATACAGCGCGTCAACCGACACACGACAATTTACCAGCTGGGGTTGGACAGTATCAGTGCTGTTCAGATAGCATCCATGCTTCGGAAACAGGGATTTCATGTCTCTGCCAGCGATGTCATCAGCCACACAACCTGTGAGAGACTTGCTGGATTCTTGGATGCCCAGAACACCCCTACGAAACAGGCAGCTTACGACGTCGCTGCCTTTCGACACCATGTCGAGTCTCAGATCGAGGCTCTTGGCATTCCACTCAACTCCATCGATGAAATTCTACCCTGCACTCCGCTGCAGGCTGGAATGATGTCACAGTTTATCCAGTCCAGGGGGCGAGACTATTTCAACTATCTCGACTTCCGAGTCAACCACACGAAAAGCATTGATAGGCTGGCCGAGGCGTGGCAGGCTCTTTACGGCTTGCACCCGATTCTCCGTACCGGCTTCGTGCCTGTCGAGCATGAGAAATGCTCGTTCGCGATGATCCAGTACTCTCCGGAATCTTACCCCCTTTCATTAACGAGGGTCGACAGAAGCCAAAGCAAACAATTCCATGTTGAGAAGTGGCGGTTCGATGCAGTTCATGATGCCCTGATCAACCCCCACGGGAGGCCATGGAGCGTCGCGATCAATGACAACGAGGAGGGGCGCATGATGCACCTGGCTATCCATCATTCTCTCTACGATGCTCATTCGTTCCAGCTGATCATTGGCGACTTGGCCAGACTTGTGAGGGGAGACTCAGTAGTCCGGCCACCACCTACGAAGCTGGTTGTCGTTGATATTCTCGGCCAAACTTCGACTGCTTCCGCCGATTCAGAGGCGTTTTGGAAGAAACAAGCTCAGGACGTCGTGATCAACAAGTTTCCCATCATGACACCTCTTCGAGAAGCGTCCCGCAACATTATGGTCGAGGCTATGACTAGCGGAGTTGCATTCAGCACCATCGAGCAGGCGGTGGCAAGATCAGGCTACACTCTTCAGGTAGTCCTGCAGGCATCATGGACGCGCATTCTCTCTTCCTATCTAGGAGAACCGTCAGTTGTTTTTGGCGTTGTCTTGTCGGGTCGAAACACCGATGCAACACAAGACGCTGTATTTCCCTGCATCTCAACCCTGCCCGTTGTCGCGACCAACATATCATCCAATCGTGGGCTGCTGGACGGGATGCTTGCCTACAACGCGGACCTGCACAGACAGCAACACCAGCCCCTTGTTCGGATTCAAAGGTGGCTGGGTTACCCGGATGCCAGACTCTTTGATACCCTGCTGGTGTATCAGAAGTTTGATATCCGCAATGATACCTCGAGGCCGCGACCTTGGACTGTCGTCAATGATATAGCCACGGTTGACTATCCCGTCTCAATTGAGATCGAGCCACAGGCGGGAGATCGGTTGAAGTATCAGATCACATTTTTCGACGATGTGTTGCCGAGTGAACAAGCTCGGCTACTGCTAAGGCAGTTCGACGCCGTGGTTCAGCAGCTAGCATTCGAGCCGGACGGAAGCGAAGAGAGTCTTTTCGGCGCTCAGCCAGACCTGTTCTCGGTCCTTCCAGCTGCAGAGCCTGAGCTTTCGTCCCCTGTCAAGTTTCTTCACGAATTCGTCGAGGTTCAGGCGCTGAAGAAACCTGATGCTACCGCTCTCCATTTCGTCTATTGGTTCGATGGAGATGGGAATGTCGATCGTGAATGGACTTACAGCCAGCTGAACTTGAACGGAAACCGGGTAGCGAATATTCTTCTTCCATTCGTCAAGGTTGGGGACATTGTTGCCATACACTTTGACAAGTGCCCTGAAGCATTCTTTGCCATACTAGGTATCCTCAAAGCTGGATGCTCGTTTGTTGCGCTGGACCCTGGAGCCCCGTCGTCAAGGAAGGAATTCATTGTCCAGGACAGCGGCGCCTCGGTGCTTTTGACGTCAACGGGCGAGGACCTGGGTTTTGATATCTCCATTCCCGCTATAGGTGTCGACGAGGCCTCTTTGGCGGTGCTCTCAGGCGATTCCCCCATCACGAGCCGGAATCTCGAACCGAGCGACGTGTGCTACTGTCTCTATACCTCTGGCACGACCGGAACACCAAAGGGATGCGAGATAACACACGAAAACGCGGTGCAGTGCATGCTTGCATTCCAGGCTATCTTTGAGGGTCACTGGACTGAAGAATCAAGATGGCTGCAATTTGCTTCTCTGCATTTTGACGTGTCGGTTCTGGAGCAGTACTGGAGTTGGTCTATCGGGATTACCCTTGTTGCAGCACCGCGAGATGTAATACTCGAGGACCTCTCCGGCAGCATTTCCCGCCTTGAAATTACGCATATCGACCTCACGCCTAGCCTTGCGAGACTTGTTCATCCGGATGACGTCCCTAGCCTCTGTAAAGGAGTGTTCATCACGGGAGGCGAGTCGCTGAAGCAGGAGATCCTTGAAGTGTGGGGCGACAAGGCTGTCATTTACAACTTCTACGGTCCGACAGAGGCAACTATCGGTGTCACTGTCTACCCGAGAGTTCCACGGAACGGACGTGCCTCCAATATTGGAAAGCAGTTCATTAACGTGGGTTCGTACGTCTTGAAGCCGGGTTCAGACCAACCCGTGCTAAAGGGCGCAGTGGGCGAGCTCTGTGTCTCTGGAAAGCTGGTCGGCAAAGGCTATCTCAGGCGTGATGATCTCACAGCGGAGAAGTTTCCAACCTTGGCGCAATCTGGGGAGCGGGTCTACCGGACTGGCGACTTGGTTCGTGTTCTGCATAATGGCTGCTTCGATTTCTTGGGCAGAGCAGACGACCAGGTCAAGTTGCGGGGCCAGCGGCTTGAGATTGGGGAGATCAACCATGCTGTCAAGATGGGAGTCAAGGAGATCAAAGATGTTGCGACTATTGTGGTCAGGAACGAGAAGCAGCAGAAGGACTTTCTTGTTTCCTTTGTTGTGGCCGAAAGTCAGAAATATGGAGCCCTGCTTGACGTTGTCCAAGGACCTGAGGCCTTGGATCTCTGCCAACGAGCGCGACTTGCGTGTCGTGCTAAGCTCCCCGAGTATATGGTTCCGACATATGTCCTTCAATTGTCTTACATCCCACTCTCACCTACCAACAAAGCCGAGATCAAGCAGCTCAGGGGACTGATCCAGAGCTTCACCCAGGAACAACTGGTTTTGTTCTCGTCATCGGGCGGTGAGACAACAAACACACTCAGTGAGACTGGGAAAATCGTCGCGGGGGTCCTTGCCAACATGCTCTCTGTCGATGTGGGAACCATTGGTCCATCCTCGAGCATCTTTGAGGTCGGCATCGACTCGATCTCCGTCCTCCGGTTCTCCAGGTCATTGAAGAAGGAGGGTTTCGCGCAAGCCAGTCCTTTCTTAATCTTGAGACACCCCGTTATTGGAGACCTAGCACAGGCTCTCGATACACAAAAAGCTTCGACAACAGAGACTTCCGTGTTGGCTGCGAAACAATCAGTTCAGGCATGTGGCCACAGACACAGGTCACATGTTTGCAAAGAGCTCGGCGTTACCCCCGACAAGATTGAATACATCGCGCCGTGCTCGCCGCTACAGCAGGGTATGATCTCACGATCAGCGTTGGATGGTGCCTACTTCAACAGCTTTCAGTTTACGCTTGCTTCAGGTGTTTCGACGGACCGTCTCCGGCAAGCTTTCCAAAGGTGTGTGGACAAGCATGCGATTTTGAGGACGGCCTTTGTCTCAACCACGGACGGGTTTGTCCAGGTTGCACTAAAGAAGCTGGACTTGCCATGGGTGGAGGGAGAGACTACAAATGACGAGTCATTGAAGACCTTGTTGCAAGAGAAGAGAGACGAGTGGGTGCTTCGGAACCAGGAGAGTTTGGACCGGCCGCTGGAGATTCACGTTATCAGCCATGGAAACGATGGAGCACGGCTTCTGGTGCTTCATATCTTCCATGGCACGTATGACGCAAACAGCTTCAAGCTCATGATCGACATGGTTACCTCGGACTATTTGCAAGTCCATGGCTCCCTGCCATACGAGACCGTCCCCTCATACTTGGAAGCTTTGTGTCATGGCTCACTGCAAAATTTCTCTAGTTGCCGGCCTTTCTGGGTTGAGCATCTCAAGACCGCGAGCTTTGGACAACACCCGACACCTGCCGCACAGGAGTCTCGCATCTACAGTTCCCAGAGCGAGATGCCATTTGATGGATTGGAGACATTAAGAAAGAGTCTGGGGGTCACTCACCAGGCACTGGTCCAGGCTGTATGGGTTTGGGTCCTCGCCAAGCAGTTGTCCGCCAGTCCGACAATCGGAATCATCACTTCGGGCCGGGCAATTGAATTAGATGGGGCGGAGAAAGTCGTCGGACCGCTTTTTAACACCCTTCCCTTCCACTCTCCAATCTATCCAGGGAACGACCAACAGCACAAAATCAGCTGGTCGTCGCTGGTGCGCAAATGCCACGACTTCAATACATCGGTCGTGGCTTTTCAACATGTTCCGCTTCGCGACATACAAAAATGGTCCTCGGGAGGAGGACCTCTGTTTGACACGCTCTTTTCCTTCCAGCGTGAGGACACTAAAGCTTCTCAGGGGAATGCGTTGTGGACTGAAGTGCAGTCTGAGCCAAATGCGGATTACCCTCTTGCTTTGGAAGCAACTTTGACGATGGACAACCATCTGCAGCTTCTTCTTGTTGCGAACCGGAGAGACAGCGACGAGGAGCATCTGAAAGCAATTTTGGATGATCTGAAGGCCGGACTAGCTGCCATGGTCAAGGACCCAGCCAGTGATATCTGGTCTTCCGATTCTCCCTTTTGTGACCCGAATAGCACCCCGGCCGGGGAAACTAAAGCCAACGGAGACACGACGAACGGGCACGAAACCTCAGTCCCAGACAAATCGGAGTACATCTGGACAGACGCCTCCATTTTGGTCAGGGATGAGATTGCGCTTCTTGCAGATACAGACACCGAGAGAATCCTGGAGACGGCCCGCATGTTTGAGTTAGGCCTGGATAGTATCGATCTCATCAAGTTGTCTGCGCGTCTTAAGAAGCGTGGGATCAAGATCAAGACCAGCGAGTTGATGCGAGCTCAGACGATTCCAGCGATATTGCAAGCTTCGCGACAAGATTCGAGTACGGGGGGCGTTGCCTTGACGAATGGAGATGGTAGGCCGCCAAACGGCACGTTGCCCGATCTGAGGGCCTACCTTACTGATCTTGGTCAAGAGCTAGACAACATCGAGATGCTCCTCCGGGCAACGCCTCTTCAGGAGTCCATGGTTGTGGAAATGATTCAGTCTGACTTTCGGCTGTACTTCAACCACGACGTGCTCGAATTGTCTCCGTCAGTTGACGTTGAGAAGCTGAAGGAAGCTTGGGCGATGGTTATCGCAGGGTCCCCGATTCTTCGGACAAGGTTCATCGCTGTTGACAGCCCGAAATTTGAGTTTGCGTACTGCCAGGCTGTGGACAAGGTTACTTCCACCTATATGGCTGATATTTCCATGGAGGATACGACTGAGTTGTCCAAGATCACCGAAGCCGCTATTCAACGAGCCCGAAAAGGAGCCGGTGGATCAAACCTCCTGCAACTTGTCTTTGCAAACACTCCTGGTCGACGCTTTCTCGTTCTTTCCATTTCACACGCGCTGTATGACGGGCAGTCACTGGAATTCATCCACCAAGACGTCCGAGATGCGTACCATGGGCAATATACGCCCCGCGAGTCCTACGAGTCTTACCTCGTGGAAACGGTTTTGCACAAGAACGATGACTCGTCAAGATTCTGGGCCGAATTTTTAGATCGCGCTGTTCCAACCATGCTCCCGGAGCGGGAGGCTGCATCGAGTGATGGAGATGCTATCGTCCGCGTGGAAGCCGCCTCTTCGCTGGCCGCATCGGAGATCAAGACATTCTGCAAGCAGCATGCCGTAACGCTGCAGGCACTTGGCCAGGCGTGCTGGGCCGCCATTCTCGCCTCCAGGACGTCATCACTCGATGTCACCTTTGGCGTGGTTCTCTCCGGCCGCGATTCGGACACATCAGAGGGACTCATGTTTCCCACCATGAACACGGTCGCAGTGAGGAGCGTCCTGCATGGCACGGTCTCGTCCTGGGTGCAGTACATGCAGGATAACATGACGGATATCCTACCGTTCCAGAACTTCCCGCTGCGCAAGGTACAGAGACTGGCGCAGCAGAACAGTGGCCCGTTGTTCAACACGTTATTCATCCAGCAGAGAAAGTCTTCGCCCTCTGGTGACCGGAGCCATGACCCGCTCATGGTGTCTGTTCAGGGGTCGTCGGCAGTGGAGTACCCGGTTTGCGTCGAGACGGAGGTCTCGGACAGTACCCTCACGTGGAGACTTGCGTGCGATGGAAAGTTTGTGTCTTCTGAAGAGTCTGCACTGCTTTTGCACCAACTAGACGTGGTGCTAGGCCACTTTCTCGGGCACCCTGATGCTGAAGTCTTGAGCTTTGCGGGGCAGGAGATATCTGTCTGTGGCCTTCCCGCATTTGTGCCGAGGCTGGGAAAGAAAAACGGCCTCGATGTGGCTGCCGAGACCACGAATGACTCTTTCAACGACAAGCACAACACTGTGTGGTCAGCTGAAGAGAATACGATCCGGGTGGTGTTGTCAGAGGTCTCGGGAGTTCCGGCCGAGTCGATATTGAAGAGTCACAACATCTATCACCTGGGGCTGGACTCGATCAGCGCTGTCAAGGCCAGCTTTATTCTGCGCAGACAGGGTGTGGTTATGGGGTTCCGAGATTTGCTCAAGGCAAAGAGCATTTCCGATATGGCTAGGCTGATTACCGAATCTCAGCTGTCAAATGAGGATCAGGCCAGCTTCGGAGACGGCCAGCGGGATAGCAATGAGTTCCAATCTGTTCTAGAGGAGCTCGATGCCAGTAGGCTTCTGGACACTTTCGGAGTGTCGCTGCCTTCGGTGGAGGAGGTGCTCCCAGCTACCTCGATGCAGATCCACATGCTTTCTGTGTGGCAGAACACAAATGGCGAAGTGTTCTATCCCAAGTTCACTTACACCATGACGGGGGATGTTGGCATCGGAGCCATAGCGTCGGCGTGGTCGGCTTTGGTTTCCGAGACACCAGTCTTGAGGACAGTCTTCCTCTCGACCAGCTCGCGACAAGTTCCCGTCGTGCAGGTCATTCTTCGACCAGAGGGATTCCAGCAGTCCTTACCTCTACCCGAATCTAGGACTTGGACCAGCGCTCCGACACCCGGCGCCCTGCAGCCTTTTGCGTCCTTGGCGGCAAAGCAGAAACCTGGGGGCGATTGGACGCTGAAGGTCAAGATCCACCATGCGCTGTATGATGCCTTCAGTCTGCCTGTCCTGATGGACAGGTTCACTACACTTTGCACTGAGAGACCCGCGGCACCTAACCTATCAAGCGACCTTGGCTTGAGCTGGAGGCATTATATCTCATCCAGCACAGCTTCGGGCCCTATCCACACCGCCAGAAAGCAGTTCTGGACAGAATACCTCGCCGGGGTTGACCCAGCAGCGCCGCCATACAACAGCCATCCACCCACGCCGAGTTCAAGAACCTCTCTCATCGAACGACTTCCTATCGCCGACATCTCACGCGCCAGATCGGGCTGTGAAGCCAACGGCGTGAGCGTGCAAGCCCTGCTCCTCGCCACGTATGCCCATTTCCTGGCAAGTCAAGCTCCCGCGGCGACGACAGACCCGCGTGACGTCGTCTTTGGAGTCTACCTCGCCAACCGCGCGGAGACGGACGAGCAGAGCGGAGGAGCTCGACACCCGACTCTCTGCCTCGTGCCGCTGCAGGTGCGTGTGTTCGAGGATGGTCGAATCGCGGATACTGCGGCCCGCGTGCAGGAGGACCTGCATGATATCTCGGCGCCGGGAAATATCGGGGTCGGGTTGTGGGAGATTAAGGAGTGGACTGGCATTGTGGTCGAGTCGTTTGTCAACTTTATCAGTCTCCCGCCTGCTCTACCTCGAGAACAAGGCGGTGGTGAGCTGCCACTGTTGACATTGGTGGATGGCCTGGAAACGGAAACGCACGAGGATGGCTCGGTCAGCGGAGCGGAACACGTTGATCATGTCGAGTGTGCTGAGCTCGCTGGCAATCTTGTCAGGGACGCCTATGTTGTGAGTTTCTTTTTTCTCCTTTTTTCTTCAGTTTTCCTCGGTTCATGAGCCACGGTTGGTTTGCTCGTGAGTTTGATATGTGTGTGTATGTGTGACAGAGAATGCTGACTCTAGTTGTGTGTTGTAGGACCCTGTGGACATCGAGGTGTCGCTCTCGGACGAAGCCATGACAATTGGCGTGTTTGGACCGAGTCGGACGCTGGGGGAGCATGGGGCTCGCGAGATTTATTATGCCATTGCGAGGGAATTTGTGAACTTACGGTGAGGCAATTGAAGGGCAGTGGATAAGCTTTGGGCGGTATGATGAGGTTAGGTTGGAAGTTTGCGTTGTTGATTCATTTTGTTTCAGGGTTTTGGGTTCGCGATTTACCTTGGTCCTAAGTAAGTTCTCAGCACGTCAAAATCTTTCTTTGGGTTCAGTGTTTTTATTTTAGTTGCATTTTAGAGTTTAGTTTTGTAATCTGCCTTTCTGCCTTTAGCATTGTGTTTGCTCTAGCTACAACGATACAACTGTGTTCGCGAGATCCTGAAAGTATCAAGTTTGGTAGTACGTGTAGGGCAAATGAAAGTGAGAAGGTTCTTTAGTGCAAGAAGTTGTCAGCAAACTTAACCTAGTAGGGAGGTAGTTGTGCGCTGTTGAAAAAGATAGAAGGACATAGGCTTGCGCGGAACATGTCAACAGACAAGTTGTCGAGGATCAAATATAGTGCACCTCCTCTCTACTAGAGTAGGTCCTGGAAAGATTTACAGAGCAGGTTCTCAAACCACCATGAATGACACAAGGTCATCATGTGCACAACAGCAAGTGTTTAGTCAAATAGTATTGAGATGTGTTTCGTATTCCTTGCTTTACCAACGTCAATATGTACTGTATCCAATATCGACTGGACCCTTCAAGTCCTTGACCCACCCCATCCACACCGTGACTCCATCCCATGTCCCCAGCCCAATACCGTAAGATAATAGTCACAGCCAAACCAAAACGAAAAGCAAAAAGAGAGGAGAAGAAGAAAACAAGAAAGCAAACCCCGCCATAACCCCCCCATACATCATGACCACACCTACCACCTCCCGTGCTGAGTACCCCATCACACCAAAACAGAAACAGCCCTCTCCCGCTCCTTCTCCCGTTCCTTCTCGTCCCCCTCCTTCTTCTTCTTCTTAAACAGCTGCTTAAGCATATTCACCTTTTTTTCCTTAGTCTTAGTAACCACAGCCTCGGCCCCCTCCTCCTCATCCCCATCCTCAATAACCTTAAGCCCAATCCGCGTCGAAGTGCGCTTACTAGACCGACTGGCGCTACTACTAGCCGTGCTGCGATGACTCCGATGGCTAACCTCGCTTGACGCCCCATCTTCCCGGTCGCGGTCTTTTCTCGAGCTACTGCTCCGATGGCTAACTTCACTCGCCGCTTCGTCTCGCTCTTTCCGTGAGCTACTGCTCCGATGACTGCGATGGCTTCGCACGCTCTCAGCTACCTCGCTCGCCGCTGCTCCATCCTTAGTCTTCAAGTTGTAGTGTTTACTGCTCTTGCGTTCAGGGATCTCTGTCTCCGCGTCGCGGTGGTGGTGGTGTCGTCGTCTGTGGCTGCGGTGCGATCTCCCTATGCGCGAGATGGAGTCATCTGGGACGACTTCGTCGTCGTCACTCTCGCCCTCCTCGTCGCCGCGGTATTTCTTCCTCAGCGCGCGGTCCGCCTCGGGGCTCATTAGTTCGACATCTGCTTCCTCGCCGACGAAGGATGGGGATATTCCCCGCCGCCAGCTCTCGATTGTGCTTAACTCCTCTTCAAGCACGAGGGCTTCTTCGTAGCTTGCCTCGCTTTTAACCTGCTCAGGTGGTGGAGGTGGTAGCGCGGCCGGCGGGGCAGCAGCGTCTCCATTCGCCCCGCTCATAATAGCCATCTCGAACGGCTTCTCGCGCTCACGGTTATTCCCCTCGGCAATCTTCTTGACAATCTTCCAGCCGCCAAACATGACGACGGTGACGCCGAGCGCGATGCTCGTGCCGATCAGGAACTGCGGGCTGGCGAGCAGCGCAAAGATGGCTGGGCTGCCGCCTTTCAGGAAGCCTAGGAACGCGGGGCTCATCTTGCCGAGTAGTGTGCTTAGCTCGGCGAGGGTGAGCGCCACGGCGGCTGCGGCTTGGGGGTTTTCTTGCAGGTTGGCGATCATGGAGCTGGCTGTGTGTTGGATGCAATGTGCCTCGTCGAGCATGCCCTCGATCCGGTCGATGAGGGTTAGGGCTTCGGCTTCTTGGGGCTCTGGTTCTTCCTCCTCGCCGTTTTTGTTGGTGTCGTCGTCATGCAGGGCTTCGAGGTCCTCGCGCGAGGCGAGGTCGGGCGGGATGTTGCCGTAGGCGAGGTGCATGTCGATGGACTTTTTCTTCTTTGGGGCGACGACGAGGGAGGTTTGCGAGCGCGAGGCTGCCGGCGGTTGGGCGGTGAAGGTGGACGGGGTGGGCATGGTTGCGGCGTGCACGAGGGCTGGGCGAGACAGCTGCATGTCATGGGGGGCGGTCTCGGCGTAGGGAGAGCGGTATGGCTTTGGCGCGGCCGAGGGCGGGGTGGCCGAGACTTCGGAGTGGGTTTTGAGGTTGTCGGCGGTCAGGAGGGTGCGCGGCCGCGAGGAGGAGCGAGGTTCGTCTGGGCGATGGGACCGGCGCGAGCGGTGGCTATGGCGGGACGAGGCGTGCGAGACGCGGTCGTCGTTGTCGTCGTCGTGCGACCTGCGGCGGCTGGCGCGGGACCCGGCTTCGGAGCCGTTGCGCAGGGCGCGGCGGTGTTGTTGGTCGATGGCGCCGACATGGTGGTCCCTCTCGTCCTCGTAGTATGTGTATTCGTCGTCGTAGCGGTCGTCGGGATGGCCCCGGTGGGGTTGGTAGTGGCTGCGCGGTGCCACGTCGAATGTCTTTGCGCGCTGGATGCCGATGCGCTCGGCCTTGAGGGCGGATTTGCGCTCCTTGTAGGTGGCTTTGGCATCTTTGAAGATGTTGACGAGGTGTTTGCCCTGTTGTGTGGTGTCAGTCGGTCAGCCGTGGTGGGTCGGTCAGTCGGTGAGGGACGGAGAGAGTGGCCCGTCAACGGCAGCAGCTTACCGTGCTAATGATCTTGCCCGAGTTGTTGATAATGGTGATGATCTCGGTGGTAGGCATCTTGGCTGTGTTTTCTTGCGCTTGGTCTGCCTGTGCCTCGTTCGCAGCGGTCTGGGACCAAAATTTGGTGCTGTTCTTCAACCTGGATGGCGGGGTGAAGGTGCCCGCGGGTGAGGTACCGTCTGTACTTGGAGTTTCAGGCGGCTCGACTTGGAGGGGTCGTTTCGAGGGATCTTCTCTCAATGCGCCGTCCAATAAATAGCTGAGTCGCAAATGGCAAAGCGAAAACAGAATTAAAACCCCAGAGTTGGAGCAGTCAAATCCCCCATCTTAAGCAAAGAGCTTCTTGTTCGAAATCGACGGAGAGAAGGGACGGATGAATGACATGGCATGGCCCGCCTCCCCGTTGCGCCTTTATCACTCAACAGCAGTCGCAGCAGCCAAACCAGCCCAGCTCGACAAAATGTTTCAGACAAGCCAGACCAGCGAGACCAGCCAGACCAGCCCAGCAGCGGCGGCCAGCAAATCCAATGGCGGTTGCATTGCATTGCATTGCGTCGCTCCCATACCAGGCCATGCCATGCCAAAAGGAGGCAAGGTGGGATGATTGGACAACTCACACTCCAGGGCATCCATCCAACCATCGGGTTTCCATGGGTTCCTCGCTGTTACCTGACACTCAGACACTCAGTGACAGCACGCCAGCTGGCTAGCCTCCCCGCGCGGAAGCACCCACCCATCACAGCCGGAGTGGTTCCTCACCGCGCAATCGCCCGACACACCCCGTCACCGAAATAAACCGCTAATTTTGACAGATCGGGAGATGGTGGAGAGGCCGGGACAAGAGGTAGCCAAAAAGCCAGCCAACCCAACCCCTTCTTTGCAGAAAAGCGGTCCGGAAAGGACTACATTGTATCCATCTCATCGTCCCAAAAGCCGACCTGGCAGGTATATCCGTCCAGGTCTTTTTGCTCGCTTTCAAACTCCGATCCATGTCGAGAAGCGGGTGGTGCATCGACGTTTGACAGATCCGACTTTCAGGGCAGCACCTTGCAAACTTTCAGGTTCGACGACAGCACGACAGCACGGGGGGCAGGCGGGGAGTGGACCCAGCCAAGCATCAGGCCCACTTCAGGCGCTCTTGTCCCCCGGCAGCTGGAGATGCTGACGAACCACCCAGCACCTCTCCTCCCCTCGACGCCGCCATCTCATCAGCTGCTGCTGCACTTGTTTGTTGGGTTATGCGTGGCTTTCGGGTTGCCGGTATTGTAGAGCCTGCACCTGCACCAGCCCCTGGGATTGGGCTGATTGGGCTGCCCTGGCTGGCTGGCTGGCTGGCTTGTTCTCGATTTTGCACCGCCGACGAGCACACGACAGCAGTGGCGAACAGAATGACGGGAACCCTCCCACTGCGTCGTCCTTCAAGCTGCGGCCATTATCAAGCAACCGTCCAAACCCAAAGACATGTCGAGACGACAAAACAGATACACCGAGGTGAAAGCAGACTAACCACTAAAGATGTAAATATTTCTTTTCGTATTTTCCAAAAACCGCTCGCTAAATAAAAAGACCATAACCCAAAATGCAAGCCCAAGCCGGAGTGAGTACCATACATACCACCCAGCTATAATACAAAAAATGGCATGTCATCAACTTCGTTAGTATATATGCATATATATGCACAGATGTGTTCAAGTTATTTTCCCGCAGATGCAGCGCCCGTCGATCTCAGTGATGCAGCAGATAGGGCCGTCATAGACCAAAGAGACGACCCCCTAGGCAATATAAACGGGCAACCGACTGCCCAACAGCTCGCTCTTCGCAAGCTGCACATCCTTCTTGTGGAAATCATGCAGCATAAGCCAGCATAGCATCCGGAACACCAGCGTGCACCAGATGGCCGTCGCCTGCGTATCGAGATCGTCCGTCGTCATCGGGATCGGGCTGGGCGATCTTCGCGCGTTGGCCGGCGAGTGGATCTGCAGAAGCGGTATGGACTGGCCGCTCTTGGTCCGCTCGTGCAGCGCCAAAGGCGGAGGCGACGGTTGGTTTGGCAGCGTCTCGCCCGCCAGACTCGGCGACGGCGGCGCCGACGACGCCGCTCCCTTGGTTCCCGAATGCACGCTGTCGAGCGACGACTCGCGCGCGTGTATCGAGGGCGTGTACCGCGTCGAGCGCCGGCGGTTGAACGACGTGACGGCGCGCCGGCGCACCTGGCCGAGCACAATGTAGAAATAGATGTCCATGAACTTTTCCTGGCGCTCCTCGGGGCTGGCGGCGCTGAGCTCTTCGAAGCGGCGCGCGTGGGCGTGGGGTGGTTTACCGGCGGCGCCGAGGGTGGTGTCGTCCGTGTCGCCGCCGCCGCTGTCGACCTCGTCGTCGTTATTGTCGTCATCGTCGTTGATCATCTTCATGACTTCCTGGAAGTGTTCGCGGAGCACCATGCGCACCAGGTCGCGGTTGCTGGCCTTGAGGTAGATGTCGCACTTGTCGAGCGCGTCGTGCATCGTGTTGAGCAGCTGCATCGAGTACCCGGGCACCTCGGGCGGTTTCTTATCGTGCTTGAGTGCCTCGAGCACGCTGTCAGCTAGCTGGCCGAGCTCTCGAATCTGTGGCGTCTGGGGAAGCGCGTCTTTGTGGCCGGCGTTGTCGCTGTCGGTGATGCGGGTCTTGTACTCCTTGACCAGCTTGCGCAGGCTGAAGAAGTTCTTGTCCCAGTGGTATGGTGTCGGGTTTGGCAGCATGCGGAAACAGCTGTTTTTGATGTGGAGCGTCTTGCCAAGCATGCCGAGAAGCTCAAACGGGACTGTTGCTGCTAGTTAGTTTGGCTGGCAAGGGGGACTGGCATCCAGGGGGGAGTTTGGCTTGCCTGCAAAAAGATGGGTATGTTTCGCGTCTTTGGAGCGGAAAAAGTTGGCCGTGTTGGTATTGCACTCGATCTGGACCATGGTCTCGGCGACCTCGTCCAGGCTTCCAAGCTGGAGGAAGCCTAGGTCGTGGGAGTCTTCGCTGGGGAAGTCCAGCCTGCGGTTGTCCTGATTCTCCTTGAAGATGGTGGATACGAAGCCAAAGCACATCTCCTTGACCTCGTCCACGGGTATGACCCTGTTCTCCTTGAACCGGCTCTTGCCGCAGATGCGGAAGGTGAACATGAGCCCGAGGTCGGCAATCGGCGAGCCCGTCAAGATGTATCCGTTCCCTTCGGCTCGATATCTGTCCTTTGAGCGCGAAAACTCTTTCCAGTAGATGCCCATCATGGCGGCAATCTCGAGGAGATGGCAGATGGTCGTGGTTGCGTAAGGTTTCCTGACATCGGTGGGCATGGTGTCCCAGCTTCGCTTCTTGGCCTGCACGGCAACCGCCAGGGTATGCTGGGAGAAGTCGGCCAGTCGAGGCAATGGGGGACCGTTGTTGTACTGCTGCATTTGCCATTCCTGACTTTCTTTCTCCATCGACTGCAGCTGGGAAAGAAGCGTGACCCAGGTAGCACGCTCATTGTCGGCCGTGTGCACGCGGTTGTTTTGGAGCGCATGCCGGTGTTTTTCTTCCTGGTTGGGCAGCAGGGCTCTTGTGTTCTTCAGACTCTCTGTGGTGCCGTCGACGTAGTGGATGGGCTCGTTCTTAACGGGTCCGTTCTTGTTGGCAGGGAAGGACACAAAGATGACGGGGGACTCGAATTGCACCTCGAACCGCAGCTCCGTCAGCCGAAATATGCGCTTCTTGCTGTTGTGCCACTCGCCCATGACGCTCTCGCCGCAATTTGCGTACCCGGCGGCCGAGGAATAGTATTGCTGCAGGACCTGGGCAACGGTGCCGAGGAGGGCGACCAGCGACACCACCAAGGCGACCCAGTTGACTATGTCAGATCCTCCATTATTGTTGTTGTTGTTGCTGTTGCCATCCGAAGTCGAGTTGGTGCTGTTATCCATTCGGGGCCTCGAGCTGGCCAGCTCGCGGGCAAGCTTTTCTGTGATCGTGTTTCGTTTCGAGCGGGCCGGCCGAGATCGGGTCGAATGGTAGATCGGATGAAATTGGGCTGCTGAAAGCCAAGGCAAGGGAAAAAAAAAAAAGCACCAATGGCAACGACGCTGAAGCCAGAAAAGCAGTGATGGTGGGATGCCGTTGCTAGATCATGGTGACATTGTTCGAGGACGAAAAATAATGATGTTCAAATGTGCGAGCGCGAGTAGAAAAGGGCCATGGCAATTGGGAGGCATGGAGCGGAAGCAGCTGCAGACGCAGAGCAGAGGCAGACAGACAGAGGCTCAGCTGCGTCGCAAGACGAACGAACGAGGCTCCGGCGAGGCAGCGTAACCCATCGTGCTGCCATCCCATCCATGCATCAGAGCAGCGAGGGACTCGGGCCTGTTGCAGCGGCCGCAGGGTCCTTGGCTTGATTGGGAGAAAGCGCAAGGCTGCCAATGAGGCCGTTTTGGCCCCGTTGTGGCTTGCAGGATCAGATGGCGTCGTCCAAACAAAGGGCGCTGAGAGACGAGACATTTCGATTCTCGAAGAGCAACAGTGGGGAAAGCTGGAGTGCGGGTTAGCGCTGGGCCCTGAGGAAGCAGCGGCCAGCGACGAAAAGCGGGGCATGGTCTGGTTGCCTCCAATTGTTTCAACTCCAGCAGCGGACCTTTCCCCCGTTGCAACTTGCAAGCCCCAGTGGCCCCCTTCCAGCCTGAAACAACACAATGGTGTTATTTTGTGGACGAACATGTTCGATTCATTTTCCGCGTTTGGCGATCGATAAACGGCGCTCGCTGGCGCTGGCTGCTCCACGTCAACGAAGCGAAGATGAACTAGGCCGTTGCAGGCGTAGCCTGGTCAGATGAGATCTTTGTCGTGAGGATTCGGGAGTGCGTCGACTCAGCCACAAGCGATGATGCAGGGCCAGCCCGCGCTGTGCAATCCATTCGAGAGGCAACCAGGCGCAAGACGACCCTCTTGGTTGATGAAGCTGATACAGGCATTGGAACGTCGTCGTCAACGGCATAATAGTGCATTGTGGAACTAACAAAACCTAGATATTCCAGATGATTATCTGAATTAACACGTGAAACATATGGGGTCTCGTCCCCGCCCTGGCCACGGTGGTGTCGAGATGATCGAGATCGCGGGATGTCACAGTGACGTCACCGCCTACGTCCTGGGACAAGAGTCAATGAACAGATAGATGCACCTCAGGCTGCAAACTCGGCATTTTTATTTCGCCCAAAGATACTCGCTCAACGCCACAGGCGACAACGCAGCTACAGCAGAAAAGCAAAATGGAGGCCAAATTTGAACACGACCAGCGCACCACCAAGCTGCCCAGCGACGTGGGAGGCGAGCCCAGCACCAAAGACAAGATCCTCAATACGGGCGCCTCCCTGACCCAGGACTTCACGCCCATCAAGAGCATCTGCGGGCACCTCAACGCCTTCCACGCCTACGCATCGGACCCGACCCGGTACCTGGAGAGCAACCACTACTGCGGGCACGTCACGTCGGACGTGCGGCAGTGCATCCTCTATGACAGCCCCAACCCAGGCGCTCGCATCCTCGGCGTCGAGTACATGATCTCGCCCGCGCTGTACCGCGCCCTCGACCCAGCCGAGCGCCGCCTCTGGCACAGCCACGTCTTCGAGGTGAAGTCGGGCATGCTGGTCATGCCGCAGCCCTCGGCCCTCGTGCCCCAGGCCGTCTGGGACAAGACCGAGAAGGCCGAGATGGAGCAGATCGTCGAGCTCTACGGCAAGGCCTACCACCTGTGGCAGGTCGACCGCGGCGACAAGCTCCCGCTAGGCGAGCCGCAGCTCATGACCAGCTTCACGGCCCCGGAGCAGTTTGCCGACAAGGAGAAGGCGCTGGACGAGAGGGATGCGCGGTTCCCGGGGTGTGATTGGCGGCGGAAGAGGGAGCTGCGCAAGGGCATTGCGGAGCCCGAGATTCATCCAGGTGAGTCCTCTTTTGGGTTCTGGTGATGGTTGCGTGGCAGGATACCTACCTGGTACTGACAGGGTGATAGACGCGGACGCTACCTGGAAAAAGAATGCCTAATTTTGTGCAAATATCTCCACGCGAACATGACCAAAAGAATGAAAATATCAGGCGGTGCTTGTGGTAATGGGAGGCACTTGACGAAACTGAAATAACGAGTGTTGCTTCTACTGACCTCCTGTAATGTAATCAAATCGTCGACAACGAGTCTGAGACTAATGAACCAGGGGCTGAGCTGCTCCAGAAACCGTCAGTAATATAAATAGGATTCCATATTCCACAAAGCAACACAAGGTAAATATCCATACCGCAGCTGGGAGTCATTGGTGACATCCACAACTTGTCAACCTGAGAAACAACTCTCCGAAGCCCCAGTCATGCGGACCGCAATCAACGACCCACCGACACGGAAATAATATAATGCGCAACCAGCACGCCGCCCAACGGATCTCGTTTGCATGATGGCTGACCACTATAGATCGGGCTCGTCGAGCCGGGTTGTGGAGCAGAGGGCATAAACTCGCTTCGGTCGAATCAAGGGCCCTCCCCCTCGCGGCTAGGGCCACCCGCGGCTCGGATAGTCTGGATCTGGCAAACGCGACATAAGCCTCCGGGAAATCTATTTGCACGTATATTTGAGACAATATGGCCACCCTGCGGGGGAAGGGTGCAACTCTGAACTTTGGTGCCACCACGTTTAGGCTCATCTGCCCGCAATAACCTTGCGCAGCGGCGCGCGCGAATAATCATTCAATCCGCCTCTGGGAAACTGGATGATCCTTCCGCGGCAGTGATTGGTGTGCTTTTAGAGAAACGGCGGCGATGGGAAGGGAATCATGCAATGGACCGGATCCCGAGAACGGTGCGTCAGGGCCCGGGGGATGATATTTAGTGGGCTTTTTGGAGCTGTGTGTGAGGATATAAATATTCTTGGCCTTCCACCTTTTTGTTGAGCCTGGGCTCCCTTGTTCCTGTTCACGCCGTCATATTGATTCTCGCCAGCCTCATCCGCAGCCATCATGTTCCACCAAGCCGCCGCCGCCTTCGCCCTTGCTCTGCTGCCCTTCTCCCTGGGCCAAGTCTCGGAGGGATTCGAGAAGGGATGGGACACCGCGGCGTGGCCCACCTACGCGGCCGACTGCAGCCAGGGCGGTAAAGTCACGCTGGATAGCTCGACTGCCTACAGCGGCAAGAACTCCATAAGGGTGGACGGAGCCGGTGGCTACTGCGGACACATCTTTTTTGGCACGACCAAGGTCCCTAGCGGCGATGTCTATGTCCGGGCTTACATGTGAGCTCAATACTCAAGTTCTGACGTGCCATAACTTGAGAGACGGTTGTTCTAATATCCGCCCCTCTTACAGCAAAGCCTCCAAGGCCCTCACCGACTCGCACGTCTCCTTCATCACGATGCCCGACTCGGCCCAGGGCAGCAAGAAGCACCTGCGCATCGGCGGCCAGAGCAAGATCCTGATGTACAACCGCGAGTCGGACGACGCCACGCTGCCCGACCTCTCGCCGCAGGGCATCGCGACCTCGACGGCGCTGCCGACGGGCAAGTGGCAGTGCTTCGAGTACCACCTAGGCACCGACGGCACCGTCGAGACGTGGCTCAACGGCAACGTGGTCGCGGGGCTCACGGCCAAGGCGGGCGTCGCCAACGCCAACGCCGCCCAGTGGCAGCGCAGCAGCATCAAGCCCAAGATCACGGCTGTTTACTTTGGCTGGGAGTCGTACGGTGGTGATACGAATACCTTTTGGTACGATGATATTGCTGTCAGCTCGGCGAGGGTTGGGTGCAATGTTACGTCGTCGTAGATGTTGGTCTCGGTAACGCGGAATCAATGCTGCGTGACCTGGGGTACCAAGGTGGTTTGTCTTTAGTATTGAGATGATACTCTCGATATGATGGACGAGTCGGGACGTGACCAACAATGGGCCCAGCCTCTTGGTGAGTGTACAAAGGGGGATTGGAGACGGAGTTGCATCAACATGTACATATGACGGTTAGAACTGGTAGCTAGACGCAAAAAGCAGACTAGTTTTCCACAAACACTTGATAAGCAAAGCTTATCGCGGTGCGGTTAGTGAAGGCCGTTCTTTAATTTTCCTTGCGTGCCGCACCGTTGTATCCTTTGTGAGTTTAATATCACAAACGACATGAATCTGCAGGACGTTGAATCGGGGCACAAAGTCAATAAACCCCCTATCTCAACTTTATTTTCCACCCTCTTCTGTACCTCCACAACACATAGATGCACTCAGAATGCCAATACGAACCAGCCTGTCCTCCCATCCATCTCCCGTATCCCGCGCGTGCATCACTCCCCAAAATCCTCAACCCTAACATTCATATCCATAACCGGCAGTCCCAAAACCTCCTCCGGCACATCGACCCAAACCGCCCACCCATCCTCGCCCGCCTCCTCGCCAATCTGCCCTCCCTTCAACCTCACAATAAACGCATCCCCCGCGAACGCGCGGCGTCGCCCAAACAGCCTCTGCGGGAAATTATTATTCTCCGGCAGCGCGCCGAGATCAAACGAGAAGAAGACGACGTATAGCCCGTTGCAGCTGCTGATGGGCTGGTTCTCGAGCCGGAAGATGTCGATGTCGCGCCATTGCCATGCTTGTGGGGTTTTCCAGAAGGCGCGGAGATCGGGCACGTGGCCCCAGGGGGCGTCGGGGCCGCCGGAGGAGGCGATGGAGGAGGTGGTGGTTAAGGGGAGGAGGTGTGGGGGGGAGCCGTCGGCGGGGAAGCGGATGCCGTTGATTGTGACGGGGGTTGGGAGGGGCGCTGGGGGGAGGGCGGGGGGGAGGTTGAGGAGGTTGCGGAGGATGTTCATTGCTGTTCTGTTGTCTGCGGTGGCGGTGGACGGGTTGAGTTGCTCTCGGGAAGTCCTTCTATGAATTGCGTGTCAGATATCCGGGCTATAGTAGTAGTAGGGAATGGAGGCAATCACCGAATGGCAATATCTTCTGATGTTTCAGCGTCAGTGTTGACTGTCGATGAGGTTTTGAGAACATGATCGCGGGAACTTGCATGACTGCGGGGTTAGATGAGGCTCTGGGAAGCGTGGTGTTTGGCTGCCAGTGAGACCGGAGCCTCGCCTGCTCTGGCCACATGATCTCGTGTAACCTGCTGGCCTCAGTTGGATAATCACATCACCAAGACATCAACAAAGTCTGTAGAACAATCACTTCAAAGAGTATATGTGAATATTGCATGTTTGGTTTACCAACATAAGTTACTGACAGTGGCTAAGTTACGGTTGGTAATAGTCTCTGATGAGAACTCGAAACAAACTTCAACCAAGCACGCACCTGCATGTACCCGCCCGCCCGCCTACTGTAGTAGTTACCTGATACCTGGTCGCTTGTATATACCGGCCTCTTGAGAGGGCAGTATCTTGCTGCCCTCTGGCCAGACTAACCCAATGAAATGTCTCGCTGTCGATCATTTTATCCACGGAGGAAAGGATTCGTCCGGGAGCGATACGATTATCATATTGCCGACTCCGTTATCTCATGCAGTTGGTTCACATCACCTCCCCATCCAAGCCCCAATTTTCTGGTCGTGTAACACTCCATGTCCCGTACGGCAGGGAACAGCCCGCCGACCGGCGACGCGGGACAAGTGAAACCAACAACCTCGTCCAGATCCCGAGCCAACATACTCCTCGAGTTCCAGGTTGTTTACGAACTTCCAGAAACCAGACAAGAATCACTTCACTTCACCAAAGCACACCCGATTCTCGAACCCAATCACACATAGAATGGCTACAACTAGTACTACCACCGCCGCCGCCGACATGAACGCAATCTGGGACGCCGTCCCCAAGGTCTGGCAAGAGGGCAGCTGCCACTGCGGTGCCGTCAAGTTCAAGGTCCTGCACCAGCCGCTCGAGGCCGGTCCGACGTGCCACATCCCCGTCGGGGCCTGCAACTGCTCCATCTGCCTCAAGAACGGCTACCTGCTGATCTACCCGGAGCGGCACGAGATCAAGTGGCTCAGCGGCTGGGACGAGATGAAGAACTACCGGTTCGCGACACAGACGCGCGACCACAAGTTCTGCGGCGGGTGCGGGAGCAGCGTCTGCATCGACTTTCTCGGCAACTGGTCTGTGGGGGATGTGCTTGGGGTCAACGTATGCATGCCTATAGTCTATCGTCCTCCTTCGCCTTGTTCGTGTTTGTTGCGATGCTGCACGGTGTGTGATCAATGCTTACCTTGCGTTGTGACTAACAGGTACGATTGCTGCATGGTGTTGATATCTTGAAGCTCAATCTTCGCAGGAGGAACGGGAGGGGCTTCCGCCCCGAGTTCAATGATCAGTACCCATGACCAACCTTCCAAGGGGAAAGGAAAGAATTGGGAAATGCTGGTGGTCAATATTGGATATGCCTGTCCCTTTCGGTTGAGGTAGTTGAGATCGCCATGGTGTTCTGGATTCAGTTGAGGAACAGACAGCCGAGGTGCGCATGGGACTGGATGCATGGATGGAAGAAGAGGACCAAACGGTGTTAAAAGTGCAAAAATGATCTAATTAGTTGCTTCTGACAGGGCTAATTGGGCATAACACCCATTCAACAAACAGAAAAGACAAAAAGAAAAAAGAAAAAGAAATACCCGATCCCGGATTCGGGCCGAGGACCTTTGCTGGGTGCCTTATAGCGCTTACCGCTACAAGAGGTGGAAGACCTGTGCCAAATGTAATTAGAATCCACGATCCAGGGTTACCTTTCTGCAACGCGCTGACCACTGCGCCAACCAGGTGTTGAAATGAGGCGCCAAATATTAAACTCATATACCCCCAGAATCGTTGTCCGACTCATCGCGTCCCAAGAAAATGGCAGGCGGTATAAAATGGCACGGCAGGCGGCATAAACATGAGACGAAACGGGAAGACTGGAAATAGAGGAAAACAGAGACCGAACGCCAGCTCACTATTACATTGAATGCAACAAAAGCAAGAAAGGCATTGCGGTGCACACTCGAAGAGCGGCTGGGCTCAATGCACAATTAGCACATGCACTTCAAGTTTACGGATGTCTGTATCTGGTCACTCGTATCCCGAGATAAGTCAGCGGCCGCCCGCCGCCAATCCTTCGAGTCCATGTCACTTCACATGTGTAGGTAGTCTGACGAGTCTCCTACATAGGTCCAGCTGAATGAGTTGGAATCAGAAAAGCATCCAACACGGTCAACACCTAACTTAAGGTACTTAGCTCGACCAAATGCCGGATGGGGGTTGTTTATATCTTACCAGACAACGAACTCGGTGCCAGAAGTATGAAGGTGGTAGGTGCACTTTTTAATAGCCTTGTTCTTTGCAAGCTACCTCGAGACACGTGCATTGTATGAAGCGGGTTTTGGTCAGTGCTTTCACTTGTCTAGACCAGGTCGGTGTCTGCCTCAGCTACTGCTTGCTAATTGGTTTATTGTTAGCACCAACTTGGACATGGTCAGCGCATTCTGCCATACCTGCACCGTATATGCGGGCCAAGCTGCTGCTGCCCTCTCCCTTGTTGGAACATGCTTGCATGGCCACGTGTTTTCCTTTTCCTCCAAACAAATTGTCCACTCCTTACAGTTCCCCCGTATGAGGCTAGACCTATTAGTGAGCACTGGCTTGGGTCATGACGGTAGCCTGGCTTGGGCTGAATCTGTCATCGCTTGTCGTTGTCAACTACCCACGGAGGGGCCCTGACAAACAGTTGGGGGTTAGGATGACATTATATACCCTAGACTACATGTAATGTTTCAGCCGCACCCGTGAACCGGGCGGGGATACATGTGGGACTGGAACACGGCAGAGATCGTGGACGGTGCAGGCATCGACCTACCTTAGTCAACGGCGTTGGTTCGGATTGCTAAGATGTGTCAGAAATGCACGGGTCGAACCAGCGCAGATGGGAGCCGCTTCTTCTTACCAACCCGTGAGAAGACAAGGTTGACGATGACGCTGCCCCCAATGAATTAGGTTCTCATATGCTTGGCTGGCGATGACCAACTTAGGCGTCTCATCACTGGTGGCTGACTGTTCATGTTGGCTGCGGTTCGGCCGCCGTGCAGCCACGCTCCATGTCGGTGTTGGGCCGTGAATCCTTCATGTCAGACTTTGACTCCCGGGTGGACATGGAACCAGCTGAGATTTTGAGCTTCGTGCATTTTTACACAAAACGTGGCGCTGTTGCTATGCTCTTCCAGTTTTTCCATGCGTAGTTAACGCCCAAAGGCTTTCCTTCTTCCGTGCTCCCGTTGATCTCGGTCTGCAGCCTGAGTGCGCCACCATGTCCGCGTCTAATCAGCTTTCTGTCCAGCCGGCGATGGAAATTACGGCTTCGTCTCCTGCTCCGGTATTAACAGCCGCCTGGAAATGGGCCCAGTACGGCATCCGCGGTCTGTTTGTCTTGACGGAGGCGGCACTGTTGGCGGTGACGGGCTACATTGCTGCGCGATGGGGGTCGATTCACATCGAGAAGGTCTACGCCGTGGTCATCGTTGGCGTATGTAAACTCCCTTGTTATCCGAGCTTTGGCTGTTGCTAACTGGTACTGTCTTCTGAATAACAACAGGCAATAATTGCCGTGCTGGCCGACTGCTCTTCATTCGTTCTCCTATCGATCAAGCCGCAAGTAGCCCCCGCGGCGGCACTTCTCGATGTCGTCGTCATCATCCTTTGTGCGATAGGTGTTCCCAGCATTATGAGCTCCGGGTTTCAGAATACATATGATCCGGTGGCATGGAGGCTGGCCGTTGCCGTGATGTAGGTCTAAGACCTGTCTGTGAAGACACTTGAGGTGGTTATTCGCTAACCCCATGTACAGATGCGAACGGGTGTTATCGATCGCGATATGTATCGGCTTGGTCTTCGTCTCGTGGAGGAAAGCAGCTGCAGAACATCGGCCCCGGATCTTGAACCAGAGAGAGTCAGCGATGGCCATGAAGGCCCCGGGAGCACATCTTGGGACTCCCTTGACTACCACACCATCCACGGCGCAATCTTCTATCGTTGGTTGTTGGGCCGAAGTCTCACTGTCTGGACGGGATTCGTCTGCCGCTCATTCGGGTCGGCAATTCACGGCGATCCGAGCTGACAACGCGGCGGTTGCGGCGACTCGGGGAGTCTATCGCAATCAGATATCCATGGTTTGAAGAACACAAGAAGATCGAAACGGGCGAGTCGGAGCACTGTTTGTCGTGGTATAGGATGGCGGTCAACATGAAGACAAGGAATGTGAAGCTGAGCACCGAGTCAAGCAAGGCATGCGAGAAGCCAGAGCCCGCGTCTGGTATGCTTCTACGTGTTATTTTTATGCATACCTGTGAAAATGATATCAGTCCCAGGTACAAATAAGGAGGTAATTACCGGAGATACTCTAATGAATGCACTTACCCGGATCCAAGACCACTGGCACCGCATCATGACGGGCTGATCACTCACATGAACGGGCACGCATAAAACAACCACAACCACCACCAGGTAGCCAGCGAGCACTGTAATTAACCAACTTATTCATGCGTCATAAAGCTATGGTGGATATAATCAAGTAATGTTACAACCCAAGGCAACCAACCGGCTCCCGTTCACCCCGACACTCGATAGGTACTAATTAGTATCACAGGTAAGTCATCAACATCATTTCCCCGCCCGGCCCCCTTTTTGGTATCCACGTACAGAGAGCCCAAACCCGAAGCCATTCATGAAGCATATCCCACGACACCGGCTAGTAAATGATAAGCCCCCCCAAGGCCCCGAAGTAAAATCCCAAAACGCCATACTACAACAAAGTCCTGTCCCCATTTTCTTTTTCTTTTCCCCTTTTCCCACAACGCATCATCCGAGTCAACTCCTCGGCCTAGAGTAACTCGGCCTAGAATAATTCGTCATTGTCGTTCTCCTCCTCCCCTGCGCGCCGGTGGCAATGTGATTCCCCTCCGCCTGGGCCCCCTCCTCGTGGTGCTCGACGGTGCCGCGGCCGCTGTGGCCGTGCTGGTGGTGGAACAGCTCCTTCTCGACCTGGTGCATGTCGATGTGGGCGACGGCGGCGTCGCCGTCAAAGATGCGCGCAATCTCCTCGAGCGTGGGACCTTTAGTCTCGACGTAGAAGAACCAGACAAAGACGAGCTCGAATAGGTCCCAGATGGTGTAGAAGAGCATAAAAGTCCAGTGGTGCGGGAGGCGGTCCCATGCGATCTTGTTGGTTTGGCTGCGCGAGGGTTAGTGGTGTCCTTGGTTCATTCATGTGGTGTTCTAAGGGAGTTGGTTGATGGATAGGGGGTGTAGGTAAACAAAACAACGGGAATGATGACATACTTGGAGATGGCTAGCACGGCCTGGATGGTGATATTCATAATCATCATGCCCTTGGCGCGCAGGTGGAACGGCAGGACCTCGAGCGCGTACGCCACCAGCAGACCCGAGAAACCAATGTCGTAAAAGATGCCAAAGATCCAGATAAATACCAGCTGCGCGTAGCCGGCCCCGGTATTGGTCTCGCCCGAGTACTCGTACACGGCGCCGACCACGGTCCAGCAGGCAAACGAGCCCACCATGCCAAAGGTCGAGATGAGGAACAGCGGGCGGCGGCCAAACCGGTCGACGTTGAGCGCAGCCGCCGTGGTGACAATCAGGTCCAGGATGGTCTTGCCCGTCGAGATGCCCAGCTTCTGGCTCTGCGAGGTCACGCCCGCGCCCATGTAGATGGTGTTCATGTAGTTGGAGAAGAGCGCGTTGCCGCTGTACTGCGAGATGACACCCAACGAAACAATAATGGCCAGCCGCCAGCGGTTGCCGCGCGTGCGCAGAAAGTCGGCGTAGCTGCTGTTGGTGCCGTTGGGCCCGGCCGCGGCGTCTTCTTTCTGCAGCCGCATCGTCTCCTTGATCTCGCGGAACTCGAACTGCACCGTGGCGTTGGCCGGGTCGCCGCCCGCGTGCCACTTGGCCAGGATATGCAGGGCCTCCTCGTGGCGGTCCTGGTTGACCAGGAACCGCGGCGACTCGGGGATCCACCAGATGCCTACCAGCTGCACCACCGACGGCACGATCTGCAGGAAGGTGATGGACCGCCACGACCAGTCCGTCTCGATGCTGGCCGTGCCCCAGGCGATGCACGAGACTAGCAGCGCGCCCGCGTTCCAGAGGCAGTTGTAGATGGCTGTCACCGGCCCGCGGTGCTGGGGGTGGCAGATCTCGGTCAGGAGTAAGGGGGACGCCATCTGCGAGAGCGAGTTGCCGAACCCGAGCAGGAACCGCCCGCCCATGTACATCCCGTACCCTGTGCAAAACGCCGTCAAGATGCCGCCCACAATCATAAACACGCAGCCGAGGACAATGGCCCGCTTGCGCCCGTAGTGGTCGGCGATGTAGGGCGTGATGAAGAAGGCGATGATGGAGCCGATGTTGAACATGTTGACGAGAATCGCGAGCTTGCTGTCCAGCACCGGGTCCTCGAGCGTCGGGTTGTCCTTGAGCTCGGGGAAGAAGAAGTAGTTCCATGCGTGGATCTGCTGCGATGTGTTGACGAGCATTCCGTCGTAACCTGTCGTTGCTGACGCCACCATCAGGATGATGCTCAGCCCGTAGAGCCGCCGGAGGTGCGGCTCCTGCGTCCAGTAGACTCGCTGGAAGCGAGTCGGGCTTTCCGTCTGCGGGACCTCAAAGTCCGCCGAGACGGCGTCGGCGTCATGACGGCGGTCACGTTCGTCGAGGTTGGCCATGGCCATGGTGGATCCTCTTAGTCCCGGGTCTGGCTGCTCCAGGTTGGTATATGGTCTGTTGTGGCCCCTTGTCATGGATGGTGATGACGATCAATGCATGCATGCACACGTGTGTGAACGCGCGCTTCAGTCGGCGGGATACGAGTTGGGATGGAGGAGCGAATGACTGGCGCGAGCCATTGATGGACCGACATGCACACTCAATACTTCGACAGGACAGGCAGTTGGCGGAAAAGGAAGGAACAGAAAAAGACCAGACGGCGGGCGCCATATGTTGTTGGGATGGTTCCCCACATATACCGACACGAAAAGGAACAAAACTGGAAGGGAACACGAGTCGACATGGACATGGAAAGGATGGAAGGCATGAACCAGCCTGGTGAATCCGATGCCTGGATGGATGACGGATCCTTCTTAGCGGTCCCGGGAACCATGGGTTTGGACGGTCGCACCCCTGGAGCATTTGGCCATTTGGCCATCCTCATGATCCTTCTTGCTCCGTCATTTCATCCTGGAGGGTCGAGCGGATCGTGCACTGGGTGGAATCCGAACGATGAACGAGACTAGACAGGGCTTCTCCGCAGCCGGGAGGCGGGTGCGTCTTGCAACAACCCTTGTTGAACCATGGCTTCATCGGGCCAGGGTAGGCGCATCATTCGTTGTCCCGCTCCCAGTGAGGCATGGTCGAGGGCTTGGCAAAGCGGCCCAAACGGCCAAACGGATACGCAGCCCCGAGAGAGGGGGGAGAAGGGGAAAGTCTGGCGGGAGAAGTCTGGTTCTGGCTGGCCTGACAGCCGGGTTCTAGCGAATGGTGTCTGACGGAAAGTGCTGCAGCGCAATCTAATTAGATTAAAGCGGACGCACTGTCGCTACCACTATCCGGGTTTGCCCTCTTTCGCAACGTGCAGCGCCGCTGACTTACCTAACCTACCAGACTTTTGTCTGTGCAATTGACGTGCATGCAGCGTGTGTGTGGCCGGCCATCCCTCCATCCGGCTGTGAGTTGGCATTTCATTGATGCCTTGCATATCGTCTATTGGCTATGCCGATTGGTTTGTTGGTCCTGGTCGTTTCTTTGCCGGTGTGATATCTTGCAGTGGTTGGAGCGTAACACACACTCAATCACCATGCTGTGAATTCTCTTATGAATTGCCTTGTATACCAGACACTGTTATGTGGTACCATTTCAGTCGCTGCATTCTGCTTGACGTTCAACAAGATTCAACATGCTCTTGTAGTAACGGGCTACGGAAAATTCAATTCGAACCGCCGAGTAAATAACCCCTGAACCCCTGACCACCTGGCCCCCGACCTGATTCCTTACAAACAAACCATGGATGAATACCATGTTCTCAGAAAGACCCGGACGTCAGTCCATACAAATATCTTTGGGTCATGAAATCGTACAAACCGCAAGCCATCAGGATAACTCAACCGCCCTGCACCAACTTCCCAAACCCCCACTCGGCCGTCGCCTTATGGCTGTGTGTCAAGTTCGTCTTCATCCAGCACGAGTGCAAATTGCCCGTGTCACCGGAAATGACGCCCCAGCCGGCGCCAGTACACTTCTCCCTTGCCGCGCAGGCGTCGAGGCACGTGTCCAGGCTATCGGTCTTGACGCTGCCGAGGTCGGTCGACTCGCCTGGGCCAAAGTCGATGCCGCAGAACCGCTGGAACTGTTTGCCCCCGCTGGTTGCTGATGAGGTATACATCGTGCCATTGGATGCGTTGGGGCAGGCGAAGGTTGCGCCTGTGGCTGTTGGGGCGGCTGTGGGGGAGGTTGTTGTTGCGGTGCTGTTGTTCAGGTTAGCTAGGGGTTATTGATATGGGGAAGAAGACCTGACTGGAACGTACCCTGCTGCTCCACCAAGGGCAGATGCCAGGTCGTCCTGTGCTTGGTGCAGGTTGCGCTGGCTGACGCCTAGGCCGGCGGCAAGGCCAATGACGGCAATCAGGAGGAGGCCTGCCACGAGAGCCACGGCGAGAGCGACGCTCCGCTTGATGCGGAGAGAGGGGGCTCCTGAGGCGGCCCCGGGGCTGGGTCCAGATTCGGATTCTTTATACATGACGTTGTCTTGTTGGGTGTTTGGATGGTCTCCTAGGTACAGAGGCGGAGGAACTCCGGCCGCCTTTTCTGCAGCGCTGTCAAATTGGTAGTGTTCGGTGATGGGTTGGTGGTGTTGATGATCCATCTAAGAGTGGAATTGGTTTGTGTTTGCGGTAGTTGCCAAGCAGGTGTGAACAGAGCTACAAAGGGCTTTCCATTGTCTATCAAGCAACGGACTGAGAAACAGAGGAGCATGAGGAACAAGGACAAGGGACGACAAGGGTCCCATCGTGAGGAGGTGTATTAAATACTCGTGAGAGAGCATCTTCTCGGCCCCCTCCTTTGCCATTTTCGATATTGTTGCAAGTGCCTTTTGAGCGAGCACATGCAGCACATCTCCCGAAGGGCACTAACTCTTTTTGATACGGTTCCGTGTAAACTTTAAACTCTTTGCTTTTCTAGAATCATGCAAGTGTGCTCACTATGTGCGCCACCGTCATGAAAACTAAAAGGTAGAATGTTAAGACAGTGAGTGGCTTCCTCACATAAACCACTACCAAAGAGCATATTATTTTGCTTACTCACCAGCTGAAGTCTCCGCCCTCGAGCTGCCTTGTCTGCAGGGGTGTGTAACATGCGGGAGAGAATATCTGCTGCAAATAACTGAGTAATCGGCATGCATCAAGTGTGCACAAATTGGGTTTGTGGGAGGGGCAACCATGAAGAGTTGCTAACCTCGTTCGGGACACATCCTGCAGCCCTGGGGGTGACGAGCTGAAGTATCATGGGCGAGGTGGTTGCATGCAAAGTGAGATGGCCATTGGCTGGTTGTGGATGATGGGACCTGAATTGATGTTGTCGGTTGGTGCAAGCGCCGCTGTCGTGCGTCACGGTGCTGACGCGCGAAAAGGACTCGGATCCCGCCAGGAAGTGATTAGAGCGACCGCGGGTTGTGTTCTGTCGTTCCGAGTGATACGAACCAGGAAACGGGCGATTGCTGTCGTCGTGGTTGAAGCTGCTACGACTGCCCGGTGCCTGGGATATGCGGATCAACAAACACATTGGTCTCTGTAAACATCACTCAAACTTGGAAGACACTATAACCCTTTGTTTTCCGTGAACTTCCTGATTCATTCGTTTACCACTCCCTTCTCACTCGGAGCACAACCTGACTTAATTAAAACTGGGTGTTTCGTACAAGCCCTCTGAAGTTGGCTTCTCCCCGGATTTGGGTTAGAGCCTTACTGACAACTTTAAGCGCCCAGGGGGATTGAAGCGGCCCCTTGGCGGTTTTGAACAGTCGAACTGTTGGTCCAGTAAAAAATGATCAGGCTCCAGCGGAGAACTTTATGTATTCCCTCACCTGGGAATTTATTCATCCCCCCTGTCGCGTGTTTACCTCCGTGCTGAATTGCATTCTATCTACATATGTTTCTATCTAATTATTCCTCGCCGTAGCTCGGCAATTTTGTATTAATTACCACCAGTTCGAACTCTCACGATGAGTACTACACGCAAAGAGTCGTTCCATCATAGACTGCTGCAAGTATCCAGCCTAATCTACCGCGAGATTTACCTCCTCATCCATGGCGCCGAGCAGGAAACGAAACGCCCGGTCATGAGGACGTTCAAACTTCCTGTGCCGCGGTACTTTAACCCGCGCGCCGTCGAGGTGCTTGCGAAGGCGATGCTTGTCCTGCGGCACTGCAGCATTCACATCCCGCCCATGCTTGCAAGCATTGTCCTCACCTACCTCAATGTCGAGGGGTACTTTATCGGCTCGGACCTGTCTGGGCCGTCGACGCAGACTTTTCAGGATATAAGTCAGCTGTCCTTGCAGGTTACTGCTAAGCTATTGGTGGGTGTCCTCTGGCGGGAAACACTTGAGTGAGAATCAGGCTGACAAAATCTTGTAATCGTGACCAGGAGCTTTTGATTGTGGTGGCTCTGGGGGTGGTCATCTTGGATGTTGTGAGAGACAAGATGCTGCACGGTAGCGAAGGCATGCCCCTGGGTCTCATGCTGTCGTCCTTCCGGTTTGTCGACATGACTTTTCTCCTATCGCACGAGTTCCGAGCAGGCTCGACGGGTTTCCAGCGGCGGCGCACTCGCTGGGGGTTCACTCTTCTTGTCATCAGCTGCGCCCTGACTGCTGTTCTCGTCGGCCCTTCCACTGCGCTGCTGCTCATCCCTGTTTACGTCAAGGACTGGCCAGGAGGCGGCGGTTCGGTCCTGCTCAGCGGCGACTTGGCGCCCAGCATAGTGGATGTCTCTCCAAGCTGGGACTCAAGATGCACTCCCGTCGTGCGGGACATAACTCTCCTCAACAGCGGCGTCAGCTCGTTGGCTTCGTGTCCGTGGGCTGGCTTCCCGTATCTGTCCGAGATTCTCGCCCTGTCAGTGTACAACAGGGTGCCGTTGTTGTACAAAGATGGGGTATCCCCACGGGAAATCACATACTGGTCGAGTGCCGAATGGAGGACGTTCATCTTTGGGGCGAACATAGGGGCTGGTGCTGCGGCCCAGTTTCTCAGCAACGCTTGGTGCTCGGCAATGTTGGGAGGGGCCCCAAAGGCAGGCCCCGGGACCATTTATGCAAACCTGCACCAGCGTTTGAGGAACGGGACCAAGGGCAATCTGGAGAGCCAGCTTCCTCTTGTTCGCGCCGAGTGCTTCAACGCCACGTCTTATGCAAAGTCGCTGAGGAAGAAGGGTGTCAACATGGACGGCAGTCTGCCTGTGAGCTGTTCCGTTGTTTACATACAGCCCTTGAACTCAGTCGTCTAACAGTCCCATACAGTTCCCGATAATCACAGATCTCCCAACACCCCGAGGAGCCGCATACATCCTCCCATTCAACACCACGGGCTCCCCGCCACCGAATTCCACAACGACTCAATGGCTCCCCATACCCAACCAGCCTTGCAGCACATCGTACGGCAGCCCAACCAGCAACTACCCGAGCGCGTTTCTCGTCATCCGGACCTCCGACATCCCCGGACTAGACTCGACAGTCACCTGCTCCGTCAAGGCACAATGGATCCCCGGGCTCATTGTCCACAACTACGTCTGCTGGGGGCCACAGTCCCTAAAGGGCACACCCAGCGACGACGACAACGAAAAGCTACTAAACTGGGCCACCGCGCGAAGCCCAACGGGCCAAGCTGCTGCCAATTTCCAAGCGGTCGACGGGTGGGGAGAGGCTGTACACTTGACCCCAGCCTGGCTCAACACCTTGACGCCCACGATCACTAGCCCGGCAAACAATAACAACGATAGTAGTAAGCCCGACAATGGCACTGGTGGCAGCTTCACGACCCTATCCTCGCTCCTGGACACCTACGCGCGGACAGACGTGCACAGGGACAATGCCCGCAAAGTCATCTTCACCTTCACCACGATGGCCATCGCCAGCTTCGTCGCCGACGGGCTCTCCCGGATCGCGTACGCCGAGAACAAAGTCAACGACCTCACCGGGGGGGACAAAGTCTGCACTTCGGTCTCGGCGCCGCCCAACCCAGGCAACAAGCTCGGCAACGCCACCGCCTGTCTCTGGGAAGTCTCGTCCTCCGCGTCCACCACCGACCTGCTCAACGACGTCGTGACGGGCGACATAGTCCTATCCCCCTATTACCCCGCCCCCCTAGCAACAACAACAACAGCAAGTACAAAAAACAAAAACAACACACTGAAATACTACGTCACTATAACCGGCTGGGGCATGAAGGCCACCAGCGCAGCCTACTACCTCGCCCTGACGGTGGTCTGGGTGTACGTCGCCATCGCGCTGGCGCACATAAGCTGGACGTGGTACCGCGGGCGCATGAGCGGCGCCTGGAGCTCGCTGACGGATTTCCTGGTGCTGAGCCAGACGTCGCCGGCGCCCGTGGCCGAGGCCGCGGCGTTTCGGAATACCTCGACGGGGGTCGAGGCGCATGAGACGCTGCGGCTGCCGGTGCGGATCAGACATAACGCTGGCGTGGAGGTGGGGAGGGAGACGCTGCAGCTGCTTGTGGGCGGGGATGGGGGGGATGAGAAGCTTGAGAGGGTTGTTGGGGGTGGGGAGGAGTATGGGGTGAAGGAGTGATGGTGATCTTGGGTTTTGGGGTGTACATACATACATAACGGATCTAAGTAAATATTTACCAGGTACCTTACTTGTTCGTCTTTCAGTTCAAGTTGATACCACACTTGAAACGGTTGGTGGAGTTCGTCAACTCTATTTCAACGAACCATGGAATACAAACATAGAAGATAGTGTCCGTCCCACATGGAGAGCAGGTCAATCAGCAAGCTAGCCATGATGATGTGAAAGACGCATTCATTAAACCAGTGATATCCCTCCAACGCCCAGGCATTTTTGCCCACGAACAAACAGACTTCTTGACTACATGTAAAAACCTTTTCAAGTTTCCAGTCCCCCCTCCAGATATAGTAATAAACATACATGTGTTCTACATCCCCCGGAAGGTAACATGTTGTCCATCCAGATCCAATCGAGCCTGCGGCAGACATTGGTGTTATATCGTAGCTGGTAGTCTTGTGTCTCTAGATCCAACTGGCTCATTCATCCAAGCGCTGCCTGTTTATTAGATCCTGCTTTTCTAAGATGATCTGTCCCAAAGTCTCAAGTCCAACGATCGTGGATGGTGGATGTGTGTCAAGTCTTTCCGAATATGAGCATTTCGCCCTTCATTATGCCAGCCCATCTGGGAGGGGCTACAAACGTCCCGACAGCGGCTTAATCTTCGACCGGGGCGGCGTTGGGGCCGTCGAGAACCTGGGCGCCCTTCAGGGTCTTCTCCCTCATATCCCGGACGATATTTGTGTCGCCAAAGGCCGACTTGAGCAGCAGGGGCGTGAGGGCATCCATGACGCCCTCCTTGAACTCGTTCTTGGTGGCGCCCTTGTCGCCCCAGTAGTGGCGAACAAGCTGGCCACCACAACCAGCGTCCTTCTTCAAGGGAATGCCGTTGGCCTCCATGCAGGGCAGTTGGCGGATGTACTGGGGGTGGGTGTCGATGCTGTAGCCGTCGAGGAAGTCGTAGCGCACGTAGGAGCTGAAGCCGGTCTGCTCGTGGAAGATCTTGTCCTTCCACTCGGCGCAGCCCTTGTAGCGCGTCTCCTCGGGGCACTCGGCCCAGTCCTTGAACAAGCGCTGTGTGTTCTCGCCGGCCTGGGCGATGATGAAGCCCGTGTTGAGGTTGAGGTTGCCGCGGATGTCCTTGTTGTTGTCCGCGTCGGGGTCCTCGGCCATGGCTACCATGACCTGCTTGTCGATCTTCCAGTAGTTGAGCAGCCACTCGATCGGCAGCTCCGGCGACGGGAACATGGCGTCGTAGTCGAGCATGACGACTATGTCAAACTCCTTGAGCAGCTCGCGCGTGAAGATGATCTTTGTCCAATGCGGCGCCCGGTCGGCGTACTTGGGGGCGCGCACGAACTTGTAGGTGTAGCCGTGGATAAGGGCGTAGAGGTAGTGGCTCAGGAAGCCAGCGGAAGGAGGGCGAAGGTTGTCCCAGGTGGGCAGCTCGGAAGCGAACACGCTGCCCGGGTTGGCGAGAGGGCGCGTGTCGACATCGAGGATGCAGATGCGCTTGCCGAGTGTCTGGGTGTGGATGAGCTGGTCGGCGGGCGGGAGGTGCTTCTCGGTGCCGTCGAGGGTCGTGAAGGTGGGCCCGGTGATGGGGAAAACAAGGGGCGCCCACAGAGCCTGTATTATGCCTGGTAGGCTTTCAAGGTGGCTCGTCTGGTTGTCGTTCTTGCATTCGTTGTGGAAAGGCGACGAGTTTGCCGGGTCCGAGAAAGACACCTTTGGTCTGGAAGCGGCAGGTCTCCATGTTAGCACTGAGTATCCGATGGCGTTGTTTCGGGCTCTTGAATTGGCCCTGAATGAGATGAAGGCAATGGAATGGATCGCTGGGTCACTCACAGTCTGGGCCGGAAGGACTCATTGAAGTAGCCGGTGATGAGAGCGATGGTGACAATGACCACCGGCAGGAGAAGAACGAGCCGCCGCCATGATTGCGGGAAGCTAGGTAGGGCCGTCATGCGAGCGGATACACGACGAGCCGGCGCGATCGATAACTGGGGCCGATGAAATGAGCGACGGTCGGTCGGGGTTGTCGCGCGGAGGGCTGAAGGTTGCTAGGAGTCAAGCCTGCGCATGCGCTGATCACTGCGATCGTGACCGGGCACGGGGCGCTGATGGTGGAACGAGTGTGGGTGTGAGCCGATCCGCAGGTCGAACGACGGTGAGACGCTGGACGGGGGAAGAGAAGGGGAGAAAAATATTTAGACGCGGAGACCGTGAGGGCGGAGTCGGTGATAAAAAGTCGACAAAAAGGGGCGGGCGGCAGATAGAAGATGTAAGAGCTAAGAATGGAAGAGTCGCAACGCAGGGGCAAGAGGCAAAGTGCAAAATAGGGCCAATCTGCATTGCAATGCCCCGGCCAGTCAGCTCAGCTCACCAGTCGGTAGAAGACGAAACACACGGCGCGAGTCCTAACCTGCTTGGCTGCAGCCGGGACACGAAGTGAGTGCCGCTGTGCCCAATCCCAATCTGGGTCCACCTTTAATTAGGCGGTGTCCAGTCACAGTGCAGCTCTGCCGTCGGCATCCAGTGATATGGAAGCGCGACAATCGAAGGAAGGAACGAGGCAAAAGCACTCCGGAGTCCAGACCTTGGCACCTCGAATTCTCCAAGTGAGCAGGACGGGCGGGCTGCCCCTCAGCGACCAGACCTGTCAAAGACTCGAAGCAGAAACTAGATCGGTGCTAGCAAGCATTGGATTCCCAGAAACTTCCCGTGCAGGCCGCGAGACCCCGAATGTCCATTCCACTATCCGTCCAGAACCCGTATTCACGGTGGGGCCCTCCACTCTCCCGCCCTTTCCGCCAGGGACATCCCCGTACTGGAGTTCAGGCCTCGGCGAGCCTGAAAGACGCGATCGTAAATTCGAGATCACAGCAACGGGCGCGACAGGGACCAGGCAGCGCAGCGACAACTACCGAGAAAAACGATACGTAGAAAGCGTGGCTTTTGCAGCAGATCTAATTGTGATGAACGAATGCTCGCTTCGCTTGCCCCGCGATACCAAGCTTGTCACAGCCTTACAGCAACACATGCGCGGGCACGAGGCGTGCGCTGGGACAGGGGATGGGCGCAACGAACTTGACAGGTACAGTAACCCGTACATGTGCTCATCCCAAGCGCAGTCAGTCTCCCCGTGTACCCAACTGTCTGCATGCGCGCACACGCACATGACGATGAAGGCCGACAAGACAAATCAGTGGCAGCAGCATTACGGCCGGATGTGAACATGGACGACTTGCAGTGAATTTTCGTGCCTCGAGCTGTGGTACAAAAACAATGGGGATTGTTGGACGGGACGGATCCACTGCCCGCGACTGGCTGCTTCCATCCGTCACGCCAGCAAAAGCCAGCCCCTGGACCGTGCCTCGATCCTCCACATCGTCAATGCTGAACAAAGCGAACAACGTTTTTTGAGTTTTGACAGGTTCAACGGGTTCGCTAGGTTCAAAATCTCAATAAAAACGTACCCGTACCCAAGAAGTATGCGATGCATGATCAATGCGAACGCTCCGCCACTTTAAATTGACGTTAACAAAACAAAGGCTTGGCACATGGGGGGGTGGGCCTCCACGTGTACGAGCCCCACCGTAATCCGAACATCCGACTTTCTTGAAGTGCCATGTTCCACGCACCCGGATGCCGAATGACTGATGCGCATGCAAAGTTGCCTTATTTTTCTCCCTCCTTGATCCTTTTGATTGCGTTGTTGCATCCACGAATCTCCATCACTGGCAGACGCAGAAGTTGTTGTCACACGAACCGACGACTTGTGTCAGGCCAACAGCGACAGTCACTTTGTCAGGGCAGTCACGAGATCAATGATGGTGCAGGTGTTGCCACAAATACATAATGCAATCCCAACGCAAGGGCCGTAAGTACTTACGCCAATGGCCCGGGCCTAAGAAAGTTTATCACAGCACGAAAAGTAAACAAATAAAAGGAGACCCAACCTATCTGCCACAAATCATCCACCACGACCACAAATAAAGTGGGGAGAAGAATCACGGAAGAGATAAGGAAAGATCACGACACCGGATCCTACGGCTTGGGCTTATCACGAGTTGCAGGCTCATTGGGTCGTCCTGTTTAATACTACCGTGTGCAACCGGCTGATCCCCAAGGCAGAAATCTCACACCCTTCTTCATGGGGGTTGGCGTCATCGCATTCTAGTTCCAATGCGTGCACGTTCAGCTATCGTTGCGCAACGCTGGGGCTCTGATACCCAATCCAATGCGGGCTATATTACATATAACACAAGCCAATATAAGAGAGGCGAACAAAACCTGGGATGAAACCAACAAACCCACCAGACAAACCGGGCGTGCGTTGGAACAAGGCAAAGTTTACCTACCTGACCCACGAAAATCCAACGACCCAGTCAGCCAGCCAGCAAGCGACTTGATTGATATCCCGACGTCGTACAAGGGGACGACTTGGTTCCGCGTCCTCCCATTTTCGATCGTGGAACAATGCGAGTTTCCGCAATCAAATAATAAATAACCATAGGACTCTTTTTTTTTTCTTTTTCGGAGCGCACAGCATAGCACGCTAATTACCATGACGCGCGACAGACGAGAACGTGTGCCGAAATTCCCGTTTTTAATCTTGTCCGGAGAGGAGAGCAGAGCAGTAGCAGCAGCAGTGGCAACATACTCATCATCGTTATCAATCCGCAACCATGACACCCGATAACAGATCACCACCGCCGTACCGGAAGCTGTCTCTCTTCTTTAGGCGCACCAGCTCCTCGCGGCACAAATCACTCTCGGGGCAACCGCTGCTCAGTGACGCGCAAGAAGAACCTGACGACTACATGTCTGCAATCTCCCCGAGACATCCTCACGAAACACCATTATCAGATGAAGAAGAGAAACGACAGCGCCGCGTCAACTGCAAGATCGACGCCGCGCTGCTGCCTTTACTCTCGCTGCTCTACCTCTTCAACGGGCTGGATAGAGGCAACATTGGCAATGCGCAGACACAGGGTCAGTCCCGCCCTCTCTGTGACTCCGTATGATTGACGGACAAGAGAACAAATAAGCTAATAAGATTTGACCTTGGCCGCAGGTTTCACCCATGACATCGGCGTCGAGCCCGACGACCTCAACTTTGCGGTGTCGCTCTTCTTTGTGACGTTTGTTCTGCTGCAGCCCTTCTCAGCTGCAGTAGGGCAATGGCTGGGCCCGACGCGCTGGATTCCTTTGATCATGGTGGGTGCGGAGAAGTGAATGGTGGTAGCTGGAGTCAAACAAACTCTTCTTCCAGGTTGTGTTTGAACCACGGCTACTGCGAGACGAAGGATACAAAAAGGAATTGGGCTGACAGGCTGGTGCGTTGCTCATGCGCCCACAGATATGCTGGGGAGTGTTGACGTTGGCGCAAGCGTTTATCAAGGGGCGAGGTACGTCAACTTTGAATCATGTGAATGACGGGCGCTTTTGGAGGAAGTCAACGAACAAGGGGTGCTAACAGGGCAACGCTCATCCGCCCAGCTGCCTTGATCACGACACGGCTCCTCATAGGGGCATTCGAGGCCGGCTTTTACCCGACCGCGACGGGTTACTTGGCGACTTTCTATTCCCCATATGATCTAGCCAGGCGTCTTGGGATGTTCTACGGCCAGTATGCCGTTGCCGGGGCCTTCTCAGGAGCGATATGTACGTCACCTCGCGTTGCGGTCGCTGGTATCGAGGTTACCAGATGCTCAGATGCTAACCACTCCTTCAAGCCTTTGCGATATTTCAAATCCACCATCCGAGTTTGAAGAGCTGGCAGATGCTCTTCATTATAGAAGGCACGCTGACATGTGTCGTGGCCTTGATTGCATGGGCCTGGCTGCCTGCTGGGTTACAGTCAGCATGGTTCCTCACCGAAGAAGAGCGGAAGCTGGCATTGGAGCGGTTGCGTAGGGGTAGTCACGGTGAGGGCTCTGCACTATTATCGGATACCAGCACCTCGTGTTTGCAGTACCACCAAAAACACATACCGCTAACACATTGCATGGGCGAGCAGAAACTGCATCCTCGCTCTCGTCCTCGTCAGCCCGCCTCACCGCCCGGGACTTTATCGAAACCGCCAAAGACTGGAAACTCTGGTTCGTCCTTGTCTTCAACATCTGCGCGAGCGTGCCCAGCACCGCCTTCTCCGTCTTCCTGCCGCTCGTGGTGGAGGGCATGGGCTACTCGTCTCTGCAAGCCAATCTGGTATGTACCTGACGTACCTACCTACACAGTGCACTGACTGACAACAACATGCACGCGTGCACCGCGTATTAGATGTCCGTCCCGCCCTTCATCTGCGGCGCAGCCGGCCTCTACATGTTCGCAGCCAGCTCCGACGCGCACCGCGAGCGCGGCTACCACATCGTGGCCGGCATCCTGCTCAGCCTGGTCGGGCTCGTCACCATCGTGACCACGGCGACGGGCATCGCCAAGTACATCGGCCTGTGCATCTTCCTCTCGGGCAGCTACGTGGCCCCGCTGCTCACCGTCGCGTGGCTCAGCAACAACACGCCCGCGCCGGGCAAGCGGTTCCTGGTCATCGGCGTTAACGGCTGGGGCAACCTGGCAGGCGTCATCGGGTCGCTGCTCTTTCGACAGGAGTACGCGCCGGCGTACCGCACGCCCTTCTTCGCCACGCTCGGGTTCGTCGCCGCCGCGCTGGGCGGATACCTGGCGTACCGGTTTACGCTGCGGGCGGTGAATGCGCGCCGGGCGGCGATTGGGCGCGGTAAGAGTGAGAGCGAGAGAGAGGTGGAGGAGATGGACGAGGTCCGGTACGCGGATCGGAAGTGGACATTTGTGTATGGGCTGTAGGCTGTAGCTGTAGCCGCGGGTGCGGGCGACTAGGCTCGGCTTGGTCTGGTCTGGGCTGGGGCTGGCTGGGGCTGGCTGGGAGGGTTCCGGGCAATATCATGAGATTTCTTTCCGGTTTGGCGGCGGCGCTGAGACCGTGACTGACTGTGTCGAGTCGTCACTGGTCTTTGGGTGTGGGCTGCATTTTGGCTGGCGCGGAGCAGCCAATCGGTTTGGGCGGGTGGGCTGCAAGTCTCACATTCTCGGACTGGCAGGGGAGACGAGGAGGGCTGAATGCCGACCTGGTATTAGCTATCATGAAATTTGTGTTGTTTGTGATTGCGCCCTGTGGGAATTTGGTGTGTGATAGTTTGCTTGGCCGTGAAGTACTCAGCGCGACGTTCAAGGTAATTACGTCTGGGACGGACATGAGAGCCAGCGCTGCTGGACAAGGTCCCACATCGGTTGGTGGTGCTCCCACATCCCATGCTTCCTTCCCTCTGAACCTGGAAATCGCGATCATCACCCAACCCACCCGATCGAGCCCGAAAGTCATCAAAAAAGACTGACGAGGCCTGGTTCGTTCGGCGGTCAGGTCGCCCCCACCTTCTGGCGCCTGGCTCGACTTATCATTTTGGGCAAAGCCGAGCTAGCCAGTCTCGGTGCAGTTCTCGGCCGGGGAGGGGGAAGCAGCATGGAGCAGCATGACCAAGCGAGCGGGATGTTGGCCGCCGCCCAAGACCCCCGAGCCCAATCAGGGCGTCGTACGATGTGCCACTGCATCAAACATTTTGGGGGCAGGCAGGGAAGGCAGGGATTGCTCAGGTTGGGGGAAGGAAAGAGTGAGCCGGAAAGTGGCCTGGTGTTCCCCCTGCCGCCGCCGCTGCTCTTTCCCCCTCCTCCCTGAATCCGCTGAGCTCTCCTCACAGTCCACAGTCGCACCTTCCCCCCTTCTCCCCCCCGGTTCATCCCAGCCTGCCATCCATCCCTCGCACCAACTCGCCCCACCGCTTTACTAGTCCATGTCCGTCCCACCCGCCCGAAACCTAACCTGACCTTGAGCTCGTTCGTTCGCTCGTTCCCTCCCGAGGCTCCTCTCCATGCAACGGCAACGGCAACGGGTACAGACACCGAAAGCTTAATCGTGCTGCCAGCACCGCAGAGTGCAGTGTCTCCGTCCGACTTTCCCCATCGACACCACTTTGCTGGTTTTGCGACCCGCCGACTACGAATCTCGGTCGCCACCTGCTTTTGCCGCTCCACGTACAGCATACCTGAACTAAATTGCCCTCCGGGTTCCCTGAGGTTACGCCCTGCCCTGCTGCACTTAACCGACGTGCTGTCGGGACAGCCTGGCTAGCAACCGCGCGCAGGAAAATAGTGGATTTGATTGATATCACGATCGATGCCAGAACATGCCGAGGTCGTCGAAGAAAGTCGTCAAGCCCAGCAAGACCTCGTTACCCGCAACCGCTCGACTGCCCGTCAATCCCCGCAGGAAAAAGGTTGCGCCCGACCAGCGGAAGCGCGTGGCCACCGCGTGAGTGCACTTTGTTTTTTGATATCTTTTTATTTTTATTTTTTCAGTTGTTGATCGTCCCGACCGTTTCCCTCGTCGCTCATCTTGTCCTATCTCCTGTTTGTGGGTTTTCCGTGGTCAAGTCAAACCAGCTCTGACGCCCTTTTCCCCCCTCCAACAGCTGCAACAGCTGCAACCTCAAGCGCATCAAGTGCAGCGGTGAACAGCCGTGCGCCCAATGCATCGGCTTCAAGCGCCAATGTCTCTATCCCGGCCCGGTCGAGAAGGTGTCCATCGCCCGGGGCAAGCTCAAGGCTCTGGTTGACCTGAACCGGGCCCTCGAGGCGCTGCTGCGGCAGAATCAGATCCCCCTCCCGCCGGGCGCCGCCGAGTCCAACAACGCCCACGAGGGCCTGCTCTCGCCAGACCCGGAAGCCGCCGCGCCGCAGTCGCCCGTCTCTGCCGGCGGCTCGCAGTCCGGCGCCGGCACCTCCACCTCGACGGCCGAGTGCGGGTCGCAGCGCGACGATGGATCTGCGTTGGGCCTTCAGGTCGGCCTTAGCCTCTCCCTGACCCACGGCGCGAGGTTGAATGCCAACAGCGCCGCCGGCAGCACCAGCAGTACCCGGCCCCGCCAGCGCCAGGTGGGCAAGATGCTCGCCGACAAGGACGGCATGTCGCGGTACCTGGGCCCAACGTCTGGGGCGACGTATCTGGACGGAATTAAGGAATTCATGAAGATGGTCGAGCCGGTGGTGTTCCACGTCGACAACCAGCGCGGCGCTGCGAGCGGGTATGACTACGCCGGCAACTCGTTTCTCGAGTCGGTCGGTCAGTACCAGACGTTTGACTCGCGTCCGCTGCTGCTTCACGCGCACTCAGCCGCCGACGCAGACCCCCGCAAGGTGCCGTCGCCCGCTGATACGGCACGAATGCTGCGCGACCTGCGCGATTTCATCCAGGACGGCAGCGGCGCGTATCCCTGTGGCGGCATCTTCTTCTGGCCCTTGGGCGATGTGGACGACGTCAATGCCGCCCTGCATTCGCTCAGCCTGAGCATGGAGCGCCAGGTTGGTCGGATGACGCCTGGGCAGAGCGAGCGTGACCTGGCTTTGTATCATGCGGCCTTTGCCTTTGCCAGTTTGTTGCGCACGGATAACGTAAATGGTGGCACGGACGGCCACCTGGGGGAGTCGTTCTTTGCCAGGGCCCGGGCCCTGCTGGGGAACCCGCTCGAGATCGCGTCATATACTAGTACTGACGTGTCGGTCTATGCGCTGATGGCGCTGTACCTGATCGAGAATAACCGGCGAGATACGGCATACCTCGCCGTGAGTCATGCAATGCATGTCAGCATGTCGCTGGGAATACACGAGGGTTGGTCGGACGAGGCAGGACGTAGGTCATTCTGGACTGTCTACATCCTTGACCGGTGAGCTGCCCCGTGCTCTGTTTGATATTGTCAAGTTGCTAACCATCGGTACCAGCTGGCTGAGCTGTTTGATGGGACGACCCCCGGCGATCCAAGATGACGCCATCGTCCTCCCTGAGCCACAAGAAGTCCCGTGAGTCTATGCATACTACACCTTTCTAGCTGGCTGCCTTTCCACTGACACGTTGTTTAGGGGGCTGCCATCGCCCGCAGGACTGCAAGCCCACATTGACCTCGCAAAGATCTCCAACTACATCGTGTACAACGGCTACCGGCCACGCAACGAGGACCAGGAAGGGAAGGATGCGGGCCCCCAAAATACACTCGAGATCCTTGAGAACTGGGAGTCTCAGTTGCCCGACCTGCTGAGGATACCGCTTGATGTGTACGGCCTGCCGATCACGGATACCATCACTGACCGGGCCTGCTGTTCGCTCCACATGTCGTACAACCAGGTAAGCGCCCCTCATCCAAACTCTCAAAATCACGTTCGATCCCAGCACGCTAACCTGCCCAGCTCACAATCCTGACTGTGCGCCCCGCCTTCCTCACGGCCGTCAAGAAGGTTGTTGCCGCCTACTGGCTGGCCAAAGACTGGACCATCACCGAGCACTCGATGCTGGAACCGATCCGCAAGTGCAGCGACGCGGCCCGGCGCAACCTGCGCCTCGGTTCCTGGCTGCGGACGCGACGTGGTGAGAACGACGACGGCGACGACGACAACATGGCGCAAACGTACAAGTTGATGCTGCCGGACCTGCACCACATCTTCAATGCGGCTATCATCCTCTTGCTGCACCAAATCGCGTTCCTTAACCTGCGCACGCACGACAACGTCGACATCAACTTTGCCATCGACACGTTTGCTAGCGAGGCCGCCACGGGCAACGACTATGCCAAGGATTGCGTCAAGGTGCTGAGGGACCTGCAGGCGCTGGTGCGGGTTCTCCGGGATCTGATTTTCAACCGGCCCGAGGAGAGGGTGTTGTTGTCGCCGGTGGTCGGGCTCGTGGACGCCGGGGGGGATCAGGTCATGGGTGGCGTGGAGGCCAAGGGTGATACGCCGGCGCCGCCCTCGTTGCCGGCGGAGCTGGCGCAGCAGTTCAATGTCTGGTTCAACGACGACGCGATGCAGCTGTATGATCGCTATTATCCGTGACACGAACTGAGGGGGGATGGGATAGGAGGAGCGGGAAGACGGCAGCGGTGGTGGTGGTTGGTGCTATGATTGATGACTTTGTTCATGCGTTACGTTACTATATCAGTGAGCGAGCATATGTGCGCGTACGCGCGTCACTTTGCTATGGTGGGTTGCGAGTGCTAGCTTATATCTCCCTCGTGTGAATTCAGTCCAGATTGGATTGCTTTGGGTATGGAGACTATATTATACTACTGTGTACTTGTTTACTGTTATTATCTCTGATGTTGCCATGCGCAGATATAAACTCTACTTTATCAACTGAGATCAAACAAAACTCAAAACCGGGAAGGGGATTTCGCATGGTTCCCACTACAGCCCGATCATTTTCACCACAATCATCGCAGAGGTTGAGATACGATGGTCTTTGGACACGTGCACCTCGGCATTTCATCGAGTCTGACAGCTCCGCACCGTCTCATGCAAGCAAATGCCGAGTGGCGTGGCCGATGCCACCTTGGTTAGGTAGGTATTTAGTACCTTGCAGGTGCAACTACAGACCTACGAACCATGGATTTAGAGCTGTGACTTGTCCGGAGTTAACTACTGGATGAGATTCCGTAAGCACTGCCAAGTTTAGTCATTCTGTCGATCACTAGGGTGTAATTTATCTCAGGCTGTGACTTACATTTTGCGTGCCTGTGGGTTAATTAGACTACCCAGTAAGTAGAGCATGCTGGAGAGACAATAGCAAAGCGGTTATACTACAAGGTAAGTAGGTAATTCTCGTGCTTATCAAGCCTTGCTAATTATGCCATGCCTTTACGATGCAAGCAAACTGAACCGCGCGATGACGACAAGGTCGGGACGTTTCCTCTAGTTCGCTAGGTGTAAGCGACTGGATCTGGGGTCTTGTAGACTACCTATCTACCTCGTAAATATATGTCAGCTATCCCTACATCCATGGTCATTTCAATCCTTCCAACAAGAAATCGCACGAATTGAAATGCGCCTATGTAAGGCACCACGACGGCCGGGCGGCCGACGGCAAGGTGCCGAATCCAGCAAGTCGGGTCCCCATCATCAAGTGTCAGATTGGAAAATGCGCGGACGTGCTGCCAACCCCGCCATGCCGCCGTGTGGCGACCGACCGACATGTTACAATAGTTGGTTCCGTATCACGGCATAATATGAACCGAATGCTGTATTAAACACTCCCTCTCCATGTTCCTCACGAGCTTTCTGGGGGCGGCTGTCTCCCCCCTCCCCGCGCCGCGCCGCGGCGGATGCAAGGTCCCTGCAGTAGCACCCTATTGAACAGGCTCTCTCATCCATGCCGAAGCTGCCCCCCTTCCAATCATCTCGTGTGTGAGGGGTACAGAAGAACCTGGGATGCAAATACGACCAGGCTCGTTCGAGGTTAAATCCTCCTTTGGGGTTCGTGGGTGCGTGTGCAGTCGATAGTCTGGGGCGGAAAGGGACGCCACTTGACTGATGGCACCTCCTTGGGGAAGTCGTATGGGCAAGTCGGATGGGTGTGTTTCTACTTGGTTAGTTCTGGGCATGCACATTGACGCGTATGCAATGCATGCACTCTACCTGTACTTGAGCTTGGATTGTGGGAAGGGAGGGAGAGCTGGGAACGCCATCACTGCCCAGCCATGGGAGGACACAGGAGGGGAAGATAGGCATTCTTTGCCGTGGACAGCGCGTACTTATATCGCCATGAACCCAGCCCTCCACCGTTCAGTTCTCTGTAGTCGTGACTCGTTAATGAAGTCTCTTATAAATCCTTAAGTCTGTCTGCTGTTTTGTAGGTCCACGTGCAATGGCTTCACATTTCTCTACCCAAATCACCTCGTACTTGTCCCTAGCTCGTGAACGAGTCCTCTCGCCAGCACTATCCCATCTCGGAGCGATGGACTGGCTTACCACGCTTCTATACGCTGGGGCAGCCTCTTTTTTCTTTCTCCTCATCGGCGGGATAAGGAGAGTCTGGTTCAGCCCCTTATCCAAGTTCCCCGGCTCGAAATTCGCAGCGTTGACCCTATGGAACGAGTTCTACTGGGATGTCGTTAAGCGGGGGACGTTTATGTGGAAGATTGAGGAGATGCACAAGAAATATGGTAAATACAACCACAGCCCTCTGATATCTCGACTGGAACGCGACCACTGATACTCGCCCCTAGGCCCCATCGTCCGGATCAACCCGTACGAGATCCACATCCTGGATCCGGACTACTACAACGAGCTGTACGCCTCCAACCGGGAACTAGACAAGTACAAGTGGTGGGTCAACCTAGCCGGGGCCGAGGGCAGCGGCTTCTCGACCATCACGCACAGCCACCACCGACTACGACGCGGCGCCCTGAACCCCTTCTTCTCGGTGCGGTCCGTGACCCAGCTAGAGCCGATGCTGGTAGCCAAGGTCGAAAAGCTCTCGGCGCGGTTCCGGCAGCTCGCCGGGAAGCAGGAGGTAGTCCGCGTCGACGCCGCCTTCATGGCCCTGACCATGGACATCATCTGCGACTACGCCTTTGCCGACGACCAGCGCCACCTCGACGAGCCCGACTTCAAGCTCGTCTGGAAGGAGACCATCGTCGGCGCCTTCGAGGGCGGCGCGCTGGGGCGGCAGTTCCCCTGGCTGTTGCCCCTGACCAAGCGCCTACCCATCGCCCTCGTGCGCGCCATGAACCCGGCCGTCGGATACCTGCTGACATGGCAGGAGGCCGTGAAAGCCAAGGTCCGACCTATCATGACGGCAGATACCAACAGCAACAAAAGCGCAGTTACTGCATCGTCACCCAAAGACGGCGGCGTAGTAAAGCCCCCGCGCACAATCTTCCACACCCTGCTGGCAAGCGACCTACCAGCCGAGGAAAAAACTCTGCAGCGCCTCTGCGACGAGGGCGAGTTGCTCACGGGTGCCGGGTCCGAGACGACGGCACAGACGCTCACGCGTATCTTGTTCTATCTTAAGCACGTTCCGGAGGCGCACGCACGGCTGCAGGCTGAGATTGATGGCGCCATGCCTGACGCGGCGGTGTTGCCTGCCTGGAGCGAACTGCAGCAGAACACGTACCTGGTGCGTTTTTCCTACCCTCCCTCCCTACCACTAGCCATTAACACTCTGGCATTGATCGACTGACGATAGCATGTGATGGAATGTGAATCCAGACCGCGGTGATCAAAGAGGGCCTGAGGCTTTCATACGGAACCACGACGCGGCTGCCGCGCATTGCGCACGAGGATATCAGATATAAAGACTACGTCATCCCTGCTGGAGTGCGTTTTTTTTTTTTCTTTTCTCTCCTCTTTGTGGTTCTCTGGATGGGATAAGGCTAACAATGGCAATAGACGCCCGTGTCCCAGACCCCCTACTTCGTCCTGATGCACCCAGGCGTCTTCCCGGACCCGACCGCCTTCCGGCCCGAGCGCTGGCTGGCGCCCGAGAACGAGGGTAAGAGGCTGGATAAGTACCTTGTTTCGTTTGGTAAAGGGTCCCGGCAGTGTCTTGGTATGAAGTGAGTATCGCATCCTTTTCTTTCAACCTCGTTTCTACCTGTCTATCTGTCAGCTATGACAAACTGTTTCATCGGGTTTATGGAACACGGGCTGGAGCTTTCATGTATCAAGTAATATGCAACCGCTAACACTGAACGTAAACAGCCTCGCGTATGCCGAGCTCTACCTCGCGCTGTCCATGGTGGTACGCAGATTCGACTGGGACATGTACGAGACGGGCCTCGACGATGTCATTTGCAAGCACGACTTTTTCGTCGCGGTTGCAGACCTGGAGAGTAAAGGCGTTCGGGCAGTGTTGCGGGTTCGGGAATAGCATCTACTATCTTGAAGGGCTGGGACATGGCACGGGATTTATTGCGAATCGAGGTCAGGCGGGCTAGGTGTGTTTGATCATCATTTGATGGCATGGGGTGAAGATTGATTACCTAGCGGGCTAGGAGATATATCCAGCGAAATGAGGCTCTCGAATTCGTTGCTAGTGTTGGTATAATAACTGAGATAGGGGTTTGGTTACTACAGACATGGTCGCAACGTTCAGCGGCGTGTGTGGTGAGTTGATACATGGAATCGACTGAACAATATCACTGGTTTCGAATGCATTGTCATATAAGATCGGTACCCTTGTATCCAAAGAGAAGACGAACTTCCATGACGCGGAAGAAGATGAGACTACCATGCTTAAAGCCCATTATCTGACGAACATCCGTCATTGCCTCGATACTCGATTCCTTCTATTGTCTTGACTCGGGTAGTCTATGGGGAAGGGCCGATATCTGGGAGAAACGGTTGACCAGACATTGATACACTTGGCTTGGCATTTGGATTGTGTGATACGGCATCTGCTCATCGGGTAATTCGAACGGACACCATATAAACCCGGCATCATACCGAGATAATCGCGGCTCTCATCAAATGAGCAGGGAAGACACGCTTCTTGTCCGTATAGCTCCTTTACGTCAGAATGAAGGGTGTATTTGTGTCCCGGCCGTGCGTTTGGGGTATCGCAGGGAATGAGGGTTCACCGTGGTGGAGATGCAGTCCGTGAGTTGCATGCTACATATGTACGGCATGCCATCTGTTCGGCGCACTCGGAGTACAGCTCCGTCCATTACCATTTTGCGGAGTTCGGCTGTTTTCACCAGACCAGAGACTCCCCCCTCCTAAGTGTTATCCCCACCTCTGTCTGATATCTGATGCGTGCGTACCAGAACAGGGCAACACGGGAGCAGGCGACGCCTGACGCAACGCGACACAGCGTCAGTTCATCGTCATAGACTCTTCTGCGATAACGGAACAGAGGTAGGTGTTCCCGGCTGCTGTGTTGATAACATTGAATTCGGCTGATAATTCCCACGTCATTGACTGTCCGTGATTTTGGATGCTTGAAGAGGTATTTAGGGCGCCAACCTCCTTTCTTGAGCAAGTTTTTGAACCTCTGGATTTCCGGTATTTGCGTCGCCGTTCGAACCCTCCTCTACCGCATCGGTTTACACAATAAGCGCCGTTCCGACGAAACCGAGTTTGTAACAAGCCGATCCTCACGAGAAACTTGACTACCAAAGCACCGCGATCATGAACACCGCAAGAAACACGGGCGGCCAACTGGTCCACCGGTCCCTGCTGGGGATCAACAACTTCATCATCCTCTCCTCGTCGGCCATCATCACGGGCATCCTGTCGTACTTTATCCACCGCTACCGCGGCCGCGGGACGCACCTGATCTACCAGGAGGTCATCGCCGTCATCACGCTCTTCCTCTACCTCTTTGCCGTCTTCCTGCCCATCCTCAAGTCGTACCGCGGCTACCTGCTGCCGCTGAACCTGGCGCTCTCGTACCTGTGGCTCACCTCGCTCATCTTCTCGTCCCAGGACTACAGCGGGCGCCGGTGCTACTACAACTCGCCCCCGCTGGTCAACCACTGCGGGCTGAAGCACACGGTGCAGGCTTTTAACATTATTGGGTTGTATGTGTGACCCCTCCTCTATCCTCTATCCCCCGTTTTCCAGCTGTTTGGTCCAGTGCTGACGTATAACTTCGTGACGCCAACAACAGCACGATGCTCTTCCTCAATACCATCATCGAGGCCTTGATGTGGGCCAGCCACCGCGGGACCAAGCTGTTTGGAAACGGGGTCGCTACCGAGAAGAATGCGCCTCTGAACTCCACCACTGGAGCTGGCGTGCCGACAACGATTGATGGCAATGGCGTTGGTCGATCGGCAGTGTGATGGGTGGAATATGCGTCTTGATAGATGGCGACATGGAGAGCTACATGATGGCGCTCCTGCTGAGGTGATGAAATCGTGTGAGTCGCGTCGGCTAGACATGGCTGAGGCTAGGATGGGAGGGTATTGGCTCTTGGGCATGGAGTTGTGTCTTGACGTGGGAACGTGGATGGATGGCATCCATCCTGAAGACATGACCGTGGTATATATAGTAAGGGGTCGGGGCGAACGTCATCGCTTGCATACATGGATACTGTACATAATGGGTTTGGTTAGTATCGGAAATACGTAATACTTGTTTTGTGAGACCGACGACTCTGGGTATTAGGAAGTCAGCTTGTATCCCCTATCTACACCCGTCATCACAGCGGCAACTGCAACTGCTATCCTAGACAAAGCCCCATCACTCCCTCTTCTTCCCAGTCATCATCCCACTATCCCCATACTCCCTCCCCCACCTCCAGACCTTCCGATCCATATCCCACCTCACAAACACCATAACCACCACCACCACCCACGCAAGCACCGTATCCACAACCCCCTTCACAACTCCCCCCTAACCGCCCCGCCCAACACGCTGGTCATAACTAGCCTAATAATCCCCGACGTAGCCACAAGCTCCTCGCCCCTCTCAAGCCCAGCAATGGCGCGCCGCGCACACTCGTCGGGCGAAAGCACCTGGTCGCCCTCCTCCAGCATCTTTGTCACATCCGTCTTGACGCGGTTCTCGTCTGCAAGCGACTGTGTCGGCATCGTCGCCGGGAAGACTGTGTGCACGCGCACCCTGGGGAAAGTCGGGTGGGCGCCCGCGTAAAGGTTCATCTCCTGCGAGAGCGAATCGGCCAGCGAGCGAATCGCGGCCTTGGACGGGCTGTAGGGCGTGAAGCCTGCGAAGCTGTACAGCGCCACGAAGGAGGCTGTGAAGATTAGATGGCGGGCTGGGGGTGGCACCGAGGATGCGGCAGTTTCTTCTTTGGCTGGCGGGCCGTTTTCTGTAGGAAGGGGACTTGAGGGGCGCAGCCAGGCGTTCAGTGTCGCGTGCGCCATGTACGCGCACGAGAAGTAGTTGCTGTCCATCATGGTTTGGAGCTGGGCTGGTGGCGTGTCGATGAAGAGTGAGGGATGCGCGCTGCCGCTGCAGCACCAGACTATGTCGGGCGGCGTCGCGTCGTTCCATTTTGTTGCGGCGGCGATCACGGCGGCGCACGAGGCGGCGGTTGTTACGTCTGCTTCTATCTGGTGGAAGCGTTGGGTTGGGGAGCGCGCGCTTTTCTATATGCGTACCTGGTAGTGAGTATATGTGTTTGTGTGTGCGTGTTTGGGGAGAGGGATGGAAATGTGGATGGGACGTGCCTTGATCTGCTCTAGGCCTGCCTGGAGCGTCGCGGGGCTGCGCGCGACGATGATCACGTTGGCGCCTTTGGCGGCCAGCTGTTGCGCTGCGTGCAGGCCGAGACCTGTCGAGGCGCCTGTGATCAGGACAGTCTGATGTGGTGTCAGTTAAGATGATGCACGATTTAGGAGGTGAAGATGCATGTGCCACTTGGACGTACCCGGCCGTCGACGGGGAATTGGTTCGTGGAGAAGGAGGAGCCCATGTTGAGATGAATTCTTGGTTTGGATTTGAGAGGTCAACTCGGAGTATTTCTTTGGGTGGGATTGAATCTCTGAGGTTTGCGACCGGTTGTTGTTGAATCGCGGTGGTGATGTGAATGAGGAAGTTGAGGTTGTGGATTGGTTCGAGTTTTGGTCTTACCAACACTTCGTATCCATGACCGTCCGGGGTGCCACGTCGCCGATGGGACCAACGGCGCAATTTCCCGGAACTTGCCGCCGCTCACCGGACATTCCGTGGTTGATTGCACTGTCCAGAAATCCTGGAATCATCACCATTTTTCGTTATGGGGCGTGTACCAATGCATCGTTTATGACACGATCTTCATGTATATACCTATTTATGTCTATGTATCTGCGCGATTTTGTTTCCATGATTTCCGTTCTCATGGAGCTGCCATCATGTAACCCACCCAATATCGAAGCTACATGTAGCTTGCTGATGGCCATCACAGCCGCTAGTTCCCTCGGTGTAAACATGCATTCCCTATCACTTTGTCCATCTTGTTCCTATCTGATGTTGAAATATGATGACAACGCATCGACTGAATTTCTGGAATAATGTCCAATGTGGGGAGAGCCATGTAAAAGCTGCGAGGAGCTAAATTGACGTTGGTCACAACGGAACTAAACATGCTAGTGAGTTGGGCAATTGAACGACAGTTGGTTGCCATTGTCTCAGGAAAAGATTTCTCCTTCACTGGTAGGTTCGTATATATCCGAGTCGGAGCGTCTGTATCTACTGCGTCACAGCCAGATCAGCTCTTTGGTTTCCGACTCTATGTCGCCCCTAACAATCGAAGCTGCCCCCTTATTTTCTCAATCACATGAACGTGAGCTGGGCGGGCGGCTGGGATCATCGCTGACACGATGTATATTGTTGTGAGGCAGTCGGCTCAAAAAGGTTTGAGCCACGGGGTTGATGGAGACGGCAGTGCGTGGACCGCGAGTCTTGCCCTGCAGTGAACAACACACTTGGAGATAGGAGTCGCTGTTGCATCGGGAATCAACCAAACCAGTACCTCATACATTTGTATAAAGCACCTCTCGCATTCATCCGTGGGATTGAGACTATTTTGGCGTCTGCAAGAAAATGGGCTTGATACCTTGAATCCAGATGCTCGTTCGTCCCTTCACGCCGCAGGCCTACCATATCCGAGTTTGAAAGCGGCAAAAGACACTACCTAGGCTTGAAATACCTCCACTGCTTCAGAGTTCGATCTCCAAGAGATTTGGCAATACCCAAACCGCAAAGTTACAATGGAGTCAGCGCCCATACCCGACTCAAGGCGGGACAGAACTACCACTATGGTCATCACCGGACTCGTCATCGTGCTTGCCGTGGCCTCGGTGGCCCTACGCCTCTACACACGCATATCCATGCGCCAGGGTATCAAGGCTGACGACTGGTTGATCCTCGCCGCTGTCATAATTGCGCTCTTAACTGTGTCCATCCTTCTCTGGGGTGAGTCTTCCATACACGAATGCACACCAGCCAAAAGACACTCACATACACAAACACACCACACACCACACACCCACCACCAACTCCTTGAAGTCATCTAATGATCCACTAACACTGACTCACAGGCAACATCATCAACCCCCGCAGCGTCTGGATCTCAGAAAACACAGACCCGAGCTACACCTACCAGCCCCAAGACCACGTCTACCTACAGATCTCCTTTGCCACGTCGGCGCTCTACTTCACCGTGGCCAGCACGTCCAAGCTCGGTATACTGGTCACGTACAACCGGCTCTTTGCCTCGAGCCGCGCCTTCCGTAACCAGCTGTGGGCCGCGGGCGCGCTCGTGTCCATCTTCTGGATCGGATGCACCGAGGCGGCGCTGCTGGCCTGCGTGCCCCTCGAATGGGCCTGGGCCAACAGCCTCGAGGACCCGCGCTACTGCTTCAACTATAACCTCTTCTGGGCGGCAGCAGGGGCGTGTGAGGTCGCCCTAGACGTGGTGATTGTTGCCATGCCTGTGGGGGCGGTTGCTGGACTGCCCCTGTCATGGCGGCAGTGGTGCATGGTTGCGGCTGTCTTTCTGTGGGTTGTCTAATCATATCTCAAGCAATATCTTTGGTATGCCATGATGATGGTTGTGCTGACCGTTGGCGATTTGAGCAGTGTCATCATCATCACCGGCCTTGTGAGATGCATCACCGGCTACGCACCCGGCAAGCGAGTGCCATCGTACTCCAACAGCGAAGTATGGACGCTGGTGCACGGCGGCGTATCTATCGTCTGCGCCAGCCTGCCCGTCTTTTACCCCCTGTTCAGAACCGTCTTGAGACGCTGGAGGAGCCCGAGCCCGAGTCGTCTCCGCTCGGGAGGAGAGGGTGGAACGGAGGTGACATGAAAAGTAAAGCGCCACCACACAGCAAGGTCTAGCTAGATGCGGCCAGTTACGTGATGCCGGCGAATGGCGGGATGATGCCAGGTACTAATCAAAAGTGCGGTGATATTTGTGTGAATAATTATCCGTGTCACCACGTGCTTACCTCACATACCTGCCCCAGTCTGGGGGGCCGAACCTGAGACCATCGACTCTGCCTGCTGACTTGTGACGAAAGGCATTGGCTGCACCCGCTTGTTGAATGAGTTCGTTCCAAAAGGCTTGCATCCACGACTGAAACCCAACCTACCAGGGAGGCAGGCACGTGGAAAGAGTACCAGGTAGCATGGCTAGCACGCCACTAGCCGTCGGACGCCTGAACGAGTGGGAAGGCCCAGAGTCAGGACGTGACTTGCCGTGACTGCCAACTGGACAGAGGTTGTAGGGCAACATCTCGGACGAAAAAAGGAGCGTTGGCGAATGAGGGCCGTGACCCACCTTAGTTATACCCATCACCTTAAATTACAGCTTGCAGTTTGCGGCGGAGTAACTTACCAACCACTGCCAACGCACCTTCGGCAATGATTTAGAGTTTATCTTACCTTACCTCGGGGACTCACCACACACATTGCCGCCAGCCAGCCAGCCCCATCTCCAACTTTTTTTTTTTTTTTTTTTTCTGCGTCAAACAAACGGCTTTCCGCATTCCATCAAAATCTGCCTGGATCCATGCGGGCGGCCGACTAGACTTTATTCTAATAGTTCTTGGACAAACTGCAGTGTTCACAAAGCAAACCCCTCCTTTTGTTCCCGGCGGAACGACCTGCCCAACCAACACCACCACCCAACCGACTTGAGGCACTCAGTCCAGTCCCAGCAATCATGAGCGAAATGATGGACAACCCGTCCAGCGACACAAACATGGATGTACCACCGTCCGGCAGTGACGCCTTCGCACAAACCGACCACGAAACCCAAGCCCAAACACAAACCCAAACACGAGCTGCTCTGGCAGGCGGCGATGGCAATGACAGTAAGAACGACATGGAAATGCTCTCCATCTCGCCCCGCCTCAACAGACTGCTGCGAGAAATCCGCGCCTCGCCCTTCCGCGCCCGGACCAACCCCGCCGAGGCCGACAACCAATTCTGGAAAGAAACCTTTGTCCGTCCCGCGCGCCAGTGGGGCTATAAGCTCGGCACGCACTGCCACGCCACCGCAACCGCCAGCGAGCTAGCCGCAGAACTCGACGAGGAGGCCACAGCCGAAGAAGACGCCGCCGCCCTATCAGCCTCACTCGCCTCTCTCGGCCTCAGCGGCAGCCCCTGGTGCTCCTCGCGCACAGGCCAGTCCCACACAACCCTGCCCGACGGGCGCACCGTCCTCATCGGCGGCAAGCACCTCGACTCATCCGAGCACCCATCCACCGTCTTCAACGACGTCATCGTCATCTCCAGCCCAGATCACCCCGTCCTCCCAGCCCGGGGCCCAGTCGACCCCCTCCGGCCGGAGGACATCACAATCTACACCTACAAACCCCGGCACTTCCCACCGGTCTACAACCACGCGGCAGTCTTCTGCATCGACGAAGACGGGTCGCAGTGCATCTACATCATAGGCGGCCTCGGCCCGGACACCAGCAACCCGCGTCGCAAGGAGACAATGGTGCACGTGCTCGACCTGGACGACTTCCGCATCTACACGCGGCACACCGACGGCGACATCCCGCCCGCCGTCGACCTGGGCCCCACCGCCGAAGGGCACCGCTACGCCCGCGTACGCACCGCCGCAAAGGTCATGTATGACCCGGAATCGCACCTCATCGAGTTCAAAGGCGGCGCCCTGGGCGGATACGCTTACTACACCCCCGACAGCAGCTGGATTCAGGGATGGACTGCTAGGGCCAAGCGCGAGTTTCAGCAGTTTGCGGGCATCGAGACGTATGGGGAATGCTAGTCGCGGTATGTGTTGGGACTCGGAGGTCTAATAATGCCTTGCCCCTTGCTTGCACAGGTCTATTAGCTTGTCTTTGGAAGGTTAGGTTGGGGATGGGATTTTGCTCGGTGTTTATTTGTGGTCGGTGGTTTGGTTTGGCTTGGTTTGGTTTGGGTGTGGTACCCAGCCAGACGCCTGGCCATATACCTTTCGTGGGAAAGGAACCAAGGTCTCAAAGAGAGAGCAGGCAAGGGCCCCCCTTGAAAACTGTCCCATGACGGCACGAGCGGTTGATTACCTTACCAATCACCACATACTTAACTCACAGCGTTTGTTTTGCCGGCATCAACACGATGGATAGATGGGTACTCGGGCCCGTTGGAGACGGATGGCACATTGAGGTTCCAGCGTTGATTTTTCAGGAGGCGTTCGTGGAGTAACTTGGCAACTTAGACTAGTTTCCAGCGACGTTGATGATGCGGGTGGGGAAAGCGAAAACAAGAAAAATACCATTCCCCCATTTTTTTATGCTAGATTTCCATCATCTCATAGAAAAGGCACTTTTCATTATACCACTTTAGATTCGGCACCCGAACTTGGAGTAAAGTAAGATATCTTCTTGAAGTTGAGGCCAGGCCCTGACTTCTGGGCGACCCTTTCACCCTGCCCGGAAATGCATGTATAACCCCGAAGACCATCTAGAAGTTTCAGTGATACTGGAGTCTAACCCAATAGTTGTTGGTCAAACAATTCATCCAAGTCTGGAATGAAGATTCGATATCATTCCGCAAACCCCTAGAAAATTCAGGTGATCTCAGGCTGTAAATCGACCACGGGTTGTTGTATGTTTCCGTTTGTTAGGGTTATACGTGGTAGCGTTTGGGGTGGTGGCCGAAAAGTCGGGGACTGAACTGATTCGATGCTACCATCCCCACCAGCTTCGAGATTACCCAATGTTTGTTTTAGTTGGAATGGAGAGGGCAACGGGTGACATTTCGAAATAAAACTGATACTTGGCGGTTCGTGAAATTTGACTTTGCATTAACCCGTGTGAGAAACAAACCTACCCGCGACCGTTGCCCTTGCTTCAACTCCTCGGTTTTTACTCCGGGGTGTCTCGTTCATACCTATACGCCTCTTTACACGACCTGCTTTAGATGACCTGGGACTTCATACCTAAAGGATTGTTGATGAGATATTGGGATCGATGATCCTGAGGTATCAAGGAGAAGAAGAAAAAAAAAAGAAGATAAAAAAAAGAAAAGAGATAAAGAAAAACGGACAAGGAAAAAAGAAAACCGAACAGAAATTGGCTATACCGGGTTCAACTTGCAGACGCCAACCTCCCTACATCCCTGGCCATATTGCCGTACATGGCAGCCCTCCGCTGGTCTTTGTTGCACACTCCAGGGACCCCATCCCAATAAAACTCGGCGGCATTTTTTGCGGCAGTCATATGACCAAGTACTGATGTCGTTGCGTCCAGTCCGTCAGCAGAGGCACTCCTAGCTTGGGTAGATAAGGTAGGTATCAAGGTAAGGTACACCGTAGGTGGGTAATCTGCACTCGGGGACTTACGTGCCGTGAAAGTGGTGCCTTGAACCACAGGGCAAAATTGGACATATTATCTAGATCTCGTTTATACCGCGCCCGGACGTAGAGAATGACGCTGATCGGGTGACCGAGCTTGGCGGCGAGCCGGAAGTGCTCTACTGACTCGGACCTGCGGCTGTAGCCGATTATTTTCTGGCTGGATAAATCGATTCCCTCGTTCAAATGGTCCTCGGCGGTCCATTTCCTTTGAGTGAGTTTTTTTATATTAAGTCGGGGCGGAATCCGGTGCGCTGGCTGGGTGATTTCGGGCGGGTAGATTTCGGTTCCACTTGATGTTGACATCGTCGGTTGGAGAGGTGCATGCTGCGGCATCGACGTAACAAGAGCGTTCTCACGCAAATCGGCTTCAGCCTCCCTTTCATTTGCAACTCCGTTGCTTCTGGCTTTATCCACACCTGGAGCTTGGCTTTTGCGAACTCTGTCGTCACCTCCACTCTTGTTCTCCAACAACCTGGCACCGTTATCCTCTTGCACGCCAGGTACCGTCTTGCGTTTGATTTGAGATCGATGAGGAGGTCCTTCAGTTGATCTGAGCTTCGCCACGGTCGTTGGGCTGCTCTCTGCTCGGCCTTCGTCATCCTGTGTACTGGTAATGGCGCTTGGCATCTTGGTGATTGTGTGCGTGCTACCATCATCCGAATCCGAGCCAGCATCATGGTCCGAGTCCCAAGCGATATCGCCGCAAACCGTCTCGGCGTACGAAGTAAGGTTGTCGAGATATTGCTGCAGAACAAAGTCGCGATCGTGGGCTGTAGAGGGGATTTCGCCCGAGGCAACAATGGCACGTAGTCTCACCAGCTCCTCGAGGATCTGCGGCATGTGGCTCGTGTCTTGCTTGATCTCGGTTACGCCGGCGCGGATGGAAGCCGTGTCCTCTTTCACCGCCTTAGACAGCGACAGCGAGACGAGTTCCAGCATCAAGTTCAGCGACCCGCGGTGTGCTTCCAGCGACATGCGCAGACCGGCAATCTCGGTCTTGCCGTAGCTGGCCCACTTCACCGCGCCTATCTTGCTCTGGTGTTTTTGGACGACATCGTTGATCTGCTCGATGATGGCCATGCAATTCTTGATAGTCGACAGGACCTGGGCCTGGAGGGATTCGGGCGTTATGCTGCTGTCGTTGACGGCGCTGTCGTCCTTGAGCAGCTCGATGATGAGCTGCAGCTGCGATAGCTCACCAGCGATGCCGGCCAGGTCGGACCTCGCTTCGTAGCAGCCGCGGACAAACTTGGTGACGGCCAGGCTTGTCTTGCCGGCGGCAGATATCAGAGCAAGGCATGCTGTTGCGATGGATATCGGATCCATGGATTGGTGTGAGAGAATGCGGACTCGGACTCAGACTTGGCGGTGAGATGATCGCGGTAAGGAGAGCTGGGCTGGGAGCCTGATGTCCACAGTCCGGCTCAGCTGAGAAAAGGCCCCAGTCGTGAATGCACTGCCCCTCCCCCTCATTGCGCAGTAATCGAGAACAGCCACAGCCGCTGCCGTCCGGATTCTCCCAAGCGCCGATGACTTCGGGGCTTATCTGGACTGGGTTAGTTTTGCAGCATCGTGAAGCAATCACGTGCCCAGACGTGTTCAGGAACTTCTGTTGGCTGATGGACGAACTTCCAGGTTGACTAGTAAATCGGGGAGAGACTCTTGACGCCTTTGTCGACCTTGCTTAATAAATCGCACACAAACGCAACTCGTAAGGACGGATCAGGTAATAGCGGGGAACGTTTTTGAGGGTTATCCCATGGAATTTCCGACCGGATTAGAGCCTTACGGTTTGTCGAAGCAATATCGAAGCCGCACACGAGATTGCTAAAAGACGAAGCATCTGGTGAATGGTGGTCCCATCCCTATTTCCCCTTCCTCTCCGCCCACGCGCTCTTAATAAAATCCGCGCAGCGCTCTGCAACCATGACCGTCGGTGCCATGGTATGCGCGCTCGGGATCTTGGGGAACACGCTCGCATCCGCGATCCGCAGATTCTCGAAGCCATGGACCCGCAGCTTCTGATCGACGACACCCTCCCTCGGATCGACCGACATGCGGCACGAGCAGCTGATATGCAGACTCGAGACACACACGCGTTTTGCGTACTGGTCAATCTCGTTATCCGTAACCGTTTGCCAGTTAATCTCGCGTATCTGGGACTGCAGTGCCTTCTCGGTTTTGCTGTTGCTTCCCGAGGTCGATGTCGTGGTTTTCTCCAGTGGGAGGACGCGGGCTGGCACGGGAGCCGGGATGTTGACGGTGGGAACTTTATCTGGCACCCGGTGCTGCTTCCACAGGCTCCATGAATTATTCGGCTTCTCTTTTGTGTAGAGAGAGTCCAGATAGCCCATATCCATGCCGGGGGCAACCGTTAACGGGGCTGGGTGTGGATAGCCCGACCTGGCAAACTCTTCCGCCAGTCGCATGGAGAATCTCGTCGAGAGTCGCATGGAAGCGATGTCGCGGGAGTCTGACAGCATAGGGTAGATGACCCGGGGATGGGCGGCCGGGTCGGTTGAGGCCAGCTCGATGTGGCCCCGGGAGTGTGGTTGGACCAGTGTCGAGTACCAGGAAAACAGGGACTTGCCGTTGGGTACGGCCTCCATTAGACAGTTGACAGGGTTGATCATGATCTCGATATCTGGGATATTGCACGGTTGGGAGGCGTCCATCGTATCGCTGCCCCCGTCGTCCCTGGCTTTAATGGTCATTGTCTTTTCGTCGACGGTGCCGGTGCGGAAGAAGATAGACTGTGGCGTGCAGGCAGTTGCTAACAAGCCCGTGCCGAGAAACAGGTACAAGAATAGCTGCCAAAGAAAGACGAGCGGGTTGTCAAGACAGTGAAAAGTGTGCTTGGAGGGCAGTTCCATCACGATGGCGGTGGAGGTGTGGTCCGACAGGTTTGCGCCGACAGCCGGGATGGCCTTGACGACGGGAATGCCGAACGGCTCGAGTCGCTCCCGGGGTCCGATACCACTTCGATGCGGATGTCAGTATGGCAAACATTCAAGTATGGGCTTATGATACTCGTACCTCAGCATGAGCAACTGCGGTGTGCATATCGTGCCACTGCAGACAATGACTTCTCGCCGTGCCCTCGCCAGATACTCGCGCCTCGATTCCTTGGCATCAACCGGCCTGATCTGGACGCCCGTAATCCTCGTCCCATCCCCGTTAGCGACCAGTCTTGAAGCAATAACCCCTGTACAGACCGCCAGATGAGCCTTTCTCTCATTTGCAATCCGCTCATTTAACCATGCGCGATACGCTGACAGTCGCCTCCCACCCGCATCCACAGTCTGGTCCAGCGAGAAGATCCCCTGCGCACTCGCCTCGGGATCATTGAGGTCATCATGCACGGGTAACCCCACCGCGCGCGCGGCCCGTACAACGTACGGCAGACATCCCAAAACCGTCGCTGGCAGCCGATTCTCAATCGGGCCCTTATGCCCGCGGTGCACGGCGCCGGGACGCCCGACGGCGTTTTCGCTCTTTCGAAAGTACGGCTCGACCTCATCCCAGCCCCACTCCGTCAGGCCAAAGTCCTGCGCCCACTGGTTGTAGCCGCCGGGGATGCCGCGGGTGAGCAGCATGCCGTTGATGCGCGTGGCACCGCCGACGCCTTCGGCCGTCCAGAGGCGCACCGCGCGGTTCTGGATGTAGCTGATGGGCTCCGAGAAGCGCGAGGACACGACCTGCAGGAACGGGAAGAAGAAATTCTGCGAGAGGAGCGGGATGCGGCTGAGAAAGTTGTCTTTTACACGGCCCTTTTCGAGAACCAGCACTGAAACGGAGGGATCTTCCGAGAGGCGGGATGCGAGAACGCAGCCGGCAGTGCCGCCTGTGGTTGCGCCCGGGTGTTAGACGACCTCAGCATGGAGCCCAACCAGGGTTAGTAGTGATCTTGCTAACCTCCGATGATGATGTAGTCATATGTCTTGCCGTCGACGTCGGCTGCGCACAGCTCTGGGTATGCAGGCGTGAGGGGCCACATTGTTCAACAGAGTTGGACTTGTGCGGGGAATGAATCGTGAATTGATGATTCCTTGGGACGATCACCGTCAACGGACAAGCGACGCCAACCTGGAGATATGAAAAGGGAGTAGTGGATGGGGAAATCAAACTTCCAGAAAAGTTGCTTTCGACGATGGCACTTGTCTCTGAGTTCTATGGTGGGATTGACTGCGGCGGTCAAAGAGAGCAGATTTCTTGCGGGACGTTGGGAAAGCGAAGATGCAGATCGGAGGAAGGCACGTTTCACAAACCACGCCGAAGTCTGTCTTATCTCGAGCTTGTGTGATGCTGCTGCAATCAAGTGCCCACCTCGAGCCCACTAACAATTTCCAGGCGGCCGCTGCTGGTGCCCCAACGGCGCCCGGTTGGCTGCATCATTGCATAATTCCGGGACAACTAATAATATTGCATGAAAGCTGGAGACACGGCGGGGTCCGTCAAACCTTGTACGACAACAAATCATGGAAAAGAATTGGGAGGATGACAGGAAAGAGAACAGCTCAACAAACCCACTTGGTAGCTAGATAGCAGAGATCCTTGTCGGGACGATGAGCAGGGCGTTTTGAAATCGTTTAAATATCCTCGGCCCCATGCTGCCTTTAATGAGGGCTTCAATTTCTTGTGACGGCTGACTGCCACAAACATATTGCACCCCCCCCCCCCCCCCCCCAATCCATGGCACCAAGATCGGATACCTGCACAGCTGCAAAAAAAACACCGTCTTTGCTGGCTGGATTCAAGATCCTTTCCTCTGTCGTGGTCGTGCAAAGACCGGGAATATTTCAACCTTGTCACTGCCGCTGTCGACGCCCTCATGTCGATGCCTCGATGCCAATGGTTGCATGATAGCCTGAATTGCAATTCGGCGCCGTGCACAGTGTCTCCTTGTTTAATGAAAGACAAGAGGCTACCACGGATAACAAAGGTACCATAGCGCGCCAACGGGTATCTGAGAATTGATCCTAGGTACACTTTTGGCCTAAGGAGTACCTGTCCCTCCAGAAAACTCGCCCCTAAGGATTTTGCAAGATCAAAAGCATAATTTCTACTATGTCTTTAATGAATGGCTTCCAACTATAGCAGGTATATTTGGTCGAAATGACTGTTTTGCTTCATTTTCTAGCAAGTAATCCATTTTCCAGACAATAGTATTTAATCCTGGAAGGTGTTCGCCAGGTAGTCACTGTCTAGTTTACTTTTCCTCGTGGCAGTCTAATCTATGAGGATTTTGTAGGTTTATTATTTTGGCAGGAATAAGTACCAGGCACTACCTTCTAGTACTAAAGCCGTAACCGAGACCGATTCTCAGATACCCACCCGCGCGCTATAGTAGGTTCCAACCTCAAGCAATCACGGGTGTGCCAATTTCGGTTTCAGTGATCCTCCACGTCGCGTTTCCACAGTCGTCTTTCGAATGGGGCACAGTCTAGCCTGCTCGGTGTTCAAAGATACATTGGACTTTCTTTGCAGCCTTTGTTTTTTTTTCGGTGGGAACATGGTCTGGGTATGGAAAGATCTTGTTGGTTGTTGGTCCAGTCGCACCATGAAGTGCATTGCGCGCATGTGGATGGATGCAGATGCAGAAGCAGGTACGTTTTGTTTGCGCTTCGTCCTGACGGAAAGACCGCGCTGTCAAAGGTGGGCAGGTGCTGAGCGGGTGTGCAGGGCAGGTGGCCTTTGGTCGACTTCTGGCCTGCATGCACGGCAAGAACAAACCTGGGAATGGCGGCGCTGTCCTCCAAGGCGTGCGTGCACGGGCAGCCGTGGCAAGAGCTGGCTGGAGGCCAAAGAGGGGAAGGGGCGGGTGTGCACCGTGCCTGCCCAGCAGGTATATAGAGAAGTTTCGCAGGGCCGGTAAATAACGGCCATGGGTGAAAGCTTATGTAGCTCGGGCAAGAGGTGTCGTGGACGCGTCCATATGTCATTCTCGGAGCCCGACAGCCTTGAGGAAACCGGGTCAGCCGAGGGGGACGCCCTGAAGCAGCGGGGACGCCCGTGATTACAAGTTTCCGGTTCTTAACTGACAATTGTCGGGAGAGTTACTCTTTTGCCAGTTTGTTCTTTTTTTGCTGCGTTTTGGGCACCTGAAGTTGATGGGTTGATGATGATGGGAATGCGAGTTGGACGCGTCACGGACGTGTCGCCCATCGCGAGCATTGTCTTGGCGGGGCTCGTGCGCGCGCGGAATCAGCTGGTTGGCTCAGTGGTAGGTGCGTCGCACTAGCTGCATACGGGCTCAAGTTTCTTAGCAAAGTGGGGCCTTTCGCAAAGCCCACGAGTTCGAGTTGAAGTCCGCTCAGGTTCTTTTCTCTTTTTTTTGCCTCGACTTTTGATTGCACTTTTGGAATTTGCCTCGTGGGCATCCCATCGCCAACCAATCTCTCTGGGTTTCACTCAATAACTCACGATTTTGATCCCCGGCTCCAGGTGTTGAGTTTGGCGATGCACGTTCTCAGGTCCACACCGGCGACAGCTGCATGCTTTTCCGTGTGAGACGGATGCAACTGTAAAGAATGATAACTGTCGCCGACATTGTAACAGGTGCAGTACCCTCCAGTTATTCATCCATCCACCACGAAAGATCTGTCTGCACATTACCTACACTTGGATCATGCCACCCACAAACGACATCCCCAGCCCCGACCGCAGAGAACACTTCGTCGCCCAACCCTTCTGTCTCCGATTCAGCAACAGCCTGTTCCCCGTCGCCCATCAAACTCAAAACCCCCCCTGGACCTGAAGTACTTTTTCCCACTTGTAATACGTGCCGCGCAATCAGTTGGATCTGGTGCAGGTTCTTCATCGTCCGGGGCCACACCTCCCCCAACCCTCTCAGACATCCAATCGTCATCCGAATCTGATCTCTCGCTACTGCGAGCTCTTCCCCTTTCAGCAGGAAGTTGCAGGCCGAGAGCAGTGACAATGTACCCTCGCTGACCATGCAGGTGATGAATGGGCTGTGGCTGAATGGCCGAACCGGCAAAGCCAGAAGACGGATCTGCGCCTCTGCAGCACGCAGAACTCGGATTGTGTGCACGTTGACGAGTTCAGGCGTGCGAGTGTCTGCCGGCGGGTCTCTTGCGCAACTTGAGACCGCCTCGGCGGCGTTGAACTTGAGGTCCGACAACGGCCGGTGCAGGCTGATGATCGATCTAGGAAGCGAGTGACATGCGGGTGTGAGTACAGGATGTTTCTGGTGGAATTATGCATGGGTTGAAGTAGGGGCGTACACCTGAGTAACAATATGAGCCTGGAACATGAGCTCGTCGATTTCTCCTGTTTTAGCCAGAACCTGCTTGCAGCCCTTTGGTAACAGGAGCAGCCATCCGTCCATAATGGAGTCGGCAGCCTGCATCAGACGCAATGAGGCTTCCTCTCCTGCTGCAAGCTTGTGTGTTGTCAATATTGCCGATGCGGCACATCGTACAGCGCCTATGAGATAGGCAAAAGAGGAAAATGGAGGGGTCGAAAAGTCGAATTCGCGGCAGTCGAAGTCCTGGAGTGTTCTAGGGTCGGGGATTTTCTGGTGCAAAGGGTATCAGCATGGCGCAGATCAGGTTACAGGGGCGGACAGGCACTCAGAAGAAAAAGAAAAAGAAACAAAACAAAGTGTTGAAAAGCCGGCGTTAGATGGGCACTTACACACGACTCATACTCGTCCTCCTCACATGGCAAATCTACCGTGGCTTCGGCGTTGAGGACCACGAATTCCATGTTTCCCAGCGTTCCGGCGTAGTATCCATCCACAATGTACAGCGCCCACCACGTGCGTCTCCAAGACTCAGCCAAGACGGGATCTGCACCCGAATGGTGGGTCGCGAATGCTTGTTGAAACATCTTCAGGTCAAGGGCTAACCGCGCCGCGGCGTCCATCTGATGTTTTGCCTCAGGCTCGTGACCGTGCCAGAACAGGGCGATGGAGAATAAAAGATGGCATTGGACCATGAAGGGGTCATTGGGTGATGCTTGTGAGAAGCAGGTTTCCATGTGGTTCTTTAGTGTGAGGGACCATTCTTGCGAGTCGTAGAGATGGCCGATGAAACGCAAGACGGCAAGGAGAGGCTGTAGGCTTGGGTGTCTGATGGGGTCGTGGTAGAGTCCGGTCAAGTGACGCTGGGGCAGGACAAAGGGGTGGAATTTGTGAAAGTTTTTGTAGTATGAGTTGATGAGTGGATCATCCTCGATCTTGTGAGTGTGGGTTTGTGTTTGTGCGTGATAGTGGATCGGCGGTGAACCTGACTGCAGCGATGTTGGCACGGAGGTCTCAATCTCGAAGGGAGCACCGACACCGTCGCAAAAACTATCAAACAAAATCCCAAAGCTTTGCCCAGTCTGCATAATAGAGTTCTGCACCCCATCCATAGATGGAGATAAAGATTGCGATCCTGGATCGTCAAGTGCACTGCGGGTATCAACTGGGCTCTCAGTCCGACTTTCACTTTGAGTCACAGTCAGCTGCTGATGGCTTCGACGTTGAGCAAGGGCAGCACGAGCGACGCGGTCAAGTCCACCGCGTCGCGACTTTTCATAGTGGCATTGCTGCGATATGTCGATCTCAGCGCATCGGGTGCAGTGCGGTCGTTTCCCGTCACATTTGAGGTGGCGAGAGCGACAGGGCAGGCACGCCAGGGAGGAACGGGTGATCCTGGGTTTTGGAGCGTTTGGTGACGGGGGCACCAAGCTGCTAGTCGGTTTCATGGGATCGGGAGGCCGTTTGTGGGCAGCGTTCGGCGCGCGGTGAAAAAGCTGAGGTTTGGATCTCGAACCGTCGGGAACCGGCGGGTACTCGGGTCGGGTACTTAATGTACTCCCATCCGTACCTTCCTCACCTTGGCACGGCTGCTCAGTGGTCAGTAATCAGCAACAGTGGGGCTTCAGAGCCTGCGTTTTGATCCGCAGGCACGTCTTCACGTCAGCGGGAACCACGCACTGGATACCCGCCCGGCGCCCGGATATCCAGCTGAATGGAACCAATACTTCATCGTGAGAGAGCGGGAGCTCACTTGGAGTAAGGTAAGAAAATTTATATAAATCTCCGAAATGTTTTCGATGATTGCATGTACTCGTGAACCTCACCATCAAACGATTACTTCTTGCAAGCGACGCCTTCGACCCGTCAGTTCTGTCAGTCAACAAGCAAATAATTGCCCATCTTACCTATTTTTCTATTAGCCGTACCATTCCACCTGATTCGCAACGCAACGAGACCAAACAATGTCCAGCAAGTTGGTCATCATTGGGGCAGGCTTTGCCGGCGTCTGGAGTGCCCTCTCAGCCAAGCGTCTCATCAACCTCAAGCGGAAGGACGGGGAATCCAAGGACATCGAGGTTATCGTCATAGCCCCTGAACCGTCGCTGGTCCTCAAGCCGAGACTATACGAGGCCAATGCCTCATCCATGTTTCATCCCGTTGGGCCTCTCTTCAAAGACGCCGGCATCACTTTCATCCAGGGCAACGCCGAGGCAATCGACACTGACGGCCATACCATCGAAGTACACACTCCGTCGGGGAACTGTCTTAGCGTCACATACGACCGCCTCATCCTAGCAGCCGGGAGTACAGTCGTGCGCCCTCCTGTTGTTAGCGGACTTCAGCGATACGCCTTCGACATCGACTCGCTTGCCTCCGCTACCAAGCTAGAATCCCACCTCCGCACCCTCCTGGCGACACTTCCCTCTACCCCAGCTCGTAACACCATCGTGGTATGCGGCGCCGGCTTCACGGGCATCGAGCTCGCAGCAGAGCTACCAGGCCGCTTTCCCAACACGCGCATCGTCATCGTCGACATCGCGGATGAAATTGGTCCTGAGCTCGGCAAGAGGCCCCGTCCCGCCATCGCGAAGGCCTTGAACCGTCTTGGAGTCGAGGTCAAACTCGGGTCCGCCGTAACATCCATCGACGCCGGGGGAGTGTGTCTCGGGTTAGGCGAGCGCATCGACGCAATGACAGTCGTCTGGACAGCGGGAGTACGCGCCACGCCGCTCACCCGTCACATACCCGGACCCAAAGACTCGCTCTCCCGGCTCCACGTCGACCAAGACCTCCGTGTTCCCCCGAGTCGGCATGTCTTTGCTACGGGCGACGCGGCCCGCGCACTGACTGATACCGAGGGCCACTATACTCTAATGTCGTGCCAGCATGCCATTGAGCTCGGCCGTGTATCGGGCTATAACGCGGCTGCAGATCTGCTCAACGAGCCGACGGTCCCATACTCGCAGCCCACGTACGTCTGCTGTCTTGATCTTGGTGCGGCTGGCGCTGTAATTGGCAAGGGCTGGGAGAGGAAGGTACTGCTCTCGGGTGGCCTGGCGAAGAAGGTGAAGGCGTATATCAACCAGAAGTTGATATATCCTCCGTTGAATGCTGATGAAGCTATCGCTGCAGCGGGTCCTGTCGTTGCCTGGACTTGGATCGGTCATTTGATTGGATTTGTATGGGCACTGCTGTGATTAGTTGAATTCTCCATGTGGCGGAGGTTTTGAAAGATTCTGGAGGGCAACAGAAACGCTGCTGCAGGCGCAAATGGAATCCCACTGGCAACTTCTGCTTTTCCGTGTTGATGGCGCTTCCTCGCTTTCCTCATTGCATGCTTACATCTGCCGCGTATGCACATGCAGGTTCAATACGATAGTAGACATCACGGACACCGGTCTATCATCAATTCGAACAAGCGTATGCAAGACCTGCCGCTCTCCAAGGCTGCCAATGGTCCAACGCAGTCATCCGTGCATGAGTGGGAGTGGGGTGGGCATCGAACCAAAGCTGTGAGTCGTCGCACATGCATCCGCTGAAGAGAGGAACGGGGTGATAATGAGGGGTAAATGAGAGGAAAGTTGTATGACGGCTCTGAGGCTGTCATTGAAACTCAGGCTCCCTCCCAGTCAAACTCTCGCGCACTTACGTCAGAGGTCAAGTCTGAAACAGACCATCTCCTGTGTCGTCACGAAAATATGGCCTCAGTCGCACGGATGACGGCATTGGCCAGCGAGATAGCACAGAAGACGCAGATCATCACCGATTACCTGACATCCCGAAACCTCGAAGCTGCCTCATTCGACGTTGATGGCCTCGCCGAGTTCCCCATACCGCCGGAGGATGAAGTGCCGTTCAAGGCACGGCTCGACCTCGCTGCCGCAACGAAGGAACTCTATGATATCTCTGTAGGGCCGAAGCAGAGCCTACGAAACCTGTCATGGGATGTAAGGTCACACTCCACGTTGATAATCCTCCAAGGCGTGCTCAGATCGAGGGATAGGTCACGGTCTGATCTGACAACCACAGTGCGCCAACAACCTCTCGCTGCAGGCGGTCTGGGAGTTCCACATCGCGGAAGCAGTGCCGTTAACCGGGAGCATCTCATACGAGGAGCTCACGGCCAAGGTCGAGGCGGTCAACAACGACCTGCCTATCGGGGTGCCCAACCTGCGCCGTCTGTTGCGACACGCCATGACTAACCGCATCTTCTGCGAGCCAACCAAGAACCAGGTCGCGCACACGCGAACGAGTCGGCTGCTGGTCGAGGATGAGCCGCTGAGGAACTGGACGGGATTCGTCTGCCATGATATGTGGCTGCCGGTAGCCAACACGGTTAACGCAATGAAACGCTGGCCAGCGAGCGAGGAGTCAACAGAGACGGGTGTCAACATTGTCTATGGCCATACACTGCCGTGGTTCGAGTTCCTCCAGCAGGACCCGGCGTTGACCAAGCGCTATAACCTGGCGATGAAGGCGCATGGGAATTCCGAGGGCTATGCGGTGGAGCATGTCGTGCAGGGCTACCCGTGGGCGGATCTGGGCGAGGCGACGGTTGTGGATGTGAGTGTGTTTGTGTTCCCTTGGTTCCCTTCATCCCGCGGCGCACCGTGATCTGCCGATTGTGTTATCCTCCTGCCGTTTACGATGGCTAGTGGCGCTAAATACTATACGCTTTTTGTGGCAGATGGGCGGCAACCAGGGCTACGTGTCGGCTGCTATCGCCGAGGTATTCCCCGGTCTGAAGTTTGTGGTGCAGGACCAGGCCGGGATGCGCACGCCAGAGGCGATCGGCAGTGCTGTCCCTGGCCACCTGGCCGACCGCGTCAAGCTGACGACTCACGACTTCTTCACTCCACAGACGGAGATTGCCAAACTGTATTTTTTCCGCATGATCTTCCACGGCTTCTCGGACAAGTACTGCGTCGATATTCTGCGCGCGCTGGTGCCTGCGCTGCGCAAGGGCAGCCTCGTCGTCATCAATGACGGGGCTCTGCCCGAGCCCGGCACCGCCAGCTACCTGGAGGAGCGCGCGATGCGGACGCTGGACCTCTTTATGCAGGTCTCTGTCAATGCGCGGGAGCACGAGGCGGATGATTGGGCCGAGCTGTTTGCGAGGGCGGATCCGAGGTACGCGGTGAAGCGTGTTTGGAGGCCTGCGAAGAGCGTCATGTCGTTTATCGAGGCCGAGTGGAAGCCCGGACAGGAGGTGTGATGAAAAGACCGGACACACATGCTGCTGCGAATAACAACCACGAGTGTTCGTCTTGTACGTAGGATGCACACCACCTGATGGGGTAGGAGGGAAGCGGTGAAATGCCGATCTTTCCCAGAGGAAGGTAACACAGCAGGCAGTCGAGAGCAGGTGCCGCCTTCTCACTCTCCTTCTTCCACCGGTCTAGAGCCTCATTTCATCAATTCAGACCCGCCGCGTGCAGTCTTGCTGCCTTTCCTCGCTCGTAGGCTGGTACTGAAGCCAGGAGGTGATGCACCGGAAGTTGGCAAGTGTCGTTGGCCGTTTGCCGTTTGCCGTTTCGTCGCTGTGTTCGTCGCCATCGTCAACTTCCTTCAGGGATGTGCCCGGCTTGTTCCCGCCCGTCCTCCGCTGCCTCCTGCCTCCAACGCTCGAGCGCACGCGGCGGGGAAAGGTCCGAATACGACCCAGAAATGGCACTGGCAAGGATGCGGACACTGTCGATTGGACGGAAACTCTAGATCTCATCGAGATTGAGATTCTTGGCCGCGACGCTGCGGTGCGCTGCGTGCGTCAGTGACAGGCAGGCACGCATTGAGCCGCGTGTTGTCCCAAATTGCACCTGGAAGAAAGACGTTTTGCTCGTAACCCGTATTGGAACCTCCAGCGCGGGAAAATGAGCCAGTTTGAGATGCAATTGTGCTTGCCCTTGTCCTAGCGATGTCGGCAGTACCATGGCGCGTCTCGTTGGAGGGGACTGACATCCTTGGCACCCCGCAAAAAACGCAGAAGAAAAAAGAAGGTTGCTCAAGCGTAATTGCATGGCCCATAGCAAGAGTTCTGCAGCTTCTCTTCTTGGATATTTCCGGCCTGTAACGTGTCCTTGGGAAGGCGCGAGCTTCTCGTTGCGGCCCATTCGGCTCAAGCAGCTTCCCAAATAGTCCAGTATTGCGCATCGGTGCTGAAGCTGCCTGGACCGACCGACTGCTCTTTCCCTCCAGGTCCCAGTTAGGCCAGGCTCCCAGGCTCCCAGAATCTCTCCGTCGCGACGAAGCACTAACAGGGACCCCGAGATCGGAAGTTTCCGAAGGCTTTCTGTGTGGCCAGGTGAGGTAGTGTAGGCTCCTGCCAATTGGCCAGGTCCATCGATCAGTGCCCTGTGCTGGGAGTGCACTGGGGAAAGCTTGGACGAACTCCATTCATCAGCTCACAGCTTAACCTTCAACCCCTCATCCAACGTCCGGGCATCCTCACCAAGCTACCTGGTAATTTACCACAGTTAGCTCCACAGTGTGCATGAGGTGCCCAGTTCGCGCCCGTTGCACCACCGGCACCATTCCTGGTAGGCACCAGTGCAGCGACCCGACTGGCAGGACCTGTGGGACCCTTCTTCGCAGAGTCACCTCCCATTCCAGGTTGTCAGCCAGACAGTCAGTCGTCGGATGTTGGAGTCATCGGGCAACCAACAATCCGAGACGATCCAAATTTACCTCAACCTCCACCCGATGCGGCTCCAACAAATGCCACTCCATCGTCAAATCCATCCTTGTTTCCTCGCTTACCAGCTGGGCCATTCCGCCAGTCTCAAGCTTTCCTGCATCGGTTTTCCATTTTCGTCGACTCTCCACGAGATGCCCAGCTTTTAGGTTGCGGTTGCGGTTGCGGATCTTCACTCGTGTGTGTGTCTCGTGTGTGTTTCTTATCGCTGCCACTGCGGCGCTCTCGCTACCTTCCTATCTGCTCTGTCCTAGGTGCCTTCCAGGTTCCTTTGGCCTTTCGCATATCGTCGGTTGGGATCCCGATCTGCCAGCCAGCCAACCTATTACCGTGCTGCCGTCCTGCGCCGCGTTTCGAAACTGCCTGCCCCCCAAGAGGAGCCAGTGGAGGGACCATGCGAGTTGAGCCGCCACCTCCCGCCGTCACCGTGCTTAGAGTTTGAACCTTACCTGAACCGATTCTTCCTGCTTCCACCCCGCGCCTGAATGGCCTCCCCACCGACTGCTGGCAGCCGACGACACGACAATGGCGTGCTGTCACTGTCGTCGGTGCACCAACACCAACAACAGCACCCACCCGCACAGCCATCGTCCTCAACGTCACCCGCACATCCGTGGCTAAATCCATCGTGGTCGTCGTCCACCGCCGCCTTCGCCTACCCCCCCGCCCCCGCCGCCGCCCCAGTCCAGGCACTCGCCCGGGTCCCCGCCGGCTTTTCGTCGCTGGAGCGGCTGCCAAACGAGCTCTTGCAGCCCATCGCCGCCGGCCTGGTCCCGCCCGCTCCGCTGACTACTCGGTTTGCCCTCCGTTCGACTGGCACATGGGAGTTCAGGGATGCGCGCCACCAATGGGGAGACTGGCTCATCGGCCATAGCGACCTTTTGGCCTTTGCCCAGACCTCACGGCGCATGGCCGAGATTGCCAAGCCGTTGCTCTACCACACCCTCGTCATCTTCGACGCGAAGGCCCTGGTCACCCTGGTCCAGCGCCTGAAACAGCGTCCCGAGATAAAATACTGGATCCGCGACTTGACCTGTCTGGCCAACGTGGCCGGCCATCTGACCATAGACAGAACGCATCACGAATGGGAGATACAGACTGGAGGTAGGAACCATCACCTGCGATGAATGCATCGACCCCCAACGACCGTCTGTTAACCGCGGCCAGTGAATTGGCAGTCGCCCCAGAGCGGCGCCGACGGGACCATCGCCCTGGACCTACTCCGGGCCGTAGTCCTGAGTACCCCGAATCTGCAGAATCTCCTCATCGCCTTCCCCGATAACGAACTTCCCGACCCTGAACTTGAAGACCATGATGCTGTCGACCTACTTGAGCCGGCGTGGCGGGACGTTACCCTCCACTACCTGACGGAGACACGCCCCACACCGCGCACTAACTTGCCAGTTGCCCCCTTCTTCCCGTTTGAGCTAATGCGCAATCTAACATCACTGCGTGTCTACTGCCACAGAGAGGATGGCGATCGCGAGGTCTCCTTCTCTCGCATGCTCGCGGACTACGCCGTCGCCTGTTTGCCGGACATGAGGAATCTAAAAACTCTCGAGCTCTGTTGCTCCTCAGCTGGAACCCCCCCGTTTGAGGATATCACACTCCCGCCACTACCTCATATTGAGAACCTACGTTTGTATGGCAGTCACATCCATGAGCCCAGGCTTGTCGCTTTCTGTCTCGCCTGTGTGAACCTTCAAACCCTGCTCGTGCACTTTGAATCGAGCTCAACCGACGAGGACCGCGACAAGCTACCGGAGGGAAAGACACTGAACGATGCTCTTCTCGGCCTTGCGGGATCCCTCCGTACTCTGGAACTTGTGGCTCTATCCGAAGGACACTATTTGACAAGAGGAAGAGAGCGGCCGCGGAAACCCGAGAACCATCGACTCACTTGCATCCCAGAGCTTACTCGGCTTGAGAGCCTGACTCTCGACTACCGTGGTGTGTTCGGCACACTCGGGATTTTGGAAGAAGATGACGGCGAAAGACTGAGTCAATTGCTCCCAGTCTCGCTGCGTCATTTCACATTGGTGTGCGAGTGGGGAACCGCCAAGGATTGGAAGCAGAGCTACCTTGCCAATCTAGACATAATGCTTTACGGTGTCCAGTGTCTATGTGGAAACAAATCATCGGCACTCTCCAGCGTTTCCTTGGCCATTCACTCATGGCCTGCAAAAAGCCGGTTCCACAAGCGATTCAAGAGAGAGGTGGAGGAAGCAAGGCAACTTTGTGCGAGGGCTGGGATCCTGTTCCGGACCTTTGACCTGTTGCCATGTTACCAAGATGAGGACGAGGACATGGAGCCAGTGGAGGATGGAGAAGATATCGAGGAGGAGGAGGGCGGGGAAGACGAGTTTGAAGAAGTGGAAGAGGAGGAAGAGCTGGAGCTGGAGGAAGAGGATGAGGCTTCCGAGTACTATTTCTCTGGCGATGAGGACTCGGATCCGGAGAGAGACGCCCGGCGACCTCCCACCTTCGAGGCCTTTGTCCAGAGCCTTGGCGATGACCACGGGCACAGTTTGGATGAGCTGTTCTTTGCCTATCACGAGGACCGATGGGACGAGTATCTTTTCTGAAAAACCGGCACCTATGTGGTTGTACAAATGGCGGGTTCGCCCTGTAAATCGGCAAGGCGTTGCGCGATGAGCGGGATGGACGCGAGATGAGGGAAGTGTGAGCAATACACTGAATTGATTTGGCTGTTCCAGCTGCCTTGTTTTGGAGGAGCATTTGGCCTTTTGGCAAAAGTTCGGATTTCCATTACCTTGCTCAATGCATCGCCACGAGCTGCCAACCTGGAGATACTTAAGGGACTTCTGGCCATCACGCCTTGGTTTTGGTCGCTCCTAGGTCCCAAGCACTCCCACATTTCAATGTTCCATCTGGCAGAAGTGCGGGTAGTAGCCGGCCAGCTAGCTGCAGGCACGTCAGATCGGTTGAGCACAGACGCAACGGCAGTGGCTGGGATCGATCAAGATGGATGTCGTCCTCGGCATCGTGGATCGCCCACCGATGGCACCGGAGCAGAGCCAGACACGCTCCCTCAGAACTCAGCCGAGTCATCTGACGTGTGAGGTGTCACGTCACAGATGGTTGAGGTCAGCTCGCCCCTCCCCGCAAATTTTCCCTGCAGAACGCGTCTCCTTCATCTATTTAAAGTACCTGCAGGGTCCGGATATGTTTGCCGAGAGAAATTAGAAGACTGCGTCCAAGCGCCCGCCCATGGAATCTTGCTCCTATTGACTTTTCGCCATAGGCTTTGCCGCACGTAGCCAACCGACTCTCGGCTCGAAACGGCCTTTTGGACTATCTTTTGATTTTACAAGACCGCAGTCCATCATTAGAACCTCTCTTGCAGGTGAAAATGCTGCTGTTGAATCATCACATATCTCCTCTATTTTCTTTTGTTCTTTTTGTTTTCTTTCTTGACTTTGCGAGAGTTTGGGTGTTAGTTCTTCATCCGCTCCATCGTGCCTCACCCCCGCTTCTTGTTTGCAATTATGTTTTTATATCAATTTCAACCTTGCGCTAGACGACCAATCGTCGCACGTCAGGCTACCTCCGCGCGTGGAGGAGATGCTACCAGACCCTAAGTTTAAGGCTGGGCGTGGTCCTTGGCAAGTTTTTCGTGGCGGGAAGCGTTCGCGATGGTCCAGGCTGCCCTTCTTTCTCCGGCATTATGGTCTCAATTATGCTACGTTGATGTTGTGTTTCTAATCATCACTCTCGATGCAGCTTCGGCAGACACTTCTGTTGCTGGGCCAGATGCTGGTCCAAGTTCCTGCCGTTTGTACCAAATTCGACCAGAAAGGGGTTGAGTTATACCATGACTGGGTCAACTTGGCATGGCAGTTGTCTGCTTTCGCTCTGGTGCCCTGTGGATGCACAGGTCGTTTCAAGCGCACCTCTCGCTTCCCCGCTCATGCACCCCAGTCCATATCCATCTCGATATATCCTGCGGGTAAATATACCACTTCTGGGTATTCAGGCGAATGACGAATTACATTCAATCCAGAAACTTCCGAGCTAGTCGTTTGCATTCTTATTACTCTCAACACGCGCCACACAACGACTGCCGATGGGTTTTGCGGAGAGGCCGCCTCCTGAGCAATTCTCTTTACTGCCTTTTGCCGGTTTCTGCCCCTGAAAGCAACCACTGGTAGTGTCCGGGACGTTCTGTGATCACGCCGTTGTAACCAACGCCATCGCTTTGCCAATTACGAACCATGGCCGAGAATTTTCCCTCTTCGCATGCCATTCGAGGACGATTTGCATTGCCAGTGGCGAGTGGCACCTTTGTTCTACCGCTTCCTCCCAGCAAGGGCCCTGGTTATGGGAAATAGACAGAGGGCTTTCAAATTGCCTTGCCGTGTTGCCGCTCCCAGCCCATGTTGTCCTTCCCCCTTCCCACCCGATCTGGTCCCTCCCTCCCAGTGCCGGCATCGTGGCAACAGAAATATGCCTTCCACCCTGCAGCGCCAAGCACTCTCATCGACCAAGCGAACCGACTAGCACATATTGGTGAGAAGCCTCGCAGCTTCAGCTACATTCCACCACACCCACTTGATACTAGTCGTCCCGCGTTTCTTTTTGCCCTTTTGTTTTGTCTTGTCCTCAGAAACAAAATCAAAGACATCTGATCGCGATGTTGACCTTGACTGCTACGCGGCCCCTTGCGCTGCTGGCGGCGGCGGCCACCCTCGCCGTCGATGTCGTCCAGGGCGCCTATCCGTTGACGACGGATTCCAACTGCGGTTGCTACCGGACCAACGCCACAACGTCGAACTACTTTGCCCACCACCAGTTTTTTGACTTCCGCTCGCTCTCCCAGTATGTCAACGTGCCGAAACCGATCGACAGCTTCGACCAGAACGCCCAGGCGCCGCCCACCAGCTCCTTCTTCACATCGTCGCCGTGGACCAAGACATGGTCGATCCAGAACTGGAACAACACGGCACTCCTCGGGCTGAACAACTCGGATCTCAACGACGCCACGGTGAAGATGGTCAACACGCCCAATAACGTCTTCATCGAGCGCTCGACGGACCAGAACGCCAACGGCCAGACGTACCTGACGATGCGCACAATCCGGCACCCGACATTTCAAAGCGCGTCCGAGATCGAATCGTCAAGCCAGGGCTACCAGTTCCTGTCGGTGCGCATGTATGCGCGCACCAAGGGCGCGTCGGGGGCCGTGACGGCCATGTTCACGTACCGCCCGCCGCCGACGCCGCTTAACATATCAGGGGTGCAGGAAGCCGACCTGGAGATCCGCACGCGCGACCCGCCCACCTACGTGCAGTACACCAACCAGCCGTCGTGGAACAGCACGGCCGACATCCCGCAGGCCACGCGCAACGTCACGCTGCCGGGCGGCCGCCGCTGGAGCGACTGGGCCTACTACCGCATGGACTGGACGCCGGGCAGCACGTCGTGGTACGTCAACGGCGTGTTCCACAGCACCATCACCTTCCAGGCGCCACGAGACCCAGCCCAGGTCATGTTCAACGCCTGGAGCGACGGCGGCAGCTGGAGCGGCGACATGCCCATCAACAACGAGGCGTCGATGCAGATCCAGTGGATCGAGATGGTGTACAACAACACGGACCCCGACGCCATCAAGACGGGCAAGTGCGTCAACGTGTGCACCATTGACGAGACGACCAAGCTGGGCCAGCCGGCCCTCATCACAGGCGGTACGGATGACTCCTTTCCTTCGTCTGCTTCCCCATCTGGGTTTGGTGCTGGGAGCCTTGGTGGCAGTGGTGGAAGACAGGTCTTGGTTTTATTGTCCATGGCTTTCATGTTATCATCGCTGTTGGTGCTGGGATAAAATAAACATATCTCTGCGGTATGATGAGTGCAGACCTTTGCTAACGCTTTTTGCGTGACGGTAGGGACTCCGGTTGTGACGCCTCCAAACCCTGGTGGCTGCGCAGCTGTCGCCAAGTATGGCCAGTGCGCCGGCAAGACATACACAGGGTGCAAGACGTGCGCTGCGGGCTCGACGTGCAAGTACCAGAACGACTACTACTCGCAGTGTCTTTGAGAAAGGCGGTTGGAGAGAGAATATTTGGAGGTTGTTGTCCTTTTTTTTTTTGCTTCTTGATTGCACACACAAACACACTAGCGCGGTTGTTGATCTCTGCTTCTGTTTGAACCTCTTTGGGTTGGTTTGCTTTTATTTGTGGCCGCCGCTGTTGCTGCTGCTTGTAAGAGTAGCGTGGCTGTGCTCGGTTCAATGGTTGATGTCTGGTCTGTTCATTCTCGGCAATGCACCGGGGGTGAACATACCAGGGACTGAGGGCTGGTAGATACGATAGCTATGGAGTTGGTCATACTTTGCACATACCCCTGAAGGATGGAATGGAATGGAGGATAAAAATGAATGAAATACTGGTACTTGATTGGTCTGTCTGTATGGGTTTGGCTGTGATTATCGGGGATGTGCGGTGACGTGCCGCTCCGAAGGGGTTATCAGTCTGCCTAAAGTACCAAGAAGAAAAAGGAAAAGACTGAAAAAGAAATCATAAAACAACAGGAAGTTTTCGGTGCTCTACGAGCAAAGGAAAAGAAGGGAACCTCGACAACTATGACAGATTTCAACATTTCAAAGCCGCGTCCATCATGCTATCATCCACCATTTATTACCGTTTACCGTTTACCGTTCACCATTCTCCATTGTCCATCAACATGAAGCACCTGCACATAAAGCCCCCGAAAGCCCACTGGTCAGTCAATCGTGCTTCTTGGGAGTGGCATAACACAGAGAACCCATGCCCAAGGCCGGATGATAGGCCATGTACAAGTAACAGAATCCGGCGTAACCGAGAAGTGCCAACGAACAACGGCGGGAGCACAAACGATCTGTGTCCCGAATTAGCATGAAATGTATGTCATGGAGGACAGGCGTTAATGACAGACGACCGGCATCCGGCAACCTGCTACAATAATGGAACTTACATTCTCCCAGAGTCCGCTTTCCGGGTCGTCAACAGGGGCAATAGGCCACTCTGCAGCCACCAGCCCAGCCAGACCCGCCAGAATGCCGTACCGCAGCGTCGCGAAGGGAAACTGCCACGCGAACAGCTTCGACTTTCGAACTCGCCATTCTCCTCCGGGAGCTTGTTTGCACAGCTGGCTGAGCACGGCGGTGGCCGTGTCGTTTTGGTAGGCGATCGACTCCACCGTCGCCATCTGGATCCACGCGAGGATGCAGTTTGTGCAGAAAAGGGTCGCAGCCATGTGCGCGAAGCCGAGGACGTTTGGGTGTAATGTGCTGCCGTGCGACTTCGGAAGGATGAGGAGGGGCACAGCCGCGAAGCACAGGATAAGGCTCTATGGGTGGGAAGGCCGGGGGGTTAGGACACGCATGCACGCAACATGTGTAACCGCGCTAATAGATGGCTGGGCATCTATGATGGCGACGGAGAAGAGCAAGACACGGCAAAAGAGGAAAGGATAGGAGATCTTAAACGCCAGCGCTTCATGGCTGGCTTGGTTAAGCCCATCCGAAACCCCTAGCATGGGCGAAAACCGGGGACATGGAGAATGACCAAGCTGGGCTTGACGTACCTGGTTACGGATGTCCCACATCGTCTTGTATCTCGTCTCGCACCAGCGGGAAGCAATCTCGTCTCGCTTGCGGTCGTTGGGTTCATGCAAGATACGCCGGACGGCCCAGTATGTGGTTACCCATCCCAGTACATGGAACGGGAACAAAACCCTGACGAACATGGGGCATATCGCCTCGGTTTTCTTTGTGCGAAGAGTCGGATTGGGGTTCATGTTGGTTTCGGCCATTGTGGCGGTGGTGGGGGTCGAGTTGGTTGGGCAATGGCGGAGGTGATGTCGTGCTGCGAAGAGGCAAGAGAGTCGAGTCGCGGTGATAGGTGAAAGAGGTGCAATTAATGCCAATGACGCCTGCTTTGGAAGAAGGGCGACGGTACTGCTTCTTATGGGCATGCTCATGGATCCCAAAAACGCCAGTTGTCTGACCTTCATTGGCGTGGCCATCTGAAATGTATCCAATCCGTCGTCCGCTGACTCGGATCCGAGAATAGGGAGCTCGGGCTTGGAGGGACCAGATCAGACGACGAGTATCCAGTACACTAGCAATGCTAAACTTGTCTGTACCAGCCCGGGGCACTTGGCGAGGAATGCCTCCATGTTCTGTCCTAAATACATCCCGCGCGCTTCTTGCCACCGGCAACGGGGCATGGCCGACCGCGCCCTGAAATAGGGGCCACGACACGTCAGAGTCGGAAAAGGGCTGGAATGCTCCTTACCCGACGCTTGCCTGAGGCTGTCGCGATTGCTCTTCCGGTGCTAGTTCCCTGTACATCGTGTGTAGGTACCAGGTATGCAGCAGTTCCTGTGGCGGCTGGGGGAATGTGTAATTATGTCCCTGTCGCGGTCTGCCCCCTGGCCCAATGTGGAACCTTGTGAAGTTTAGCCCGTGGATACCTAACCTGAAGAACATATTGCTAGTTCGTAGATATGGCTTTTGTTTGGTTTCCCTTCACCGTAATCTTTCCCGTGCAAGTTGTCTGGGGGCGTGCAGCTATCTGAACTGTGCGTCCTGTCTCCTGTTTTGCAACTCATAACCCCAACCCTAGCCCCTTTTCTGTCAGCCTGTGATGCCTGCGGTTGCGAATGGACCTCGTCACTTCCTGGCCAACGGCATTCCTGCTCCACCCATGTTCTTGCCGTAGTATGCTTGGAGGATATACGGCGCGCACTAAGAGTTTTACCTACAAGACTCAGGGCAACAGAATACTTTCAATGGAAAACATTCGGTGACTGCCAATTCTCAGCTTTCAAGAGACTTTCCTCACGGCCGTCGCAACGGATAACCCAGGGTGTCAGAGTCGGTCAACAAAGTGCCAGTGCTTAGGAATTAATTAAACCACTCACGCTGGTATTCTCGAACGTTTGAAGCAAGTGCTTCTCCTCTAAGAATTGACTTTTGGCCTCGACGAATATTTGAAAAGGATGCACTCATTGCCGTGAACTTTGTATGTATTCCCGAAGGTTAAGGTTTCTTTATCGCCTCTTAACCAATCTGATCCATGGTCTTCTAGTAGTCACTATCATCTTCATCGCCCCTGAAGCATCCTCAACATGGCTGGAGGTTTTATCATACAAACATCCATGTTAACGTACTTTACCGGTTGCCATGGAAGTCCGTTCTAAAGTGGTTCTTCTGGTGAATGGAAGAATGGGCAAAAAGAACAGTGAATCAATGCGGCGGAATCTAAAGCTGCACTGTACAGCTGCTAGCATGAAGGGCACTCAAGACCTCTCTTTGACAGGTGGTTAGGCAAGGAGGAACGATTGCATTGAGTTGCCACAACGGTCTTCAAAAGACCACGGCCAAAGAGAAGTACCACCGGGAACCATGTGAGATGGTAAATACAAAAAAATACCAAGGACCAGAAATAGGTACTGAGTGCAAGGTGGCCCATTGCTGGAAATTAGGTACCTCGTACTATGAAAAACCGCCGCAATAATGCTGAAGAATAATCATGATGTTGAAGGATACTCCTAGAGATGTTGAGAAATAACTGTGGTGATAGCATGAGAAACAAGTCACGATAATATCAACATTTGAGACAGTCTCTCGAATGCAGTAAAATGCTTAGCGGTTTGAGCACGATAGGGCGGGCATTGCACACGATCGAAAAATATATTGCACAGCAGAGGACTGACGGCCTGAGCCTGGTCCCTCTGGCAGGCAAAGGACGGGGGACGTTCAGGTACATTTGACGATATCGGTGAGTGCGACGGCGCACACTCGGTGCCTATCGTAGCAGGGATTAGCGGTGAGGGTATGAAATATGATGCGGAGGCTGGTGGAAAGACTCATAGACTATGAATTGCAGTACTACACTCGCGCGTTTACCATGGTATCTTGGACAATGTTAACGACACGCCAGACATGAGATGAAAGAAGGTAACGGCTATCGCGATAAGAGCCGATTCCGGACGTGTCAAGAGGCCGGGAAGATACGAGGCGATCTAAATTTTGGCATGGGCGTCTTCGCCGAATGTGACCTCGATGCTGAGGCAAAAGTCAATAAACAAGTGTTAGCTCTTTGAGTTGAGAAGGAAATATTCGCGTGGTCGCTTCGGTGTGTTGTGGTATCGCGTATGCATTGGATATGTCCATTTGATATGGCGTGAATGGGGCATTGGATATCGAGATTGAATGGGTACCTGGTAGTTGCTCTTCAAAATGGGAAACATGAATAATATACTAATTTGTAGAATGTCCTGGAGAATGAAGATGGTATATTAGGTACATATGTATCTGGTATTTCATATAACATGAAGCTAAACTTTGGTAAGAAAGAAGCAACGATTACATGCCGCTTAAAGTACTCTGTGGCCTGGTACTTTGACGACACCAGTAGCAAGAGGAAGGAACATACAAAATGCTGATATTTGTGTAAGGGGCAATTATATCAAAGAGAGGAGTGGAGAAGCTGGCTTCGTTGTGGTTGATCCTCTTATTCACGTGGGTGCAACCGTGTTCCCTTACGTTGGTATCTTGCCTGAAATAGACATTCTGGTTAGTCCCCTTGCCGAGCTGTTCGGCGGGACTGCATCGTCACCCATCGTGTTCATCAAATGTAGCACCTGGAGCTACTCGCAGAAAAAATTCACATCAGAAAGTATCACATCATATACCCAGACTAGAAGTATCATTCCACTCGGCTACATATATGTCATGACACTGACAGCCTGTCGACTGTGCAATACCCCTTTTCACCCCAGCCCATCCACACCACCCATCTCAACACCCCCCTACTCAACCCAAACAACAGCACTCAGCCCATCCTCCTCGCCCGCCCGGCCCTTGGACCCAATCTGCAGATTCGCCACCAAGCTCCCCAACTTGCCCGTCGCGGGATCTCTAGCCACGATAGCCACATTCGCCGACGTCTGCCCACCAATCGCCACCAGCGTGCCGTCCTTATTGAACTGGAACGTGCGCGGGTAATACGAGTACGAATTCGCCGCCTCCTTCCACGCGATCGCGCCGGTAGTAGGATCAATCGTGTAAACCGCGATCGAGTCCTGGTTGGACCCAAAAGTCTGGTCGGCGCGGTTGCTTGCATACAAGAAATTGTCCACCACGCGAATCTCCGCCGCCTTGGTGGTTGACCCGCCCTTCTTGCCCGGCGCGTAGGTCGAGATGGTCTGCGACCGCGTGAGGGTGAGGCACCCGCCGTCGGATGGGTAGGACACGTCCCAGGAGGAGACCGAGTTGCCCAGCTCGTTGACGGTGTAGGCGCGCTGCACGCCGGCGGGGGACTTCCACCAGACCACGTGGCGCGGGCCGTCGCCGGCGCTGGCCTTGCCTGCCGTGCAGGCGGTGAGCTTGCCGCTGGATGCGTCGATCTTGAAGATGCGCACGAGGTCGGCGCCGAGGTCGGGCGTCACGATGAACTTGCCGGTCGGGTCGAGGTTGGCTTCGTGCGGGTGGGCTACGTCTTGGCGCGAGTTGGGGCCCTTTTGCGAGAGGGTGAATTTCTCGAGGGAGAGCGGCTTGCTGCTGCTTGAGAGCGGGAGCTTGTAGGTTGTCAGGGTTGACGGGGAGCTGTGCCAATGTCAGTACGACTGAATTCCTTCTTGTTCGGTTTAGAGTGCCGCTTACTACTCGACGGTGGCGACAAAGCTCTTGCCGTCAGAGCCGCCATAGAGCAGGCCGTGGACCGAGTTGCCCGTCGTCTTGGCCTGGGCCGTCATGGCCAGCTTGCCATCGCTGCCCACGGTGTACTGGGCAATGTAGCCGCTGCCGTTCCACGACTCGTCGAAGCAGTACAGCGTCTTGGAGTCGGGGTACAGCTCCAGCCAGCCTGGGGTGGTGCCGCAGCCCGTGGCCTGCGACGTGATGGCGAGCTTGCCCGTGGTGCCGCTGGTGGTCAGCGACAGCGAGTACAGCTGGCCGTTATAGTGCGAGGCCAGCAGCGTCGCGCCCAGGGCCGACGGCACCAGGGTCAGGCCCAGGCTGGCCAACACCATGTATCCGAGGTGCAGCATCGTGAACGAGTCTACCAGGTTAAAGGAGTCAACGAAGGTGTGGTGGCTCAGGTACTAACCAACACTAGTTGCAGCGTCGAGTTGATGAAGCCTGCTTTATACAAGCTGCCAAGCCAACCGGGCTAACCCGTCTCGTTCCTCATGCTTGCGAGGCCAAAGGTGCAGTGGCGCCCGGGAGAAGGGGCCCGCCGGGCGGTTTACCCGTCTCGGGCAGTCAACATTAGCCGGAATTCGTCGTCGTGTGGGGAAGCTTCCCCGGACCATCGGTGCTATGTGTTTATTGCGTGGAGCAAGGAAACAATTGCGATGTGTGGAGATTCCCTTCTCCCCCCCTCCTTGTTTCCCATGTCGAGCTAGGGTCGGGTTTCGCCCAGAGTGTGAGGCGAGGATCGAGGCACGCACGAATAGCCGGAGCACGATGCCGTGCGGAAGCGCCGTCATATTGCGCGGATGGTGATCTCCATGGCGCTTCGGGGCTAATCCGCAAGGTAGTATCCATATCCCGTGCAGCCATTACCCCACAGATCTGCTTATGCGTTGTTGAAGAAGCCCGGGGTGTCATGTGCTTGCCTGCGTGTGGCGCGCTTCGGTCGACGGAACTGCCCTGGTGTATGTCCAATCTGTCGGGCCTCGTGGACCCAGATAACGCGGCCATGAGTTCCACGGTCCGGTCTTGATGCAGATTGTTCTCCAGATTTGGTTCATGTTCGTGATTTGCAGTACGGTGATGATGTGGAGGCACCATTACCCCCCGCGACGAGTTCATGTCGTTTGCTACTCCGTCTTTCGGGAATGGTCGCTCGACGCCCTGGCTGAGAGGGATGGAGATACAACGGCATGATTGATAATTGGATCTGACACGGGCTCTTTAGCCAGACGATGTGCTTTCGTTAAACAACAGAAACGGTCAAGAGTCAGTGGTGGATTGGAATGAATGATTATAGTCCGAGTCGATCAAGCCAAGAGTATTCAAACAGTGAGTTTATTCTGGTGTCTAAAATCGCATCATCATGCTCTATTGCCGTTAGCTTGCCAGTTTCTCCTTCGCCGTATAAGTTTAGCAGTGGTCTTTGCACTGTGGTCTTTTTGGCTTCCAGTTCTGGCGGAGGTCTATCCCCCACTGCTAGCACAAAGCCGTCGACGGATCTCCCATTAAACTCTGCCACGAAGAGTTTCATTGACTCCTCGCTGTCGAAACTTACCCATCCGTGGGTCTTGGCCGTCCCGACCTTCTCCCCAGGACAAACAGCAACAGCCTTAGGTCTCCCAAAGTTTTGGGTGACGAAGTTGAACAAGCGTTGTGGTTTGTCCAAAGTAGGTGGTAAGGGCAAGCCGCCAACACAGCAGAGCTTGACGGTAAATGGAAACTTGGAAGCAGGTCTGGGCACCTTTTCCCACATGATACGATTGCTGTGCTCTTCCATGGTGAAGCGGTGGATCAGCAGCGTTCCTGCCGAGGGTTGCCTGGCCAAAAGGGCGACAAGTATGCCTATTGTGCGGACTGCGTCCATGCCTGCCGAGTGATCCGATGCTCGTCGCTGAATCCCGTGGTTCCTGAGAAAGCTGAGAGCAAGCATGGTATCGCGGAGCGAGGCCTTGAGATGCGAGAAGCGCGCGTCGGCCAGCTTGCCAGCCATGGTAGCGATGTCGGCCCAGCCCATCACGAATCGGTTGATGTTGGGAAACGTGGAGGAGATTGCGCGGAATTCACACTCCATGTCGAAGCCGATGAGTACCATCGTGGCGGCCGGGTCGCGGCTTTGGATGGACTCCAGAACGGCGACAACTGTCTCCTCGATCTGGGAGGCTTGGACGAAGATGACGGACCCGTAGTGGAACTTTTCGTATGACCGCGATCGCTCGCGTCCGTCGACGGCAAAGCAGTGAGCCTCTATCCGGTATCGCGCCACGATTCGATCGAGGTCCCGAGTTCCTTGGGCGTCGTGGCAGGCTTGATCTATGCCGAAATGGGCTGTGGGGGTGGGAGGCAGGATGGCAAGCCCAACCGAAGTGACGCCGGCTGCAATTCCCTCGACGCCCTCGACGTCGAGGCCGATGCAATATGACTCTTCGACAACGGTCCGAAGTTGCTCGAGATTATTCAGTCTGGTGCCCAGTCGTGCCAGTGCATTGCCGCGCAGCGATTGCAAAAATGGGGCGGTGGCAGAAGTGGTGTTGGTGCCACATGATTGGTGCCGATTGGGACTTCCCGACGGCGCGGTGTGAGGATCGGAAGATGGTGGCAGTAGCGACGGGTCCATGTGCCTGAGAAAACAGTGCGTGTTGGTGAGTGACGAGGAGGTGTGTTGCAAGATGGGATTCATTGGTCGCCGATTTGGATGGGATTGTTGACCGGTCAAGAGAAATCCGAGACAATCATGGAAGGGGTGTTGCGGAATGCACAGTGCGGGTTTGTTTCCCGCGTCGTTCGCGGCAGGCATCAGCCCAGCCAGGCTAGGCTTTTGCCCGCTCGGGCCAACACCACCATCGATAAAACCTGGAACCAAAAAGTGAGAGTTGGGCACGGGGTGGGATTGCAATTACAAATGGATTAGCACTACTGCTGCCTTGAGTCGTACGGTAGTACTTTTGTTTCCCGGCACGTAGGTTGTCGCTGCCGGATCTTATCATGGCATCAGCTCCTGGGATCTCGAGTGACACATGCCTGGAATGCGCGACCTGCAAATCGGGCGTTGGGTGCCCACTTTTACCCGACTACGTGGGTCGCTGGGTTCAGCATGCAGTGCAGGGGAACCAGCAGACGCCGCGTGCCTGGGTGATGGGACATGGATCTCTGTCAGTTTTGTGGAGGTTGCAGCGAGCGACTTGTGACTTCTTACCAGTCTCTTTTTTCTTTTGGTGGCGTCAACCATCTTGACGCAGGTTATGGCCGCTCATATATAGCGGTAAAGCGAACGACAATGTTGGAGCCGGCTTTCCACTACCACAATAGCGTATCCTGTACGCGTCGCAGAACTCCATCAAACCCCTCAAAAAGCGAGAGCCGTGTGGGTTACCTGGTAATCAGACCTGGGGGAGTACTTCATTGATCATTTGACCGAAGGCAGATGACGGGTTGGAGCGCATTCTTTGGCAGGCACGACAGGTTACCTGTGGTGTCCAGCTTCCGCCATCAAATGGAAGGAGCTGCCCACTTCCATCCAAGTTCGCTAACCAAAACCTCGGCCAGTGACTGACAAACTGCCCGGCGGCACAGTCACACACACTCACACACGGTGCAACCTGCAACCAGTGTCACTATCCGACAACGGGACGTGTCCATCTCTGGCGTTCAGGTTTGCTCCCATCCTTTCAACTCCAAGAACCCGGCTGGGCCCAAGAACAGTGCCACCAACGCCGACGGCACGACACGACTAGCCACGTACAGTGACACCCCAAGCACCCATTACTGCTCTGCCACCATCAAGCGGCCGACAAGACCACGAGGCCGCTTTGTTATCTCAGCGGTGCCAGCAAAATCCATTCCAGGAGCAGCCAATGATATCGGCCCGCATTCCAAAACCTGTTGGTATCTTATCCAGGGCGTCGGCCCGGTACACCCCCATGACCAGCGAAGGATCAAGGTGGCGTTTGCCTGGCATGTCCCGAGACACAGAGATCCAGCACATCATCGAGTGCGGGGCGATTCAGCAGCAGTCGAATTTGCAGGACATGGAGTGTGCAACAATGCAAACGTGCAGTTGGCAGTCGGCGGCCTAATCAACCGGCCGGTTCGACGCCCCAAAACATGCATCATGCGACCCCCAATAGTTTGTGTACGCCATGAGCAACCACACTTCAAACAGCCAAGGCCATGACTCGCGCGCGCATGCCGCAGCTTGCCCTACTCAGTTCTCTGACTTCAAGGCGTTCAAAGCAATACAAGTACAGGCGATCCCAAAGTTCCTAGTACTCAAGAGCCCCCGAGACCCCAAACCACCTTCCCACCACCACCACCACCTCACCAGCTCGCTAGGCATCCTCGCTAACCACCATCCCCCAACAGCTTCAATGTCGTCATACGCATCGAGTGACCTGGTCCTGGTTGACCTGGACTGGGGCAGCGAGATCAATGTTGCTGAAGGGGAATGTGAACAGGCCGCACCGCCGTCCATCAGTGACCTCGCGGACTCCGACAGCCTCTACAACTTCATCGTAGCCGAGGGTGACGAAGATATCGAGGCCGATTCAGCCCAGGGCTCTTCCCCAACGGCATCAGCCAGTAACTCGGTGTCCCTGACGTCCAGCATCTACCAGCACAGCTATCACCATGGCCGCCGCTACCAGACGTTCCGATCTGGTCGCTACCCGATGCCCAGCGACCAGATCGAGCAGGACAGAGAAGACATGAAACACATCATGATGCTCGAACTCACCGAGGGGGAGTACTTTCTTGCCCCCATTGACGGCGGTCCCAAGAAGATCATCGACCTGGGCACGGGAACAGGGGTCTGGGCCATCGACAGTCAGTATCTGATGCGCCTATCACCGCACATTTAAATCCCATTCAGATTTTTCTGACACTGCACGTGCATCGCTAGTCGCCGACAAGTATCCCAACGCCCGAGTGACCGGCGTCGATCTGAGCCCCATCCAGCCCGCCTGGGCACCGCCGAACGTCAGCTTCTACATTGACGACATCGAAGACGAATGGCTCAACGGACGAGGTTTTGACTTAGTCCATGCACGCCATGTCACCCCATTCGTGAGGGACATTCCTGCTTTACTGCGGAAGGCCTACGAGTAAGACAATCCCGGCAGCGGAGCGTGATATTATGCGTTGCCGTGCTGACAGTCGCGGACTAGCCACATGGCTCCTGGCGGATGGATAGAGCTCCAGGACCTCGGACACGAGGCCCACTGCGACGACCTCTCGATGCCAGAGAACAACGAAGACTACCCGGTGAACCACTTCCTCGACACGTCTTGCGAGGTGTGGGCGGACGCAGCGCATGGCGCGGACTTGCGCGTTGCGCCCAAGCTGGGGTGCATGCTTGAGGAAGCCGGGTTCGTCAACGTCTCGTGCAAGACATTCAAGGTGCCCATTGGCACCTGGCCGAAGCAGCCGTAAGAATTCCGCATTTTCAAGTCATTCGCGGTATTAAGATTCCCGTCGCTAATCAAGGAAAACAGGAAACTGAGAACGGTCGGCACGTACATGCAACTCGCAATAGATCTGGCAATCCCAGCACTGTGCCGAGCTCCTGGCCTAACATCGCAGTGGACCGACGAAGAAACGGCGGTGTACATCGCCAAGTGCAAGCAGGCTCTGGAGGACGACTCGGTCCACTCGTACATGATCTTTTACTTTTGGCAGGGCCAGAAACCACTGGCGAGTTGATTGTTAACAGACTTCCCTGGGACAGGAACGGCTATCCTTGATGCAGCATTTCGGGGGTTGGCTTTAAGCGATACATGGTTTGAATTTTTGTCTAGCAATCGCGTTTGCGTATTCTACCCAATAGTTCAATCACAACATGATCACAGATAAAGAATGAATCAACATGGCTCTCAAACATTCCCTGTCCAGCTATCCGACAGCATCAAGCACCACCAAAATAGAAACGGTTCAAACAGCAAGCTCACATTCAATCAAGCTCTCGACCGCATTCGCCGCGCTCCATATGCCACGGATCTTGAAGCCCATTTTCTCCTCTAGAAGCTCATGCCAGTCGCCCTCGGTCCTCTCCTTGGCGCCCATGAACACAAACAGGCCCAGGTCGAGCGAGGTGACCTCCCACCGCGCGCCCGTGGCGGGGATCACGTTTTCGTTGATGAGCAGCTTGCTGTACCCGGGCCGCATGGCCTTTTTCACCTGGCTGAGGATCTGGAGGCACTTGTCGTCGGGCCAGTCGTGCAGCACGCGGTGCATGTAGTATGCTCGCGCCCCTGATCACCGTCAGTTCATTTCCAAAATCTGATAAACACTGGAGAAAAAACAGGACAAACCTTGAATTGGCTGCGCCTCAAAGAAATCGTGCCCCATCAACTCAATCCTCCCGCCCACCTTGGCCCCCGCCACCACCCCCGGCAGGTCCTGCACCACCAGCCGCCCCGGCGCGTCGGGATACACGCTCTGAAAAGCCACCATATCGTGCCCGGTGCTCCCGCCGATATCGACCAGGAACACGGCCGCGGGGTCATCGTCACTGCTGACGCAGCCCTCCACGAGCCGCTCACGCACGGGGTAGAACCCGCCCTCCATCCAGCGGGTCGTGCCCTGCGCCGACCCCGCCATGTGGTTGCCGAAGGCTTTGGCTACACCTGGCCGCGCGGTGATGTACTCGAAGAGCGGCACCGGGTCCTCCCCGCTGGCGGCTGTCACGCGCTGGAAGGTCGTGGGGTTGGTTGGGTCCCAGCCTGCGGCGGCCGGGTTGTACTTTGCGTCGCGGAGGTAGATTGGGAGCTGGCTTTGGCTGTTGAGTGCTAGGTCACTGCTGTGAGTGTTGCGGGGTTAGAGCTCGTTATGTGAGGTTTGCTCCTTTTGTAGTGTCATGTTTGGGCATGTGCAGTGCAAAATGAGTGGGTGGGTGGGTATCACTGACGCTGTTACATAGGAGTCCCCGATAATGGGCATCGTCATGGCCCGCGTGAAGCTTGTGAGCGCAAACTCCTGCGGTCCGGTCTCGGTGAGGTTTCGCGTGGCGGCCAGATGGCGCATCACGCGCGCTGCGGTGAAGTTGGCAGCGAGGTTAGTACATGAAGGGCGCAATTGCGCGATGGACTGGTAAAGATGCGCAATGCTCACATACACAGCATAACTGGATCAAACCCAGTCGCCTCGGCGAGCTCAGACACCGTCTTGGGCCTGCCCCCGTCCTTGAGCATCTCGGCAAATAGTCCGCTCTCGTAGCCGATCCTGAGAGTGCCTATCGTCATGATCTGTGAGTGGAATTCTAGTCAGTTTTCTCCTGTTTTGCAATTCAACTGATCAGAGGGCTGGGAAAGGCGTACCCCCGCCCACATGTCCATCAACATCTTCTCGCGGGGGGTCTCGATGGCTTGGACGAGGGCGCGAGCCTCGCTCAGCAGCTTTAGTCGTCGCTCATGGTCGCCGCTCTTCAGGCCGTCGGAGAGAGAGGTGATCTTGGAGAGGATCGCGGAAACCCCGTCCAGGTCGAATGGCGTGGAGGCTAGGGATGGGTCGAGAGTGGGTGTTTCTTCTTGTGTCGTTGACATTGTAGTTGCGTATGCTAATTTCCAGCGCAGGTGAATTTTGAAGACGGGATATTGACGGGAGAAGCTGGAGATGGTGCGTTCAGTTCTGAAAGACTCTCTGGTCGCTCCGATGTTTGGGTTGCTCCCCTTTAAGTAGGTCTCCGGATGCGATGCCAAGGTTCAATCTTCCCCTCCTAGTTGATGACACCGGTCAAGTTCAATCACTATGTCGTTGGCTCGTCCTCTAGCATTGTGAAATGATGACCGTTCTCGGTAGAGGGGGGAAGCTGAGGTTGATGCGGTTCGGCGTTTCGGAATACGACTATGCCGTCCCCGAGGGCCCAGCGGCACGAGTGCCGTTGGCAAAAATATATGGCGAAAGCTGACTGCATCTCGGTGCTTGAAGTAGGATCCTCGCAGGATGTCTCAATGCGGTTTAGCCAGTTGGTCCTTGAGGTAAGGTAGGTACTTGGCATTCAAGTGGAATTACTACCTACCTGTAACATCTCAGACGGAACTCAGTCGTTCATTGGCTCGATTTGATGCATTGAATGTGGGAAATGATTGGTTGGTAATCGGTTTCCAGATGGCCTCCTTGAACAACTTGAAGACTTCATTGTCATCTCTATTGTCGAAACGATATTTCGGCTGGCATTTGTTTGATGTCTATTGGGATGGCTGGTTGCTGACCTGACATGGAGATTTTGTCGACGTTTCGAGACTGATACCAAGCAAGGCAATAGAATCGTCCCGCCGCCTGACCGGGCCGCTATAAGATACAAGATTCGGAGACTGGAGGGATTTGACGGATCCCAAAATCTCGTCGGGTGACCATTTGAATCCCATGAGCACTGCACTGGTTGGTGGTATTGGACGAGAAGGATCCAATCCTCGCTGTGCCTCATGCCCATAGTCGGTTTCAAGGTCAGTACGTAGCATGGAAGGTAGGCACAAAAAGCGGGCGTGTCTGGTGACGAAGACGGAAGCCGGACAGGTGCGCCGAGATCCGAGATCCTTCTGACGCCTTGATTCCGAGTCACTTCAGTAGGTACAATAGTAACTCGACAGTACGTAGCAAACCACCAAACTTGTCGTCCGGCGACTATGATAGTAACTTGTCGTACTTTGGATTGTGTGCCGTGGGCCTATTCTCTCTTTATATTTGCCATTCGCCTTGTTTGTACAGTCAGTTGCTCATTGGCAGATCAAATCGAAAGATAATGGAATTAGTTGGGAGAATGAAAGATCGGTGTCCGGTGTCAGGGAATGAGTGGGAAGCACAATTTGCTTCGATTCACACTCAAATGGTGATGGTCAGATGCCTGCCGTGCTGTTGTGACGAGCCACGCACCAGATCCCGTGGGAAGGCCGGAGCAATGCATGCTCGTGGTGATAGGATTGTGCCGAGCGTCACGGTTTACATATCTGCTCGCCTCATTGGTTCTTGTAGGGGGATAAGTGACTGCGCGGGCATCTGAACACGGTTCTAGTTTAGTGCTTGGAACCGCTAACCAGGCTGGAGTGTTTGCTTCGACACTGGTACGTTTCCGCGGACCATTATCGTTTACCAGCCCCCCAATCTGGGATTGTCTCTGGTTGTTTGCTTGCCATCAGTCTGACGTGCCGGCCGCCTCGGCACTTCGTCACCGTCTGTCCTTGCTTGGAGGCGTCGAGCTGTCACCTGGATTCACGCCCACTCAATGACGCATACAAGACCCCTCGTCAAAGATCGGATCGAGTACCCACAGCAGACGTGTGGTGAGGCGTAGACCTACAATGGAATTATATAACGATGGAGATTTCCAGCCATAAAACGAAGGGTGGGTTCGTGTCTGCCGCGAACAACACAGCGATAAATTTACCGTGCTTTGCGTTCAGGGTGGAACACAGTCCCAGCCATGGCGGCTCTCAATCCGATTATTGAAATCACGGCCCGGCTCAAGGGCCAGATCCTTCGCTGTCCAAACCTCGCACCGTCCTTTTCAAAGTGGCCGTCCGGCGTCAGCCCGCATTACGAACAGCTCAAGGCGACCGTCGAGAGCAGGATCCAAGAGTGGATTCCCGACCAGCACATCGCGCGCAGCGCCCGCAATCTCGATCTCCCCTTCTTCGTCGCCACGTGGTGGCCGAAAGCCGCGGTTGAAAGCCTCGAGACGATAGCGTGGATGTCCCTCTGGCTCTTTATCTGGGACGACTTGGTGGAGGACGCCGCGATGCCCGACTCGTTGACCGCCGACGGCAAGGTCAAGTGGCTTCATCACCAGGCTTTCGAGTATGTCGAGTCCGAGCTCGGGCTGAGCACGTCTCTGGAGCTGGTTGCGTCGCCGACCAAGTACTGCTCACTGTTCAAGCATGCCGCCGTGGCGATGAGAGCCGGTTGCAGTGCCAACGAGAGACGCCGGTTTTGCGATGCGTTCAGGCACTACATGGAGTGCTGCGAGACGGAAGAGGTGTATCGCCTCTCGGGCGTGGTGCCGGATATAGACACGTACTGGAAGCATCGTGTCGGGTCGTCGGGGATGGATATGTACATTGCTCTCGCGGAGTAAGTCTTTTCTTCTTTCTTTCTCTTGATAGTAATCGCCAACTGAGGTTCCACCAATATGTACGGCAGCTGACAAGATTTTGCACAAATGAACAGATACATGTCCGGCAGCCACATCCCAGACCATCTCATCGAGACCCCTGAAATTAAGCAAGCGGGGTTTGACCTAGGATATCACATCGTGGCGTACGTAGTAAGAACCTGGAACTTCAAGTTCACCCCCATTCCATTTCGTGTCCAAACGTCACGTCACGATCCACGCCCGTCCATAGGGCCAATGTGCTGATTCAGGTCCAGGTTGAATGATATCTTCTCTCTAAAAAAGGAACTGGTGAGCCATCCCACGCGGCTCTCGCCTCCTCCTGCATCAGGATCGGAACACGCACTGACAAACAATCAATTAAAGGCAAAAGACTGGCTCGGAGCAATCCCCATCCTCATCAACGGAAACCACCTCGATCTAGACGGAGCCGTGGCCTACGTTCTGGACATTGCCAAGGAGATCGAGAGAGACTTTGACCGCGTAGCCGAGGCCCTACTAGCGATGGTGAAGCATGATCCAGCAGCGCATGCTAGTGTTGAGGACTACCTCGACATCATGCGCACCAATATGACTGGGAATTACGTGTGGTCGTAAGTATACCTACCTATCCCTAGGGAACGATCCAAACGGGTACTTTTGGTGCCATGTGCAATGCTGACGAAGGGATTTTGACGTGTACAGACTTCAGTGTCCCCGGTATGGCATGTCGGAATATGTGCTGCAGGACGGGAGTTTGGTTGTGCCTCTTTGAAGCTCAGTTGGAGCACGAAAGCGGTGGTAGTTATGTTCCATGTCTGCATAACATAAGCTGGGCCGAGATGGATGACCCCTGGACGCGGGAACCTTTTTAGTTGCCATTGATGTAGAATTACTGAATCTCGAGCTTAGACAATAGTTATGGGATTCGAAGGCCCAACTTCTAGGTTAGTACCAGGTATATATACTACCAGGTGGGTACTGATTACCTGGTACTTATTTGGTCATCGTGATGCACATGTTATTCGCCTGAACGGCCTGAGAGAGCCACGAGAGGGCAACATGACCTGTACAAGGTTGTACTAAACCCATGTCTCGTCATTCTTTGCCACTACGTGAATCCAAAAAAAGCGAGTTGTCCTCCCATGTCAGCTACATGTCAGCTATGTAGGTATGTACTCCAGGTTTCATCATTTGTGACAAATCCATCCTTGTAGGGTTTGACGGGGGGGGGGGATCGTGGATGGACGCTGCGCGATCGACGATTTCTATAATTATACGATGCTAATCTCCCTCGCAGTCAGTTGGGGATCGTTCCTTTCTCGGCGTTGACAACCGGGGAAATTGGACTACACAGTAAAGGCTGCGCATAGCATGTGAAACTGATCGCGATGATGTGTTGAGTGTTGGTTGTTGTGGGGTCGCCATTGGGGATTTTGGGCAAGGCGAGGTCAATAATACCACACTATCGTCCCCTGGTAACTCATGTGCTGCATGAAGCGAGGCGACGATGAGCTAGCTCTTTTGGCTTTTTGACAAGCAGCTTGGAAGTTACCCGACAGTGCCAACCTGAGATTGAGTGCGGGACTTTGGCTGCACGTGGAGATCAGATGACACCCATCCAAGGTACCCGCATACCTATCTTTGGGTCCCTATACTACACAAAGCTGCTGCCAAGTGTTCGCGTGTGCTTGAGGCGCCGTGCAGCTGGTGAAGTGAAAGGAGGGAAGTATGGTGTCATCTGGCCGATAAGGCTATCGATCAATCTGTGTGGAAGGGAAGGGACGTCGTTGGACCAGAGTCAAATCGGCCCTGTCATTGGCATTGCGCGGCAGCTAATTGGATTTTGCATCCTCTCGGCGCAGTGGGCGTTGTTCGGGCAAGTGCCAAAATCGAAACGGTTGGACAACCTGGGAACCTGCCTGACCCGTCGGCGCCAAGCAAAAGCCTCCTGCCACGGCCTGCCTCCCTCGTCGACGGGTGGCGTTTGACTTCCGGCCGGTGCTGTTAGCGTCCAGTAGCGACGGGAGCCGCCACGCTAGCACGGCTTAGCTCTGTCCGGGGGCTTTGCCCAGCGGGCTGGCGGTCCTGTCTTAAATGCTTGAAAATGTCCCCCAAAGCTTGTGTCAGCGACCGGCTGCTGCACGTCGTGACTCGTGGCAGGCAAAGGGTCTTTTCAGCCTTGGCGCAACAAACGAGGGGGGAGTGGAGGGCGGCCTGGGCTTTTCCCCAGAGCACCTTCCTCTTCCGGGGCTCATCTCCAGTGGCTGAATGGGGTGAAGAGCCAATTGCGCGACCCCGCGACATGATAAGCAATTCATTGGATGCATGGGTGCCAATGGGTGCGGGGCGGGACGTTGAGGTGGTGGCCGTTTTTCGCGTTTTGCAATTCTACCTAGCCCAATTCGCAGACACAACGACAACCGACCTAACGGACCTTTAGTGTGCACGACGACGACGACGACGACAAGCCATCGTCTGGGACACGACAGATCATCACACATCGCATATGCGAGTGCATAGTGCGCATGATGGAAAGACGCAAAATGTTCCAGAAACACTGATGCACAAGAAAGCCTGCATTTGCGCCAATCAGGTCCCGCTCTTGTCCAGCCAGTCACACCTTTCCGCTCGTTCAACAAGCAGCGCGGACGGGTCAACGGGAAGCCTGGCTCCTGCCAACCATGTGCCAGACAAACTGCACTCACAGCGCAAGGTAACAATGACCCACGACGAGGTAACGGCCCACGAATAAGGTAGGCCACGGAAGAGGGCCAGTGCCAGACCCAGGACAAGCCAGCCCGTGGCACGCCCCTCCCCAGATGGGACCCAGCAAAGCAAATCTGGAGCCTTTTGAGCTGGAGCTGAATGTCTGTTTTCTGTTTTGCATGTCGACATGTCGCATTCCATGGCCCGCTGCTACCCCGACATGCCATGCGATGGCCAATAGTGCTCCTTCAATGCGGTTTTGTTGTTCCAGTGTTCCCCTACGTGCATGGGCATCGCCTCACCTCACTGCACTGATCCGCCGAAGGGAATCTCTTGGGGAACGAGATTCGGTGTCGCAATTCGGTTTCCATGCTCGGTCAGGCCAGCCGCTGGGTACGTGGTACCGTCACACGACACATTCTTTTGTGGCCCCGCGCAGCATTTGTTGCCATTGCCATCTTGTTACGTTGTGTGTACCACCCGCCACATGGGGGAGGATTTAATCCACATTGCGGTAGGTGTGCACTACCAGCTAGGTATGTTTGCATCCAACACACACTCCCGGGCCATGACTGACAGCAAAGCTGGCTGATTTAGTACAGCAACAAACTACATAGGTGTCGAGCATCAAGCAAATGCAGCGTTGGTTCCTTATCTTGGTCGTTTCGGCGGGCCAATGACAAGATCCTAGCTCGTCGGCCAGCCGGGGTTGTTTGGACAATCGCATCCTCCCTCCCGATTCGTCTCATTGTGGCGTTCGGCGGTACCGATATATGCGAAGGTCGCATCGGCTGTCCTATCCATTTTCCGTTTCTGCCACCGAATGGGTTGTGTTTTTCCCCCACCCAGCCTTCCATTCCGTGCCCTTCCCCAGACGGTGCAGCGACTTGGAGCTCCCCTCCTCCCCCCGGTTGGCACCGGCCAAATGCATGTCTCGCGGCAGCATGGGTTAGCCCACGAGCCCATTGGCCCGTCTGATGCTGGGCTGTGGCAACATGGTACCCGGCATTAATGAAGTGCAGCTGGAGACAAGATGGTGGCACAGACAAGGAGGGGGGTAGTAGAATCGACTGCAGACTGCAAAGGCAGGCCAGGCCAGAGAACCACGATCCAATTTTGTGTGCAGCTCGGGACCAGCACGCCTGAGCCTGACCCTGAGGAGCTCCGAGTCTGAATCAATTTAACTGCGACTGCCTCCCACCGCACCTGGTCGTGCTTCCTCGAGGTTCTTTGCCTGCCTTCCCCCCGTCCACATCAAAGTGGTCACACAGCCGCCGCCCTTTTTGTTCTGTCGCGTCGCTGGCTTCCGTACCCGACCAGGACGAACACCACATCTCCCAACCATGGCAGAAAAGCACTTGGCAGACTCCGAGGAGGGCGCCGTCCCCGTCTTTGATGGCATCGACGAGCGAAAGAATGACCGGATTCTTGAGGGCGCCGCCGTGCTCGGCAGTGAGGCCGAGGTCACGGAGTATGGCTACGTGACGCGCGGGTGAGTTCCAACTGAGCTGAGCTGCCAATGCCTCTCGACGACGACGACATGCAGTTCAACGCGTACTGACAAGTCCAATCTCATATGTAGCCTCAAGTCGCGTCACATCCAGTTCATCGCGCTCGGTGGTACCATTGGCACCGGTCTCTTCCTCGGTATCGGCAGCGCTCTCACCCGCGCTGGTCCTCTCTCTGTTCTCCTGGGTTACACTTTTACCGGATTCGCTGTCTTCGCCATGATGCAGTGCCTCGGCGAGATGGCCACCTGGCTCCCCCTCCCCGGCGCGATCCCCCAGTTCTGCGCCCGCTACGTTGACGACTCTCTCGGCTTTGCTGTCGGCTGGAACCAGTGGTACTCGTCGGCCATCACCATCTGCGCCGAAATCTCTGCCGCCTCCATCGTCATCGGGTACTGGCAGGGCGCCGCCGATATCAACGTGGCCGCCTGGATCAGTTTGCTGCTTGTCTTGATCATCTTCCTCAACATCTTTGCCGTGGCAATCTACGGAGAAGCTGAATTCTGCTTTGCGTCGCTCAAGATCATCACCATTGTCGGCCTCCTGATCATGGCCTTCATTGTCGATCTCGGCGGCAACCCCAAGGGCGTCCGTCTTGGTTTCTGGTACTGGCAGAACCCGGGTGCTATGCTGGAGTACCAGACCACGGGAGACCTCGGTCGGTTCCTCGGTCTGTTCTCGACCCTCATCAATGCCGCCTTTTCCTACGGTGGTGTCGAGATGGTGGCCGTCGCTGCTGGCGAGGCCGAGAACCCGCGCAAGAACATCCCCAAGGCCGTCCGGAGAGTCTTCTGGCGTATCCTGTTCTTCTACGTCCTGGGCTCGCTGGCCATTGGCGTTCTCGTATCCTCCAGCGACGACCACCTGCTCCAGGCCCAGAGCGACGGCGCACCCGGCGCAGCTGCATCCCCCTGGGTCATTGGCATCCAGAACGCCGGAATCACAGTCCTCCCGTCCATCATCAACGTCGTGATTCTCACATCCGCCACCTCGTCCGGAAACGCCTTCCTGTACACGGGCTCGCGCTACCTCTACGCCCTGGCCCAGAACCGTCAGGCCCCGCGCATCTTCCTGACCTGCTCCCAGCGCGGTGTGCCCTACTACGCCGTCGCGGTCACCGCGTCGATTGGCCTGCTCACATACCTCTCGGTCGACAGCAATGGCGGCGCGGCCAAGGCATTCAGTTGGTTCCAGAACCTGACCACCGTCGCCAACCTGTTCACCTGGTGCGGCATCTGCGTCGCGTACATCCGGTTCCACGCAGCGCTCAAGGCTCAGGGCGTTGACCGCGACACCCTGGTGTTCAAGAGCCCGTTCCAGCCGTACACTGCATGGTTTGCCCTGATCTTTTTCAGCATTGTCATTCTGTTCAGCGGATTCACTGTGTTTATTGATGGAAACTGGAACGCGAGCGGTGAGTTACCTTTCCCCCTCCCTACTACAAAATATCTACCTTTTAATAGAACCATGTACTGACTCGCCGAACCAGACTTCATCGCCGCCTACATCGGCGTCCCCATCTTCTTTGTCCTCTACGCCTTCTGGAAGGTCCTTAAGCGCACCGAGTGGAAGTCTGCCGTCACAGCCGATCTGCAGTCCGGAAAGGCCGCGCTCGACGCCGAGGATGCTCACTGGCCCGACATCAAGCCCCGAAACATCTGGGAGCGGATCTGGTTCTGGCTTGCATAATTAGCCCAGCCAGTGTGTTGTGGTGCGCTCGCACACGACATGACCGGGGTGTGTTGATGGAACATGCGGATTCATACAATGCTCGAAGCATAATTCCCTTAGGTCAGTTCCGGCCGGGGTGGTCTGGACTGGTTAGTATGTTGGTCATGGTATCCTGGTCACTTCGAGAGGCGTGGAGGGCAGTGCCTTGAATCGTGGTGGAGATATCCGGTATATACCTTCTCTTTCCCTCTGATAGTTGCGCAAGAAACGAAGATTTAATTTGCTGGTTGACATTCCCGGATGTGCTCATGATGTCTTCAGAGTCTGAATATGTGGTGGAGCTTTTTCCTTGCGTCTTATCAGAGTCCTTGTTTACCGGGAAACCCGTGCTGTTGCCGGTAGTGTTTGTGTCTGAACAACGACCTCAGACACGAACAAGTTCAAAATGCCGACACGGAACCCTATCTCCCACCGTTTGAACCCTGATGGATACCTAGTTTGGTAGGTACCTATATCAAGGGCCTCCTTGGCCCGTTTCCGCCTTCTGGGCAAGTCTTGACCTGTGTGACCTTTTCCAACATACGCACCACACGACCATTCAGCAACCCAATATTCAAGCGACGATAGAGGAGCCACAGCCCACCACGGAGGTTGGCAAAATGCCACCAGCCACCCTGCCACCCGCCCCTCGCCCGAGAGACGTGCTTGTGCTCCCAGAGATCCTGTCCATCATCTTCCGCATCCTCCAGGACTCGAGGCCCTTCCGCGAAAGGTATCACAACTCCAGCCTCGCCAGTGCCATTCTCGTCTGCAAAGACGTGGTTCGAATGCGGATGGCCCATCTTCTGGGAGGAGCGGTCCCGTGCGAGCCTCCTCCGCGTCCACGACCCCGACCGCCGCCAGCGCTATGCCTCCAGGATACGCTCCCTCCTCTACGCTCCGAGTCCCAAGGACGGAGAATGGGAGGACGGAGAATGGGATCTGATAGCAAACAGCATGAACTCCGCCCACCCGGAGTTTCCAGCGTTCCGCAACCTACATTGCCTCACCGTGGACGGCTCGCTCCCGGAAGAGGCAAGCGAGTACGCTAATCCGTTCACGCACATATTTGGGGACTCGGACCGGGCGGTGCCGGCCCTCGATGAGCTCGCCATCACGTGGGAAGAAACAGGGTTCTACCAGCGCTTGGTTCTCTATATCGCGGCGACCTTTCCACAACTCCGAACCCTCCGCCTCACGCTCGGCTACGAGCCCCAGCGCCTGCTCCTGGATGCACACATGATGACCAGCCTGTCCGAGCTCCGGTCGCTGACAACGCTCACCGTGCAGCACCCGGGCCCTGGACGCGCACCTCGCCGATGCGTGATCGAAACGACTTCGACTGGGGCTCCTTCCCTACGCCGGGGCCGGACAGCACCTTGCCCTCGCTGACCACGCTGCGTGTCCACGGGGTCAGGTTTTCCTTCGCTACCAGGTACTTTTGTTCTGTCGCTCGCCCCGCCGACGCTAAGCGATCTGGACATTATCATGGAACACCGCGACAAGGACGACGACCGCACCCTAGAGCAGGTCCCGACGTCGTCTAGTGAGAAGCTGAAAACGCTGCCAGCCCAGTCCCTGGTCCCCGTGTCCAGGAGGAGCCTGTATGACTGCAACCACTGGGCGCCGGGCTTCGTCAACCGCTGGCGCTTCCTCCAGCTCGCGCAGCTCACGAACCTGACCCGGCTGTGGGTGGGTTCGTCGCTTATGAGCCCACCGGGCTTTAAGTACTCCTCTCAATGGATGCCGGTGGTTTCAAGTTTTGACTCGGACCCGGCGGGCTGGTGCCGTAGTGCGTTAGCAAGGGGAGAGACCGGCCACGGTGCGCGGGTTCACTGACGCCGACTTCCGCCATGTGCTCGAGAACATCCCTGGCTTGGAGCATCTGCAGGTTGAAACGGTGGCTACGGTTGAATCCCCCCCATGGCCTAACCTGGGGTTTGTCTGGAGATGGGCGAAAAGGTCGGGGGGCCGTTCGTTGAACTTGAATCAACATGAACACGGTCCAGGGGAACCGGACACATACAGCTTTGAGACTGTGTTTACTATCAACTCGGCTGCTGCTGCTGTTCAACAGCTGACTCGGTGCTAAGTTCTGCACGCACCCGAGCCTGCGGATGAAGTCGGCGTGGCCGTGGGGACAGTCTGGTGCCGCTCGACGCCCTCTTCATAACCGAGTACATACCTGCCTACCTGGTATCCAGAGCACATGGGGTTCGATGGCCCGAGGACTATTGCTGGCACTGCCGTCATGGCGCAGGTTGCGGGGAGAGTGGTCGTGAGCATGACCTCGTTTGCGACAGCCACCAGCACTGCTGGGGGAAGCGAGAAAAGGGGGTTTGTTTACTGCCCGGCAGTCAAGGAGGTACTTCCGCATGATAGCTGACGAGATAATAGGTATCTCAAGGCGAATTTGGATAGTCTCAATGTCCACTCCCAACACATCAGCCTCCTAATGCGCCATAAAAAGATCCACTACCCATCCCACAGAGCTACTACCTAGGTACCAAGCCAAACCACTCAACATCCCCCGCCTCTTCCCTCTCCCGAGACCACTCACACACAAGCCCCCTCATACAAGACAGTATGTTCCGGCGCCTTATCGTCCACAAACGGGATCTGCACTAGGATCGTCGGCTCGTCGCTCGGAAACTCGGTGTAGTGCCCCGCGACGGTGCTAATCGACTTCAGATCAGCCGCGATCAGTACCGACGACTTGGTTGTTCCGGGCATGATATATGCCACTTTTGTCTCGGGGCGCTGCGATGCGTCGCTGCCATTATTCTGTCCGGAAGACTGCTGGCTTCCTCCTAGAACTGAGGCGCTGGGGATGGCCGACTCGTTGGTCGTTGTTGTCGTCGTCGTCGTCGAGGCGCTGCTGCTTGCCAGTGGAGCTGGGGAGGTGATTCGGATGAGGCCGTTGAGGATTATCGAGAGTCTTGCGGAGAGGGTGTTAGTTTCTACCTCGGGCGGGATATATAACTGTGGAGGGAACCATGAGGACACGAACTGCACATGCGGCGCCCAGGCCTGACCGACCTCGGTGCGCGGGTTAATCGCTGACCAGGTCGCCAGCGTCGTGTTGCCGATGTCGTAGTTCATTGCCGATCTGGCCTCCACTGGGATCGAGGCGAGCTGCCAGCACTCGAGCACCGAGTAGCCGTTGCGCGAGGAAATGGCGGTGATGTTGAATGGTGTGGTGGCGGAGACAAGAAGTGTCTGCGCCGCCAGGGAGATAAAGACCAAGAAGATGGTCAGAGCTATCATTTTGGAAGATTTTGTTCGGGTCTCTGTTGGTAGGGAGATGGCGAAGGAGGCTCTGTGGGTTCTTTTTTCTTGACTTTGTTGCAAAAACTCGGAACGCTCCGTTGAGCCGCGAGATTGAGGTCCAAATCTCAGAGTGAATTGACCGGACGTCCGATGACGGTCAAAGCTAGCGTTGTTTACACCGACTTTGTGCGGTTGGGGCTGAAACTGAGTCATGCAAGGGGCGACGGGCTGCATTATTGGTGTTCGGGAAGGGCTGTCGTGACCTTTCGTTCGGCTTCATGTTTCGGATGACAGCGCTGTCTCGGCTCGTGATGGTTTCATCCAATTTTTACAATACGTCTCTTTTTCTTCCCATTTCTTTTCTCTTAACCCTTTAAAAAAAACAATAAGGAAAAGAAAACAAATTGCCTTTAGCCGTGGCATATCTCTGGCTACCTGGTAGCTTGCAGATTCCTCGCCAAGTGACCTGTTATGCTGTGGGACATGAGTTTTTCTATTTTTGTTTCTGTTTTCTTTCTTTCCCTTGCCACAGAGCAAAATTGCAATCTCGTCATCAGTAGCGCTCTTGATGTTTTCAATTGAGTCAATTGCTTCAGCACAGTTCTGCCTCAACTTCCCGAGTCTTGTTAATCATTTCCCTTGCTCGTCTTCACATCCTGTTTATCGTAAACCACGATGTTCAGGAAGAAAGTTGCAAGGCATTTAATAAAAGTAGGATAGCCACCAATCGGTGTCGTGCCCTTAATTACAAAAACCGCAGATGTGCATCCAGAGTTGAAGGCCTCTTCCGGGCCATTTCTGTCTGGTCGACACTCACGCCCAAGGCACACTAATCGTTTTCTTGTCGTGCATCTAGCAGCCCGGAACACAAGCGTAAGGCGCTTTTAATCCAAGAGCTGCCTACAGTATCTAGCGTCAGAGTTACCCGCAATTACAAGCTCATCACTCGTTAGAATACGACTCCGAGGTCTCCATGGCACCAACTAGTCTTTCACAGCCCCCTAAGAAAGTACCCCACCTCTTGGCGAACAGTGCATATTAACGCCAAGTACATTCTCCCTCCCCTTAACACCCAACAGAAGCCTGAAACTGACTGTACAACGATATTCGCCAAAGAATCTTCTTATTGTTAACCAGTCTTCTTAAACTGCCAATCTCAGACCAGACGTCGACAGTTCTCAACCCTTTCAACACGCCATCTGCCAAAATGAGTCGATGGCATGCAGACTCGTGTTTCAGTCCTGACATTACGATCGAGAGCGATGTTGTTCGATGCAAAGCTTGCAACAGCATCCCCGACCTTCAATCCATCACAAACACCCACGCCGCTTTCCCCCCTGTTCCGCTTGACGAGCCTTACGGGCAATTCAACCTCCGGTGGCCATCGACCGTCCCATATGTTGACTTGGGCCTCGAGCTTTCAACCAAGAAAAAGCAAAGCTCCCCAGCAACCGAGCAGCCCACCACCAGCATTGCCACCATCCCGTCCATGCTATCCGTTTACCCAACTCGCCTCAACTCTGACGAATTTCGATTGGTGTGTCTCTCCGAGGGTGGCGCAGACAAGACCTCTCTTATCCACGTCGACTTGGAAGTATACGAAGACGACCAGTGTCCCGAGTACGAAACCGTCTCATACACCTGGGGCGGTGAAGATGACGATAGTTCGCTCTGCCGCCCTCTCTACGTCGGGCCATACTGGGACGTCCTGCTGCAGACTAAGAACTGCTGGGATATGCTGCAGTTCCTCCGGCCCTTGAGAGGATTCAGATTGATGTGGGTGGACGCCGTCTGCATCAACCAAGCCGACACCCTGGAGCGCAACTCCCAGGTCGCCAAGATGGCACGCATCTATGAGAAGTGCAGGCGGGTTGTCGCCTATCTCGGCAGCGACATCGTCGCCCCGACACCGGGGAAATATCCACCGCGGCGGCTCCTTCACAAAGCATGTGATATTTCTCTCGACGGTCCGCTGCTCATGGACGGCAAAGTTAACTTCTACCGACTCCTGGAGCGCAAGTACTTCAGCCGGTTGTGGGTTGTGCAAGAGCTAGTTCTCTCGCCCCAAATCTCCATCCAGGTCGGCGGACTCGAGTTCCTGATCGATGCCGCCACTGCAAAGGCTCTGGAAATGGCCCGCACTGACCCCGACGATATCCTCATCAAGTCCGACGGCGTGAGATGGGGGCAGACGGCCGCCCCCTGGGTGGAGCATGTTGCGCAGCGAGGTTTCCGCTCGACTTGGTCCAACGACCGGGACCTTCTGGACGTCTTCAAGGCAACCGCAAAGTCAAAGTCCCGGGACTGCCGGGACGAGGTCTTTGCCGTCTACGGTCTAATTGACAAGCGGAGCGAATCGTCCGTCCTCGTGCCCGACTACTCCCTTTCCACCCTGCACGTCTTCATCGGCTTCTTTGCTCACTTGCTCGTCACGCTGAAGCATACCCACATTCTCTTTGACGCTTCAGGCATGTCGGCGTGGGGTTCTTATCCGTCATGGATGCCTGACTGGAGGCGGGAGGAGAAACGATGGACCGTCAAGACGCACGGCACTCTGTTCAGAAACCTCCTATCCGAGGCCAGGACACCGGGGCTCAAGTACGTCGGAAAGCTCAGCAAGTGGTGTCTAGCCAAGCATGAGGAGCAGGTCGAGGACCCAGAGAGCGTCCGTCCTAGATTATACGAAGTCAACGATATACCAGACCCGGGGCCGATGGTTGGAGACTTTTTTCAGCAACTGGTGGATATGTGGGAAAAGCCTAACGAAGGCAAATGGTCGCATTACACAGAGGAAGCTACCACCAACAGCTGGGACAGAAGCGTGACAATTGACACGTCCACGGGGGCTCTGACAAGCAAGCTGGTGCATGTTTGCGCTCTGGCCGCCGTCGCCCGGAGGATCGACGACGCCCCATCCCTTCAGGAGGGAGACAAGCAGTCAGAGACATTCGAAATCGTGGCAGTCGGAGATAAGCACGCCAGAATCTTGCTCCACACCACATCAGGGGTCCCTCTCGACCAAGTCATCATCCCCGGCCAAGATCATCTCTTCTTCTTCCCCAACAAGCTCCCGATGCAGAGCTTCCGCTACCTCGTCATGCGGAAGGTCCAGGAACTCGGCGGCGGCGGCGACTCCCTGGTGTTTAAGCTTATATGCCTGTGCTCGGACGTGCTCTTCCAAGTACCGGTGAAAAAGGGAGACAGTTGGTACGAGGTCAAGAATGGGACCAAGGGCACGAACGTTGACCAATTATTCACCCCATCCAGCTCAAACTACGACACGCTGTTCGACATCTTGGAGTCCGTCAAGGCCAATCTGACGCACGAGACCGAGCAGGAGAAAGAGGACGCAGCCTTTTGGATGAACGTCGTTTTCCCAGGGGTTGAGAGCGAGGATGACACCATGCCGGCAATTCAAGGTCTGCTGAACGACGTAAGGAAATCTTCACCGGGATTTTTGGATTCATATATCGAATGTCTCGGCACAAAGTTCCAGCCGAGCGTTCACGCCGCAGAGGGAAAGGACTATGTCGAGCTGCGGATCCCTCCAGGGGGTGGGGGTTGGACCCCGATGACGGGACCCAACTTCGACGTTGAAGAGTCTATGGGTCTGATTTACAAGGAGTGGCGGTACGAGAACGACGACCGTGACGCTACATGGTCAACGGACGAGGATATTGTCAGCATGTTTGCCAGGATCCGGGACACATCTCGTGAGGCCATTTTCATCCGTGCGCCGGTCCGGGACTTGGATGACTTCCTCTGGGACTCGTATCGGTGTCGCCAGCTGGAGAGACTGACACGCGGGTTCAGACTTACGTCAGAGGACGAGTTGTCGATGTTCAGACGGGGGCCGAGGGAGGAGGATCGCGAGGTGCCCTACCCGGACTGGCCGAATCGGCTTCTGAAGTTGTTCAATATTGATGGGAGGAGCAAGAGGGTTACCATTCTGTAACGCTGTTGATAGCAGGGCGTACTATATCAGGCCAGGGGAAGTTGTTGACACATATTCGTCTCTTATCCTGGCTGAATCAGATTGCAATTTGTCGTTGTGGTTCAACCTGCCGATGTCTGTGAGTTGAAGATCAAGCAAAAGGAGTTCCATGGCACATTAGCAGAAAGACATGGCCCCTATAAAAACTTGGAAATATCTGCAATCATTAGCATCGTAGCAAAATATCACAGTTCCTTTTTTTCAAGCACAAAACGTACCCGTCAACTATCAACGACCGCAGTTCTCTCTCCAGAAAGGCTTTCCAGTCGTGTCTACAGGGCATCCACACGTAGGCTACTGTCTAAACCCAACTAATCACAGCAAACGCACAGCAAGATGTGCATCAAACAGGTAAACAAATTCCAATGCAGCTGCCCGTACCGCAACGGGCGCGGCGGAGTAATCAATTGTCCGCACCGACACTACGTCCGCTCGGCCAACGAGATCGCCGTCAGCGGCCGCCAGAACATCGGGGGCTGGTACACCCGCACCGAGGCCGAGCACCAGGGCGCGGACGCCTGGAACCAGGTGTCGGTGTCGTGGACGCACTGCCAGGACTTTCTCTGGGCCGGCATCGACAACGAGGCCTTTTGCGCCAACTACAGTCCCGCGGCCACGCGGGTGCGTGTCTACAGCGGGCTGTGCCATGATTGCAAGGATGGCCATCGTGTGCAGATCACGTACAGCAAGGGGACGAAGCCGACGCCTGATCCGAGTGGGGATGATGACATTGGGAAGCGTGGGAGGGAGAGGTGGTGGGATCCTATCTATTAGGTGGATGAGGTAGGTGTTTAAGATAACGAAGTGCCCATGGAATGAATGTGGTGGGTTGTGGTGTGGGAGAAGAGTGTTTTTATTGACAGCAGGCTGCAAGTGCATTTAAGCCTGTGTGAGGTTATCCGCAATCATGGCAGCCAAAATGTTGATTGAAGCGGCGGGAAGGCTACCGCGGCAATGTCCAAGGAGTAATTGTCAGGTAGCTTAGGTGTTTAATTAGCTTGGGCCAAGAGTCTACGAGAATACAATTTTTGGTAGCCTTTGCCTTTCACAAGAGCCGGTTTAAACAAGCTGATTTGCAATTGCCAAGACCATGAAAGATGGAAAAGGCCAAAAGGCTGATGACTGGACGATACTACATGGGACAAGTATTAGAGAACTGCAGATATTGATGGACATCAAGGTCTCGTATCAAGCAAAGATGTCTTTTTCGCCTTCAAGGAAATTATCTCTGCCAGTTTCCACACATCACAAGTGCCTCCATGCCGGGCCTGCAGCCAAATTAGACGAGCAATATCAGCCTCATCGTGCCATTTGCCAACCAGACGTGTCACAACTGCCGCCATGACAACAGCCTATACGTCGACCCACGCAATCAAAACAGATTAACCACCACGCGGGACGAGTAGGAATCAACACGACGCCAAGGGCTGTATCTTCTAATAATAAGCCCGCCATGTGTGATCGACGTCATGTGTGTGGCAACTGGCGTGGGATGTTTCTGGAAAAGTAGTCCATGACAGCCATTGGCGTGGTGTGATTGGATGGTTCAACGTGGGATATCTTGTGGTCATCTTTCCACTGCACATTTGCGGATTCCTTGCGAGGATCGATATAGTGGTCTAGATCCGACAAACAGGTTAGCGGAAAGGGAAGCTGTAGTTGTTGATGTTGGAGATGCGGAACTTGTGATACCCAGCCGCTCTAGCCGGAGACAGGGGTGGTATCCTGTTCCCCGGCTCGGAGAATAACAGAGATATATGTCGCACTCACCACGAGTCAGCGATCCAATGTTTTCCTTACCACTGCCACGTTATGTGACATTGAACCAGGCCTTGACGTTCACTATGCTGTTCCCTGTGGGATTGGCCTTGGCCCTGCTTGTTCGACGTGCGTCAGCTGCTCCAATAGACGCCACCTGCCAATGCATTGGCGTTGACTACACCGATTCTGGATCGTATCTCATCGACTCCAGTGTTGACAGCAACTTTAGCTTTGCCTCGGAGCTGGAAGGTATTTAACCACACTTAAGCCCTACCGATATTCTTGGCGACAATGCTAACGGGATCCCAGGTAATTGTGGTAATACCACGATATCGACAAGCCTTCGAGATGAAAAGGGCAACAGCTATGCCTGCTCTCCTCTCACACCAGATGCTCCTGGGATAATCCAGATATCAACATGGTTAGTAGCACAGAATGATCACTCTAGATCTTGGTAGTACGTGCTTGTACTAATACCTGGCCTAGTGACATTCCATACTCAAACATGACCACTGGGATTTGGGAGATCTTGATCCGGTTTACCCCTGATCTGCTCCAAACCCGGACGTTCCAGCTCACAGTGGGAGTTCCGGCCACGGTCATAACCACAGTAAGGCTATGTTCCCAGAGAAACCGAACCATAGATGCCATCGTTGGCAGTGATGCATTTGTTAACAGGGGTAAAGGTCACACCCACAGTGGTGATAGGAACCACGATTGCAGCGCCACCACAGAGTCAGTAATCTCTCCACCCACACATTTAACGACAACCCGTTTCATACCACCAAACTGACCTGAAGGACCTTGAACAACAGCAATAACACAAACCGCCAAAGAGACCCTAAACACCACCCTCTCACCGTCGACAGTAACAACATGGTGTCTCAGCGGCACAACCCGAACAATCACCCTCCGACAGCCCGCAACAACAGTCATCCAGACCTCCATCGCCATCCAAAACACGACCGACCGACAAGTCACAAGCTCAACCACAACCGTCAGCACCGTTACCGCAATCTGCAAATACACCACCACCATCACCGCCACGGGGCCATCCACCATCACCAGCGCCCCGACTCAACCTGCCCCCACAGGCGCCTTCACTGTCATCGTGTCGGGGTCTACCTGCGTAGTAGCCTCACAAGGATGGAACGGCTTCTCGCGGCCGGGAGGCTGGGGCGGCGGATGGGGCGGCGGCTGGCGAGGCGGACCCCCGCCGTGGCTCACGTCTATTTGGGCGTCGGCTGGACATGGGGGGCTCCCGCCTTGGATATCGTGCATCTCGCGCACGGCGGCTCTTGCGCCGCGCACTGTTCTCCCTCGAGTGGTTGCTGCGTGGACGTCGACGTACACGCAGACTACTTTTACTGCGACGCAGACGTCGACGAGTTACCTACCGGCCGTGACGGCGACAATTTATGGTGAGTTCGGTTAACTCCGGAAATCTTCCCCGTGTTAGGATTTTTAAGGTTGAGTGGATTTGATGGCTGACTTGAGTTGTGTGTGAAGCTATCGAGACTGTTACGCAGACCATGTAAGGCACTTCTACCGAACGTCCAAGTGTTTCTTTGACACAAAAGACATGGTCCGGATTCTTGAAAGAGCTTGCTGACCACTCGGAAATAGAACCCCTGCTGCGACCACAAACTGCCTAAACTGGGTTAGAGGTGTGACCAAAACCGTCACGGAGCCTGGTGCAAGACTGACGACAATCACTGTTGTGACTTTGGTCAACCACGTCACCGAGACTGTTTTTGTAACGTGAGTTGTCTCGTCTTGGTCCATATCTATATGCTGGTGTTAGAGATGGACAATAACTGACCGATGCTACTCGCTGGAATAGAAAGACTCAAATCACCACGTCCAATGATATGGCGGCGGCGACTTCGTGCTGGCGGGCTGGAGGCACATTTGGGCCGCCTTGAACCCCTGGGGCACGGATTAAAGAGCGGATCTAACGAGTTTGACAGGCGGATAGGAAGGTGGCGGAAGGGCTAGAGGAGGTCATCTTCCTTGAGATGAAGATTAGATACCTGTACCTGTAGAGAAGGTAGATCGACGAGGCAGTGCATAAAAACGTTGGTGGCTGTACTTAACAGACTCGTTGAAGTGACCTCTGAAGGCCTGAGGATTATGGCCGATATGATTCTCGGAGCCGTACAAGCAACATCATTTTCCAAAATCCCACGAACAGAAAGCCCACCAAAGAAACCTCACCCCAAAACCAACCTCCCAATCCTCCCCCTCTGCCCGGAAGCCCAACACACCCCTCCCGTAACACACACAACGCTATCAAACGACCCATTATCAAACCCCCTCCACGTCTTGCCCCCATCAACCGTAAAATCCGACCCCGTCGGCCCAACCGCGATCGCGGTCCCGCACCGCCCCGGCACCCACGCGGACCCAGACCGATACCCACCAGGAAACTCCCTCGATACACTCCACGTCTCCCCACCATCCGCCGTCCACGACGACACATTCACCCTCGCGCCGGGGGCCGTATAATCCCCTCCAACAACAATCCCATTCCTCCCGTCCCGAAATTGCACAGAATACACCCCCGCGGCCTCCCCGCTGACAATCCCGCTCTCTGCAACTTCCCAAATCAACCCATCTTTGTCCGAGCTGCGAAACACCCGACTGGACCCCGGCCCGCCAGAGGCAATGTACCACCGTCCCGCCCTGGCCTCTAAACACGTCCCGCTGGCCGCAAAGCCAAACTCCCCCGACAACGCAGCAGGCATACCATCCCCCGACACAACCTCCCACGATTCCCCCCCATCATCAGTCCGAAGAAGCCGAAACTTCCCTCCAACGGGATCACTAACCGCCATCCCCCTCAACGGCCCATCGAACGCCATGCAATCATAGAAAGCGGCCGGGTCGGAGTTAGTAAAGACATTAGTCCACGAGGCGCCGCCGTCAGAGGTGGTGTAGATGCGTGAGGCGGCGCCCTCGCCTATGGAGAGGGCTACAGCGGAGAGGGGCGAGAAGGCTTCGATGTCGCGGAACTCGAGGGGTTTGTTGGTGTCGTTGGGTGAGAGGGTCGGGCCGACGGAGGTCCAGGTTAGGCCGCTGTCTGTTGTGCGGAGGATGGTGGTGTTGGTGCCTGCTGCCCAGGCTGTGGTGGGGGAGATTGCGGAGAGGCCGCGGAATTGTTGGCGGGTGGCGGTTGGGAGGATGGTCCAGGGCGGTGGGGAGGCCCGTGGCGAGAGGGGGGAGGCGATGGTTGGGGCTGCGAGGGCCAGCGCGAGGGGGAGGCTGAGGATCTTCATCCGGTGCAGTAATTAGGTGGTGGATTTTGGAATGTTTTTTGTGCGACGGTGGCTGCAATGTGTTTGTTGACTTCACGTGGCACCAACTTGAGCGGGGCGGGTGTGGCTGGGACAAGTTGGAGATTGTCTGTCGATGCAAAAAAAGATCAAGTCGCTTGGCGGAGTCTGCTTGCTCTAATTACCACCTTCCTCTTTTAGCCGAGAAATCGCAATCAGTAATCATCCTTTTTCGTTTTCAACCGCCTGCAAACCCTGACGTTGAATGATTGCTCTGATATGAGGACGATTGCGGCAAGCTTCTCACGGCAATTAAGTTCTGCTAGGTTTGTGTAGGTAGCTTGGTTGCCATGGTCTGAATGCACTGGTGATGTCAAGGTTTTTGGGTGAACATATTGACTGACCGTGACAGCTCCATGGTTGGAAAAAAGACTCGCGATTCCCGCTTCATGCCATCGAAGGCAGTAGGAGCATTGATGACAATCTTATCATTGAAAAGCAATGTATCAGCTTCATGTTACAGGTTACTAATAAAAAAGTAGGTACCTGGCCCGGTAAACCCAGTGCTACGCAATGCGAAATAAAAGGGGCTTGTTTACCAACGTGAAAATGGAGAGTCAGAAAACTTTGATTTGAGAAAACAGGAATGACGGAACACTTACGCTTATCAACAACTGCATGTAAGGCCTGGAAAGATAACGCAAGATAAACTTGGCGATGAGGCTGCCTGGCCCACAACATGAATGCAGTGGTCGGATTGAGCGACATGTAAAATCTTCAAATACGCTGCCTTGACAGGAGTTCTGACATCGGGTTGTGGCAGCAGGAAAATAAAATCCCAGCCTAGGAAAGATAGACACCCCACGGCGGGTTCCTTTATCACACAGTTCTGATGTGAACTGAGGTGCAGTACTGCATCGCTAGCTTGCCTTGGCCAGCATATTAGCCCCCCACCATCTGCTTGTGCGGACCGTCGCGCAAGATCGGCGAAGTCGATGCATGTTCTCTGCATTGGTATGTGATTGGCAATGAGGAAAAGCCAAAAACAATACCGAGAGCCCCGCTTGCCTTGGCTTTGGCCGTGGAAGAGGGCTTGGTTGTGCTATCTTTGCTACCGAGGGTGATCAGCGAGGTCACATCGATGTGTCCGTACTATCAACCACATGTATGATTTCAATGGTTCATCGCTTTTTGTCCTGTAGAACTTCACTAGCCTGGCTCGCCTGGTGAAAAATGAATTAAGAGGGAAGAACGCCCTCTTTACACAACACTATATCATGTAGGTACAGGGTAGGTATCTAGGTAATTAAACCACCCACATTCTCGACCCAGATTCACATCCCATAACAACGAAGAGCCATGATACGTCATCTCCTCTCCATCCTCGCCGCCTCGGCCGCACTAGCCGCCGTAAACGGGCCGTGCTACGGTTCAGGTGGCCGAGCAGGCACGTCCTATCTCAACTCCCACCCCAGCAAGATAGTCCAAACTAACCATCCACAGGCGTCTGCGTCACATCAGCAACCTGCGCAGCCAGCAGCGGAACCACCATCACAGGCGGCTGCCCCGCAGACGCAGCAGACATCCTCTGCTGCACCAAAGCCAGCTGCGGCACAACAACCACAGGCAACTGCCGCTGGGTCAGCGACTGCGCCGGCACGACAGCCTCGAACCTCTGCCCCGGACCGGCGGGCATGAAGTGCTGCTCATCCAGCGCGACGGGGTTCGGCGGGTATGCGGCCCCGGCGCTCCCGGCGCTGGGCGCGTGCCAGCAGGTGTCCATCACGGGAGCCAGCGCCATCGTGGCCGCGTTTCCGGGGCGGGTGCGTCAGATCTACTGCACGCGCGACTGCGACTGTCCCGGCACGTCGGATCACTGTTGTGGCAAGGCGACGGACATGATGTGCTCGGATGCGGGCGGGGTGCGTACACCTATCTCTTGGGGAGTCCTTGTTGACTATGCAGTTTCAAGTTTGCTGACAAGGTATAATTAGACGGCAACCATCTCGGGAAAAGAGATTGCCGAGTGGGTTATGAACCACCGCACCTCGCTGAACCTCAAGTATGTCATCTGGGGCCAGAAGATCTGGAACCCGTCGGTGGATGCAGTCATGTCGTGGTCCAGCTGGCGCACGATGGAGGACAGGGGCAGTATTACGGACAACCATTGGTCAGCACCGCTTTCCTGGAAACATATCGATGTGCAGCCCTTCAAATGTCCATCTAGGAATATACTGACTCTTCCATCAGGGACCATGTGCACGTCAGCTACAACTAGGTCTGCGAGAGGAGGAAGGGGGAGAAGCATGTCCAAAAGGAAACGAGAGGGTGATTCAGTCCTCGTGGTGGAGTTATACAAGAGGTTTTGTCCGATCGCAAATCGCGCGGATCATAACCTTAATTATATGACACATCATTCACAACCAAATACTGCACACTATTAAAACAGAGTAGAGAGTCTTGCCCTTCACAATCACCAAGGACCCTCAACTCGTACCCCTCAAGATCAGCCCACCTAGAAATGAAACCCCCTCGTATCAACAGCAACAACCTTTCCCCCCTCCTCCGTCCCGCCCACACTATCCCCGCCCGTAACCACATACAACACCTCCTTATCCCTCGCCGTCCGTCCAAACTGCGCCGCAGTCCCCTTGGCAACAGCAGACGAATCCACCGACCCAGCAACCGCCACGCTCCTCCCATCCAAGTCCAACCCAACAGCCATAAGCGTATTCTCCACCGGCGTCAGCACCCACGCAACATCCCTCCCGCCCGGCCCAAACGCAAAATCATCCACCGCCGCCGCGCCCGGCGTAAACACCTTCACCGTCTCCACTGCCGCGCCAGGGACAGGCCACCCCTGAGATGTAATCTTGACTCTGTACAGCGCGACGTGTTCCGTGTTAGTCCAGTACAGATACCCCTCGTGAACATGGACGCCGTTGGCACCGATAGAGGCTGGCGCGGGGCCCGTGTGGTTCGTTTCCGGGACCTGCAGGGCGACGGATAGTGACTTTGCAACGATATCAACCCGCCAGATTAGACCTAGTCCGGAGTCGGCGACAAAGACGATCCGATCGCTTCCTGGTAGGGTAGTTGCGCCGTTGGGCAGACCACTGCTATTTGGAAAGGACACAAGCAGGTGCGGTTTGGGAGGGGAGGAATAGGGCGTGTTGAAGTCCACGCCCCAGAGGCCCTGGGTGTTATTCCCGAGATCGATGTTGACAAAAACAAAGTAATCATGCGTGACCTCGGTGATGCCCAGCAGGCCCGTTATGCTTCCTGCTACCGGCGCGGCCCCGACAGTGAAGAGCCGGGAGACGGAGGGGGAGCGGCTGGAGGGGTTGGCGATGGTGTAGAGCGAGGCGTTGGGAAACAGGCTTGTTACTAGCAGGTCGCCGTTGGAGCGCACTGCGATGTTTTCGATCCAGGTGCCGACGGGGAATTGGGCTATCGTGTGCACGGGGAGGGGAAGTGGGGAGGGGTTGTCGTTGGGTGGTTGTGGTGTGGGCGAGGATAGGGCGGGGGATGAGGCGAGGAGCGCGGCGATGAGGCCGCGGGTTATTGTGGTGGCTGGAAACATTGCTGTGCTGGTTGATGTTTGTGGATCGCTAGACGTGAAAAAAACCGATGTGCAATACGGAGAGAAGCCGAGTTGATATACAGACCACTGCAGCTAAGGGTTAAGTACATCAAGTTGATCAGAGTCGCTTACACCATGGCTCACACCAAAATTCCAATGCTTTGGTCGGAGGAGCCGCAGCTGGCTTCAGCTACCATGCCGTATCGCGGTAAATGACGGAGTGCATTGTCTGTTGGCTCGGAACTCGATGGTAAGCGATGTCTAGGTAAAATACCGGGGAATATTCCAGGTCTCTTCTGGAAGGATTGCAACCGTGCCGCACGCCCTCGCATATGCTAGCTCGTAGGGGTCTAGCCCCCATCCTCCGTCTGACGGAAACCGGCCGGCTGACATCACCGTTGGACTCACTCGGCAGGCGGGCTAACTGCTATGAGCGTGAGATTGAGTCATAACGAGTTTCAATGGAAGTTGGTTGCCAACTGTATCATGGGTTGGCCGTGTTTGTTCCGTAACCACCCGAGTTAAAGAGATCTAATAGTTGTTGCTTCTTGACGAACGGACCGAGGTTGCTGCTGGATTAGAAGACCAGAACATCCAGATTTGCTACGTGTTCCCCTACTTGTTTCAATCTAGGTAATACGTTGAGCATGTCACTACCACGCAGCCCATGGGTTTGCTGTGTTTTGAGCCATGTTAGTAATAAGGTACCTTATTCAATCAAGGGAAGTAAAGCTTAATACTATCACGAAACTTTGACGATGCCAAATTGGTTCTAGGTTGGTTGTTTGTAGGTTGGCCTTAGCGAAATGCAAACAAAAGCTTGAGGCAAATCGACGCGTGGTGGCTTTAAAGGGGCTCAGAGGGTGTCACACGGTATGCACAGCCCTTGTCACAGAGGGGGTAAGTAAAGTTTGAGTTAAGTCTAGCAGTAGGGACTGGTGTCTCCTGCATGCTCTGCACTTTATAAGTCGTTCAAGACAGGAATGTAATTGATCGGCGAAGGTACTTGGGAGTTATTATATGTTTTTAATGGGTGGATGTCTAATATTGGGTTAGAGCCGGTCCGTGTGTATGTCTTTCAGCTTCAAAAAGAATAAAATGGCATTTAGGAATCCCTGCATTTAATAATCAGGGGCCCCCCTTTATCAACCTACTATTTGGTAGCTGATTTTACTATATATTGTCCCAACCTTTGGCCTAGCACATTTGCGGATTTTTTGGGCCTTGGGGCGTTAATATTTCAAAACAAGCAATCATAAGCTTCCGCCTCCAATGTAGGATTGAGAGACTGCTCGTTGGTCGGCCGTTTCTCGTGTTCCCGTAAAGAGGCGCTCCAGCACTCCACTTGAGGAAGTCGGCAACGGCTGAGCTGTATGCCGTCGGGTCTAACCTGATAAAAACGGGCGAGTGGCTGTCCCCATTTCCGCATCCAGACGACCTTGTAGCGAATCCAGCAACGGCGCCGTCCACTGCCTTTCAGCTGTCGGGGCCGCAGGCAAATCAGCGTCTCACAACGAATCCATGCTGCGTCAATATTGCAAGCCTCAGCACGCAACGACAACATGACGCAGACCAGCTGATCATCACGAGCATCATGCAATTGAGTGAAGTGCAGCGTCCCGGGCCGTGGGTCTATATCAGGGCTTGGCCGACGTCGTCTTCCCCTGCTCTCCGTTGCATCGCATCAACTCAAGCTTTGTGATCAATTAATTGATCTTGACCCGAATCTCCTGATGACGATTACAACCGTGACAATGCCCTCGAAGCTCTCATCGATCCTTGTCCTGGCCCTGTCCCTCACAGGCGCCAATGCAGCGGCGTGCGCAGCCGACAACTGCTACAACCAACTTGCCCGCCACACGCCCAGCGCGTCGGCGTTCTGTGCCACCTTCACCACCGCAACGGTGACCGCCATTACCGCACTGCCGACCTACATCTCGACGTCGTGCGGGACCTCCCGCGTGTCGAGCGCGTGCTCGTGTCTCTGGCCCCGCTCCGCCTCCACGACAAGCACGACCTCAGCGCCAGGCACCACCACTGTGACTGTGACCGTCACAGCCACTGCATGCCCGACATCGACCAACCTGCTCAAGAACCCCGCCATCCCCGGCCTGGCGCCATGGTACAACGGCGACATCATCCTCTCGACCAGCTACGGGTACAACAACCCGCAGATCGCCCTGTCCGCCGGCTCTCCCAGCGGCGGCGCATTGTACGTCTGGAACTCAAACCCCTGCTTCATACCCCACACCTGGCACCAGACTGACAAAAAACAGCTTAATCTCCTTCCCAGCAGACGGCCAATTCGACTTTGACCAGCGCCTCCCCTTCCCCAACAAACCAACAAAGTACACCATGACCTTCTGGGCGCAGTCGCCCAACCCAGCCTCGTGCTGGGTCCTGCCGTCCATCGGCACGGTCGGGACGGGCCTGTACGAGGGCTCGCCGTTCGGGCTGAGCACCGCGTGGACGCAGTATTCCATCACGTACACGACCAACGGCGACACGGATGGCTTTGTGGCTATCGCCACGCAGTGCCAGAGCGGGACGGATAACAAGGTCTATTTGGACCAGATCTCGTTGGTTTTGGCTTAACGGTCGGGGATGGGTGGGGACTTAGGACTCGGAGGAGTTGGTTGTTTAGGCATTGATTAATCTTTATGGATGGGACTATGGGATATCAGTTCTTACCAGTTTGAGGTAATTATACGGTTGTGCAACGATTCGCGGTTTTGTTTACATCGCATTAGTCGAGTTGGAACCTACTTACAACTTTCAAGGGCAACGGCCCTGTCAGTAACTAGATATGTCTTTTTACTATATCAATCAGAATGTAACCACGCTGGTGATAGTTACCTTTATGGTTACCACCCCCGTGTCGGGAACTAGCATCGCACGTGCTGGTGTAGTTCATTAGTGGATGCCAACCGGCAGTGCAGTTGCGCCGTGGACCCCAACGCCATGTGGATCTTCGGACTATGGTTCACGCCGACGGTGCAAAGATGCCCCTCTCGGTCGCGAAGCCAGTCGATATGGCATGCAGAGTCCGCGATTCGCTTATGCGTGATGGGACCATAGTCGACCATCAAGACGTGATGTTCTGGCGGAGCAAAAGCCCCGCCTGATAGGACTGGTCAGAGACTTAAGATAAGTAGTATTATGCGGCTGACGTCACGGACTGTTGGTTGTTCAGGGGTCAGTGCGATTGGATCGATCCTCTCCTCGATTGCATAAAGCCTCGGACCGTCCGGAAGTCTTGTCAGCTTGCTAGTGCAGTGAATTCCGTGATCTTCACCATCAACAACAACACCAAGCAACATATCTCAGTATACACCACCATCACGCAAGCCACCGTGCACTACCCAAACCGCCAAGATGACAGTACCAACCCCCAAACCGGCGCCAGATCTACACATCCCCACCTCCGCCTCCACCGTCTCCGTCTCCATCATCAACACCACCACCTCCCTCCGCGGCATCCCCGCCGGCATGTTCTTCTCCCCCTCCATCCCGGGGCACACCTGGCTCGGCGCGCCCGCCTACTCCTTCCTGATCCAGCACCCGACCACCAACCGGACGCTGGTCTTCGACCTCGGCGTGCGCAAGGACATCCAGAACTTCAGCCCCACCATCCTCAACTCTCTCAAGGCCGCGGGTTTCTCCCTCGACTACGAGGGCACGGTCAAGCACGGGGTGCGCGAGATCCTCGATGCCGGGGGCGTCGACACGGCTGCCGTCGAGGCCATCATCTGGAGCCACTACCACTTTGACCACACGGGAGACCCGAGCACGTTTGACCCTGCCACGAAGCTGATTGTCGGCCCGGGGTTCAAGGAACATCTCCTCCCCGGCTACCCCGCGAACCCGGCGTCACCGATCCTGGAGACGGACTACACTGGCCGCGAGCTGGTGCAACTAGACTTCGACGACAGTAATGGAGCATGGAAGACGTTGACGATCGGGCGGTTCAGGGCGATTGACTACTTTGGCGATGGCTCATTTTACTTACTTGACGCGCCGGGCCACGCGATCGGGCATGTATGCGGCCTGGCGCGCGTGACATCTGTGCAGGCAGGGGAAGGGGATTCCTTCATCTTCATGGGCGGCGACGCGTTCCACCACGCCGGCGAGGTGCGGCCTAGCGCGTACCTGCCGCTGCCAGACGAGATCTCGCCGAGTCCGTTGGTCCCCGTGCACGCCTGCGGCGGCACCAAGTGCGCGGGCGCCATGTTTGAGGCGTTACTCGCGGACTCGGACCGGACCAAGACCTTCTACACGCCCAGCAACCCGCCCGGCTCCACGGGAAGGCCGCACCATAACCCGGAGGAGGGTGTGCGTACGATTGGCAAGGTGCAGGAGGGTGACGCGCATGACAATGTGTTTGTCGTGGCAGCGCACGATGAGACGCTGCTGGACGTGGTGGACTTCTTCCCTGCCACTGCGAACGATTTTGTGAAGAAGGGGTGGGTAGAGAAGGCGCGGTGGTTGTTCCTGCGCGACTTTGCCGATGCGGTTGGGTATCAGGGGGAGAAGGCATGGCGGGCGAATAGCGAGTGGGCGCCGGTTTGAGTACCAGGTAGGTATGTGGCGACGAATTGACTGCAGTCTGTCGATACATGCTTCGAATAACAATCAATAGAAACGATACGGATGCCGGTCCAGCACGTAATCCACCAAGAACCTAGGATCCAGTTTGACCCTGTAGATGTCAACCATCATCAGGCCGAAGCAGATATGGTTCAGCCCGTAGTCCTCAAACCAAATCTGCACCCAGCTCTGAAGCACCTCGCTGCGCACATCCTCAGGCACCTCGGCGTTGATGAAATCGCGAAGGAGCGCATGCCTGCGCGCGAGATCCTGCAAGTCCAGCGGCTCTAGCTCAGCCAAACCTGCTCCTCCAATCGCCGTGCCTTCCCACTCTAACCCACCCAGAATCCTCTTCCTCGCCTCCGTGTACTTCTCCAGCACCCCGCCGCTCTCGAAGTCCTTCCTGATAAACTTCCACCCAAAAACTAACCTCTCCCCAATCTCCCTCGCAAGCGTCTGCATCAGCTCCAGCACCGCACCCGACACCAGCATCTCGAGATCATCCCGCCCCGACTCCCGCAGCACACAGTGATTACACCGCAGCGTGCGAAGCATCTCAGCCGACCACAGGCGCAGCGGCACCTTGCTCCACTCCGCCTCGTTCCCCATCCTCGCCTTGTTCGCGTCATAATCACGCTCCCACCGGCGCTCCAGCACACTGCAGCACGGATGCCTATACACCCGAAACGCGCCCAGCTCCTGCCACACCCCACACCCCGGACACCGCACCGTATCAAACCCCGACAGCACCTCCGTGCGCGACCAGTTCCACACCCGGAACAGCCTCGGCTGCTTCACCAGCGGCGGCGCCCGAAACATCCCCGGCAGATACCTCTCCCGCAGGTCACGGAACTCGATTGGCCGCCGAGACTTGACAATCGGCACCTCGGCGGACCCGTAATTACTCCCCGGCCGACCCCAATCACCCCTCTGAAACCGACACTCGTTGCACAGCCGCTTATGCCTCGTCACCCCGCACGTGTCAGGCGGAGACGGCAGACCAAAGTACCCCCCGTCCCCCGACTCATGACCGCCTGGAACGAACTCGCCGAGCGGAACAACACCGTTAGGCGAGAGATCCCGCCGCCAAGCAGGCGGACACTTGATCCCCTTCGCCGTGCTCGCAAGCCTTTGAACACGCTTACGCCTCGCCGTAGCCGGGTCAAACTCCCAATCAGTAAACCGGACACGCTCAGCTTCCCGACTGCCGGGAGGTGGCTTGCGCAGCCCGGTGCGCAGGATCGCGTGGTTGTCGAAGAGCATGTGTGTGCGCAGCTTCAGGCATCCGGAGCAGGCGTAGCGGTTCGTGCGCCAGGCTGGGTCGGAGAAGGGCGGCGCCATCAGGTTGTCGAGCGGGCGGAAGAGCGGGACGATACCACCCGCGGAGGGGAGGAGTTCGAGCGCGAGGAGGCGTTGGATGAAGTCTTGTCGGGTTGGGCTGATTAGGGCGCGGAAGGCGCGGGAGGTTTGGGAGAGCGCGATTAGAGCTATTGGGTCCAGGAGGGGGATTATGGTGAGGCAGAGGACTTCGAATGGGAGGGTTTGGAGGGTGGCCATTGTGTTGGTGTGGTTGGTGGTTGGGGTGGATGTGCAATCATGCTCTCTTGGTTGTGTGCGGCCCGAAGTTTGAGTGTCGTCTGTCAGGCTGGTTCAATGGGGGAATTTTGACGGTGTGGGGAGAAGGTTTGTAGTGATCATGATCTCACAACCCCGCATCACATGACTTTCCACTGTGGTGTTGCACAAGGAAAGTGCAACTGCGTTCTGGGGAACTGCCCTCTCCGCCTTCGCCGTCCTTTGGGTTGAATGCAACGATGCTTCCCAATCTGAAGCTGAATGTTGCCTCAGTCGATCAGGTAACAACCACCGAGAACAAACCAGTCGACCTAAACCGAATCAAAAGGAAAAGCGAGCGCCATGACAATTCAGTCATCCCAATCCCGACCACTTCGCTACTCTCGTGATTGCGATTAAATGACGTTCGCGTCTTGCAGTACAATACACGACGTCCAGAAAGCCAAGGCGTCTTTAGCTAGGTAGTCAAATGAATGCCGACCACAAACACCTTCCATGCCAAACACAGACCATGATTCATGCATGCAACCGGTTGCAAGTATACATCACTTTAGGTCATTGTTACGCTATTTAGCGCGGCGGAGGGGAAAAAAAGAGAGAAGACGAGAAGAAAAGAGGTTGAAAGAGTGTCGTCGTGACACATCAGACCCGGAATACGAAAGGACTTGAGCATCAAGAACAAAACCAAGCACAGGCGGTGCATGCCTGAGGTACTCTCCAGGGCAAGGCAGCGGCTGCGACTCCACACATCACTCAAACGGATAAAGCCATCATTTCAAAGCCAGACAACAGAACATTCGACAACGATATCCACCAAAAGGACCGAAGGATGAACACAAACACCGCAGACTAAAGAGAAATGCCATGGCGCCATGCACTCCCGCGCACTTCATCTACCATGCCGGCTGTCAACATATGTTACGAGATTCCATAGGGTCGGGATGCTCTTGTACAGGCTAAAGCTCGGCGGGCAGATCTTATGACCAGGATCTCCTGGGCTCAATCACCGTGGTCATGCCCCCCAGGTGCTATACAGGCAATATAACCAGCTCGCACACCAAGCCGGGCCCCCTGCCGGCAAATGCTGCATATACCGGCCGAGTGCTGATTCGCCATCCAACCCTGGGGAAAAGCAACGGCGTTTGTTTAAATACCGGCATGTAGAAGCCCCGACAGCGTCCAAGGGAGTTTGAGTTGGTTCCAAGACCCTGATCTCAGCCTGGACTTTTTTCGTCCAGCGGGATTTTTCAACCGCAGTGCCTGGTATCCATCATGAGCTCCGGTTTGGTAAGAAACACTGTGGCGGCGGTGGCATCACTGGTGTCACTGCTGGGACTCGCCAACGGGCACCCGAGCCCAGTGCTGAATGGGGTCACCACGCTGACGGACCGGGTGATGGTCCATGACACCCTCGCCGCTCACTATGTCCCGATGCAACAGCATGTGCCTCCCCAGCACGAGGACCAGCATCTGAGACGAAGGGGACTGTCCTCATCGAATCTGACCAACGTCCACGACATCTACTACATCATTGAGCTCACCGTGGGCAACGAGAAGATCAACGTCAGCGTGGACACGGGGTCGAGCGATACATGGCTTGTGCAGCAGCCGTACACCTGTGTTTCTTACTACTACCCGCCGCCGGAAAAGGTATTATAATATAACCAAAAGAGTCACATCGGATGTTAGCGCAAAGCTGACAATCCAAACAGCTAGACTGCGGCCTCGGTGGCGGGCTGAAGGGCAACCTCTCAGGCGGCCTGATCCCCGACTTGGTCTTCGGCCGCGCCTATACGGACGGGACCTTTGTGCAGGGCTACTTTGGCTACGAGGACGTGACCATCGGCGGCCTAACAGCAAAGCACCAGCAGCTCGCCATCGTGAACTACACCTACTGGTTCGGCGATGGGCGCATTTCCGGCCTGCTCGGCCTCGCCTACCCGCTCATGACGAGCCTGGATGGCAGCTCGGTGGCACAGAAGCCCTACGACCCCGTCTTCTTCACGCTGTGGAAGAATAAGCTCGTCGCGCCGCTGTTCAGCGTCGCCCTGTCACGCGCCCAGGACCAGTTCACGCCTCCTGACAACAGCCCGTCCGGCGGCGCCCTGACAGACACGCACGACACTTCGTATCTCGCATTCGGGGGGCTGCCGCCCGTTTCGATTGACGAAACAAGCTGGGCCCGCGCCCCGATCCAGCTGATGTCGCTGCTGGGAGACTCGGACGACTTCAAGACGCAGGAGCGCGGACTGTACATCATCATCGCGGACGCCTGGGTTTATGGCAAGACGAACCACACTGTTGGCACGAACGGCACCAGAAATGTGCCGTCGCCGGTTCTGTCCGAGACCCTGACCAAGAACACGACGCAGTTCCCTGTCCTGATTGACGTCGGGTCATCCTTGAGTGTCCTGCCGCGAAGTATGTTTACCACCCCTTTTCCCACCCACCCATATGTCCATTAACTAACCGAACCGCCCCCGGCCAACAGAGCTCGTGGAAGCAGTCTACGCCTCCTTCGACCCACCAGCCAAGTACATGAGCGAGAACGGGCTCTTCTATGCACTCTGCAACGCCACCGTGCCGACCTTTGGCGTGCAAATCGGCAACTCGACCTTCTACATGGCGCCCGAGGACCTGCTCCGACAGAGCGCTAAGGACTCGACGGGCCAGTACTGCCGCATCGGCATCACTGACGCCGAGTATGGGCCGTACGTGCTCGGGGTGACGTTTTTGACGAATGTCGTGGCCGTGTTTGATATTGGGAATACTGAGATGCGGTTTGCGAGCCGGACAAGGTATTGAGATGTGAGTGGTTGGGGGGATGGGCAGTCCAAGGACATGAATTGCATTCATGCTGTTGTGTTGATTGGAACGGTCTTTCTGTACTAAAGTCATCCGTCATCGGCATAAGTTGTCACCCATACATTTAGGTTGCATCATTCACGGGTAGTTCACCCTACACGTGTCCAAAGCCCCGATTGTTTATGGTTCTTGTTCGGTTTACAGAAACTTGCATCGAACATTGAATGCATGGTAACAGAGTTGGATTCAGTCTGCAGCCCTAACCCCCGGGAGACTGACCCCTGAACTGCATAACGTCCAGAAACCAAGCATTGGTAACAACAGGGCAAACCTGCCGGAGAATCGTCGGGGCGTAGTCACAAAACAAACCCGTACCCCGCGCAAGATGCGAACCGGGCGATCCGATGTTATTTTCGGTTCAGGTTCTTACCTTGACAAATACTTCGGTGCCTCTTCAACCTCTTCAACCTTTCCGACCACACTCACGGGCCCTTCTACTAGGAAGCTTGGAAGATGGAAAATGCAATCGCATCACCAACATGTATACCCAGTAGTGACAAAACCTTTGGCCCCAGGATCGACCCCTCCTGTCGTGCCTTTGACTTTACCCTTCTTTTCGAAGACGTCTTCTTCGCATGTCTCCCGAGCATCATTTTCCTCGTACTTCTGCCCTTTCATATCAGGGTCCTGGCAAGGTCGTCGCGCTTCTGCACGGTTAGATCGAGATTGCTTCTTGCAAAGCTTGTGCGTGCGCTCCTCTTCCCGCTCCTCTTCCCGCCCCTATCCTATTCTTTGTACCGTGATTTTCCATGGCATATTGTTGATGATCAACCAGGTTGTTTTGATCGGTGTTTTTGCTGCGCAAACGGCGCTTCTGGTGTTGAGATCACAGCATGCCATCGCTCAAACCAATGCTTCACTGGCCGCAGACATACTAAGCATTGTCGGCATCATCGGCGCGGCAGGGCTCTCGTACCTCGATCACCAGCGCTCCCTCCGGCCCTCCACTCTGCTCAGCTTGTACCTTCCGGCACTAGTCCTTGTCACTATTCCGAGAGCCCGGACGTTCTGGTTGATGGGAGGCAGGGCCAGCGGAGAGGCGGCGGCAATGACCGCTACACTGGTTCTCACAACATTCGCACTGTTCCTCGAGTCCATGGAGAAGCGATCAAGCGTCGTCGCAAAAGAGAAGAAGAGTAGGGCACCCGAGGAGTATAGCGGTCTCTGGCCGCGTACTGCTTTTGCGTGGTTAGCCGGCACCTTTCGCGCAGGCTACGCCAAGGTTTTGGTTCAAGATGACTTGCCTATCCTCGACAGCCGGCTACGGAGCAGTGCGTTGCGTCAAAGTCTGGTAGACACTTGGGCTGAATGCAAGTGAACCCACTTGAGACATGAGTGGTTTCGATACCGACATGTGCTAAAGACACAGAATGTAGACGATCACCGAGCGCCACACAGTCTTCTCAAGGCTTCTTTTCATGCCAACATTCTCTCAGTCCTCTCCGCCATCCCGCCCCGGCTCTGCAGATCCGCCTTTTACTTTGCACAGCCTCTCTTGATCAATACCACAGTCTCCTACGTGGGAAGTGGCACAGTGGATATCAGCTCCGGTCGAGCGCTGATAGGGGCCTGGGCTCTGGTTTTCCTCGGCATTGCGGTACGTGCAGATAGCCTGAGCCCGTTAGGACCTCAAATTTGGAGATTACTGACAAGACTGAAACTCGATACAGTGCTCGACTGCCATGTCCTCTTACCAGTCTACGCGGTTCGTCACCAGAGTCAAGGGAGGGCTTCTTGCATTGGTCTACCGGCAGACCGTCAAGGCGAGGACAGTGGATCTTGGGGAAACCACCGCCATAGCACTGATGGGAACCGACATCGAGCGAATCGGGTTTAACCTTCTCCAGATTCATGAGATCTGGGCTGCTGTTATCGAGATTGGTGTGGCCATCTGGTTGTTGGAGCAGCAGGTCTTCTTGGCTTGCTTGGCTCCAGTCATTGTCATCCTCCGTACGTACTTGTTTCACTGACATCTTTTAATTCCTACGGAGCAGGATGCTAATAAGAAGTTCCACAGTCTCCGTCGCTATCAACGTCCCAGTATCCAACGCCGCCAAGAACTCCCAGCTGGTCTGGATCAAAAAGGTTCAAGAGCGTATCCGCGTCACCTCCACCATGCTCGATGACATGAAGGGCATCAAAATGCTCGGACTGTCGACAGTAATGTCGAATGTTATTCAGAACTTGCGCCAAGTTGAAATACAGACGTCCAAGGTCTACCGCAAGCTGCTAGTCTGGAATGTTTTGCTATGTAAAAGGCCATTTCCTGCTCGTTGGTCTGCCATGTCTTTACTTACAAAGCCCTAACGCACAGCGGAATGTCCCCAAAACATCTCGCCGCTCGCCACCTTCGCTGTCAACGCTGTCATTGCGCTTCGTTCAAACAGCCAGTCCCTTCTAACAGCCCAAGCATTCACTGCCATCGCGTTGATCAATCTCCTTACGAACCCCGTGATTCAACTTGTCCAGCTCATGCCGCAGTTGTTGCAATGTGTCGGGAGCTTCGAGCGGATTCGGGACTACTGCAACGATGCCGACGGCGGCGGCAATTCTACCAGCAACGGTGACTCTAGTCAGTCGGGAAATACACCTACTGGATCTTCTATTCCTCTGCACACTCTAGCGGCGCGATCGGGTACCGGTGTACCGGATAGGATCCAGGGAGCGTGCAAACACGTCATCACGCTGGAAAACAACAGCTTCACATGGGAAAAATCAACCCCTCCTTTCCTCGAGGATATCACCGTAAGCTTGCCAAAAGGCAGCTTCACGATCTGTGTCGGACCCGTCGGCAGTGGTAAAAGCATGCTCCTGCAAAGCTTACTCGGCGAAACCGTCTGCTGCTCCGGCCCCGTGCCGAAGTTTGCATCTTCTGTCGCCTACTGCGCCCAGCAGCCGTGGCTAGAAAACAACATGATACGGAGCAATATTGTCGGTGTCGCGCCAGGGTGTGATTTGCAATGGTACAAGACGGTCGTCTCAGCCTGCGGACTGGAGATGGACATAAAGAGCCTGGGAAGAGGTGACCAGACCGTTGTGGGGAGTAAGGGGATTAATCTTAGTGGTGGGCAGAAACAGCGAATTGTGAGTGACGATCTATCTCGAGTCATGGGAGAGCAAGCCTCCGGATGGATTTCATGTTAACTGACGTCCCGTTTGCAGGCTCTCGCGCGCGCCGTGTACGCGCGCACGGAAGTGCTTATCCTCGATGACATCTTCAGCGGCATGGACGCTCACACGGTGGACCTTGTTTCTCAGCGACTTCTGGGGAATGATGGTCTACTTCGCAAGCTTGATGCAACAGTCATTCTGGCAACTCACAGTCGTAAGTCTCCCTTGTTCTGAATTTCCCCGCTTCGATGCTGACTGCATTGTGAACAACGACAGATAAGCTAAACAGTTTCGCTGATACCATCATCACTCTTGAAAACGGGAGGATGACGCACGTACGAAGCCCACAAGAGCTGCTGACCGTCGGCAGTTCTGACCTTGATCTGCGAGATAACAATGGTATCAACGTTCTTGCCGAGGACACCGAGGCCTCTCACACTACAGGCACCGCCACAGAATCTCTCATGCCTTTGCGCCTTTCAACGGATGATGCCCACGAATACGCCCCTGATGCCACGCGCAAGAATGGCGACTGGTCGGTTTATCGTTACTACATTGCTAGCTCCGGCTACATCACCATTATACTATTTCTTGCCAGCATGGCCGCCTGGATCTTTTGTACGGAGTTTCCGAGTACGTGTTCAACAAAGAAACCCCATGAAGCTGAACGTGCTAAGGCAGAGGCTAATATATATGCAACTGAAATCAACAGCGGTGTGGCTTAAATGGTGGTCAGAAGCCAATGAGGTCGAAGTAAACAAGCATGTTGCCATGTACATGGGGGTATACGGTCTGTTTAGCGTCTTTGGGGTTGTAGCCATTGCGGTATCATGCTGGTGTGTTGCTCTCTTTGTCCTTGATTCGTTCAGAATACTTCAGTCTGATCCTTTTGACTCGCAGGGTTGGCATCGTCAAGATCATATCTAATTCGGCCTTTCATCTTCATCATGACCTGCTTATGAGCACTATGAGGTAATTTCGACTACCAGTTATCTACCTGAACCATGCCTTGTCCATTTTTGTGCTAATCTCAAATTCATTAGGGCACCGCTGCGGTTCTTTACGACCGCAGATACGGGGAGCTTGACAAATAGATTCAGGTTAGTTCTTCGAATCTCCTTTCTGGTCAAGGGATCAGATGCAGACCAAACGTCTTTTTATTCACTCTTGACCGGGGGCTGACTTATGATTCTACTTATAATTCTCTTGCAAAACAGCCAGGACATGGAACTGATCGATATGAATCTGCCACTCGTCATGATAAATTACATCTCCAGTCAGTTCCCTCTTAGTACTCCCCCATTTCTCCCCGTATCCTACCCATACCCAGGGACCCCTAACCCCCGAGTCCCCCAGCCGCCATGTCCGCCACAGCCAAAGCCATCCTCCTCCTCATCTTCTCCCAATACCTCGCCACGATGTCGCCCGTCGTCCTCGCCCTCCTCTACCTCTTACAATCCTTCTACCTCCAAACCTCCCGCCAAGTCCGCCTCCTCGAAATCGAAGCCAAAGCCCCTCTCTACACGCACTTCATCGAGTCCGTCGCCGGCGCGCCCACCATCCGCGCCTTTGGCTGGCAATCGCACTACGAGGAACGGAGCCACAACCTTATAGACCAGTCGCAGCGGCCAGCCTACCTCCAGCACTGTCTTCAGAGTTGGCTTGGTTTTGTGCTTGATGTCCTTGTGGCGGCCATCGCGACTGTGCTGGTGGCTGTCGTCGTGACGTGGAGGGATAAGTTCAGCGCGGGGAATGTTGGTGTCTCGCTTGTCATGGTCATGGCGTTTAGTTCTGTGCTTATGCGGATGATCAAGACGTGGACGGTCATGGAGGCTAGCATTGGTGCTGTGGCGAGGGTTAAGCGGTTTGTAGCGGATACGGAGTCGGAAGATGGAGAGGCGGGAGGGAAGGTTGATGTGCCGCGGGACTGGCCGACGGAAGGCAGGGTTGAGTTCAGGAGTGTGGTTGCTGCTCATTCAGTTGACGCGGCACTGGTGATTAAGGGGCTCTCGTTTGCTATCGAGGCATCGGAGCATGTTGCCGTTTGTGGACGGTCTGGTTGCGGGAAGACGGTGAGTGATCCCTTCGCAGTCGTCGTGACAGTGCTCCGAGGCTAATATGAACTGCAGTCCACAATACTGGCACTCCTGCAGATGATCGAAACGCGTGAAGGCCAAATCAGCATCGACGGTGTCGACTTATCCACCATGTCGTGCACCGACGTTCGATCGCACCTCAACGTGGTGGCGCAAGATCCCCTTCTCATGCCGGGCACAGTCCGTTTCAACATTGATCCCTTCGGAAACGCCTTAGACGAGGACATCATTCGTGCCCTCGAGCGCGTTAGGCTTTGGGCGGTCATATCGGAGCAGGGCGGTTTGAACAAGGAGATGGATCCGGCTATGTGGTCTGCAGGTCAAAGGCAGCTGCTATGTCTTGCACGAGCCATGGTTAAGAGAAGCAGGGTCCTGATACTGGATGAAGCTACTAGCAGGCAAGTTCAGTAATTGGATTGTCTAGGAAGGAAGAGGCAGAGGAAACTGACAGTCGAGCAGCGTCGACAGCGAGACTGAGGCAATCATGCAGGATATCATCGACACAGCCTTCAAAGACTGCACTGTAATTGCGGTTATGCATCGTCTCACGCATGTTTTCCGCTATGGCAAGGTCGCGGTACTCGACGGCGGCCACTTGGTGGAGTTCGATTCACCTACAGCATTGTTGAGTCAAGGGGCAACATTTTCTCGGTTGTACCATACGTCTCGTGCAGGCCGCCGGCTCTAAACTTTCGATCAGCCGTTTTCCTTTCTTTCCTGATTTTTTGCCAAGTCCCCGAGAGCTGTTTCAATCATTGACACCGCCTCCTAATCAAGTATTTGCTTTCTTTTGAACACGCAAGCCTGCCTCCGACTCCACCTCGAGTTCACGTTCCAGGTCATTTTCTTTTCACCGGACCCCATTTCCAAGCCCCTTAACCAGAGAAACTCAAACACATAACCAAACCACTCTCCGGTCCAAGCTCAGCCAGCCCGCGTGTATGTCTGGTTGACATAAAATGGCAGTGCGTCCGCCCTAATCACAAACTGGCAGAACCCGCTCGCAGCGCAGATGCCGCGCAGGTTCTTACCCCACGAGAACTGCGCCTCGCCCACAAACCCTTCATCCCGGTTAACCAAATGCACCAGCCGGAGATTAAAGTCGTGCATGTCGCTCGTGTCGGTCTGGTTCGGCTTGGTGACGGTAAAGATCCACCGCCCGTGGTCGACGTGGCTGCAGTTGTTGGGCAGGCCGTAGAAGTCTTCCGGCTTGCCCAGCCAGACCCACTGCACGTAGCATTGCACTGTGGTTGGCGGTGCGGTGGAGTTTTTGGTGTCGCTTGTGGTTGATGGTGTGGGGAGGTAGGAGACGTTGGGGTCCGTGACGGTGAAGTTGAGGTGGCTGTAGGGCGATGACTGTGGTCGTCCGGAGGGGGTTGAGAATATTAGGTCGGAGATCTCCCATGGTTTTAGGGGTGGTCTCGCGGCGGCCATCGCGGCCGATGCAAAGGCGAGGAACGATAGGGTGAAGATGGACAACATTGTTGATGAAGATAAATTGGAACCGTTCGTCTGATGGTTGGTGGTTGGCTCAGATGAAGATCAAGTGTTGGAAAGGAAGAAACATTCTTTCGCTCGTGTTTTATACTCGCTGTCTTCCATTTCTGCAAGTGTAAATGCTAGTAGCATGGAGTAACGTTCAATTAATTACCGAAACACGTGGATTTTTGGGAAAGAATTGCTATTAACTTCATCTAGGAACGTTACCAAGCGGAGCAATAGAAACCGCTACCAAACCATTGACATTCGCTTCATGAGCTCCATCATCCATGTCGGGTATCATTGTATGGTGGCAATGGTGCCCATATGGAGAACTGCCCGTTGCGTTGCAAAATTCGGTAAAGCGTTGAGTACGGCTAAAGTTTATCGCAACGCCAAATTGGTTATTTTTGGAACCAGACACACGATTCCGGGGACTGTCTCTCATTAGCCTGTTTGTAGTGTCATGATTAATTGTTTTGGGGTTGCAACGCGGCCAGTAAGCATTTACTACAGCAGGTTCATGTCAAACTCCCCTTTGAGTATAAGCACGGCGTGATACCTTGCCCACGTAAATGCAAACCGCAAAGTTGAACGGACCTTTTCTACATGGGTACTGTGTTCATTCACAATGTTTTGTGCCAGATTGTACATGGTCTCCTGGCTGCATGGGTACAAGGCCATGGAGTACCCGGTAGTGTTTCTACACACAAAACCTGAGTAAAGCACGTTCATAAAGCTTCTCTTCAAGCATACCTCTAAAGTACCGAGCTAGTCGGTGTCAATCTAGACTTCCAGGTAAGGAAGTTAATAAATACTTGTCACGTGCTCAAACTTTCCTATAAACCCTTATTTACATAACTAAGTGGATGCCAGACGAATGAACTATGTATATATGCATGCCGATTTACCTTTCACTTGTAGCATGTCTGGGGGGAACTTTTGTGACGTATCACACAACCCTAACCCCGATCGTAGCGCAACATTGAACGCGTTGGTGCACGGTTCAAAGTCGGTCAGGTAGATTCATTGAATTGACCCGCTGCCGAGTCGAATTTGGCGAATGAATGAGCTTCCTCCGGTTTCCTCGAGAGCTGCAAGTTGCACGATTCGCCGCACAATGGGACCTGGGTAAGTACCTGAGTACCTTGTAGAAGAGGTTGCCGCTGCCGTGCGGGGTTGCCCGAATGCGGTTGGGGGGTCACAGCCCCGGAGATCGTGGTGGAGAGGCGCAAGACACTCGGTAGCACCTTCCGTCGAGGGAGTGTTGGGCTCAGCCCCATGACAAGAGAACGAAGCGAGAATATAGGTCAAGCAAAACCATTATGATGCTTACCAGGTACCATACCTCGGAAGGCTTTCACCAATAAGGGACTGATTGGATGGGTGAGACATGCATCCTTGATCTTATCGAGGTGAAATGCAAATTGAAACTGATCAGTCGGGGTTTTGCTCAGCTGGCCAGGCACACCAGCGTGCCGCTTCACCGTTTTCACCGAACGTCTTTGTTTCATTGGCTTACGACTCCAGGACTGGGGACACTGGAGCCTAGAGCGTGGCTTGGGACTGATTCGTCACTTCTCGACAGGGAGCCCAAGTGACGTCGTCAGGCTCAACATGGGGTTCGAAGCGACCACCAACTTCACGTTGGTATTTCCATAACATCAACGTGGCTGCTTGTTTCTACTCTCTGAACCACAACGCTCTCTTTCGTTCTGCATCACGTACACCCTCTCCGAGTCTCCAATTCACAATCACATCGTTTTCGTCGACGCGACATCCGTTCCAATGGCTCCCCACATCTGCTCCATCGTCCCCCCGTATCTCCTCCGGGGCATCGCCGAGAACAGCGTGAACGACGAGTCCCATCGGCAGGTTGCTCTGCGCTCCCTCCAGCAACGAGAGACATACACGGCAAAGCGATGCGATCGATTCTCGGCCCTCGCGCGCCCGCGCGCTGCACGCGCCCAGCACCCAGTCCAGCAGCAGGCCATTGTCCCCGAGTTCCTCCTCAAGCACATTGCCGAATCCGAGCTCGTCGATGCGGAGACCAGGGCCCGCGCCGCTTACGATTGCGAGCAGATCCACAAAGTGACCATGGCCTACAAGGAGTCTCTAGCCAGTCAAAGACTCGACGCCGAGCAACAGCCTGAGACCTCCACCACAACCGCAACCACCGCCACGCCCAGCGTCAAGCCTGGCTTCTACCGGGCCGTGTACGACGCCAAGAACAAAGACGACGAGAACGAGCTCCCCGGCGACCTCGTGCGCGTGGAAGGGCAGCCCGCGCACACCGACGCAGCGGTCAACGAAGCCTTCGACAACGTGGGAAAAGTACTCGACTTCTACCACCAGCAGTTTGCGTGGAAGAGCATCGACAACCGCAACATGCACGTGCTGAGCTCGGTGCACTTTGGCCAGGACTACGAGAACGCCTTCTGGGACCCGGACCGCATGCAGATGGTCTTTGGCGACGGGCACGCCTTCCTGTACAAGTTCACGGGCTGCATCGACGTCATCGGCCACGAGCTGACCCACGCCATCACCGAGCACACGGCCCCGCTCGAGTACGAGGGCCAGCCGGGCGCCCTGAACGAGCACGTATCGGACGTGTTCGGCATCATGGCCAAGCAGATGCTCGAGGACGAGACGGCCGAGAAATCCGACTGGCTGATCGGCGAGGGCTGCCTCCTCCCCGACGTCAAGGGCGTCGCCCTGCGCAGCATGAAGAACCCCGGCACCGCCTACGACGACCCGCGCTTCGGCAAGGATCCCCAGCCCGACCACATGGACGGGTATAAGCGCGGCACCACCGAGGACAACGGCGGCGTGCACATGTTCAGCGGCATCCCCAACCGCGCCTTCTACCTGGCCGCCGTCGCGTTTGGCGGGTACAGCTGGGAGAAGGCCGGGCAGGTGTGGTGGAAGACGATGAACAGCGGCCGCGTGCCGCCCCGGTGCACCTTTATCCAGTTTGCCGATGTCACGACCGAGGTGGCGGAGGAGCTCTTTGGGGACGAGGGGGCCAAGATTGTGCGGGCTGCGTGGACTGAGGTTGGCGTTGTGCGCAAGCACTAGACCAAGGCCCGGGGGTGCTTGGGGGGAGAAAGACATTTGCTGCCGTCAGTGTTTTGCGTCCGGCAGCGCATTTCGATATTGACGCCAAGCCGCGTTTTCCCTCCAAGGTGTTATTTATGTCTCGGTTTCCGGCAAGTATTTGCGGTTTGACAGCTGGTGTACTATGCGATTACAATTTGATCCCTGGACCTTTGCCCTCAGCTCTGCAAAGGCGACCAGTTGTGTTTTCACGAAGTTCAGTTGCGCCTATTCTCGTAAACGGCCCTGCATAGAAAGCTCGGAACGTTGTTGGAGCGACTCCGCCCGGCTCCGCCCCTTTTCGGGCACACCAGACACGTGCAAGGCGTTCTCTTGGGGACGGCAGTGGCCAGCATCACGCCGAAACTGTTGGGCGCCAAGGCTTTTCACGGTCGGTCGGTTGCCCAATTTGTTCAAGTTAACCCCGCCATCGCGACGAACGCTGGACAGACAGTCACAAAACTAAAGACCTTCAACCACTTTACATCCAGTGCCAGCTGACCTGCTCGGCGTGCCATCTTATGAACCCCTTCATTATCATCCACCGTTGAGATGGACCCCCTTGCCCTGACCCAGGCCGGCGGATCCACGGCGGACCAATTCGCGCAACAAGGCTCGGTGGACTGGCTTCAGCTGGCCAAAATGACCGTCTCCATCCCCATGTCCATCCTCACACGCCTGGCTGCCGCCGATATCACGCCCATGACTATCGTCGTGGCCCGCAACATTGCGTCCGTGTTTCACATCTCTCCTCAGGGATACAGGCGCATCACAGAGTCTCTCGGGAGACTCCAGAGCTATTCCAGCCTCGGAGATGCGGTCTGGTTTGGCTTTGGCATCAAGCATGTTGTTCGAGACCTTGGCCAGAGCGAGCAGGGCATGGCGTGCCTCGCCCTATGTGGAGCCATGTCCGAGATCTACCCCTCGAAGTCCTATGTGCCCATCTTGATGGAGCTTTCCAACCTTTGCGGCACACCCGGCGAGCTCCGACCTTCGCCAAAGCAGTGGCTCAACCTTGTCGAGGTCTGTTCCGGCACTATGAGGTCGACGACTTTCGGGCTCATTGCCGGGCAGTTTATGGCTTTCCACCATGCCCCTAACGCGAACAAAGTGCCGCCCAAAGATGATCTGAAAGACGTGGCCGGGGCGCTACAGTCCCTTGCGCTTGTCTCCTCGGGGGCCCTAGAATCAATCACGCTGGCGGGTGGCCGGTCCTGTGGTTGGATTGCGGCATATGGGTACTGTTTCTTGGGCCTTGATGTCGAGATCCGCGAAGGAGACAGTGAGGTGCCACTTTACAGATCCGCCGCCGACGGCAAACGGATTGGCATCTTCGTTGAGTACCGCCAACCGAACCGGACCGAGGAGCATTCAGAACAAGTTCAAGTTCAAGTTCGCAAGACATCGTACTTTATCAAATCGGTGGAAGACATATATTCAAGTCACACTGATTGGAACCACGACGGATCAATGGCAGGCGGATTCGCCCCATGGAAAAGCTGCCTAGCTGGGGCCTTTGGGGTCCAGGCTGTTCAGCGTCTCTTAGAACCGCCCGTTGCCTTCGGGGCCCTTCTCGGGGCCGCCGCGTGTGTCTTTTTCCTCCCCGACGACCAGAACCCCGGTGCCAGCCGGAGTCCCCGTGTCAAGCGCAACTCCCACGCCAACCAGAGCCCCCGCGCCAATCGGTATGGGTTCCGACCTGGTCAGCGTGGGCGAGGGTTTGCAGATTCCGCACTGGCCTGGTTCCCCGAGCTTCGCGTTCTCCAGGGACACATCGTGATAGATTACACTGACTCCTTCGATCCCGCCTGCGGTCTAAAGAGGTACGAACGTGCTCGGCGGGAGATTCAAGCTCGTTGCCATTGCAACACATGTGATCAACATTTGCCATCGACCCAGAGGTCCGCGCCTCCCGATGGATTCTGTCTTGCAACATTGGCCGAGACAATCATTTTTCTGATCTGGAATCTTTCCTCGATGAAGATCCACCCGGATCTTTTCCCGTCCCGGTCGGGGCTGAGACTGATATACAACCTGCGACGGTCACAGCTCACTGAGCTCAGAGCAACCAGAGACGCCAAGAGATGGTCCCTTGACGACATGATGCGCTACTTCCTCACCCCCGGGTCAATTTACCACACCGCGCAGTTCCTTTTCACCACCTGCACGACAGCTCAGACCGCGTGCACCGACTTTTCCGCGGCTTCGGTTCGAGGAATCTGCTTCTACTTTGACTTCCTTCGAGAGATCTCGGATCGCCCGGAGCAGGCCATCCTCCTCCATGTTGTGCCAGGCAGCATTGAAACCAAGAACGGCACGAGATATCCCTACCTGAGGGACACCTCTAGCCAGGGCAAAAGCGGTGAGGATGGCCTGATGAGGCTGGGTTTGAGCGCAGCTCCCGACACTCGTATCAGGGAGTCCATCTCCCCCCATTCGTACCATTTCGAGGGCATCAAAAGATTTTACAACGCGAATGACTTGGACGATCAGTTTGACACGCTCGCCTCATACACGGGAAGTCGTGACATCCAAGCTACCCTGGTTGTTGAAGAGACCCTCGACGGGCTGTTCACCGACATCCGCTTCACCGGATCAAAGGGAACATGCCAAGTCGGAGTATACACTATGATGAGGCTGGTTATGGAGGCCTCGCATAACGTGAGATGCTCCGGTGTCGACTGTGATGCAGAATTCAACGGGGACTATCGTTACATCGTTTTGGCGGATGGGGAGGGCCTGCTGCCTTTTGGGCCAAGCAAAGATGCCATGATCGTGAGACGACTCCAGGGAAACGCCTTTGCGCGGTGCATTGCACTGCTTTTTTGTTTGCAGCGGGAACGGAGCCGCTTTCCGAAAACGGAAGAAGAAGGGAATTACCCTCTGGAAGTCCAAGACAGAGCCATCTTGCGGTGGCAGGAGTGTATCCCATGTTGCTTGAACGCAGCGGCGGCGGAGCACCAGAAACGACTAACGGCAGGAGCCAGACCCAAGGATGATGTATTTTGCGTGGTTATTCTGTAGCCGTCAAGACACCAAATCGACGTCCAGTTAGTAACTTGGTGCCTAACTACCTAGATCATATGTAAGGCAGAAGGTTGATCACCACTGACTCGACTGCGAGACGGATTCCGGATGGTCCATGGTACTGTGAAGAGATTGCTTCCAATGGGGCCTAAGGCTGCGAGAACCGATTAAACAACTAATTAAATTATCCTCGAGGCGCAGGGGTAATCATCACGTTCTTGCGCCGACCAACACCACAACCTTGACCGTGACGTAGCAATCCAATCTTGTACCGAAGGTCCTAAGTGATTCTCACCCTCTGTATATTCACCAAAATGGCACACCAGCTTCCATTTGGGTCTAGTCTTTCAGATGAATACCACGCGGAAGCCAGCCCATTGAAGTATTCGAGCATACAACCTATGTGTATTTCTAACCACCCAGCATTAACTAGGCACTTACTAGGTAGCTTTGTTCAAGATATAGAAGTAGATTTTAGCAATTGATGCTTCTTCGAGACTCGTGTCCTCATTGTAACATTATCCAACTCCATAATATAATATACTTGAATGCTATCCTCGAGTCTTAGCTTAACCTACTACCTACCTAGTCTAGAACGCACATGTAAAGTCCATTGTATTGTGGAAAGATGAACATTGATGCATGCCGATTAACCGGAAAGTAACAATCCCAGCTGCATGGGTTCTCACGGTAAGATAATGTGCGGCACGAGTACATTGGTCAAGTTATAATTAGCAAACACAGTCACAGAATAACGACTAATATATCAAGTACCTAGACACAGAAAGGCTCGCGGAAATCCATCGGACCATCTCAAAAGCTGGAATCGGAGCCTGTATTTTCACCGAGGTATCCTAACCATCTAATTAAAACAAAACAAAGAAATGATAGAACGGTTAAGTAGGTAGGTATCTAAGTAATATCAACACCCGCTCTGGTATATCGAAGAGCAAAACAAAAGTCTCGCGTGACAAAACAAAGGGAAACAATCCACCAGACCACCAACGCTGAGGTGTCAGCAACGTCCGACGCAATTAACTCTAGAGCGTAATTATACTCCCAATGGACACACACAGATCCTACAATTCCCCCGCTCCTCCCCCCATCCCGTGCAATTACCTAACCTCAAGGACGGCTCCCAATGCCAACAACGACCTTGCCCTTCGTCTTGCCGGTATTCAGCCTATCAAACGCGTCCTTGACCTGGTCGAACCCAAAGGTACTATCGATCACAATCTTGTCCTTGGGCAAGCTCAAGATGGCCTCGAGGAACTCGGGCCGGAACTCCAGATTCACACAGGTATAGCTCTTGCCGAGGCCGACCCGGCCCGCCAGGGCCCGGAACAGCATCTGCGGGTTCCAGAAGTAGATGTTCCGCCCGCCCATGGACATGCGGTTGGTCTTGTCGCCGACGACGGTGACGTACCGCTTGGCGATGCCCAGGCAGTCGGTGCCGCCGACCATGTCGATAATCGCGTCGGGCGCAAAGGCTTTGACCTGCTTCGCGAACCCCGCGGCGGTGTAGTCGATGGTTTCGTCTGCGCCCATGGAGCGGACGAACTCGGCCTTGGGCGGCGAGCACGTTGCCGCGACTTCCCACCCGCGCTGCTTGGCGATGTAGACAGCGTACATGCCGCAGCTGGAGCTGCCGCCGAGGATGGCGACTTTATTGTTCTTGACGTAGGGCGCGACGAGGTCGATTGTTGTCTGCGCTGTGACCCAGACGAGCGGGAGCGCGGCAGCTTGCTCCCAGGACCAGTCGGCGGGTTTTTTGACTACGACTGAGAGCTTGGTGTCGAGCCGGATGGTTTCTTGGAGGGTGCCGCCGGGGAGGAAGGGCCCCAGGCCGAGGACTTCGTCGCCTTTCTTGAAGGGCGTGGCTTTGCCTGCGTCGAGGACTACGCCGGAAAAGTCTTCGCCGACGCCCTTGTTGGCGGGGATCACGGACGAGGGCAGGTAGGGCCACAGCGGGAAGCCCATGAGCTGCGCATCGACGGGGTTGATGGAGGCGGCTTTCGCCTGCACGAGGATCTCGGTCGGCTTGAGCGGGGAGTTGTCGGCGGGGAGGGTGATGAGATGCAGCGCCTTGGGGTAGCCCCCGTGCGTGTAGGTCCAGGCCCGGACGGCCATGGCTGTGATGTGTGGGTGGGTAGGATGGATGGATGGATGGTTGAGAAGGTTCAACAAGTATTGATCGATATGCAAGTCTATGTCGGTTCGGTTGTGGCTGTTTAGTACCAGAGTTTTTGAACTTCAAAGTTTCGTTATCGTCGACGCCAAATCCGAGGCTCGGCAGTCCCAACAACACAACAACGGCTTTGAATCCCGCGCGATAATAAAGGGATTTGGCAATTTCCAAAATAGTCAGACAATCGACGCGCCGTCAAAGTCACACGGCCCTTCCGCGCCACAGTATGCACAAAAACTTGGGACCGCATCATCCCGACCGCCAGGGTCGGCGGCGGGTCGATGTCCCGTCCCCTGGGGGGAGTGAACCCGTGGACCCGGAAGACACCCACCCCCACGCCCTCAGGGGTCGAGATTCCCCAGGAGCCAGGGCTTAAGTATACCCGGCTACTCGCCCTGTTGGACCGACCATGACAAAGCCGCAGCGGGAATGCGGTGCCCAGCCCCTGACCAATCACAAAGACGCGACCGCATGCCTTTGTCCAATGACAAAGGGCCGGCCTGATTGACTGCCCGGCGTTGAGATCACCCCTTGGTGTAAGTGCTGAGTAGTAACAAGCAGATCAGGACTGTGTTCCTCAACATCGCGTCTCGGCCGCCGAAACGCGAGGCTGGGAACGCAAAACTCAGGGTCTCAACCACCACCCACCGATTATTGATCGTCGCCGTCCCCCAGTCCCCACGTGAACGTGCCAAGATGCGTGGCTCGTCTCAATGCTTTGCTTGGCGATCAGAAAAGACTGGACGAAAACGCAAATCAGCCTACTTGTGTCACCGTGTGTGTGTGTGTGTGTGTGTGTGTGTGTGTGTGCTGGAATTTAAAGTTGCAGCTGTCGGGCTGCGATCTGGCGCGCCTGCATTGATCCGATCACTGCTGCAAGATCTCACTTAAGCTTAGTTTGATGTGTGTGTGTGTGTCTGTGTGTGGGTGTCCGACTGCACAGAACGTTTGTTGAGTGGTCCATGTCCGTCTTTGTTACTTACCTCGGTGCACACAGCTGGTACTTGTTACCTTCTTTTTGTGTGCTATATGGCTGAGGACAAAGCTTCTTTCATTTTGTTCTGGCTGGCTGCCCGAGTAGGATTACAGTTATGATAGACAAGTCATTGTGTCACACAACAGGCCACACCTCAAAGACTGTTTCAACGTCTTGTGTTACTTGCCCGTGTGTATCTGGTGCACTGGGGTTTATTGTATCGCGCTACTAAGCATGGTGATGTCACGATGACCACATTCAAGACTGCAACCTTTGATTGAAATCATACGATCCACGTTCTATGCCCATCAAAAGCTATTCACTTTGCAGATATTAAGGACATGGAGAGCTTTTTTGTGTTTTTATTCCCGGCCAGGAAGATTTTTTTTTTTTGGACTATAGGAAACGGAAAACAGACGTATAAACTAAGAACAGCGTTTTCAAACAGTAAAGAAAAAGGGGGGTCCACACGGTGTGTGTTGTTGGTGGAGTGACCACGGTTAAATCTAGACAAACAAGGGAAACAAAAAAGGGGGGAGCAGAGAGAAAAGCCGATTGATAACTCAAAACCACCAATCCACCACCACAAAAGTCCTGTCAGCAACAAATTCCCCCACTGGCAGTCCATGTCATGGCATCATAGTCGAGGTAGTCAACAGGCGCTCATAAAGTGGCGAGCGAACCTAGAAGGTGTCGAGACCCTTGAAGACAAAGGGCAGGAAGTCCAGGGCAAAGGCGCGCGAGACAATGCCGACCAGCGAGGCCTCAAAGGCGAGGTGGACGGGGTCGCTGTGCAGGTAGTAGTCGCGGTCCGCGATGGTCGGGAACTGCGAGATGAATGCGTGGGTGATGGCCTCCTACAGAAGTGGGGCATGTGTCAGTGTCAGGTCTCGAGGTGGTATCCCGCTCTCGTCTGCACGCAGCATTCATGTGTAGGCATGCTTGCGGGTGGGTCGTGGGGGTGATATGATGAAAAAAGCTTACATTGCGCTTGTTGGGGTTGTTGTCGGTTCCGCCAATGAGCATCTGGATGTAGGGCTGGCCGGCTGTGTTGAGGCAGTTTGTCTTGAGAGCCAACATGCGGGCGACAACCTTTTGCGAGTGTAATAGTCAGTTTTATTGTTCTCCAGCACTATGGTAGTATTGCATGATTGACTTACATCATCGACCGTGGTCTGGTTGGTGCTGACGTCAAAGGTGAACGCGACAATGTGGGTGACCGAGGTGTCCAAGAAAGCGGTAGACGAAGGGGTCGCAGCGCTGCTAGTGCTGGTAGTGGCCTTGGTGGTCGTAGCAGCCGCGGTGGAGGTGGTGGCCCTGGTGCTGAGGGTGTACCGAGTCACGGCAGCGGCATCGGGGGCGGCCGAGATGGCAGCGGCGGTTGCGGTCGAGGCGATGCCGGCGAAGGCAAAGAGGCCCTGGACGAGTGCGGATGTGAACTTCATTGTAATAGAAGACTGTGGAAGAGTCGAAGAGAGTGTTTCGAGTAGAGCTTGAGTGGAAGATATTAGACAAGTATCGAAAAGATTTCAAACGGAGAGAGTGAAGTAGAAGATGGAGAAGAACTTGAAGATTGAAGAGAAGGAGAATGGGAAGGTAGTGAGAGTGGATGATCGAGTTGGATACAGAAGAGACAGGAAAACACAAACTGAAGCGTGGATCTGCTCGCAGTTATATACGTGAAGTCGTGAGCAGACGAAGGCATCCAGAACCTCCTTTCCCATATTCCTCAGAGGCCGGGGTATTGACATCGGTCAGTTACACTTTACAAGCCTTTCGTGAAAAGTCCTGACGAAAGTCTGGGCTTGAAATTCGAAAGGGGGTTCATACGTGGGGGGAATAGTGGGCAAGACGAGATCAAAGGCGGATCCTGGGGCAACAAAGACAAGGCGGTCCACCCTCACCGCCTTCCGGATTTGGCTAGCGGTCAACGGCAGTAAATTCATGTCCGGGCGCAAAATACGGAAATCCCAGCTCTGACGGTCATTACCCAACCGTAAATTTCCTCTGGGTATGCTAGAATACGATAAGAAGTGGCGTCCAGGGTCATGAGTCCATGCGACACGCTCGGTGGCCAGGTCAAGCCGGTCCAGCTAGCAGAATACTAGCAGCCATCGCCAAAACCTCCTATTCGGGACGCAAACGAAGCTAACGACCAAGGCGAAGGATTCATGGACTACCAGGCATCTGATACGCATTTGGAAGGGTTCCTTGAATCCCCTGACGTGAGAATCGAGTCACGAACTCCAATCCTCAACACCGCGGACTAGCGTCCCAGGGGGGGCTTGGTAGGCGCCGCTCAGCCTCCACTGGCATGGACCATTCATGTTGACATCGATTGCTTTGCCATATCCCGCGGTTTTCAGCCCGGGAGAGATGACAGACTGACAGTTCAGACGAAACGGAGGGATCTCAGCGATCAGGTTGGCTCCATGTCCTGGTTCGTGTGTGTAGGACGACGAACATGCGCTTTTGCTATGACCAGGGTCCCCCGTCCGTTCCCTGTCAGGGCACTGTGAAGGATTCCGACGGCCAGGTCCACGTGTGGAATCAAAGACGTATTTCATGCAAGGGGCGCTCCCAACAGTCTTAAGCGAAGGATTCCGATAACTTGGTTCGGTAACATTGATCTGCTGGTGTGGTCTTGGCAATGTGGTGTAGCGTACACCACGCACTACACTACGCAGGTCCGCACACTCGCATGACCTGTTAGCACGGATGTAGAACGTGTCCAATACTACACTGCATTTTGATGGCTCCCTTTCATCCCCTCCCCCTCACCCCTGAGCCTCGAATCGCCTCAAAGTTGGCTGCCTAAGATTGGCTCTGCATTGGCATGCGCCGAGCCGCCCCCAAAAATGTCATGATCTGTCCTGATTCGTGCCAGTCGTCAGCCAACTCGTCCGCCGACGACGAGTACACTATCAACACTAGTGCTCACGTTACACCGGCAGCCAATAATCGGTCTGGGCGGGCCGAAGCCCTATGACTTGAGGCTTGGAAATCGTACTAAACCTTCAATAGTCATCATGTCAGCGTCGTGGACAGCTTTCGTACACTGCTACACTGGGTCATTGGAAGAGCTAAGCCTGCCAAGGTGGACATGGGTCTGCGTTGGGCTGAAACTGTGGCTCGCATCCGCTCCACATGGGCACCCTCTGGTCGGGGCAGCAAGCGAGCTGCTGTGACTGGGGCTTGGACGTGGGCTGAAAAAGAGGCTAAAACGTACCGTACATGGTCCTCCAGAAGTCAACACCAAAATCACAAATAGCTGGTAGGACAAATGTAACCTGACGCTGGGTTGCGTGAAGGCGTCAAGAGGGCGCAGGAGATTAACTGCAAGCGGGCAAGTCCGCTTGTGCAGCTTGTCAAGTGACTGATACCTTCTAGAACGAGCAGAGGGAGGGTACTTTTGTTTCGCGACCGGAAACCTTATCCGCTTCCAGGCTTTGTTTTGCTCCTCCAGTCCATCTTATCTCGCATGCCTGCCAAGTCCAACTCACGTCTGGAAGATCATGCGGAAGCTCGCGAGCCCATCTATCACACATGGGTATGAGGGGCACAGCCAGGCACAGCACGTGTGTCGTCGCACTGAATAATCAAAACACACGTGGGTGCGGAATTCCACCGGTATTCGCGGGCATTCGTCGCCAGCGCCTGGACGCATCACGGTGGCGTCGTTACAGACATGGGCGGGCGGCATTCAGAAAAAGCTTTAATTTTATCTTTGAGCCGCAGTCTCACCGCGCCGTGACCGTTCGGAGCCTACACTAGTGAGTATCCCTTGGTCCAGACTCTCGACTTGGACCGCTAGGCTCGCCCGAAGGCTGACCGGTGGGCACGGCCTGTTGCGGCACGGCGACGCCCAGTGTGCATCCTATGTGCAAACCGAAACCACAGAAACTATGCAAGCCATCGGCTTAAGATATGGCTGAGGCGGATGCGGAAGGGGGACACCAGCCGGGGTGGAGGTGAGAAAGCGGTGGTGATTTGTTGCCCGGCGGAGTGGATTGGACCGTTGGGGAAAAATAAGGGGCTAGCATCGTACAGGATCGTATCGGAATGCCAAGTCCTCCGATGTGGAGATCTGGGCGCCTAATCAAGAAAAGAAAGAAACATTGATCCGATACCCTGCTAGGGGGCCGACAAGATCGGGCGGCGGAGGAATAAACGCTGCATGGGGGAGGCCTCTACGGGTCGGGCAGGCATCACAAGCGGCGGGATTGGAAAGCACGATCTGGTGTCTGGGCGTGCCCGGCAGACTCCCTGCAAGGGAAGGGGCGTCTATTAGGCCGCTCCCGCGGCATTGCTCCCGCACGGGATTAACGTAGCTCCCGCCACTAACCTACCCGCTCCTCCTTGTCATCCCACCATATGGTCCGTCCATCACCTCACTTCACCTGACCCAGCCGAGCCAGCCCAGTCGTGCCTGCCCGTGCTGTCTTCCTGGCAGCAAACCCCCCAGGGGTCTACAGAAGGAAAATGTGGGGCAGCTTCGCGCGTCGGCCGCCGAGCCCCGGGAGACGGATTTCGGATTGACTGTCAAGCTGGGCGACGGTGACGTTAGGGCCGTAGTTCCTCGTGCCTACTCCTACTACATTCTGCAAAAGCAGCAAGCAGCGCAGGAGAGAGAGAAAAAACGCACACAAACTGAGGCAAGCAGAGATCATCAACGCAGCAGCAGCAGACCATCCATTGTCGGCTTCAAAAAAATCATGCGATTTTACTGCTAAGCCAAGTTTTTGTCACTTTTTCCCCCCCGCGGGATGACTTCCAGGCCTTGCACGCCCTGCACGATTTGACAAAAGCCCACTGGACGCAACCGCGCCGCACTTGCTTTGTCTGCCCTGCACTGCGCTGCGCTGCACTGCACGCCTCGTCGCAAAAACCTGACCACCAATTCCCAACGCGGGCTGGCTTTTGAGCTTTACCACAAAAGGACGAGCCAAGCCGCTAGTGGGAATCCCGCTGTTGAGCCATGGATCCTAATCCCAATTCCCATCTCCCCAATCCCCATCCCCATGAGCAGCCCGATGACGCTGCCGTGAGGGCCCCCCACGATGCCGGCTCGACCACGGCCAACTCCACCGACGCGGAGGTCTCTGCAAACGAGAAGAGCGCCGTCGATGCCCCCGATTTGGCTGCTGCTGCTGCCGGCGGCGGCGGCACCATCGGCAAGGAGGAGGACATCGACTACCCGCGTGGCCTCAAGCTGGCCTTGATTATGGGGTCGTCGTACCTGAGCATGTTCTTGGTTGCCCTCGTGAGTTACTTCCTCATTCGGACACACACACACACACCACTCCGCCATGGCACTTTTTCTGCAGCCTTCAATCATCAGATGTAACTAACCATTGCCCACCAACCCTCTACAGGACCGGCTCATCGTCACGACCGCCATCCCCCAGATCACCGATGACTTCAACTCGGTCACCAACGTCGGCTGGTACGGCTCGGCCTACCTGCTGACCAACTGCGCCTTCCAGCTCTTCTTCGGCAAGCTGTACGTGCTGTACGACATCAAGATTGTCTTCTTGTCCAGCATCTTGATGTTCGAGATCGGCTCGGCCGTATGCGGCGCCGCCCCCACCTCCGTGGCCTTAATCATCGGGCGCGCCCTCGCCGGCGTCGGCAGCGCGGGTATCTTCTCCGGGAGCATCACCGTCACCGTCTACTCGGTGCCGCTGCACCGGCGCCCCTTTTATCAAGGCCTCTTTGGTGCCGTGTTTGGCTTGGCCAATGTCATTGCCCCGCTGCTGGGCGGCGCCTTTACGGACAGTGCGGCGACGTGGAGATGGTGCTGTAAGTTTTTGATTGCCACCACTGTTTGCACGATTTGCCCATAGCAAGAAACTGACAGAACGCGCAAACAAACAGTCTACATCAACCTGCCCATTGGCGTCCTGTCAATCGGGCTCATTGCGCTCCTGCTCAAGATCCCCGAGCGCGCGACCACCAAGATCCCCACCAAGCAGAAGCTCAAGCAGCTCGACACCCCCGGTCTCTTCACCCTGCTCACGGGCATCATCTGCCTGCTTCTGGCTCTGGAATGGGGCGGCACCGAGTACTCGTGGCAGAACGCGCGCATCATCGCTCTCCTCGTCCTCGCCATCCTCCTGATCATCGCCTTCGTGGTGATCCAGATCATCTGGCCCAAGACAGCAACCGTCCCGCCGCGCATCTTTGTGCAGCGCAGCATCATGGCAGCCTTCTTCGCCATGTTCACATCCGGCGCGGCCATGATGACCACCTTCTACTACCTCCCGATCTGGTTCCAGGCCGTCGAGGGCGTCAGCGCCGTGCAGTCGGGCATCCGCCTACTCCCGCTCGTCATCGGGCAAGTCGTCGGCTCATTAGCCGGCGGCATCGGCATCCAGAAGCTGGGGTACTACACGCCCTTTATGCTCTTCAGCGTGCTGCTGATGGCGGTGGGCAACGGCCTGCTCACGACGCTGCAGGTGGACACGTCTGAGGGCCAGTGGATCGGCTACCAGATCCCGTTCGGCATCGGGCTGGGCACGACGCTGCAAGCCCCGCTGCTGGCCGCGCAGACGGTGCTCTCGCTCGAGGACGTGCCCATTGGCACCGCGCTCATGTTCTTCTCCCAGCTGCTGGGCGGTACCATATTCGTCAGCGTCGGGCAGAACTTGTTCAACAACAATTTTGTCAGCCAGCTCACGGGCGTGCCGGGGATCGATGTGAGCAACATCCTCAAGCAGGGCGCGACCAAGATCACGGACATTGCCGAGCCGGCAAAGACCATTGTCGTCGCGGCGTACAATCATGCGCTGCAAAAGGTGTTTATCACCGGCCTGGTCATGACGTGTTTAGCCTTTCTGGGCGCCGCCGCCATGGAGTGGAAGAGCGTCAAGAAGGCGCCCGCCAAGACCGACGCCGAGGACCAGTCGGGTAGCGTCCGAGTCAGTGGCGAGAATGCGCCGACGGTCGGCGCCGGCGGGTCGGAGGGCGCTGCGGCTGAGAAGAGCTGAGCGGAGCGCTGCATTGCATGCATGCATGTGGGCGTTCGGGCGTTGCGTTCCGGACGGGTACGTGCGGCTTGAGGGTTAAATATCCCGTAGCGCGCGCGCTTTCCCCGCCTTGGTCTTTTATACGTGTAATTAACAACAAAAAGAGGGATGTGACGGCTGGTAGCACTAGGGTGCAGGGGACAAACAGAACAGAACAGCCAGTCATAGGTGGTTTATTGCTTGCCGGCTGGAGTTAATTGATGCGTTTCGCGGATGATAGATTTGATAGGTAATTAACTTATTTCGACGTGATAGATGATGCGTCTGTTTGTATGTTTATCGTTTCTTTTGCTCGTTTTGAGGATGTGACAGGCGGTGCATCTCTTGCGCTTCCACGGTCGGGTGTGCACAACGTTCTCTTTGCTCGCTCCAGGTCTGAAGATACGAGCCCTGAAGATATGATAATTAGACGATGCCGCTGCCCGTATGTTCAACGTTTCTTGTTTGCGTCCTTTCTGTAGATGTGGTGGATAAGATGTGTATTTCTCCGTTTGCTGTTTTGCCCTTGGTTCTGCACCCTGTAGATTGGCACTTCCCAGGTTGCGATGCGATGCGTATGGCCGGGCCAGTGGTGTTGATGAATTCGAGTCGCTCCAATTCTCGCATCGTGGTCACTTCCATGCCTCGCTACCAGCCAGTCCGTAATTAATTAATTAACTCTTGGTATTATGGGTTAACTCCTGGTATTCCGGGTGAACTTTTGGTGTTGTTTGGCACCTCTCAGTGAACTGATGTCTTGCAGCAGAGGGGTTCGGTCTCGGCTTCAATATGGACAATCAGATCTTCGAGACGTACCCGGACCATGTCGATCTTCCCTGAGTTTCTCCCCTTTCTCCTTGTGAAATGTTAGCGATGCACTTGGGGGTGTAATGGGATTAGCTTTAGGTACCTTGCCGTTTAATTCCCGCCATAAACTCAGTTCCCAGTGAGGATCGTTTGCTGCAGATGCCCGCAAGCCACCGGCCAACCTTCCTTGAGACTTCAAGTTTATACTCAGTGACCGTCTTCAGGCGGGACTTGGAGAATTTGGTTCGTTTCCCGACTCATCAGTGATGACGCCGCCTCGACAAGAGCGCCCAGACTTGATGATACAGTCAGAAAAAGCTTGAACGGCTTCGCGAGAGATTCCCTTCATGGAAACTTTCCCGGCCAGAAACAAGCTTTCCCCTCCTTTCCCAGCGTCTCTAACATGACACCACTTCCTCGTCGCCAAGTCTAGACTCAGCGAACGCTCCCAGCAATGGCTTTTGACTTTGCAAGACCCTGACGATCACCTGTCGCACGGGACCAGCCCTCACCAATTGCCGTCCGGCCGGGTAGCGGCGTTGACGTGGCTGGCTGACCTGTTAATTTGGGGTTTCGTTTCCCAGCCCACGGCAATGGATAAGGCACTGACCTTTGCGACGTTAGAGTAGTGTGCGTGGTGTGATGCAATTGTCACGTTGGAAACCTAAACACGACGGCTGTGAAACATTGGCCGACTTTTCATTTCGAGTGTCTCGTCACTTTTCACTTCCGAACACGAACATAAAGACTATTAGTAACGAACCCATCATACGCATGCACGCACTCACTCAGGTGCAGAAACCCGTGGGGCTGAAGAATTACAATTTTTTTTCACTACTGCACTGAAGTCCGAAAACAGATGTCACCACGCTCATCAAAACGCCACAAAGTCCGATACCCGGCAGGATGGAGATGCTGAATCGCATCTCGGAATCGAGGCCGGCACTCGGTTGATGTGATGTGATGTGATGGGATGCGATGCTCAGAAAGCGAGCCAACAAGAGACAGATCATTCCACGCCACCGACGGCAGTCATATTGGTTTCCGCCTTCAGCCAACAGTAAAACCGTTACACAACATTGTTTGGCCTCCCCCTCTCCCCTGAGACGAAGAGGTGGGTGTGCCAGATGCTGATGTTTATGCGAAGCTGACGGTATGAGCCGAGACAGTTTGTCACGGCTGGCTAGGTACATAAGGTCGGTAGGTTGGTCCCAAACCAGACTTCTCTCCACTGCGAACAAGGGGCACAAGTCTCAAACACGTCGAATCGAGGAATCGAACCCGATACGACAACCAACAAGCCCGTCAGCTCATGACGACGACATTTTGGACGATAAGGAGAACTGCAGAGCGGAGGCTGACGAGAGTCACCTCATCACACCGACAATTAATGTCAGAAATCCTGTCCAACATTTGCAAAGCGTGCGCGCAAGAAATGAGCAGCAAGAGAAGAGAGTGAAAGCAGAGACAAAAAAAAAAAAGCCCGACGAATCTGCCGTTCGTTCTGCATCCTTCGCGTTGGCCCTGGCTCAGCACTGCACCATGTGGTGCCTGAGAAACTCAAGTCGCCGAACCAGCCGTGGCGTGCTTTGCTGGCAGAGAAACAAAGCAGCCAACCAACCATAACGTGCACTTCGATCTGCCATCGAGGAAGTGTACCCGAGTCTCCCCGGCCGCCGACTCTTGTCATGGCAGAGGGCGAATTACTCCGCTCCCGACTCCGAATCCCACGGGTTTAGACGTCCCAATGTCAAAGGTTGGGCCTGCATGCGGCCTAACTCAGGGGGGTTTGGGCGTTTCCCAAGCCCGCCGACGGCCCCGCCCGTCATTCATGGTTCCCGGGGCGGAATGTTTTTCTAATGTGCGTGTGTTTGATGAAAATGATGAGTGATTGACTTTGATTGCTGAGAGAGCGCTGTGCTGCTCCTGCAACTGCGCTGCACGGCTAGGTTCAGGTAGGTAGGTACCTCCCGGGTTTAGCGGACGGGAATCCTTCTGGCCAGGTTCGGAGCAGTGGTGTGGTGCAATGCAAGTGGAACGCGTCCAATGCATGTAGTGTGATGAGACGGATTTCCATTGCATCAGCCAAAAAAGACGAGAGAACGAAGAAAGAGGAACAAAACGAAAATTCCCATGTCGGTCGGTCGCCGCGCCGCCGTCCGGCGCGCGCACACCCCCGTCCAATGCATGCAAGCATCCACACCATCCATCATCCGTGCCATCCATCCACCTTCGCCCCTTCCCCCTCCCCTTCCGATCGATAACGGACAGGCTTTGATTCCTTCTGTGGGTTTCGGAGCCGATTTTTGCTTGCCGGACACCTTGGCCGCATGCAAGCCTAACTGGACTTGGCTTCTGCCAAGATGGCTTTCTCAGGACAACGATATATTTTTATATGCATGCGGCAGTTGAAAGTTCCTGGAGTGTTCTGTTGGTCGGCAGGAAGCAATTGAAGTCGGGCCGTGCACCACCAAAGGAAAATTCCCCCTTTCCGATTGATAACGATCAAGTTGCCCGAATTTCGGCCGCGGTGGCTTCTTGGCCGCATCCAGTCTAACCCAGGGCAGGAGCGATGCGCCTTGGAAGGATTTTACCTAACACGTTACTTTCATGGAGGTTCAATCAAAGATCACTAACCCGTACGTCCGCCGCCATGGAATGTTTTAGTTCCGCCGTTTTGCGCCGCTAGCCGGGGGATGATCTGAGCTGTTAGACGGTGGGCCCAGATGTGACTTACATGGGGTGGGCACAGGGCAGATGCACGGAGCTTTGGTTGATACCTAATTAGATTGCGCAGGCGTTCGTAACTATTTCCTAGCTGGGATATCAATCACTCCGTCATTCATTCACGCAAGCAATCAGTGCAGTGAATGAATGTGAATTTGATCGACAGACAAAGGGGAGAGAAACAGAAAAAGACGTCAGACGACATGCGAACATGTCGCCGAGTATCGCACAACATATGCTGGCTTTGCTGGATTGGGGGTAGGAGCAACGAGGCGAGACGCCTCCATGCAGCTGCCAGGCTTCTTTGAAAATAACGGTCCCCCTTCTTCCCGTTTTGGTCCTGCATCTGCATCATTTATATGGACTGAACCAAATTCTCGAGTCCCTAACCAACGTGACCTCGCGTAACACAGGTGTAGCGGTGGGCGCGCAACTTCATAAAGGCTGCCAGGCATTTTCCCTGCACGTGCTGTGTTCCTCACGCAGGTCGGGGGCAGAGGAGCCGCATGTTTGGGGGTCGGTTTTTCTTGCGCAACCTCCTTTCTGCTGCTACTGGTTCGGCGGTGGGGTGTGTATGTCGTCCCTACCGAGTGAGCTCTATCCGCAGAAGCCGGTGGAATGGAGGGTGGAAGAAGAAGGAGAAGAGAAAAAGAATGAATGGAAAGAAAAAGAAAAAAGAAGGTGTGCAATGTGCATTGATTGCCTTTACACTACGCTATTATCGCGCGGGATGAGGATAAGGAATGGCGTAGGTGGCTGGCTCGATGTGCTTCTGGCAGGCGCATCGGGCAGCACTAGCAAAAAACCTTGTTTGTGCCGCGCTGCTGCCAGTTCGATTAAGAACCTGCAAGATGAATTCACGTGTGATTATTGTTCGCTCCCATTGATAACTGACGCCTTCTTTCCATGTCTACTGTGTACCTGCCCTCAATGGTTTGGACCCCTCCCCCCCCTCCAACACGAGCACGTGTATACTATGAAAATCCGTTGGCCAATGTGTTGCGCGAAAACCTCCGAATGATTCAACGATGCAGTTAGCCTTCTGCGATCATCCGATACCTTGCCTAAGTGATTTACCGAAAACCCTTTTTTGAACTCCCCCCTGACTTTCTGGTTAACACCCTTGACCTGGAGTTAGCGGTGCGGAGTTCGCCATTTTCCCGTGCGTGCGGCGCGCTGCAGGAGGTTATCGTGAAATTCATCCCTGACTAGTACACTACCAAGGGCAACCCATGGCGGACGGAACGTAAAACGCTAAAACAGATCCTCTTGTCGATAGTTCCAGATTCTCCTCTGCAGCCAAGAGTCAATACCCCGGGGAAGCAAGCGCAGCGTACCCCGGCTGGTCTTAATTACAACGTCAAACCCGCTTGGCTTTTGCGGCGACAACAAGGGATACAGGTTTCGCCCCCACTTTATCTGCCAGCGACCAAGCTTGATAGTTATACCTAACATCGGCCAAGGTGAAGAATCCTGGAATGCGATTCGCGGGGACTGCAGTGTGGCGATGCACTGGTGGGGTGATGTTGTATTTCCAGGCAGGAATGGCTTCAAGCTTAATTGGAGTCTGGTGTAAGTAGAAACCATCTGTTGTGTTAATTCAGCCTGTGATTACCAAACCTGAATCGAACATACACAAAGTCTTGCTAGAACGAGGGACAAACTTGAGCCGAGGCTCAGAGAACCTAAGCCATTGAAAAGCGCGGAAAGGGCGCGTGGGTGTGTGTGTGCTTGAAAGGTAGTAAGACGGCCTGCCAGACGGGAAGCGTGCATACAAAACCGCTGGCTGAGAAAGCTTGCTTTTACGAAAACGTGCGTGCTCGTTAAGCTGTTGCTCGGCGGCCCCCATGGTCACCTAAAGGTGCGGCGGGTGCCAAACCGAACGGCTGCCAAATGGCAATGAATGCCTGCTGACGTGAGATCACGACAGGTCGCGCAGCAATCCTGCAAGAATCCTTTTTGTCCTGCATCGCCTCACTCTACGCAGAATCTACCTGTGGAGCCTTAATCACCGTACTCACAAACGGACCTGGTCGGGGATAGGGCTTGGCGAGGTGCATCTTGCCGTATTAATCTGCGCTGGATGTTGCCATAGCTGCGTGCGATGACTCGGACGGGGTATTCGTGCGTGGTCGGTAAGCTGAGGTGCCATCATTCTTGCCCATGGGCCATCAATGTTACGGTGCGTATTGAGAAATTCGGGCGAAGGATCGAATTCAAAGTGGATAGCATCGTGGTCTCGGCGGCTGTCAAGGGATTAATATTCTCCACTCTGGGGATTATTCAACATGGGTCTCGGGAGCCGTGCCGCACGCGTAATGCCCATTCGACATAGACTATGCCATGGGGCCCTTGATGAAACTCGATGTGTGGCATGGGGGGAAGTGGACTGGAAGGAGCCGTTGGTTTTGACCCCCATGTCCAGAACCTACCAGGTACTATACTTACATACCCCTGGCCTGGCACACCACTGGACATAGCAGTCCAGATTGTACCACCTGGCTGACATATCCATCATACACCACGGGCTCTTTCCCCCGCCAGCGCGTACTTTCGGATACAGAGCGTGAGATGCAATGCACCTTACCCGGATTAATCCTTCTTGACACGCACCCACGGGTTTCCTAAACCGGTGACGGGTCATGCCTGCAGGACATGCTCATGTTCGGAGTTCGGAGGGGGAGGACTCAGCCGGTGAGGTAGGTAAGGTGCTCTCATCAATTATTCGTAATCCGCCGCACGCAGCACCGTGACCCCTCTGTACAGATTCTTGCCATGACACTGGTGGCTTGTCATCAACGTATTGGCTTGACTTATCAAAGTCTGACTTAGCAAGGTCTGTGCATGTCGTCTAAGTCGACATCATCCCACGCTACCGCGAGCCCGCGCTCACTGTCCTCATAGGGAAGGTCTACCGGTTTGTTTTAGTCCCATTGACTCAACCAACTGCAAGTGTGTTAGTCCGCGACCTACATGTAAATTCGGCCAATTTCTGGCGTCACAATACCCTTGTAGGCCGACTACACTACTGCGCGGCGGGTAAGTGACCAGGGCGAGCTGGTTCGCATCGCCCTGCTCTTTCCTTTTTTTTTGGCCGTTCTCCCGCGCTTCATCGGCGCTTGGTTCTGCTACCTGGGACAAGGATCCAGAATATCTTCCTAGCTCGAGGCGCTAAGGCCTTGGCTAACAGTTGGGCGCCCTGTTGCCGCACGATCGGGATAGCGCAAGTGAGAAACGCCTCCCGTGTTCCCGCCAGGGCTCCCGTCTACCCGTGCACTCCAGGGCAGGCGATCCATTCAGGTGTAAGTGGGACGGGACCGAACACCGGCCGGATAGTGCTAGTGCGATTGGCTTTGCGATGAACGCTATGATACCGGGCTAGTGCCGAGCCCGGGAGAGGGCTTATCGACGGAAATACTGAGATAGGGCCGTCACCAGGAAGACAAGTCGTAGCCGCAGTGGTCCATGGCCAGAGTCGCCGAGTGAGTATTGTTGTTTTATCAGATTATGTCGGATCTGACCCGCTGCAACCACGGCTGGATTCCATTGTGCTGCATTGCTCTGCGCTGCGCTGCACTCCACTCTGCTGTAGTGTGCTGCGGAAGACACCCTCGAAATATTTGCCTTAACCCCCGTCGCCTTGTCCTGGGGGGCCTTGCGGATCTCGCGAGATGCACGCTGCGATCGCAATCACCCATGTATCTCCATCTTGCTTGCTAGCTTGCTCGCATTTAAGCCAAACTATTTTACCAAGGGACCAGGCGCCGCGTAAAAGTTCCAGAGAAACTCGGGGATCGTCGTCAAAGTGGCTGGATCCGCCTACTCGAGAGACTCCGGCGTCGAATGTAAGTCCGAAGGTGTGCAGATTTGTGATGAGAGCATTCGAGAATCAAATCTGGAAAAAATAACTCCATCACCAACTTCAAATTCATGACGCGCAATCACCAAAAAGTGCCGTGACGCGCGTGAGGCGTGGTTGAAGACGCGAGGACTGTCAAACGTTCTTTCTGGATTTGGGTAAGACGCCGATCTTATCTGGTGCAAATGGATTTGTGAGGGCATATCAAGACGGGTTGTCTCACCAACAGTCGGACGGGTGCGAGAACAGGTGCGAGTTTGTTCTACTAAGCACGCAATGGAACTAGGAGCGAATGCGATGATGAGGTAAGAGCTAGACCCCGATCAGATTGAGGCGCTGGATTGGCCGATGAACGGAGCTGCGGTCCAGAGTGAGCCACTGCTACCCCCAGGGCCAAAGGTGCAATGTACCTGCCCTGGGTACCTGGTAGTGACGGGAGATGGTCCTGGATGGTAGCAATTAATTCGCTCCTGGCCTGGATGAGTGAGTCCCTGCTGCTGCTCCGCTTATTTTAGCTTTCTAGGTTGGCTTTAGGTACATGTAGTCGATCTCCTTGCATGCCTGCACCGTAACGTGTCCATTGCCAAACCTAAGGTACGCACTTATCAGGAATATCAGGTAGGGACGCACGGGGGCCGATCGGACGTGGGCAGGTTCGGCGATCAGTAATGTAAATAGTGCTAGAGAGCAAGAAATCGATCAAGGTGGAATTATCATTATACTCGTCGCGCTCGTCGCACTTTATGCCCGTTTTACCTAACAAGACAGCTTGTGATCTGCAATCTGCAGGCTGGAAGCGGGCAGGGCAGCGTTATGGATGTAGGCGGGATTTGCAGATCGTTAATGGCCAACGGCCTGTAATACCTACCTAATTTGCAGGCCGATTGCATGCTGCACGCAACACCCACCTTTTAGGTACCGACCTGGCTACCCTACCCTACCGTGTCCTGTCCCTCCCCCTCCCCTACCCTATCTTACCTGGAGATATATCGTACGTCTTGTCTATATTTCGGACTCGGCGGTTGACCGCATCAATGCATCCCGGTTGTTCTCTGGCCATCAACCTACCATTGTACCTGCAACGCAGGTCGCCACCTCACTCGCAGCTGCCACACTCACCGACATGACACGACAGATGCGCGGGGCTGGCCACTGAAAGGCCGCTGCACACGGCCTCTGCTTGCTTCCTGCTTCTTGTTGCTTGACTTCTTGCTGCGTGCGTTCTTCCTGCCTCCTGCTGCGTGCCTGTTTCGTGCCTGCTCGTTCCTTCCCCGGCTCTACGTGTACTGCGTCAGGTCAGGTAGCCATGCCATGTATGGTGCTTGTGCTTGCCCTCCAGTTGCTGTGCCTTATCAGGACCTCTCGGGCTTATCGGGCCCTGTCAGCGGCTAATCCCGCCACGCGTCCCACTTAATCACGTGGACCCTCAGTCCCCCACGCTGCTGTACTTAAGCCTCGAGCGGCGACCTTTGCCTCTACTGCACAACCTACATGGAATTGTGACGGCCCTGGAAGGAACATCGGACGTGGATACCGTACCTACCTGACCTTGCTACTACTGCAATCTACTGCAGTCAGCAAGCCAGCCAAGCCAGCACGCCAGCACGCCAACGTCCGCGAGCCAGCCGCCAAGGTTCCTTCCGGTTCCAGGTTGTGCTCTGTGCGGGCGTGGACCTCGAGCAGGGAGCTCGGTCTTATCTTATCGGTGCCTGCCTAGGCCAACAGCTGCGACCTGCCGACAGCGCCCAGGATACAAGCTGAACGGGAACTGAGCTGGTCCCCTTGAGTGTCGTCACTGCCGCTGTAATTTGCTGCGCTTCTGCGACAGCGGCATCGCGAGAAGGTGCAGCACTCGCCCGCCACCTCGCCACTAAACCTGGAAGCTGCACCCGGCAACCGGCAGCCTGCAACTGCATCTGCAACCGCAACGGGAAACCACCACCCTCCCTCACCACAATCAATGAACAACCCCTCATCTTCAACTCTGCCCCCGCCATCCTCCTCCTCCTCCTCCTCCTTCTCCACCTCCTCGCACTCACCTCTCTCACCTCTGTGACTGTCATACCTGTCCTGCAAAGGGAACAATGGCCAAATCACGGCGTGGACCCGTTTCGCCTTTTACCGCTGGCGGTGATCGTGACCGCGACGGCGACAACGACGGCGACCATGACGCTGGCGGCGACTCGTCCGACTCCAACAACAACCAGGACGACATTGCGCCACGGGCATCCTCAAACTCCCTCACCAACTCGCGTCAGAACTCGCGGCAAGGACGCGGCAAGGCCGGGTCCATCTCCGTTTCCTTGGCAGAAAGCGCGCCGACAAACGCCAACGGCACCACCAACGGCAACGCTAACGGTAACGGCAATGGCAATGGCGTCAGCAACGGCAACAGAGACGCAGATGGCAGAGAGTCGCGCAAACGCCCAAGACTCGGTCAGGAAGACGCGCAGCCAATGGGCAGCAATCCGATGTCGTCGTCCAACAACAGCAACCTCTCGTCGGCTGCGTGCGACCAGTGCCGGCTCCGTAAGATCCGCTGCGACCGCCAGCAGCCCGAGTGCTCCAACTGCAGCAAAGCTGGCATCGCCTGCAACCAGACGCGTAACTTCAAGCGCGTCAACCACACAAAACAGCTCCGAGACGACTTCTCCAACCTCTTGTACCGTCTGGACGACATCCACGACACGCTCGGGACCCTCACCAAGCTGACCAAGCAGTTCAGCGACCGTTCAAACCAAGCACCCTACCCACAACCGACACAGTCGCGCGCTGGTTCCGGCTCCCACTTCGGCTCTGGGTCACACTTGGGCTCACATTCGTCTCCCAAAGACAGCGGTGACCACCCCGATTCCTTCCCGACTCCCGTGTCCGACCAGCGCCCCGGCAGCCGGCCCAAAAGCCCAGCAGGCCTAAGCACGAGCGATGGCTGGCCGAGTCTGGTCCTGCCGAGCTCCATGTCTCAGCTTGAGCTGGAATCCCGGCTTGACGGGCCCGCTCAATCACCACAAGAGCACCTTGTCCCAGACAGAGTCGAGCTTGAGAATGGCGGGGAGCGTACCTACAAGTACCCAGCCGCCATGACATTGCTCAAGTCGCTATCCAAAAAGCTGGCCGGAAGCTATCTGATTTCGGACCTGGAAGTCAATGCAAACGAGGACAGGGCAGGCAGCGACCATGTAACTGCGACTACGCGCGCCATGATACTCGGCCAGCTCCAGACGTGCCCATTCCAGGGCAAGTGTCTTTCTCCCGACATTTCTAGCGACAATCGGCCCATTGTCGCGCCGCCGCAGATGATCGCGCGCCTTTTCGTCGACGGGTTCCTGCGCAACATCAATTCCCGGATCCCCATTTTTGAAGAGCAAGGCCTCCGAAACGCCCTCGACTTGTACTACTCGGGTGCATCGCACGCGCCATCATCGCTGGCTTCAACTCCGCCTTCGGCGCTCCCGGTCGGCGAACATGAGAGCGACAATCCCTGGGCCATCATCTTTAACAACATCGCTTTGCTCGAGCTGGGCCTGGAAACGCATGTCACGTCATGGCAGGGCAGCTTGGCGGGCTCCTCCTCCATGACCAGCCTGTTGACAGAGGACCTCACCTCCTCGTTCCTTCGCAACTGCGACCGCGCGCTCGCCGACCTGACCCCTTACTCGCGCCCATGCCTTCTCCATGTCCAGGCGCTCCTGACTCTGGTAAGTGATGCTTCCGTCGTTGGGTTTTCTCTCAACTGTCACAGATGTTATCCGCGCGATAGGATATTCGTTTCTAACCTCTGTGTTTTACGTCGAACAGGCCCTCGCAGCTCAGGAATTCTACGGCAACGTCTTGTTCGAAAAGGTTTTGCAGACAGCTTGCCGTGTAAGTCGCCTCCTCGGACTCCACATCTCCAAGGGGCACGAAGGGACATCGGGCGATACCAAAGAGCGAGAGCGCGTCTTTCGGGTTCTGTACGGTATGGACAAGCAGCGAGTATTTCTGACGGGTGACCCCTGCGACTTGTACCATTTCGACTCGGACCTTGAGCTGTGGAAGACCAGAACGGACGAGACCGAGTCCCCAAACAAGAGACTGATCTCGGCATTTGATGACATGATGGTGGTTTGGGAAGAGATCTACCTCAAGCTCTACTCGGTCCGGGCCATCGCTGCCGGGCCCGCATACTTGTCCAGCCAGGTGTCGAGCCTGATGCAACTCTTGACCAAATGGAACCAGCACCATCCGGGGGTCATGGATCCCAGTCTGGCTCACCCCTCCTTCATGGACAACATGGGCGGCCCCGGCACAAACCACAATCTGGGTGGCTATGATGCCGATGACGTTCTCACTGCCCAGTTTGAACTGAGGTACTGCTACCATGTCACGTACGTCCTGATCTTGCGATCGGACCAGAAGAAAGACGAGCGGGGCCAGATGCAGCTGCGCCGCCACGCGCGCACTTGTCTGCAACTGATCGTGGAGATGGGAAACATGCTCGGCGATGGCAACCTGCCGGTGCCGAGCCGTATCGCCAAGGCGCGGTTGGCTGCCCTGAGCCGGGTCTTGGGGACGTATCCGATGGTGGCTATCATGGAGCTGATCAGCTATCGGCTGGATGAATGCATCCCAAACCGGCCGGCGTCGCAGCACAGCAGCCAGTCGGTGCAGGGTGAGATGCAGGATATCGAGGCCGATATCGACCTTCTCCTCACCATTCCCCGTTTTTTGCAGGGCCTGCAACATGCCGATCGTCCCAACACATACATCAACCGACTACGGTTGGGACTCGGATGGGCTGTGCAGGTATTGGACGAGACAAGGAAATCCTGGCGCATGAGCCCGCGGACAAGAGATGGATCGGTCATGCTCTCAAGCGCCGGGTCAATGATAGATGGATCAACGGCAGTGTCTACTAATGGCAGCGCCAGCATCCCCCTGTTTGGCGGTGCCGTAGACTCGACTGGAGAGCACTCGCCTCTGATCCTGCGGCAACATCACCCATCACCACAACAGCAACCACAGCCACAGCACCAGATGAGGATGCATTCAACAGGCTCCATTGAGATGATGGATATGGACGGAGGCTTGCCTTCTTCAACACAACCCCACATGAGCGCCATCTCTGGATTCCCGATAGGATCGTCGGAGCTGGGCGGTGGCAACGCGGGCAGCGGCATTTACGACTACGGAAAGGGGTGGCCGGCCGTTCCGTTTCTCGACGACTTGGAGGGCGGGGGCCCGGCGGCGCGGGCAGCGACGGGACAGGGGGCGTGCGGATTTCATGGGCTCGGGTTTTGGCAGGATTTCTTCACACAGGACGAGGCTCTCAACTGAACTGATCTAGACACGGCAACGACGTAACGAGGGATTTTGTCATGGGCGTTTGTGTTTGTATCCTTGTTATGAACATCGTCATCATCATCATTATCCATGCCATCCAGTGGCTGCATTAAACATGGGGTCTACGCATGAGATGGGATGCGGGCGCGGCATGGTGGGAGGCAATCTGTTTACGGGTGTTGTTGGTCTGTGGGGGTGCTGTTCTTTGGTGTTGGTAGAATTTTGAGTCTATATGTTTTTGGATACTCAACCTCCAAAATACATACATTTACGCTCGGAGATGTATAGAGATAGAAAGAGAAAAAGACAAACAATGCAAAGTTACCTAGAGAAGAAGCTTATCTCTCATGCCTAGGGCGGAGTTATCCCTCTCGTGCCAGCTGTTGTGCGCACCGCACATGTCCGTCCGTGCACTATTACCTGAAAAAAAGTCTATCTATGGGGGACACCGACCACACTAATTACAACCTTCCCAACGCGCTTTCCCGAACTAAGTTTGAGATGCTGATGACTGAACTACCTGACCACATGCAATCTGTCCTTGCCTCAGCTAAATGGCTAAACTAAACCATGTCTTCCACTCTCACTCACTCTCACATGCACCCGGCGCGAAACGGCTTGGGATCCAAAAAGGCGCCGTGGTCCTCCCTGCCCTGCGCAACCCACGGCGACTGGTCCTTGGCCACAAAGACACGATTCTCCATCATGGCCAGCTGATACGCGCGATCGACCTTGCGCCGACGGGCAGCCACGCGCTCGATGTAACCGCTCCACTCAGCCGACGACAGCGCCGCCGCCAGCAACCTTGGGCTGACGGCCAGCACCACGCCGCCCTTTTGGCCGAAGCCGAACGAGGTCAGCATGCACGCCTTTATATCCACTCCCGCAATGGGTGCAGAAGGGTAGACCAGGTGCTCGAACTCGCGCAGGGCAGAGTCGACGTCGTCTGCGTTGCGGTTCCCGGGGACCAGCGAGGTGGCGAACATTTGCATGATGCCGTTTAGTTGCCACGCTGCTGCTGCGCCCTTTGGATGGCCCGTTAGGTGCTTTTGCGCGACCACGAGTAAAGGGTTTCCCGGTGTGCGGGACAGGTGGATCATTTGGTCGTTGATCAGGCGGGATTCGTTTATGTCGTTGGCTTTTGTCGAGGTCCCGTGGAAGGAGGCCACGGCCAGGTCGTCGGGGGTCAGACCCCATGCTGCTAGGGCTGCGCGGAGAGGGGAGATGGAGGGGAGGAGGGTGCGGAGGTTGGTGGAGAGGAGGTATTTCGCGTCGGCGGTTTGTTGGGCGGTTGTTGGGGAGGATGGAGGGAGGGAGGAGAGGGTTTGGGAGAGGAGGGTGCGGCGGTTGGAGAGGGAGAGGAGGTTTTGTTCAGGGGAGGAAGAGGGGGTGGGGAGTTCGCGGGCTGCGGTGAGGACGCCGTGGCCTGGCGCCGGGAGGGAGCGCGATATCCCGTCGGCGGACATTTGGGTGTAGGCTACGATGGCGCGGATGGGGAGACCCATTTCGAGAGCCAGGGCGGCCGTCATGACTAGCTGCACGCCGCAGCCTGCGGCTTCGACGAAGCCTGCGCGGGAGGAGGATGTTGGGCGAGAGGCTTCGCGGGGTAAGTAGCCCTTTGCGCGCTCGTCGGCGGCGTTGGCGGTGGCTTTCATGCTGTCGAACTCGAAGCTGGCTTCCTCGCCAAAGTCGTCGACGCCGCCGACAAACGCGGCTTTCACGCTGCCGGTGCGGATGGCTTCGCAGGCTGTGTCGAGGGACTCGACGGCCGTGGCGCAGGCGCCCACGGGGGTCTTGATGGGCCCCGCCGCGCCGAGGAGGAGCATGTTGGTCCAGGCCGCGATCGAGTTGAGGAAGGTTTCTTGCAGGATGTCGGACTGCACGGGCGGGCCTTCGACGTACCGGTTGCGGTACATGGATTGCAACGCTTGGAGACCGCCCGCGCCGGAGCCGATGTAGTTGCCCAGCTCGGCGACGTGGATGTGTGAGTAGAGTTCCGAGATGTCGGTGATGCCGGCGCTGAAGATGGCTTCGGATACGCAGCAGAGCGCGTAGAGAGTGATGGGGTCGACTTGGGCTACGACGTCGGGCGGGATGCCGTACGTGGCTGGGTCCCAGCCTGCGGGGAGCTGTGCCGCGACGGTTTGACGGAATGGGACGGTTTTGGGTATGTGGAAGGTTGCGCCCTTGGCGAGCGTGACGGTCCAGGGGGCGTCGGGGGAGGACGGGTCGGAGGGCCGGATGGTGCACTTTGCGCCGTGGCGGAGCTGGAAGGACTTTGCGACGGACTCGGGCGCGGAGAAGGGAGGGAGGTCGTCGTCGAGGACGACTTCCTGGAGGACTTCCTTGTTGGGCGCCGAGTAGTTGACCGTCGCGAGGCCGTCGGACGGTTGGATGGTGCGGATGCCCGTGTTGGAGAGGATGTGCTCGCCGTAGCGGGCGGCGATGTCGGCGTCGTGGATCGGCTTGTTGGTCTTGACGTCGACCCAGCCGAAATATGGCTTGTTGTTGGGGCCAAGCGCCGCGCCGTTGCCGTGCTTGATCAGTCCCATGATCCACGCCATCTCGGTGAAGCCGTCCTGCGTAAAGGTCGACTGGGACTCCATCTGCCAGCGCGTGCGGGACGAGCCCCATGGCCCCAGCTCGGAGAAGCCCACGACCACGACGGTGCGGTGCAGGTCGATCATGCCGCGGAGGTTGGGGAGGTTGCGGGTCATTTGGGGGTGTGGGAGGAGGGCGGGCATGTCTTGGCGGATGTTGGACCGGGGCTTAGGGGTGGAAGTTTCGGGCTGAAGGTTGGGAGAAGGGGCGGTGGATGGGAGGTGGCGGGCGCGCTCTTCAGCTACAGCTTTGTTGATGCTCCGCTGCGAGTTGATGGCGGTGCGGATGGCCGAGATGCGCTCCTTGAGGTTCTCGAAGCCCAGCAGGCCGCCGCTGATGTCGGCGTATAGCGGGGACTGGTTGGCGAGACGCAAGACCTTTGGGGCTAGCAGTGCGAGGATGTTGAGAGCCATCTCCTGCGCGGTAAAGGTCAACACGCCCAGGTCCTCGACGCCCTGCGCCACCACGTCGTTGCCGTTCATCAACCCGGTGCCGCGGGTCCAGCCGATGACGGCCCCGACGACAGAGAGGTAGCGCGACCAGCTCTCGGACTGGAACCGGTTGAACAAGGTTTCTAGACCAAGCTTGGACTCGGAGTAGAGCCCATCGCCGCCAAAGTCGCCGTGGTTGGGCGAGAGCGGGAGCACCACGGCTGCGGGCCGGCCGGGGACGCCCAGCTTCTCCTTGGCCTGCTTGATGCTGCCGAGCAGGCGGAGCAGGTTGACCAGCATGGCCCTGTGGGCGAGCTCAGACCGCGCGTCGATCTGGTCCAGCTCGCGGCCGTTCTCGGGCACCGCGGCAAAGGGGATCACCAGGTCGAGGTCCGCGCCGAGCCCCTTGCTCTTGTCGTAGATGTAGGTCACCAGGTCCTGGCAGTCCTGCAGGCTGGCCGCGTTGAACGGGAGCACGATGAGTTCCGAACCGGGCGCACCTGTCTCTTTGTACATCTGGGCAAAGAATGGGGCCGCGCTGGATGGGGTGCGGTTGGTGGTTACGATGACGCGTGCGCCGCCGGCCAGGAGGCCCTGCACGAGGTGCGAGCCAATGGAACCTGGCCCGGCGCCTGTCACGAGCGCGGTTTTACCTGCGAAGGTGAGACCTGTGCTGAGACCGGTTGACAGCGCGGTGAGGTAGACGGCCGATAGCTCAGCGTCAAACTCCCAGACCCCCTTGACGCGGCTGCGCAGGTGCACATGGGGCGGCTGGTGCGAGGCCACGACGCTGACATAGTCGGTCTGACTGCGTGGCTCTTGCACATAGTGCAGCGTGCCGGCGTCGTCGACGGATGAGCGAGGGCGCATGGCTGGTTGGGAGTAGCGATACACGGGCGAGGTAGGCCACGCCCCCTTTTCGACGAGATTCTCGCGGTGGGCGAGCAGGTCTGTGGCGATGCGCTTCGCCAGGCCGGTGCTGGTCGTGGCATAGCGCCGCAGGATCACTTCTATGGTTGAGTTCCACCGGTTGACCAGCGTGTTGAGGCGGTCAGGTGAGATGAGCGATGGGGAGAAGGTGGTCGGGGATCCGTCGTCGGGACGGTTCTCCGAGGCATGCAGGAGCCGCAGCAGGTCCTCGCGCGCCCAGTTCCACCACGACGCATAACGCCGCTGCTTCTTGCCGTCAAACACGCCGCGGATGCCCAGTAGGAACTCGTCGTCTAGCTCCGTCTGGAGACCAGCCAGCCGCTCACGCAGGTCGATGAGTTCTTGGTTGCTGAGGTGCGCAGCCGCCACCTCGGGCAGCTCGTCGATGTTGAGGTGCTTGGCCAGCACCTGGAACTGCTTGCGCAGGTAGGCTGCCTGGTCCTTCTTGAGAGCCTCGACTGCGGCCGCATCGACTTGCGGCGAGGAGGAAGATGCCCCCGAGGAACCACCGCCGCTGGCCGACGCGGACCGCTCCGGCAGAGGGATGCCGGCATGCGCGCTGTACTTGGCTACGGCGGCCGCGAGGAACTCGTGCACCTTGTCGGCACTCTCCAGACGCGTGGGCGGCTCCATGGTAATGGCAAGGCACAGCACCGTGGTCACGCGGTTGGGTCCCAGCCCCCAGCGGGCCTGCATGTGCGCCTCGGCCTCGGCGCGCCCGAAGCCCGCCGGCATCTTGAGGCTGAACATGCGCTCCAGAAGTTTCTTTGATGCCTTGCCGGGCTTACCCGAGAAGCCTGACGCAGCGAGGCGGCCACCCAAGTCGGCGATGGAGAGCTCCTCGCTGCCTGAGGGGAGCTCGCCAAACTCGGCTGCCAGGTCGCCGATGATCTCGTTCTGGAGCACAGACTGACCTGCCGACAGGGTGCGGATTGAGTCAGTTGCGGGGACTTTGTCGATGCTGCGGCGCAGCTTCTGGGCGACCAGGGCTAGGATGACGTCTGTTGGGTCGACGTCGACGTCCGCTACTGGTTCTTGGGATGCGACGGCGACGGGGACAGCTACCGGGACGGGAACAGGGGCAGCAGCAGGAGCAGCTGCTGTCACAGCAGGTGTGTCGCCGCCCGCGGTGCTCTCGGCTGGTGTTGGGGCGCCAGAGGAGGAGCTTGTGCTGCTGGTTGTGTCCCCCAGAGTACTTGTAATCTCGATGGGGGGTGGGATGCCGTCGTACTCAAAGTTGATGTTCCGCGCGTCGTCATTGTTGCCGATGAAGAGGAACTCGCGCACGTTGGCCTGGGCCTGGTCTGTTGCGCCGACTAGCTTGTCGGCTGTCTTCTTGGCCATCGAGGTGAGGACCTTGGCTGGGCCGATCTCGACGATGCGCTGGACTTTTTTGTCCACGCTGAGGAGTTGTTTTTGTGTGTCGATCCTGTTTGGGGAGTGGTGTTAGTGGTCATGGCTTCACGTGGAAAGATTGTTTGGTGTGGGAATGAATTTTGGAATTCAATCACTGAACTTGAACGTACCATTGTACTGGGAAGGCAAACTGATGCCTAAACGGGGTTAGGATTGAGTGTTAGTTTGCGAGACTTCAATAGGTCGTTAAAGACGAGAGTTTGCGTACGCCATGAGCTCAATGAGCAGCTTGTATCCTAGGTACTGGTCTGATGGGGCCTGGAGGCCATCCCGGCCCGCCGGAGAGGTCTTGGTGACCATTGTGGAGGAGGTTGATGGTGCAGACACCGCCTGGTGCTGACGACGGCACGAAGCTGGTCAGGGTGAACACACTTGAATGCAGGTGAAGGGAGATGGATAGCTGTATGTGTTTTGTGGATGCCAAGAGGGGGGATGGTAGTGGCACTGATGCTTGTGCGTTCAGGGGCTGTGATGAGGAGGCTACATTACTCCATCTGTCGGATAATGAGGTTGAGGAGCTGGCTCGTTCAAGAACTAAGTAAGGATGGGCTTGCAGTCTCCGTCTCAGCGTGAACAATAATCAAACATATGATAATGTGGGGCCCGAAGTCAACACCATCGGAAATATACACGCACGTTATCTGATATCAGCTCGGGCCTTATCTTGCACATGCCTGCATCACTGTCAAGCTGGACAATTAGGAAGGTCGGTTTGGGCATGCCGAGCATTCATTGCACTGGCACGGATCATGAAGCTGCGCCGAGCGCGTCGCGGAAACATGGAAGCTGGAGAGAGTCAAACGAGGGACCACTCGGCAGGGCTCTGGCCGGGACCGTCGTCGCGTGTCCGCCGAGGCCACAGAAGCTGAACCGCGTCCGGGGAAATATGGATAATGCGCGGGGAGCATGATGCGATTCTCGAGCTGGGTGAGGAAGAAGGGGCCGAGGAAACTCTGGCTGCGAGATGCGCAATGCAACTGTGCTTGAAGCGCGAGAAACAGTGGGGGGGCTGCAGTGGGCTGCAATCGCCGTGCATCTCGGTCTCGGCCGCCGCGGCCGAATCATGTGCCGCTGTTGGTCGCGACATGGACGCCACGCCACGCAACCCACTCCCGTACCCGGCATAGCAGCACGCGAGCTGACGGCTGGGCTTACTCTGGCAGGTTCACATCAGGGAAAGCCGAGGAACAACGGCGATGGTTTGAAGCTGGCTCGCTCGGATTGCAAACAAAGACGCGATGGGACGGGGATAATTGACATGAGTGCATGGATTCGTGGTGCAGTGCAGCCAGCAAGGCCGGAACATGACATGCACGTAAAAGGAGGCCTTTGTTTCCACGCAATCTTCCTAATCGTGCCAAGCACAAGGTATGAATTAAGTTGGCGTTCAGTCGAGTTGCGCTGACTTGCTTCACATCCATATCATCGAGACATATCCCAGTCCCCGCGTGATTGATAATAAGAGGTATTCTTTCCCTTTCACCCATCCTACACGCAAGGCGCATTCTCCAGGTTCACCACTGCAAGATGGCGGCGGTATCCACGGCGACTCGGCCCCAGGCGGCGGCGGCGGCGAGCTCAGCGGACCAGGTCAACGTCACCGTCGACAAGCAAGACGTGTTGCACGCCGTCGATGGCAGGACGGGGCTGTACTATGCCATCCCCATTAGCAAGAACTCGATCCGCGCCCTCGACTTGCGCAAGATCAAGTCGCCCAACGACCCCAAGCACCCTGCCTACCAGAACGAGCAGGGTCTGCGCGTCTACGACCCGGGCTTCTCCAACACCTGCGTCAGCGAGAGCAAGATCACCTACATGTGCGTTAGAGACCAGCGATAAACCAGGTGTATTAGTTTACTGACGATTGCCACAGCGACGGTCTCGAGGGCACCATCCAGTACCGGGGCTACTCGATCCACGACATCTACGGCAAGAAGAAGTGGATCGACATCTCCCACCTTCTGATCTGGGGGACCCTGCCGTCCCCCGAGGAAGCCAAGGCGTACCAAGACCGCCTCAACGCCGTGCCACTGCTGGATGACCATGTTCTCAACGTCATCCGTGCCTTTCCGTATGTGCCTGGATTGTTACCCACCCCTGAATTATTTCCCCAGCAACACTAACAGCCGCGACACAGCACAAACGGCTCCATCACAGGCATGATGATCGCCGGTCTGTCGGCGCTGCAGTCAGTCAACCTGGAGACGGTCCCGGCTCACGTAGGCGAGAACCTGTACGTGGGCCACCCAGACCGGGTCGACAAGCAGATCATCCACCTACTACAAAGCTTCGCCATGATCGCCGGTGCATGCTACTGCCACTACACCTCCCGCGAGTTCACGCAGCCGCGGCCAGAGCTATCCTACATTGAGAACTTTCTGCTCATGACGGGCCACGTCGACCCGGCCACTGGCCTGCCGAACCCGCGACACGTCGAGGCGCTGGAGCGGCTATGGGTCGTGGTAGCGGACCACGAGATGACTTGCTCGACCGCCGCGTTCCTGCACACGGCCTCGTCGCTGCCCGACGTCATCTCGTGCTTCATCAGCGCCATCAGCGCCGCCACGGGCCCGCTGCACGGCGGCGCCATCGCTGTCGCCTACAAGCACATCAAGGCCATCGGCACCGTCGAGGACGTGCCTGCCAAGATTGCTCGCGTCAAGGCTGGCAAGGAGCTGCTGTACGGTTATGGTCACCGTGTGTACCGTACTACTGATCCGCGGTTTACCTACATCAGCCAGGTGCTGGATGGGCTCTCCGAGGAGGTTGGTAGGGATCCGCTGCTGCGTGTCGCGCTGGCGCTGGACAAGGCGGCGAGTGAGGACGAGTACTTTACCTCCCGCAAGCTGTTCCCTAACGCCGATCTGTTTGCCGCGTTTGCCTATCAGGCGCTGTGAGTTTCCCCTGTTGTTACTCTGTCCCTTCTTTGCTTTGCGTCCAGGATGTACTGACAGAATACAACAACAGTGGATTCCCACCCGAGTTCGTGCTCCCCATTTCGTGTTTGTCACGGCTGCAGGGTCTGACTGCTCACTGGAAGGAGGGTCTGCGTAAGTCTAACCACTGACTCCCAATATTGTGGGCGTAACAATGTTATTGATACTAATGTGCACCACCGCTATAGAGGACAAGCCCAAGATCTGGCGCCCCGGTCAGATTTACACGGGCGAGCTGGAGAAGCCGTGGACTGGTTGATAGTAGGACTTGTCAGGGGAAGAGTTGACTTGCATGGCTGCGTCAAGTTTAATCGATTGCATATGTTGTGTCATGTCGTTATATAGTAGACAGCCAGAAAATACATTTCGATTACAGTACCTATCTCACTAGACACCTACTTCCTTCGTTCGCACTTACACATTGACGCTTTCACGTGCCAACGTTAGCCGGGAAGCTTTTTGCTATTCACTGTCTCCTTTTAAGCTTGAATGTCTTATGGAATCAACTTTATACAATCACCAGACACCAGTGAAGGTTTGTTTATGTCTTTTAAGCTCGCATGTTTTGTGATTACCAGGTAGCTTTGCAGTATTACTAAACACGAATGAAGGTTTGTCTGGCTCCTTTAAGCTTTTATGTTTTCAGTGATGAACTTTGTACTCTTACCAAACTTCAATGAAGCTTTGTCTCCTTTAAGCTTTCTTGTTTTGGGTGATTAAGTTTGAGCTATTACCTAATACCAATGAAGGTTATTGTTAAAGTTTGAGGTTGAGATTAGAAAACTCAGGATCTCTAACAAACTTTCTGGTATATCGTCTCAGGTAGCGATAAACCTTGAGGTGGGGCGAAGATAGGACGTCGAAATAGGATCGCTATTCGACGTTTATCCCAGCCAAGCAACGCTAGACAGGTGTCAACGACCTAGACATTTCGATTTACATACCGCAGCAAGTCTTGACCTTCATCTTTTGAGGAGTCTGCTCGATGCTTCATTTTTTCAATGCGATCTTCCCAATCGGCGGCTTTTGATTGACACTGTATCCACCGGCACGAAGACCCAAACCCTCTCGTCCGTGTCAACTAATTACCAGGTAATAATTTCTAACGCAGACCTATCCTGGTGTGACTCATTCACTTGTCCTTCAATAAAAGCTGCAGTCCATTCACGTTCACTAGGTCATTGATCTTCATGTAATGATCAAACAAGTACATGAAAGTTCTGATTTTTAGCTAATCCTTGCATGTGCGTGACAATCTACCCTAAATGTATGGTCCCCAAAGTCTATGTGTTTCTTGATAAGCACCAATAAGTGTGCCACCCTGTTGAACCAAGCAAACCTAAGCCTACATCTCTCCCTATACCCGCCAGCTGCGTGTACATATGAACTTGCAAAACCACCACATCTGCCAACATGTAGCTACCAGGTAAACAAGCCCCCGTTTCCACCCCCTCATCTACCTAACCAGATGATTCCCCTCCAGCGCCCACTTAACCCTCCCAACCTTCCCCCACCCGACCATCCACAGATCCGTATTCTCCTTCCCCGCCCACACAACATTCAACACCGTAAAATCCGTCTGCACCCTAAGCACATGCACGCCATCCCGATCCAACACATCGACCCCCGACCCCGTAGCAACAACCACATACCCAGCCCTAGACACCTTGAGCCCATCAGGGACACGGTCCTGCGACAGGAAGATAGCGCGCTTGTTCACGAACCCCGTGCCGGAGGGAAGCACGTCAGCCGCGTAGACTGTTCGCCTGCGGTGTGCTATGTAGCGCAGGGAATGGTTGTCTGGCGTGATCCGGTCGGCTCCGCTGTCTGTCATGTAGACTGTCCTGCCGTCGGGCGAGAAGGCGATTCCGTTGGGCGCGTCGAGGGCGTCGGAGATGAGTTGCACTAGGCCTGTTGAGGGCACGTACCGGTAGATGGCGGGCTCGAGCTGGATTGTGTTGTTCTGGTGCAGCTCGGGGAGGGCGTAGCTGTACCCTGTTTTTGTCTCGCATTAGATTTTTCTCTCTTTTTGACTAGAACAGAACTGGGGGAACTTACAGTTGTCGGTGAACCAAATATCGCCATTGGGGGCCACGGCCAAGTCATCGCACGTGCCAAAGTTGTAGCCAAAGTAGTTGTTGGCAACAGGCCAGGCCTTGCCGCTGGTGGCGTTGTACGCGTACAGCCCGCCGACGTAGTTGCCGCTGTGGGTGCCGCTGCCGCAGTAGTAGAGCAAGCCCTTGTGGTAGAGCGCGCCGGGGCCAAACAGCGGCGGGTCTGACGTCCGGGTTTTCAGCGTCGGCTTCTCGTCGTTCAGGTCGACGACGTAGAAGGACGGCGGCGGGCGCAGCGGGCAGAAGAGGACCATGTTCAGCTCCGGGTGGTACACGGGCGCCTCGTGCGGGAGGTTCTCGACCTCGAACATGACCTCGACCGACGGCTTGGGGCCCAGGATCTTGGCCGCCCGCTCGAGGTCCCAGATGAGGAAGTCGGCCTTGGAGACATACTGGAAGGACTCGTCGTCGGCGACGGTGGTCGAGCCGTATGTGTCCGCGTGGCCGGGTATGCTCGAGATGGTGCGCTCAAACGTCTCTGGTAGGACGGCGCCGTAGTTGGGGATGCACAGGATGGATGGGAACCGCGCTTCGTAGTGCGCCGGGCAGGGCTGCGCGATGGGGGTGTAGGCTGAGGTCCCGATCAGGGACGCCGCCATCGAGCTGGCGAGGACGGATTGCATCATGGTTGATGGCGCAGCACTCAGCTGGCACAGAAAGTATGTTGTGTGATGATGGTGCAGTCAATGGTACCTGGGTACTTGCTTGTTTCCCTACCTACCCGCAGTAAGGTGTCTTGGTAAGGGAGGTATATTAATCGAGTCTGACACGTGCCAGGGCGTAGTGCAGGTAACTTGGCAACCGACTGTGTTTCCAAAACAGTCTCGTGAGGGGAGCCGGAGACTGAACACTGGCAGCACGGGAGACTGAACTAGAAACAGAAAACAGAAAAAGGCGGCATGCAATGGTGCGGTAAGGCAGTCCGGACGACCCACTTAAGTGTGTGCGGTTGTTGGGAGACCCAAAGACTTTGTTGTCTGTCTGCATATTTGCGCGAGGGGGGCAGGGAGGGCCTGGCTGCAACAAAGATGGGCGGGACTGGATTGGAGCGTCGTCGACTTTCACTCGCAAATTAACCCCTGGTCGGTCGCGGGTTATGTCCAGTCGGATTGCAGTGATCTCTGTTGCGTCATCGGTCGAACAACAACAGCAATAAATCAGCTCTTGTGGGGCTGATGCGACAGGGGACGAGCAGATATCCCCCTCTCCGTCTAAGGGCGGGTTCAATTGCAGCAGCGGTTGGATGCGGGCGGCCCGGGGTTGCTTGTCAGGGGGACTCGCTCTTCGGCGCGCGATTGCCGAACGGCCGGATCTGCAACTCTTGCAACCTCGCGTCTCAACCGCGTCCGCTCCATCAACTCTTGACTCACGATTTCGGCAAAGAGATGATTGCCGCCCAAACTAGCTGCCAGCCCGTCCGGACAGTTGATGTTTACCGGAACGCTAGGAGGGAGCCTGAGCGCGCAAAGGATGGATGGAAGGAAGGATGGATGCACCGCTGGCCTGATTGTCATACCATGACGGAGAGAAAGAGCCATGCGGTGCTACCGTGGGAGAGAGCTGGCTTGCGGGGAGCCGGAAGCACGTATACGTATATCTAGGTGCCAAATGTGGCACGGAGTCTAGATGCCAGTTGCCATGAGACTGTGAGCTTCGTTTTATTTTCTGGCCATCTGCAATCAGCCAACAGCCCGAGTCTTGCGGTCTTTAGCTGCACTTGCACCGAGAAAAAGAGTACTTACTAAGACTTCACAACCGCACTTCATCTCACAGCGCCTCTAGCCCCTAGCCATCAGCCACCATGGGTTCCGTTGAGCCTCCCACCCAGCAGTCGTACCCTCCCTTCCCGGATTCGGGCTCGCTCAAGGGGTTCAAGTCCATCCCCCTGACGCCCATCATCGGCACAGAGTTCAAGGATGTTGACATCACCGAGTGGCTGCGTGCCCCCAACTCGGAAGACATCCTGCGGGACCTGTCTCTAGTTAGTGCGTCAACCCCTAGCTCCGAGTCTCTCAGCACTGGTATCTAACACGGTGGCTGCAGTCGCCCAGCGCGGCGTCGTCTTCTTCCGCAACCAGCACAAGGTGGACGACGTGTCGCAGAAGGAGTTCTGCCGGCGCATCAACGAGCTGTCGGGAGCGCCCAAGGAGAACGGCTTCTACAAGCACTCGCTGCTGGCCATGCACGGGGCGGACCCCGAGATGGGCAAGGTGGACCCGGACCGGCTCAAGGCCATGTACCTCAAGCCCGACAACGGGATGCCGCGGCAGACGCACCTGAAGGAGTGGCACACGGACTCGAGCTTCGAGCCGTCGCCGCCCACCTTCACAGTCCTGCGCATGGCGGTGCTGCCCGAGACGGGCGGCGACACGCTGTGGGCGTCGGGCTACGAGCTGTACGACCGCCTGTCCCCGCCCTACAAGGCCTTCTACGAGTCCCTGACAGCGACGCACTACTCCGAGGGCCTGCACAGCTACGCCAAGGCCAACCCGGAGAAGATGTTCTCGGGCCCGCGCGGCGCCGCCAGCAACGTCGGGCTCGAGTACAAGAGCCACCACCCGGCGGTGCGCACGCATCCCTTGACGGGCTGGAAGAGCCTGTTCGCCTGGGGCGCCAACTGCCTGTCGTACGACAACGTGACGGACGAGGAGTCGGCCCAGCTCATGGACAAGATCTCGCGCCTCGTGCTCGACAACCAGGACCTGCAGGTGCGCTTCCACTGGGAGAACACGGGCGACCTCGCCATCTGGGACAACCGCTGCACCTTCCACTCGGCCACCAGCGACCACTTTGTCGTCGGCCCCCGCATGGGCTGGCGCTGCATGACCATGGGCGAGAAGCCCTTCCTGGACCCCAAGAGCAAGAGCCGCAACGAGGCCACCGGCGGCTGGCCCTACAAGCTGGAGAACCCCTCAAAGTACTAATGAGTAGGTAGTAGACCTTGGGGGTGGTGGTAGTCGCTGTCGTGCGCGGGGATATTTTATGTATGCATGACGATGGAGTGAAAGAGAGCACATGACGCTGGCTGGAGAGTCTCCGCGAGGGTGTAGGTAGCAGAGAAATGTTGTACATTCATTCAGCTCGAGTAGGAGTAGTAACACAAGATGACCCTAGTCCACCAGCTCCCGGCCTCTCCTCCTCTTTTCTGCCCTAGTGAACGAGGTGTCTGGAGTGACCGCTTGCCGCCGAGCCTCGGCCTCGGCCTCGGCCGCGGCCGCGGCCGCATTCACGCTCGACTCAGGCTGGCTGCTGCCCCGCTCCTCAGGTCTAGAAACCGCCTCAGAAAGCTGCGGGACGTCAAAGTCCAGCTCGGTGGGCAACTGATCGATGGCAGAACAGATCTCCTTGAAATGCTCGGGCATCCACATGTCATAGACGTTCCGGGTGAACCGGTACGCCGCCCACTTATCTCTGCCCTCTAGATCAGTGAAGCTAAAGCACCGGATCGGGTGTCAGTAATACTTGGTGTCTTTTCCGGCTATTACCGGGTAGTGCCCGTAGATCTGCACTGATCGGTCGTCGTGCGAGACGGAGAATGCGAGTATCTTGCGGTTGAGTTCATCCTCGCGCTTGCATGTACGGAACAGTTCGACGATGCCCCGCACCGCGAGGGTCATACTATGGGCGTTTTTCCGGTCCGCGATGTTGAGACAGGAGCCACATTCCACCTCGCAGGTTAGGAATGGGAAGTCCATATAGTATGTAGCCATAAAGAAGGACTAGTCCCCGCCGGTAAAGTCGCCAATGAAAGGTGCCAGCTTGTCGAGCTGGTCCTTGGTGAATGCGTCCCGCGTGAACCCGACGGAGTAGTCGGGCTGCGGCTGCGGGCAGTTGCTGGTGAAAGGGATCGAGTTGTCCCACAGCTCGTCGACGCTCTCTATCAAGATGTCTAGATGTGCTGCGCCGAATGTGGCAAGACTTTCAGCCGAGGGCACAATCAGCCGGCCGATGTCTTGAATAATCCGCGCTTCATTTTTGCTTTGTATCCTCTGGCACGTTGTTTCAAAGACATCATCCCGGAATAGCGTATCGCTAGGAACCGGTGGTGTCTTCTTGAGCAGAGACCGTAACAGAGTCTGGCTCGCAACGGCTGGGCCTGACGGCGCTCCGCCCACGAAGCTGCCTTTGATCGCGAGCAGTGTCTCATAACGCTGGTCTCGGTACGGCGCTCTCTTCTCTTCCCTCGGCTCCGGGTCGCTGGGCGTCATCGATGACAGGGTTGATGGTGGTTTCTTTCGTGCAAGTGGTAATCGATCCAGGGAAGAATCCGACCTCGAAGCCTCTTCCGGCCAGTCCTCCTCCTTTGGCCAGCGCCCTTCCCCTGCCCAGAAAGCAACGGGGTCGATGTTTGTTTTGATGGTGCTGCCAATCGCCGGCTCGATGGATGCGTCCTAGGCGGGGCGCAGGGGTGATGCTCGTCGGCGTCGCTTCGGGGGCGGATCTGGGTTTGGGTCTGGGCAGGGATCGAGTGCCTGTTCCATGTCTGTCTTGCGCCAGCGCAGGCGATTTCTCGGGGGGGAGGTTACTCGAACAATTGAACTCCGGCGATGGGATCGCAAATTTGGTTGCCGGCTAGGCTCGATCGTTGGCAATGGCTATGGCCAAGGTGATGTGAATGGAGCTGAGAGCCATCTCGAGATCGATTGACGTCTGGGGAACTGACAGGGCAGGCGCAGCCACCGCTCACTGGCACTGGGCAGGTGGTGGAATATGTGGGTCTTCAGCCCTCTTTTCAGGCAGCCTTCATTCGTGATCCTCCAAGCACGGCCTGTTCGTGGACCACAACCTAGCCGCCGGCCAGGGCCACAAAGGAAGCGGACTAAATTTAGATTCGTACCCCCTTAAAAGATGTTACCTACCCGTTCTAATTGCTTGTTATATCATTGCATACGGACTTGAGGCCAACGGCTTTTGCCCATTCCGCAAACGAGGGTGCAGGTTCACAGGTGCAAATTCATTTCGAGATCCTAACAGTGCGCATTCCCCTTGTTACCAGTGGCTTGGTGGCCTGCCGACTGCTTTGGCCAGAGAACGACACTAACAGTGCACAGACAAGGCCTTGTAGAACTACCTGACACAGGTTGTGAACCAGGACTCTACTCAGCAGAGATGGGGAATTATTTGTTGGCCTCGAAGTCGAGACCCGTACAGCGAACGCCTGACTGTTTAACAATGTGACAGGGAAAGGTTGGGCGATGGTATACGATTACACAGTAGATGTGGAGCATTGCAAGAGCGCCCACAGTACTACGGGTTATGGCTAACCTGTTTGGTCGTAAATGCCTGGTAGGCACCAGGAAACTATTGTACATTAACTGGTCTGGTCTAATATGGGAGACAAAAGTATAAGAGATAATATACATGCAGTAATTCCCTGTTAATTAAAGTTTTGCAACTGGCTGGATTTACGGTCTAATTAACTTGGATTTGTCTGGCAAACGAGTACCACTGTTTACGAAGGTACCTAGTGATTCTTTCGATTGCCCGAAGACGTCATCCGACATTCCAGGCCATGTCATAATTATTAGGTACCTGTAGCAGGCAGTGACGGCGGCGCGGGCCAAACTTTTCGTCGTCGGTCCTATGTAGTTCAATCAGCTGCACCCACTTTATCGTGACAGAGCTCAAAATATGATTGCACAAAACAAAAATGACCATCTGGGCAGTAGCATTGATTCCCAGGTCGCAAGTGTATCTCATTCCGAACGAACAAACCTCGAAAACTTATCGCAGATCTACATCCCACGCCCGGTGTCAAAAGAAAGCAATGATTGTCAAACGCGCATCTTAAAACAGCGGAATTGCATTGTCGATCCTTTTATAGTTCTCCGTCTGTCCGGCGATGCGAACAAGGTTCATTTCGGGTTACAACTGTCGAATGCAGGGGCCGCTGCGGCGCTCGGGTTTCGGGTGCGAGCGCCGACGGCCACTCAGCAAAATCGCGAGCCCAAGGAGACGGACCCGTACCCGGCAATGTGGCTCCCTCCGTGCTCGGTTTTTTCCGTTCCACGCAGACTATAGTAGGAAAAGACTGCATCAACGTTGCCAAGTTTGGATGCATCCACGCCGATCAGTACGCAGACTTGTTTTGGTGTGTTTTAAGTTGCCATTGCAGACCAAGAATATATTCAAGGCCGTGTAACTTGGACTGAGATTAAGAGTCTTGAGCCGACTCCATCAATTCCTCACACTCGCTCGAGCAAGTTGGCTTGATTTTGCATTCGCCATGTTGAACAGGCCCGACGAGACGACCAGGCTTTTAGGTGCAGACGTAGAGACGGCACCTGCTCCTGCAGCTGATCCGGTATGAGACTCTAGCCTATTCCAGTCCCAGCCATGAAGATGAAATGAAAAGCTGACAGACATTAAACCCCACCCAGCTAACATGGACGTCACCGACGGACCATGGCAACCCCAAGAACTGGACGGCGTCGCGGAAATGGACGTGTGCAATGCTCGTCTCCATCCTGACCCTCATCGCGCCTACGGCGGCGTCGATGGTGGTCCCCGCCATGCCGGCGCTGGCGCGAGACCTGGGCATCGAGTCGAAATCGTTCCTGCAACTGACCATGTCGGCATTTGTGCTGGGTTGGACGGCAGGGCCGTTGATTCTGGGGCCGGTATGTTCCGAACTCTTCGTTTTTGAAATTCGTCTATGATCACTAACCGCTGCACAGCTGTCTGAAGTGTTTGGCCGGGCAACCATCCTGCACGTGGGCAACGCGGGCTTCATCGTCTTCAACATCATGTGCGGGCTTGTGCGGAACCAGTACGCGTTCCTGTTTCTGCGCTTCATCAGCGGCTTCTGCGGGAGCGGGCCAACGTCTGTAAGTGTGCCGTCCTGCATTATTACTTGGCAAGAAAAGAAAAGTCAAAGTTCACTTCGCTGACAAAATCACCGACAACCAGCTGGGAACAGGCGTCCTCAGCGACCTCTGGACAAGCGAGGAGCGCGGCATCTCCCTCGCCATCTACACCGTCCTGCCGCTGATAGGCCCCGCCGCGGGACCAATGGTGGCCGGGTACATCGTGCAGTACTACGAGTGGCCGTACATCTTCTACCTGTGCTCGCTCGTATCATTTGTCGTGCTGGTGCCAGGGTTGATCTTCATGCCCGAGACGTTTGGCCCCGTGATCCTGCGCCGGCGACAGGCCGAGAAGCTGCGGCATGCGGGAGCGTCAGCGTCGTCCATCCACGCGGCTCAAGATGCGCAGCTTAACACAACCAAACAGCGGATCCGGAAGGGGCTGGCCCGCCCGTTTATTCTGCTCGGCACCCAGCCAATTATTCAGGTCCTTGCGGTGTATTTTGGGTTCTACTTTGGGCTGTATCAGTTGTCCATTGCGTCGTACCGTGAGTGCTTCTCCCCTTTTTATTTTTCTTAATCGTTGGTACTATCTGGCTTGGAAGACATGAGTACAACTGCTAATGCAACAAACTGGGTTTATAGAGGCCATGTGGAGAGACCAGTACGGCATGACACCCGTCCAGGCCAGCGCCAACTACGTCTCCATCTCGCTCGGGCTACTAGTAGGATGCCAGATCGCCGGCACGCTCAATGACAAGATCTACCGCACGCTCAAGCGGCGCAACGGCGACACCGACCTGCCCGAGTACCGAGTCTGGCTAATGATCCCGGCCGCAATCCTCGTGCCCGCGGGCTTGCTGGTCTTTGGATGGTCGGCGGTGGCCAAGGCGCACTGGCTGCTGCCCAACGCCGGCATGGCCGTGGCCTGTGTGGGTCTCGTCATGGCTTTTCTATGCATGCAAGCTTATGTGATGGACTCCTACCCTGTCTACGCTGCGTCCGCCCAGGGCGCCCTGACTGTCCTGCGCGCGCTGGCCGCCTTTTCCATGCCCATCATGGGCCCATCTGTCATCAAGGCGTTGGGATACGGCTGGTTCACTACTCTGCTTGCGGCGGTCGCTCTTACGTTGGGTATTGGCGCGCCGACGGTCCTGTATTGGAAGGGCGCGCACTTGCGGGCTATGAGTCCGTATGCGGCCGGTCACGTTAACCTCGAGCGGTAGAGGGGTTGCGTGTTGGTGATTTGGCATGACACATGCAACTTGTGTGTTTTGTGGCATGGCTTGGTGAGTTTGGTGTAGACTTTCTTTTGTTGCGGGGTGCCGGAGAGTTGACAGGAGGAGATATAGGTTGGCCTTTTGAGTGCGAGGTTCCTGGGAAGTGTCGGTGAGATATCCGGGTAAGATCGGGAATCTATGTACTATATTATTAGACTGGAAGTAGTTGCCAGGGTTCGTTGTGAGTTGGACACACACGTGGGATTGGGCTCAACAACATACTAGACTCTCGAGATATTAACTCGAGGGATAGTTTTAGTTAGAATGGCAGGTAGTATTTGAAATGGGGTCGTGAATTGGGTACCGCCAACTAAATCTGGAAACAAGGCGGGGTATGAATTTCCAACGCAGTTCACTGGGCCCATTTCGTCGTCTTCCCTTCTCCCTGGAAATGCCGAACAAGGCCTGGATTCGTTGATACACCACTATCCAATATTTGGACATTAGACTGTTACTTACCAATGACAATAGACAGTACTGGATATGGGCAGGAACCTAGGTACTCAAAAACCCGAACTTGATTATTATGATACCCCTGAACCCCTTTTCGCTCCAAGGGAAACTCATAGCGCCTCATTGCTAGGAACTCGCACGTTAGCACAGCTTGAATCACCCGCAACCACGGCAAGACAAGACAGGTTACATCCCCATTTAACAGTGGGCTATCAAACTATAGTTTTACTCTTGCCACTAGAGAACATTGCAACCCTAGCGGCGGCAGTTTTCAAACCCCCACACCCACTCGCCCCCACACCTAATTCAAGGACAACAAACTCGCCTAATAGTGTATCCCTCTAAGCTTGAGTAGCCTCAGCATACAATCCCTGGCGACGCGAGATGCTCTCAGGGTCAAAGTAAGGCGGCTCCCCAATGCTACGAGCCCCATACCCCCGACGAGCACCAGAGTAATCGACAGTAGCAGCATGGAAAACGCTACGATTATCCCAGATGGCAACATCATTCGGGTTCTGCCACTTGCACCGGGCCTGCAGGTCGTGGTTCTCGACAATCAGGCGCAGGAAGACGTCCTTGAGGTGGTCGCTCTCGGCCGGGGACAGCCCGTTGATCTTCTCGATGTGGATGCCCGCGCCAAAGATGCTCTTCCAGCCCGTCACCGGGTTGGTTCGCACCAGCGGGTGCACGGCGGCCAGGTCGATGCCTGTGTTCTCCGGTGCGCCGCGGGGACCCTCGAAGAGCTCGATGCCGAGCTTCTTGGCTGCTTCGACGTACTTGACTTGGCTGCAGGTCACGGAGAGGGATTCGAGGAATTTCTGGTAGGGGGCGGAGATGCGGTCGTAGATCTCGTAGCCGGAGGCGTACATTGTGTCTGTTCCACGGTCAGTCTGTGCTGGTATTACCATGGGAAGATCAGGGAACTTACCACCGCCGGTAGGAGGAATCACCTCCATGCGCAGGACCGAGTAGTCGCAGGGGACGCGCTCCCACTGGATATCAGTGTGCCACTCCTGGCGCGACGACTGGCGCTTGCCGTCGGCGTTGTTGGACAGGGCGCCGCCAATGCCGCCATAGTTCTTGACCTGCTTGTCGCCCACCATGGAGATGTAGTCATCCACGCCCGGGTTCTGGCGCGAGTTGTTGACGGGGTGGATGTGCAGGTCCGACGTCGCCGGCCCGCCAGACAGCTTGCCCAGCCGCCGCGCCAGCTCCTTCTGGTGCTCCGTGGTGATGCCGTCCTGGGCCCGGAAGATCACCACTCCGCGACGGGACACTGGCGTTTTTCAATGGTTAGCATTGGCCGAGCGCGTGTGGGGCACACTCATTTTCAGGGGCATTGTTTGTTTATGTGGCACGGCTTGGGGCACTACACACCTGTGATGGCCAGCTCCCGGAGCAGCTCATCTGAGTTGGGGGCCTCCAGCCAGTCAAGCAGCTTGACCTCTGGAAACTCCGTGCCAATGACGGGCGTCACGTCAAAGCTCTTGAACTCCGCCAGCTTGCCCGTGGGCTTGAGAGGCTCACGGTGAGCGGTGCGAACAGCCTCGGGGTCAGCCACAGGGGTAGCTCCGTTGCCGTTGGTCCCGTTGCTGTCGACTGCCATGTTGGGTGGTTGGTAGCGGGTTTAATTACAAGGAATAATCGATCTTGGAGATAACACTGTTTACTGATGGCGGGACAAGAGCAGTTGGTGTGTTGAAGCTGACCTGGAGTAATCCTGCGCCAGCAACCTACGCAAGTGGCGCCCTGTAGCTTATCCAGCCTTTATACCACTATCTGCCTGCAAATATCACACAACTAGTAACACACGCCTGAAGCAATATCCACTTTTGGTTCCTGTCCGCGTGCCCAGCAAATGCCGTCGTCCATAGTCGCACGAATCCCGTTCAGTTGACCCGGCTCCGTGTCCCGGCGTGATTCTCAGCTGAATGCACCCACAAAATCGTATGACTGTCTCAGTGGGTCAAAGAGCATCCTGAAGGATCGTGGACTAGCAATCATGCCGTCGTCGTAGTTTCCATCACCAAAGCACCGGCTCTCGCCAGGTGAGTCTGTTGTTTCTTGGCAAACGTGGGATTCGAGGGGGTAGTATTCGGGGCTCGGCATGCCGATCGAAAACGGTGCCAAGAGATATCCTTATGCCTCCTGCTTATCTCCGAGCATCCAGTTCGGGGGTCGGCATGCCGAGGTAAGCAATGATCTTCCCCACAGTCTGTTGTAGCACAGGGAGACCCAATCCCTCATAGGGCAGACCGGACTGAATTGCGGTATTGTTAGAAAATGCAAAAGTCGCCAAGACTACCCCCTGCACGGAATTTCCCCATACTCCGGACAGACCCCTAGTCGCGGCATTGCTATCCGTCCACGTCGACCCCCACCAATATCGTGATTGGCGATTGCATCATTTTGCTTTGTCCCGCGGAGGATTTGACAACCCTCTCAGTAGAAAGACGTCTCTTGATCGCCATATCTGCATAAGCCACCGCCCGTCGTTGCACGTCGTGGCTGCCAGGAAGAGCGTTGAGAGCCGACCAGACTACCACAATGGGAAGCCGATCAGCGAACTTGCCATCATGTAGATCTCTAGACCGGCGCTCGCACTCCGAGTCAGCCTTATGGTAGTTAGGGTCTCCGTAGGCGCGGCGATGTGGGAGTGTATAGGTTTAGTAACGCAATCGGCATAGCATCGAGCCGCGTTGGGACAGGAGTAATTGAGTGTCAGGACGTAGTGTAGATGTCATATCTTGATAATCCTAGCAGTCTCATGATATGATCGACACGGCCACGCACTCGCTTCATGAGCACTTGATTATCCGAACTTGGACCTCCCTGCCTACGGTTGTGTAACCCCCCAAACAGGGAACAACAACCCCACGGTTCCATTCAGCGCTCAGTCTCATACACACACCTCTTATTCCCAACACCCCTCATCCGTGTCACCTCAGATTGCTGAGATATAAGTCATCATTGGGGGCCAGTTGGAAGAGAAACCAACATCAACAATACAGGATTGATCAAGAGATCTCATCCTCCAGTCACATCAATCATCCGAGTCTCACTCCCGTTTCTTACGCCGTGCCTCACTCCAACTTGAATCATCCCGGAACCAACAACACTTGACAATCACCAACACCACCAGCAACCAACAACCACACACCCCCGTAACCCAGCCGGAACAATGGAGAAGCTCAAGTACGCCGACCTGACGGACCTGCACGCGCACACGGACGACAACCCGGCGCTAGACGAAAAGGCCGGCACGACCGCCGCGCTCTGCGAATGGGCCATCGGGCTGAAAGCCAGTGACGTGCCGCCGGCGGTGCTGTCCCGCGTCAAGCATCTGATCCTGGACGGGCTGGCGTGCGGGCTGGTGGGCGGCCACGTGCCCTGGTCCGAGCAGGCGGCCGAGGCCATCTACGGCTACGAGCCGCCTGGGTACTGCAGCGTTATTGGCTATGGCGACGAGGTGCGACTCAACCCCCTTCCCCTTTTCCTCCGTTTGTTTACATGCGACATTTTTGCTGACGGGTTGTACGTAATTAGCCTCTGGGCCCGCTCGCGGCCGCCATCCTCAACGGGGCCTTCATCCAGGCCACGGAACTAGACGACTACCACAGCATGGCACCCCTCCACTCTGCCTCCGTGGTCGTCCCGGCCATCCTCTCCGCCGCACAGTTCCTCTCCACAGGCAACGGCGGACGCTCCAAAGACAAACCCCAAAAAGTCTCCGGGCTAGACTTCCTCCTCGCCGCCATCGTCGGCTTCGAAACCGGTCCACGCGTAGGTCTGGCCACAGGCGGCGGCGAACTCCTAGTCCGCGGCTGGCACTCGGGCGCCATCTTCGGCTGCCCTGCCGCAGCGGTAGCCAGTTCCCGCCTGCTGGGCCTCTCAGCCGACGACACGGAATCCGCCATCGGGATCGCCTGCACGCAGGCCGGCGGGCTCATGTCCGCCACCTACGAGGGCATGATCAAGCGCGTACAACACGCTTTCGCGGCACGCAACGGACTCTTCGGTGCCCTACTTGCCCGCAACGGATACGTGGGCATTAAGAAGGTGTTTGAGCGCCGGTATGGCGGGTTCTTGAGCATGTTCAGCAAGGGCACCAACCGCTCGCCGCCGTATGATGTCCGGCGCGTGGTGGAGGAGATTGGGTCTACCTGGCAGATCTTTAATATCCGCGTCAAGCTGCATGCGTGTGTCGGTGGGTGCCATGGGCAGATTGAGGCCATTGCCAAGCTGCAGGCGGATCATCCGGAGAGGTTTGCAGCCGAGGCGCTGGGGAAGATTGTTAGTATCAAGGTTGGATTGTCGGGACCTATCTTTGCGCACGACGGGTGGGCGCCGCATGAGCGCCCCCTCGCCACGACGGGCGCGCAGATGAACGCGGCGTATATTGGCGCTGTACAGCTGGTCGATCGCCAGGTGCTGCTTGCGCAGTTTGCTGACAGCAGTCTGAACCGGGACGACGTCTGGGAGCTGGTGTACAAGACCTCGTGCTTTCACGATACGCGGTTCGATCAGCCGCATTATGGATGTGGTGCGCGCGTGACGGTTGTTTTTGATGATGGCGTCACGCTGGAGGGGATCGTGGACCAGCCGAGGGGGTTTGATCCGCCGATTCAGGATGGTGAGATTGCGGAAAAGTATCGGAAGCTTGCTGCGTCGGCCATTGCGGACCAGGAGAGGATCGATAGGTTGGAGAAGCTGGTGTTGGGGCTCGAGGAGCTGGAGGACATGTCGGAGATCTTTGAGTTGCTTGCGCGGCCCACGGCCAAGGTGCTGTGATGGGGTGTGGTGAGTTTTGAGATGTTGTGTTGATTTGTAGTTGAGTGCTGGGAAGTTGAGTTGTAGAGACTTGAGAGTTGGTAGATCGACGTGTGGCGATGATCCTCCTTTTATGTACCGAGATGCTGGGGTATGGATAGATACTGGTTCAACAATACATCCGTTCTGGTGGTGCGACTTGTTGCATGCCTCGGTAGCATATATGTAATCTCCGGCTCGAGCCAGTTACGAGTTGCCGAATTCGTCGGTCTGCGTGTCTAAGATTCCGTCAAAGAGACTCACGTCTCCTCTGATTATCAGGTTTCTGACTGCAGCCAACACGTTAGTATCCATTCCCTCCACACCCAACCCCGGTCTCCTACATGTATCTTTACTCGGATCCTGTTAGCGGAAGCTGCCGTTCTTTGAATCTGACTGCATCCTGTTGTGATGCTGATATAACCTGTTATCAATCCCTTGGCATGCAACCATTGGCTTTCTCTTGTCTCGCATGATTCCCGAGTATCAATGGGCTGTTGTCCCGCGTGATTTCCTACCAGTGGTTCTGAATAAGCTCCGACCCACTCGCTCTGTCAGTTCTTGTTTTGGACGGCAGTTGCATCCATGTACACGCACCTGGCTCCCCAGAACATTCCAGCACAGGTGACTCCAAGAAGAACCGTCCTCCGCGATATTGTCAGGAGTAGGTAGGGAAAGAGCTCTGACGGGGGGCAAACACCCCGCTGCATAATGATGACCACTCAGGTGCTTGGTGATTGTCAGCGCATTACATGTACGTATATATGCGTCTCTAATGCATTATCAACGGGGTGCTGCTTGAAACTGACGGCAACCTACAAGTACGAGTTTCCACTTTGGGGAGATTACACGTGCACGTACTTGACAATAATAAACCTGCATGTGAACAATGCGTGTGTGGAATAATGGATCAGTCTTAGTTCAAGATAAGGCCCAACAGGAATGAGTGATAGGAAAGAGTGCTCAACAGGAAGAGTGGTCAACGGGAAAGAGTGCAGTTTGAATTCTAGCAAAGTTTGTAACTCATTCCCACGTTTACTCCTCACCCGTCACTACTACACTGTGTCTAATCGAATCATACCAAACACGTCAACCATTCCCAAAGCAAACTACCACTGACACATCAAGCGCGGAACAGGTCCACAAACTTACTAACCTCAATCTCCTCAAACCCCTCCCCCGTAACAGTCTTGATAATCTTTTCAACCCGGTCCTCACACAGCCCCAGCCGCAGATTCTCCACAGCCTTCTCCCTTACCAGTGCAATAGTCTCCTCCCTGCGCATGTGCCCAAACGGGAAATCCACCCGCGCCTCGAGCGTCGTGCCATCCGCCATAGTGACCTCGAGCGCATTCGTGCAGCTGCGCACCGCCGAGTCGTGATAGTCCTTCGTGAACTGCGGGTCTTCCTCCATAGAAATAACCGCCCTCAAAGCTTCAACCCGCGGGTCCGTCGCCCAGGGGCTGCCGTTCTGATAATCGGCCGTCTCGATCTGGCTGCCCTTGAGCAGCACGACAGCCACCATATACCGCAGGCAGTGGTCGCGGTCGGCCGGGTTGTGCAGCGGGCCGCGCTTGTTGATGATCACCATGGCCGGCTTCTGGGTCCGGCAGCGGATGGCAGTGATGTCAGTGGCGGCGAGGTTGCGCGCTTTCAGCTGCTGTGTGAGCGAGAGCGCCGCCTCGACCGCCGTCAGCGCGTGGCCTTCGGCGGTCGTGACTTTGAAGACAATGTTCTCCATCACCCAGCAGCCGAACGGCCGCGGGAGGATGAATTCCTGGTCCTTGTACAGCGTGTGGTAGAAGCCCCAGCGCGGGTCGGTCAGGGCGGTGCGGATGCCGGGCTGTCCTGCGCGGGCGAGCGAGGCCAGGTGGACGGCGCGCACTGTTGGTTGCAGTGGTCAGCACGGGAATTCCAACATTGACTTTTTTCTTTTTGGGACACAGAAGTTGGGGGTGAGAATGAACTGAACGTACTGCACGCATCGCCGGCAGCCCATCCCTTGCGCGGCCCGGCGTTGGGCGACTGGCGGAACAGCCGCAGGGGGTGCCCGTCAGCCCAGGCGTGCGACACGGCCGAGAGGGCCTGGTCGACCGTCAGGCCCAGCAGCCACGAGACCACGGCCGTCGAGGCGATCTTGACGAGCAGGGTGTGGTCCAGGCCGACCTTGTTGAAGGCGTTGTGCTCCTGGAAAACGCCCTGGATCTCGTACGCCTTGATCATGGCCAGCAGCACGCGGTAGACGGTCACGCTAGCTGTGCCGGCCGCGCCATCGCCGTTGATGTGGCTGCGGCTCAGGATGTCGGCTGTTGCGAGGATGGCCCCCAGATTGTCTGTCAAGAGTTGCGGCAAAAAGCCCGTCAGAACCTTGTATTTTCTTCATGTTGGTGATGGATTTTAATGAAGTTCGTGAGATTTCTCTTTCTTTGGGCTTAGATTCAAATTGTTTTGGTGTTGATTTGCTGATTTTCTTGGATGTGGCTGCTGACATGGAGGGCAACGACACGCGTCCCCCTTCTCACACAGGATGCGATCTGGGGCTCGGAACCAACTTATACATACCTGAAGGATGCCCCCATTCCGCCCCGGCAAATGCGTCGTTGTGGTCAAGGTAGCGAATCAATGCACCCATATCAAAGGCGCCCTTGAGCAGATCGAGCGAGTGCGTCGTCCCAGGCAGATGGAAGCCGGTATCGCCACCGCTGGAGGATACGGTGGCTGCGGCGTTGGGCCATAGCGGTCCCACGAGGGCGGCAGCTTCCCGGCTGGTCTTGAGACTCTCGATGGCCACGCCCAGCGAGTCGAGAAGCGCCGCCTTTGCGCGCAGTAGGGCGGCGTCAGATGGGGTGTTGAAGGTGTACGCGTAGTCAACAATCCTCTGGATGACCTCGTCGTACGGCAACTCCGCGTTGTTGTCGGGGTTGATGATGGTCATGTTTGCCACTAACTCTTCAAGTTTCTGTCTGGGACTTTTGATACTCCGAAAACACTCTGGTGGGTGACTGAGTTGTGGTTCGCACACGTCTTACGCTGGGTGTTAGGCTGTCTCGTGAATCTCACTTGACTTCAATGGCATGTAAGTCTAATCCTTCCCGCCGTGCATGAGAAACACAGGTAAACAAAAGAATTTCGACTCGTGCTAGTCAGTCCAAACAGTCAGGTCAGGTAAAGTCAAGGTAATTAGAATTTTGCTTTGCTGCGTTTGTTTTTGCTCGGAGACCTAGCCTTGGCACATGCAGTCAATTGCACATGTCCGTCCATTTTTCATCCGTCCGTCTCGAATTTACGATGATATCATCAAGTTAACCCCGCGCGGAGGAATTCAATGCCCAGGTAGGCACTCAGGCTGTGCATGTACCTACTTAGTGACATGGATCTGGTGGTCCCGCGTGAGGCCCCCGCGATGCTTGATTTTCTTGCACCCAAAGATTTGCTTGTGAGATTTGGGGTTCGGATGAGCAGGGGCGTGGGCAGCGCGCTCACAGTCAGCCCAATCGGAATTCGGTCGCCGGACGCGATGGATTGCCGTCACCCCCCTGGCAGCCGTCGCGCTCCCTTGGTCCGTTCAAGATGCGGACGGCGACTACACAACTTTGAATGCGCAACGCACGACGCGCCTCAACTTTCCTTCGGTCTTTCTTTTTGGGAACTTTGTCTTTGCGGGTGCAACGCTGATCCCAACCACCGTTCCTCGGCAGCCAACGCCGCCGCACCGCCTGGCGAGTTTCAAGTTCACTTCACACTTCGCACGCAGACCCCGGACCCGCTCGTTGGTGATTGGTGACTCCCGCCCCCCTGCTTGCTGCAGTGCGGGCGCAAGGCAGTGAGCACATTCCCATCGAGAGAGGATTACGCTTCCCGAGAACCAGATGGCGTCTTTGCTGCACGGACACTGGCACCATGACGGGCGGCAAGGGCATGCATTACCGGACCGGCAGCTTGAGCACAATGCCATCGGTCAGGCAGACAGCAGGTAGACTCGCATCGAATGTTTACATGTGAAGAGATAAGGCCTGACGAGAGCAGACGAGCCAATGGCAAGTACAAGAACAAAAGATAATGCAGCGCAGTGGGCGATGATCTCTGTGTCAACACCAGCACCTTCCGATTCAAGTGTCCCGAGCCCTAGTATTACAAGTAGTGTTCAGCTGGGCCTTCCAAGCTTTTATCTGCATCTCAACCCGGCCCTTTACTCAGATAGCCTGCTCACATTCGACTATTAGTTTCTCCAGCCAGCGAGCCTTGACTTGACCCCCAGCCGGCAAGGAGATTAGAAGATTATGTTGTCTTCCCCCTGAACAAGTTTCATCCCCAACAACCAGACCACACCCGGCCTGTGGCATCTAGAGCAAAGCTGGAGACGGCCACACCTGACCATACTCTCTACCATGCCTGAAAAGAAGAAGCCGACTCTGCAGCGTGTCCGCACGGCTGCGTCGATACCAGACTCAGGCTACTCGACCCAGACCGGCCTGCCAGAGCCAACCTCACCAAAGCAAATCAACACATCCAGCCTCCCCGGCTCGCTGCTCGCAGCAGTAGAAGCAGGCGATGCCTCCCTCGCCTTCATCTTTGGCGGGCAGGGCAGCTCCAACGCGCAGTGCGTCGACCAAGCCGCTGAGCTATACGCCCTCTACCCAGCCCTGCTCGAACCACTTGTATCGTCCATCGACAGCCTCTTCGCCAACCTCTCCACTTCCCTTCCGGAGCTGGACATCTTCTTCCTCGGCCGCGAGATCAGCATCCGCACATGGCTGGAAGAACCCTCGTCCCGGCCCGAGAAGGCCTTCATCGCGTCGGCGGCCGTCAGCTTCCCCCTGATCGGGCTGCTCGACCTGATGCAGTACTGCATCATCGGCAGGACGCTCGGCAAGACGCCCAAGCAGCTCCGTCAGCTTCTTGCGGGCTTGACGGGTCACTCACAGGGCATCGTCGTCGCGGCAGCACTGGCAAGGTCCGACTGCAACACCTGGGCCGACTTTGACCGCATCGCAGCCTGGGCAGTCGAGCTGCTCTTCTGGATCGGGTTCGAGAGCCACGCGGGCGCACCGCAGGCCTCCCTCCCTCCATCGGCCATCAGCGAGAGCGTCGAGAAGGGCCACGGCGTGCCGTCCCACATGCTCTCGGTGCGCGGGCTGCAGCTCACACAGCTGGACAAGGCCGTCGAGGCCTTCAACCACAACCTAAACCAAGTCATCCCCGCCCAGCAGCACCACCTCCATGTGGCACTCATCAACGGCGCTAACAGCTACGTCGTCGCCGGCGCCCCGCGGTTCCTCTTTGGCCTTGCCCAGCGGCTGACAGACGGCCAGTCAGGCAAGGACCAAAGCCGAGTACCCTTCAGCCAGAGAAAGCCCACGGTACACTGCCACTTCCTGCCCATCAGCGCCCCCTTCCACACGCCGCACCTTGCCGAGCCCGCACAGCGGGTCAAGGACAGGTTCGCGAGCGCCAGCCACTCGTCCCCGTACAGAGCGGCTATGCGTCCCACGGTAGGCGACCTCGACGTCGCCCTCTTCCACACCGAAACCGGCAAAGACGTGCGCGAGACATTCCCAAGCACGGAATCCCTCGTCGACGTCGTGGTTGACGCCATCGCGACCAAGCGCCTCGACTGGCCCAGCTCTCTGCAGATGTCCTCGGCGCGCGCCCCCGTATCGCACATGATCGTGCTAGGCAACGGCCGGCTGAGCACACTGGTGCACCAGACCGTCGACGGGCTCGGCATCCGCGTCATCGATGGCACGTCCATCCCGTCACCCGTCGAAGCCGACACCGTCACCATCGGGCCCCGCGCCGAGATCTTTGACAAGGCCCTCGCCCCCTGGCAGCTCCGCCCGCAGACCTGGCGCGACAGGTTCCGCCCGCGCATCCACAAGCACTTCCGCGACTTCAACTCGGACTTTGTCAACCTGTCCTCCTTGTCCGCCGTTGAAGCGTATGAGAACCCAACCACCCACTGGACTTACACCGTCGAGACACGACTCAACCGCATCCTCAACGCGCCGCCGGTTATGGTGGCGGGTATGACGCCGACGACAGTGCATCCAGACTTTGTCGCCGCGGTGGTGCAGGCGGGCTACCACGTCGAGCTGGCGGGCGGCGGCTACTTCTCCGAAGCCGAGATGAGCGCCGCGGTCGACGCGCTGACGGCCCAGCTGCCTGCGGGTAGATGCATCGCCGTCAACCTGATCTACGCCAGCCCCGTAGCCATGGGCTGGCAGATCCCGCTGCTCCAAACCCTCATCCGCCGCGGCGCTCCCATCGAGGGGTTAACCATTGCCGCTGGCGTGCCTTCACCCGATATTGTGGCAGGGTACATCAACGCCCTCGGCGCCGGCAGCAACAACTCTCGCGGAGGCGGACTGCGCCACATGTCCTTCAAGCCCGGCACCGCTGCTGGTATCCGCGAGGTGATTTCCATTGCGCGGTCGCACCCAACTTTCCCCATCATCCTGCAGTGGACGGGCGGACGCGGCGGTGGACACCATTCCGCTGAAGACTTCCATGAGCCCCTGCTGGAAACCTACAGCGAGATGCGCCGGTGCGAGAACCTGTACCTGGTTGTAGGCAGTGGATTCGGTGATGGCGCCGGCATGCTGCCGTACTTTACGGGCGAGTGGGCGCGGCGGTTCGGGCGCGCGGATATGCCCGTCGACGGCGTGCTGATGGGCAGCCGCATGATGGTGGCCAAGGAAGCGCATACCTCGCCGCAGGCCAAGGCGCTGATCCTGGCTACCCCCGGCGTGTCAGATGCCGAGTGGGAGTCCAGCTATACCCCCGCGGGCAACGTGTTGACGGTTGTGTCCGAGATGGGCCAGCCGATTCACAAGATTGCCACCCGCGCCGTCAAGCTGTGGAAGAACCTCGATGATACCATCTTTAGTCTGCCGAGAAGCGAGCGCAAGGCTGCCCTGCTGAAGCGGAAGGATGAGATTATTGCCAAGCTGAATGCCGATTCGCACCGGCCGTGGTTCGGGCTGGATGCGCGGGGCAAGACGGTGGACTTGGAGGACATGACGTATGCCGAGGTGCTTGCCCGGCTGGTGCAGCTGCAGTATGTGCGCCACCAGCAGCGATGGGTGCACCCGTCCAACGCGGAGCTGTTCCGCGAGTTTGCTGTGCGTGTGGTTGAGCGTTTGTCTCTTGAGAGTGGTTCAAGTTCCCGGGCCAACGCCAGCCCCCTGACGCTGGACTTTGCGTCGGACTCGCCTTACGCGCTGCTGGTCAAGATCAACGCGGTGTGCCCTGAGGCAGCCAGCCAGGTGCTGCACCCCGAGGACGCGCGCGTGTTCCTACACCTATGCCGGGCGCGGGGCCGCAAGCCCGTCAGCTTCATCCTGGACCTGGACGATGACTTTGAGCACTGGTTCAAGAAAGACTCGCTGTGGCAGTCTGAGGACGTCGACGCCGTCTACGGCCAGGATGCCCAGCGTGTTTGTGTCCTGCAGAGCCCCGTCTCGCTGGCCTATTCCACGCGCGACGACCAGACCGCCGGCGAGATCCTCGACGATATCCAGCACGAGCTGGGCGCCCTGATCGAGTCGCAACACGTCAGCATCCGCGGCTGGCGCAACCCTGCCTCGACCTCCTCGTCATCTTCCTACTGGGTCGCCGACGGCATGCCGCCCTCCATGAACGCCGCCGCCACGGGGGTGCAGATTGACCGCACGCGGAGCCACCTAGTCCTCCGCCCGCTCATCGACGACCTCGACCCGGACGCCTGGCTTAGCCTCCTCCGAGACCAGATCAGCAGCCCAGCGCTGTCAGCGGTCCTCTCCGAGGCAAGCATCTACCAGGCGCACTGCAGCACACCGGGGGTGCCGATCCAACCCAACTGCTTCCGACAGATCTTTGCGCCGCGGGTGGGCGTGTCGGTGCATGTGCACGTGTGCGAGGAGGAGCTGCTGTTGGTGCACGACGGCGACCGGCACAGCAAGACAGCAGTACTCGTACGCGTGTCAACTTCGCTCCCGGCCCCGCGCCAGCTGGTCGTCAGCGCCGTCGAGAGCATGGATATCCGCATCCAGCTATATCATCACCACAGCGGCAACACCTTTTCCACCACCAGTGCCAACACAAACCCAACCCAGCTGATGCTCGACTGGCGCTACGACGCCAAGACCCGCCGCCTGCTCGACACCATGGCCCCAGATGACCGCAACCAGCGCGTGCAGCGCTTCTTTGCCCAGCTGTGGCTGCCCAACAGCCCCCTCCCCCCAACACCAGCCCCAACCAAAACCCCGTCCCTCCCCCTCTACGACGCCCTACAATCCCACCAGTCCCCAGAACTCTCCATCCTCCTGGCCCCGGAAGTCTACTCAACCCTCCAAGCCTCCATCTCTCAAGCCTTCGACACCGCCTCCCCCACCGTCCCGCGTCTCGCACGCGGCACACCCATCGCAATCGAAGCCTCCGTAATCGCAGCCTGGGACGCGCTCATGGCGCCACTAGTCCAGCCCTCCATCAAAGGCGACTTGCTCCGCCTCGTCCACCGCTCCATCAGCGTTCGCCTCGCACCCGACGCTCCCCCCCTCACCGTGGGCGAGAACCTGACCTGCTCATCCCGCGTAACGGCCGTCACCATCGAGCCGTCAGGTAAATCCATCAAAGTCGCCGTCGACGTGCTCCGCCCGAGTGGCAACAAGGCACTCACCATCCTCGGCGAGTTTTTTATCCGCGGCAAGTTTGCCGATTGGGACGATACCTTCCGTAACGAGGAGAAAGAATACGAGGTCCTCGTCGGGACAGAGATTGATGAAGCTGTCCTGCGTGATCGCGAGTGGTTCACCCTCAACCCCGACGTGGGTAGCCTGCTGGGAATGACGCTCGTCTTCAAGTTGCACACACACACCCTCTTCCGCGACGCCTCCTCCTTCGCTCGCGTGACTACAACCGGCACCGTCGAGCAAAAGACATGGAACGGCGCACGCAAGCCCATCGGCTCTGTCTCGCTTGACCAGAGCTCCATCACCCGCGATCCAGTCATTGACTTCCTCCAGCGCAAGGGGACGGAAGTACCAGCGGGCAACGGCGGCTTTGCCAAGATCCCGCTCAAGAGCCCCGGCTGGAGCGGCGAGGCGGAGCGCATCGTTACCGCGCCGTCGCAGCGGCAGAGTAAGCTGTACGCTGCCGTCTCAGGCGATCTGAATCCCATCCACACGTCGCCTGTCTTTGCTGCTCTCGCCGAGATTCCGGGGGAGACTACCATTGTGCATGGGATGTATACCGTCGCGGTGTGCAGACAGGTCGTCGAGGAGCTGTGCGGGCTTGGCGCGGCTGAGCAGCGCGGACGGCTGAGAGCGTTTTCAGCTGATTTGGTGGGTATGGTGCGTCCGGGTGATGTGATTCGGGTCGGTGTGGTGCATGAGGCGATGGTGGGTGGACGGATGGTGGTTGAGGTTACTGCGCGGCTGGCGAGGACTGGTGAGGTTGTGGTCAAGGGGGAGGCTGAGGTCGAGCAGCCTGCTACCGCGTATGTGTTTACCGGGCAGGGGAGTCAGAGTCCGGGCATGGGCATGGCGCTTTATAAGTCCTCGCCTGTTGCGAAGAAGATTTGGGATGAGATGGATGCGGTGCTTATGGACCAGTTTGGTGAGTTTGGCTTTGTTTACTTTGCCCCTAACCCCTTTTCACACTGTCAGGAGGAGACGCTAACAACGGGCAGGCTGGTCGATAATGCACATCGTCAACGACAACCCAACCGAACTCACAATCCACTTCGGCGGCCCCCAAGGCCAAAAGGTCCTCAACAACTACCTCGCCATGAGCGTCGAGATCCCCATCCCCAACTCAACCCTCACCAAGCGCCAGCCGCTGATCCCAGACATCACGCCCGACTCGGAGTCGTACACCTTCCGCGACAGCCGCGGCCTGGTGCACGCCACGCAGTTCGCGCAGCCAGCCATCATGATCCTGCAAAAGGCAACGGTCGAGCACCTTGCTGCCGAGGGATTACTGCAGCAGGGCGCCGTGTTCGCGGGCCACTCGCTCGGCGAGTGGGGCGCCATCAGCTCCATGGCCGGGTTTTTGCAGTTCAGCCAGACTATGACGATTGGGTTCTATCGTGGGTTGTTGATGCATTTTGCTGTGCCGCGCGATGCGGCCGGCCAGACGGGGTATTCTATGGTTGCTGTCAATCCGACACGGGCTGGGAAGGGTATGTCTCCCTCTCACCTGTTTTCACATTTTATTGTAAATGCTGACATTATCACTCACAGGATTCGACGACGCGGCATTGCGGACGGTGGTCAACCACATCGCCTATGCCAGTGGGAGACTAATGGAGATCGTCAACTTCAACGTCGAAGCAGAACAATACGTCTGCGCAGGCCACGTACGCTTCCCCCCCTTCCCCCAACCCCCTTTCCATCCCACCAAACTAACCTGACAAAACAGGTCCGCAACATCTCCGTCCTAACCCAAATCCTCAACGCCCTCCCCTCCCCCCAAACCCTCCAAACCTTCCTCACCTCGCCCACCCCTCAATCCCGCACCACAACCCTCCTCGGCCAACAAATCGCCTCTGCAATCCTCACAAGCGACGCCCTCCCTCTCAACGCCACCCTCCCACGCGGAAGAGCCACAATCCCGCTCAGTGCAATCGACATCCCATTCCATTCCAACATCCTCCGGCCCGGCATTGCTGCCTTCCGCCGGATCTTGGAGGCGCGTATTCGCGCGGAAGATTTCCGGCCTGAGCTGGCGGTGGGGAAGTGGGTTACTAATGTGCTTGGGAAGGAGTTTTCGTTGGAGGAGGGGTATTTGAGGGAGGCGGCGGAGGTTACGGGGAGTGAGGTTTTGAGGGAGATTGTTGAGGTTGTCGCTGGCGCGGACTCGCAGATTGCTGTACAGTAAAGGTATGACTGACGGGGTTTTTGTTGCTGTGGTTTTCTCTTTTTGTTGTTATGGGTTTGTTGCACGCTGTGAGATTGATGGACAGGCAGACAGACAGACTACTGCATACGTGCATCGCTGGTGGGCATTCGGGTGTGCATACTTCGAGAGTCGTTACGTACCTAAAGTAGCTATTTTCTTTTCTTTCCGCATTAACAAGTTGAGAAAGAATGGCGGTATAGATAGTCGTTCTTGTGTTCATCAGTGATCATCTTGTTGTTATATCAAGGAACAAAAATGACGTCCTCGTTTGCACGGTACGGTGATTGTCTATTCTAGCACTTTCCTGGAAATGACTTCCGACACCAGTCCCTGCCTCGCCGCATCAGCGCATGCAAGCCAAGGAACAGTGATGCCTAATTCTGCGACATCTTAGTAGCGCCTTCCTCCAACTCCATCTGACCCCGCTCGAGCACCATTTCCGAGTTGTTCTTTCCGTCCAACTCAAGAACAACCCACAACCCACAACCCAGCAAGCATGCCGAGCATCCTAGGCGGTCTGAAGGGCAGCGACGAAAGCTGGTGCAAAATCGAGCCAGTAATCCAAGTGCCCGCATCCACCGACGAGATTGTCACCACAGTTTCGTCAGCCGTAAAGGACGCCCTCCTCGGCAAACCATTGCCTTTACTCTCAGACCCCGACCACAAAAAGGCAAAAGACCTCCTGAACGGCATCCACGACAAGGAAGTGGCCGCCCTGTTTGGCTTCAAAGCCACGGCCCTATCCAACGCGCCGTTTCGTTTGGTCCAACGCGTCACTGCTGGCTCAAACCCTGACCATGTGCAAACTGGCCAATCCTTCATCGCTCTCAGCTACTGCTGGCTCAGCAACGACTGGAAGAAAAAGGAAAGTTCCAACTCAGCACGCAAGTCAAAGGTCCCCATCTCGCTGGCCCTGTTCGAGGCTATCCTTGCAGAACGGGCCTCGGAAAACGAGGGAATTTGGATCGATCAGCTGTGCATTAACCAGACAGACAAACAAGAAAAGGCCGTGGCAATCGGCGCCATGGACGTGGTATACCAACGCGCAAGGCTGGTCACTGTGGTTCTCGAGGACATTGTCCTTGACCCGCTCGACGAGAGTACATTGCGGGAGCTGATGGAGACCTACGATCGCGGGGAGACGTGGGTGCACAGCGAGAAGATGAGCTCGAACCGCAGACTCACCATTCTCACCTGGAAGATCCTGTCGGCGCGGTGGTTCACGCGGGCCTGGTGCGGCCACGAGTTTCTCGTCAGCAACAACCACATCTTCCTCCTGCAAACCGAGTCCAACAAGGTTGTCAAGATGACCACTGCATTCCTTCTTGACCTCATTTTGCTCCAGAGCGCCTACCTAAGCGCCGTTGAGCAAGACGAGTTTGCGGCACTGTCATTCGCCCACGGCCGGCAACGCCGCATGCTGCATCGTTATGCGTCCCCCCAGTTTCAGACAAAGTGGAGCGTGGGGAAGCAGCAGGACCCGCTGTACACACCAAGCTTTACCCGGGCGTTCAGCGAGGTCTTTGGTTTCGACGCAACATACGTGGTAGATAAGATGAGTATTGTGCTCAACGTGCTTCAATGCGGCCTCTACTTCAAGGGCCCGAATTCTATGACGTACGATCAGTGTTGCTACATCTTTCACCACATCGCGCTGTCCGCGCGAGATCCAACCATATTCTCCACATCTGGCAAGCGGTTGGAACAGGCTGCCTGGATGCGGTCGCCGCTCGATAGCGATGTCAACGAGCCGCTGTTTATGGGCTCGAAACATCTACGTCTTGAGCACGCGCCGCCGTTTAGCAACGATGGGATCGAGCTTGACTTGGTCGTCCTGGCCACATCGAGAACTATCAACCGGCCTACATCTCGGCACAGGGTCTGGGCTAATCGCGTGCTAAAGAGGTGCATCGAGCACGCCGACGCCTTCCCCGCGAAGTTCGCTTTTCTCATCCATGGCTTGCGCCTCGAGAGCGACGATGATGACATGGCAGAGGACGGTCCATACACGCAAAGAGAATTCTATCTCGACCTCCTCGCCTGCCTCCACGAGTGCCCCGGCGGGATCGACTGGCTGGTGCGCAGCTGGGAGCAGTGGAGCCCCCATCTGTTCGACGAAGCCAGCGAGCAGCGTATCCGGCGTGCCATGTCTTTAGAATATGACGAAGGCACGCAGCTCACACCAACGCAGGCCGACGACATGGTGGATATCATCTATCTCCTCGATGATATACACTTCCCGTTGCAGGTCGCTGACGGACGACCGGCATGGCTTGCAACGCCGGGCACTGGTAATGGCTCTACAGACGCTATTGTGTTTCTGTGTCCACCGGGGAATCGAACGGGACCTGAATACTCCGTTGTCATCCCCAGGATGCTTCTGTCAGCCACGTACAACATGATGAGGCGGCTATGGTACTTGTCTCCGACAGTGATACCTGGGCCCCAAGCACAGGCAGGTGTCAATCAAAAGCACGGCTGGGAGGTGGTGGGGAAATCATGCTTCTTCGGCCAGGTCGAGCCCGGGGAGCTCAAGAGTACTGGCGCAATATTGCAGGCACAGATGATTTGCCGTTGACGTGTACTTGGCATACATTTGAATCTACAAAGTTAACGCTAGAGTTCCAAACAAACCAGCTGTGAAATCACCCGACGCTACAAAACGGCGCCTGCAACCCGAAGAACACTTCACCAAATCCCTCACTGCTTAATAGGGGCATGACTAGCGGGAGTCAACCGCACCGGCAGCGGATCCTTCAACCACAGGTTATAAGCCTTGCTGTCCGTGATCCAGTTGTCCCACATCTCGTCATCCGAGACCGCCAAGTCAAAGTTCCATATCAACCGCGCGAGAATCAGGCGCATCTCCACATATGCCAGACTATTTACCGGCGGAGTTAGCACCGATCAAGAGAGAAGCAGGAAAGACGGGAGAGCTCACTTCTTTCCGATGCAGTTGCGCGGCCCAACCGAGAACGGCTGCAGGGCCTCCCGACGATCGTTGTCAAACTTTGGATCGCGGCCCTCCTCGACCCAGCGCTCGGGGATGAACTTCTCGGGGTCGGCAAAATTGCTCGTGCTGTAGTTGAGCGCCCACGGCCAGATGTCGAGCCCGGTCTGTAATTTTCAACCCGTTAGCACCAAGCACAAAAAACAGTTGCGCGAAGTCAAAAAATGAAAAGAGGAAGTACTCACCCCCCCAGGCACAGGCAGGCCACAAATCACATCTCCGCCCGGCTGACACGTCCGCGGCATCGACGCCGGCACAGGCGGGAACATGCGCATGCTCTCATCCAGCACGGCAAGCATATACGTCAAGCCCTGCACACTGAGCATATCAATCTCGTCCTCGCTCTTGAACCGTCCCCTCACCTCCTCCGCCAACTTCCTCTGCACCTCCCCATGCCGTGCAAGGAAATACGCCGCCCCGGACAACACGGTAGCCGTCGTCTCGGACCCCGCCAGCACCAGCAGGCGCATATTCTGCACAATCTCCTCCCTGCTCAGTCCCCCCTCCTCCTTCTCCTCCTTCTCCTTCTCCTTCTCCGCCCCGTGTAAAAGCGAATCAATAAAATCCGGCCTCCTTCCCTGCAGCGCAAGCCTCTTATCAATCTGCTCGCCCGCAAAGCCCGCCTGCTGCTGCAGCGGCTTACCCACGCCGGAGATGGCAGCAAAGACCGGCATCACATGCGCGTGCAGCTTCGGCGCGCCATACCGCACAGCCACCATCTTCCCGAACTCTTCCACGCTATTAAACACCGCCGCGACCCACGGATGCTCCCTCCCCAGCTCCAGGCTCTCAAACGGTGCGCCAAAAGCCAAGTCACCTATCACGTCGAACGTAACGTAATTAAACCACGCCACGAGGTTCACATCCGTCGGTCTTCCTTCATTCTCGCGCACCATATCCCGCAGTCGGGAAATAAACAGATCGACGTAGGATGTAATAAGAGGCTGCTGCGCCAGCATCGCCTTGGCACTGAACCCGTGCGCAAGCAAGCGGCGCATGCGCGCGTGGGAGATCCGCCCCGCGCCGAGGAGGTTATGTCGCGAGGTGTAGTAGAAGGCGGCGTCTTTGCCGTTCTCGCCTTGGCCGGCCTTGCGGTGGCCGCGGATGTCGTGCCATGCTTGCGGGGAGGCGTAGGAGAGGCGGTCGGGTGCTACGCGCACGATTTCGCCGTAGCGGTTGTGGAGGTCGGTTATGGTGAACGGGGCGCGGCCTGAGAGCCAGGCGCGGAGGTAGGGGATTTGCGTTGCGGCCCAGAGGCGGGGGCCGGGGTACTGCCGGAGTGGGTGGAGGTAGAGGTTGTAGAGGATGTGGAGGGACAAGGTGAGGATGCACTGCGTTCCCGGCCGGGTGATGGCGGGTGGTTAGCTGAACGGTACCTTATTTGTGGTGGGACAATGGGAAGTGGGACGTACGAAAGATACAGCAGCCAGGGCAAACGCTGCCGCAGGGGACAGACCCAGCGGAATAGTGATTGAGGTGATCATGTTGTCTGCGCTGGTGCTGGCCGCACGGGTGTTGATGTTTTAGTTGTGTTGTTCAACGGCCTCAGAAGAGGAGTGGAGAGAATCCAGGTCCGAAGAGAACAGAAAAAAGAGCTGCCAGTGAGCAACGACGGCATGGACCTCAAGATAAAGTTCAGCTATTATCCCTTGGCTCGCGGAGCGACCCTGCAGATCTTATGTCTATTTCCAGACGGCGTCCGTGCCAGGCATGACCTAGCCTCGCTGGGATCATCTAATCCTGGTTAACGTGTCCCTCGGCTGGGGGTCCATTGTTTCGCCCTCCGTCAAGTCCGACGGCTGGCTGGCGTGGATGGTGATCTGCACTGGTCAAGTGTCGCATGAAGTGGCTGGATTAGTGGCACACAGCACGCCGAGTTGATTGGTAGTTGCATGTGTTTCGCACAGCACACCGTTTTCCACTGACTGGGGGTTTTCCACATTCCAGGTTCGTACCACATAATTATGAAGGCGTCGCGGACTGCCCGCGACGTCGTACAACATCTACCACTTCGCGTCCAACTTAAGCCCGGTTCGCGTCGCGAATAAGAGTCGCGTCGAATACCGCGCTGGCACTCATATATACTTGAACTGCCGAGATTACGACTGTGACAAGATCACTAATTCAACCTCGACAATGGGTCTGTCCATCCATGATTGCATCGGCATGGAAGGATCGGCATCAAGGGTCATTTCACAACCGCTCGCAGAGGTGGCATCCAAACCGTTGCCCCGCAATCTTCAACGTCGATGCCGAGGCCTGCAACGGGCTGCATCCACTTGGGTTGTAACATTGGAAACAGGATGACGCTCCAGTCGTTCAAGGATATTATTCAGCGCCTTGCATCGCGGATGCAACCACCGTGAGATGCTCAGAACCAAGTTGATAGGTGGACCGTAGCATGAGGATGCTTCCGTCATCAAGGCTCACTACAGGCGGGGGTCTGGCACTCCCGTTTTGGACATGGACGCCGCGCACACTGACCGGTTGGAGAGAAACTCAAGCTTCATTGGATGTCCCAACTCATCCTCTTTAGACAACCTCAAAAAGCGCCTCTATTCCAACTAACCACTCCTAACTAGGAACTACCTCCTTATTGTGTAATATCATCTAACCAAAGTCCCCTTCACAAAACCGGAACTCAAACCGCCACAGCCTCCGGGCCCTTGGGCAGAAACGAGCCCCCCTCATTGCCATTGCTCTCCGGCTGAGTGACACGCTTCAACGCATCGTCAAAGACCTCTTCGGCGTGTGCCTCGGCATCAAACAGATGGATCCAGTCCTCGCGATGGAAGCCAATGCTCTGGGGGTCCTCGGCGACCTTGGCCCAGTCCGTCTTGTGCCACCTGTCGCGCGTCAGCTCGCCCGTCTTTTGCACCTGCTTGACGCGTTCGTATCTGTATGTCATCGTGTTAGCAACTCAACTTCACAGAACCTCGAAAGAATAACAACCAAAAGAAAGAAAGAAGGGAAGACAAACATACCGAATCTCCTGATGCGCCTTCAACGCGCCAGGGATATTCCCCTTGCCAGCCCTCTTCAAACAAACAGCAATGGTAACCCCGTCCTCCATAGCCTGCGTCGCGCCCTGGGCACTCGTCGGCAAAAACGGATGAGCAGCGTCGCCCAGCAGCAGGATGCGGCCCTGGCGACTGACCCAGGTGGGCAGCGGGTCGCGGTAGACCAGCTTCCAGTCGACGAGTGACGGCGTCTTGGACACGATGGCGCGGCACACGGGGTCCCAGCCCTCGAGCACCTTGTAGACGTCCTCGAGTTTTCCTGGGAAGGACCACGACTCGTCAATGTCGTGCTCGTCGCGGTGGGTGAGCACCCAGCAGCAGTCGGTGCCGCCCTTGATGGTGCTGAAGAGGAAGTGCACGTCGGGCCCGATCCAGCCGTTGAAGGTGTCGCCGTTCTCGCAGAATTCTTTGGTCACGGGGTCGCGGATCATGTCCTTGTTGGAGAACCTGCCAGCAGCATTAATATCTGTCAGTTGCCTACCAGGTTTTGGATCTGGATTGGAGCAAAGTAAACGCACCACGCCCGCCACACGGCATATCCGCTGCTCTTGGGCTTGTCAACATAACCCAGCACAAGCTCGCGCGCCTTGGACCGCACGCCATCAGCACCAATCACCACATCAGCATACACCTTCTCGCCAGTCTTGAGCACGATCCCCGCCGCGGCCTCGTCCTCAAAGTACTCCTCCACATTCTGGCCCAAATGAATAGGAATACCCAATTCATCACGCGCGTAGTTGAACACGACCTCGTGCAGCTCGCCGCGGTGACCATTAAAGATGGGCGCCTCGGGGTTCTGCGGCGGCGTGGCCTGGTGGTAGACCACCTCGCCCGTGTCGTACTTGTGGATGCGGAACCCGTACTCGCTCAGGTCGATGCTCAGCGCCCGCAGCCGGCGCGCAATCTCCCCGTCCGCCCACCGCGTGTAGATGCGCCCCGCGTTGGCCCCGAACGAGATGATGTCCCCCAGCGTCTTGAGCGCCGGGAAGTTCTCGTAGATCTCGACGTCGTGGCCTTGTCGGTGGCACTCGATTGCTGCCGTCAGCCCGCCGAAGCCTGCGCCTACGATCACCACCTTGATGCCCGTCTTTGGTGGTGGCGACATGTTGCCAGTTGCAGTGGTTCCCCTGTTCTTGTCGTTTTCTGCGGGAAGCTCGATTTTGTTGTTGCCCCTTTTTGTCCAGTCGCCGACGGGATTACGTTGGTAAGTACCTCCACTGGGTCCGTCGTTAAGCAATGAAAATTGCGCCCGAGAAACGTGCAAGTGAGTGCAGGCCAATTCCAGCGAGTGATGCGTCTCACGAGATCTGCCGAATTGGATGCCAATCACTCGAGCACGCAGGCGACCAGACAGCTTAGGAACCGCAGAAAGTCAGTCAGCCAGGTGAGTAATAGCACGTCAAGCCCATGGATCGACGTCCCAGTTCCCCAACTATATTGTACGTACCAGTCCAAGGAGGTACACTTAATACCTCGGCACCAAGGCGCTGGATTTGGAGTCCGTGGCATGACCTCCTTCACCCGTGGCCTCGGAATGCATTAGACGGCCCATTGGCTCGTTCGGTGTCTAATTATCTGACCCTGTTGCGAGCTATCTTGTTCGAATCAGGCTATGTCGGTGAGGACCGCATCTGCCCATCCTGCATTCTGCCGCTTTCTCCTCATCTGCCGAGCCTGGCTGGACCGCACAACCGCAGCATTTCCCCGCACGCCGCCGACGAACCGTGATGCCATGGATGCAATGGGCAGCCAGCATTACTCTGTACTCTGGATTCATCCGGCAGATTTGACGGGCCCCCCTGGTTTTTGGCTGAGTCAAGTGACACCTAGACGCGGGGGTTCTGTGTGATGGGGGAAGCGATTTTCCGTGGGTGGGTGGGTGTTGTAGCAATCATTGTTGCATGCCGTGGACTTGGCAAGCAATTGGAGACCGTAGGCTCGGCGCTGGGGATCAGACGGAGAAGAAGACGGAATACCTTCTAGAAGGAGCTGTAGATCGGTCTCTTCTTTATGGATGCTGCATCAAAATGAATCACCAAAGCTACTCCCCGGTAGTTAAGTCGACGCGTCGGTTCTGCAAAAACGTGTATCGAAACATGAATGATCAAAAGCCTGAGTGCACTTTCTGTCAATGTCGCTCACGGTAGATGCCGTTGCCAACACTTGAACATAAAATTCCACCATATGAGATCTGTGTTTCGTAGATCTCCTACACTTCGGTGACGCCGCGCACATGTTCTACCCGCCGTCAGGTCCCAATTGGACAATTATACCATCCCAAAATGAAAAGGCCGTAGGTACTCGATTTATGAAATTCGGTGATCGTATCATTATCATGTTGTCTTCTAATTAATCAGCACCTCGCCGGGCAATAATTATCTCCGCGCAGTCTACGTAATCCCAATTCCATCGCCGGCCGTTCAAATAAAGCCATGAAATAACTCGTCAAATAACATCCTCAAACACCAAGCTCGCTCTGCGTCAACATCAATTCTCGGCTAGGACCCCATCCAAGTTCAAACAACACCCCCACCACTCTAATAACCCCAACCCCTTTCCCAAGTAAACACCACCCCCTACGTCACCTTGACGACCTTGACATTCCCATTCTCATCCAACACAGGCTCCTCCTTAAACTTCCTCCTCTGCTCCTGATAAAACGTACTCATCCGATACCTGCTCTCGCCATCCAGCACCTTCAGATCCCTCAAAGCCTGCTCGCCCTCTCTCACCAACGCCTCGCGAATCTCCTCCGACCGCGGCAGAATCCGACACTTGAACGGCTGGGGTCGCATATTCAGCCCGTTCGTATACGCAAAGATATCCACCTCGACCTCCTTCCCCGTCTCCGGATCCAGCGCCTTGCGGATATCGAATCCCCACAGTAGTCTGGCGACAGTCACCCACGTCCCTTGCTCCGCGAGAGCTTGGCCAGAGCACACGCGTCGGCCCCAGCCGAAGGTCATGTACCCCTTGTCACCCGGGAACGGGCGGCGGGAGGGGTTGCCTTCGATGTAGCGGTCCGGGTAGAAGCGGTCTGGGTCAGGGAACTCGCGCTCGTGGTGGTGGATGGCCCACACGTTGCCCTGCACCCACGACCCAGCCGGGATAAGCCAGCCGTTGTACGTATCGTCTTGCGTGGGGCTGTGAGGCTGCCCGCCGATGATGGCGACGCTGCGCCAGCGGAGGACTTCTTTGACAAAGGCGTTGATGTACGGTAGTTGTGGACTGTCATCCCAGTGCGGCGAGCGGTTGGGTCCCACTACCGCGTCGAGCTCGGCTTGGGCCTTGTGCATTGCTTCCGGGAAGGCACAGCATGCGAGGACGAAGGTGACGAGTGTGCTTGACGAGGTGTCGGCGCCGGCGCCAAAGAGGTTGCCGGTTAGGGAGGAGAGCTCGTCGACGGGTAGGTTGTATTTTGCGGCTTCGCTGTCGAGGGTTTTGCAGTAGGGGGTGGGGATGGCGGCTTGCTCAGAGGGCGAGAGCTGGTCGTACCGCTCGACGGCCTCCTGGGCGAGCGTGTGGAAGAAGTAGTGCCCGCCTTTTTGGTTGCGGCTGCCCAGCCCGCGGAACCACGGCATGAAGCTGGGGAAGCGCGCGAGGACTAGCCAGGAAGGTTTGTTAACTCTGTTGGGTGAGTTGTAGGCAAAAGGGGTTCGATTGGACTTACAGGGAAACGTCTCAAGCAGCATGGGAAACGACTTCCCGGGCACGTTGAGCTCGGCAGCCAGCTGCATGAGGGCAATGACCTCGGTGATGATGGGGTCATCATAACTCGCAACACGGCGGCCAAAGGCAATAATGGACACAACACTAGTAGCGTAGCGCTCAAGATGCTTGACGTAGTGCTCGGGAGCGCGCAGGAAATCCAGGCCGACCACCTTGCTCTCGTTGTTCTGCACCTCGCGGTACCCGCGCACCGACTGGATGCCCACGCCCAGGTGCATCAGCTTGCGGTGGATGCGCCAGTGGTCGCGGTCGGCGCTGTTGAGGATCCGCATCGTCACCAGGTTCGACTGGCCCGTCCCCAGCTCGCCAAAGACCACCATGCGCGGCCGCGACGCGTAGATCTGCGCCTTCTTCTCAAATAGCTCCTGCGCGCACCACGCGTCGTTGATCCACACCGTCGGGTTTCTTCTCGTTTGTCAGTTGCTGGGTGGCACGAAGGAACCGAATAAGCGGCTGGGAAAGAAGAGAAAAGAAAGGAGAAAACTCACCGTCCAATCCAGAAGGTAATAAGCGGCGTCTGGTACTTCTTGGACAGCGCCTCAAAGTAGATCCACGGCTTGGTGTCGGGCAGCGAAAAGGTATTCCCGACGATGGGGAGCGGGAACGGGCCCGGCGGCATCCTGGATCTCAGATACAGCATGTGCGCATAGTCGGCGACAACGGCCGTGGCCGCAATGGCCAGCAGCGCGAGGAGCACATTGGCGGTGCCGAACTCCGCAATGGCCGACTGCAGCCGGAGCGTGAGCAGGTTGAGATTCTCCAGCAGCCGGTCCGAGAGCATTTTTGCCAGCCCGTGCGCACGCCGCTGTGAGTACCTGGGAGGTAGGTAGAATTAGTATGTCGTGATATCACGGACTGACAATGGCAGTTGGTGTGTGTGTTATGTCAATAAATGGCGTGTTTTGTTGGGTGCACGCGGCGCTTGGCTGAGCCCCTGAAACGCGTTTCACGACTTTGGATGATCCCAATCCCAACTGAAAGGTTTGCTTGCTTGCTACGGCTAAGAAAGAGCGGCAATATAGCCCTCACTTCAACCCGGCCGGCTTGGTCAGTGCAGTGCCCTCTGCTGCTGCTGCTACTTGTGACGTGACGCGGGGGGGCGGGCGGCAGGACGTGGGAGGGGATTTGAATGCGTCAGCCACTGCCAGAAGAAGCAAAGATGCAACCTCCTGCAGTGCTTACCGCCCGTTGCCTGTGGTCCCAATATTGCCGATGCAGCGGACACGCACAGCTGGGGTGTCGGCGACAGATCTGCTTGCCGTCGGCAGTAATGGGGTTAGGGCAAAGAGGGGAAGGGAGCGGCACGTTGGAAGTGGAGATTGATGGCAAAGGCGGAGGGCGGAGGGCGCTGCAGAGGGCAGGACTGGACGCAGCTTCGATGCTTGGCCATTGGGACGGGACCTGGGACCTGGGAGACATTTTTGCTGTGGGAAGGCCTTGGCGGAAGTTGCAAAGAGCTAAGTTGCTTGTGGTTAGCTACCTACCTGGTTGTCTCGGTTCATCATTCGAGATCTGTGAACGGGAATGGTAAAGCGTGTTTCAGATGCTGATGTGATCGGGATTCCCAAGATACCACGACATGAAGTTACAGCCAAGACGGCGGTGACTCTGGTGACTGGATGAATGCAGTGCTATTCCGGAACAAATAATGTGCACGGGGAAACACAACAGCGTACACTACCTTTCCGAGTCGCCAGTGCCCGTTTGCTGCAGAGTTCCAACCCCTTTTCGGGGCTCCTGTAGTGCCTTGCATTTGATACATGTTTGTTCCCCTCATGGTGAATTCATCTTTGAGGGTTACCTACACTCCAGCAATAGATCAACTCTTCCACATCGTCCACACCAAGTTGCACTGCCAGGTGAGCGACCAGACAGCAAAAGCGGAGGGCTTGCCCAGTGACACGCATCGAACAGGGATCTCAGGGGCCGCGGCCGTGTCTGTGCTTCCCCAGATTTAATCTACTCCGTATCGGTCTTAATTATCCTGGATCCCTGGCCGGTTACCCGGCTTCGGCGTCATGTCCGTTTGGGGAACATTGAAGCAAGAACCATACCGGTCGGCCAAAGAAGCGGCATATGGATTTATTAACTTTGTCGGTTTTGATTTGACGGAATCAATCTGCACCAACGTCCCGTGAGCGGCCAACAAGCATCGACGTGGCCAGAATGGAACCTCAAGTTCCGTCGATCTGCTCTGGAAAGCTCCAGTCTGCAACCCTACAGAACTGGGGTGACCCTTCAATGGACGGTTGCCATCTGATTTGCTACACACCATAACCATCAATGCAGAATTGCAGAGCAACCCTCTCGCCAGCTTTGCTGACCGTGGTCTAGACGAGCCGGGACAGACATCGAGGCAGTCCCGCCATTGGAGGTTGACGTTGCAGATTGGATGTGTCGAGCATATCAGGGAAACCAGACATGGATGGAGAGGGGGCGGCATCGACAACTTGAGCCGGATGCACGTCGACTTGTTGGTCAATGTTCACACTACCTGTATTGTCTGGTTGCATATGCCGCCGTCGCAGTTGATATGGTTGAGGTTCGTGACCTGGAATAATATTAGATGGGTGGCAGTTTAAGTAATAGGAAGCGTTTCATTTGGAACAAAGCACACCGACCGGGTCACCTTATAAGATCGCCGTTACTTGTCATCGCGCGGTCACTCTGGGTGCATGGGTGGCAAAAGGACGAGACGAGACCAGACTTTGTCTTAAATCCAATTGCATCCAGTTGCACTCTTGGCACGCGCTCTGGTCGTTCTGTCCAGTCGTACTCCCAAACTTTTGACGTTCGAGTTTCCCCTCCTACCTAACCCACATCGTCATACAGGCGCCTTGGACCACTCTTCACCACGATGGCCGAGAAAACAGAGGCCACGGTCTCGACCACCACCCCGGCTACGCCCAAAGGTCTAGCAGTGGAACAGCAGTATGGGATCAAAGACCACTGGAAGGCCCTGGCAGCCTGCACGCTCATGTCCATGTGCCCGTTCCAGTACGGCATCGACTTCGGCCTGATCGGCGGTCTCCAGTCCATGGTCGGCTTCCTCCAGGTCTTTGGCTACAAGGACCCGCACCTAATAATGGGGTACAACCTCTCGACCGAGCGCCAGCAGCTCATCTCGTCGCTCATGACCCTCGGCGCCTTTGTCGCCTCGTTGACTGTCGGGCCTATCGCGTCCGTCATCGGCCGCCGGACGAGCATCTGGGCTGCTAGTCTGCTGTGCATCGTGTCCAATATCATCATGATGACCACGACGGATATTGGGGGGCTCTATGCTGGTCGTTTGTTGATTGGTCTGTCTAACGGCATGTTCATGACTTTCTCCCAGCTGTATATCCAGGTACGCTTAACTGTTCTATGATGCGATTAAACCTTGTAAGCCTCTGACACGCTACTTCAATAGGAGGTAGCACCGGCTCGGTACAGGGGCTTGATGATTTCGTCCTTCCAGGTATGGACGTCGCTGGGATCGCTGGTTGGAACCATCGTCGACAACTTCACATCCAAAATGGAGGGCCGGTCCTCGTACCTCATCCCACTAGGACTCGTCTACATCGTCCCCGTACTCCTCTCGCTTGGCCTACTGTTGATCCCAGAGTCCCCCCGCTGGCTCATGCAACACGGGAAAGTGGAACCCGCCCGAAAGGCACTGCGGTGGGGGAGACCGTACACCGACGCCATGGTTGACGAAGAGATCCGCGACATTGCTATCTCCCTTGAGGATGAAGACAGGATCATGAAGAGCGCGAGCTTCATGGACATGTTCAGGGACCCGGTTGATCGCCGCCGGACAGTCCTGGCCATCTGTGGGCTTAGTGTTCAGGGCGCGTCCGGTGCCATGTACATGATTGGTATGTCTTTTCCTCACTTCCAAGTTTTCCTTACCATGCCATGAACTGCCCACTAATTCAACCGCAACCAGCCTACGGCACCTACTTCTTCCAAATTGCCGGCATTGGCGCGGCCTTTGAGAACTCATGCATCCTCAACGCTGTCGGCATCGTCGCGATCCTCATCAACAGTTCGGTCATCACCCACTTTGGTCGCCGACGCGTGTTTCTAACCATTGGGCTATGCATATGTGGACTGGCCCAGTTGCTCACGGCCGTCGTGTGGACCGTCAACCCGAACACGAAGTCGACGGGCCAGGCCATCGTCGGACTCGGTGTCGTTTATATCATGGGGTACAATGTGAGCAACCACCGAGAGCTATACGAAATTCAGAGAAAAGGCTGGGCGAGCTCCATTATGTATGATGAGATACTGACATCGGGTCTCTGGATAGGGCATGGTAGCAGCCTACGCGTGGATTTCGGGCGGAGAGCTGCCCTCTCAGCGCCTACGTTCGCACACTTTTGGTCTCGCCACGGCGATGGGCTTCTTCATCGCCTGGCTGACGACCTTTACCGCGCCATATTTCATCAACCCAGCATCCATGGGTTGGGGCCCCAAGTATGGATATATCTGGGCGCCGTCGTGTATACTTTCTGCGTAAGTTTGACCTTTTCCGCTCTTTGTTTACCGATCGAGGGTTGTGGGTGTTGTCACCATCTTGCTAACAATGGGGATTTTCTTCCACTCTAATTAGGCTCTGGGTGTTCTTTTACCTGCCCGAAGTCAAGGATCGGACTCTCGAGGAGATCACGGAGATGGTGAGTATTTCTACCAGCGCTTGCCAAGACCGCTCATTTTATTGCAGCTTGATTGCCTGTCATAACTAACAATGGGAAAACAGTTCGAGGCGAGAGTGCCTGCCAGAAAGTTCCGCAAGTATGTCTGCGTTGGGGCCGTGGCATCGTCAGACCAGTCGGATGGAGGTGAGAACAAGAAAGAGGGCCAGGTCGTCTATGCCGAGGAAGTCCGTGGGAACGAGTGATGTTCGAGGTCCTAAGCTCGGTCTTTATCATAGTTCTGTGAGGGGCGGCATGTCTGTACGTGTAGGAAACCTGGGCCCCGGAGTGTGTTGTCACTGGAAGTGTGTGTAATACTGAGCTTTGGAACATTTCTGTTTGGACTGGTCCTTGTACAAAGAATTCACGTATAATGACCGCAAACAATAATAACCCCTGATCAAGACTCTGAATTCTCTTGCTCCCCTCGATTGAACAATCCCAACCCGATGAAACCCCCAGGCCATCCCCTCACTCATCCTCGATCTGGATAATCACGCTCTTAGTCTCAAGGTAGTTGTCCATGCTGTACAACAGCCCCTCCCGGCCCTGTCCGCTGCCCTTCCAGCCCCCAAACGGCAGATCCCTCCCCGTCAACGGACTCGTGCAGTTCACCGCAACATACCCGCTCTCCAGCGCCTTGGCCACACGAATCGCCCGACTAATATCCCTCGTGTAAACCGAAGCATACAGTCCATACTCGGAATCGTTCGCCTTGGCCAGCACCTCTTGCTCCGTCTCAAAGGTATTGATATTCACCACGGGCCCAAACACCTCCTCCTTCATGATCTTTGCGTCCTCGGGGGTATCCACAAACACCGTCGGCTCGACAAAGAACCCGCCCGTGCTCGCCAACTTCCCCTCCCCGCCGACCACCAACGTCCCGCTCTTCTTCCCCTCCTCAATGTACCCAACCACGCTCGCATACTGCACCGCATCCGCCTGCGGACCATGGTTAGTCGTCTTATCAACCGGATCCCCAGCCTGCACATCCGCAAACCGCTTCACAAACGCCGCCACAAACTCCTCCGCCACGCTCTTGTGCACATAGATCCGCGAGTTGGCCATGCACATCTGCCCGCTGTTGACCTGGACACTGAACTGCGTCTGCTGCGCCGCCTTGGCCAGATCAGCGTCCGCAAACACAATGGCAGGCGACTTGCCGCCCAGCTCGAGGATGACGCGCTTCAGGTTCGTCCGGGCCGCTTCTTCCTGGATCAGTTTCCCTGTCCGGCTGGACCCGGTAAAGGTCAGCACGCGCACGTCCATGTGACGCGACAGCACGCGGCCGGAGGGAACCCCGTGCCCGGAGAGGATGTTGAATACCCCCGGCGGAAACCCGGCTTGCACCACCAGCTCGGCGATCAGCGCGACGGCGAGCGGGGCTTTCTCGCTTGACTTGAGCACGACCGTGTTGCCTGTAATGAGCGCAGGGGCGGCTTTGCTGACGAGGAAGTGCACTGCGTTGTTCCACGGGATGATGACAGCGGCTACGCCGAAGGGCTGCCGGAGGGTGAGGGTTAGATGTTGCGGGGTGTTGACGCTGGCTTGGCCCTGGATCGTGGGCCACGCCTCGGCAAAGATGTCCAGCGTGGCTGCGCCAAAGTGTGCGGAGTGGTAGCCTGCCACGGGGTGGCCCATTGAGATGGCTTCGAGGTGCGCGAGCTGGGCGTGGTGCGACCGAAGGAGGACGGCGAGCTTCTTGAGGCAGGCGGCGCGTGCTTGCGGCGGTGACGACGACCATGCCGGGAAGGCGGCCTTGGCGGCGGCTACTGCTGCGTTGGTGTCGTCTTCGCTTGCTTCGGGGACTGGCGAGTGGATGGTGGATTAGCGCTTTGTGCTGGGAGCAGGTCTGGGCTGCGTGGGCTTGCCTTCTGCGGACACCCCGCGGGTTGCTGGGTTGTAGACGGTGAAAGTTTTCTTGTCTGACGCCTCGACAAGCTAGGGGTGTTGTGATTTGGATTAGTAGTGTGCTGCGAGCATCAATCTTGTGGTATCGATTCCCAACTGGAAAAAGCAAATGATTGGGCTCATACCTCGCCATTGATGAGAAGTCGTGGCTGTATCTGGGTGTCATCGCTTGATTCCATCGTGCCTGGCGTTGACCTGTGGTCTCGGGACTTGCGGTAATTGGAGAGTAACCCGGCGGTGATCACCAATCGTGAAGTCGTTTGTAAACAGTACGTCAGTAGTAGCTCGAGGCCACGATTCTTTGCACCACCATAGATCCGCGTCCCTGCGATTGCCATGTCTTCAATAAAGGGCTGTGGTGCTGTTTGGGGGACTGGCTGCATGTGCAGGTTCGACCAACCGGCAGTTCTCCTGCCCCGCGTGTCGTATATTGTACTGGGGCTGCCCCTTTTCCCACTGGTCCGCAACATAGGCTAGAGTCAAGGGTGGGAGATGGACGCCGGTTGAACAGTCGGCAAGCATTATCCGTCGTGGAGACGTCACTCCATAGCAGTCCTGGTAGTTGAACCTCCCGTTTACCCCTGTCACGATATTACATGTAGATCGGCCAAGAGCGACACCCCGACCACGAAAGTCGCTTCAGTCTTTTCGCGTACGTATCTAATTATCTGACCCACCCTACCAGATCTCCGAACTATCTCGCATGTTTGAAACTCGAGCTTCGAGACGTCTAGTGCAGCTTGTTGTAGCGAAACCCCCATTCCACCCTCACAAACCACCAGCCCAAGCAACCACAATGTCGCAAAAAGCCCCCAAAGGCACCATCGCCATCGAAGAAGCGGTCCTAGACCCCGCCGGCGTCTCCTGGATGGCCGAATTCGCCCTCCTCCTCAACCCAAGCCTTGGTTCCTCCACGCCCTCGAGCCGCAACTACACGGCCCTCCTCCAGGACATCCACAACACGCGCCTCTCACAAATGGACGCTCACGGAGTCGAGTACATGCTCCTCTCCCTAACCTCACCGGGCGCGCAAGGCGAACCCGACCCAATCAAAGCCAACAAACTCGCCATTAACGCGAACAACTGGCTCGCCGACCAGGTCTCGCAGAACCCGGCGCGCTTCGGCGCCTTCGCCAGCGTCTCGATGCACAACGCCGCCGACGCGGCCGCCGAGGCGACCCGCGCGGTGAAGGAGCTCGGTATGTTTGGCGTCATGCTGAACGACTACCAGGTTGTCGCCACGCCGGAAGGGGAAGAGATCAAGTACTACGACGCGCCCGAGTACCGCCCGTTCTGGCGGACGATTGAGCAGCTCGGTGTGCCCGTGTACATGCATCCGCGGTATCCGCCCGCCAAGGACCTGAAGCCCGGCACCAAGTACGGCGATCGGAAGCAGCTCCTGGGCGCGGCGGTGCAGTTCCATCTCGACTTGAGCTTGCATATCTACGCCCTGATTTCGAGTGGTATTTTTGATGAGTTTCCGGGGGTGCAGCTTGTGGCCGGACATCTAGGGGAAGGGTAAGTTTTCTTCCTCGCTGACTTTACTTGCCTTATTTCATTAGCTGTGCTTGTCTGTCTGGTGTTTATGAAGAGTGATGCTGATAAAGGGGACCGTCCGTCATGATGCGCGTCTAGAATCCCGTTCAATCTCTGCCGGGCAGACCACTGGTACAACAAGCCAGTGAAAAAGGCCACACGGCCGTCCAAGCACGACTACAGCTACTACTTCAAGCACAACGTGTCCATCACGACGTCGGGCGACTTTTCGACGTCAGGGCTGAAGTTCTGCATTGGCGAGATTGGTGTCGATAGGTGCATGTACTCGATCGGTAAGTGTCCAGCCCAGTCGTCCTCCACTCACATAGTGTTCGTGACAGTTGCAGCATGGGCTCGTAACACGGGTGCATTCACGCTAATAACTTACTTTTGTGTAAACAGACTATCCATACGATACAGTTGAGGAAGCACAGACCTGGTGGAAGGGGGTTGACTTGCCTAGTGACCAAAAGGAGGCTGTGGCCAGGGGGAACGCTATTCGACTGTTCAAGCTTCCTTTGGAACTCTAGATAACGAATGAATGAATGAGTAAATACCTCAATCTGCAGCCGACCTATTCTGTGCATGTTATAGGCTCACTCGGATCATAAATGATTGCAGCAATTTTTCCGTCAGCTCTCCCGGAAACTTATCAAGGTCTCCTTCGCCAGTCAATACATCGCTTGAATCAAGGAACACTCTTCATGCCTCCCACGAAGCCAACAGCCCCTCAAGCTGCTCATGTCGGGCCAACGCATCCTCAAACGTGGGGTACCCCTCGCCCTTCGCAAAAGCCTCGTACAGCAGCGCAACATTCCTACTGGCCATCGGCAGCCCCGCAACCGGCTCATCCCAAGCCCAAGGCACCTCCTCGACCGTGTTCGTCGCAAAGTCATGCACCTGCACCACAATCGGCTTCTCGTTCCACCCGACCTGCAGCGCCGCGACCTCGGGCGAAAGCACGCGAATCTCGCCCTTCTCGCCATTGATGGTCCACACGAGCGCCGGGTCGCCGGGGAAGGGCTGGCCGCGGCGGAAGCGGAAGTGCAGCGTTGCCCCCTTTTGCGTATTTGCTGCCGACTCGGGTAGCATGCCGGTGAAGAAGACCAGGTCCGGGACATTGGAGCGCAGCGTCTCGATTACGGGCCGCGGGCCGCCGGGCGTGGACGCCGGCTCCGCGATGTGGACGAACGGACGCTGTAGTTGGAAGTGACCCTGCACGGGGTCGGCTTCGCCCAGCGCGGTTTGGATGAGGTCGAATACTGGACAAGATAAGATGTCAGTTCACATATCACCTGTACCGGGTGAGGTCACAAGGGTACGTACAGTGCGCAACGCCGATGGTGTAGAAATTCCCGCCGACCTCGCGCTGGGTGAAATACGCCAGCCCCGGCGGGAGCACATCGCGATCATTCGAGCCGCCGGTCGCCCGCAGCTCCGAGCTGAGCACCTTTCCAATCCTCCCGGACAGCACCAGCTCCTTGACCTTCTGCGTCAGCGGCGCCACGCGGCCCTGCAGCCCGACAACAGTCCTGGCGCCCGACTCCCTCGCCACGCCAGCCAGGTCGCGTGCATGCGCTGCGTCCTGCGCGAGCGGCCACTCGCTGTAGACGCTCTTACCGGCCGCCAGGCTTGGCCGGATGGTCTCGGCGTGCTTGTCAACGCGCGTGTTGCAAACCACCAAATCGACGTCCGGGTCCGCGGCGAGGGCGGCAGGGTCACCGTACGCGCGGGTGGTGGCTGGGAGGTTGTATTCTGCAATGGCGCTCTTGGCTGCGGCGACGGACGAGTTGAGGAGCGCGACGATCTCGAACTTGGCGAGGCCAGCGGGAGAGAGCAGGTAGGGCAGGTGGGCGCGGCTTGCCCATGAGGTTTTGGCCGAGGCGGAGAGGCCGATGAGGGCGACGCGGATTGGGGCCATGGTGGGTGGCGGTGGCGGTGGTCTGGTGTCAAGGGATGGCCGAGAGGGTGCTGCTGTCCAAGTGTGTGCCCTGGTGTCCTGTTATAGAGAGACGGAATATGAGTTGAACAATGCAGTCGTGTAGCGTACTGTACTCGTTGTGATAATGCCCCGCCCGAGGGACCGCGGGGATTTGTAAGCAACGACGTTAGTCGCAATGGCGATGCGATTCGCAATCCAGCTTGCAGCTCCAAAACAAACACGCAATATGGATCTAGCAGAGGCATTGGTCAGCGAACATCGCCAGTTAGTAATCCAGATCTCAATGGGTTTGTAATTGGACGATGAGGAGGGGTTGGCAGCTGGTGCCAGAATGTCAATTCACCGGCTTCGTCTCCGAAGTTGTATTTCACTCTTTTCCTTTCGTCAAATCCACATCTGATAAGGCCATGTTGGGTGACACGGCGTCTGCGTCACCTCGTGGTGGTGGGCTTCTGCTACGTCCCCTCACCCAAGGTACCATGCGGGAACTCAGAAGAACATGGAAATCGAACGGAACTGTGATTTTCAAATGTCAGGTAGGAGGGTGTCAGTTTAGCTTAAGAGGGATCGCGTCGTTGGTTGGTTCGAGATCTCAAGGGATTTGTGTCGTGGGCAGCACCTGCCTGGGCCGTTTCCTTTGGCGTGGTCGAACTGACAAAAGAACGGAAGGCACTCTCATGGTCGTCATTTGCAGAAGCTTACATTAACAGATCCGCATGGTTAGCACCTGCTTTAAACGTTCGAATTCTCCGACTAAGACCTCATTGCTCACTATTAGGACAAGTAATAACCCGGAAAGCATGAACACGAAACAGGAACCCAACGCGACCTCCCCTCATGCGGACTCCCCCGACAGTCGAATCAACAGCGATCCCATCCCAGGCATGCTCCCCCAGCTACGATGCGCCTCCCTCAAGCCCTCAGTATCCAAATTCCACACCGCCTTGATCGGAACCGTGATCTTCCCCTCTCGCAACAGCCCCATCAGCGCCGCCATATCCGCCTGCCACCCAGCCGACCCAGGCTTGATCCAGTAAAAGCTCGTCGTCCTCCCGGCAAACGGCACCAAGCTTCGCGCAACCAGCTTCGCAATCCACGGCAACGGGCTCCTGGGCTTCTTGTCCCCGCTCAATGCCGCCTGGTTGCCTCCATACCCAATCACAACCCCCTTCTCACCCAGCACCGAGAACGACTCATCCCACGACTCGAATCCAAGCGGGTCAAACACCGCACCCACGCCACCCGTGGCTTGCACAGCGGCGATCCAGTCCTTGTTCCGGTAGTCAAACACCTTCGTCGCGCCCGCGGCTTCAAGCGAGGCATGGTTCCGTGCCGACGCGGTGCCGTACACCGTCGCGCCCCGCAAGAGACATAAAGACATCAGTCCCTGCCCGACGGCCCCGCTCAGCCCATGGATAAACACCTTCTGCCCTGCCTTCACGCGCGCCGTGTGCTCAACCATGCCGTACGCCGTCGCCCAGTCGAGGCTCAGCGCCGTGACCTGGCGAAGGAACGAGTCGCTTCCCGTCAGCTCTGGCGGGACAGGAGCAAGCAGCCGCTGCGAGACGTTTATAAGCTCAGCTTGTGCGTCGTATGTGGTGACGGCGGTGACGTAGCTGCCGACGGGAAAGCGGGAGGCGTCGGCATCAGCGCCGAGAGCGGCTACGACGCCGACTAGGGAGTAACCTGGGGTGAGGGGCGCTTTGCGCTGCATCGGGTACGTGCCGCGCGCCATGTTGACGTCGGCGCCGCTGAAGCCGGCATACAGGACGCGCACTTGGATTTCTTTCTTGGCTGGGGCTGCGATCGGAGCGGAGACCACGGCGATGTTGGACAGGGAGGGATCGGTGCTGAAGGAGGAGATGACGGCTTTGCGGATTGTGGTTGCCATGGTGAATGGGCGGCTGGGCCAGCGAACGTGTAAGTGATGATGATTGATGTCGAGATGAATTGCACGGTAACGTGAAAAAGACGCGATCAAGACTTGGTGCAGTGTATTTTTGCTTCCGAACTGAAGATTTCCTGGGAACTATAACGCGTCTAATATGTTGCAAAGGATGGTGAAATGTTTTGTACTCAATTCTCATGACTTATATCATGACCTCTTATTCTAGACGCTAAATTCTACGCGCACACGTCAATCCTTGACTGCGGTCATGCAGGCGGCGTGGCATGGCGCGAGCGGAGGGAATATTGTCCCGTGTTTTTCAGGCTTCCGGCGCCTGGAGTCGGCTCAACAACTGTCCTAGATCGGATCCTGCCACAACTCAACGGGCCGTAGAGTGCCAGTGCGGCTGAGTCGGTCATGACCTCGGACTCACCTTCGCATTTCGTGAATCAACTAAACATTGATGAGGATGCTCCGGCGCGGCGGCATGAAATGCGACATTGCGATGCACCCAACAGGCTCTAGTGAATCTTTGGGGACACTGAAAGGCCAGGCCAATCTAACGCAAGACTCAATCAGAGTTGAGCGAGTCTCTTAATTCCATAAAATACCAGGCACCCAGCATTTTTACGCAATGAGGGCGGTTGTCTCGAGGCAAATGTTTCTTCCTCCTGAACCAAAGTCGGTAGGCCCTGTGGGTAGCGCACCGAAAGGTATTGTCAGTTCGGCAGCGCGTCCACGGGTGTCCTAGGCGCACAGTTGTCCAGGCACAAGTAGTACAATCAGGTACCTTGTGGCCCAAGCCCTCCAGACCAACACTGCCACGACCCCCATTTTCTGCAGGGTTTTCCTTGTGTTCCACAACAACATCGAATCTCAACACGTCCGCTACCCTTGTTGCCATCATCATTTATTTCCCTCTCTCGACAGTCCAACATCGCCACTAGCCCGCTCAAGCAAATCTCGCCATGCCCTCAGCAGCTACACAGCCAGAAGATGCGATGGAAGTGGTCGCGTCGGAAGAGGTGTGGGAAGAGACGGAAAACGACGAGCTCGTCTTTGACCACATTAGGGTGATCGTGCGTCAAGGCTCGCGCTACCTCTTTGCCCGCCAGAAAGATCGATACGCGCCCGCGCAGGGTGTCCGGGACGGTGTCGCCCACCTGCACCTCTTGGGGCTGGTGCACAATGACTTGAATCCGTCCAATATCATGGTGGAGGACGATGCCGCCATCATCATCGACTTCGACTCGTGCCGGCAACGGGGCGAGCCTATGGGCGTGAAGGGCCCGACGGCGGGATGGGGGACCTACACCGAGTATGCAACCCCGGAGAGCGATATAAGTAACTTGGATCAGATAGAGCGGTATTTGCTTGGGTAGACGGCGGGCTGGCTACCTACAGGACATATCTATCACACGATGAGAACGCGTAGTACAGGCTGGCTATTTGTACCCTAACCCGGTTACATGGGGCTAGGGCCAGACTTTGCCAGAGTGGGTCTTACACCCCTGCTACAACTTGCTTTATGTTGTCTGCCTGGAGCCGGCTTTGCATGATTGAACACATCTTAGAAGTTCGAGGTCTCTTCCCTTGACTTCTTCACGCAATCGATCACCATCATCCAAGCACGAATATCATTGTCACTAATTACCTGATTCCCAATGTCCGAATCAACGAACACGGTCCCAGCGAAAACGGACTTTACGTTCCCCAACTCCTTGGCCACGCTCAACATCCCGCCGAGTGCCTACATCTCCGACCACCCCCACCTTTACGGTCTCATCGTCGGCGCCGTGGTCATCCTAAACTCACGGGCGCTGCTCATCCAACGCGCCGCGACAGACGGCTTCCCGCTGGCCTGGGAGTGTGCCGGTGGCGGGGTCGACAGCGACGACGCCACGATTCTGCATGCGGTCAGACGGGAGCTGCGCGAGGAGACGGGGCTGACCATGACCCACGTCCAGGCTTTGCTGGATGACGAAACCGAGTTTGACGGCCGCGAGGGCCGCTGGCGCAAGCTCACCTTCCTGGTCCAAGTTCAATCCGGAGCACACGGTGAGCTGCCTGCCGTCATCCTCGAGCCAAAGGAGCACCAAGACTTTGCATGGGCGACGGAAGCCGAGGTCAAGGCGGGGCGGTGTGACGGGCGGGAGATTCGGTTGGGCTACGAGGCTCAAAGAGCGGTGATCTTGAAGGGATTTGAGATGACAGAGCAGGGCGGCTCGGCCGGAGAATAACGATGAAGGGCGTGACCGGGTCGGTCCGGAATACTCCGAGGACACGTTTTGTTGCGCTTCAGGGCCCGCGGACGGGATGATGTGACGGACTGCTTTGTCGAACATGACAGGATTAAAGGAATGGTGCAATTGAGTTTTGTTGATGTGTAATTAGCATTGATCAGAGCAATCACGGTGACTCGAGCGCGCCTTGTTCTATTGGAGGAACAAGTGGTGAAGCAAACACAGCTCGATGGCGATGCAGGCATACCAATTATTTGTCCACTTTGCCGATCCAATCTGTAGCTTACTCGTTATTGCCGTGGCGGGCGCCGTACAACGGTCTGTACAGTCGCATCCACTGTAGTTGAATGCGATAGAGCTTTCATCGCGAATTTTGTTGGGAGAATAGCGCGCCATAGGCATTCCAGTGTTCCATGACCATTCACCGCGTGTAACACCCGAGATCCACAGTCGAGGTCACTTGCCACTGCACCCCTTTCACGGTTGTGATTGTTGTCGAGGACGAGAACTTGGGATGACGAGGCACGGGTTCCGCACTAATTACTATGTCCTTGTTCCTGAGTTGACCCCTACGCCAAGGTCAGCTGGTAAACAAAAGGCTGGTCACCCCTTTGTATTCCTTTGTCTCGTGGGTCTTTTATGGAGAACAGCTTTGACTTGGTGAACTTGACAATAGCCTTTTGTTGCACAAGGCACGAACGTGACAAAGGTGCCTTGGGCATCCTGGCTAGTTGTCAGTCTGATGTATAAGATGACCGTGAATCTCTCTGCGTGACCCGTCATGGGGAAGGGGGTGAATGATGGTCCTGCTGGCGGGGGCAGCCCTCCTGCCTGTCTATAAAACTGCTGCTTTCTCTCCTGCTTGACTGCTCTTTTTCTACTTCCTCATCGCACTCCAGTATCTGGATCAGCCTTGCTTTCCTGCGTTGCCTTCTTATTCAGATCTCTCCTTCAAGTCAATCTCTTGCAAAGCACCATCATAGCTTTCCTAGCCGATATCTACTCCATACTTTGCACAAGTCCAAGTACTCAGGTTAGTATCCCACCCCGGCTTTGCCTCACATCCGGACCCCTTCTCACAGTCCCCGCCACAGCCAGAAACCATCCATCAAGATGCTTGCCAACATTCTTTCCCTCGCCGCCTTGGCCCTCGGTGTCTCTGCCGCCACCATCCCTGTCACTCCGCGCGACACTGCCTCTGTCGGCGTGACCCCTCATGACCACTACTCGTCCTCCGTCGGCGTTCTGGGCTGCCACATCAACACCAACCGCGTCGCCTACTGGCCCATGGCGGTCGACTGCAACAACATCTGCGTCCAGGTCTCGTACGGCGGCCGCACCCTGAACCTGCTGCGCATCGACCAGTCTGGTGGCGCATACGACATCAGCTACGACGCCTGGAACTACCTCTACACCGGCCAGGGCGCCACCGTCGCCCCCGTCGCCGGCGGTGCCGTGAGCATGGACTACCAGAACGTTCCCGCCAGCAACTGCGCCGGTCTCATCAACTCGGCCAACGGCGGTCTCCCCCTCTCGGCTGCCAACAGCATGAACTTTCTGACCTCGTGCGCTGCCGGTACCTGGGTCGGTGATCACCATGTCCTCTACAACATCCTCAACCCCGTCTGCACCTACGGCTACGACGAGGTCTGCACCCTGGCTGCCGGCGCCAACCAGGCCACCTGCCCCCACACCTTGGGCAGCAACAACCCCCTCACCACTGCCCCTGTCTACAACATCCTGTACCCCTCTGGACAGGTTGCTCTGGCCACTCAAGTTAGACACCCAGTTGAGAGAAAGAAATTTTGGTGAGGATCGTGCGGAAAAGCTCGAGACAAACCTTTATGGTTGGGTCTCTTGAGCAGATGGATCACTTTTGGGAGGATGACTTGATCACGAGGCTAGATATCTTGCTTCTGCTTTGATCGTCATAAGGTGCATATGGTCTAACACCAAAACCGCCAAGTACCTACTGAGTACGGCGTGCAGAAATACATTCTATTTCTACCATCTGAGGTCCAATCTTGCCTGTGAAATGCTTATGCCAGTGATGTCCAATGACCCCGTCTTCGGACTTGAATCGTCCCCCAGAGGTGTTCTTGATCTATCGTCTCCCTCTCCGCAGCCGAACCTCCCCTCCCCTGCCCCGCTTCCAGGATATTCCTGCCTACAATGCTCACAGAACAAGAGCCTGAGGCGAATCAAAACAATCATCCCACCCCGTCCTCCCCGACGCCCAAAACCGCTCCAACACCGCCCTCGCCACAAACGGAAGCGAAGCCCCCTGCTCTCTACTCGACCGCGCGAGCTCCTGGCCCACAAATGCTCTCACACTCGCTCCAGCCCGCGCTGCTTGGACTCCGAGCACCACAAGCGGCCACATCATACACCTCCTGACTCTCAGGATCTCCATCGCCTTTCGCAGAAGGACGTGCAGATCGTGAGCGTGTGATGTCCGAGCTGTTTCCACGTCGTCGTATGCCGATGTGAAGACTTGGACGCTTTGGAGTGACATGATGCAGTACAGCGCGGCGGCGGAGCGGAAGATACGTCCTACGAGGATCCATTCGTTTTTGTGCTGGGGGTTTCTTGTTCTTGCCCAGGTTTCGGGGGAGAAAGCTTCGATTTTGGCAACGATTTCTAGTCCCTCCTTCTCGTGGGATGTGGTCAAGACGCGCTGGTCTGGTTCGTCAGTGACGTGGATGCCGGCCGCAAGGGACCGAAGATTGCTGATGGCAAGGATCTCTTTCAGAAGCGACAAGGGACATGGGATCGTGGGATAGTAGAGCTGCTCGTACAGCGCGAGGGCAATGGCCGTCGTGCCGGGGTCACGGTGTGAACATGCTTGGATCTGCTTGTTTGGGGGGCTGGTTGTGTTGGCAAAAACACCGACGCTATGCGTGGCTCAGGTTAGAAGGGCAGTGGGAAAAGGGCGCCGCTGTCAATTTGGCTGGAGATAAATTCGGGACCCGAAATACTTACATCCAAAAGCCTAGCAGAGGCATGCTCATATGCGGCGAGGTGTGAATGATGCTGGCAAACCCTCCTCGGAGCTCAACCAATTTCACAAAGCCGTCAACATGCTGGCGCCAGTTTGGCGTGATGGACTGCTGCAGCTGGGGGGAATTTTAGCAGTTGTTTTGTTATCGCAGGGGAGAAGGCAGGTTCTGACCACGGCAAAAAGAAAAGTGTAGATGCTCCCAATGGTGATATCAGCAGTGCGCGTCCTCTCGTCCCCAACCAACTTGTTCAGTGCCCGGATAGCAAGATCTCGATGATGATAGAGCCGTGACCAAGTTCTGGACCCGGAGTCGGACGACGGACTGCACGCCGTGTTGTTTCCTGATAGCGTGTACAGCCGGTGGCTTATGGCCACAGAGACGAGAGTGTGGACGATCGCGGTGGGCACCACACTTATCACCGGCAGGGGGCATTGGATGATGAATGGACTCGGTTCGAGCTGGTTGGTGGTGTAGTCGGGGTATACCGCCGAGTTGTCTGGGAAACAATGTCCGTGTTAGCCAACTGAATGTGCATACAGGTCCTAGAAGTCATGTGCTTGCCATCGACTGCGACAACGACTGGAGGTACACTCAAGGGGCAACTGCAGGGCAGCCTAGGGTCTGGGGGTAAAAAGACCTACAATAAGCCAACGCCTCAACGACGTCGCACGTCTCGGTTCTCAACTCCATCCCTGGATTTACTGCAATAGGCCTGATATTGGCAGACGAGATCAACCGCCGACCCCTGTTGCTATCGCCGGCGGCGTCCCCATTCTTGGAATCATTGGTCACTTTTGGTATTTCCTTCCTTTTCCGTCCTCGGGATATCACTCGACCGGGCGCTAGCCATGTCAACGGCTTGTTATCCCCGTAGCCGGGACACACAATACCATTTGAGCGGCATTTGGAGCAAACCGGGGAGGCAGCGTCACACACGAGGCGTCGCCGTCGGCACTCCCAGCATTGGTGACTTGGAGGTTGCATGGAGGCGATGCAGTGACCGAATATCTGCCGTGTTCTTTCTCGTTTGATCAAGTGCCCTGATCTGTACCTTATGCAGGAGGTTGGGTGCAAGGTAGATAATCTTCGCGTGCCTAAAAGACACGAAAAAGAAACAATAAAAGGGGCAGAACATCAGACAAAGCCCCGCCAGAATTGCCGACCGAGATCGAGTTCCGCCTTATGCAGTGACATCGACGCCAAGCATTCAAGTCTTGGCCAGGTTATTATACTAATCGGGGAAAGCGTGCTGACATTGAGCCCCAGTCTTTTCTCGAAGGCTGTGTCGCGGATCTCGCATGTGCCAGTCTGTCCTGCAGCAAATAAGACCGGTTGTTGGTTCGGTTGGCGACGCCGCTGACATGCGTGGACGACAATATCCATCAGACCCGCTCGCGAGTCTGAGCCTCATGTTTGAACGTCGGGGATTGGGTGTTGCCCACCGCGTGGAGCATGGGAGGTACTTGTGTACTTGTAATTGCCCAATTCGGGCATGTTGGGAGGATCGTGATTGAGAGTGTCAAGGCATTTTGAAGTGCTGCTGGTGTCGGCCAAGTTCAATAATATAAGAAGTCTTCCATTTCCATCTTCATGTCCCATTTAATCATCAGTGTTAAACAAGTCAATCCAACCCGCTACTTTCCTCTTCAAATTTTTACAGTTCTTTTTTTCGGCTTGATATCGATATCCCAAGATACAAATTGCAGGAGTCCATCTTTGCTTGCCGCCAAGCCAGTCTCTTCACGTGTATCCTCCCGAAGCTCCATCCTCGAGCCCAACAGATCCCGGCTTCACAATGTCGGACGGGCATCCGGGTAAGTTGGCGGTTTAAAAAAGACGCTTCAGATCTACAGGGGTCACACCGCTGACTTGGAGGCGGCCAAAGTACCGGGAAGCATCTACTTCTACGCGCCGAATCAAGGGGCGTCGATTTTCTTCGCCGTGGCATTTGCCATATCTGGTATTTTCCACCTGTGGCAATGCATGTCAGTCTCTCCTTTCCCCGTTGACCCAGGATGGTCACTAACGACTTCACGGAGTCCAGTCACTACAAGTCCTTCAAGCTCACCGCTATCCTCCCCTTCTGCTGTGTGTTGTTCGCGGCGGGCTTTGCCGTGCGTGCATACGGTGCACTCCACTACGACAACCTCAAAGTCTACATCGCCAGCACGTTCTTGATTTACATGTCTCCGTATGTACCTACCTCCCCGACTCAATGCAGCACCAGGTCGAGAAACGTGGCCGGGGACTCAACTGACGAGCCGTGATCGATACAGTCCCATCCTCGAACTCGCAAACTACCACATCCTCGGCGCCGTCCTCTACTACATCCCCTACTGCGCACCCATCCACCCCGGCCGCGTGCTAACAACCTTCGGCATCCTCTCCACCGTCGTCGAGGTGCTCAACGCCCTAGGCGTCTCCTACCTCTCCAACCGGCAGCTCCCCGACAAGCTCATCAAGCTTGGCGACTCCCTGCTCAAAGCCTCCCTCATCATGCAGCTCATCGTCATCGCCCTCTTCTTCCTCCTCGCAGGCATCTTCCGCCACCGCTGCGCGCGCGCAGGCATCACCACGCCGCGCATGCGGATCCCACTCGCAACCCTCGCAGCTAGCATGTTTCTCATCCTCATTCGCACCATCTACCGCACAGTCGAGTACTTTGGTGCAGCCGCGGGCGGGACGCAGACGAGTGCCGGGATAAAGGTGGACCCCATGTCGCTGAGCCCGGTCTTGCGGTACGAGTGGTTCTTTTTCGTCTTTGAGGCCGCGGTCATGCTGGCTAATGCCGTGCTGTGGAACGTGATGCACCCCCGCCGGTACCTGCCGCCGAACTTCCGGGTGTACCTCGCGCAGGACGGGATGACGGAGCTGCAGGGCCCGGGCTGGGATGATAAGCGGTCGTTTTTGATGACGGCGCTGGATCCGTTTGGTGTCATGGCGGGTGGAGGCGGGCGGGCGAAGGGGGAGAAGCCGTTCTGGGAGGATAATGGGTATGATACGGCTGGTAAGGGGAGTTCGGGGACGGTTTGAACGTTTTGATGATGGCGTGCATGGGTTTTGGGGGGGGAGGTTTGGACGGCGTCGAGCTGCAGGGGTTTATTTTTCTTGTTATTTGTCCTTCTTGTTTTCGGTACCCTTAGACTGTACCTATCAATGGCGTGTGCGAGCCGTAGAAAATCCTTAGACTTTTGACATGACATGCGTGCAGTCTCGTGTGGGGCGGCATCCAATCTCGGAACTCGCTCGCAGAATGTGGAAGTTGCGACTCCCACCAAGCTCAGGTTTGGGTGTGATGGCCTTGGGGGACGGCCGGTCGTGGTTTAGGGGTGTTTACCGCCGATTCGGCCCTGAAAGTTGGTCCAACCCCGCCAACGCAAGGCACCCGCCTTCTCCAACCCCGAAACCTGCCCGGAATCGACGTGTTCTCCTGATCCTTCCCTGAGCTGGTTCATTCCTTCCTGTTCCGCGATAACAGACCAAAACGTTTCCTACCCTCCCCCGCACAGCCCACCATGTCGCCCGAGCAAGACGACAGCGATGGTTTCGTCATCGTCAACCACAACGACGCGAATCCAGAACATCAGCCCGCCCCAACGCAACTGCCCTACCTGGACGACATCAGCCGACACGTCGACAGCATAGCGGACTCGCTATGGCCCGTGAACAAGAAAATCCACGACTGCCCAGAACTAGGCTACGAGGAAGTGATTGCACACGAAGCCCTCACCTCTTTCATGGAGTCCCAGCCCGGATGGACCGTGACGCGCTCGGCGTATGGACTTAAGACCGCCTGGGTTGCCGTCTATGACTCCAAAAAGAAGGGCCCTGTTGTCTCGTTCAATGCTGAAATGGGTGACCTCCCCTACTCTCTGTTTTGAACCCATCTGGGTACAATGACCTCTCGAACCGTTTCCTGACAGACCTTTTGTTTGAAGATGCTCTCCCCGGCATCGGCCACGCCTGCGGGCACAACCTCATCGCGAGCGCGTCCGTCGCCGCAGCGCTCGCAACCGCCGATGTGATGACCCGCCACCGCCTGAACGGAAAGATCGTCCTCTTCGGAACACCCGCAGAAGAAGGTCAGTCAGCCTCACCCTCACCTCCCTACGCCCCGCACTAACCAACCCCCCAGGCGGCGGCGGCAAAATCGCCCTCCTCAGCGCCGGCGCCTACAGCTCTCACAAAGTCGACATCAGTATCCTCGCGCACCCCGGCACAGCCCGCGACTCAGCGCTCGTGCGCACGACCGCATACATGCGCTTCCGAGTCGCGTACACGGGCCGCGAAGCCCACGCGGCCGCCGAACCCTGGAAGGGCATCAACGCGCTCGACGCACTCATCACAGCGTACAATGCCGTGTCAGCGCTGCGCCAGCAGACCATGCCCGGCGACGTGATCCAGGGCCACATCACGGACGGCGGCGCAGTTCCAAACATCATTCACGCGCATGCCGCGGGGGTATTCGTTGTGCGCGCCAAGACGCAAGCCCGGCTCGATGTCCTCCGCCGCAAAGTCGAGGCGTGTTTTGCTGCGGGCGCGACGGCTACGGGCGCGGAGATGAGGATCACGCCTCTTGGCGCCTACGCGGACCACGTGCCGAGTCGGCTGCTGGGGGCGCGCTATGCGGCGTGCTTTAATGCGTTGTCTCCGCCGGTGAGGATCATCAAGGACCAGGACGTGGATGAGATTAATGGGGCGACTATGGCGAGTTCTGACCAGGGCGATGTCAGTTATGCTGTGCCCAGTCTGATGCCTGGGTTCTCGATTGCGGGAGAGAGCGGGCCGCATACACCTGGGTTTGCGGAGGCGGCGGGTACGAGGGAGGCGTTTGAGAGGGCGTTGAGGGCCGCGAAGGCGCTTGCTGGCACGGCGGTTGATGTGCTTAGCGTGGAGGGGTTGAGGGAGGAGGTTTGGGAGGAGTGGAGGCGGTGGAGGGAGGGTGGTGAGGAGGGTGGTTGAGGCGGGGATAGGTGCCCGTTGGGTGGATGACTTGTGAGTTGTTGATATCCCGATGACTTAACGGCCGGACTGCTCACTGAGCGGATATCTGATGCACGGTCTACTAATAGTATTAAATTGGAGATTGGGCATATGTTTATTTGGATTGCAAATAAGGCATTGATAAAATATCTTGTCTTTGGTCTTCTACGTCTAATTATCGTTCAAGCTGTGCTACGTCCTTGCCCGCCGTCCACCATACCGCGAGCCTTTGTCTACTTATAAGTCACGGGCATACCGCCGGGAAGCTCGGTCAACCCTGCATTACGAGATTAGCAAACACTGACACATACACCATGAGAACAGGGCAACTTACATCCTTCCACCGGCTCCGGAACAGTCTGTTGCTTGAGGCAAGCCAGCGCTTGCTCGACACTCTGCGTCTTGAGAGCTGAGCAACGATCACCGCTGCACCGAGCATCGAGCGCCTTTTGCAGCGCATCGCCCTTCCAGCCAAAGACGTAGTCTCCGTGCTGGCCGTAACCGGTGCTAAAGATGAGCTGTTAGCACCGTATGCTCGGTCCCATCCCATGGAAATTCGAAATCTTACCCATCGCCCATCGAGTAAACGAGCGGCTGCGATCCATCCTCGGGCCACAGAGACTTGTCGTTGAACTGTCTTGTGTCCCAGATAACCTCGTACATTACTTGGGGAAGTCGGATGGGATGGGAAGTGGGGCACGGCCCGGTCGACTCGAAGCTGCCGCTGCTGGTGTATGCGACGTGGCTCTTGTGGTCGGGGCTGTCGAGGTTCTTGCCGTCCCAGCATCTGTGCATGGTGTGTAAGTTTCATCGATCGCAACGACGGGTATGGAGTCAATGGGATGCAGGCCAAACAAACTTACGTGGGGAATGTGATGGTGGTTCGGATTCCACCCGGGCACGGCTTGGAGGGGAAGGCGGCCGTGTCCTCACCCGTGCAAGGCGCACCACCAAAGGGGCTCTGCTCGACGTTCTCCTCGCAGCGGTGGCAGATCTGCTTCTGCATGCCCTTCTTGGTGCGGAGGTTGGGGTCTCCGACGAGCATCCGGAATCCCTAACGAGTTGTTAGTGTCCGTCCCTCCAGTCCCCATTCATCCCGAAATCAGGGGGATTGTTTACTGACCGGCTTGAAGGCGGTGACCTTGGTCTTGCCATCATACGGCGGGATGTAATACACAGTGATACCGCCCGCCCCCTTCAGACCAAGATTGACCATCTGCGGCACTCGCTTGAAGGTGCCGTTCTTGGACTTGAAGTACATGTTGGCGGTCCAGTAGTTGGAAAAGTCCTCGCTGAACGAGCAGGTCGTGCACGACGACTTGGCGGCCGGGTCGTACTCGACGGGCGTCATGGAAGCGTTGAACGAGTTGCCGCCCACGATCTGGTGGACGTGGCCCGACTGCAGCAGGCCGGGATTGACGAGGGGGTCCATCCGCTCGATCACGAGCTGCGAGCACTGGAACCGCATCATGGCGGCCTGGGCGAACTGCGCTGCGGCATCCTGCGCAAAAAGCGTGGCCGCGAGGGCCAGAGGCGAGGCCTTCATTGCGTGAGAGGGCGACTGGGCAACCTGAAGTCTGACGGCGTGGGCTTTTCAGCTAGGGAGGCTTGATGGGGATCTTAGAGACAGAGCAGACAATCTGCGGATAGAGACAGGACTGGAAGTGAGTGACGGATGGAGAAACCAGACGGAAAGACAGCAAGGCACATGCTAACCGGCCGTCCCCCTTTCCCTTATACCCTCGCAGCTGGCAGCAAACCCCATCTATCCCACAATCAACCATCGGACACATAACCTGGCGCGGGTCGCTAGGGGACATGGATCTGCATGTGCACTATGCTGGACGCTTCCATGTCGATATGTCTAATATGGCCAGCCGCCAGGTCAAGGCCGGTTTCCATTCGTCCACAGCCAGTTTTCTTGGTGGTTGTTTGCGCGCGGTAGAACTGCCGCAAATGAGCTACTCGATGGGTAAATCTGGGGATAAACACGGGCATGGAGGCGATTGGCGCGAAAGTGCCAGGGCGCTTGCTGTTGGGGAAAAAGAACTGGAGCGTATGTTTGCACTTAATATAGAGGAATGAATTCTGCCTCCTCTGGAACCCCACCCGTGGAACATTTCGAATCTTCTTCTTGGGCTATACCGAGGGGGTGAATGGCCAATTGGGTGTGTACTGGGCACGGACAGCCGCTCGGGAGGGACAGGCCTGCAGGAGTGAACGGAAAGAAGCCTGGATGAGGGGATGGCGAGGATATTTCTGTTCTTTGAGGTGTAATTAATAGATCGGCGTTATTGCTGCCTTGGGGTAGGTCCAATGTCGAGCGTGGCAGGCTGCACCAACGTCACGTTCACCTATCCAATTCTCAGTTGTCACACGTCCTCGGATAGTCGGGCGCGTGCGTACCGGGTACTCGAAATGTTACTTGAGATTTAATTACCATTGATGCCACGTTGGCCAAATAACATGATAATATTCGGTGTTCCCACCTGTATAGAATAGTCACAGTGTTCCCTGTTGAGATATTTCGGCGGCTCGACATGGATACCGGAGATATTCTGGAAGCACTGCACGCATTGACGTGACGGGTGTTCCCATTGCCACCTTGGATAAGGCGCTATCTTATCTTGAGATCAATCAATCAATTGTCCGTTTCGGCAGCCTTGGTCGGCACTTCTTCGCCCAAGTCTTGCTGGGATAGAATGCCTCATCGATATTCGCTAACCGATCTGAAGACTGTATGTAGCGGCAATAGTGAGTATATCGCCGGTGAGTTGTGAACCAAACCACCTGACTCTCTCCTTAACTTGCGGCCAATATCGATTTTAAGACAACTGAGATATCTTTCATCAAAACGATTGTCAGCCATAAACATATTCAGTTGCCGCCGTTGACCAGCTTCTTCCTGTCTATGTGACTTCTGGCCTCCCTAGCCCGTCCACTGACACAGGGCCGCAGATCGATCCAGGCCACTGCGCGTGGGTGACGGAGTCAGGGTCCTTTGTGGCCGATGGGCGATGTTAATATCATACTCGGTGAGCGGTTTGGTCCAAGAGGCCAGCCTTCCGGTCGGCGAACGACCAAAACACTTGCTGACGCTGAGCAAAAAGGAAAAAATAGTCAGAGACACGCACATACGCACACCCCACCACCACTACCAGCCGCAGCGATGATGTGGAGCCCCGCTCACGCCCCGGCCCCGAACCCGAGTCTCCCTCAATACCAGGTACCAAAGAGGATGGTCAGGTGCAAGTGGTCGGTGTATACTAGAGTCGGGCTTGTCGATTCTGCGAAGATGATTTTGTATCCCGATAATACCGTTTGTACGATTCCCACCGCGGTACCGGCATCGATGAGGTTTCTGGCAATGGTTGCTTCGGCGTAGCGGTCCATGTCACATATGATTATACTCCCTCGAACTTGCTTGAACTCCGATTTTGAAAAGTAGGCCGTGAGTTTCGATTCATGAACCGGTGATTTGAACTAGACGGGCTGTTGAATGGACCCGTGAGAATCATTGGTCGGGGAATGATAACTCGAGAAATGAAGGCCGGGATCTGCGCGAGTCCCTCGAGAACCGAAGAGTGCACCCTGGCTGGTCCTTGATCGAGCGATACCGCGTGTGGCTGGAACCGCAAAGAGATCCGGGAATTGGTCCTCGTCCCGTCATTGATCCCGACGTCAGAGTCGATCCCTATCCCGAGTCGCGTAAAGACGCAGCAATCTTCCATGCTGTAGTCGACGAAAGATATCCCCGGGACCGTCCCGACCCAGGCTTGGTGGGAGAGATTATCGCGCGACGCATGCCTCGAGGCATGAGCCCAATTGTGGAAGATGGCCCCATCCCCGCATAAACCTCATTTTGTCCCTTTCTCGCTTCTGCGACTCGCCTACAACGAAACTTCACCGAAATCACCGAATCCCGCCTTACACTGACAAGTCAGGCTGGGAGCACACCGTCAAAATGCCCCCATCGTCACACGCATGCATGAAAAAGCGAGGATGGTAAAATACTGCTGATTGCGATCTGTCGCAGACTTGAGGGAAGGGTTAAATTCATAAGATAGGTACTTACACTGGTGTTAAGGATGGACGGGTACTGAGGCCTCTAAGAAGAGAACGACCGCAAACTCGAGCGACGACTCCGGACCGGTCGACCGAACTGCACCAGAGGCTGCTTCACCGGAGCTGCCAGCCCAATCTAGGCCAGAGACGCCCCTGTACCTACTAGACGTAACTACCAAGCTCTCGGAACTGTCGTTTGAAGACTTCCTTTCGGGATCATGTTCCTGTGTCCGAGCCAATACGCCATAGGGATGCAAATCCAGTTGCCGCCAGGTGTGAAGGATGGAAGGGTGTTCTGGAGTGGCGAGGGGATGGCTTGGTTATGGTGTGCTTTATGATCCTCTTCCAGCATGATTTCTCTGCCTGCCAACTTTAACAAAACCTGCGACCAACAACCGGGCAGGCGCAACTTTCCAGTCAGTTAACATCACCCACGCTAATATCTTTCAAAACACAGGCGCTTAACGTCTTATTTGACGCCACTGTTAAGCTCTTTGCTCCTCGTAGTAGGTCCGGGCAAGCTTTCGGATGAGGGTTTCAACTTTCAAAGACGATGCGGAGGTAGTAAAACGCCTTCTTCAAGCGGTTTTTAAATGTCTTCCAGGTTGTCCCAGTCCAGGATGGCCAAATTTTCCTTCTGCAAGAAGAACATCACGCCGCTCGGCAAGGATCGACCAGTCATCAACGAGCACGAGACAATCCCTTTCCGGATAACGACCACAACCAAATCCCGGCAACTTCCCACACGGCCATCGACACTCGAGCTGCTGCGAAATCCCCCGTTCCGTTTCGGGATGTACCGGACGACGTTCGCTAATCTGGTACTTGCGATATATGCCAACCGCATTTCCCGGATTGATGCCTCCAAGTTTGACATCAGTGGTCCAGGCAAATGCCGGTGCGATTGATTCGTTGCGCAAACCTTCAAGTTGCTCAGTGGCACAGGCACACCCTCATATTGGATATGTACCTGGTCGGTAAGATAAGGGACTGGGAAAGATAAGGACTTTACATTAACCAGATTGTTGGAGGATTGCCATGCATCAGGGAGCGCATGGCGGGGGTGGGGGTGGCGGCGAGATCCAACTGTCGCAACGTGCTTGCATGCAGTGTCCCGACAGAGGGTGGATGGAGGCTGGTGTTATCGGGCATGCAAAGTCAGTACAACGAGCCGCATCTCTCCCAAAGTCCTTTCGCAAAGCTTGACACGATTGCACCGTCTCGGCAAATGGAACCAGGTAATCATGGGGGGAACACCTCGGCCATCGTCCCACTGCCGTCCGTCTGTCGCCTTGTTTTTGTGGGGCCGTGGCTGATGGGGACAAATGAGCATGGACGTGGGAGAAAGTTGGGCTGTGAAACCTGAACTAAATCAATTAGCACCGCGTGTTGTCAAATCAGCTTGGGGACGGACATTAATATAGGGTGGCAGTTAAGTAACACTCAATGGACTGCTCTGACGTGTCTGTCGGTCAGCCTGAGCTGAGTCAGAGATCGCGGTATTCCGTGAGGTACAGTAGGTACTACCCGATGCTGTGCTGCTTATCGGAGCCTGATGGGGCGCCCCTGCCACGATCTCCGAGTTCTGTTCGGACGCGACTAGAGCCTCAGCCCGACAAAATGGGACGGGAAATGGATGTCTGACATGAGAAATTGGCCCGACATTCATAGATCCATCCCTGGATTCCAGATGGCCACGATCTGAGTCACTGTCTCAGCGAACATGCTGGAATCTTGGAACCATTGTCAATGAATCCAAGACAACAGGCGATGCACGGATCCAATAAAACCCCCATCTGGATTTCCGTCGTATTGCATTCCCTTTCTTGTCTGTGGGACTTTGCAGGCCAGGGATGATGCAATGCCAAGGCGCAATGGGTACGGGTTATGTTATCTGGACTTCCAGGTTATCGTATCGGCTCGGGCAGCTACCCGTATCCCATCGCGACCTTGCCCAAAAGAGCGCCGAAAGGGGGCTCTGAAGGGGCTCTGTGAGACCCTGGGCTAGCACGGCCAGGCATGGAAGGGCGGTGAATCCGATTTCCCGGCAAACTTTAAATCCAGCAATGCCACGCTGACTCGCAGCGGTATCCCAAATAAGACCAACAGCGGCCTTGCGATTGGGCCGTGGTCGTGCTTACCTGGTTCGCATGGCTGAGCACCCACTAAGAAAGCAGCGCCGACTGGGCTAGCGCGAACACCCAGGCATCAGGAAAACGGTAGTGCCACCATCCACGAGCAAACACGAGATTTCGAGATAAGGGTGTGGATCATATTTACCACCCAGGTATCCGTACAAGCCGTCAAAGGAAGTGGTCCTGCAGTTCTTGCACCACACCGACACCGGACCACCACCCACACGCACGTCACTGTCTTTTTTCCTTCTTGCATTGATTTGACTGGAAGGGAAGAGAAAAAGACCTGCAGTCACGGTGGCCCTCTTGGACTGAGACGAAAAGATGGCGGAAATAAAACCGGCACTGGCAACACTCACAGTCGCCAAACCCCAGCCCTCGACGGTATGGGACGACGATGCATCCACACTCGCGTCGTCGCGATCCAGCTGGTCCAGCGAGGCCAGTCTGGCCAAGTTGGGGTGGAAGAGCAAGCCGAGACAGAGCGACTGCCGTGAGGTGCTCAAGTCCAACAGATCACTTCCTCGGGCGACCCCCTCCATCTACGTCCACAGCAGCCGGTGTACATGCAAGAGCGGGCTCGACGACAAGCAAAAGGCCGAGGACGACGCCCTCGCTGTAAAAATCCTCGAGACGCTCGAAACCCACAGGATGAAAATCAAGGAGAACCTCCAGACGCAACGGCGGCAGAAGCAAAGCACAAACATCATCGCTCGATTCTTCGCCTCCACGCCTCCACCACCACCGACCCCGCCGGCCGCAACCAGCTCCAAGATCCTCGATCTCTGCTTCGGCTGCTCGTCCCTCGACATTGACAAGGTTAGCCGTTACTTGCTACACGAAGGCCTGTCCGCCAATGCGCGCAACCACGTCGGAACCACCCCGCTGATGGCCGCTCTGCGCGCCATGAGCCCCGAACTGCGACCCAAGTCACACCTCGCGATGATCACCTTCCTCCTGGGCTGCGGCGCAGACCCGAACGTGACCATGGACATCGGCGCGAACCCGGCGGCCGACGACGCCGGGAAGATGAGCATCCTCGCCGCGGCGGTCTCGCTCAACCTGCCCGACGCCATCGTCCTCCTCCTCCGACGGGGCGCGGCCGTCGACGCGCCGCTCAACGACGTGCCCATGTTCCGGTCCATGGGCAAGCGCATGACGGCGCTGCACGTCGCCGCCTTCGCCGACAGGCCCGAATGCATGGAACTTCTCCTCCAGCACGGCTCCGCCAACGTTGCGGCAACATTCGACCTCGTCGAGACCCCCGAGCCAGTCGCTCCCAAACCAATCCCAAAAACAAGCAGACACCCGCAAACAACCAAAACCTCAAAAACAAGCAGCAGCAGCAGAAACCCACACCCAGCCTCAAAGCCAGCCTCCAGTAAGACATCCCGAACACCAACACCAAAACCATCCGACATCACCACCAGCACCAAAAAAGACACCCCCAACCACAACCACGCACAACCAAAAACGTAACAGCCCTCCACCTCTCCGAAACCTCCCCCGCCTGCACCCGCATCCTGCTCCGCCACGGCGCCAGCCCGATCGCCCGCGACAGCAACGGCCAAACCCCTCTCCACTGGGCCGCGAAAGCCGGCAACGCTTCGGTGGTATCGCAGCTCCTGCAGGCCGGCGGATCCCCGAGCGCAGACGTGATGGATCGCGAGGGCGCGACGCCGCTTACGGTGCTTGTTGAGCGCGTCGGGTCCGGCGCGCCGCGGAATGGGGATGTGGAGATTGTGAGGCTTTTGGTTGCAAGGGGGGCGAATGTGGATTTGAGGAGAAATGGGGGAGCGAGTTTGAGGGAGAGGTTGGTTAGGTGTGAGAGGGGGGGTTTTGAGGAGGTTTTGAAATCAGGTGTGTGAGGGAGCGGGATTACTGAGGGTTTGTTTTGAATTCTAAGGTGGGTATGTTGGGTGGAGTGTATTATCTCATGTCTGTCAAAATGAATAATGGCGCCTGGTGGGAAGAGGAGGGAGGCATGTTTTTCTGGCGTTTGGCATATAATTACGCGGTTGGGCATGGACGACCAGGCGTTGATGGAGAGATGGGACCGGGTGGGCGTTGTTTGATGGGCGGACTCGGATGATACCGTATCTTTAGATAGACCTTCCTGCCTTCCCTCTTGACCTGGCTCGGCTTGGGTAATGTAATTCCTTAAATAGTATTGTTAATTACAAGTAATCTCGAAGCGTTTTACGTGCTCCGTTCACGAGGGGATGAGTTACATGTAGAATAAGCAACTTGGAGAGCATTTTTGGTATCCGTCCAACCTAGAACAGCTTGAAGCTCCACACTTGGGGAGTTTGGGTTCAAAGGTCCGTTTATCTCCCGTCGCCAACATTTACAACCTAAACTTATACCTAGAGTCTAAACAGATACTTCCCAGTGACAACTTTATTCTCTCCAGCTCTCAAATTGAAACTTGAGAGCAGCAGCCTGTTACTTGCCGTCTGGTGACGCGTTCTGTTAGCCCTCGATGCCGGATGGAGTGGTCTTCCAGGCCCAAATGCCTCTCCCCGGAACCAAAGCATCTTGAACAGCAAATCTGCTCATTTTTCTCTTCCTGTTCAAGTTTCCCACGTTATCTACCAGATAAGCATGCCATGTATGCCGTTGGTCCCGGTACTCCATCGTCATAGTGGGTCTTCGCATGCACGTTTGTTGCCAAGACTTTTTTAGGGGGTTACCGCAAGTGGATGCGAATCCAATATTTTCTAGCAAACCTCGTGTTGGTGGCATGTATTTCCTAATTTCCAACGAATAGCAACCTGGAGAGTTTTTGAGAATCCTTCTTAACGTGCAGATACGAAACTCCTCATTTGCTTCTTCCAGTCTTCCTCCTCAGGCAGCGCAGGCGTCTCCATCGACCATGTCGCGCCATTCAAAGTTTGTGGGGTGAGATTCTGGAGACCTTCCAGTGTCCTGGTAGCCTCCTTTATTGTTTGGAATGGCAGATATCTACCAGGTGGCTTGGTGGCGCTGACTGGCATTGAGTTAGGTACCGCTACTACATGATAAGCTAGGTACGTAGTACATGGGGCCATGTTGTGTGTGGCGCCTGGCAGGGATACTGACTTGCCTTGTGTACCTCGATCAGTACGAATAGTGTTGTCCTCCCCCTCGCCAATCATCATCGGCCAGGAGTTGAGTACCAGGTATATGTGGGTAGCTGTCGTAGGTGTAGACTGTTGGTGTTCCTGGTCCAAATACTATGTCCATGCAAGGTAGAATGCGTTTAGTTAATTAGGCTGTTGTTAAGCACTGGGCACAATACTAATGTCTACAAATCTCAATAAGAGCCAAATTCTTGAAGGCATCAAGTTCAGCTTTCATGCGTAGGGCAAGAATAGAGCACAGCAACTTAGTTTCACAACGCCAAACCAAGCTGTCACGAATCAGTCTGGATTGGGGAAAGAGTATCTGCATTCTCTGCGCACTAGGTAAAACGACTGTAGGGGGGCTCATGGTGATGGGCTGTTCAATCTCTCATAACCGATGTGAAACCAGGGAGTGAGCGTTCCGCGTCCACCTCATATGACCGCCAAAGGTCCAAGTCGTCCTTGTGAGTGTATGTGTCTGTGTGTTTCCTGTGGGCTCTCCCCAAACGTGCAAGGCGTAAAATCAACCCGAAAAGAGCTGAGACCAAACCGAGGTAGCGACTGCCCGGGCTCTTCTTGTCTCCTAATACTCCCTAAAGACAGAAGGGAGTTGCATCGACTGCCTTACGAAGAGGACGAAAGGGCCGGGGCAGGGGTGTCGCACTTGCTACAGGCGCGACCCGGGATAACCCACACTTCCTGACCGTTGGCTGAGCAGGTGGGGCATTGAACTCCGGGAAGCTTTTGGTTGGGGAAACACTTGATGTTAGCCCTTTATGCTGGGAGAGGGGGACATGGAAGAGCACATGGAAGCAAGCTTGCCATGGTTTCCTGATCGAGACCCTGGTTACGGTTCTCTGAGAGCTGGGAACGAGTTGTGGATGTCGAGTAGACTAGGAGACTGATGCTCGAGGTTCCTCGGGTGTGACAGACAGCTTGACAAAGGGGGGAAGAGGGTTGATGAGTCGAGGTGCGGGTTTTCTGATTGGTTGCTGGTGGTTGTGTCTCAAGAGCTGGATCGAGTTGCTGCTGCTGCTGATTCTCTTCAAAACAAGAACGTCCGGGGATGAAGCTTTTGCCCAGTATTTATACATCGACGATCCTCTCTCCTCCTCGGCTACTCACGGTCCTTGTCATTGCAGAGAGAGAGCCATTTCGAAAAATGCCGAGCGGAGAGGTTGCAAAGGCCGAGGATGTGTTGAGTCAGGTAAGGTATGTCAGGTGGGTTGACACATCGCAACATGAAACTTGTTGCCAAGAGGTGTGGGCAGGGTAGAAAGAACATCAGGGACTTGCAACTACCTTGTCAAGATTTAGGGCTGGTACATTCTAGAACAAAACCCTCGACGTCATTGGGGAGCATTATTTCTGGCACAAGCGCAGCGAAGCCGGTGACGGATTCGGACGGACGGGCTTTTAGAAACCAATACAATCCAGAAGCCAGACAGCACCACACACCCTCCGAGTCCACCAGGGGTCGGCAGTGAGATTGCGTTGTGAGATAAGGAATATGGCTGTTGGAGAAAGGGGGGAAGTCGAGGGGTCGTGTGATTTTATTGCCTCATGGTTGTCCACTTATGAAGCAGCAAACCTGACCGACTTGATTCTCACTGGTCTGGCGCTGTTAGCAATTCGTCGACGCAGCAGATCTGGCAGCGGGGGGTTACCGCGCGGCGGCCGGTTTCCCCGTTTCGGCCTGGCGGCATCCAAAAGTAAAGTTCATGTTGCCAGTGACTTCAGCTCCATGTCGGCACTGGCGGGTCCCATCAAATATCCCTAAGCCGAGAGGAACCCAGGTTTCTCAAGTTTCCCATGCGGTTCATGAGGGGGCCACCATGGGAAAGCTGGGGGACCGATTTGAACACGATGATGGTGGCATGATGGAACTTTACCTAGACTCGTTAGCCGTGGGCATACTAAGTACGTGTATGTGCCGCATGGGCATCCCGCCCAGGGGCTGGCTGACATGGACCTTGAACCGGGGCTCCATGGCGGGGAAGGGAGGCCAGGGGGGAGTCTGACGGCGCCTGACGTGGGATTGAAAAAGACGCCCAACATCTTATGACGAATAATCCGACCTTATCAATCGCGCGTTGCGCAGGAAAATCCCATCCAGGGGAAGTGACAGAGCTATACCCGATCCGACTTGACCCGGTCCGTCCACACCATGTTAGTCACTGCAATAATAGCACACGGGATATGGAATTAGTCGGACATGGATGTCGAAGATGGGATTCAGAGTCCGTGAGGCATGTGTTTACGCCAGTCATTCTCCTTGATCCCTTCTGCCGACCGGACGCCCGCGAGTCTGGATGCGGGGTTTGGTGCTGCGACGCTGCGGCGTCGATGAGAGAGGCCAGGACAACCGGGCCATTGATCAGATGATTCACAGTGACGGCCATCATCCCCTATTAGTGGCTCACGGCGGACCGTTCCATTAGTTGATGTTCCAGTTTGAGATTTCCTTCCTGCAGGTAATTTCAGGTCAAAGTTTGTTTACCGGCACATGTATCGTATCATTTTTCTTGACCGGTTGGCCAGGACTATGCAATCTCTAGACACCACTCAAGTGTCCAGACAGCCACCACAGCTGAAGGAAAGCGGGATGGATGGAAAACAGGATTTTGTTCCTGAACTCCTTTTGACGCCTGAAGCTATGGCACGGCCATCAATGCCCAACTGCCCAAGCCGAGAGACGGCATCTGGGTGCGTTCTTGGTGGCGGGATCGACGACGAAGATACTCACAGCTGGACCGGACCCAGTTCAGAGATGTGATATCTCATTTCTTGGGGTCTTGTCGTGGAACCTACAAGAATACCTTACCATTGAATTGTCAAGCGCTTAAGGCACGATCAGGGCAAGGACTCGTCTAAATTATGAGATCTACCCACTGAATAAGCTGCCAACAAATACTGCTGGGCTTGTCTTGCAATGACATGGCTATGAGAATAGTGAAACCAGGAATTGAACCCAAACTCCACGCTGACCCAACTCCACCAATGCTGAGAAATGAAAAGAGCAGCCTGCAATAGTCTAGACCACCATGAATGGCAACTGAATGAAACCTGGCGACATCAAACATGCTCGTAGCCCAGTGTGCTATTCTGTTTCCCCCCATTCACTCCATGTCCGAGTCCCCCACAACCCCTTAGGCCTCGGCCGCCCACTTTGCCTCCACCATGTCGTCCTCGACACGTCTCGGCAGCAGGGTGATCTCGCACTTCTTGCCCTTGGGATACGTAAAGAACTTGACCAGCGGAAACATCACGTCGTCCGTCATGTCCGGTCCCAGTCTCGCGCCCTTGCACTCGCGCAGGAACACAGCAAAGGCCAGACGGAGCTCAATCCGGGCGAGGTTCTTGCCGATGCAGCTGTGCGGACCAATACCAAAGGGCTGCGCGACGCGGCGCTGCTGCCAGGTAGCTCTCTCGAAGCGCGTCTCGTCGAAGCTCTCGCAGTTCTCAAAGGCTGCTTCGTTGCGCACCATGCTGTAGGTCTGCGTGTACATGACCGTGTTGCCGGGGATGGCGTAGCCCCGCCAGGTGAAGCCCTCGCGCGGGCCGACGCGGATGTTGGGTCCCGAGGTCGGGTTGTATAGACGCAGCATCTCGTCTAGCACGTTGTTGAGCAGCGGCAGCGCCTCGACATCTTTGTCGGTGAAGTCGGCGGGGAGACCCGCGGCTTCGTGCTCCAGGCGGCGCTGCAGGTCCGGCCGCTTGAGCGTGGCCCAGATGATGTAGGTCAGCGCCGAGGAGGTTGTGTCGGAGCCCGCGAGGAGGAAACCCGCCACCTCGGAGCGGATCGCGTCGTCGGTGAGTGTGATGTCGCCTTCATCGGCCTGCTGGAGCATGGTCGTGAAGATGTTGGGTCTGTCGATGGCGGTGTTGCGAAGGTTGCGCACAGCCACGGTGCCTTTCTCTGTGATGACCTGGTTGGCGTTGAGGATGTCGCGGATGCTCTTGATGGGGAAGAGCTTGCTGACCGACGCCGGCAGCCAGGGTATCATGGACCGCAGCACGATGCCTATGCCCGCGAGATGGAGAGCGTCAAAGTAGGCCCGCTCGTTCTGGCCCACCGTCTCAAGCAGGGCAAACGACTCGCCAAAGGAGAGCAGCGAGACCACGTCGGCCGCCAAGAGACGCCACCAGAGCCAAACGTCGGCCACGCCGCCCTCGCTCGCGGCAATCTTGATACGGGTAATGCATAGGTTGACGCGCTCGCGGATGGCAGGCTCCCAGTGCTTGCGCAGGGACTCAACCGTCAGCGCGCGGGCAAAGAGGCGTCGGCGGGCGGCGTGCGTGGCCACGTCGGTCATGCTGAACAGCATGTGGTCTGGGCCGATGCGGAATTTGTCATGGAAGGGCGCCTTGCGGAACTCGGCGCGGACGTGGTGGATGCGTTCCCAGAGTTCGACGTCGATGGTCGAGACCTGGCCGGGCTCGGTGCGGACCAGAGGGCCGTAGATTCGGTGCAGCTCGTGGACCCAGTAGGTCTTGTCGCCGCGGGTGAAGTGGTACTTGGACACGATGCTGGTGAAGCGCGTGTGCCAGGGGCCGGGGATGTGCGAGAGCGGGCATCGCAAGCCGTTGACGATCTTGTTGAATATCTGTGGTTCATTGCGTTTAGGGTCAGCATATTTCTTTTGCCCGTGGCTGGGCTCGAATCTCGTGCCAGTCGAAACTCACCAAGAGAGCAAAGCAGATGAACAGCATCGCCGGCAGCGTCCCCGGCGCGAAGGCTTTGGTGTCCTCGAAAGCCATCGTGCCGGGTGAGGCTCAGTTCGAACCGTCGCTTGTCGTGGTGATAGTGATGGGGGGAGCACGGGGTTGGTGGTAATGTTCTCTGGCGCACCTAGAGAACTGCAAGAGCAAAGTCTGCCGAATGCCAACGGCCGCTCGAGATCGGTGGAGGTTCAAGTTCGTACAGAGACGTGGAATGTCGGGAGATTTTATTCACGGTGGTTTGGGACTGCCAAAGTTTGATGACATGGGATTATCGACAGGTACCTGGTATTCAAGCCGGCCGCTTGCATTGTCAACTTGTAAACATCTGTGTCAACAACCGTGCGCATCACGTCCTCTGCAAACGCAACCGCCGAGCGGTCAACAATTTCGTCTGAACAAACATGGCCCCTGTGGGGCGTTTGTTCAAGCCTGACTGGCTGTTGCTTACGAAATCGAGGAGTGATGTCACACAAACGCCCGCATGGGAAAATTTTGTTATCACCACTGAGACGTTTCTGTTGGAGAAAACATGGACAATTCTATTGTGACAGGTTCTCTGCTCAGGGCATCGAAGGAAATCTTCCTTGGAGTCATTCATTCTCTTCGCTGAGCGGCAATAATCCAGTGACGAATATTGAGGCTGTGTCCAACGCCTTTCCTACGCACACTCGACGGTGACTTCCCTGTGACCGCCTGCTCTTGTCCTTTCTTGTGTTGCGCAGTGTCCAGTACCCTTTCCCCTGCTAGCACCATCCTTTCACGGCGTGCACGATTATCAGGTACATTGCCAGTGATGTGTTTCTTCAAGTTTGCGAAAATCGGAAGATGTAATGCCTTACTCAGTCGTCATCGCATGATGTTTCGTCATAAACAGATGTTGAAGCAGATGGATTGAAAGGGATCGAGCTCGAAGGCCTCATCCGAACCCAAATCGTCCCGGGTTATTTAAAGCGGCCACTCGTAGCACTGTTCCTGTCATTCTTGTTGAGTGCCAAGCAGGGAAGAAGGACCCAGGCCCTATTTTGGGTTACTAACATTTTTGAATATGCGGTCAATTTGGATACGTGATTGATCGACTTGCTTGCGAGGAAAACTTAGTGGCACGCCGTGGTTGGCCGACCCAAATACCAAGAGCAATCTGGTGATGTGGGGGTAAGTCAATCAACCGATCAACACATCCCGCGCGCGGTGGTGGAAAATTAACCCCGGCCAATACGGCATCCTCGGACGGATTGAGACGAAAGTCAAAGATACATGTAAGCATCAAGGAACGAAATCGATTTCGTCAAGCATTCCCGCAACTACCCCTCCGCGTACTCTCATTATCGACGTCGTGCGGCTTCCGGGTTGGCATTGCTAGCAACGGCTTCATTGCAAACATAAACAGACGGATACCATTTTGGTGATTGTAGGGGACAACCACTATCACTTGGTGTCAACAATTGAACACGCATTGCAAAGAACAACTCCGAACAGCGTTAATTCGGCAGAGCAGGCCACATGCAACCTCAAATTCACTGCCGGCAGCAATCTTGGTGATCGACAGCCAGGGGCTCTCGCTTGCGACCCAGTGCCACACGTCAAACGGTTCCGGATTCCGAGGCAAGGGGTGGCTATTTACCCGCAACCAGCTCGACGTTCGACCATCGTTCTGCCTATTTTTTCCGTCAATAGGCCAGACGAACTGCTCAAACAATGATAGCCCCTGAGGATGAGAATATCACTTTCACCTGGTTCCTGTTCAGCTGACAGCTCCTGCACGGACAGCCGCCCACTTCGACTCTCGCCCAACAGTCTAATAACGTACCTGGATCAGAACTTCCAACCCCTGAGACCATTCAAGTTCACGCACCTGTTGACATCATGGTTTAGTCTCCACCCTCAGCCCGTCCGTTGGAAACACCGGGGAATCAAAGAACGGAGCACCTGTTTGCGTCACACGGTCTGGGAGATCATCATGCATCGGTTTGCGGGATGCTCGCTTGGTTTCAATGTTGCTGGCGTTGTCGTTATATAAACCTGGCCAACTTGTTCCAATGGTCTGCGTCATGACAACTATTTCCCTGACCACTATCGCCGCTTTCCTGTTCCTGTGTCTCATATACATGTACTAGTAAACAAAGGCGATGGCACCTATACCCAACATGGCAGCTGCGCTGCCCCCCTTCCTCCTCGCCATCACCCTCGCAGCCGCACAGCGCATCGGCACCGCCATCCCAGAAGTGCACCCCAAGATGGCCACCCAGCTCTGCACATCCGCCGCCGGCTGCGTCACTCGCCAGACCTCCCTCGTCACAGACGCCCTCTCCCGTTCCTTCCACGCAGCCGACAACATGGCAGTTCCGTGCGCAACAACACCGCTCAACGCAACGCTCTGTCCCGACGCCGCAACATGCGCCCAGAACTGTGTGCTAGAGGGCGTCGAGTACGGCAGCATTGGCGTACTGGCCACGGGCTCGGCCGTGACGCTGCGGCAGTATCTCTTTGACGGCAGCGCGTTCAAGTCGGTCAGCCCGCGGCTGTACCTCTTGGCCGAGGACGACAAGAACTACGAGCCCCTGAAGCTGCTGAACCAGGAGCTTGCCTTTGACGTCGACGTGTCCAAGCTGGGCTGTGGCATGAACGGCGCGCTCTACCTCAGCGAGATGGACATGTCGGGATCTCGCAGCGAGCTCAACCCCGCCGGCGCGCAGTACGGCACCGGCTACTGCGATGCGCAGTGCTTCACCGTCCCCTTTATCAACGGCCTGGTACGCACCACTATCCCCCTCCCCCTATCCATTACCCATCTTTCTAATCCACCCTGTGCACACATATAGCCCAACCTCAACTCGTCCGGCTCCTGCTGCAACGAAATGGACATCTGGGAAGCCAACTCGCAAGCAACAGCCTACACCCCGCACACCTGCAGCAGCCCCGGCTCCTTCCTCTGCGACCCATCCACCGGCGCATGCAACAAAACCACCGGCGTCTGCGACAAAGACGGGTGCGGGATCAACGCCTTCGGCCTCGGCGCGACAAGCTTCTATGGCCCCGGCCTAACCGTCGACACCTCCCGCCCCTTCACAGTGGTAACCCAGTTCCTCACCGCGGACAACACCTCCTCCACTCCCCTCGTCGAGATCCGCCGGCTCTACATACAAGATAACACGCTCATCCCCAACACGGCGACCACCACCAACGCCGCGGTACAGAAACTCCCTGGTGGGTATGCGGGCGCTATTACACAGGACTACTGCGCCGCGCGCGGGGCAAAGGATTTCACGCGCCTTGGCGGACTGCAGGGGATGGGCGAGTCGCTTGCGCGCGGGATGGTGCTGGTGTTTAGTCTGTGGAACTCGCCGGGGGACTTTATGAGCTGGCTGGATGGCGGGGGGAGTAATGGGCCTTGTAATGCTACCGCGGGGGATCCAAAGGGGATTGTGCAGAACAATCCGGAGGTGTCGGTTACGTTTTCTAATGTGCGGTGGGGGGATATTGGGTCGACTTTTACTGTGAGTGGTGGTGGGGGTGCTGCCAGTGGTGCGAATGCGAGTGCGGCGGCGGTTGCTGGTGGTAGTGGTAGTGGGAAGGGCGTGAATGCGGGGATTCAGGGGTCTGGGTCTGCGAAAGTGAGGGTGGGTGGTGGTGTTGTGGGTGGGATTGCTTTGCTGGTTGGGATGATCATGGTTTTGTAGAAGAAAAGATGGACTGGTGTTAGTCTATCTGTGTGATGGCTGTGTGGATTATGGCTGTACCCGCGGCTGTAGGCTCGCTTTATAAACGTGTATAGATGGCAAATATTTCTGATACGACTCTCTGATGCGACTCCAATGGATGTGCATGTAATCCTCTGCGTGATATCCAGGGTTTCCTGTATTTGCGCTGCCAACGGAGCATTACATCGATGATTGTCCAAACCTGGCACCGCAACTCGTCGGAATCCGGCAGCACTCAGCATGACTATGATGGACCAAACAGACCGGACTCACCTCTCAAATGAAGCACCACGGTACCCGACAGAGAAAATGCAAAGACAGCCCTGAATGGGTCCGTGGTGAAGCTTGGTGCCCCTGATCCGGTTTCCATTTGCGCGAGCGCGCCATTTTATGATTTCCCCGGCACAACAGGCCAGGCTGTTTGCATGTGTATGATATTCCAAACATGGTGTGTTCCCTGGAGGCTCCCCCGGCATGCACCCCGGTCCGATAGTTACAGTATGTACAGCTCGTCTATCGTGACTTGCGTGTCGAATCCTCAAGTCAACCAAAATACTCCGTACTCCATACTCCAAAGTCGGCCCATGAAACGACTTCACACGTCCCTAACGTGGTGGCTGATCGGAGGCGACGTAGCTAGGGGGCTGAGGAATCGGATCCGTCTCGCTGCGGTGGTAGGCAGGCGGGAGATCCTGAGACTCATCCCCCGTCCCCGTTAACCTTCGCGACGGCGGACTATATGGCGGCAAACCAATGTCCGAGTCAGGTTTGGCCGCTTTTTGCCGCCTCTGCTTCTCGTTTCTGTAGAACATCAAGCCAGTGAGTGTCAAGATGGCCACGCCGAATACGAGGCCCATGCTGAGGGCGATTATTCCACCCGTAGACTTGATTCCCCTGTCAACCGGCGGTGGTTGCGTCGGTGTAGGAGGGTGAACGGATGCGAATGTAGGGCTAGTTCCCCTCGCAGTCGTCGTTGGGGAGCTCGTGATCTTTAACATTGAGGTCTGGGCCCTGTTCCACCGAACTACCATTGTGTCCAGCACGACGGTGATGGGCTCGCCGTTGATGTTCTTGGGGCCAATCGTGCTCCGGGCGCCGCAGGTGATGCTCTCGTCCAATCCATGCTCATAGCACATCGAGACAGCATAGGGCGCGTCAAGAATGCTCTGGCATTGGACTCGCGGCCATGGAGATGGAGTCGGTGCCGCCGTTGTGTAAGGGGGAAACTTGGCTGTGTATCCACTGCACGGTCAAATCAGCGCACAGGAACCAAGTTATCATCGGTAGATGTTTAATGTTGGTCAACGACGTACTATGGGCAGCATACGGCGACCGATTCTCTTGTGGTCAAGGTCGGCAATGCTCCCGCGGCAGACCACACAGAGTTGATGAGACTGCGGCTCCATCTACTCGGGCACACTGCCGGCGACCAGTATACCCAGGTGGTTGCTGGTTTATAATTGGAGTCTGGGCGGCAATCGTTCGGCCAACTCAAGACAGTCACAAGAGGCTCGGCGGCGGCGGCGGTCGCAGAGGGGAGTGCCAGAGGTGTTTGGATGGTCGGCAAGGCGCTATCGCATCCGAACCACGGGGTGAATGGCGTAGTCAGCGGGCCATTGTTTAGCCAGGTCGTCGGTGCGAGGTCCATGATGCGACGGCGATGAAATCAAGTGCATGAAGCCGTGTCGGCAGTTCGTGGTGGAGGACTTGCGGGAAAAACAGCAATTCGACGACACGGTTATTCTTTCATCATCGCGGGACACATGTGCAGTTTTAGAGGGAATGAAATTGAAGACTGGAAGGAATCGTGGCGCAAGCGTTCCAGGTTGGACTTGTTGGGTGTTCGAGGTCGCCCAACCTCCGTTCCTACCCTGGCCGATGCAGGAGGATTTGGAGATCAATAAAGACAAGAATCCTGAGCCAAGCCCGCTAGACCAAACAGAGGACCAACGTGTGATCGAACAGTCGACGGATGGTAAAGTGACATCTTGCCAGGCTCACTGGGGATGACTGTGCAGCAAATAAGGTTGACAGAGCCCAGGCGTGTTTGTTGACTGCTTGGGGGGATCCAACGATGACGCCTGGGGGTGCATGCAGTCAACTTGAACGCGACAAGAGGTTGCAGCGTAGCAACATGAAGTTGGATTGGCTTCAGTGGATGCACAAGTGACACCGCAAAATCAATAATGACATTCCGAGGAGAACTGTAAGGAGTATTAAACGGCACTGAATTGGCATCAATCTCCCTTTTGTTCCCCTCATATTTACGATAGTTCGATGCGAGATGCTTTGTTTATGTGGGAGTATCGTGACAATTGTGCCTCAGCTCAGTCCTGCCACGGAGTCAGCCAATAAAATGCAGGTCGCACCGGGCCTCTGCCGTCGGTAACTTGTGCTTAACCGGGTACCTTCGGTGCGACCCGTGGAGTTTGCTTTCACTCCACGAAGATCTTCATCCATTTGAACGCCTTTTGAGGCAATTTTGGCACGATTGCTAGAAGCCCCACAGCTATTTAGGAGGACTGGGCCATTTTCATCAACAAAGATTTTCGACGGGCGTAAAGATGCTTGTTTTGTGTGAAAAAAGTGACACAGCTGGGATGCCTATTAAATACAGGCCCCTGAGTCCCACAAAAGCTGTCGTCTGGCCACCTAGTGGTCCCTCCTTGCTCTTAATTGCGCTCTACGACAGTCGGCCGACTGTCATGCATGGATCCAGACCTCGTAATGCGAGGCTCGGATAACAACCTGGATTTCACAAGTGTTTTTTCTTTAAATGGCTCCTTAGATGCCTTCTCCTCGTCAAATCAAGGAGTATGGCCGGCTTGCTTTAGCAGTTCTGCTTTTGTACAAATGACGAAGATATGGGTGGAATTACAATTTCAGATCCACCGGCAGCCCGAGTGGAAGTCAAGAAGCGATCCAGGTGGTTGTTGGCGGTTTCCACGCAAATCTCGTCCAACAACTGGTGGTATGAATCGAAACATCAGGTACTGATGGAGGACATCTTTCCGCTGGGAACTGCGATTGTAGCACCTATTAGTTAGACCTAGAGTGTTGCCGACTCCTGTTCTATAAACCTGCACATGCACAATCATATCTGGGCGGAAGGCCGTCTCGTTCCGGGATTCGTTCGCCCTATAAGGAATACGTGAAAATTTTATCTGAGCTGGCGGTAAAGAATTGTGCCTCACCCAAACCGTTTGCTTCAGAACAAACAGCAACAATAGCTGGGCGGGCAGGCAGCTGTGATGGCATCTTAACATAAGACGAAAATCGCGATTAGCCACCGCTTTCGACCGCCGAATTCGGCCAGTTGAACTTTGCCAGGTGAACTCCAAAATTTGCCATAAAACCCTTCTTTCTCTTTCTTCTTCTTCAGGCTTCCTTGCCCTGCACACACTCTCTCGTCTTCCCTTCTCTGCACTTTCCATCCCTCTCACGCCTTGAATCCTCCATGCGGATCACCACACATCCAACTTCGTCACCATGGAAGTGGCTATAGCAGCGCGAGTGGGGCGTGACCCGGTCATTCTGGACCAGGCTGGCGACCTGTTACTCTTCGTCAAAGACGATATCATGGCCCCGTCCGCCGAATTCCTGGTGTCGTCCAAGATCCTCTGCCTGAACTCGCCTGTCTTTGCCGCGATGCTGGGCCACTACTTCAATGAGGGACAGCTGCTGCGTCAGGGCGGCGGCCAGCCCAAGATCACCGTGAAAGGAGACAGTGCCGACACCATGCAGGTGCTCCTCGCCATCCTGCACTGCAAGCCCGACCTCGTCCCCCGGTTCCTCGAGCCTCTCACCCTCGCCCGCTTTGCAGTCCAGTGCGATAAATACGACTGTGCCACCGCAGTACGGGGCTGGGCTCACCTGTGGTGCGAGACCTGTAACTGCAGCGGCCCCGACCTCAACAACCCCCTATTATTCGACTACGACATGAACTTCGATGACCTTGTCCGGGCACGCAACATGTCGCCGAGGCAAGTCCACGACATCACGGACCGAGGTTATCTTGTTCTCGCCACCTGGCTTCTCTTGCCTCAGGGCTCCACGGAACAAGAAGTTATCTTCGAAGCGCACATGAAGAACATCCCACCCTACTTCAAGTCCCGGAACTTGTGGGAGAGTCTCGACCCGATCAAGACGCATCTCCCCCCGCGTATCATCGAGGGCATGGCTCTGTGCATCGACAAAATCCTCCAGGACATGCTACAGCAGACGGAGAACATTGCCAAACCCGGCAGGCTCATATCGTCACATGCCTGCTTCCGGATGCCGGGCAAGCAATGCCTGCGATGCGGCTGGACCACCCCGCTCGGACCCGGAAGCCTGCCCCGGAATGGCCAGCCTGCCCCGAGTCACCGCTGTGTCGCCGACAACCGGGGCGGAGGGGCAGGGGACTCGGAGCCTTTCATGGTCGACCGGATGTGCAACCACAACCTCCGAATGGCCGAGTACTTCCGACTCCTGGAGATGGCCGACTTCTGGCCCGTCACCTTCTCAAGATTCGCCAAGCCGGGCTGGGATCCACGCCAAAGCAAGACTGTTCACCAGGTAATCTGGCTGCTCCAGCAGGTTGTGGACAGAAACGAGCACGTGTGCGACGGCGGCATCCACCACTGCCCACTCCACCAGGAGATGGCCCAACTGCTGATCGACGTGCGCGCATCGGCGGAGAGGGTGGATGCTAGCCTCCTCTGTAAACCGGAGTACGTGTATGGTCCATAGCATGTTGGGGCAGCCTCAAGCCGCGGGATGGAGACTCATTCCACACAAACCACCCAGGCCATTGATCACGTCCAGGTTCGGTATGTGATGGACCACATAGGAATAGATATCTGAGCATAAAATGAAGAAAATCTGCGTCCGACATGACAGCAGAAAAAAAGAATTTCTGGCAACGATGAATCTTGATCGCGTTGAGTTCTCACGTGTCGGAAGCAAGAAATGCGAACATTCAAGACCGAAATACCCATGTACCTGCTTTACGTCAGTCACCGCGAATGCCTTAGGGCTTTCAATACCAACTGGTGGGTGTTTGTGAGGGGTGTGTGCAAACGAAACAGGGTGAATTGTAATAGGGAAGGTGGGTCCGTGGTGTAGTGGCTGCAAAAACCTCCCAGGCATTTTCAGGTCTGCAACCCGCCACCTTCTCTGCTTTTATTTTCCCCTCAGGCACCTCTTGCTTCCCTTTTTTTTTTTTTTTTTTTTTTTCTGGGCCCTCAACCTCCAAACAACTCTGCCTCCCAATGCAGACAAGCAAACACTTACATACCTTGAGATCAAGTGGAGAAGGACTCGGAGACCGAGAGAAAGCCCAAGATGGAGATCCAGCTGCGCATGGTCTTCGACAACCACGGCGACGTCATTCTTTTTGTAAAGGACACTGAGCGCCACTGGGGCGGCGAGTTCCTGGTCTCTTCCAAGGTGCTCACCCTCGCCTCGCCCGTCTTCGCCACCATGATGGGCCCCAACTTCATGGAAGGCCAGAAGCTCCGCAGCGGTCAGGCCCAGGGCAAGCCGCCGACCATCACCGTCGAGGAGGACGACCTCGACGCCATGCAGACCATCCTTGGCGTTCTGCACTTCAAGATCAACCTGGTCCCCAGCACAATCACGCCCGAGCAGATCGCCAAGATTGCGGTCCACTGCGACAAGTACGACTGCGCTGCGCCCCTGCGGCTGTTTGTCTTCACGGCCTGCCGTCGCTTTTCCGACGACCTGAACACATCGAGTACCGAGAAGGGCTTGCTGTTCTTGGCCGGCTGCCTCCTCAACGCTCCCGAGCTCGATCCTTCGCTCGCCGAGGAGCAGATCAAGAGCCTGCCGTGCGGCTTCAGCAACGACTTTATGCGTGTCCCCCTGATCAAGACTCACCTCGATAGCCGCAAGATTGGTATGTCTCCCGGTCCCTTTTCTCTTTTCTTTTATTTTCACTCCTCATACATACCTGAATGGACAAGGCCGACATCTAACAGTCGGTCTCATGACAAACAGATCACTTGACGTGCTCCCTAGATTGGATAATCCGCAGGTTGCAGCGCGAGATCGAAAACACCTTGACGTATCTCGGCGGCAACAGCGAGCCAAGAAGCGGAGCCTGCTTCCGCATGCCGGGCGCCATGTGCGACAAATGCGGCGCCATCCTGACCTGGAACGGCGACAAGGAGGAGTTTGCGAAGCTGAGCCCCTGTTCTTCCTGCGTCAACGACTCCGAGTGGTCGCCGTCGGGACCGGGGCACCGGCCCACCATCGTCGAGCGCGAGTGCACGCACAGTACCAGGGTGGTCGACCTCCTGCGCATCCTCGTCAACGCGGGCCTCTTCCCCATCTCCGCCGTGTTCGACATGTCGGTGAGCCAGATCGTGCGGAACGCCGAGTATGCTCTGGCCATGGGCGAGAGCGAGCACCCCTGCGACGGCGGGCGGAACGGGTGCCCCCTCCGTATGAGTTTGGTCGTAATGGCGGCGACGATTAAGAGGGTCAGCGAGTCTATCCGGGCCGTGGACTGTCTTTCCAACTCGACCTGGTAAAGGGACATGATGACTGAAGGTTTGTTGCCTAAGGAGAAATTATTGGTGGCAAGATCTAGGAAGGGACTGGTTGTGATGGAAGTGATGTAAACTAGATGAGCAATGCATGCTCATTCAGGGCTTTGATATTCGAGATCGCGTAAACATGGATCTGCGCCTTGGAATTATTGTGTAGCTTTGTTGGATTTAGCCGTGACCCGCTCCTTGCTCCCGGCCTCCCCAAATATCCGGTAGGATATATTGCCGTAATCTGCGAACCGATCTGCTTGCATAGGTTCCGAGATCCCGGGACCAGAACACGGCAAGTGGCCGACCCCTGTCTGTTGTAAATTTACCTTGCCCGCTGGATGCTCGTGTACCTCATGTGTAGCTGGGCTCCAGATATAAAGTCTTGACCTCGACTCCGATGAAGCTGTGTTACCTCTCCATGAGAACCAAACACAGGCTTGTCACTGCACTGACAATAGAAAGAACAAAAGAAATCTTCCACACAGCTGTCTTCCAATCAAGATCTCAACCCTACCACAATCAAAATGCTCCCATCCATCCCCTCCATCCTCGCCGCCCTCTCCCTCCTCGCCCTCCCCATCTCTATCACCTCGACCGCGACTCCAACCCCCCCAAGCCTCACCTTTCTCTACTCCCTCAACTGCACCCTCGGCACCGCCATCCAAATCGGCGCAGGCCCGCATGGCAACCGCGTCGCGATCCCCATAACAGGAGGCACCTTCTCCGGCCCCAAGCTGTCCGGTACGTTCATGTCCCCCCAATCTCACCCCGTCCTCTTTGCGCTACCCTACATTTCCTATCAACACAGCGCCATCACATGTATTGACATCAAAACAGGCAAAGTCCTCAACCTCGGCGCAGACTGGGGTCTAATCGACAACAACGGCACCTTCGCCGCCGACACGCGCTACCAGCTGCAGACCAACGACAACGCAAACATCTTCATCCGCACCAGCGGGCCCACGCAGGCCGACGGGCACATCCACCTGCGCATCCTCTTTGAGACGGGCAGCGCAAAGTACTACTGGCTGAACCACATCGTGGCGGTCGGGGTGCTGACGGCTGGGAGTGGGTTTGTGGCGATCGATGCGTGGTATTTGGAGGGGGCGAAGGCCGCTGTTAAGGGGGTTTAATATAACACAGTGGGCTTTGGGAGAGGATAGAGGAGGTTGGTAGTGGGATTGGAATTTCTGTCTGTATTTTGATGGACTGCTGGGTGTGGATGTGTTGTTTGGACTTGGTAGAGCTATGATCGAGAGGCTCTGTCTACCTAGTGGAATGCGGGCACCTTGCCCAGGTTCACTACGCACCTACTCAGTTCACATGTGTGTATTTAACGAGAGCTGAGGCTATCCGGTAATTACTATGCCTAGATTATTTTCTAATGGAGTTCTTATTTCTCACTCCGGCCTGCCTTTTCTCCCTCCAAATCCTCGCCCGAAGAAACCTCCACCTTGATAAGCACCAAGCATATGCTGTTTCTCAAGTTGCCTTACAGGTTGTTTCCCTTTTAATTACCCCTCTCCTTGTCGTGCTGCTTCGCTTGACTCATCTGCTCGTTATTACAACACATCACTCTAACATTCCGATCATGATTCCCCCCTTCACACATTTGCTCCCAATTATCATGTATCCCCCTCATCCGGACGCCGACCACCGACCCAAGCAATCCCACTCGTTGTCATCTCTCGTATCTTTCGGGACCAGCAGAGTCCCAAGCAAGCGATCCAGTGCCATTTTCCGCATCGCCGCTTTGCCCGGCTCGTCGTCCGTGTGCTGCATATCGTCCATCTCCATTGTGAGGTCCATCGCCGACAGATTCTGGCCAAAGTCTAGCTGCCCACTGCCGACATTCCATGGGGAATAACGGAAACTCCGGAAGTCAATCATCGACGGGTCTGCTCCCATGTGCATGAGGAACCGCACATGCTTCTCCATGCGCTTCATGACCATAGGGTCGAAGCGTTCCTAACCGTAAATGACGGTGCTAAACTCTTCACACGCCCTGAAGAGTGGATTTTTGCCATGGCAGGAATGGATTTTCGGGTTGATGTTGGCGCCGACAGACTCAAAAACCCGAACGACGCAAGCTAGATCGGCGTAATGGTTGTCGACATCTGCAGCCGGCCAGCTCAGAGCCTGGCGGGCGTAGCTCTGGAGTAAATCCACCAACGACCAAGAAAATTGGGCGTCGGGTTGATCATGGAGAACGGCTCTGAATAGCATACCGTCATACAGCTCGTCGATAGGGTGATCCGTTCTTCCGTCTGGGCGATGGACCTCATGCGGGGGCTGCCACGGGCTATTATCGGCCGGCATGGAACTCGGCATGCGCCCGATGGTGACACCGCGCTTGACGAGAAGTATGAGAGTCGCTAGGAAGTAGGGCTCGCGAATGGTCCGCATTCCATGTTTACCGATGAGGAACTCGATGGCTGTCGGCGTGCTCATCCATTTGCGGCCACGCACTGGCATGGTCAGGTTGTGCATGCCGGTCACGCGATCTGTCTCCCAGGCCTCGACGACATCCGGGGATGGTCGGGCACTAGGCGGCAGCGGCAACACACCATGGTCGAGTAGCCATGCCAGTCTGGCAACAGGATTAATCTCGGCCTCCAAACTCCACGACTTGATGGCGTCGAGATAGGCAAGCAAGGGAGTTGTCAGATAGTAAGCTTCATCAGGGAGTACCGAGCGCCGGGAGTGATTTGATCGATGGTGATCAAACCACGGAGCGTAGTGGAAGTCAGGTGTGACATGGTTGATGTCGGCTCCGCTTTCCAAACACAGCTGCATCATGGTCTGGCCTTGCTCCTCGACGGCCATTGCTCTGGCAGCTGCAAACACCGGAATGTGTAGCCCGCTTCGCAACATGCTATCCTTGCCTTCATCACGTTGGCCATGAATGTCGGCGCCGTGCTCAATCAGCAGAAGAAATAGCGGCTTTGAACCCCTGAAGATGGCGGCAGAGAGGGGACAGATGGCCGTTCGGGTTAGACCTAAATTCTCATGCGACTGTCACAAGTCAGTTCACTACACATCCTTTCAGCTTTCACGAGAGTTCGAACACATACCCTCCGGTTTGGGTCGGCACCATCCCTGATAATATCCTGAAGGATATCCATTGGTGCTCCAGCCTCAATGAGAGGGACCAGATCTCCAAAAACCCGGCGGCGGATAGCCCGATTTTTGTCGTCCAAGGGCTCATCATACAGATAGCGCAGAATCGTAAAGTTTCCGGAGATGCAAGCATAGTAAATGAGATTCCACAACTGCATGGCGCACAGGTGGTTGCTGGCGCCGAGCTCTAGCAGAACCTTGAAAGCCTCGCCCTGACGGCTCCCGGCTGCTATCTCCAGATACCTGGCACAGGCGGGAACGCCTGGCATTCCGTGGAGCATGGCCATGCGGATGGTGCTAGTGGCTCCTTGTTCACACGCCCAAGTTATGGCCTGGTCCCGCAAGGACTTGGTTCCGTATAAAACTCGCTGGATGCAATGCTTGAGGTTTGCATTGCAGCGCGCAAGGCTTATCAAGTCGCTGCCGTCCAAATTCTCGCAGATAACGTCGATGACCTCCTGAGGGATGACCTCAAGATTTGAGGGCGCCATCTTGGGCATTCAGCGGCGCCAGATCGTTGCCAAGCTGTAGAGAGGCAAGAACACGTCGGAGTAATTGGATGCGAGGAAATAATTGACTGAGGGTGAGTGCTGAAGATGCCGTGTGTAGTTGCGAGACCGTGTCGAGAGGTTGCCTACGGATGTTGGAAAAAGGAAGAAGAAAACGGAAAGGCGCAGAAAATTCAGGGCAGGAAACGAAAAGGAAAAAAAATCGAGCCGGTAAGGCGGGTAGGCACGCGTTGTGTAAGTTGGGATGAGGACTGCCCCGCGGGCAGATAATTCATTGTGGGGCTTTTGGCCTCAATCTCCCCTCTCCCTCCCACCAAGCAAACCTGAACCTTTCCCGCTAGGTCAATGCACCGGAGCGTCCAGCTGATTCACATCAAACGCCTTCCCACGCAAAATATCGGCCAAGCAATCTGCAAGAGCCTGCCCTCGTGTCTTCTTCCACCCTTCTGGCCGCGATGTGGACGGGTTGCGAGCCCACGGCGCCAGCAGGATATCAAATGCCGACCTACCCCCAGTAGTTATCATGGGATCTGCTCCTTTCTGTATCAAAATCTCCAAGATGCCTGCCGTGTTCCTGATGTCGTGTGTTGCTAAGGCCATGTGTTCGGTCCCTGAGATCAGCCGACACAATCCCGCACAGATCACATGCAAGACCCTTGGCTCGTCATCAGGCTGGGTCTGAGGCCAACTTGAAGAGTACCCCAATCCATTGAAGGTCCTGCCACGGCAGGTGTTGATGTCGCCTCCAACGGCTCGCATCATGTCAATCGCCTCGGCATTCAGGATAAGCTTCTTCTTGACTTCATCATATTCGGTTTCCCTGATAAGTGTCCGCATGCAGTAGATGAGCATCTCAAGGTTTGTAGTGATGTCGCCCGCGGAGAGGTCCGACAAGGTGGCGAGGATGAGGGCCTTGAGCTCGCCATGCACACTTGCCCTCCACCGAGCATTGACACCACCCAGCTCGTCGATAAAGTATCGCAGGAAAACCAAGTGGATGTTGATGTAGCCCTTACGGTACTCAGGCTGAAGAAGAAACTTGATGACAGCTACGAAGTTGGGGTAGCGTAGTGCCGCGATGCCCCATTTCCCAAGGAGCCATTCGATGCAAGTGTGGAACGGAATCCACTGTGCGCCAGACCACGCAAGCCCTGTCTTTTCTTTCCATGTGGGCCAGAGCCATGCGCCTTTATCGAGAAGCCATACGAGTTCCTCGGCTGGGGTGGGTTCACCCAGGCGGGTCTTCCAGGACTTGATGGACTGGAGATAGACAATCATAGGGGTGACCAAGTAGTACCGATCGGGCTCGTTTAGCCTCTGAAGATGGACATCGAAAGAGGGGACGCAATGGTCGATCCGAGATCCCTGGGCTAGACAGAGTTCCATCATGGCGCGGCCGTGGCGGGCGATGGCCATGGTCCTGGCGGCAGCAAAGACGGGGATGTGCAGTCCGTGGTGGAGCAGGGCGCTCGCTTCCTCGAAGTTGCCGCCGTCTATCTTTGCGCCCAGTTGGAGCAGCAGCAGGAAAAGCGACTCTGAGTTGGCGAAGACAGCGGCCGAGAGAGGACTCATGACCTCTCGGGTTTTGTAGGGCCACTGTGGTGGATGGAGTTAGCTGGGTGCTGAATGTGTTGGGGAGAAGCAGGTCGCGGGTCCGTATAGAAGGAGGGTTGGTGATTCGGGGATTACTGACTTTCATGTTCAGATCAGCCCCGCGAGAAACAACAAGCCGTATTAGATCAGGTGGTGCCCCGGCCCGGATCAGCGGCACCAGAGGTTGAGCGACATTAGGACCCTGGCGTAATGTCTGAATCGTGTCACCAAACTTGTGAGGATACATGTAAGAGACGAACTTGTTCTTAGTACCTGGCGAACAAAGCGTGCGAACCAGTAGTCTGCACTCGTCCATGTCCAAGTAGTTCAAGGCACCCATCTCTACCAAGACCTTGAAGACGTCTTCATGGCCGTTTCTGGCCGCTAGTCTCAGGTATTCAACTGGAAGCTTAGGGGCCGCGGCATTGTCGTCGTACGACGTAGCGAGGAATATGGTTGGGAGGAAACCTTTGCGGCAGGCCCATCGGATGGCTTTATCACGAGAGATTTCCTGTCCGTATAGCCTGGGCTCGACCCGCCGCCGGAGCAGTTTGTTGCAGGATAGAAGTTGGGCCAAGGCGTGGTCGTGCAAATCGCGAAGGACGTCGTCAAACAGCTCTTGAGGGAGCAGCTCCAATGAAGCAATCATTTTTGAACCATTTATTGCTTCCATGTTGACAGTTACGCTGTCCATCTCTTGAACGACCGCGTTGGTCGGGCCTCGTGGGTATGTAGTTGATACTACGGGCTCCATTTCGCGCCAGCCGTGGTGCCCGGAATCCATTGCGACTCGATAGTGGAGGGAGAGCAGCGAGTGATTGAAAGGAAAGAATGACAAGGGGAAGGGGAGAACAAAAGCACAACACTTAGGTATTGTTGTCGCCGACAAGATCAGTTGGGGCCAGGAAGGAACACAGTCACACTTATGGCATCGAGGGAGGAATGGTGCGGCACAGCTTTCCCAAGCGGTCATGGAAGGGTGGTGGGATGTGAAACCCAAAGAACCAAACACGGAAGCGACGATCCAGAGCAGAAAACACCACAACACCAGCCGCCAAGATCCTAGTCCCAGTCGAGAATAGCTCGTCGGGTATCTCTGCTCAGCCGTTCCTTGGCGTCTCTACCAAGGATAAAAATGGAAGGAACTAACCCTTACCCAGGGACTTCTTGGTGAGGCCGCCGTCCTGACCGATAACGATAACCCGCATGTACCTGGTGGTAATTAAAACGCGACAAGCATCGAGAAACGTGCTCTCATTTCCTCATCTCCTGACTCCAATCGAGATCCGCTTCAATCCTCAGACATCTCTTTCCTCCTTGTGCATTCACTATTCTGCCACGCGCGCGCAAAGAATCAAGCCCAACAGGCCCAGTCAAGTCACCAAAAATGCCCACCGCCCAAGCGCCCGAGCAGCAAGCGCCAATGGAGGCAGTCGCCTCCGACGAAGCAGCGACGTCGCGTTCTGCCCACGGCAGGATCGTCGTGACTCAGCCAGTATGTTGCCCACACCGCCACACTACCCACCTAGCACCTGCCCATTTTGACGCGCTGCTGCAACAGAGCAACGAGCCCCGTCCTCAGTACGACTCCGACGTCTCGATGCGCGGCGGGGGAATGAACCTGGGATGCACATGCTGCGACGGCTCGTGCTCGTTCCACAAGGCATGCTGTTGATTGATGGATGGCGGTTTTCACCCCTTGAGTTTCCTGCACATGAAGGGTATCTGCGCTGGAGAGACGGAGTTGCTTCATTTCTGCCACTGGCTTGAGTTTTTTATTGGAATTATCCTTCTCGACAGCATGGTTACGGTAGCGACGCGACGCGATTGTTGATTGACCTCGAATACAAAGACTGGACCAGTCTGATAATTATCGCCGCGCGATCCTCCTGCAGCTCTCCGTGCCTTGGCTGCCGTTTCCGTAGGGCTGAAACTGTGAACGGGGCGTAAAGAAGCTTTTTATTGCTTGTCTAGGGTACCTCAATCCACCCCTTGGCGTGCAGTCATTGTTCGGTACACTTGTCTCGATGTCATCCATGATGTCATGTCCGACTGCCGAGAGCCTTCCTACCCATTGCAACTTCCCACCACACACTTCAACCTCAACGATCGCCTTTAAGACTTTCTCAACACCACATTCACACATAATCTCAAGAAAATCCACTTGACTGAAGAGAAATTGGATCAAGACAAAACACAAACGACCCTTTAACACCAAAATCGTCTTCCCAAGCGACCATCGACTCAAAATGCTCATCCGACGAACTTCCCTCCTTCGCACCGCCCTGCGGCCTATCGCTGCAACACCTCGCAGCCAGCCCTTCTTGGCCTCAGCCCAGACCCGGCTCGCCACTGGCAACACTGGCCCGAACCCCGAGAGAGACCCCTCCAAGGGACCGAGCTACAACGGACCCGGCAAGGAGTTCGACAAAGACGGCACCGGCTCCAACTCAAACGGCATTGTGTAAGCGACTTTCCCTCCCTGCACTCTGTATCCATGTGTACCTTACTAATAAAGAGGCTGTCGCGGCGACGCAGCCGGATTGGAGCCGCTGTCGTTGCCATTGGTGCCGTCTACATGATGTTTATGGCACGCCCCGAGGTCGTTGCTGGCAAGGCTGAGCAGGGAGATCCGAGCAAGCCCGCGCGCTAAGGGACAGTGATTATGTGTAGCTCCCGGGACGAATTGAGTTTGGGGACTGTAAACAGAACCATTCGGTTACGATCGGAGCACGAATAAGGTTGTATTCATCTCTCGGAAGTCAATACCATGGTGGATTCACAATAACAAATGGTTTCCCGGGTCCTCAACGAGTCGGGGCGGCGATACACGCTCCTATCTTTATTGTGCATTCCCAAAGGGATAGTTAACACCACGGGTACTCTTCTCCGAGAACAAGGTCACGTCTGACAAAATGCGAGAAGGCACTTATTCCACCGCAGCGTCCGGTTGAGGACATTCACCTTGTGAAACGTGGTCAGAGCAGGCCTTGGGATTAAGTGTACCATAACCTGGTCGGGCCCACCTGCCAGCTCTGCTTTGCCGATACAAGTTGAGGTGATCAGTGTGTGAATAGGAGATGATTCTATCATAATTTTTGGAGGTGAATGTTTGTTTATTCTGCCACACCGCCTGCTTCCTTAAATTTTTCTTTGGCAATTTTTGCCCGTTCTTTCCTTCCCCTACATCCCTAACTTCTGCATCTTTCATACCTCGCGAGGTCTTCATTTCATTGCACTCCAGCCTTTTGGATCACTCACCGAGCATTGCCAGACATAACCTCCATCGTCACTCAACCAGGGCCATGGAAGCCGAACCGAAGACGCCCTCGCGGGTTGTCCTGGACCCCGAAGGCGACGTGATCCTCGTGGTCAACGATTCAGATTTGGCCCGGTCTGGAGAATTCGTGGTGTCGTCAAAGATCCTTTCACTCGCCTCCCCCTACTTTTCCGCATTGACGGGTCCCAAATTCAAGGAAGGCCAACAGCTTCGCAGTGGCCAACATCAACAGACTCGCATTGCCCTCTACGAAGACAATCTCGATGCAATGGATTCACTCCTCAAGATTCTCCACTTCAAGTCTCTGGGCGAGCTGAACCCCAAGGAGATTGCCATGGTTGCCATCCAAAGCGACAAGTACCACTGCCTCACTGCGCTCTTGCCATGGGTTCAGAAGTGGTGCGGCCAAGGCTTCGACCAGCCGGGCCTCTCGGTCGCCGACAAAGGCCATCTGGCTCTTGCCGCCCATCTTCTTCTGCCCAGCCGCGATTTTATGCTCTTTGCCAAGAAGAACATCAAGCACTTGCCTCGGTATTTCGCAGCGAACTGGAAGAAGTTCGATATCATGCAAACCCATATTCCAGAGGACTTGATTTGTACCTATTCCGCACTTCCCTATTGTCCTCAGGTTGTCCGAGTAAAGATGACTGGCTAACCAACGACTGACAGATCAATTCTCCATTTGCATTCATGAGACACTCAAGTCTATGCAGAACTACCTGGAGGAAGTCGAGCACCGGCTCCGGTATCAAGCTAGTTATTTCAAGATGGCGGGCGAGCAATGCCTCCGATGCGGCGGCACGTTCAACAACGAGATCGACGAAACGGGAGATATCAGAGATAGCGAATACCACTGTTGCTGCGATTATCATAACGATGATGCCGAGCACCGGATTACCAAAAACCTCTGCACCCAGCCCGCCAGGATCGCTGACTATCTTGCCATTCTCACCGATGCTGGACTCTGGCCATTTTCTGCCAATTTTCTCGAACCGTACGTCTCAGTGTTCGACATTGGAAAAAAGGCTCAGGGACTCGTGGAGATGATGAACTTGAAGCACGTCTGCGAGGGTGGTGTTCGTCAATGCCCACTTCTACGGGAACTCAAAATGGCCATGGACGAACTGAAAGCACTTGAAGGATCCGCGGGGGCTACCTTGTCTTGGCCTGAGGAACATTCCACTCAGCTAGCCGACTGGGGTGAGCCCACGAGCGAACCTTGGGTAGGTGGCGAGGATGAGTTGGATGGATCGGACAGCAGCATGGGCGAGTGAGCTTGGGGACAGACTGGGACAAGAAGCTGCAGAAGACTTGTAATTATACAGCAGCCACAAGTGGAGGTCCGTCATGGAGGCGCATCGAGTCGGGGGTCTAAGGCCCATTCTGTGTATCTTAGATACCAGGTACCTACCACGTATGGAAGGAGCATCTTCATCTTCAGACCGCTCTCCAGACTTCTGGTTCTCCCAGATAGTATAGAGTCCAAGCTCTGCTACGTCAAGTTTCGACAGAAGCCATGAGAACGGCTGGGAGTCGCCGTTCATGTACAGATGTCGAGGGCGCGGGTCAGGAGTTGCCTATCCAAAGCCGAACATTCTTTTTTTTCTGGCAGCCTGGGGGAGTGAAAGTCTTTTTTTTCTCACGCATCGATGGTAAGCCTGTTGGGTAGCGTAGCGAGCCAAGGATTTCCTGCCCTCGTCTAGAAGGCACATGCAGTATTTTTTTGGCAACACGCCACGCGCCCATGCATGGAGGCAACTACCTGGCAACAGTGAATGTCATTTCCTAGGTGGTTTTGGATGGCAAAATACCTAAGTACCTACCTAGGTGGGTCGAGCTACGTTGTAGAAAATAAACTCTCAATACAGGTGCTGGCAGACTTTCCGCGGCACCTGCCAGCCCTAAATCAGGGCACTGTCTTTTTTTTTTTTTTTTTTTTGACTTCCTCTTTTTCCCTTCTCAAACTCGAGCATTCTCTCTCGTCCTCACCTGCACCATTGGACCCCATCCACTCTTGCATCTGTTGAAGCTCAGCCCTGGCTGTCTAAACCGTTGCTGGGCATTTTATACTAGATTACATCTCATCCACCAACGACCTACCTTCTATTCATCCTACTTTTGTTGTCCTCGTACCCAACTACGAACCCGCAACCATGACCTACGATCCAGAAACCATGACCGACGAATCCGCAAGCATAACCGACGAACCCGAAACCATGACCGACGATGTTGTGGGACCGGTTATTCTTGATGAGGATGGCGACTTTTTCCTCGTCGTCGAGGACACGGACAAGGGAAGGGTCGGCGAGTTCCTTGTCTCATCCAAGATCCTGATGTTGGGCTCACGGGTTTTCCGCGTCATGCTCGGTCCCAACTATGAGGAAGGCCAACGGCTGCGGCAAGGCGGACGGCCCAGAATCCACGTGAAGGAGGACGACCTGACGGCTATGGAGATCATCCTCAGCATCTGGCACATGAAGATTGACAGAGACATCAATCACTGTCAGAGTGCTGAGACAATTGCCGCGGTTGCTATCCTCGCCGATAAATACGACTGCACCGCCCTGTTCCGCGTGTGGGAGTCCCACTGGAACAAGGACAATCGGTTTTGGCCGGATGAATGGTGGACCGCAGAAGACACAGGCTACCTTATCCTTGCTGCATGGCTTCTGCGGGATTCTCCTGAGAAGTTCTACGCGCCCAGACTTGCCGTCAAGCACCTTCCACTCAACTTCCGATCGGCCTGGAAGAAGAACAAGACAATTGAAGGGCACTTGCCAGGCAAAATTATCGGTAATTACGGCACACCCCTTCTTCTCAAAATGGCGCAGGGCGCTCATCCATGGAATGCGGTGGTTGCTACATGTACTGACACAACTAATAGCTGAAATCTTGACGGATGTCCAAAGAGGTTTCAAAGATATACGGAACCTGGTCATGAGCACTTTAAGCGAGCTGGGCAAGATGGATACTCAACCCCGTCAAATGCTTTACCGACACTGCCCCAAATGCTTCCGGGTGTTGGACTCGCATTTCGAGAACCCGAAGTCCGATAAAGACTGGTGCAGCCGATGCCGATGGTTTCCCCGTAAAACCATTGACAACTCTAGTTGCCTACCCTATTGCTCACGAAATGTGGCGGTGGCAGAGTACCTGGATATTCTTCGTCGCGCTGGTCTGTGGCCGTTCTCAAGGGTCAATTACCCCGACAGCCCGTTCTCCGTTTTCGACGTCGTGGATATGCTCCGCAAGGAAAAGAAGGGGATAGCGAAGGCCATGGGCTACAAACCCCTTGCCTGGGACCATTTGTGTCAGAGCGGTGATCAGTGTCCACTTGTGGGGAAGTTGAATGCATTGTTGGAGGATATGGAAAAGTACTGTAATGGTCAACTTTGGCGAGAGTAGTTGCCAGAGTGGTCTGTTAGGATGAACTATGTCGTAATAAATGTATACTTAATTACTTCGATGTATAGCGCAAGCTAGCCAATCAGCAATATATTGGACCACACTCACATCGAATGCAACACGCTGCCTTCTACTCAGTCCGAAACTACGCAATATGTGCCGTTATTGAGGTGTATACCTGGCAGCTACTTTAGTGAATGACTCATGAGTCTCGAGATCCGGACATGAGCGCGGCCTCTGACATTCTCCTCGGGTTGTGCGGGTGAGGAGACTGGGACTGAAAAAGTGCGCGAGTATGAATGTCAAACCCGGGAAATAATCACGATCTTTTTTCTTTATTAAAACGAAAGAAAAAAAATGCAATACGGTGGGTTCGTTCAGGAGGTGAAGTGAGGAGATGGAAAAGAAATGACCAGGAAGAACAGGAAAAAAATGCTGCCATTTGCAAATCAAAAACGTTACTTATCGGCAGTCAGGTTGATCATTAGGGACTCAATGATTGGTCTAATAAGCGCTCCGCTGGCATACAAAAAGCCCGAAGGCTTACATGTCGAGGGAAACCGTCAGGCATTTTCAACGGGACGGGGCTGACAAGCAGCATGTCTGGTTGGCTCCAACGACCTGACCTGCCATACACCCAAGTCGGCCGGGATAAGCCACTGCCAGCCGGCGAGGCTGTGCCGTGGGAGACTTACGCACTGCTATTGCAATGCCACCACCATCTACTCATTCCGGAAAGTGGAAATCGGTCACTGAAAAGCGATTAAAAGCGTTGAGGTCCGCGGGCACATTAATGAAGGAAGTGGTCGAGGGATTTCCCTCCATCATGCAGACACGGCAAATATGAAGTTCGAACCCAGCATATTGCTGTGTCTGGTTCTTCCATCCCTCGCCACAACGCTCGAAGCAGCACATAGTCAACAATGCTACGGTCCACAAAAGGAGACTGGACAAGCGTGGGGTCTGCCCTGCGATCCGGACCAGGCAGTCACAGTCTGTTGCGACGCCGACGACTTCTGCCTGTCGAATGGGCTGTGTTTGACCGGAGGATCTAACAGTTCAGGCACGTTCAAGTACCACGGATGCACCGATCCAGACTGGCCATGGCCGTGTAGGAGATACTGCGACGGTGAGATAATTATATTTCTGCGGCGGATGATGAGTCAGTACTGAGAGCTTGTGCCGCGATCCAGATGCGTCCTCCGATAATACGGAGCTAGTATTATGCGAGGGTGATAGATATTGCTGTGGGAAGGACTTGTCGTGCTGTTCGGGAAAGTCGGGCACATTCTCCATCCCCGTCTTCACGGACGTCAGGCGACCCGGTGCTTCAACGGCATTGTTGGCACCTAGCTCCGAGATCACGTCAACCATGACCCAGGTCATTCAGGTAACGCCAACGACCTCGACTCAAACCCTCGAAGTAACGCGGAACGCCGTCGAATCTGCGGTACCAACCCCAACCCCAACCCTGGTTGATTCAAGTCCGGGTTCGACTGAGGCTCCCGTCGAGACGACAAGGGGAGGTCTGACTCGAGATCAACAGATCGCTATCGGGATCGGGATAAGTCTTGGGGTCCCATCTATGATCGCGACGGTATGGCTTTGTTGTTTGCGTGTGTTTAGGGGACATTGAACGATGCGGTTATGTGTGGGTGTCTTGGGGTGGGTGTGTGCATTGAGGCGGGATAAACGACCCACTAACATAATACGGTGTGTAATACTAGGGAACGTGTTAGTGCCGGGAACTCCAAAGGAGCGGAGCTAGGGGAGACATCAAATGTGGAGAGAGAAGTAGGAGCCAACCGGGAATCTCTTCTAGAATCCGATACCTGGTACCAAGATAGACATATAATTGATGAATTTTCCGTGGCTTGTTCTGCTTGAAGAGTCGAATTTGCCCATTGAGCGGTGTGGATTCCTATCACCACCCGCTTGTGACAACGCGGAGGATAAAAAAAGTTGAAGGTGGGGCCAAAGCATGGAAAGAGGGGGAGGAAGGTGGGGAAGCACCACCAGTGTTCTGCGCCTGAGCTGTTACCAGGTGGCTGGGGCGCCAATGTACTGTGTAGAATGAGCGTGATCGTGTGTTGTGCTCCCACTGCTTCACCGTCAATTCGGTAGGACAGCCAGCCAATATGTGTATGTGTATGCACCCACGAGCCACACCCTGTTGAGCTGAGGAAATGGATGCATGAGAAGGGTGCGACCCAAGGCCCCAAGCCGCTGCAGGGTGGTTGCCGTCGGCAGTCACTGGATGCCAAAATGCGGGGGAAGTCTGCTCGGCTGACCAGCTAGCACGGTGGAGTGATCACTGGACTCTGCTGTTGCGGCCTTCTCTGCCAGCCACTCCCGATAATGCTGCCCATTTGCGCCCAAGAGTCTACGATTGCCCCTCTCCCGTCGACTCGTAACCTGGGAATCCTCGAGATCGATCTCGCACCAATGTCGGGAATCTGCTGGTCACGCTGCACCGTGGTGGATGCCACGCTATGCAGCGCCATGCACGGGCGTCGTAGTGTGGAGTGGAGAAGCATGGTGATGGCGGGGAACGGGAACTCGGTCAGGGCAGGGAAAGAATTAAGCATATGAAGAAGGGCCAAGTCCAAATTGGTCTGCATCTTAAAAGTTGCAAGATCCCCTCCGAACTCGCGCGCGAGTGAAGTCAAGTGTCGCGTCAACTGGTGCTGGTACTCTCGCCTCGAATGTCTACCAAACGATCCCAAGCCCACTAAAAAATCCGCAAATCCATCCTCCTGGAGAGTGGGTGACTTCCTGCCGAATGCAGACGCGGAGGTACGTGCATCAACAGGGGTGAGGTCCCGTTTCAGCTGCAGATCTTCACTTTTGCGGAGGGCGGAGGTAACTGCACGCGATCTGCAGACCGCCAGGGGCCGGCCTGCCCATCTCAGGGGCGACCAAGCGGGCATTTGAACGACACCCTTATTTTCGGCCCCTCAATCAGTGCTCAACCACTCAACTTTCGTCGGCCTGCACCTGATTTGCTGCACAAAGCTAGAAGTTGGCCACCGCACGCCACTGCATGGGACGGGAGCACCGAACCGAGAAAAATCGGACGGAAGTGGACGGCTCCTTTGACAGCGCGCTGATGGTGGTCTGGACTCTGGAGTCTTGATCAGGTATGAGCAGCAACAACCCCAGCTGCGTCAATCGAAAAGAATAAGATATTCTGCCAAAGCAACCAACTCGGCGAAAACACAAGATTCGGCCTCCCAATCGCATCCAATTGACCTTCCTTGCTGCCAAACGAACCACTTAGCGCGACTCTGCAGCAGCCCGAGTCCACGTAACCCCGTAGGAGGTGTTTTGTCGAAACAGGGCACGCGAAACTGGACGGCCGTGCTTTTCCACTTTTTTTAAACTTGACTTGACCCAGTGACGTCGAGACTCGGCGCCCGCCAACTCCACGACATTTCCAACGCCGAAAACGCTTTTCTGAACCTATATACGCTTCGCGACCTTGAATTACTCCCGATCCCAGCGAATTGACCCAATTCCACCGTCCTGGCCGTCGTTGGCCGCCGACAAGCATCGTACCGCAACTACCATGGCTGTCCTTATCGCGCCGCAAGCCACGGGCGGCCCGACCCTGTTCGGCATTCCTATGAAGCAAGCGTCGCTAATAACTGTACGAGAGCCTCTGCGCTGCGCCGTGCCGTGCCCCTAGGGAGAAGGGAACCACTTGACCGCAAATTACTGATGCTGTCTCGTCCAGTTGACATTCCAGAACTCGGCCCTCATACTTGTGCGTCCCGTCGCCCGATCCCGATCCCGATCCCGATTCCGCTCCCGCTCGAGATTCCTCCCTACGCAAACACCATGACTGACGCCATGGGCCACAAACACAGATCATGCACTACTCGCGCATCATGACGCCGCCGGGCGACCACCGTTACTTCGCCTCGACAGCCGTCTTCCTCAACGAGGTCATCAAGCTCGCCATCTCGCTCTCCTTCGCCATCTACGAGGTCTCGAGGAGTCTCGCCCCGCAAACACCTGTTTCGGTCATCTTTGAGCAAATATACAACTCTGTCTTCTCGGGGGACGGTTGGAAGCTGGCGATTCCCGCGGTCTTGTACACGCTCGAGAACACACTGCAGTATGTGGCTCTGGGCAACCTGGACGCGGTGCACTTCCAGATTCTTTACCAGCTGAAGGTATGGTGTCCTCAGGCGTGTTTGTTGCAAGATTCACACCGCCTTCGTGCAGATCGTGAACGCCAAGGGGCTGACGTACGCGTAGATCATCACGACGGCATTCTTCAGCGTCGTATTGCTTGGCCGCACGCTGGGTGCCAAGCGCTGGCTTTCGCTGGTGGCACTCACGCTCGGGGTGTCGGTCGTCTCCCTCCCCTCGTCAAACTCCAACGACCTTGCGATGGATATCCACGACTTCAGTGACCACTTCTTTCCTCGATCGGTGCATGAGCTGGGCCAGGCTGCTGGGCAGGTGACCGAGATTGCCATGGAGTTGACAAAGCGTGGGCTAGACGGGCTTGCCGGCGAACTCAACAAGCGATCTGCCACCTACGAGGGCATCAAGGAGGACCAGAACACGACGCTGGTCATGAACTACTCGATTGGCTTGACTGCCGTCCTAGTCTCGGCTGCTGTCTCTGGGCTGACGGGGGTGTACTTTGAGAAGGTGCTCAAGGACTCGCCAACCCCTGTTTCTGTGTGGACCCGGAACATCCAGCTTTCATTTTACTCGCTCTTTCCGGCATTCATCATCGGGGTGCTGTTTAACGAGGGCGATGAGATCGCCAAACACGGATTCTTTGATGGATACAACGGCATTGTCTGGACCGCCATCATCTTCCAGGCTGTCGGTGGTGTGCTTTCCTCCCTCTGCATCAACTATGCCGACAACATCGCCAAGAACTTTGCCACGAGCATCAGCATAATCGTCAGCTTCGTTTTTAGCTTGTTCTTTTTCGACTTTAGCATCACAGTACCGGTATGTCCGCCGTGAAACATCAGACTGAGGTTGCTTCCAGGTTGCTGACAGACTTCTAGTTCGTCCTCGGTACTGGCCTCGTCCTCGCGGCCGCGTACCTGTATAGCATTCCAGACCGAAAACGCACGCGCCCCCCACCGATCAACATCGTCAGCTACGAGAAGACAACGATCGACAGCACGCCAAAGTACCTCGACCCGAACAGACTGAACCTCAACCCCATGGATGCGGCTGGGGCGTCCATCGGGCGCTCCACCTCTCGACCTTCATCGCCGATGCCTTTCCAGCCTCGCACACCGTCGGCGAGGGGAAGAAGGTTTGACGAATGAGAGGGAGGTTGTGTTGGGCGGAGACGGGAAAATAAAGAAGGAAAAGGAGAAAGAGTTCACGCGGTTCCTGGCGCATTGCTGAACAGAGTTTTCTCCTCTCATGGTGATGACTAGATGTGCGAGAAAGCGAGATATCCCCGAGAGAAGGAAACGGTATCTATGCCGAGGCTTAAAGGCCATGATACGCATTTACACGGTAGCATTTGGGGCTCTTGAGAAACCCGAAGCTTACTTGGTTGGGCGCTTTTTGATTTGGGTGGCGAATGGTAATGCCTGGATTTCTGGCTTCGCGATCTCATTGCACATGCATCAAGGGCAGTTCTGAGTAGGTGGATGGAATGGATAGATGGGGAGTATATACCATATATAGAGCTTGATATGATACCACTGAAACCCGGTTTTGGTGCCAAGCAAGACACCGTTGGAACTTTGCTTTGGTGGCGGTGACGTGAATACAAAGTCTGCATGCGCGTCATTGACAGTACCTACTTGTAGGTCTTACCCTCGGCCATTATCCCCGCCGTCGAGGAATGCCCTCAGTCGAGAACAGCTGGTAATTAATTAGCACGCTGACCTGGGGCCCACGATAGATCAGGGAATTCGGGACACAAAACGACCAAACCCCGGGCAGCCATTGCCTTACGCCAGAGACAACCGAGTTTCTTTCCGTCCATCAATATTTCAAGTCGCAGTCAAGATAATCGTCTTACATGAGGTTGGGCATTGGTGGCTTTTCTATTTTCCATTGAGATTTCGTCCTGTCATCAACCTATTTCACTATATCCCTCTGTACCCTACCTCCCTTACTTGCTATCTGTCGGTAAGGTGGCTGGTAGATACAGGTACGTATCCCGACTGCCTGAATTTGGTGCCGTTTCTGCTGCCTAGAATCACTGCCCCAGGATGGAAGGGCAGGAGCGACCTCACCCTCGCCTTCCACCCCAGCAAGGCACGCGCGACACTCTTTCCGCGTTCTTCGCGTCCCGTAATTACATTCGTTTTGATCACCCGGTGTACCACTGGCTGGTTCGGGAAAAGGCCCTTCTTGCCCTCGAGATTGCCGCAGCCCAAACACAAATTCCACAAACGGCTTCCTCCTCACACCCCGTCAAACCCAACAACCATCGTCCTTCCCACCCCAACCACAGGGCCCACAACGCCTCCCACAAAGCCGCGATGTCTCAGCATGGGGGCTGGGCGCCCAACTCCACATGGGGCCGCCCTATGCTTCCCCGAGCCCAGGGCCAGACCCAGGCTGCGCCTTTCGACCAGTTCGATCTTCAGCCACGAAGCCATCTCCAACACCCAGGAAGCGGCCAAGGTAACCACCCAGCAAGAGGACAGCTCTACGACGACCTTGATGAGTTTGGTAATTATAACCCGCCTTCCGTCTCGGCATTTGCCTCCTCTTGGCCGAGCTCCGGTGCTAAATGCCATGATTTTCTCAGATCAGTACGTGCTCGAGTACGGAGTCCTCGACAAACCCACCCCGCCACACCTTGACGGCGCGAATCTTCATGGTACCGCCAGAGCTTACTATCCTGGAACCTCTCCTCACTACAACCCGGCCAGCCGTTCCCATTTTCTCAACCCAGCAAATTATGGACCTTCCGCCGAACGAGCTCCGTTTCTAGGGGTCTCCATCCCCGCCGAGCCCGGCTACGGGGTCCATGGAAGCTTGGTCGACCCTCCATGGTGCAATCCGTCCGGGAGCGAAATGCCAAGACAGATGTGTGGTCCTCGTCGACAACAACTATCCCCTGTCAACTCAACCTCCAACGTACAAAGCTCCCCCAGTAGACAGTCAAGCGCCACCAGCCGGACTGGACCTGGAAGCTCAAGCCCTGCCGCGCGGGTGGGAAAGCGACAACAGCATCGTGATCCAACAGGCCCCGAGATTTCCTCCTTGTCTTCGACACGGCTCTCCCCTGCGGTGGGCGAAGCAGGATCGCGTTATAAGCCCTCGGGTCACTCGACTCCCGTCGTCCAAGGGGTACCGCTAGTCAGCTTGCGCCAGGCTCTACCCGACAAATTCAAGGAGGTATTCCCCTACGAGCTCTTCAATCCTATACAGTCCAAGTGTTTCAGCAGCATCTACGGTGGCACCGACAACGTAGTTATTGCTGCTCCGACTGGAAGCGGCAAGACAGCACTTCTCGAGCTGGCCATTTGCAAGCTGGCTCTGGATCGAGGCAATGAGAACTTCAAGATTGTCTATCAAGCCCCGACCAAAGCCCTTTGTTCTGAGAGGGCCCGGGACTGGGAGAAAAAGTTCAGCCACATGAAGCTCAAGTGTGCAGAGTTGACAGGCGACACATCCCAGCACGAAATGAGACGGGTCGGCGACGCCTCCATCATCATCACCACCCCGGAGAAATGGGATTCGATAACGCGCAAGTGGCAAGATCACCGAAAACTGCTCCAGCTGGTTGAGCTATTCCTCATTGACGAGGTTCACATCCTCAAAGACGCCCGCGGCGCCACCCTTGAGGCAGTGGTCTCACGCATGAAGACAATCGGGGCCAACGTTCGATTCGTGGCCTTGAGTGCCACAGTGCCAAACTCGGAAGACATAGCAAAGTGGCTCGGAAGGAACCATACCAACCCGCAAACACCAGCCCATCGAGAAACATTTGGTGAAGAATTCAGGCCTGTCAGGTTGCAGAAATTTGTCTACGGCTACGATTGCAACGGTAACGATTGGGTCTTTGACAGGTTCTTGGACGCAAAGCTGCCTGGGCTCATTGCCAAGCACTCGAAGCAAAAGCCGATACTTGTCTTCTGCTTCACGAGGAAGCTATGTGAGAGCACTGCCGCTCTGCTGGCCGAATACGCATCTGGAAAACCCAACGACCATATCTGGCCAATGCCATCGACCCGGGTTCCCGTGATCAGCCGGGAATTGCAGGAGATCGTCAAGTTTGGTGTGGCATTTCACCATGCCGGGCTCGATACGCAGGATCGAAATGCTGTCGAGCAGCATTTCCTCAACGGCCAATTGGGGGTAATCTGCTGCACCTCCACACTAGCTGTGGGAATCAATCTTCCATGTCACACTGTGGTGCTGAAGGGGACAGTCGGTTACGGAGACGACCGACTCCAAGAATACTCCGATCTTGAGGTCATGCAAATGCTTGGTCGAGCTGGCCGGCCCCAGTTTGATGATAGTGCCACGGCCATCATTCTTACACGCAGATCCAATGAGGAACGATACAAGAAGATGGTTTCTGGGCATGAGATTCTGGAGAGTACTCTACATTTACATCTCATCGAACACCTCAATTCCGAAATTGGTCTTGGAACTATCCACGATATCCAGTCGGCAAAAGCTTGGCTCGGTGGTACTTTTTTGAGCGTTCGGTTACGGCGCAATCCTGACCATTATCGACTCACAGGCGGAATATCGAACCCCTCGCAGATCGATGATCGGCTGGAAGAAATTTGCGAACGAGACATCAAGCTACTGCAGGAAGCTGATCTCGTCACCGACCACGAGTTTTTCAAATGCACCGAATACGGGCGCGCGATGTCCAAGTACATGGTCGAGTTCACGACTATGAAGTTGTTGCTAAGAATTCCACGAGCTGCTGGAATGGAGGTCTTGGTAAGGATGAAGGCCACTCCTGTGGTTAGAAGCCGTGCTAATTAATCTTCGTGCAGATCACCATTCTCTCCCAAGCCGCGGAGTTCAACGAGTTTCGCTTCAAACCCGCCGAGCGACCGCTCTTCCGCGAGCTCAACAAGTCTCCGCTCATTGTCTACCCCGTCAAAGAGGTGGTCACCCAGACCCACCACAAGATCTCGTTGATGGTTCAAGCCCATCTTGGGAGCGTACAGTATTCGGACTCGGATGATGCCGCCAAATTCCGACGTCAACTCATGGTGGAAAAGAAAATGGTCTTCGAGAGGATGCAACGCTTGATTCGTGCCGTCATCGACTGCAAAGGACACGATCGTGACGCTGTTGGCACAAGGAACGCACTCGAACTTGCCCGGGCTCTTTCGGCAGATTCTTGGGAAGGACGTGCAACACAACTCACCCAAATCCCCAACATTGGCCCGGCCGGTATGCGCAAACTGGCAAGCAAGAGCATTCGAACGGTCTTGGAGCTGGCAGACAAGGACATTGTTGAGATTGAGCGGCTCATGTCTCGGCAGACGCCCTTTGGAAAGAAGTAAGTGGGCAATCGTTGGGAAGGGTCACCGATTTGGAACAGCCTTGACACCACATGCTGACCTGTTCCAGGATCAAAGACGACCTCGAAAAGTTTCCTCGACTCTCTCTCGAGCTAACCAACAACGGAAGAGCCAAGCCGGTGGCCAATGGGTCTGTCTCTATAAATGTGGGAGCGACCCTTCGATACCTGAACCGCAAGGGACCACCGAATTGGCTGGGAAAATCACCTGCCCTAACCTTCCATGCCGAATCAACCGATGGAAGGCTGCTGTTTTTCTGGCGTGGCAGCGCTAAGAAACTGGACAAGGAATCTGGAACACAGCTCAAGTTTTGTGCGCCACTCCAAAGCTTTGACGAGCGTATCGTCGGATACTTTTCTTGTGAGGAAATCGTTGGTACCATCGTCTCGAAAGTTCTTGGGCACAACCTTCCCAAATCAGCCTTCTCGGGGCAAACAGAGTCTCATCGAGCCGTTGAGTCCGCGGCAATCAGATCCGGACCAGCTCAGGCTCGGCCGTCTGAATATCCGACATTCAAATCTGGGGCCTCTGGATCCCGGATTGGCGGGACTGACTCTCTCGCTCCAAGCTACGACTACCTCGAAGACGACGACATGGAGGACTGGGACGAGCTCCAGGAAGCGGCCAATCAGGCGATCTCTCTACCATCTGCCCCAAACCAAGCAGTGGCGCAGCAAGAGCTTAGCGAACTGGAGGACGAATATCCATTGGTCGAGGACCTGCTGAGGGAGGAACAGCCTGCTGACCATAAAGCCAAAGAGGCACAGAATGACGCAGACCAAGACCACAACCGTGATCCGGTTCAACTACCCAACGGGAAATGGCAGTGCAACCACCTCTGTAGTGGGGGAGCCTCTACTAAGTCGGGCAAGCCTTGCACCCATCGGTGCTGCAAAGAAGGACTTGACAAACCACGCAAGCGGCCAAACACAAAGCCGAAGGCCAGGAAGATGAGTAGCAACAGTGACGGAGGCGTGAATGAGGTCGCTTCAGGTCAATCATATTCTCCATCCACTACACACTTGACCGAGGATGCCACGGAACCTCCGCTCAAACGCCATAAATCACGCGCAGAATCCTTTACCACGATGACCCAGTCAACAGGGAAGCCAGCGCAATCGAGCCTCACCACAAGACCAGCCGTCTGGAAGAAGATGAACCTCGACAATCTGGACATCGAATTTATCGATCTCTCTGAAATTGATGACGCAGTCGCCCCAGAGAAGCTCCCAGCTGGCGTGAAGGACAATTTTTCGACGACAAATCGGTCCGAGTCCCATCTTTCTCAGGCACCTCAGTCGACTTATATCGATATGTTGGAGAAATCTTCGAAGTCGTTGAAGTCTTCAACGCTGGAAAAGCCCACTGGAATATTGGGCCCTTCGCTTAACAGCGCGGAACTGATCGACTACTTCATGGATGACGATGTTGGATTCCTCGAAGACATAGCGCCACCGACTCGTTTGTCGAAATCGCCCTTCAAAGCCGGAGCGAGCGACGAGATGCTATACCAAGAGTTACCCAACCACTTTGACGACACTGGAGTCTCCGACTCCATGAGCTCCCCTATTTCGTCAATCCCAAAGCTGACAACTCAAATCGGAAGCGACGACAACAAAGAGAATATGGGGGGGAAGGCTAACACAGCATTCGGAGATTGCGAGATGCCGGGCCTCGGGGAGAGAACCGCATTGTTTGATGGCAACATTCCTGACACCGAGTCTCTCAGCGGTACGCTAGCCCACGACACTGGCGATGTCGTCGCGAAGAAAGGCCACGAGCCGGCCTAGGTGGCTGAGTTCGACCCGGACTTTGTGGACCTTTTTCGAGGATACGTGAACTTTGTTTGAAGGATGGAGTGGCTTGGAGTTCAGAAATTGGCGGCAAACCAATCCATATTCAACAATGGAAAAATTGCCGGAGGACTGTGCTGTCTGGGTTCCTGTTGGAAGTGCAGGTTGGGGGCTTCTGTTTGCTTGTGAGACATGGCTATTGTTTCGCGCTTAGCTGGGGATTATGATCATGATTATGATGATGACGATGTAAAAATGGAGTTGGGATGTGGGTAATGGACATGAAACGATGCAGAAAAGAAATGTTGAGCGTTGGGAGTTCGGTTGACCGGGAGAAAATGGGTGTGTATAGATATGGAAAAATACTAATTGCTCTGTAGATGCGTGGCTAGGTATGTAGGCACCCTCAAGGCTGCCCACCTCAATTCAATGACTATCTTTCCTTACAGTACCAGTTCCCTTCAAGTTATGCGTTGTTCAACGGTGTGATTTGCCTTTGTTGTTTGCCCCTTTTTATCTTACCACAAGGACCTCAGTGGTCATTAGAGTGATGGCCGTGTGCAATCATGAGAGCCAGTAGGGTAAACTGCAATTATACCGCCTTTTCGCTCCGTGATACTGGTGCTTTGGGGTTATCTGCGCATGTAATTTTGGGGGAAGACGGAGGTCATGTCAACAACACGCCACGGTAGGTTGCACTGTTCACATCCATAGAGTGGTATCGTTTCAATAAACCAAACCAAATGATTGGTAGAGATCTGTTAGGTAGGTACACAACGGGTTTCTCGATAAAATGCTACTCTATGATGAATATCTTAACCTTGGGATGTCAAAATGTGGATAAGTCCTTGCACGTGAATCCTTCTGTAAATCCTTCTCGTCTTCCAAAGCCCCTTTTCTCCCTATTTTTCTTCTTCTTTCTTGATACAGAATTGATTAACTACTCCCTAGACGTTCAGCTGAAAGTTGAGATCGTTCTGGAACCGCACGTTGACGACGGACGGCGGGGATGGGAGAGACAGGGACGTGCCGCCTGTGGTACTGCTGTGGCGAGTGCCAGTGACGGGTCGAGATCCGGTTGGTGGGGAGAGGATGTCGGAGTAATAAGGAGGCGGATGCTGGGTGCCGGATCCAGCGTTGGTTGGCCGTGGTTGCTGGTCTGACGGCGGTGCATGTGCATGTACATGCAGCGAGTCGTTTGCCGGTAAGGGGGAAGGCCATCGCCATGCGCCATGTCCCTGCACCGTCGCGATTCCGGGCAGGGAATACGAATAGGGAACCTCGCCACATCTCTCGCTGCTGCTGTCATCCTCCTCCTCCTCCTTTACGCGGATTCGCTCCATCTCCTTGCCTAGTCTATCCATCAGCTCCCGCTCCAGCATCCGCTTGCGCTCGCGCTCCACCTCGAGCTGGATCTCCTTCTCCTCGCGTCTCTGCTTCTCGGCCTCGAGCTTGCGCTTCAAGGCCCGTTGCAGCTCGGCGGCTTCGAGTTCTTTGCGCTGCTCGTACTCGAGCTGCTCGGCTTGTTTGCGGTCTAGCTCGATCTGTTGCTGGCGCTGGCGGCGGAGGCGCGCTTGGTACTCTTTTTCAAGATCGAATTCGAGCTGTAAGGCCCGCTGGTGGTCGAGGTCGATTTGCTGCTGCTTGCGTTGGCGGTCAAGCTCGAGGTGGCGTTGGCGCTGCAGTTCGCGCTCGAGCTGGAGGGCTTTTTTGTGGTCGAGCTCGATTTGTTGCTGGCGCTGGAGCTCGTGCTTGTATTCGAGCTGCAGTGCCTTTTGGTGGTCTTGCTCGGTCTGCTGCTGACGCTTGCGGGCGTTTTCGAGGTCGATTTCTTGTTGTTTCTGTTCCTGCTGTTGCTGCCTTTGGAGGCGTTGTTGTGTTTCGTATTGCAGACGGGCTTCAAGCTGCTGTTTCTCACGCTCGCGCTCACGTTGGATCTCGAGTTGCAATTTGAGCTTTAGCTGCTTCTCGAGGGCCTCTTCGTTTTGCAGACCAAGTTCCTGCTCGAGGCGGAGCTGTAGATCTCGCTCGAGATGGAGGTTGGGTTTATCATGGAGTTGGCGCTGTTGTAGCGGTGGCTGGAGGTACTGGGGGTGCTCGTAGGGCGTAAAGGGGCCGGGCTGCCGGATGAGGCCTTGGAGTGGTTGATGCGCCTCGTTCTGCGTCGGGATGATGGGCGTGTGGGTGTTTAGGGTTTCGTCCAGTTGCTTGGTGTGCACCATCTTTTGCCGCCGGGTGGTGGTCGTGGTTGTGACGGCGGTGCGAGTACGGGCGCTCGATTTGCGGCCGTGGTAGTCTCGGTCTCGAAGGCTCCGGTATCGTGGCGTGCGGACCAGACCCAAGCTGCTGGCGCTGCTCCTGGACGATTGCCGATTTCCTTTCTCCTTTTCGCTGTGGCGGTGGTGTCGATGGTACGGCTCGTAATCGTAGTAGCCCGTGTCGGTACAGGCCCACTCGAGCAGACCTTGGATCACGTTCCACATCATGTTGGATTAGTTTTAGACTAGATGAGCCGAAAGTCTTTGCATATCAACAACCGGTATGGAAAGATGTCTGGGTGGTTCTGTTCAGTTGAGCCGCTGTCTGACTAGCCTTGGCTATTTATGATCTGGATGTGAGTGATGTTAGATCTCGACAAAGAACAGTGACACGAATTGTCTTCAATCTGCTTTTATACTTCAATCTAAGACCAGGTGTTAGCTTGATAGGCGTACTGAGGCTTAGATGTTGATCAGTGTTGGCAATAGTTTCTTTATGCCACTTTCGTTGCAGTTGCTCGTCATCATGCTGAACAAAGGGGCCGAAAGATTAGGTCTCGATGTTATCCGGGTCCCCTACAAAAACAAGGTTGAAAATCAGCTTGCCTGCAAAAGGAATAGAAAAGGATAATCCGAGAAAGGCTGTTTGAAACCAGAGTCTTACTCCATAAAAGTTGTTATCTTTCCAGGTGAGTCTATGCAAGCGGCTAGGGTCGCACCGCTGTCTCCGGAGATGTAGTTGAACAATGAACTACACTAAGACATGATTTTAGGTGGTGTCTTGCATGCATGACCCTCTGCCATTACCCGCCAAACAAAGAAACATTGAACTTCTGCGTCCCATCGCGAGGGCATTTCTTTCATCAGATATCTCAGCCACAATACAGGAATGGCAGAGAAATGTGGGCGAGGGCTGTCAAGTTGAAGCGTTCGTGATGCGGCGTCATACCTGAAGTTTGAGACATCATAGCTGCGTGTTGTAAACTTTGTGCCTGGTCTTGAAGGTTGAAAGCGAGAGGCAAAGACTCAATACGACAACTTATCGCGAGAAACACAATGCCCTGAATAAAGACCATGCCCGCGAGCGGATGGAAACTTGCCGTTCGCACCATGATTGCCCTAATAGATTCTGGCCTGTCTGCAAAGCAGTCGAAAACAAGACAACCTGCAGTGCATGTAGGTGAAAGGCCGACACTATATTATACGCCGTTCAATTTCTTGCATCTGATGCGCGTGTCTGCTTGGCTGGACGGCGTTCCGTTCATGGTTTGAAGAGAACGCCTCTTCGAAATGCATGCTGCACTGACTGCTGCTTGTAAAAGATCGCCATCTCGACTTCCATGTCTGCTCAAATCGGGAGATCGCAGCTTGGCAGGGCATCGTGCTTCCTTTGGATTGGACGCCTTTGTTGGGTTGTTGCCGATCATCAGCCACATTCGTTTGAGAGCAACCATGGATGGGACAGCAGTACCGCGTGCTGGACGTTCGTCAGGGGACAATGGGCTGAGAGTACATGCAGAGACTTGTGTTGTCCCATTTATAGGACGACCTTGATGAAACAAAAATCAACCAACCTGCCACCTCCCAAAATCCAGTTTATTTTCCCATCCGGAGGCGTCTCCCCACGAGGAAACGGGTGGCTCAACTCTGTATAGGTGTGAGGGGCAACACACCCACCGCCCTAAACCTTGGCGATAACCTATGACATCCGGTGGCGCCAACGGGGACCTGGAATTGGACAACATGACAGCGCTGAGACAGTGTTGGCCCGAAAATCTGAGTCAGGAAATGGCAAATGCCGCATGCTGCAGTGTGTCTCAACAAATCTCGACAGGGGTGGAGGGGTGCTGCCGCCGGCGATTGCCCTGAAGACTGAATCCCCCCGACGGACCGACGGTGTTGTTGAAAGTGACGTAGAATCCCTTGCGTCGGCCACCTGTGTTTCCATTCCAGTGCAGCCACCCTCGTATAAAGCCGAACGCCTCCCGCCCAAAAGGTCTTTCCAATCTCTCCCGATGTAGTCCCCTTTGAAGAAAAACTCCAAACCCAGCAAACAATGGCGCCCATCCGCACCGTGCTCGTGACCGGCGGCACCATCGGCCTCGGCTACTGGGCCGCCCAGACCATCGCCCGCGCACACCCGGAGTACCTAGTCGTAATATCGGCGCGGTCCGACGCGACCTCGGCCGCCGACGTCATCAACGCCTCCCTCAAACAGACCAACACCATCTTCCTCCCCATCGACCTCGCCTCCACGGCCAACGTGCGCGCCTTCGCCGAAAACTGGGTCTCCAAATCCTTCCCCCCGATCCAGGCGCTCGTGCTCAACGCCGGCATCCAGCTCCCGGGCGCGCTCAAGCTGACAGCCGAGGGCGTCGAGACCACCTTCGCCATCAACCATGTCGGGCACGCGCTGCTCTTCCACCTACTGGCCCCGCACCTGGCCCCCAACGCCCGCGTGGTGGTCACCGCGAGCGGCACGCACGACCCGGCGCAGAAGACGGGCGTCTCAGATGCCGTCTACACCTCCGCCGAGGCTCTCGCGCACCCGCCGCCCGACGCCATCAACATCCCTGGCCGCCAGCGGTACACGACCAGCAAGCTGGCCAATGTGCTCTGGACATACGCGCTGCAGCGGCGCCTCAATGCGCGCGCGCCCGATCGTAAGATCACGGTCAATGCATTTGATCCGGGCCTGATGCCCGGCACGGGGCTGGCGCGGGAGACGAATGCCGTCGTGCGCTTCCTGTGGAAGAACGTCCTGCCACGCATGCTGCCCGTCATGCGCATGCTGGTGTCGCCGAATATTCACACGCCGGCTGAGTCCGGGGCGGCGCTGGCGCGGTTGGCCATCGGCGAGGACGTCGAGGGCGTCGGGGGCAAGTACTTCGAGGGCATGCGGGAGCGGGAGTCGAGTGTTGTCAGCTACGAGGAGGCCAAGCAGGATGATTTGTGGGGGTGGACGGTGAAGTTCTTGCGGAGAGACGAGGCGGAAGGGGCGAGGTGGGAGGAGTTCAAGTGATTTCTTGTCGTGCTGTGGACTCCGGTATCGGTTTGCTTGGGGGTTTATAATACCATATTCAGAGAACCTTTGCTCTGGGATCGTAGCGGAATAATTGAGCTTGATTTAGGTGTTTGCGCTTTTGTGTAATTTCATAGCTAATAGTACGATTGCCAACACCGTGGTATAAATATGAATACGCTTGAGAAAAACGTCCATCGAGAAAAAAAACAGAAGAAAAAACAGCAGGCATGATCACACACCAAAGCTCACCGGGATCAAATGGCAGGAGGAAGGTGCAGGCAGGTTACCTGGTAGCAGGCAGCCAGACGGCAGGAGGCGACGCAAGTTTTGAAATCAGCCCGTATTTGTATATCAGTCATCCCTTCCTTCTCAGCGCTTCCTTCCCGTCCCGCAGAGGACTCCACACGGGGGATGGGTCCCGCGCTGCCCAAACCGCAATGTAACTCGACGGCAGCCTCGATCGGCGACATCTCTCCACCGAGCTGCCCGTCCAATCCCCCGTGATTCGCTGTAGCACAACTTTTCTGCCTGATAAGCGAGCCGGACTGCCGTGAAACCTCCACTTCTTCCCATTCACGTCGCCGCCAGACTTATCTGTCAAAAACCAACTGAAGCGCACGTTGACAGCAATTGGCATCTGGAATCAATCACGCATTTTCAAACCGGCCGCCGTCAACACAACTTAACTACCGCACCCACGCAACCAAAAATTCTCGTCAACATGACTGGCATCGCATTGCTCGGCGCAGGCATCTTTGCGCGGGAAGGTTGGTGAAGCCCAGACACCGACAATGACCTCATCTCCCCTACCCCTCATCCATCCACACATGACCACCCATTAACCCACGCAGAGCACCTCCCCGCCATCGAGGCCAGCCCCGCCTTCACGCTCAAGGCCGTCTACTCGCGCTCCCAGAAATCCGCCGAGGCGCTCGCCGCAGCCGCCGCCAACGCCTCGGCCGTCGGCATCTACTTCGACAGCCCGTCAGTGCCGGGCAAGTCGCTCGACGACCTGCTCGCGCGCGCCGACGTCGCCGCCGTTATTATCGCGCTGCCCATCCTGACCCAGCCCGCCGTCGTGCAGAAGGCCCTCGCTGCTGGCAAGCACGTGCTCTCAGAGAAACCCGTCGCCGGCGATCTCAACAGCGCCAACCAGCTGCTGGCGTGGTACAGCAACCTCGGCAGCGCGGCACCAATCTGGGCGGTCGCCGAGAACTTCCGCTTCGTCACTTCGCTGAACTACGCCGCGGAGCAGGTCAAGAAGATCGGTGGCTCCGTGACGACCTTCCGGCTGCAGATGAACTCGTTTGTCGAGCCGGACAACAAGTACTTCAACACCGAGTGTAAGCACACCTACCGTCCATCTGCACCTTTCTCGCGGCTGTACATTGACAAAAAACAATAAACAGGGCGCAAAACCCCCTCCTACCAAGGCGGATTCCTCCTCGACGGCGGTGTGCACTTTGTCGCCGGTCTCCGTCTGTTGCTCGCCGCCGCGGGCCAGCAGATCACGCAGCTGGTGGGCTTCAGCGCGCTGCTCGAGGAGCGCCTGCTGCCCGTCGACACCATCCATGCAGTGGCGCTGACGCAGGACGGCAAGAGCGGGTCCATTGGCATCTCGTTCGGCACCGAGTTCAAGTCGGGCCTCGAGGTCGAGATCGTCACCACCAAGGGCGCCGTGACGTGGAACCCGCGGGGCGTCAAGGCGGTGACCAAAGGCGCGGATGGGAAGAAGGTTGAGGAGGAGAAAGTGTTCGGGTACGACTCGGGCGTCAAGGGCGAGGTCGTCGCCTTTGGGCAAGCGATTGAGGCGGGCAAGCCCGATCCGCGTCAGACACCGCTTGAGGCGTTGAGGGATTTGGAGATCCTGCAGGGACTGCTTGAATCTGGGGCCGGTGGCGCGGTTGTGCAGAAGATTGCAGCTTAGGTTAGGGCCAGGAGATTTAAGGGTCATCTGCGTCGGTATAGCGAAGGAGGGTCCTAGCTATTGGCGTATTGGCGCTGCTTCCGGGGACGGCCCACAAGTCCTCGGTGTTGTCGCTGTCATCCGTCTCGGAATCTGCGATCCCCAAGCTGTTTGTATGAGTAGCGAAGCGGCTGGGGCTTTGGGTAACAGTTAGTTAGTCTGTGAGCCGTTATGCTGGGAGATGAAAAATGACCGCGACAGTTTCAACTTACCCGAGGAAACGATGCTCAACCAACTTCAAAGACCATGACATGACGATGACGAGCAGCCATATCACAACTGAGATCTGCCAGGCATACTTGTCTATCCCCGCACAGCACGAATCAGCAACCATAACAAAACCACTTCAGGACGTTGACTCACAATATGGCGCCTGCGACGCCGGCCAGATCAGCACCTGCGACCACGACAGCACCGCATAGACGCTGGCGATCGAGTACCCGACAATCAGCGTACGCGCCTCCGAGTCCCGCGGCAGCAGGTCCGCAAGCCACGACATGACCAGCGGCGCCGTGCCGAGACTCAAATACGTCATGAAATAACTCGCGTACGCTGCACTCAACGGCGTGCGGTCCGGGTACGCGGTCCACGCACTCATGATAATACACGGCACAAGCCCAATCACCGCCTGTGCGACTAGCAGCGTCCACCGCGTCTGCAGCAGATCGGAAAGAATAGCCCACACCCACACGCAGACCACATTTATCGCGCCGCCAGCGATGGGGATCGCATTCACCTGCTCCGTGGTCCAGGTCGGTGAGCCGTCGGCCTCCCGCAGGCTGGCAAGGAAGAGATTGAAGTAGTTGTACCCGTAGGGCGCGAGGACAGTGGCGATGTACAGCAGCGGGATGGCGTAGGTGATCCACATGGTCGCGGTGCGCTTGGCGCTCGCCCAGGTGATGCGCTTCGAGTCGGCGCGGCCGTGGCGCGTCAGCCGCTCGGCTGCCATGGATACGTGTTCCGGGGTAAGCCAGACCGCTCGCGGGTTCGGTGCGTTCGGGTAGTCGGGGAGCATGAAGTAGCCGGCTAGGCCAACTAGTAGCGTTATGATCCCGTTGATGACGAATAGCCAGCGCCAACCGCGGAGGCCGAGACTGCCGTCGAGTGTCTCGAGGATCGCGACTTGTAATGCGCCGGAGATCATGGACCCGACGGCTTGGCAGGAGTGGTAGAAGCCCATGCGCTTTGCGAGCTCTGTGGGTGTGTACCAGTACACTGTTGTTGTAGTGGTTAGTTTTCGTTAGGTAGTGTTGGGAAGGGGGCCAACGAACTGAAGAGAGTCATCATGCCCGGCCAGGCGCTGCTCTCAAACAGGCCGAGCAGTACGCGCAGGAAGTAGACCTGGTTGGCATTCTGCACGAGCGCGATCATGGCGGTGACGAAGCCCCAGCCGATCTCGAGGCCGGGCAGCCAGTAGCTTGGCCGCACGTAGGTCATGATGATCTGGGAGGGGATGAGCATCAGACAGTAGGAGATGCTGAAGTAGGTGGTGAAGCTGCGGGGGTGAGAGCTGGTGTTAGCCTGTGGTCTGGAGTGGAGGGCTGGGTTGATTGTTACTAGTTGAGCTCGTCGCCGTTGAGGTTCAGATCCTCCTTCATGCCTGACACGTAGGCGGAGCTGATGTTGGTTTGGTCGAGGTATCTGGCGCGGGTGGTTAGCCGCCATCCTAGACGGATGCTGAACTTAAAAGGGATCTCCTCTCACTTTATCACTGTTGTATGCGCACACCATGATCAGCATAATTAACTACCAAATACGCCCATGGAGTGTCAGACTCACCCTGCGATATGCACCCAAAGGTCATAAGAAAGATGTCCAGCCGGCGGACTAAATCGCGCTCGAGCGGCGAGCGTTTCTCCTGAGGCTGGAAAAAGGCAACGCGCTCCTTGATGGCCTTGGGGGAGAACCGGCCGAGCCACGAACCACCCCCAAGCCCGTCATGGGTTTCAAGCGCATGCGAGCGTGCCGCCTCCTCGAGTGATTCTTCGTCGTCGGCATCGTTGAAAGACTCCTCGACTGGCAGCGCCCGGTATCGTCTTGGACGATGAGACATGAAGGGTGAGCTTATCGTCGGGTGTCGGCGCGTCACTGGATACGTTGGGTTGAATGGCGGGAGATTTCGGGATTGCTGAGAATGAATGGATATTTCGGAAGAGTGAGGAGAACGGGGATGCAGTTAAAGAAAAAGGAGTGATGCCACGAGAAAACAGCCTTATCATTTCCAAGCGTGGGTGTGAAGAAGCGACAGGAAGCGACAGGAAGCTTGATGACGGTCAGCCTGCAATCCGTGATGATGTGTGGTTGTTTGGCGCGAGTTTGACGTCCAACTGTTGAGCCGAGCTGATAGGTGTGTCATCCAACCAATCGCCTGGAAGCCAAACCCAAACCAGGAGGGCGATGTCCGGAAACACCCGGCGCCTTTTTAGTGGACCCACATACAGCGTAACCCCTGAAGAACGCCTTCTTACATAGCCCCTGAAATCTTGAGGTGAAATTTATTAGACTGCACGGCCAAAAGAAACCATCACAGCGATGATATCCAGTCATGGATGCGACACGGCACTCGTGCTTTTCAACAAGGAATTATTGCATTGCAAGGACTCCATGTGGATTCATATTCCACCAAATCATTATATATGTTGCCCTTGGCTGATACCAGGTTCGTAAATATTGATTGTTGAGACGAAGATCTGACTTGTGGGCGGATTAGCCCAAGGTCACAGGTGATAAGATGTGCTGTCCTTAAGCTTCTCTGCTGCGTCTCGTGAAATGGATGCATTCAAGTAAAGTGATGGGTGGGGTGGTTCTTACAGCACGTGCGAATCAACCTCCGATGGTAATCATACGGTACCTAAGGCACTCATTTCACTGCAGCCCGTCGTCTGGGTAGAGCGAGTTTCTGCGAGTTCTTTCGCGATGGGTATGACACGACACACTCCTTACGCCATGTTGTCCTTGCTTCATCGAAAGCCCAATCACAGGATCCGGCCATGTCAGGCAACCGGGGCTCAGCGTGCTCAGCCATCAAGGCCGACCCAGCAAGCAGTCATCCACGCCCCCGCCGAATGTCATTGGTGCCCGCCCGGCTGCCACATCAGAGACCAAGGCAGAATCAGGTGCCAGACTTCAAGTTTTTTATTTCTCTCCGGTCATTCCCCAAACCTTGTCTCGTCTTTCCTCCTGACTCTAAGTATCAGCCGATGGTCGCATGCGTTTCCAGTGGTCCACGCCGAGATGTCCTTCGGGTTTAGGTGAGTACCTAGCGAGTGATCCGATGCTTTTTCCATCCCCTGACAAGAAGTGCAGCATAGGCGACTTCATCGCCGCCGCGGGCGTCGTCGAGCGAATCATCACCGAAGTCAAATCCTACCGATCTGCACCCCTCCACTTCCAGCGACTAGCCATCGAGCTTGGCTTCCTCTCCGATGTCTGCAGCCAAGTCTTTGCCCTCCGTCCCACCCATCCAAGCGAGGTCTCTGCAATCGAGCGAGTGCGGGCCATCGCATTTCAATGTCTCGGACCTCTCAAGGAGTTCGAGGAAAGAATGAAGGGCTATGAGAATACACTTGGCTCAAACAGCTACAGGCGGGTACCTGGGAAGAAAGAGAGCTGGAACCGCCTCAAAAGCCGACTGCACTGGTCCTCTATTGCAAGACACGATGTTGAAGAACTGAGGGCGGTCATCACAAGTGAGATCCTGGCGATCAACACCTTGATCACAATGGAGAAGTGGTAAGAACCGAAAAGAAAATACGAAACGGAATCTGTGGGGATGGTGCTGACAAAACGCTAAACAGGAAAAACTCTCAGTCTTGCTCCAGTTCCAACCCCGAGTTTGCAGGCAAACTGGAGAGGCTTCTTCAAACGACCAGCACTGCCGCCCAGGAGATAACAACTTTCCTTCAGGACGCAAAGACTGCATCTGAGCGACTGCAGCGACAAATATCATTGGGGAATCTGACACAGATCCAAACCCTTGGCATCCTCCGCATGGTGGAGAGCCGGTCGAAAGAGACAAATGTGCTGCTGAAGAGGCTTGCTGACAGCCAAGCCTCGTCAGCAAGCAATCTTGAACAGTCAACCACCGAAATCTCCTCTCATCTTGCCAAACTGTTTCCACTCAGAGCGTACTTGGAAGAATGGATCCAGAGAATCGTGGAGTATTGCCAAGAGATCATCACTATGGTCCAGCGCAATACACACACCCTGCTTTTGCTTCACCAGATGATGGTCAAACTCGAAGCCGCGGTTCAAAAGACTGGAATCGACCTTCCCATCCTGGAGTTTGAAGATCCCTTTGGTGTTAAAATGGCGCTTCCGTTTCAGTTCTGTGATACTTGGGAGGTTCGTAACGACTCGGAAGCACCGCTCCATCTCGATAACGAGTGACTCTTAACAAGCTTTGCAATCTCTAGGGGTTCTTTCGGATACTCGACGCCATGTTTCTCGGAAAGCCTGGTTGCGAACTCGTGGGGGACCGGCATTTCTACATCCTGTGCGCACAAACACACCGAGTCATCAGCTCCAATGCTTGGTCTAGTGCAGTTGCTCCGGGAGATAAGCTGGCCATGTCAATGGTGCTGAAACTACAATGCACCAAAACTCAATGTCCACGGTGTGGGATTCCGTTGCACGATGCAGGCGCCGAGGTAAATAGGAACGGCGGGAGAACATGGTAAGACCCCACCACCGACACCATCGTTTCTCCTACAGGACAATTACGCGTCTAATTTTGAATTCATTGTAGCTCAAACTGCCACCTATGGTTCGCCATTATTGACCGACATGCAGCGGTAGCTGATGAGGTGATGCAGTGGTTTCCAGTTGGAAGTTCTCAAGGTCAACATTCTGCGTCGGCGGTCCGTTCCTCGCCTACCATCCAGGACACAGAAGAGCAATATTGCACACTGACGGCATTGCTCTTCTGTGTCCAATTGGAACTTCACAAATCGTCCAAACTGTTGCTGCAAAGCCTATTGCCCTTGACGACCATGGACAACAACCACGTCTCCAGCTTTCGACGAATTCACGTCCTTCCCTCACTGGATTTTGACAGGTGGAAACTAGCTCGTGCTTTCCAGGACTTAGAGCCACTACAACCTTTTCAAGTTGTCACCCGATCCCCAGACTATTCCATAAACCGGTATACCTCTGTGGCGGATTCGGCATCTGATCTGCGTGACATAATTCGTAGGATGAAATATGAATGTCCTGGCGGCATCCGCGAACTTCATGTTGCGTTACTGCATGGGAGTCCTTCGGGGAACACAGGGATACTCTACGAAGACTGGGATGTTTTGGCATAGGCGCACAGCTTGTTTTGTGCCTTCGGTGACTAATTATATAGAATACGGTAGTTTCATCACGACCAGACCCAAGAAGTTCATCAATTCCACCCTTTCAACCACCAACTCAACTACGTTCTCACGCACTGGCGCGCGCCTTCTTGATGGCCTCCCGCCGACTGCTGCTCTGGGGATCGAAATACGGCCTCTCGCCCAGACTCACAGCGCGGTTACCCTTGCGCTCGCCCAGACCCTCCTCAAAGATGTAGTCGGGCGTGGCGGCGTGGTAGACGCTCCGGTTGTCCCAGATGGCGACGTCGTTGACGGCCTTCCACTTGTAGCGCACCTGCAGGTCGTGGTTCTCGACGATGAGCTGCACGAACCAGTCGAGGAAGTGCTTGCTCTCTTCCTCAGACAGCCCGTGGATGCGCTTGACGTGGTGGCCGACGGCGAACACCGACTTCCAGCCCGTGACCGGGTTCGTGCGGATCACCGGGTGCACGGCCTCGAGGATCTCGCCTACGTTTTCTGGTGCGCCGCGGGGCTCCGAGTAGACTTTGAAGCCGTTGTTCTTGGCTGCTTCGTTGAAGGCCGGCTGTGCGTAGTAGCCTGTTAGGGTGTCGAGGAAGCCGCGGAGGGTGGGCGAGATGCGGTCGTAGAGCTCGTAGCCGGAGGCCCAGAGGGTGTCTGTTTTAATGTTAGGGTTTGGGATTCGGTTTGCGGTTTGATTGGGGTATGTGTTGGTTTGATTCAGGGGTAAAGGGGGAAAGAAAAATAAACTCACCACCACCAGTCTCGGGCAGCTGTGTTAGCCTCAACAAGGCATAGTCGCTTGGGATGGGCTCAAAAGTGATATCTGAGTGCCACTGGGTCTTGCCGCTCTGTCTGTGCTTGGTGATGCCAATGTCGGCATACCTCTTGGCGTACAACTGCTTGGCCTGCTCCGACGAGATGACGCTGATCTCGTCGTCCTTGCCGCCGAGAGCTCGGGAGGCGTTGCTGATGGGGTGGATGTGCAGACCCGAGGTCTCAGGTTTGCCGGAGAGCTGGCCCAGGCGCTGGACAAGCTGCTTCTGAAGGTCGTTTGTGAGGTTGTCTTGGGCGCGGAAGAAGACGACGCCGCGTTGGGAGACTGGAAGTCTGTTAGCGGATACGGTCAAGGAGATGGAGACTCAAAGACATACTGGTAATGGCCAGATCACGCAGAAGCTCGTCAGAGTTGGGGGCGTTCAGCAGCTCAACAAGGTCGACGTTGGCATACTCGCGGCCGATGACAGGGGTTACGTCGAAAGAATCAAACTTGTCGAGCGCGCCGCTCAGCTTGAGCGGCTCCTTGTGGCCGGTCAATCTCTCTGGGAGCACTTCATCCTCCGAGAGCTGAATTTCAAGGGCCTTGGTGGGCACGATGCCGGGAGTCTCGGCCTGGTCGTCCTCCTCAACTGGCTTGGGGGCTTGCTCGACTGGCTTGACCTCGAGTGTCTCGGCAACTTGTGGCTTCTCGTGGCTGGGGAGGATCTTTGTCTTGATCTCGCCCACCGTCTCCTGGATTGACTCGACTGCTGAGGGAGACATGGTCCTTGTGCCGTACTAAAATAGGGGTATCGTAGTTGAGTTGATGGGTGAATGAGCTGTATCAAGCTGGGATTTGATGCTATGTTGGAAGCAGGTGAAAGTAGCCGAGATAGCGTATCATATCAAGACCGAAGCAGCAAGACAGGTGGACCGCCATTTATATCCGGGTTCGTCTCATAGTTGAGTCACATACACAGGAGAGCGAGAGTTGAGTGTGTCAGATCCCATCATTCCCACGTGTGTTGCAGATTGCAATATCCCGCGGCCCAAGCTCGCCATCACTCACAGAACAGATACGTGCATTTGGTTGTGGAGGTACGCGGAAGCTTGCTATAGGTAGCCGAATACCGGTCCCCGGAGCGCATCCAGGCCGTCCTCTCGGCGTCCCTCAACATGGAGGCCCCTTCCAAAGACCCAAGCGTATTGGCAACCTATGCAAGCTGCATGACGAAAGACGCTTGAGATCTGGCGTGCCCATGAAATCGCCGTATGTGAGCAGCCGAGGCCCAGCCATACGCGTACAGTGGTGTGTTACTGTCCATGGTTGCCTATCATCCACATGTCTTTGCATATTACCAGTTTGGCTGTGTAATGCACATTAAATGAATGGAAAGGTGCTTCAATGGCGGCAAAGGCGTGCTTTTACCCCACGTTCTCGGCGATCAATGGGGGGGTTGCCAAATTCCGCTTTGTTGGCTGTCAATTGGGTTGGGTGGTGGTGATGCAATCTTGGGGTGGATCACGGAATGATTGCTTTGCCCGTAGCTCCAATAAGACAGCCCAATTCGGGTAGCAGTCCCAGAAACCGGTGCCGAATTGTATGCGCTCAACCACAAGATAGAAGAAAGATAGCCGTTCTCGGTGCCGGTCTGACTATTAGTTGTATTCATTGACGATGAGGAAATACGAGGCGCAATTGTTGGCTTACAGTGCACAATGAAGGTTGAGATGTGCCGTGACAGATGGCCTGATTGCCAAGAGCTGAGGAGACTTATTAACACGCAATCACGCATTACCCTTGGCGCATGTTGTTGAGTCAAAAATGTGTACAAAATACAGAGTACTATTTTCCTATGCGAGGGGATAGTTCTGGACTCAACGTCAAGTTACGCTCTTCAAGTCCAGCTGTCTGGATGGTTCTACAGGTCTCAAGCTCAAGGTCTTGGACAATAATGCATCCCAGGATCAGCTCCATTGGTTACATGTAGTATCAGATGAATCTCAGGTTTCCATATCGGAGAAATCATGACTACCAGGTAGACAAGGGAACACAAACATATGACACACACATGGTTGAGACAACCGGACAAAAGCAAAGAACATAGAGTTTTTACGAGCTAACTTGAACTATTTTCTGCGAGTTAATTCTGATGTGTAAGAGCGTATTATGTTTCCAACTCACTGCGCTGCACCAGGTTGCAGAAGATTCAGCTCCAGGAATATGTAATTCCCGATTTAAATGCATCATGCCACTCAACCAGGCTGAAAGAGCCAAAAACTGTAGGGTCATTTTTGATCTAATTGAAATCAAATCACCTTCGAGACTTCAAGGAGGCTGGTGTAGATACGACAAGTACTGAATGAAGACTGCCGTAGTTACAATCACCAACAAGAACGTATATTCTAATCACCAGGTATGAACGTATTGGACGTTCCTCTTCAAGGGAGAGGATGCAGAGTGAGACGTTTCTTTTGACCAGAAAGTAATAATCCCATGCCTAGGTAGCTCATTTAAGGCGGGTGGTAATTATTTTGATCCGATAAACTCACAGAGCCTTGCATGGTTGGATCGCATGCTCTTTGTTGCCCCTTACCAACATGACAGGCCATTGACGAACGTACAATAGCCATTGCCTGTTAGCTTCTTACCTCCAACCTGACGCAAAACGGGAGCGTAACGATTGTTGACTTTCACGTGTCGGGGGAGTTGAAGCTGTATGTCCAACTGGAAACAAAAAGCCAGATGCGGCGGTGGGAACGAAAGGGGGAATATAGGAAGAAAACAAAACGTGTTTGGGCAACTTTGGGGACGCGGCATTTGGTAGGATCATTTGTGTTCTCCAGGAAAGGCCGGTTTCAGCGACTGGGTGGCAATCGCGTTTGGAAGCGAGCAGCCAACTGGAGGTTTCGGTTAGTGGTTGTCTTGGACAGGGGCTTCCAACTGCCAGCCAGCCAAATTTGCAGGTGCTTCCATTGCAGGCTTGTTTCACTGGGCGCGCTGCAGGGCACAGGCGACGACGCGCCCAGCCCGTCCAGAGAACCCCTGCCAAGTCCGTCCGATGCAACAGCGCCGGTTCGGTCCAGACCCCAATCGAAGCTGGACAATGCCCAACGTGTTTTTAGCGCCCGAACTGGGGCTCGAAGGCTTCAGCCAGGCGTCGGGGATCTCTCTTGGCCATCGCCCTGAATTATATTGATTGCGCGGACCGAGACTCAACGCCATCTTGGCGGCTCTTAGCAGTCGCATTCTAAATGCTTGCTGTTGCGCATGCGTCACTTGGCAGCGTTGTTGAGCAAATAAGACTTTTCCTGGCATTTGTCTTGGTGTCTTGTCGAGAAAGCTTGACGGGTGACCGCGAATTGTTATCCTATTGTTTTGACAATTTGGGCCCAGAGATGGGACGACGGAGTCAACGACCCAACATGTCAAAATAAGCATACCACGGTCAGGTTGATCCCTTTGCACATCCGGTGAGTTCGAGCACTGACGGCAAGCATCTGCAGAACGTTTTTAGAGAGTATTTGCTTGTTGGACACTGGGGTGATGGAATCCAGGCCTCCTTCCAGGAGCTCTTACAGCCAAGCAAAGGCCAAGCAGGCCAAGCAGGCCAAGCAAAGCCAAGAAGGGCGGTTGTGTTTCCTCACTCTTGGCTGTTCCACCTTGCGGGCTGCGGGCCACTCCACCAAACTCCTCCTTTCTTGGCTTGATGCATTGGAGACTCGTCCGAACCCCTTCTGAAGGGGCCCGTCTAGACTTTCTGTTTGCCTGTCGCATGCCCAAAACATGCCTGGAGGCTTTTGATACCCTGCGGATTCGATTGAGTCCCCGCAACGACCCTAACCCTTGGGCCCTTTTCATGATGTTTACTTTCTTTTGGCCTGTTTGGCACCCCTGCCGCCGAGCACATGCACTGCGGCACTTGTCTCCAGGGAGTCCAATCGGTACGGCGACCGAGCAGAGAACGGGGACGAGTGTCCGGCCGTCACATTTGGCCAAGGCATAGCCACGTCCTTCAAACAAGGAGGTTGTAAGCCTACCGGAGTCTTCAACGGGGAGCTGGCTATTGCACTGGGATCTGGCCAATCTTGCCCGTGCGCTTGGGGGAATTCGCGAGACCCATGCTCCACGAAGATCGTCTGCAAGAGATTACATATGTATTGAGATCTACGGCACCCATCCCCAAAGATATTTTCCCTCTCCATCCATCGTACGATTTCACTCACTTTTTTGTGCATTTTCTTTGGCTCGGTAGTCGACGGTCTGGGACCTCTGACAGATAGTTTCTATTCTCTTACCCCATCGTTTGCTGGTCATTCATTTCTTTACTTCACGACATTCCTTTTCAGGCACATATTTCTACCCCCTTATACACTTTCGCATCCCAGCATACTTCGAGTCTCACAATGGGTCGTTTCTCTTCAGCGTTGGTTCTCGCGGCGTCCGTGACGCAGGTTCTCGGATTATGTTCACATGGAACGTTCCTCCATCCCCGGGCCGAGGAGGGAGGCAGCGTCGAGGTCAAGACGTTTGGGTACACTGGTGAAATTGTACGACACCTCGCTCTCATCTATGACCCGCCGTCTCATGATGCATCGCGACTAACAATACTGCCATGACTAGGGACCGCTCTTCTGGTCGGCACTCGAGGCTCCCACAAACAGCATCTGCTCCACCGGCACCCGGCAATCACCCATCGACATGACCGCGGGCACGTTCAACATGGTTCCCGCCAGCGATGTCGAGGTCAACATCCCCGATTTTACCGAGGGCACCGAGTTTGAGAATCTGGGCACCACTGTCGAGGTCGTCGCAAAGCCGGGTGGCACCCTCAAGATTGGCGGAAAGACGTTTGAGCTCCAGCAGTTCCACTTCCATCTCCCCAGCGAGCATCTCGATAACGGCACCAGTCGCGCAAGTAAGGATTCTCTTCCCACCCGTTTCCCATGCACCCCAGTCAGTTATTAACACCAACATTAGTGGAGATGCACATGGTCTGGCAGTCAGCCGAGCAGGAGATTGCCGTCATCGGCACCTACATCGATGTGGCCAGAGAAGGCGAGACAGCCCCGGTTGTCGCCGCCCCCGTCGCCGCTCCCGTTGCCGAGCCCGCACCCGCAAACGTCACCGCACCCGTGCTCGCCGAGCCCGCCCCGGCCGCCAAGAGCCGGTTCCGCCGCAAGAGCAGAATGCAGGCACGGGAGGAGGCCGCCGCCGCGCCCCCAGCAACCCTGGCCCCGACTGCCGCGCCCGCCAACGGCCCCTCCACGCTGCTCGAGACCGTCTTCAGCCTGGTCGGCCAGATCGCCACCCCCGGCACCGTGACCAAGACCCCGGCGCTGGTTCTGTCCGAGTTCGTCGACCTCTGGCGCGCGGGATCCTTCCAGGGGTAAGCCAGCCTCCTCTCTCTCCCGCTCACATCAATACTAACCCATCTTAACAGATACTCGGGCTCGCTCACCACCCCGCCGTGCAGCGAGGGCGTGCACTGGCTCGTGTCGACGCAGACATTGCGCATCATGCCCTCAACCTTTGAGCGCGTCCGCGACGTCATCGGCTACAACGCCCGCTATACCCAGAACGCACCCGGCAAGCAGAACGTGCTGCAGCTGGGCGCGGAGCGGTCGCTGGGGCTGGCCGCTGCTGCTCCTCCTGCTGCCGCTCCTCCTGCCGCTGAGCCTGCTGCCACTTCCGCTGCTGAGCCTGCCGCTACAGCTCCCGCCGCCGAGCCCGTCGCTGCTTGATTAATACGATGACTACTACGTCCAAGCGCTGGAGAGTGAGTAATGGGTAGAGAATCTGTATATACATATATAAAATAGACATGAGCCTTTAGACCGAATGATACTTAATATCACCTTCATGTCGATCTTCTGCTGCAATGCAGTGCCTTTTTCATCGTGGGCCGTTTATGTATGCGGCTTGTTTTTATCTGGGGCGTCCGGATGCTTATATCACACGTTGATCTGACTTTCACCATTTCTGTGAGCAGGTAATCTTGTCTCCTGAAGCGCAGCGTTATTCGACTGTCCCGTTGTTCTAGGGAAGTGTCTGTTGACGGCATCAACGGCAGTGGGGAAAAGGGGCGCTCCACCCACCCACACGTTTGCCTCAAAGTTGATGGTTTAGCCTCCAATCGGCATGCCATAGCTTTTAAAAATGCAATATTAAGCCTGCCAGTGAAGAGTATGTAGCGAGGGTTTGAGAGCAACGTTGTGGCATGATGGTTTGTGATGATGTTCGGGTTTAGCATCTGGATGAGGAGGCCTGAAATTTCCATGCCCTCGACCTTGCCGGTGGACCAACATGAGGTACCTAGCTGGTACAGGACATATTCACGCACCAAGACGCGGGGCTACAATAATTGAAAATGTGGCGCAAGAGTTTGAAAAAACGTGTGCAGCTGACTGGGATGATAGTGGCAGTTACGCCGCCGTAGCGTGCAAGACTGGCCATGATCACTGTCTAGGGGTCATGGATGTCATCCAACAACCGAGTGCCGACGGGAAGAAGTTAATTCCTCTGGTCAAACATGACCAGACATGATCCACAGACGTCAACGGTGCACATATGAGGGGTTTCCGGAGGCGCTCAACATGAACATAACTTGGCGGTGCGGTCGCCATCGCCACTGTCACCGAGAAACCTAGGTATAGCTATCAAACGCACAGGAGGACGAAAACAGCACCAATATACCATTATTTCGCCACCCGACCTCAGCTCTCCAGCGCGTTTGCCAAAACAGCTTCCGGAATGTGCCTAGGCCGGATCCTCGTTCGATGGTGCGCCTGCAAGGGCTACCTGACAAGTCACCCTCTCGACCCGATCCCGCCGGGCTGGCCCCGCGAGTCACACGCCATCATGTGGTCGACCGACTCGGGGGCCTACTCGTGGTGCGACGCCTACCTGTGTTCCAAAAACTTCCAGCTCGAAGTCCAGGGCCGGCCCAACTGCCCGGACATGGTCATCTACCAGACCGTCAACCTCGAATCCCGGCACATCTGTGACGGCTGCCGCAAGCGGGGATGCAACAAGACCTTTCGCCGCCGGGAGACCAAGGTGTCGGTGTCGGGAAGCGGCAGGATGATGATGCCGCCGCCGCTGTGGCCGAGGGCCGACCGGCTGGGCACCATCATGACCCGGCCCAGGTCAAGCTCGATCTCGTTCAGAAATGGCGGGTATGCCGCGATGTTAAGCTACGGGGAAAGTCCCAGGTCGGGGAGGGGGGACGTCGGCCTCGGGCCGTGGAGGGACGAGCTGCTGTTGCAGAAAGACAGGGCGTTCTTGAGGCTGCCGAAGGAGGAGAAGCGCTCCCTTTACAGGACATACAAGAAAAAGTGTTTGGAAGGGGGGAATGCGGTGGGCAATGCTATGTCAGGAGGAAATGGTGGTAGTGGAGATGGCAATCCGAAGCGGATGAGGAGGATGAGAAGCATGGGAAAGATTGGTGTTGTTGTGCATCATCGGAGGTTTATTTACGGGTTTGGTTCGTGATGTTGCAGTGCATGGAAGAGGATCCGGGACTTCGATTTGTGGTTGGCGGGGAATGCGATAGGCGGTTTTGGCGCACATCGCACAAACTTTTAATTGTCCTGCACGTTCGGAGAGAACCAGAGCTTGCATGTTGGGATGGACAATGACACGGTTTTCTACATGTGTAGACAAAGCTGCAGAGAAACACTCCAGCTTAGATTAATGAATTATTTTGCGAACTTGAGGTGCTAGGGATTGAAGCGACTGGGATCACCAAAATGGGGCATCATTCAGGGGTAGTCGGGTTCGCTCGACGCTCGTTTTAGTGAGTTTGAGTCATGATGACAGCGGAAAAGACCCCCAGGGTCAGGGAGCGAAACTCACGAACAGTCAGGGCAACAGTGGAGTCGAAGAGACGGGAGGGGCAGGCGCGAATTGGATGATGTCATGGCCTGGGCAGACGGCAAGGGCCACCCACCACTCATCCGAACTTCTGCTTCGATCCCATTTTTGGACCTTTCTCCATCCGCCGTGCCATCTTCCCAATTCTTCTCATTTACACTATTACCCACAATTTCGCCCATGGAGGGAAGGGTGCGCGATGCGCATGACAAAGGCCACTGGTTTCCCTGATTTTGCCTGGCATCATCGAATTTGCGGCAGCGAATGAAGGCCCAAAGTCCTGCCTTGTCGAGAGATTTGTGCTGAGAGCGGTTGAGACGCCCCACGCGACGCCAACGCGACGAACCGAATCAGCGCTCAGCACAGGCGCCTCAGTCGCTGATGGGCTCACCAGCCCAGCCAATCGCGAGCCCAATCGCCGTCCTGATCTTTGCAGCCGGTACCACACGCCAATCAGCAACGACTCAAAATCTCCGTTTGCCCCCGTTCTCATCCATCCCAGCATGACCATGGCTGTGCATGGTATGGCCGGAGCAAATCACATGCTGTGTGGGCTTGGCATGAATCCGAGTAAGATGGAGACCACGGAGACCACGGACACCACGCGCGGCGCATCGACTGTTGATTTTAAACTTTTTTTCTCCAGGTGGCCTGGCTGCAACAATCGGCTGTTTGTCCGCGCTCCCTACGTCCTGTTCTTTCCTACTTGACTCAAGTTTACCTTGTCCACCATGCTTCCCCGGCTGCTTGGTCCTTGACCCCCATCACGCTTTCTGGAGCCTCCCACGTTGACGTTGGGAGTACCTGTACCCTACGCCCTACACACTCAGGACTCAGGTACACACCATGAAGACCGCATCACGGGGATTCCCGAACCAGCGCCGCTTTTCCCGTTCCGTCGATTAGAGTACCTACAGTGCAGGTCTCATATCTTCTCTTGTTCATATCCAGGAGCTTTCGGTCTCGTCGCCACATACACCATTGCACCGTGATCGCGACACGTGGGAGGATTCGTATCAACAAGTTACCTCCCGTTCCGTTTTCATTCTCCAGCAAGAGCAACGCCACCAGTGGATCTTGCGGCTTCCAAACGACGGCAGCTCGCCGCATGAGCAATATGGATACCAACCGCCCGACCGACGCTAGACCTGCTGCCATATCCCGTTCAACATGGCCATTAACCCTCGAGGCCCCGCCCGGCCACAGGCGGAGGCAATCGGCCAACACCACGTCCTCCATGCATGGCGAGAAAGCCAGTATATCGTTTCACAGCAGGAGTAACCCCATGCTCCAACAGCAGCAGCAGCAACAACAGCAGCAGCAGCAACCGCAACGGAGCCCTTCTCTGCGGCGTGTATCCACGAGGAGTGTCTTTACGGGGGAGTCCAACCTACGACGACAATCAATGCGACCAAGCGCAGAGGAGCACACCATGAGGGCGCCCGACACCCATGTTAGCGAGCATGGGCCGACCACCACCCCCGAAGAGGGATATGCCCATGGCTTGACTGGCACTTTCAAGGCCGTGAGGATAGGCGATGCCGTTGCCAAATGCCTTGACGACATCTCGACGAAGGTTGGGACCACGGCTTCGTCGAGACGTATGTCTAGGTCACTGTCTGGAGCCAGCACAACGTCAAGCTCATCCCAATACGTGTCATCACGGTTATCACGACAGACTGCGAGTCGCAGGTCAATATATCGGAACAGGCTGTCGCTCAGCTCAAGTCATGGCGGGGATGGCATATCGGAATGCCAAACCTCTCTTGATGGTTCAACTTCCAGCATCTGTGGGTCGTCACTTGGCGGCCGCGAGAGCTCCTTATCTGGCGCTCACTCCCAGGCCGAGTCTCGGAAGGAGTACCCATGTCCATTCAGAAGACGCAACCCAGCCAGGTTCAACATTCGCGACCACGCAGATTGCGCCACGGCCCCTTTTTACTCTCTTTCGGACATAAGGTGCGCATGCGGCTCAAAGCCCGGATCTTCCGGTAAACTCACTAACACATGATCAGACACCATATTGCAACTCATCATCGACAAGGAGGCATCTACTGTCGGCGATGCAAAGTCAAGTTTGAAAGCGAGGCTGCCCTCGATGGCCACGCAACGCTACCAAAAGAGGACATGTGTGAAACAGCACCTTCGGAAGCAACTGGCGATCCAGAGGACGGGGTTTTGGACGACATCGCTCGGAGCTTGACATGTGAAAATGCTCATATCGACGTCTGGACCTGGGAAGGCTTATGGCGGCTCATATTTCCCGATGACGAGGAAACCCCCAGTTCAGGTATGTGACGAGCAAATCTAATACTTAAGGTCGTGGCTTTGACTTACCGAGATGCAGACTTCTATCCCGTTGTCGAGCTGGCCGAAGTCGAGCAGGAGTTTGACGATGGCCAAGAAGCACTCAAGGCCAGCTTGAAAGAGACACTCAGACTGCTCCTCCCAGACGATGTTGATGACAGCTACTGCCACTTCTTAGCCGGACAGCTGGAGCTCGTCTTTGACAGACATCGAGCCAATACCATGAGACAGTGTTTGAACCGCGTCTGTTCACCTGCGAGCGGCCAAGCCACTACCGAGATACCCTCGCCTGGTCCTCAGCAGGCAGCAATTACACGAAGGCAAACCCGCCGATCAAGACGAAATACACTGTTACATGGGATACAACCCCCGAGCACGCTCGATGGCGAGGTACATAGTGGGAGTGATGAGACGTCCCCACCTTCAGCGCGGACCCAGTCCGACAGCGACACGGCGCAGGAAGATGCAAGCTGCCTCTGGCCATCCCAATCACGGACACAGCTACCTCCTACGAGCAGACCAGACCGCCCATCTACATCCCAGACGGAAACCTTTCGCCGCAGAACGCACAACACGCCGACACGAGCAGCATTCGAGTCCGGGACTTCTGTTACGGGTTCTATATCTAGTATTGGGGGTGATTATAACAACCAGCGAGACTCACGCGACTCCGGCATTGGCATCCCATGCGATGTTTGCGAGTTCGATTCGTGCAAATGCGGAGAGTCGAGCATCCCTACCGAGAGCGACGACTGGCCTCTACCGGCAGACAATCCATCGCAGCTTCCAAAGCGGGAGAAGGTTCAGCAACAGCATCATAACAGCGAGAGCCCTGCTCGGTTCAAATCCATTGATTTTAGTGGCCAGAACCAGGCCCAGACGCAGCGATCACTCAGACACCAGCCCCGACTCCGTGTCTTGACGAGGGGCATTGACGACGCCTCACAGGATAGCCGCGCTTGGACAACGAGCAGTGACACTTCGGCCACGCTTACTGGCGACTCGTTTTCGCCGCATTCGTTCAAGCAGCGCGTGTTGATGAAGAGGGAGGAGAGGCGGACGCAGGATGGGGCGGAGCGGACGATTTGGACCGCTTGAAGAGCTCGGGGAGGTGAATAATGGCCTCTTGTAATAATTAATGTACGGCATGGATGGATGGATGGATGTAATGAGATTGACACGAAGAAACGGAAGTCATGATAATGAGTGGTGATTATTTGCATAGCAGGTTATTGGCCATTCTTCAGGGGCATTTTTTGGGTATTTGGATTATTATTCAACGAGATAAAAAGTAAATATTTGAGATTCAGGTAGTCAGCGATCTGTGAGGCTTTAGATCCGGAAGACACACATGCCAATCCCTCTCCTATACGAGTGCCAAGCCGTTCCCAGGGCAGAGACCATCCTTGCCGAGCAGGTGTATAAAAACACCATTAGATTCCTCGCTCCTCCCATAAACACATGATAATCAGATAGTAGGAACTTGTTAATTAAAGAAAAGGAAAATCGAGTCCGTCTCCATCACACCTCTCCCCATCAAATACTTAAAAACTAAACATGCCCCGGTCCCGAAATCGGGAACGGGAAGCCACTCTGCCCGGTGGTGTCGGCGACAACAGGCGGCAGCCATTCTCCCGTCGGGATCGGAGTCTGAGTTGGAAGAAGAGGTGTCTGCCCGGTTGAACCACTGGCAAAGTCCCCGACCACCGTGGTCGCAGCGGTAGGAAAGTCGGTCGGCGTGGCGAGGGTGCTTGATGTCCCGGCGCGTTTGACTTCCATCCTCGCGGGGCTCTTGCTGCTACTGCTGTTGCTAGTGCTGGTGTTGCTGGTGTAGGTTGGCGGTCGAGGGGATGCTGGCGAGTTGTTGGTGCCGTGCGTGTGGTTGTGCTCCGCCGGGGCTATGGTGATACCGTCTGTCTCGGCGGGGCTGTTGGGAACTTCTCGCTCTGTAACGTTGACGCGCATTGCGGATGCCTTTTCGAGTCCCGGGATGCTGATGCTGGAGGGGCCTAGGTCAGTGGTGTATGTTATTGCGGGCTTTTGGTCGGACGATGGCGTGGTGTTGTCGGGGGACGGGGCTGGCTTGTTTGGGGGTCCTTGGCTTGAGTCAAAGGCTTCTTGCTGGTCGTGGAGGGCTTGTGTTTGTTTTTTGCGCAGTCTTCGGATTGTTAGGTGCTCTGTTTGGTGTCGGTGGTGGTTAGCTGGGTGCTTTGGAGGATAGAGGAGAGGAAGAAGACGCACCGCTGAGGATATGAAGAAAGGTGAATATGGTCAGTGAAATGAGGAGAATTGGGACAAGCTGCCCAAAGCTCGTCCACTCGTTCTCGGCGTTGGGTGACTCGACCCATCCCGAGGTTGCGATCCACAGGCGCAGGCCGACAATGTACAGCACCGAGGTGACGACAGTCCAGACGGCAATGCCCACACCACCCCACAGATACAGACCAAAGATGACATAGAACAAGCCCCTTGCCCTGAAGAGTAGAGAAAGCTTGTTCTTCAGGGCGTTTACGAACTTGCGCCGCAACCCGTCGTTCTCCTGGGCCCCGCGACGGATAACGCGCCCGAAGCTGACGAAGATGGCGAGGGCGTAGAACAGGACCATGAGCAGGTACTGATTCCAGCCGGGGATCTTGCTGTCGAAGAAGGAGCGCGCCGAGCCGCTGCCGAAGGAGCCCTGCACGGCCGAGCCGAACTGTGCGTCGCCGCCCTGGAAGCATGCTGCGGGAAGCAGGATCGGGCTGTACTTGACATCCGAGGAGGGGACCCCCGTGGGTATGCCGGTGCTGCCGCCTGCGCCCTGGTTGGAGAGCAGCACGCCCGTGACGATGAAGAGCAGCGCGGTCACGATGATGCGTAGCGAGGCTACGTAGGGATGTTCCCAGTAGTTGCGTGAGATGGTGATGGACATGACGTGTGTTGCGCAGGTTAGGAGGAGCATGTTGGAGACGACATTGTAGTGGTAGGCCGTTATGGAGCAACCTTTTGCGTAGCGGAGCGTTATGGCGTATGCGCCTGCAGTGGGGTGAGTGTTAGTATTGTAAGGACAGAGGAGTTGTTCCTGCTCATGTGGTCTAAGAAGGGTGCCAGTGTAAGTAGGGGAACCCACCGCCTGTAAAGATTTGCTGGTCACTGCAAGTGAGGACGAGGACCTCGAGGAAGACGGCCAGCTTGAGTTCGAAGCGCGTGTTCTGTTTCTCTCTGTGATCGAGTGGTGTTAGGGGTTGGTTGTGCAATGCTGTGGGGGTTGCTCTGGTGTTTTGGTCGGGGTCGGAGGTTCCAAGTGCAACGACCTACCGCGCTACAGAGTCGTAGATACTCCATCGACGGATGTTTTTAAACCACCACCAAAGCGTGTTGATGATGGATAGAATCACCGAGAAGAGCGTGACGACGACGAAAGCCCCGAGGACCTGATTGAGTTGGTTATTACTGGGCGAGGTGCCTTGGTTGGATGACAACAAGGGCGAGTGACATGATTGGAGATGGACGAATGAAGTCGTCACTTACACCAATTCCTGCAATGTCCGGGTCAGTTGGAAACTTTTGGTCGTTGATCTTCCCAATCCCCCCGACAGGTTGATCTGGGATGCTGGTGTCGTTTGGGTATGTGCAATTCAGGGTCACATGGTAGTGCGCCTCACATCCTGGTTGCGAGACGTATGAGCCCATGATGATTCCGAGTCTTGATAGTTGCTGGAATTGCGAGGACAGGTTTGTGTGGTGATCAGGGGTCGCTTTTCTTGAGCATTGCGGAGAGCGAGCTCGTTGTTCTTTAACCACGTCTCTGACGGATCACATTTGGCCAAGCATGGGTAACTACCAGTCCGTGGGTGGTCACTTCGAAATCAGCCAACCAAGCAAGGCTCTCATGGGCAAGGGAAGCGGCCATGATGGGGAAAGAGGGGGACATCCAAACAGAACGACTTGGCTAGTGTGTGATTGCAACATAAAGAAGGCTGCAAGAGCTCGAGCATCGTCTCACCCCTCCTCTACAATAGAGAGGACGGGTGCCATTGGATGTCAACCAGCAGCGCCGCACGGCTGATGTTCTCAACACCATCACCATGCAGAAATGGCCGGGCTCGGTGTCACATATCTATTCCAAAAAGCCAAGCATTTTACGCACATAGGGCACGCGATGCAAATTACCTGACATTGTGCAGATAAGATCGCCCAGTCAGCAATGAGGCGCGCCACCACCAGTTGAACCTGGCGGATTTCACACCATCCAGGACAGGTTCTCAACTGCAAGACACAGCCAATGAAGATGGGCCCGGGGATGTGCTTGAGCCCACTTGGACCAGCGCAGCAACGGCGTGCAGAAGCTCAAACAGATCAGCTGCTTGGGGGCTGCATGGGGCTGAACGGCGGGGGTGCTTGGTTGGCTGCTTGATTATCGCGTTGCCCTCTTTGCCGCGATGCCACACCAATTGGCTGGAGCCTTGTCGTTCGTGCAACCAGCCATTACATGATGCTGTTGGATCTTGCCGGCTCCTTCCTCTCCAATTGTGTCTCGTCGCGGGTGCATACCTCGAAGTATTGTGTGCGACAGACAATACGCTAGCTCTAGAAGCATCAGGCAGGCACAATTGGTCCCTCAAATCACATGCAATGACGGCTTTCTTATCACTCGCGGGGCCATCAGGTCCTTGTGATACCACGCTTGACCCCGGCGAAGCTTGACAAGTCATGTTCTCTGATTTTTGGCTGCCAGGCTGCATAACTCCTCCACTGTTTGTGTAACCGTTTGATGCCCGAAAACAGCCACCAAACAACCATGTTGCCGTTGTGCTGTCATTTCCCCAGCCTCCAGGTCTATTTTGAGGCCTGGTCCCCGTGAACTGTCCCAGGGTTTTATTTTTTCGAGCCCCCCTACTCGCATATGATCAACGTGCTGAACGGGTTGAATCGACCGGGGCTGTCAGGATGCACCCCTCAACAGCCATTGTTCTTATCGTCCATTTTCTCGACCATGTGTGGATGAACAGAGAGGATTGAGTGTCAACGCGACCATCCCAAATCGGATAATACTGTTGAGATTTTGACCCGGCCGCTACGGCGAGGCTTTGATTACGAGTAGGGACTGGTACAATGTATCTCGAGGGAGGGTTGCAATGGACGGAACTCCGCCACCCCACCTCCCACACGGCACAGGAGATCTCGAAACAGAGCTGCAATGCACCCCTCGCAAGGCTGTGGGAGCTGCGGTGCATTGGCAATCCTGCGACGGCCAGACGTGCAGTTACCACCAGACTGTCGATTGCATGTGTTCCTATATTTGGACTTCGTGCATCTTCGCTCTCAGCATCGCAAATCGAAGTCACCAGGCATATTCGATATTTTCTTTGGGGTTGCTGGGTACAGTGTAGCGTTCCGTATAATCGAGCCGGGAATCGTAGAGTTATCTCGATTCCGGGTTGCGCTGGTGGTGGTTGCAGTGTGGTCCCTTGCGTGCGAGGCTCCCAGCGGGCAGCTGTCCCCTATTTTCGCTTGATTTGGCGAGGGCATGCTGACAGGCAAAGGAGCATCCATGGAACGTTGAAAGAACCAATGCAGCCCGTTTGAGCGCGTCTTATTTCCCGATGGAGAGACGCGACAATACAACTCTCGCCAGTGCTGCAAGTGATACCCCTTCTTTCGATGGCAAATGAACCAGCCCACCGGTGTTGCGATGCCCCTTTCCCCACAAAACTCCTGGGTAGGTAAACAACCTGGAAGCACGGAACCGTCAGAGTGGGGACAGCGGACCACGGGCGGGCTGGAGGCCCTGAACCCCACCACCTCGCCAATCTCGCAGTGGATCTGTGTCTCGGATCTTGACTCCGCTCGCACCGAAAACAATTTGCACTCAATTCCTCGGCTGCACATCCAACAAAAAGCTTATCATCTCCTTGTGGTGTAGTTGGCTATCACGTTCGACTGTAATCGTTATAAATCATAATCGAAAGGTCACCGGCTCGATTCCGGTCGAGGAGACACAGCTTCATCTTTTGCTTTTTGCCACCAGACCTGTCACAGTGCTTCCATGCTGTGAGGTCGCATGGCTCGCCCCGTGCGAGCCTGTGGATCATCGCTCAACGCTACGGTTGGGAGACTTTGCTTGAATATTTTTTTGCCGCAGGATCGGGTCGAGAGACTCTCGGGTATTCCATTTACACATTCTCGATTTATTAAACAGCTGCCTCAAGGGCAATTCTTCGCATTTCAGGTGTGAGCAACAGTACAAACAATTGCCGCCGCCAATCACACCCGCATGCCACAGACCACCAAATGCGCCCGGCCCTGCCCTGCCCGTGATCCGTTGGCTGACATCAAATGTCCAACTGGTCGTCCCCCTTTGTCGCGAAAAATAGTAAACAAACCCATCCAGCCAGTCAAAAAATTTTGGGCGCTCACACTAGGGTCTGGTCCATAGGCTGGGCCGCCGGCACAAAATTTCATCAAACAACAATTATGGGGGTGTGGCTCAGTTGGTTAGAGCGTTGGTCTCATAAACAATGATCTCATTAGACATGAGAGCAATCCAAAGGTCGAGAGTTCGAGCCTCTCCACCCTCATCTTTTTGCCAAAAATGACTTTGCTTGTCTCCACTTTTTCGCATTCAGGGGTTGCGCATCAATACATTTCAGTGTCATTTCGATTGTTGTCATCAGACAGACAGCCCTTATGTATATCGAGATGGCGCGATGGTTGAGCGACTCCTCTAAGAATTTTTGGTCACAAATTTGCAGGCCCTAGCGGTAGTGATCAATCACAATTACTGTAGTATACTGGCTGTCGTTGGGTTTGTGTGGCGAGTCGTTTCGGCGGTCCCGAGTTAAGATGCTGACTGCATTTAAAACTCCGGGAACAATCATGTTCTGGTAAAATCGGTTTCATTCTAGAAGCTTCGTGGCTGAATATCAAAAGCCCTGCTGTACTATCTCTTTGGTATTCGTTCAAGTACCTACCTGAGGTAAGGCATAGAAAAGCTGGGTGGTTGAGTCAGTGAACAGTGGAACGTTTCTTACATTGTAGATACACAACATCAAACTTCAATGATCCTGCACCCCTTCTTTGAGAATTTCTCCAGTCATATCCTTACAATGAACGGAAGACCTGTGTACCGCAGGTGTCATAAAGCCATTTGTTACGGTCATACATAACCCCTGAGCCTTTGGTTCTTATCCAGAACGTCCCCCTTTCACGATTTAATCTCATATCCGCAAGAACGCACCACGCAACATGTACCACTTTCCATCCGACAAAATTGCTACCTCGCTTTAATACCTCCTCACACCCAGAACGAAAAATGATAGTTGAACCGCCCTTCGCAGTCCCCTTGACCGCCTGAGTTCAAGTTGCCACCCCCCTCACTGCCACATGTGCCCTGAGTCCGAACCTGACCCCGAGCCGGCAGTAAAGTTTGTGTTATCGAACCCCCCGCTCCCGCTCCCGTTCGGTCCCGGGGTGCCGCCGCGGAGGGAGTCGTACTCGGACCGCAGGCTCTCGATGGCGGAGCTGATCATGTCGGTCTGCTGCGCGGCGGCGGCCAGCTGGTCCTCGAGCTCCTTGATGCGCTGGTCCTTGCGGTCGCGGTAGGCGCGCTGCGACTTTCGGTTCTGCTCTCGTCGTTTCTGTGCAGGTTGTTAGACTTTTGTTTTTGGCTCAGTGGTGAAAGGTAGGTATCTTACAGCCAGCTGTTCGGGCGAGTACTGCCTCGGCGGGCGCTTGTTGCGCTTCTTGGACCCCTCTGGGCTGGCGGTGTCTTGGTGTGCCATGTCGTCGACATATGTGCCGTCGGCCGCCATCGGATATGACACCACACCACTGGACGAAACGGACATGCTAGGGTCAAAGACCGTTGGGTACTGTCCGAAGCTGGGATCTGGCTGCTGCTGCTGCTGGCTGCTGAGATCCATAAAGAGATTTCCGGAGTAATCCAACCCGCTTAGATAGAGGTTTTGGTCAAGATCGGGGTAGGCATCGGCGGGGAAGGGAGCGTTGTCTGGATCCGCCATAGGAATCCATTCTCCGCCCTGAAAGCCCGAGGGAGATGTGTTGTTTGCGGAGTTGTTGAAGCTGTTGCTCATGACTGCGTTGATATCAGGTTCTTGGCTTTGATGTCGTCTGGGCTTTTGCTTTCTGCAAGTTCAGAAGAGGCGTGGCGCGCTGGCTGATCCGGCGATAGGTGAGAGATGGAGTCGCCATCGCATTGCTTTATATGCTCGCCCACCTTGCCCAGATAAAGACACCAAGACACCGACGTGACTCATGATGACGAGGGCGAATAGTTGCGACGTCGACGAGATGCCGCGAAGTCAGTACTAACTCCGACCTGCATGATGCTGCTCCCACTGGATGTGCCAATGACAGGCGCATCAGCCCCATCTTCAGCCCGTGATTCCATTCCCGGCAAAACAATCCGGGGGTGGTCTTCTGCCGCGTAGGTAGGTTCGCACAACGCTACAGTACCGTGATTTGTTACCATCGCGAACTAGTCAACACAGGCCGCTTCATTATCCGCTTCGGGGCACACAACTGAGGCTCACCAACATGCTGTGAAGCTCTGCCATTTCCAGCTGTGCGTCTCACAAAAAACGCCACACATGCTTCCCCTCCAGGATACCCCGAATGAGGCTAGAAGGGTGGCGAAATGCTGACACGCCCAATCAAGGAGACTCGACGGCAGATGTCGGGACTGGCTATCGTTGTCCCAGAGTAGAAGTGCATTTGCCGCTTGGGGCATGGTTGGCTGGAGAGGGGCTGCAAGCTTCGCAGATCGATGTGTGCTGCAGGCGCTTTGCAGCACGCCAGATGCAGGCACAGAAGCTTCGGTCACCAGGCGGGCCTTGCTGGGCGGCAGATAGTGATAAGCGGGCCAACAGCTAGACAGCCGTCTGGGGCTGTTATCTGATGCACACAGCATCATCACACGCTTCGGCTCCTCCTCCACCGAGTAATCATCATGGGGAAAAGGAGTGGTCGCCTGTTGCTTCGTCATGCCCTTTGCATCCGTCCGGCTTCAATTCGGCGCTGCTGGGGAAAACCCCTCGCGGAGTTTCAGAATCTGTCGATGTCAGCTTCTGACCGAAGTCCATTCTGGTATGCTCTCGCCGTCCCCCTCTCATACTGACTTTTCTTGCACGGCCAACGGGACGCTCATGTATACTGGATTGAGGAAATGATAAGGACATCATGATGTGCTGAATGGATATTGCCTCATGCTGCCGATAACTTGCAGCCAGGTCGATCATGTTACTCGGGGTATGGTTGGTGATGGCTGCGTTACACGTCGAGCTGGTTGTGATAGATTCGGAATCGGCGGCGACAGAGGAGGAGATGATAGCAGCCAGTGATGATTAATAAGATTTCCCGTGTCGATGCAAGTGTTAGGTAATGATTCAAGGTTATCCATGATTGAGACTCACGGCAGGGATATTCAAAAACTTGCGAAAGATATAGGTAGGAGATGCCGGTTGGAATGGCTAGCGAAGATGGCCGCAATCACGTTGCAAGATGAGAGCAGGGTGTGCCGCGTCTTTATACAGGTCCCTCTGGATGGCTATCGGGTAACCGGACGATGACCAGCGCCTAGCCTTGGAATAGCGGAGTGATTAATTAGCACCATCAGTAATGGAGAAGTCCTCGTATCCTCTGCTAATCAGACCACATGTGGTTCACGACCGGTCAGAGATGATAATACGACGAAGCACATGCACAGACTGCCATGCGATCAACAGCTAGTGTTTGCCCGAATGATCCGTTTCATGACCATTCGGGCAGGAGGAACTCGGAACTTGCTTTCCCTCGAAAGGATGAAAGTGGTCTCATCCCCACTGTCACATGTACGACACCCTGTGTTTAGGGGGCCGACATCTGGTTTAGGACTAAGGTATTGTGGTCGTTTAACGGCTGCATGTTACGCACACCGGCACGGGACCACCCGATCAGCCAGTGCACTGCAACGATGCGCATGTGAAATTTAACTCTGGATACAGTTTGGGAATGTTTCTCCTTGATGCACCGCGCATCGGCGTGGCGGACCTTTAGGACCAGGGCAGTGTTACTGACACCAGCCAGGTGGGTCGGTACTGTTTTGGCCCCTTTTCGGCCCCTTCCCCCACTTTCCGCCCCTTTTCTCATGCCCAACTTACACGACCACCATCATGTAAGTGATACTCTCGAAACCGGGGATTCTCTTTTGCTATACAAGGTGATTCCATGGCCATATTCCCACCGTCTTGTGGCGCCGGGTACAGGACAAGTCACGCCCTGTTGCCGACGTTACACCTCCCAATGCCAGCATTTCAATCTGACCGACTTGCATCCCTTTTCTGTCCTCGGTACGTCTATCGCCTGCCGGACTTTTTCTAATACTCGTATCCCTTATCAAGTCCCTTGACAGCTTAATGACAATATCAAAGTGCCAAAAATCAAGTTCCGGCTATCGTCCTCGCACAGAAGGTGTGGTCCCAGCCCATTCGTCGACTGCAGAACATGGCTGCATGAGTGAGCGTCTAAGCCAGATCGGGAGAATGATAGAAACCCTCATGGCGATTACTCATGCCCACCGCAGCCGCGACCCTTTCCCACCCTCCCCGGGATTCTCTCGAGCGCCGGGTCTTGCACTGCATGTTTCGCTGTCACCCTCGAGTCGCATCGTCTGCGGAGCGCACTGCAAGCTGTTGATCGGCAGGCACACAGGGCACCCTGTCTTTCCCCTATTGTCGACCGACAGACAACCTTTTCGATCACGTTGTTACCTACCCTTTCGACACCGAGCAAGCATGCCGCAGCAAGAGTTCCTGTTTGTTAACCCGAGTAACCGGTCCAAGGGGGGGCACAAGATCTCCGCGACTGGCCGAGCCTTTGTGATCCAAAAAGCGCGCACCTCTAACCCGTGGTCGACAAAGAGCAAGAAGCTGACGCTGGACCGGCTCGACGGGGACCATGGAAGTCTTGTCTCCAGTCTCCAACAGTCTTTCACGGCATATGCGGGTGATGAAACAGGACGTCGAGATGCAGCAGCGCAGGTTCCGAGCTACGCAATCCGGGCGCGAGAGCAAACAGTGCCCAATCTTTCCATGATCTTGGGAGAGCTGCCGGCCAAGACCTCAGGAAGTAACCGCCATGAGTGCCGGCGTCCGTCCAAGTGCCCACAATGCAGGATCCCGCTCAAGTGCGGGCCCTGTCTCTGCGTTGTGACGTCGAAGAGGGCAGCAGTGTGCGGGCCCTCCCGACAGCTCGGTAGCGGGCTTGACCCGTTTCAGAGTCTGTCAGTGATGCTGGACCGACGTGACACGGTGCTGTTGACATACTGCAAGTCCCTTTCCTACCAGTCCATGCATCCCTGCCTTTCTTCTCTTGCACACGACCTCAGCTAACAAACCCCTTTCTCCCACACAGACCACACCGCAACAACATCCTTCCCTCCACGCATCACGCTCTGCACCAACGACATCCAAAACGCCCTCGAGGTCCAAGACTACTGGATCACCGCATCCTCCAGCCACGCAGGCTTCCTGCACAGCATCCTCTGCCTAGCAGCGCTCAAGCTCTCTCTAATCCACCAGCACCAGTCCGAGGCCATGGCCGACCGCTTCATGCATCACCGCCTCCAAGCTATGGCCGCGATCCAGCGCGCGCTAAGCCATAATGACGACTTGAACAATAAACACACAGCGCTCAGCGACGAGAGCATCGCAACCGTCTTCAACCTCGTCTGCACCGAAGAGATCCTCGCTCTACACGCCTCGCGCACCAACCCCACGCACATGACCAACAAACCCGCCAGACTCCTCCTCCAGCCCGACCCGGCGCAGCGCCGCGCCCATCTTGCCGGCTGGAACCGCATGCTCGCCCTACGCGGCGGCGTCACCCGTCTCCAGAGCGGGTTACAATCTTTCGTCATGCGCTGGGCATACGTCGCGCTATCCTGCATGCTCATGTCGCTCTACAACCAGCCGCACATGTACCGCCTCCCTCCTTCTTCTTCCTCCTCCTCCTCCTCCTTCGCAACAACCCGCTTCCTCCCCGCCTGCCGCTCGCTCCCCCGCCGCGGCCTCGAGACCACATACAACTACCCCTCCGCCTCGCCCTTCCTCCACCTCGGATCCCGTATGGCCTCCGCCTGCCGCCGCGAGGGCATGCACCACGAGCTCGCAACCAAGATCCTCACAGCCGAATGCCTCCTACAAGACGGGCGCGCGTGGCTGCGCAGCGGCGGCGCGGCGTATAAATGGACGGCGCACGACATGCAAAACATATTCTCGCTGGCGCTGGGCGAGCTCGTGCGCTGGAACTTTGAGCACGAGGCTCTTATCTCGGGTGCTGAGAACCTGGTCGCTATGGGGTTGTTTATCTTTTTGTTTCTGGTGTGTGATGGTGGGAGGAGTATATGTAACCCGCTGCCGAATATTCTGCCTAGGCTGGCACGGCATCTGAGGAAGGAGAAGGCGAGGGATATGTTGAGGGCTGCTGGGGTGGATACGTGGGTTGCGTTGTTGTTGATGATGGCGGCGAGGGAGTGTGCGGATTCTTTGGTGGTTACTAGTGAGGGGGGCGGTGGGTATGAGGCGGAGTTTGAGCGGTATTTTTGGGAGACGGCGGAGGGGAGGGGGAAGGTGGTGGGTACGTTTGCTGAGCTGAAGGGGTGTTTGGAGGGGTGTGTGTGGACGCCGGCGATGGACTTGCGGGCTGAGAGGGTTTGGGAGAGGGTTGGGAGGGGCTTGGGAAGGGTGGTGCTTGATAGTAGCGAAAGGGATGGTGGGAGGGAGGTTGAGAGCGATAAATCGCTGTATCACCTTGATGGGGCATGGCTGAGGGTCGAGTACGCTGATGGGGCGTGTTGCGCGGCGGAAGGGCGAGTATCAAATGTGTGACAGGACAGCTGGGGTTTACTTGCTTATTGTTCATAAATTAGATTTGCTGTGGGTGAGCCGACAGATTTAAATGCCAAGCTAACCCCTTTTCTGATGTAAACAAACCATGATCTAACCAACGCTACCATTAAGTTCATCCAAACCCCCTTTCCCCGTGAATTAGACTCATTTCTGCATCCGCCCAGTGCCACATGGCTAGAGCTCATCGCTTGCCGGACTCCACATGGTGGACGGCGACGCCAGACTGCTGAACGGTGACCCCTGAGACTCAGGTGAAACCGCCGGTCTATCTTCCCCTCCCGATGAAACCAGTTTGCCTACCTCGGCGATCTCCCGTTGAGGAATACTGCTTTCTTTCGGCGGGGGACTGGTCACTTCCGTTGCATCCAGCTCAAATGGTGACGCATGCTCGGGTATCTGGGTCTCAACAATGGTGGAGGGCTGTCCAGGCGCCTCCAGTTCTGCCTTCTCTCCTACCCTCTTTGCGTCGCTTGCCACCGTGCTTATCGCATCCAGCTCAGGCTTTTGGACCCCACCTCCCGATTTACCATGGAATGGTCCATCGTGTGGGTTATTAGTTGTCTGTTCCTCCCCCGGGGGCACATCTTTCCCTCTCCTCTTCAGGTACTTTCTCAGCCAGAATCCGAACCCTGCCGCAAAGAGAAGAGCGACGATAACAGAAGCCGTGACGATCCCAGCCACTGCTCCGGTGCTCACTGCTAGGCCGGAAGTGCTCTTTCCAATACTGGCATTTGATGCAGGCACTGTGGTGCTCGTGGAATTTGCCGTTAAAACCTCGAGATCGGAAGGCCGCCATACCAGCTGGACCACAGGTGCCATTGTAAAGGCGTATTGATGGGTTGTGATTGAGCTGAACATGGGGATTGTGGACGTGCCAATGACCGTCGTGGAGCTCCCGGTAACTGTGATGTCGCCGAGACTTTCAGCCTGCAAGTTGCTTTCTAATCCTGAGCAGGAGTCGTGTTGAAACACTTGAGAGACGGCCGTTGACCGGCACATGGGCGCAAGGGCCCAGGTGGTTTTGACGTCGAAGTCAACGCCCCTAGAGTCGCGACGAAGGAGGAGACATTGTTCATCTAGTCAGCAACAATCTGTTTCCGACTGAACATCATAGGGTCCTCTTGAAAATGACCGAGAGGCCTACCTCGGACAGCAGATTGCAGCAGTCTCGTCCGCTTGTAATTGATCGATGAATCCTTGAGCGATAGCCCTGTACGTGCCCCTGGAGCTCAGCACCGTGACCGTCGTCCAACCAGCGGGACAGAGATGACCAGGGGAATAGAAGCCAAAGTCAGCCGTGATGGTTGTCGTGCCTGGGAGACAAGGCCGGAAGCTGAGACAGTTGGAGGCATAGGCGGTACATAGTTTCCAGGTGACGGACAGCCAGAAGGGACCATCGATATAGTTGGCGCCCCCGTCACCGTAGCAGGCGCTGCACTCTGGCGGCGGAACAAATACGGTCGTCAACGGCGCGATGTTGTAGCGAGTGACGGAGGCTGCTGTCCATGTCTGTGAGGGCGAGAGGGCAGATGTCGCGACTGTCGTCTCTACCGTTGGCGCAGCGGAACTCGAGGTCGATTGTATGATACCGGATACGGTCGATGTTGTTATTCCATTGGATGAGGTCTCGGCGGGCATAGATGGCATAGGGAGGGTAAACAGGGTTACTGTGGTGGTACCACCTACGGTGGTTGTCGTGGTCAATGTCCCGCTGCCCCCCATTCTTACCAGATGGCTTGCCTTACGCAAGGCGCAATCCTGGATGGTTTTAAAACCGTCGGTCAAGTGTTGCCTGAAGAGTTTGGATGAGTCCAGTCAACTAAAATTTTGCGCCCCAGGTTCGGCTGAATCAAGTGAGCGGCTGACGCATATTTAATCTTGAGATTCACATCGAGCTCGGCCGAGTGTGCTGAACACAGACGCCTACCTACATGCTTGTCTGACGCTTTCCCGCATGCCTCACAACCCGTATCTAGCTTCAGCGTAATACGAATGCAAGAGATAGCGACACAACCTTCGGAGAGATGCGCAAGTATGCCTGTCACAGTGGTTTCAACACCGCGTTGTGCTCACAACGCCCCTGGTCCGGCGATACTTGTGGTCTGGCAAAGTGTTTGTTTGCTCTTCCCGACATGGTATCAAAGAGATAGTGAAACACTCCACGTCTGTGCATAGAGTTCAAGCCCCAGACATGCACCAAAAAGCCGTTGCATAACGCTCAAGTATACGACGTAAATATTAAGTATATAGTTTTTGACGTCCATGTACGTAAAGTAAGGGGGTTGTAAACAAGCCTGTCCAGTAGGGTGTATCTGTATATATATATCTTTCCCCTTCAAACCAAGGGCCCACCACAAAAACGCCAGAAGATGCAACAAGAATGCAGCCCGATGGCCTGACCTGCCTGAGTGGCATGAACACTCAGTCAGGTCCAGGAACCGGAAGGAAGCAGAAAGCCAAAGCTAGGCCGAGCGCGTGTACAACAGATCATCATCTCACATGTTACCATCCCATAAGGTACCGAGGGAACTAACGCGCGCTTACATGGCCATGGCGGCGACATTGACGGCGCCGAGCGCGCCAAAGGCGATCATGGCGCCCAGACCAGCGCCCAGCGTCGGGGCCGCGCCAGACTTGGACGTCGACGTGCCCGTGGCGGCAGTAGCACCGCCCGTGGCAGTGCCGGTCGCGCCGCCAGTGGGCACAGGTGCGGTGCCGGTGCCGGTGCCCGCGGGGCCGGGCAGGCCACCGCCGCCGGTGATCTCAGCCGGGGACCCGCTGGCGGTGGCCGAGGCGCTGGCGGCGCGGGGGGGCTCGGTGGTCTTGCACTCGCCAGCGGACGAGGGCACGGCGTCCTTGCCCGACTTGATAGCCACGATGGTGGAGCCGCAGTTGGCGGCCTGGGCCAGGTGCAGGTTGCGGTTGTCCTGGTCATACACGACATAGGCGGCGCGCAGGAACGAGTCGCCAAAGACGGGCTCGGTGTCCTCGGGCAGCACGCCGACCACGCACACGCCCTGGATCTCCCAGATAAAGTCGGCCCAGGCGACCTGGATGGTCTTGGAGCCGAACAGGAAGTCGACGGAGCCCTCCTGGCTGGCCAGGCTGCAGTCGACAATGTAGAAGCCGCTGGCCGTGTCGAACTGGGCGCCGGGGATGTTCTCGCCGATCCAGTTGAAGACCTTGGTCGGCAGGCGGCTGAGGGTGCCGCCCGAGTCGAGGAAGATGGGGATGTCGAGCGAGTTGGACCCGGTCTCGGACGAGCCGTTGGGGAAGGTCAGGCCGACGCCGGCCAGCGTGACCCAGTACCGGTCCGCGCCCGAGGGCGTGTCGGCCGGGTCCAGGATGGGCAGCTTCTCGAGCGTGCCGATGAACTTGCCCGTGTCGACGCCGCCAAAGATGATGGCGCCGTTGGGGTTGTCGACGCTGCGCAGGTCCAGGCTGAAGGCCCGGCTGTTGATCAGGCCCTGCGTCGCCATGTTGTCCAGCACGTACGGGTAGCTGGCCGCCGGGTCGGGGTTGACCGAGGTCGAGAGGCCCAGGATGCCCATGGGGATGTCGTGCGAGCCGAAGCCGATGCCAAGGATCTGCTTCTTGATCACGGCGGCTACAACAGCAGAAAGAAAAACAAAGTTAGGATTCGGTTGATAGCAAGCAGTAAGGGGGGAGGGATGGTGGACGGGGGTTTGGTGGCACTTACATCCGATGGTTACAGTGTCGGTCACATACTCGATGGTGACGTTGCCCTTGCCGTACGACAGCACATCGGCGACCTTGAGGTCGACAATGGTGGTGCTGCTGTTGTAGTCGAACACGGGGAAGCTCGCGCAGTACTCGGGCTGTCCCGAGGTCTCGCACGTCGGGTTCACCCAGAGATCGGGGGAGCCCGTGTCGAGGATCAGGGTGACCTTTTGGGCAGGCGTGCCAATCTCAAAGTCGATGGTGTATGAGGTTCCCGCCTTCTGGTTGGCGACGTCGATCTCCTCCTGGCGGCGCTTGAGCTTGGGCAGGCCCGGCAGCGCATTGATGGGCGCGCGGATAAAGGCCTCGTCCCGGGCTTTTAGAGACCGTTCTGTCGGCTGCTTGGCGTCTCCCGGGTTGGCGATGGTGGCCGCTGTGACTGCGGGCGCCAGCAGCGACAGGGAGAGGAGGAAAGGCAACATGTTGTTGCCCTTGTTGCCCTTGTCGTCGTAATCGTCGTCGTCGCCGTCGTCGTTGGTTTACAGTTTGACAAGGACGAGAAACCGCGCGGGCTGTTGGCAGTTGGTGGAGAACAAACAGACGAGTCCAGCGGCACAGACACGACTCGACACGACATGGGCTGGGATTTATACACTACACAGTCTGGGGGAAGCAAGCTCCATCGCATCGAGGCGGCTCCAGCCAGGCCAACCCAAGCCCAAGCAAAGCTCCAGCCTCCACCGCTTGCAACTGTGCCATTGCCACCCCAGACCGAGAGGAGAAAAGAAAAAAGGGCCCAGGCCAGCGTCGGAGCCGCACTGCAGCCTCTGTTTGGGCCTGGAGCAGGGAAATTGCTCGACATGCAGACAGGGGCAGCGCCACCTCGGAGCTCAGCTCGCGGCCCCAGAACCCCAGTCAGGCGCACGCTGGCGCATTATGCGCTCCCGTCATTGGGTGGGCGTAGCGGTGCCAAGGAGCCGCCAAGCCTGTTTGAAGATAAATTGAACCCTAGCGCCTTCAGCTGGGCAGACTGTGGGACCTGAACCTGATCGATGCGCGATGAGTCGAGACCTCTTTACGTTTTGCTGTCCATGTCCTTTGCCGTTGTTCCGTTCGTTGCCCGCGTCAATTGATGTGTCGCATGAAGTTCTCAAGTCAAGTCGGATTTCTCTTTCTCGTTTTTTTTTCTTCTTTCTTTTCTCTACTACGAAAGGTAGGGTTCCGATTATCGTTGCAGTGAGCGCGCACCAAAAGCCCTGGCTTTCCTCCACCAAGGGGAAACCCAACAGGCCATTGTAGCGTCTCACTGTCACTGCATCGGTCGCTTCCTTCTTGATCAGCCCCGGTCCCTGTAACATGCCTGTACCGCTCACTGACTCCCGTAAGCAAACCACGCTAACGACGGGATGCGTTTTCGCCGTTTCTCGCCTTGGTGCTCGAAAACGGGTTCTTGAGAATCGAGGATTACCGAGTGTATTCTAGTGTGTACGCATGCATAAAACTATGGGATAGTAAACTAGCAACTAGAGGTTGTCGTGGCGGCTTACATTACATTACCATGTCCCTCCCCCTCAGCCTTAATCTGCACACGAAAAAGGCAGCAATGCACACAAGTGCAACAAAGCACCAAGGGGGCCACAGTGTGGCTATGCGCTCCTCCTCTCCGCCCGCCTGCCAAGGCGTGATCGCCGGGTCCAGTGATTTGTGAGGCTGATGCCAGCGCAAAACAGTTACGTACAGGATTTGACCCACCCACAGAATCGGGAATGCTCTGCGACTCCCCAAGGGAACGGGACAGTGCCAGTGACGGTGGGTGGTCACCTATCCACCCAACAACCACTGACAAAACCCGCACGCGCCCCGTGTATCCACCTGTCAAGTCCCTCCAACTGGGTGCAACCCACCGTCAAAGACTCGGGCTCCATGCGGGGTAAGCTTTGCGCTGTCTGCCGTTTTTTTGTTGGGCGGTTGTGATCGCTGGAACTGTCGATCTAGAAACCGCATAAAGTCAATGATCACCTTCTCGGGTATGGAAAGCGTAAATTACCTGGTAAGCTTTCTGTCAAAGATTAATAATAGAGTACTGCCCGATATACAAACTCACCTATATTATACCACCCCAAATTCCATTGCCGATCTCAAGCTCCAGGCTGCTGCGAAAAGCATAACCCGACTTGCTCATCCACAGCGACTGACCCGCCGCCGCCCTGCTGTTTTCTGGGGTTGCACTCGATTCACTTGCCACAAGGGAGCCTCGGAAGGCTCGGCTGCCACGAATCCCCCTGGCGCTCCGGTTTCTCAGTGGTGGAACCAACCGACCTGCCTGGTGCCTAACTTGACGTCCAGTCGACGGCTTGCTGCTTGTCATTTCAGCAAAAGCTCCCGTCCATTTTGGTACTATGAATAGCATAATTAGACTTTTCGGGATCACCCGTGCGTGTGGGCACTCTTTTCAGCATATTAAGTGACAGAACGGTATAATTACCAGGTAATATCGTGGAGATCACCGGCGGGTGTGTCCCTCAACTTCATGTATGTCAAGTAGCTGCATTCGGCGGAAGTACAAATGAATAGCCTGGCGTCGAAGGTGCCACGGGTACTTCCTGCTCCCAGACATGATCAATTCGGCACGTTGAGGATTGTATTGACTGATGGTCAACTCTATGATCTCTTCTGTCACTCAAAGGGGCGGGGGCCATTGTTTAATAATTGCTTCCATCAGAAGGCATCAAGTCATCGGTTCCATCCAAGCGTCTCCAAGGCCATCGATGACAGCTGACGAGGCATCCTCTATACCTAAGAAAAAAAACCCGTTTGTCTTCGACGTCGGAAGCGCATCAACGGGCGCAAAGAGGTTGCTGGACAAGTGATATTGAGCTTACCAGCTGTCATCTCTTTTTCTATCAATACTGACGGCAAACGATGCTGTGCTCCTTGTAAAAGTGCACTGAAGGTAGGAGGAAAAACCGGTTTGCAGTCGGTAATTATGGAAAGAGTGATGATCGCCGCCAAAATTTAGGGTAACAAGCTCGCAACCTCATGGGCTGTCAGCATTTTTGAGTCTGTCAACCCGTTTTGATACTGCTGATAAACCGTTTTAATACTGCCGATAAACCGTTTTAATACTGCCGATAAACCGTTTTTCCTCTCAGGAGGTAGCTCCTCAATAGATCAAGGCTTCGTTCCCGCGTTTCAGGGAAGGCTCATGGCGGGGAGGAACGAACGGCTATCAGTCATGGACTTGCTGCCTTAACCATCGGATCGAAACTCGCAAAAGAAGAAAAAATGGCTCAAAACATGAACGAAACACCTGGATAGATGAGATGGAAAACTCAACCTGGGACGACGAACAGAAGACAATGAGCGGTGGCAAATGTGGGGCTTGGCAAACAAATTGTCACAGGACCCCAAGGGGAACGAGGTGAATCGGACTGCCGAGATGGCTTGGGCGCCTGGAAGGCCTTTTCTTCTTCTTTTTCTTCTTCTTTCTGTCCTTTCTGTGCACAAAACCAAGATCCCTGCGGGTTTCGGCCACCCGGCATCTTTCTTCCTTTGCCAACCTTGTCCCGGCTTCGCGTTGCCACGGCCAATATCGAGATCCTCAGAGCCATCTTTATCCTTGGAGTCCTGCTATCATGTAAGTCCAATTCACTCCAGTGCGATTTCTGGGGCAGATAAATCGCAGAAAGATCAGCAACTCATCATTGACGATCGGTTAGTTCACGAAGCGATGACCCTCCGCCGACTGGACGTGAAGCCATCTGGCAACCCGACGGATGCCGAGCCAAGAGCCGACGTTTCCAACGGCTGGCACAATGAGCAAGTTCAGCTGGTGATCCGAGTCAAGGAGGCTGCCCTTCCCGAGAAAAGCGAGCCCGCCAACCAGACAATGACAGTCAACAACGACAATATGGAGCTGCCGGTTCCCGCCACGGACAAGCCCACCGAGAAGAACGAGCCCGCCACCCCTCCCGCAGGTGTGGGAGGTGCTGACGCCGCGCCAGCCATCGCCCCGACAGTGACAACATCCACCACCAATCTCAAGAACCCAGCTTCCTCGGCGTTGGAGAAGATCAAGGAGAAGGACGAAATGATCGTGAATCTCTGGCGTCGCGTAATCCAGACCAGAGCCGAATTGACTGCAAATCTGGAAGACGAAAAAGAAATTCGACGATGAGAAAGATGCAATCATGAAGCTCATCAGGAAGACCGAAGCCGAGTTACGTATGGAGGAGGAAGCCTATCAGAGAATCCGAGATAGTCTGCCGAGCCGGGGGAGCTCTGGCAACTCACTGATTTTACCCCATCGAGACCGAATGGTGGCATGAAATATGGGAGGTGGTTGAGCATGCAACGGGGGAAGACGATAGGCAGCGGATTCACTTGGCCTACCTAGTTAACGGAAAGCTTGACTGCCCGGATTTCATGTGGATGTCGTTTTCTCCGAATTAGTTTTGAAGCGACGCTTTTCATACCAAATACATGCTTCTGTGGTCAATGATGAAAGAGAGTGCGAAACAAGACTAGATATTAAAAAGAATGAATCAAGAACGTGAAAATAAAGTTGAGAAGGGAAACTCGGTGTTGCCAGACGATGCTACCGAGACGTGGCGAACGTCGCCTACTCAGAGTCCTCCACTTGCTCGGTTGGTTCAGCTTTGAGATGACTTCTCCATGCGAAGGTTTAGCTCATAAAAAATGCCATTGAGACGACTTGTGACGGTAAATCCCGCCGTCAAATGAAGCGAGTCCGGAAGTTCAACACATTGGGAGAAACGGAGATCAACGTCTTGATCCGGCCCATTGCCGAAAATCCCCCGTCCGAGTCCTGCATCAATGTTGCGGTAGAATCCAAACCAGGGCTGCACATACGCTGGCGGCGTTCCAAATGGATTAGGCGGCAAGGGTGCAAACCCGACCGCCACGGCTGTTGACCTCGTCCATGCTTTTTTCGAGCTTCCATCCTCTGGCGCGAAGGAAATATGGAGAAGAAAAGTTCCAGAAATCCATCGATGCCGAGGATCGCCGAGTCTAAACTCGTTAAACTTTTGATAGTGGTAGCGGTCTGCGTGTAGAAAGCCACCTCCACGGTTAGTAATAGTGAAAAAGGCCTTGGGCCCCATGCCCGTTGTCTTATCTACACGCCATACAGACATGTGATCTCTCTCCGCTCTAACCGCGAATGTGCCTTCTACTTGGGTGCTGAGCCGCGCCTGTGGGTAGAAATAAAAGCCCGTGACGGGCTGGGATTCTCCTGGACTCGGCCGGATAAAGATCAACTGGCTCTTTGAACTCACGTCGTTGAGCAGGGTTTTGAAATCGCGATCATTATGGGGAGGACACGCGTTGGCCATATTCTCCAACAAAAAAGTGGCGGTGAGCCGCCTCTTCGGGATTACCGCGATGCTCTGCCGAAAGACGGTTGTGACGAGGACGTCGGGCGCGATCCTGGTGTACTGCTTCTCCAATCCGGAAAGTCTCTGCAGCACGATGGTGACAAGGCGTCCGACTTCGACACATTGGAGAAAGCCGAGGAAAACTGATTGAGAACCATCTCCCGGCATAGGGACCAACGGCAATTCGATATGTATGCCGCGATTTGTAATGACAGTGGGATGGATGTCGAGGTGGAATGTGGCCCCAGACCTCTCACACAACTGAGAGTCCCTGAAGCAACTTGGCGAGGGGGCCAACAATCCCCAATAGGGTTTGGATCTCGACTGGTCGGGGTCGGCCCGCCAAGCGAAGATGGTTTCGTCCTCGGAGAATTTAAGGAACTCATGCTGAAGCCGAGTGAAAGCCTTTTCCTCGCCTTCGCCGTAGAGGAGAGGCATGTTGACATCGAAGAGACCAAGCAAAGAGTATGCTCGATCTTCGGGTCGAGTGGTGACCCTGTTGGACGCCCACGACATCCTAGCTGCGGCTGATGTTTCATCAAGGGCCCATCCCTTAAGAGTGGAGGTGGGAATGTTGGTCATGCGACTGATGATCTCGGAGAGTGATTCCTTCGTCCCCATACGCTTCCAAGAGCTTCCGAGGAAAATCACGTCCTCTGGAGCAATGAGCTCCTGGAGAGTCCAGCCTCTGGTAAACCACCTACTGTCTTCAAACGAGTCAGGGGCGGACTTGGAGGTTATCTCCGTGTCACAATCAACGTCGGCGAGATAGGCGTAGCAGACGACGGCCTGCTTGTACCATTGGAACATGGAATTGATTGCCTCGGACAGTTCGGCGCTGCTGGATTTGTCGATGCAGCACGTGTCGATCCAGATGAAGTCGAAGCCGTCATCGCGTGCAACCTTGGCGCTTTCCTCCAGCTTCCGGTACCCTTTCATGTTCTGCGCATTCCCTCCTGCCTTCATGTCCTCGAAGGTGATTTCTTCCTCTCCCCATGTGTGGGACAGGATGGCGTACTGGGGAACAGGCCCAAGGAAGGTTTGGAGCTGCAGAGTGTGTGTGTTGAGGAGCCGCATGGTTTGGAAGCTGGGTTTTGATGAGTTCAGGTGTCCAGGGTTGGTGGCTGGGCCAATCGGTGGAAGTGGGCGTGACCGAAGATCGAGTCCGACGGCAAAAATGCTTGTGATGACGGTGATGATGATGGTGATGATGATGATGGTGATGATGATGGCTCAAGGTTGAAGGTACGATGGTGCTGAATGGGATAGGTTGGGCACCCACTAGAGAAAGGTAAGTACGCCCAACCGGCCAGTTTCTGATTCCGCTTGGTGGGGGCTGGACTACATGTAGAAAAGCCGAAGAGATTTGGAACTGTCGACACAGTGCAGCCTACTATGGTTGGCTGCCTGGTTGGTACAAGGTACGAAGTAGGTACGTACCGAACACTTGGAGACTGTGGCAGCTTGGCGAGGCTGGCTCACTGTGAGTACCTGTTGAAGGTAAAATCTACGCAGAAAGTATGATTTCCACCAAACTCAACGCCACTATTTATGAATCTAACATGAACAAAATGCAAAACTTGTATTATCTCACTCCAGTGTCCTTCGCTATGAAGCGCCCAAATGCTGCAGAACCTGAGAAAATGGTGGTAAATTCTCAACGCAATCTTGGTGAGATTACTTACCCGGTAACTAGAAACACGGCAGGTTGGATGTCAAGTTCAATACAATCGAGGCCTTTGGGAAATAATTACCAAGGGTTAATTACGTATGGAATTCTGAGTGAGGGAAAGTGGCCAAACAGCATTCAGCGGCCTGAACTTACCAGGCTGGAAGCGGGCCGGCTGTCCTCGTGGTTTCCTCCGTCAGCGCTCTTTCGATAGGAATCTGGAAGACGCAAACGACGGACGGGGTTCTCCCCAAGGGTCAGTTAAGCAGGCATGCATGCAGTGAGTGCCTCCCCGGTTACCTGGTTTCACCTGCCTTGCCCGGCCCTTGGCCCACCATCCTTCGAAGTGCAGGTTTTGGGGACCATCTAGCCTTCCACAGCCAGAGAATAGGGTGTGCTGGCGTGCGGCGGGACGAGGAGAATGGAAGACACAAGACACTCGGGCTGTGGATCCAGTCCAATCACATATCACACAGGACATGTTGTGCTCCGTGGGGGTATCAATTGGTTGCTAATCAACTGATTAACGATTTGTAAAATCATGATGATGGGCTTGGGCACTGATTACCTGTACCCGCGGTCCGGGACGCTTTGACGATAGGATTGGCCATGAGATTGAGATCCTGTCGAGGGCGGGTACCGGCCTAACTCTTTGTTATAAGAGAGGTGGCGACCTGGTAATAATCGTGTGAAGGAGAACGGCAAAGCAACCCCAATCTTCCCGTCAGATTAGCTTATCTTTTCCCCAACATCTAGCATTCGAGATTGAACCTCGTTATATTACCATGTGCAACTTTTTTCTCCGTGTCTATACCTGTGGTCATTATAAGAAGACCCTCAGCAACCCCTGCGAGCCTGCCAAGCGGAAGCAAGAGGCGCGCGAGAGCGGCAACGAAGTCTCAGTCACGACGGGTTTGTTCTGTTACAGGGATGGATGTGATCGAGAGGCTGGAGGTTGTCGCGAGGGTCCAGGCATGTTATGTTGCTCGTGACGATTCATAGTTTCAAGAGTTTCGCTGATCATAGTGCTATCTAATAGGGGTGATTGTCAACGGAGACTTCGACGAAAAAGATGTTAAGTAGAAAGAGTACCTCTGACGGAGCGCTCGTCTAGTAATACAATGTGGGCTAGGTTGACAGTTTGGCGATGATATCACCAAGAGAGATACGCTGAGAACATGGAATTTGTAGCGCCGCCTGCGCAATGTCCCTTAGCAATTGACTTTCCTCCCCAACATGTGAAACATCCGCCATGGCGGACAGCATCTTCCCAAGAGCCCATATATCATTGCACTTTCGTGCTTCCATACTCCGAGACAGCGGCTTGATGTCGTTGAGCATCTCCGGAGATAGCCACTCGCGAGTCACGCCGCCGATCCCGCTGATGTCGATTAGCACGACGTTCCAGTCTGCGGTGATGACAATGTTCGTCGGCTTGAGATCCATGTGGGTGATGCCGTTCTGGTGTAGCCGAGCGAGGGCTTTGGCGATTTGGAGCCCCCATGCACGCCACCGCCCATCCATGTGGGCGGACTCTGATGGTCGCAGCACTTCTTGTAAAGTGCCGTTTGGATGATATTCGAGGAGGATCCCTCGCAGGACCTTGGTTGCGTTGTTGTTTTCCTGGTTGGATTCAGTGCTGGTTTGGTATGGATTCTTGGATACGACGGCAGCGACCAGGCGCACAATGCCTTCTGTGCCGCCCAAGAGATGCAGGTTGCGCAGTTCTTGTTCCAGAACCTCAGTGTCCCTCGGGTCATACAGCGGTCGGTCCACTACCTTGTAGATGTAGGGTGTCGTCGCGTCATTGACCACGTGCACCTTGTAGACGCCGACAATGAAATCGTGTTCCACTACAATGTCTGCCAAGTCCACCGTCGGTGTGTTTAGGTTGCACGTGCCGTTGCTGTCCAGAAGCGGGTACCGGATCCGCTGCGGGTCTTCTTGTAGGCGAACGCATACCAGCTGGCCAACAATGGCAGCGTATTCGCTGTCTGCATCGGGCTGCGACCTCGTCGGGAGCTCGAATAGGCCATTCACCTTCTGGGCGTCGGCGTCGTGGTGGCGGGCAAGGACAAGCTCCGTCACCGTGTCGTCCAGAAGCTGGATTTTCTGGAAGTCGATGCACATGCACAGGTCCTCCAAGTCTCGTCGCCGGTTGGGTCGCCTGGTCGGGGTCGGAGATGACGAAGACTGAAGCGCGCCGTGATAAGCTACTCGAACATGCCATTTCGACGGACAGGAGGAGTGTTGCACAATGAGGCCGACCCAGCGTCTTAGGGGCTCTGGGCCTTTCGAGGACGCGGCCTCGTCGTAGCTCCTGCGGGGGAAGCTGATAGTCCACGAATCCATTGCCGGCAATGTTTGTTCATGGTTGGAGTCGGTCGCGTCCATTGGGCGGGCTCGGCGGGCGGGGCGGTTGTGGAGGGCGGGCCTAGAATAGTCGGAATGCTGGGTTGAGTTGAAGAAACTCGAAGCTGGAAGAAACTCGAAGCTGGAGCCTGGAAGCAGGCAGGCAGGCAGGACACGACCTCACGGACCAACCTGGCCTGTGGCTGGCCGCCGCAGCTGCCGTTTGTGTGAGACAAGGAAACCGGGTTTGGGCTTGATGGCAAGCACGGATCAACCTGAGAAGCTGAGCAGTGCAGGATCGGAAGCTGCCAGGTAAAGTGCCAGGTAATTACCTAACTCAAAGATTGACAGGAGATTGACTTGAATTGCCTTGTGAAAGAGGTGATGCAGATGACTACCTGGTAGTGTAGGTGAGTTTCAACCTTACGTTCTTACGATTTCGACGACTAGTCTAGGTACATACTAATTAATAATACACGTGCCGTACCTCTAGAACCCCCTTCCCTCGAATACCATATTTAGCAACAAATCCATTTGACACATGTGCACATTCTCCCAACGCCCCCTCTTTTTCTTCCATGGCACCTTGAACCCTTTCACCAGAATCATCGTGGCATGTTTTGCGCGTGTGGGATTCGAACCTCTGGTTGTTCAAGTTAGCATTCGATCTAAACAGCCGTATAAATTGAATTGGCCCCAATGTTGATCAGTTCCAGGCCCGGACAAACCCCCACTTCTCGAGAGGTAATTCCTTACCTGATAATGAGATGAGCAACGACCACGACTGAGGCCCCGGCTGAATGCCCCCCCCAATCCTTTGACATATCAATGCCCAATGGCCACGGGAGTTAGACAATGAAAACCCCCATTAATTACCGTACCGCCGGGCTTGTACAGCAACGCGATCGATCGGATGCAGGCCGGGATGGATGCAATTGCATTTCTTCCCCAGACGGAGACCGTCCTTGTGCGTGCGACCACACAGTGAACATGCATGGGATCACCAGCCAACAGCGATTGACCACATGGAAAGACAAAGATGTTTCGATCGCTGGCACCTTTCGGGATCTCGCGCGAATCAAAACTTTTGAATCTCGTTCATGGCTCGAATCAAAACGATCCCGAGTCCCGGCTCCCGACCCGCCGAGGATTCCGTCGAGTCAATCCAAAAGGGAATTTGATATTGGCCTTCAGCTCTGATGAAACACAACCCGCACGCCTGGGCCTTTCCTCTTTGGTCTTATCCGAGGTCGTGGCCCCGCTCTCACCCCTCCCCCTTTTCGAGATTTGGTAGTAGACGGAGTCTGGGGATCTGCTGCTGACGCCAAGGCGCCTGGGCTTCAGCTCTTGGTCATGGATCTGCGGCTCCTCTGTGGCGGTCTGGTCTAGGCTTTTCTCGAGTGTTCAGCGTTCATGATGTCCTGAGTGATTGAGAAGACAAAGGCTCTCTGTAATTATAGGTGTTGTTCAACATTGATCTCCTTGTTTGCGTGCCCTGGAATTCCCGTTAACGCCATGGGGTTTGGTGCCAGGAACCCGTATCCATCCCTCCACGCCTTTGCCTCGGGAGAGAAACCCACGCGCTTTGTCGACCAAAAAGTTAAACTATTTCGGGAATAGGTCGGTTCGTGTTTAGCATGCCAAGCGATCGAATGCGACCGCTGGCGCTCATGCCCATTGGGCTGTTCGCCTCTGCCCGCAGACGGTGCCTGGATGCCCCTGTCACACTAATTTCTTTTCTTCTCTTAGTCGGGTCTAGCCGCTGTTGATCCCCAGAGATTTCGCGAATTGGCGTCTGGGGATAACGCCAGGGCGCCCTGCGTGCTGGCAATATTTTGCCGACGCAGGGGGGGAACGACCGAGCAAGAGTCACCCATGCATGCCATCATCAGGGACCCATTTCCGCTCTCGTGGATCGATCCATGCGCATTACCTGACCCACCGGGATGATGGGATGATGGGGGGGACCTGGTCTGACAGCGCGGGCCGCCAGCGCTTTATAACATCCTCGAGGCCGTGCAGATCCGTTCCAGCAGGTTCCCCGGCCTGGAAGTGAGTTTCTCACCCACGATGCTAGTTAGCATCTTCAAGTCTAATTAGGTCAGTTTACATGTAGTTCGTTGCAAGTCAAAGTCTTGTCTCTCAACATGGCGATCACAGTTCAGTGTGTCTGAGTCTGTGTTGTGAACCCCTTGACTTTTGTTTTACCACCACCCCACCCCTACAACGGTACTTTGCACCTTACTCATATGCAGCTTCACAGTCACTCGTTTTAAGCCTTCCTCGCGATGCGCAGCCACTCGTTTTTCCTCTCGCTCTCGGCCCTTGCCTCGGTCTGCTCGGGCGCTGCCGTAGCGGCCAGCCAGCACAATGGGGCCATCTCGACCAGCCCGGCCGTCAACGAGCTGGTGAAGCTCTCGGAACACCCCGGTGACTCGTCCAAAGCCGCTGCTTTGTCCGACCGGGCAACGGCGCCTGCTGTCTGCACCGACTACTGGCTCGGCAAGATCGCCCACCAAGGCCTCGCCCCTTACGGCGGCGCGGGCTACAAGGTCTTCCGCAACGTCAAGGATTACGGCGCCAAGGGCGATGGTGTGACGGACGACACGGCCGCCATCAACCGCGCCATCAGCGACGGCAACCGCTGCGGCCCCGGCTGCGTGGGCAGCACCAAGACGCCCGGCATCATCTACTTCCCGCCCGGCACGTACATCGTCTCGTCGCCCATCATCGACTTTTACTACACCCAGATCATCGGCAACCCGAGCTGTCTGCCCGTCATCAAGGCCTCGGCCAAGTTCTCGGGCGCATGGGTTCTCGACGGCAACCAGTACGGGGCCAACGGGCTGGCTTGGAGCGCTGTCAACGTCTTCTGGCGCCAGGTGTCGAACCTGGTCATCGACCTCACCGGCGTCCCGGCCACCACCAAGCTCGCGGGTATCCACTGGCCGACGGCCCAGGCGACGTCGCTGTCCAACATCGTCTTCCGGATGTCGCAGGCGTCCAACACGATGCACCAAGGCCTGTTCATCGAGGAAGGGTCTGGAGGCTTTATCGGCGACCTCGTCTTCTACGGCGGCGCCCAGGCGCTCGTGATCGGCAACCAGCAGTTCACCATGCGCAACCTGACCATCTACAACGCCAAGACGGCCATCCAGCAGCTGTGGTCGTGGGGCTGGACGTACCAGGGCGTCAGCATCAACAACTGCCAGCTGGGCTTCGACTTCACGGCCGTCAAGGACGGCGGGCTCCTGGTCGGCTCGGTCGTCATCTTCGACAGCGAGATCAACAACACGCCCGTGGGCATCAGCTACGGCAACAGCGGCGCGTCCGGCCCGGCCGTAGGCAACAGCCTAATGATCGAGAACGTCAAGATCAAGAACGTGCCGACCGCCATCCGCGACGCCGCCGGCACCGTCCTGGCCGGCACCACCGGCACCACCACCATCGCCGCCTGGGGCCGCGGCCACACCTACTCGGCCAGCGGCGCCCTCTCGACCTTCCAGGGCGCCACCTTCCCGGCCAGCGCCCGCCCGGCCTCGGTCGTCGCCGGCGCCTACTACTACACCCGCTCCAAGCCGTCCTACGCCACCGTCCCCGTCGCCCAGTTTGCCAGCGCCCGCGCCTTCGGGGCCAAGGCCGACGGCGTGGCCGACGACACCAATGCCATCAACAACCTGCTCGCCACCGCCCTCGCCACCGGCAAGATCGCCTTCTTCGACGCCGGCATCTACCGCGTCACAAACACCATCCGCATCCCCGCCGGCTCGCGCATCACCGGCGAGGCCTTCCCCGTCATCATGTCCTCGGGCGCCTTCTTCGCCAACTCGGCATCCCCCCAGCCGGTAGTGCAAGTCGGCACCTCCGGCGCGGGCGGCAGCATCGAGTGGTCCAACATGATCGTCAGCACCCAGGGCGCACAGCCCGGCGCCATCCTAATCCAGTACAACCTGGCCTCGTCCTCCACCACCCCGTCAGGCATGTGGGACGTGCACGTCCGCGTCGGCGGCTTCGCGGGGTCCAACCAGCAGCTCTCGCAGTGCCCCAAGACACCAGGCACGTCCCTCAACGCCAACAACATCCCCAAGCAGTGCCTGGCGGCCTTCATGAGCATGCACGTCACCAAGGCCTCGTCGGGCCTGCTGATGGAGAACTGCTGGATCTGGGTAGCGGACCACGACGTCGAGGCCGAGGCCAACAACGCGCAGATCAGCCTGTTCGTCGGCCGCGGGCTGCTGATCGAGTCGGCCGCGGGCAACATCTGGCTGTACGGCACCAGCGTCGAGCACCACCAGCGCTACCAGTACCAGCTCGTCAACACACGCAACGTCATCATGGGCCAGATCCAGACCGAGACGGCCTACTACCAGACCAACCCGGGGGCGACGCTTCCCTTTGGCGCCGTGGCTGCGTACAGCGACCCGACGTTTGCGCTGGGCAACTCGGGCTGGGGCGTCAGGATCGTGGGCAGCACAAAGATCTTTGCCTATGGCGCGGGGCTGTATAGCTTCTTCAAGAACTACGACGTGACCTGCAGCCAGATCGGCAAGGGCGCGAACTGCCAGCCGCGGATCCTGTCGGTCGAGAACAGCAGTGTGAGGTTTTATAACCTCAACACGGTCGGGACGACGAACCAGATTAGTGTCAATGGGAACGATATCGCCAACTACGCGAGCAATGTCAATGGGTTCGTGCATACCATTGCGCTGTTCCGGATGTAGTAGGGGGATTTAAGTTTCTTGTCAATAAAACGGAAGGGAGCACACGCGGGTTTCAGTACTATATTGAACGGCCTTTATGATTGGGGTTGGACTGGATTGGCATATACTTAGGTACTCTCCTTTATAATTTCATAGTGTATAATACGCTGGATATAATACATGTAACCAACCTATTCAACGGGGTTGTATTATACAGTCTGCTATCTAGGTACCCTCCATGTTGTGTTCTCTCCCGCGACTGAGTGACTTCCCCCTCCCTAGGTAGGTAACTATTACAATTTCTTGGGAGTCGTCAAAGCATGGGGTGAAACCCCTTCCCGCTCCGAGGAGTGACTGCGTGTGTTTACGTTTCCGGAGCAACGCCCCTGAAATCTTCCCCCTGATTGTTGTTGACAACTGTTAGGTCCCGCACCGACTGAACTCAGGCTCTTTGTGATTGTCGTATGCAGTCCCGAATAGCTCTAATCGGAGCAATCAAATAGTTCCATGCTATATGTATTTCATTTAGGGAGATGGACAAGACAATTTGAAGGGTTTCAGAGCAAACCCACTTGCTAGCAATAATTACCTAGTATCATATATAACCACATGACAGCAAAGCTATTTACCTACGCAAAGGCGATTGGCAGAGCGCTCACATCTTCAACTGTCACCGTCATGCTGAATGCCATATCCACAAAATCTGGCAGTTATGTACTGGGGTACATAGCGGCTTGTCTGGGGCCTTCTAGCCCCATTATCAAACGTCCCGCGGATGCTAGGTCTCTCAAGTGTGTGATATTATTTTATAGTCTTCCGACAGAGTGTATGGATAGTGACGTCCTCCTTACGTATACTTTCCCAACGGTGGCTACGTGGGGGCCCACCTTCCCCGACAATGTAGTGTATCCCACTCTTCCACAACAACTTCCAATCCGATGTGGGGACAATCAGCTGTCCAAGGCACCTTAGGAAGCTGCTATGTAATTTAACTGGCCCACGTGTCCCCCGGATGTCGCCTTTCCATGCTGAATTCAAGCAACATATACCTATTTCATATCAAATACAACCCCCCCCAAGTATTCAAGCAGAGACTAATTATGCCCACCGCTGCCTTAGCTGAGCACTTTTTTTTTTACCGCTCTACTTCCGACGGGCATTATCATCACTGAACCTCGATATCAGGACTCGGTTCATGGCTATTTGCCGCATGGTCAGGTCCTCCAGCCACTCGCTCAAGTGCTTCTGGGTCGCCTAGAGGTTGACGTCCTTCATTTCTCTGTACCTCGTCTCCCATGCTTTGACCCTGTCATCGAGGGTGGTAGTTTTGCCTCGAGCCATGGGCGGCTCTGTCGGCGGTGCGAACGGTGTGACTGAAGATATGGTGGGTTTTCTCGATGGTGCGGGTGCGGGGGCGGGGGCCGAATTTGCCGCGGATTGGGCAGTAGTGCTCGCGGTGTATGCCGGGTGTTGTCGTGGGACGGGTATGGGGGTTTCGATAGGAGCCGCAATATGCTTCTGGGGAATTGCAGTTGGAGCTTCAACTTTGCGGGTTGATGACCTGGTTGCGGGTTGACCGGCAGACGCGCGTCGCGATGGATAGATGTAATCCTCGGCTCCGTGGCGTTCTTGGGGAGTTTGGTTTTCAGCTATGGAAAGGTTAGCTTTTTTTTGCACGGCAAAGGTGAAATGGGAACAGAGAGGAAGGAGACCGCACTGCGGGTGCGTACCTGCGGGGCTTCGAAAAGAGCAGGAAGAGCCCTGACGGCCGTACCAACAGGTGGCACAAGCGCCACCTGTTATCAACAATGTCGCAGGCTCTCGCGCGACGACGCAGCCGTCGTAGACGCCGTTGTGCCTTTGACAGCGCTCACAGCTGTCTTCTAAGCTGAGCAGATCGCCGGTGGCTTGCATAAAGTACGACGGCACGTTTTGCCTTTTCGTATCGAGGAAAGACCTGCGTAGAATTGGGACCTGCTTCACTGGAAGATGGGCCATTGTTCTGAGGGTGGGGTTATTATCCGGTATTTTAATATGGGGAAGGGTCTGGCGCATGAGCTGGACGGGTGCTGTATATCAGTATTAGCATTGCGGCTGGGGTTGTGGTTGAAGTGTCGACATACTCTGGGGGAAAAGGGGGTGCAATTTCGGGGCCGCGGTCGAGGAGACAGGCACCATTCCAGACTGGCTATATTCATATTGCGGATGAGTAGAGGTATCGGAAGCCATGTGCTGTTGCAAAATGCTCGTGTCGAAGTCGTCTTCGTTCTCATTCCAATTTAGACCTGCACATTCAAAGACACCAGGTGAGATGAGTTAATCACTTGGACGTTTATAGCAGCGCTTATAAAGCTGAGTCTCGAGTCCGACGTACCGTCAGGGTCTTCTTCCCAAACGAAGGCATCTCGGGAGCTGGATCTCACCCTAGCTCTTGATGCGGGGGGTTCGCCGGATGGGTCGTGGATGTCCCCGTCGGTGTCGTCGGCCTTGCGCTTTGCCTTGTTGACGAGCTTGCCCGTGACATGGTTGCCACGGCGGAGGCCGGAATCGCCATTGGCGGGTTTCGAGGCAAAGAAGTCGGAAGAATGGCCAGACGAGGCCTCGGCCAAGTTCGAAAAGGCAAGGTTGCTACTTGTTCCGCTCGCCGACTCTCGTAGCTGGAAGGTGCCACTTGTGTTGAGGGTCGAGGCAGGTTGTGGGTTGTGAGCGATGGTGTGTGTGGACGAGTCTGAGTCTGTAGTGTCCGAATCTGAGAACTCCTCGGAAAAGTCTGATCGAGGCATTTCCCTCCTTTTTTTTTTTTTTTTTTTTTTTTTGCCTCTTTTTGTCTGGAACGATGATGATGGGGGTGGGCGTGAGGAGATAATGAGTGCTGGCCTTGAAGCCTCGCTTCGCTTCGTCGATGATGCTATCCTCAGATGGTGTTGATGTGGGGCGGGTCGCGGGCTGCTCGGAGGGGTGGCACGGGCCAACGTAGGCCTAAAGGAAGGGACATGCGAGCTCGAACGCGACGCGCAGCTCGTTTCTCCAACCACTCGATCGGCACGGGCAATCCACCAAATGCTGCAGCTATTGCTGTCCAAAATCTGTACGGCCTTGGCTTTTGGCAAATCTGTGGGTTGCGTATGAAGGCTGATCCCCTGGGATTATGAGGCGCGATCAGAATCGAGGGGGAAGCAGCAAATGGACGGAGGTTGGTGAGGTGCGTGTCTTCAAACTGGTCGTTGAGGGCCGTGAGCATGGGCCAAGGTTGGCCGGTTGGGCCATCGATCCTAGTCACGTGGTGGCCACAACGTTAGGCTGGGAAATCTGGGAGCCTGAGCGACGACTGGCTAGATGACGGCATTTGTGGGTCCTTGCAGAACAATTTTAGCCCTCTTTCCAGGCTCTTGGGTTGCCCGAACAAATGAAGCATCTCTTCCACTTTTTTTCGAATCTCTGTTTTCCGATTACAAGCTTTGAGTACTCTGCACACATTCTGATCATGAATGGCTTGCATACGGATAATGAGCGCGAAATATTATGCTTCAATATGAACAAAAATGAAATGGAAAAGCTGAATTCAGGGGAAGAACACCACAGACGTATGGGTCAATTGAACACTGAAGCTATAAAACCGACCATGATGAGAAAAGCGAAACACGTCCGATAGCCCACTAACAAATGAGGAACGGGATTGAGTGCAGGTAGAGACTCAAGGGTGTTGCTTTTCATTACAGTAAATGAGATGTGATTATGCGCTCAGTCAATCAAACGAGCTTCTCAGAACAAGCAGCACCCTATACATATTCAATCAGATTAGATAGAAATCAGCGAGGACAAGACAGCTAGGGAAACAAAACAGTTTAGGTGGGGCAACTTACCACCTTTACCTCTTGATTGAATCGATGCACACGTGGTAATGAAGAGATGAGAGGCTGGTGCCTGACTTTGAGCCGTGCATCGTATTCAGTCATGTCTACATCCAACTCTTCACAGAGTGTTGCAACCCATCCAATCAGGTACCACCCAAAGCAACCCCGGGAATTTTACATTTAATCATCCATCCTGCAACTCAAAGCAAGCAAGCAAGTACATAGACGCTAGCACTGATCCGGGCAGGTGGACGACAGACTATTAAATGCGAGGTTAAAGTGCGAGTGCGGCCCAGGCACACCGGCGGGCTCTTGATCCTTGCCTGGAAACTGGAAATCCGTATAACCTACCGGGTACTGCGCATGCTTCCCCCGTCTTTGGTCTTGCAGCAGGGAGGGGTGGCGGCGTCGTCATTGGCCGAGGCTGCACAGGATTGACCCTGCCAGGAACTTTGCCTCTGGCTGGCTGCATCGCACAATCGTGCTGTGCCAATTAACTGGGATTGGCAGTCCGGGCATGGGCATGGCATGGCCGTAGGAAGCACCAGCACACCCTCTTTTATTCCTCGTGGCTGATTATTAAACCAAGGAGGCTTCGGGCTTGTAATCCGGTGGGCGCAACTCGTCACGCAGCAATGCAATGTTCTGGTTGACAGCCCGGGCTGGGAGAAAGGTAAGCTTACATGCCTCTCTGGGTGGGAAATACTACCAATTCTTCATCCTGAATTGGCTGCCCGGTGCATGGATGATGAGCACGGGAAGGATTTCACGCAATGTCCACGTTGAGACGGACCACTGACAAGACGACCCTGGCTATGGGCCGCCGAGGCTTCCGAGACTCGTTGACCTTTCCATCTCCGAACATCTCGATATCCCCGATGGACAGAAACAACTTACCTACGTAGGTACGCACTACGTACGAGACACTGGGCCTGGAATGTTTGCGAGAGTCACGCTAGACTTTATATGTTCCGAGGGGTTACACTGCAGCCTTTGGGAAGCCCAATGCATGTAAGCTGAAAGATAAGTGTCACCAAACCTCAACAGGCCTATCCTGGCGACGAACAGAGCTGCAGTCATTGACGAACAGAAAAAGGTGAGAAACATGACCACATAGAACACAAGATCTGCACAGCCAGACCCGAGGAGTAAGGGGGGAAGGAGGGATCAGCCATGGCTGGGCAGGGGTAAGTCCACAAGAGAATAAATACCGGACCTTTGGCCAAGCAGCTAATGACTCCCGTCCCGAGTCCCCGTTCCCACAAACTCCGACTGGCTTTTTAGTGCAAACTACTAGTAGTCCAAGTAAAAAGCTCAGAGAGAAAGTCTATAAACAAGATGCAGTCCATCCTAGCAGCTGCCCTGCTGCACGCAGTTGCGTGTGTGGCCGGGGGCACCGCATCGACACCGGAAAGCGCTTGGCTCGGCTGGGGCGGCAACACCTTCAACAACCGGTGGGCATCGACCAACACCAAGATCTCGTCGGCCAACATCCACACGGCCGCCGTCTACTGCAAGCTTGACGGCTACCTGTCGGGCATCAGCGCGACCCCAGCCGTGGCCGACGGCATCGTCTACTACCCGGCCTTCAACGGGTCGCTCGTAGCGCTCGACTACGAGGCCTGCAAGGTCAAGTGGCAGATCAACGTGACGCAGCTCATCATCGACTACGCGCCGCCGACCCTGCTGCAGACCCAGACCACGTCGCTCACCTCGCGCACCACCCCGCAGCTCGACCTAGCCAACAAGATCCTCTACTTCGCCACCCAGACGCACGGCCTAATCGTCGCCGCCGACCTCACCACGGGCGCCATCCTAGGCTACAAGCAAGTCAACTCGCACCCGCTCGCGCTCGTGACCATCAGCCCGACGCTGCTCGGCGACACGCTCTTCCTGGGGGCTTCGTCGGGCGAGGAGAGCGTGCCGCTCGCCACTGCCAGCTACAACTTCACTTTCATTGGCAACGCCGCCGCCGTCAGGTACAACCGGCACACGCGCGCCTTCACCACCCTCTGGGACGTGCCGATGCTGCCGCCCGACGACCCCACCACGCCCGGACGGTGGGCCGGCGTGGGCGTCTGGGGCAGCCAGCCGTCGCTGGACCTCAAGCGCAACCAAGTCTTCTACGGCACAGGCAACCTGTACAGCACGCCCGACGCCTTCATCCCGTGCACGGCGGACCCGACCGCGCCGGGGTGTGCGCTGCCGCCCAAGGTCCTGCAGGAGTCCATAATCGCAATCGACATCACGACGGGGAAAATCAACTGGATCCGGCACTTAGGGCCCGTCGACTCGTGGACGCTTGCGTGCTTCGTGGACCCAATCATCGTGGCGCTGTGCCCTAACACGCCCGGCCCGGACGCCGACTTCGGCATGGCGCCCACCTTCGTGCCGGGCGGCGGCAAGCGCGGAAACGACGTCCTCGTGATCGGCCAGAAGAACGGCATCATGCACAGCCTGGATGCGGCGACGGGCAAGGTCGAGTGGTCGACCGTGGGCGGGCCCGGCAGCGTCGCCGGGGGAGTGGTCTGGGGCATCGCGGCCGACGCCACGCGCGCCTACTTCAACGAGGCCAACCCCTTTAACGCGCCATGGAAGCCCCAGCCGCAGAACAACACCGTCATCACCGCCGGCGCGTACGGCGCCATCGACATCAAGACGGGCACCATCCTGTGGGAGACGGGCTTGTCCGGCAACTTCACCGCGTCGAACGCACCCACCTTGGTCGGGGATGTCGTCCTAGCAGGCAAAGAGATCAACTCGGGCGGGCAGGTGGCGGGGAGCTTTGTGGCCTTCAAGAAGACCACGGGCCAGTTACTGCTGGATCTGCCGCTCAACAACTATTTCCAGTCTGCCATCTCCGTGGCTGGCAAGTACATCTTTTTCGGGTCGGGGTACCGTGGCGTGACGGCGCCCGGGTCGTTTTACGTGCTCAAGGTGACGTGAACTCGGGACCCGAGGTGGAAAAGGGGTGGTGACAACGACAGAAGTAAGGGCCAAACTACAACGCATGTGGGACTTATCGGGTCGCTGTGGTATGGGTCGGTCAAGTGTGAGAATATAAACGCAGCGGATATCAGAAATATAGTCTGTGTTCGCACTCAAAGCCTGTGCGGTGTAAACCTTTGAAGAAAATATAGTGTTGGAGATGAAAAATGCATACCAAGATTAATACTTCATTCGACAAATGCTCACTGGCACCCGGTCATGACTGATTTGAGCTGAACTTTGGTTTTATTCAAAATATGTGCGTACCATCGAACGCGAATATGTCTCTGACCCGCCGGTTCCTCCGGAATAAGAGCACCCCGACCGATGAGAAGGCCCTTATTCTGTTAGAGCCAAGAGCTGCAGCCCCCGTCCCCTACACCCCTCTTCCAGCAATCTTCTCACATCACTGCTAAGCGCTTTTACGCTCCTGTTCCGATAGTTCAGCATGTAACGCTCCGAACCTACAGCAGCCGTGCTAAAGCGTTTCAGGTCGGCGCCGTACTCCAGCAGCAAAGCGACCATCTCCGCGTCATTTTCATCAACCGCAATCATGAGCGCCGTGTCTGAGGTGTCCGAGTACGGGTAGAATATCTCCCAGTCCACCGGCACGCCGGCGATCAACTCTTTCCTCACAGCTTCGACATCACCCCTTTTCGCCGCGTCATGGATCGGCGCATAAAACCCCGTCGGCATGATCTGGACCAGCAAGCCATAGCCCTTCGACGCGATCAGCTCTAAGATCTGGTGGCAACAGCTGATCTCCTCGGTATACGCCCACTGCCGAGCTTTCGCGAGCGCCATCATTATGGTCCGGATGGGCGAACCGGCTTCGTTGCCCACCTGCACCAGATGTGCGCCGTGGTTGATGAGTAACTCGGCAATCTGAACTGATTTGGTTGAGCATGGTGCGGAGAAAGTGACCTTCAGTGGCGATGACAAGTCGGAATGGCGCTGGCCCACGTAGCACGAGTTCTGCTTATTTGGATCTGCGCCGTGCTCGAGATGGCATCGAACCACCTCGGGGATGCGTTCCCGGCAAGCCAAGAGCAGCGACGTAGCGCCCAGAGAGTTGACCAGGTGAACATCGGCGCCGGCTTCTACAAGACAGATTGCGGAGTCAGTGCTCCCGGCCTTTATGGCAACTTGTAGAGCGGTGGACTGGTCCGAGAATTGGTCCGTCTCGCGTCCGTCGATGTCTACCCCGGCTTGTGCCAGGCTGGTGATGCATGAAACATTGTTGTGCTTTGCGGCCGTGATGAGGAGTTGTTGTGCGCTGGCTTGGGTGTTATCGTCGGCGGCCGGCAGGGAAAGGAGTGGGAGCTGGCCGAGGAACCGGTGGGCAATGTCGAAAGAGGTGGGATCCGCCATGAGGGCGACCACCGCCAGCTTCACTAGGTCTGGGACTTCCAGTGGGGTCGGGATGCGGTCATTCAAAAGCTGTGCGGCTTGCTGGTTCCCCATCTCCGCCGCTCTAAACAGCGGTGTCCTGCCAAGTATATCGTGCTCCACGAGCAATGCCTTGTCAAGTCGCTCTGCATCATTGACGGTGAACAACCCGTCGTGTGCCAGAGTATGTGCTTCATTCCAAGCAAGGTCTTTGGTGAGCTGTGAGGTAGAGATTTGGCCGCTCCTGACGAACGCCTCAATTGTCCCACGGTGGCCCTCTTTCAAGGCAAGGTCGTACGGCGTTTCATTCCTTTGGTTGGCCACTAATGCGGATGCGCCGGCTTTGAGTATAGTCGCGGTGAGTATGTCAAACTGGCCCACCACTGCGTAATGCAACGCGACCCATCCACGGTCGTCTTGTTCATTCACGAAATCGCTGACTGGGATCCTCCCAGCTCTCCTGTCGATAATCTTGAGAATACTGGAGGCGCACACAGTTTCTCCTGTAGCAGCAGCTTGATGCAACACTGTTCGACCTCGCTCGTCCTGCAACGTCCAGCTCCTTCCTTTGGTCACTAGCAACTGCAATCTCCGGGCATGACCATTGATGACAGATTGGAGGGGAGAGGCGTCTTGGGCATCTCGGCTGTTTACTGCCGGGGTGCTCTTCGAGATGAGAGATCCCTCGTACCTGCAGCTAGGGATTCTCGGTTGACCTTTAGAAGTGAATGTGGAAATAAAACGCTGTTCCAAAGGTTCAACCTCAAACAGTTTTAGATTGCTAGACATAGCCGACAAGCGTGGCCCGGAGTTGAATTGGACATGGTCGCGTTTGGAAAGCTCAGCCAACGCCGACACAACAACGTCGTTTCCCATATCCGTTGCTCTATCCGCAGCCGTCTTTCCCAAGTTGTCGCGGATGGTGATGTCAGCCTTGCAATCCAGTAACCGTTTCACGGTACCGAGGTGACCGCGGAACGCCGCTAGGTGTAAGGCCGTCTGCCCAGTTGCATCAGGGATGTTGACTAGATCGCGAAACTTGGGTCTTCCGGCGAGTTCAGCGATGAGTTCTGTCTTCCCGTTCAAGGCTGCGAGGTGTAGTGGCGTCCTGCCAGAGGCGGTTCGAGACCCCCGGGTTCCGTATTCTGTCTTGCCGCCCCGGTGACAAAAGATTCTTTGTGTGATAGCAGAGTGACCACGAGCAGCGGCCCAGTGAAGTGGTGTCCAGCCCTCAGAATCCACAACAATCTTCCCGCCGGATTGCTGCGGTGCAGAAATAATGGCTTCGAAGATATCGGTGTCCCCAATCGCTGCCGCCTGATGTACAGCGGAGATAGAAAAAGCATCCAACTGTGTTGGGTCGATCCCTGCCTCGACGAGCAGCTTTGTTGCCGCAAGATGACCCCTTGTCACAGACCACCAAAGCGCGGACCTGCCGGAGGAGCTGGTGGCTGCTGGGTCTTGTTGCGGTAAGAAGTATCGAACCAGACTAGTCAGGCCGAAATACGCAGCGACGTGGACGGGGGAGAAGTTTTGGGGACATAGTCGAGATTCGGAAGAGTCAGGCCCCGCGAACCAGTACATGTGCCACCAGATGTCCTTGTTCAGCCGTGTTTCGTCTAAAAGTTCGGCTGCAGTTGTGAGGAGAGAGGGCTCTGCGTTCTCGATTCCGTCTGGCACCATCGCCATGTGGTGAAACCAGTTTGTTGCAGCGTACAGAAGGGCGTCGAGGTTGGCGACCCCGGAGTTTGACACTGCTTCGACGTCGAAATGGCTCTCTGGAATCCTCTCACAGAGCTCCTCGGTGATCATGTCGAGGGACAGATATCTCATGCAGACAGCAGCAGCCAGGCTATCGCTGGATTTCAGCTGCTGTACGTCGTAAAATGCCGTGAGCTACGCTAGGGTGTTTGACTGGCGGGTATAATGCCTCAAGTATTCTGTGACGGTGAAATGAATCGGGTATAGCGTTCGTTTCTGTCCCCGGGCATGCACTAGGGAGTTGCACACAGACATGATGGTGGACTCGGGGTCTCGAACTCGCCGACTTGGTTCGAAGCCGGTTTTGGTGTCTGACGACGGCCTGACGGCAAGCAAAGCGCAGAGTTCCTTGATCTCCAGTGGCCGGCGAGCGACATCCATCCAGAAAAATACCTTGTGGGCAAGCAACCGCTGAGGTTTGGGCTGACTGTTGATCCGTGACATCATGTCATCATATCTCTCAGAGAGACTTTGCGGAAGCTCATCGAGACAATGGATAACCTCATCCTCGCTCGTCTGCTCCTGGACATGCTGAAGCATTAGGCGTACCCAGAGAAACATGCCACCGCAGCCAACAAGTCTGTTTTTGATCCGGTCCGTCACCTCCTTGCCGTATTCTTGACCCCCATTCCTAAGCTTATGCGAGATGTACTGCGTGATGTCGCTCGTGCTCATTTCCGGTGAAATTTCGATGCCAGCCTGGTGAACCGCATTTGTACTGAGATGATTCGAGATATCCGGCAACGGCCTGCTGGTGATGAGGATTTTGAACCGCTCCGGGATCCGGGAAAGAAGCCGAAACAGATCAATCCGATCCTGGCACTCGTCGAGGGCATCAACGGTAAGAAAGCAAGAAGGGAGACCGGCAAGTAACGACAAGAACAGGCCCTGCACCTCTTTCGATGTCGCCTCGCAGTTCTCGCTGGCTTGCATTGTTGACACCACGGTTCTCATGGCTTGAGGGAAGATTTTGGTAAGCTGAAAAGTCCATGAGCGCAACAGGGACGAAACTGTTACACGCTTGTTGTCGGCGCCGCAAAACATGAAGTAGACTAAAGGCGCCTTCGTTGCAAGGTGGTCGAGCAATTTGCCATACAGAAACGACTTTCCACAGCCGGGTGCACCACGCAACCAGAACAGCCGGATGGACTCCTGGTCGATCCAGGAAGAAATTTCTGGGCGCTCAAGGATCCAGTCGCATGTGCCTGGCAGGGTGCCTGTTTCCAATTCGTCCCTCTCCTCGTGGCATTGACGAGCATCCAGCCAAGATTTGGTTTGGAGCAAGCCAGGGGCTAGAAATAGTCAGAATAGAATGCCATCGAATGTTCGAGTTGGACAAACCTACCTTGCTGGGTGTTCTGAGACTCAACAAGAGCCCGTACTTGGACCAACTCAAGCCGAGCTTGAGCCTCGTCCACCATATGCGCCAGCTTTGCTTCCCGTTCCACCACGTTGCTATGCCGTTTCAGATTCCCCAAGGACTCGCGGAATGTTTGCTCAAATGGCTTCCATAAAACACGCCCAAAGAGGTGGAACGATGAGCTGGAGAAGACTTTCTTGGCCTTGCAGAGAAACACGATGATTTCGAGGTACAAGGTTGCGAGGGCCTCCCTGAGTGTCTGGTGCTTCTGAAACAGCTGTTCATAGACCTGGAAACCGGGCATTGCATCTACAATCTGCTGCAGCATCTCCATCAGCTTGGAAAAGTAGCTCTCGAAGTCGCGAGCAATCTGTTTAGTAATTGGTAAGCCTGATATCGATCATATGGAAGCGAGGGGTATGCCGATACTCACCAAGAGGACGACTCGTAACGCACCCCATGCCGGGGACAAGATCTCGGGAGATATGTTGACCATGACGTCGAGCGGCTTTCCGAAACGCTCGACGGCCGATACAAAGGGTTGCATCTTTCTCAATAGCGTCTGGACCTTGCTTGCCTGGCCGCGGCTGTGTTGAGCAGCCTGGAAGTCGCGGATGATGTCGTCGGGCCCCGAACTGCCAAAGCGATCCCTTTCGGCGGCGGAAAGCAAGGCCTGCGAGCGTTGGACCGCCTCCTGCCAGGCACTAGGGGGTGAGACAGAGACGACCATCGCTGAAGCGTTGGTCTTCAAGTCGTGCGAGACTGTGTATGATTCGCAGTTCATGATGTTGAATGTGATGGGTTTGATGAGTGGTCGAATTCGATGATGAAAGGGATCTGTTGATAGGAAAGGACAATTGGTGGTGAAGCTGCCGTGTGCTGATCGTTTGATTGACAGGTGGTTGTTCAGCTCGCTCGCTTCAAAGCCCGTGATTGCGCCTCCTCAGCTATGCCATTATTAGCTCGGCGGCCTCGAACGAGGTCGTATTGCTTGGCGGTCTCGAAGGAGCTCGCATTGCTGTCCTGCCCCGACCAAGACCGCAGTGATTGGTCGGAATCGTCCTCGCCGCCTTCAACCCTTGCCGCAGGATTCTTCTCCCAAGGGTAAGGCATTGTTGTTTTTCGTGAAATGGCGTGCATTGGATCGTGACGGATGTTCGCGAGAATTGCATGAAGCGAGACAACATCTTTTGTGATTTATCGGATCAATCCATCCAAGGGCAAATGGTAGAGGTTGGTCGGCACTCGGCAATGTGTCAAGGGCATGTGAAAGATCTGCAAGGACCAGTTCCTGGTTTGTGAGATAAGCTGAACTGGACTATCCCGTAGATGTTGGGCGTTGTATCACGGTAGTTGGGAATTTGTAGATGAAGAAAGAAAAAAAAGTGTAAGGCTAGGCACCAGCGAAAGCTGGCGAGCTGCATCTGGAATTTGGATGTCGGTCGAGGATGAGTGGAGGGAGGATTGATCGTTGGACCCAACCAATGCAACACAGATACCGGCACCGACCGTGGTGCATGGCGGGGTTGCTGGACTGCAGCAACGAGACGATGATCGAGAAATTGTGGGGTCGGTCAGACCGGCCAGCGAGCGGAGTTGGTAGAGAAGGAGCTTTGCGTCATTCTTCCAGCCGAAACAGCGGCTTCGGATCGAGGGCTTTCCCGTTCACGTTTCGCAACGGAAATGGCGTCCAACTCGTGGCTCTGGCCCCACTCTGGCAGCTGCTCGAGTGTCTGCCTGCAAAACGGTCCGGTCGCCCGCCTGGCAACTGCGATTGCAGTTGCGTAATCGGACCCGCGGCGGGCGAGGCACAAGCAGTGGAACCTAGGTAGAAGTCGCCCCTCCCCTGCTCCTTCCCCTGCCCTAAACCGAAAACCGCCCCGCAAGGCCCCTGTCTGGCTGCCCCTCCCCCGCGCCGAATAAATTCTTTTCGACATTGGGGACGCCGACAGCTTCAACGAGTCACATTTCGCGGCATTTCTTTTGCGTTGCGACACACAATCCGAACAGAATCACCATGGCTACCATAATTCTGGGATCCCAATGGGGGTGAGTTGTTGCAGTCGATCTCCTGGAGAATGTGTTGGACAATTTTGCTGACGAGTTTGCCCCGTTTTCTCCATTAGCGACGAGGGCAAAGGTACGAGCACACACCCGTTGGGTTGGTCGACAACAGAAACACGCGAACATCCCCCGTGATGCCGCAAATCGAGACGCGAAGATAGGAAAAGGAAACAACACGCGGGGCTCGGGATAACACGCGCCACAGACCAGGCTGGCTGGCTGACACACGTCCTGCGCAGGAAAGCTCACCGACATCCTCTGCCCCAACGCGCAGATCTGCGCCAGAGCCGCTGGTGGCCACAACGCTGGACACTCGATCGGTACGTCTGTCCCATGTCTGAGGCGCAAGCTCTATCCGGCAATTTGAAGGCTCAATTGCTGACTCCCTTCTCCCTTTCCAAGTCGCGAATGGTGTCTCGTACAGCTTCCACCTGCTCCCCTCCGGACTCGTCAACCCCAACTGCATGAACCTGATCGGTTCCGCCGTCGTCTTCCATGTGCCTTCCTTCTTCAAGGAGCTCCAGGAGCTGGAGGATAAGGGCCTGACTAATGTCCAGAACCGCATTCTCGTCTCGGACAGGTGTCAGGTCAACTTTGATCTCCACGCTGCCGTCGATGGACTGGAGGAGGTTGAGCTTGGCTCGCGCGCCATTGGAACCACAGGACGGGGCATCGGCCCTTCATACAGCACTAAGGCCGCGGTATGCCACCCATTGAGAATCCCACGCTGAGAGGAGGGACCATTAGCTAACTCTGGACCTCGAAGAGAAGCGGTGTCAGAGTCCACCACATTTTCAACCAGCCCGTTTTCGAGTAAGCTTACAATATCCGTTCGAGTGCTTGGACAGGATTTCCTGACCCACACCCCTTTAGGTCTAAGCTCCGCCAGCTTGCCGCTGGATACAAGAAGAGATTCGGCGACTTGCTCAAGTACGATGTCGAGGAGGAGATTGCGCGCTTCAGAGAGTACCGGTACGCCATCTCGGCTCCGCCCAGCCAAACCCCAGCGATGGCCGCTGCGAGAAACTAATAATCGCTAGCCCCAAGCTTGCCAAGTACTGTGTCGACGCTGTCCAGTACATGAAGCAGGCCCAAGAACGCGACTACAAGATTCTGATCGAGGGCGCCAACGCTCTGATGCTCGATATTGACTACGGTGAGGAATTAACTCCGACGCCAACTGAGTTTTGTTGACAATAGCTGACCCTGCCACCAGGCACTTACCCCTATGTCACCAGCAGCAACACTGGCCTCGGTGGAATCTTCACTGGTCTCGGAATTGACTTCCGGAAGATTGAGTAAGAACACTTTCCGACTCGGGACTCTTGTATTCTTCTAACCCCTGACCTTTTAGCGCTGTTGTCGGAGTTGTTAAGGCCTACGTTAGTATAGCCCTCATTCGTTAAGTTGGTATCTTGCACTGACAATCCAAATGCAGACTACCAGAGTCGGCGGCGGACCTTTCAAGACCGAAGATCTCGAGGAGGCTGGAACCAAGCTGCAGGACATTGGTGAGCTGCAATTTCTTGATCCCTCAATGGGGATACCCGACTATCGAGATGCTAACACATTCCCTTATCAGGCCGCGAGTGGGGTGTCAGCACCGGAAGAAAGCGGAGATGCGGATGGCTCGACCTTGTGGTTGTCAAGTACTCGACCGCCATCAACCACTACACAGTGTTGAACCTGACCAAGGTGAGAATTCCGAATCCTTAAACGTGTGCAAGCATACTAACTTAATTACCAGCTCGATATCCTGGATACCTTCCCGACCATCAAGGCATGCTAGATTGACGCTCGTGGGTGTTGAGCTGTGGTTCTGACTTCATGTGATAGGTTGCCATTGGTTACAAGGATCCCGCGACAGGCGAGGCCGTCGAGTCCTTCCCCGCGGACCTCGATATCCTTGAGACCCTCGAGGTTGTCTACAAGGAGTTTGAGGGGTGGAACAAACCCACCACTGCCGCAAAGAGCTACGTAAGTTGCTTCTTTACAACACGTCAAACTGATCCTCAGCACATGCGCTTATGCTGACCGATATCAACAAATAGTTCGACCTGCCCAAGCAAGCGCGCACCTACATCGAGTTCATCGAGGAGTTCGTCGGCGTGCCGATTGGCTGGATCGGAACCGGGCCCGATCGCGATGACATGATTATCCGCAGCCACGCAACGGGCCTTAACTAGAGCCATTTGCCGCATCTTGCGATTTGATGGCGCCCGGTTCTAATTAGTTCAGGGGTTGCATTTTGCATTTTCTACTACCCGTTTAGACCATGGATTCACATGATGGAGTTGCGTGGCTCGTTTTGTTGCAGTTGATGGATAAATAGAAAGTACAATAAACGTCGGAGCACGTGCATGCTTCTGCTTCTTGCGTCTGTGAGCGGCGTGCCTGTTGAAACTTGGTAGGTGTACAGGAGAGGTTTGGATACTCTTGCTTGGAAATGGTGGTGCAGGTCTTCGGTCTGATATTCACACCCGCCCACGGGAGCATCGTTCAGGACATGATGGAGGCATGCTAACCATGATCTTAGAAAAGTATACCTACCTTCATCAGCACCGCCATCATCATTTCACGCACCCCGAATACTCCCATAGTCGGTCTCTACACCCGAGTCCGACTCCGGTTCCGAGTTTGAGTCAGAGTCCGACGCGGGGTCGAGCTCCCCGACATCATACACCCGCCTCCAAAGCACCGTCCCATGCTCCGGGTCCATAACCACGGCGTAGTGTGTCGGCTCCCCGCTGATCTCCTCGGCCCCAAGCATGTGCAGCACATCCTCCAGCCCCACTCCGTCACTTTTTGGGTTGCGCCGCCGCCGCTGCTCCAGCCGCGACGCCCAGACGGTCTTGACCGTGCCCTTCCTAGAGATAGAGTCTTCGAGGAGGAGTTGGATTATCTCCTCTGGCGTGTAGTCAACTGAGGCGCTGCTCGCGCTGTCGGTGTCGCTTGCATCAGCGGAGTGTGGGGAGGATAGGAAGGGGATCCAGCTGTGTGCTTTTACGGTCGCGGGGACGTGGTTGGTAGGCCTGGGGTTTAAGGGGAGCGGACGGAAGGATTCTTCCTCGGCTACGTCGTGGTTGCAGGTCGTGAGGAGAGTTGACGAGGTGTGGATGCGTGCTGTGTGATTGTCTTGCTCTAGGGAATAGGCTGCACTTGGCGTGCAGAAGATTAGGTATGCCGCGGTGGAGGGGGCGTGGGTCAGCGCGTTGATGATCGTGGGCATGCCGGGGGTTATGTTTGTGGGCCGGGGCTTTTCACGCTCCGTGGTGCCAACCCGTTTGTGTTTGTGGCGGCGCCGTGGGACGGGGATGTCGGGGGAGGCGGTGAAGAGGTTGTGGCGTAGCGTGCTGGAGATGGACGGCCGGTGGCCCAGGAGCACCATGGCCTGGTGCCAGCGGTACGAGAGCCGTTTGCCGAGCGTTGAGCGGTCGTGCGTGGCGCGGTGGTTGAGGCTTAGGCTTAGGCCCTTCCGCACGCCGGTTATCACGCCCACGTAGCCGAAGTAGCCAACCGTGGTGGCCACCACCGGCCCATCGCGGTGGGCGACAAAGTCGAGCTCCACGACCAGGTAGCGCAGCGGATCCATGGTCCAGTCGAGCGTGCGGAAGTGGACCATGTGGGATTTAGGGCAGGATGAGGGCTCCTCGTAGCGCACGCCGCCGCTCGTGCAGCCGAGGAGCAGATCCAGGAGCACGTTGAAGGCCACCAGTAGGTACATGGGCTGGCCGGTGGATCGGGAGATGCCGCGCAGCTCGGCGGTTTCTTCGTCGCTGTATACGCGGCGGAAGGCGACCCGGGTCAGGAGGTGGAGACTGGCGCGCAGGAACGGCGCGTTGGGCGTCACGGACTCGATGAGAGTGGAAAAGAGGGCAAGGACATCGCCTTGTTCAAGGGCCGCTTTCATGTGTGGGGTGATGTGATCGTAGCGGTGCTCGGGGGGCAGGGAGAGATCGACTGTGAAGCGGGGCGGTGGGCGGCCGTGCAGCTCCCATGGGGGAGGAGGAGAGGTGATTGTTTGCTTGCGGGATGATACTGGTTTTGTGGCTTTGGGTTCTGCTGGGGGTTTGGCGGCATCGCGAGAACGCGTGTTATATCGGTGGGTGGGAGGTTGTGTTGTTTGTTCCATTGTTGGAGGGTTGGTGGACTGGATATATTAAAAGAGTTTGTCTATGAGATGGAATGACCTTTCGTGCGGTGAGAAAGACGCGGACAACTTAAATAGTGTGATGTCGAGCAGTGTATATCAGAGACAGCAAACGTTTTTAACCCGTAGATGAAAGTGCGAGTTGAATTACGGATAAAATGAAACGTGTCGTTGTGAAGACATGTTGTCAGAAAAAGAAAGAGGCCTTGGAGGTAACCAAACAGTCACGGTCCCCCGCAGCCGCTGAAAGCTAGTGACGCAAGGCAGCAGCAGTGGAGGCTGACACAACGGCATTGGGGCGGAGGATCCCTGTATGACATGGAGATCGTAGAAGCTGATTGGTGGGAACAGCTGACCTGGCAAAATTGCCTGGCAGGCAGAGGCAGACAGGAGAGGTACACCATGTGTGCCCAATGTGGTAGGTCGCTGGTGTTTTGGACAAGGCTCAGGGCGGTGAGACGAATGACTCCTATGAAGGTTGAATCACTCGAATATCGTGGATGGTGAGAACCCCAAGATACTGCGAACAATTTATTTTACGAGTAATCTTGTTGGCGCTTGGGTGTGCCTTTCTGCCGTACCAACCCTACCCAAAGAAGAAACGACCACTCCGCCATACCAAACCCTCCCCAAAGAAAAAAAGCCAAAGCCATCCGGACCATACAAACCCGGCCCGTTTTCCTTCAAGTTGTATTGCCATCGCCCGATCCCACCTGCCACGAGTCCCGATGGCAGCACCTCTGGCTAACGTAAGTGTACATCGCACAGCCCCTCCGGTAATACTAATACTGGTCCTCTCCAGATGAGCCGCGAGAGGTTCGAGCATATCAAGGACAAGGCGACGCAGCAGCTCAGATCGGGTCCAGCATATGACCCGGGACGAGCACAAGAGGTGCTAGCGCAAGTGAAAAAGATGCTAACTTGACTAGAATATGGACCAACATCTTGGGTAGCTGACGCTTGCCTACCCACCTGAATCCTTCATCAGGGATCGACAACCTCGCACCTCCATCCCCGAAAAGAGACCAAGCCGACCCCCTAAACCGAGCGAAATCCTCGAATGGGCCCCTTTATGGAGTCTGTTGCTCCCCAGACCTGATATGTCCACGGAGGAGCTTCAAGTACGCTTCCATCCACTTGTCGTTGACGAAATCCTGGTGGCTCTGGTATCGCAGAAGGCCCTGGAGTACGCTAGCGGCTTCTGACAACATCAAGTTCGCAATCGGTGTGCTCCCTTCGTTGCCGATTCCCATTCCGGCTTCGGCGGTTTCTACCATATCTTTGTATTCCTTGAGCCTTGGCTCTGTCCTCCTCATGCGATCAATTGCGGCTGGTTTGGTCTCAACATGTCCTGGAGGCTCTCGGTCTAGCCCTGTCAAGACTGGATACTGGGCGACGACCTCAATCGGTGCAGCCATGACTCCGTCCAGGTCGATAACGCCGACAATTTCGAAATTATCGTCCACGAGAAGGTTGTGGGCTCCAAAGTCGCGATTCGCGAGGCTGAAAGGACCTCCCATTGAACCGCCATGGCCGTACAACGACATGAGATGTTTGAAGAGAATTGGGATTGCAAACGAACAACTTGTCTGGACATGAGGCGCTGCATGACGTACGCACACTTGGAGAGCGTGGTTCGCGAGATCGGCGTAGTAGCCCATTGAAGACGTCCAAGGACCCTTGCCGGTCTCAATCTCTGGGCCGATGAAGAAATCCGATGTCTGTTCATCCCAATAGAGGCTTCCAATCTGGTCGAACTTGAATGACGATAGCGTGACTTGAATTCCGGCCATTTGCTTCCTGAACTTCCGGTCTTGATCCGATGTGCCAAACATGCCCACGTCACAGTTCTTTGCCTCCCTCAATTCCGTCGCAACCGTTCCATGGATGTAATCCATTAGAATATACGGGGCTCCAACGTCGTTAGTTGGGTCGACACTATAGGAATGCACTTCCGGAACAGGGATAGAGGTTTTGGCCCTTTTCTAGATCAGCACATGATAGCTCCCCCGACCCATGCCCGGACGCGACCTACTTCAAGAACTTCATACTTGCTATTTCCACCTTGAAGGTACTGACCACATCCAGCATCTCGCGGTCACCAAATACCGCCTTGAGCTGTGGCAGCCTGACTCTTGCAACCCAACTGATCCCGTCGGTGAATACGATGCGGCGGACCATATTGAAGTGACCGATAGAAAATTTGTCGCCAAATTTGCAAGGGATGCCATTGCGAAGGCCCGAAGAAATCGACGTGAGCGCGTCCCACTTGACCGCCGCAAGGAATGTCGTGGCTCGCTCGTGGAATTCACCGCCCGGCTCGTACGCGTCAGCTCCAATCCAAGAAGCACTTCCAAGAAAATCAGCAGCATCTTCAACCACCATGGCCTGCTTCTCTGGAGGTATCTCGGCTGGTTCTGTCATGCTGAAAGGCTGCTCTTTACCGAGAAGCTAGCTTTAAAACCGCAAAGAACATTTCGAGGGTTCGCAGCGAAGCCGCTTTTTAGGCCTTTTGCCTTGCTGCCTGGGCGCCCTAGTCCGCCCGGCAGTGGCCCAAAAGGTAATTAACCAATCGGGAGCGCTGCAATTTGGCCGTCTGCGCTATTCTAAATTTAGAAATCTCGAAACTGGATGTACACAGGAAGCAATGGTGTGATAGGGAAACCAGGCGGATTCACGCCAACATGTATCTCCATACAACCTAGTTCAAGTGTTCGCCTTTACCATTGTCAAAAGTCACCTAGGTCTGCTCCATCCTATGTTAAAGGTAGCGGAGTTAAAACAAGCCAAGAACTGAAGTTTGGGACTAAATTTCTAAGGCATCGGCGATGGACCGTTACCCAAACGCCAACACTCCTTCTCTCGCCGCAGGTCTTTCCGCAACCAAAGGACCGTGATCAGCGTCCATAGGGACGCAAAGACGAGTGGAACTCCCCAGCCTGTGAAACGGCATCGGCCAGCATCAGCATCGACGGTCAAGTCAACTCTCAACAACATGACCAAAAGCACAGCGTATTGGATGGGGAAGAACTCACCAACACCATACGCAACCTCCTGCGGCACCGTCCAAATAACCACCATCGTCCCGACGCCAACCAGAAATGCCCCGATCCCCCAGAACCAATTCTGCCGGGCAATCATGCCGCGAAACCTCGGACTCGTCTCGTACCTCGCCTTAAAACTCCTGCGATACTCCAGCCCCGCGCCGCCGTCTACCGTAACGATATCCTCCACGAGCGTGTAAACCAGCGGGGGCACGCGCTCGCCCTTGGCTACGGAGCTAATCCTGAACGGCGCGGGGTAATGGCGTCTGTTCAGCCATCCCGTAACTAGTAGCTGGATTCCGATCTGGATCAGGAAGAAGGGCACGGGCATAGCCAGGGGCCGCACGAGCGGCTCGTGCGGGATGGAGGCGCCGATCAGGATGCCCGTCATGACGGTGTAGCCGCACGAGAGGGTCGCGTGGGTGAAGTCGAGGGCCCAGCGGCGGTGGCCGGCGCCGAGTGGGCGGTACGCGTCCACGGGGAGTGTGAGTTTGAGCGTGCGCAGGCCGAACTCGATGCCTGTGACTAGGCCGAAGAAGGCGGTGATGATGGCGAAGACGATGCCGTGCCGTAGTGTCGTGTTGAACCATAACCCGTAGAAGAGCGCGATGGGCAGCAGGCTGGACTCGATTATGAGGAGGCTTGAGACGATGAAGAGCTTTGTTTTGTAGTCCCAGAGGTTGTAGTTGAGGCGCGGCAGGCCGGGGAGCTCCTCGAGGACGGGACTAGGGACTGTGGTCGGCGGTCGCGGGGCGTCGACGAGCCAGGCGTACCATGGTTTGGTAGCTGTGTCGGACTTTTCGTTTGTCGTCGTGATTGTGCTGGTTGTTGTTGCGTCTTCCATTGTGGCTGTTGGTGTGTGTGGTGCACAGGTGTGCGTAGCGGGGGTGAAGGTATTCACGGGGGTGGTTTGTTAGATGGGTATCGCAGTGGGAGGTGGTGAATATGCAAATATCAACTGTCGCGATGGCAAAGTGATTGTTGATGGAATAACTCGGTCGTGAATGGTATCAGCGGACCTTGGGGAAGAAGGAAGAAGCATGATGCACGCATGTCCGAAAATGCAGAGCAAAAATGTAGTGCATCGCGATCGCGCCAGCAGCAAATGGCGAGAAATCGAAGTTAACCTGGAAGAAACACTTGCACGAAGAGGGTCCAAGACCCCCGAATTTGGTGGTGTCCAACGCTGCGAGAGTCCAAATCCACGTCAGCGATCGGGAATGACGTTAATGAACAGCATTTGTAGCGCTGGGATTGGAAAGCGCCGCAGCGGATAGTCTGGGCGGGCGTGCGTCAGTGTCGGACTATGATGTAATGCCCAGCATGTTTTTGGGATAGCCAAAATGTCGATCTGCTCGGCGTCCAACATCCCCGCTGGTTCGAGCGTGGAACATTGGCCTTTCGGGGCTTTTTCTCTTAAACGGTGTATTCATGTAACGGGGAACTGCCTTTACCCTAGCCCTGACCCTGAAAGACAAACATGTTGACCTGCAGACAGGTTTGAACAGGAGAAACCATCCCCATTCAACTACTATACTGCAACAGCACCGATAACATCAAAAACCAAAGCATGTGTCTCAAAAAAAAAAAAAAAAAAATCCTATCTTTTGTCGAGAAAAAAATCGAAACACCACCATAATCCTGAGTGTTTCCAAAGGTACGCCATTCACACCCAAAACTGACCGACCACGCTCTCCCCCACGACATTCTGGTCCACTACCTTATACATCTTCAGGATACGTGATGTGCCGTGCTTCTCATAAACAACAGCGAATCGTTGCCCCCCACGACCCCTCAGCGCACCCCGGATCTCAGCTAGCAATGTGACGAGTTTTCGAAGATCTTCCTGACGACCCATCTCCCATTGCTTCAAGCGTTGGTCCACATTCGTCACTTTGGTCTCGACAAAGGTGCCCTCGTTGTGAGAGCCCACAATGAGCCAAGATGTCCGGCCGAACCAGAGCTGGGGAAGGTAGTTGCTGATGCTCGTCTTGCCGGGTTTGGAGGTACTTTTCAGTTCCGCCGCGGTGGACTGCGGCATGATTTTGCCCTCGGGAACGAGGTCCTTTGAGTCCATGTTGCTCAATGAAAATTCTTTCAAGCCATCTTGCGGCGCCTCGAGTTCCGATTGCGCGTCTCGTTTCCGACTGGCACTGTCCTCATAACAAGCATCGACCTCGAATCCAACAACGCAATTAAGCTCCCCGATAGGATACCGCAGGAAACGATCATGCGAAGTGCTGCCCTGCAGCCCGGGGGGAAACTCGGTGAATGCCTTCTCAAAGTTGTGTCCCCACCCCGTGCTCTGTCGCGTCATTGGCCTGACGTGATATTGTTCAATGAAGAGTGTGTCCCTGACGAGGGAGACGTGGACCCTGAACGCATCCTGAGTGCGGCCGTGGCAAAAGTCGAGGAACTTGCGGAGAGTATTCCGCGTGGTCACGACATCGACGTCGTTGAAGCGGAACTCGGGTCTCATGAGGGCGGTGGCTTGGAAGACTTGGTAGAACTGGTCCTTTGGTGTAGTCCAGATGGGTTTGTTCCCTGGGCGATTGGTGCGGTCATTGGGGATCGTGATCGGGAGGGCGAGGTTCTGCCAGACTGGCGCGTGTCCTGGGACGTGAAATCCTCCCGAGCCCTGCCAGTTGTAGCTGCAGATCAGCTCGGGCGGCGTTGAGCTTGAGACGGGCGTCGTCGAGGGCTGGAGAGCAGCCGCGTCGATTGTATGGATCATTTCTTGGCTCAGCACGCCCTTCAATAGCATCCTCGATTCGTATGATATCCTAGTACTAGTGGGAAGCCTGGGGCTGGGGGCACTTTGCTGAGCGGGGGCATGGTTGGGCTGACTCGGGCCGGGCTGGCTTGCAACCAGAGGAGACCTGTGTTTGGCCGCTTGGTGCTGAATGAGCGCGGCCTCTGTGCCGAAATGGCGTTGGCAGTGGCAAAATGGCATCGTTACCAGACACCTAGGCGGCTGATGGCTGGGAGGGACCGGAGAGACTACCGATCGTTGCGAAGTGTGGGGTTGTGGCAAGAGAATCCTAGGATTGGATCAGTGAAGAGATTTTTAATGGCGCTTGTGCAAACGAATTGGAATGGTGCGGGCTGGAGCATGCAAGAACCCGCGAGGGGTTCCGCTTACACCAACCAGAGGCATGGAAAGAGGTCACAGAAGATATTCACGAGGTTGACAGAGTATCAGATGCGTCCATTCAGCGATACCAGAAACCAATGGTCTGACCGAAATCCAAAAACCACGAATCAAAATGGGACCATCTGATGAGAAACCCCCAAGGCCACACCAGAAAGAAACAAGGTCAACATGAAAACCAGTGTCGACCAAAGGTCTCAATATGATCCAGGTGCTGCAAAAAATGACCCAAACACTCCAAACAACCTGGAAACACAGTGGAGATGCTCACAAAGAAACCACTCGTGGTCACAAAAGCCCAGGACATATACCAGATACGGCACGCAACCCAAACGCTCATTTTGTCAAGAAAAAGCCCCAATGGCCACCAAAAAGAATGCGATCAACAAGAAGCCCAGCATCGCCCGACAAGAAAAGAAGGCTCCGAAGCCATCAAGAAGAGTCAGTCGCCCAAAAAAAGAATACACTCCCCCCATTAGGAAAGCTCCAAAATCTCTCTCGCAGCGCTACTTCTTCACGAGTTGGGGTCGTAGCTATTCGAATCCGGGCATGACTTCTCTCCGCAGTCAATCTTGCAGCCCACTTCCTGGCCTTGCTCGTTATCCTCGAGCCATTGGCACTGGTTGGTGAGCTCCTTTTGCTTAAGGACGGCCATTGCTTCGGATTTTCGCTAGAGAGACGGGGTTATGACACCTCAGAGGGAGCTAAATTGTGCAGTGAAAGGTGATGTCGAGTGTGATGTGTTGTGTGTTGGGACACAGCAGGATAGTTTGCCGGGTGAGATTGGCAAGTACGGTGGTGGTGAAGATTGAGAAATGGTGCTTGTGTGTTTGGTATCTTGGCTTGCTTGACTGTGATGGTGAATTGAAAGGATGTGCTGGGTCATAGAGGAGAAGACAAGACTTTATATACCTGTTATGCCACTTGCCTTACATCTACATGTATGATTGAGGTGTTAGACCCACTTTGCAGAGGTCAGATTCTCTCATGCCCGAGTCAAAGACGCCCATCCAATGCATAAGTGGCAAGTGTCTATTTCTTTGTGTGGGATCAAAAACTGGTAGTCCCAGGTTATGAAACATAAAAGCGCGCAGCCCGAGATGCGATATTATTTGATGCGTTCATAGTCTTATTTTAGGTTCTAATTAATCATAAAATGGCTTAATTACTTTGACCTGATTAAAAGAGAAAATAAACCGAATATTTCGATATGAGACAAAGAAGTTCCTGGAGGCATAAACGCTCGGTGATTATAAACGTTGTTCACGAGCATGACATCGAAAAGCGGAGTAGCAACAACAATGCACGCGCACTGCCTAGTATCTCATTATAGTGTGGATTCAAGGAAGCACTCAAAGCGGACTTGCAGTAGGTCGCGAACCATATGCATGCGCAACACAGAGATGTTCGAGTTTTTTCAAGTTGAAGACACGCCAAGCACAAATCCTCTATTCAGCGATGGTATCGGCCCAGGATGTATGATCCGAGGGTTGTTAACAGAAGCTGGTGAGTGCCTAAAGAAACTATGGGAAGTGACTGCCACGAAGAACCGCAAAATTGTTCTGAAGAAAAAGGACATGGTTCAAAAACATGGAACCAGTGCATGTAACTCAGGATGAGAAAGAAAGGGCTCGAGTCCATCAAGATGGATCAGCCAACCAAAAGGCACCTAATCATCCATGACCCAACAAAAGAAAACTCCCAAACCCCCCAACAGATCCAGTCGGTCCCTCATTGCTCCATGTCCACTGGGTTGATCCCGTGCTCAAGAGTTGGGGGGTGAGCACTTTGAAGTCGGCATGGGAACTTAGCCGATCCGCATGGCGGCAAGATCCGACTCGGGGGCACCCCTGGCAAGCAAAAGTTCCCCTCAAGAAAGCGCCGAGAACGCATACCAGTACGAAGTCTGGACACCAAGCGTCAGTAGAATGAGGGATGGCGCCATTCACGGCATCACATACTCTCTATTTCTTCTTGGCGTCGGGATTATAGCTGTCGGACTGAGGGCATGTCGGCTTCTGGCAATCCAGGGACCTGTGGTAGTATTTCTTGCCGTACTTGTTCCTCAGCGAGATGAACTCGCATTCGTTGACAAGTTCCTTTCTGTCCTCGATGGCCATGTTTGAGGATTTTCTTTGTGTATTTTCGTGGATGGTTGCGGATGAACAGCGCTCGGCCCGGGATCTCTTTGAGTGGTTGAGAGGGGATCCTCGATGCCGATGATCTGGCGTGGCTGAAGTTTTCGAGTGGAATGCCGGTGATAAGTTCACTAGGAGGGCTGTGCTGTAGTCTGGGGGGTTTGGGTGAAATTGATGATGGTCGGAATGAGCGGTGTGGACGGTCCTCATGTTTAAATATCATGAATTGAACCGCCTGCGAGAAGCGAGACCAAGGTGATTTGCAAAATGACATGTGATAGGCAATTATGATCCATGAGCTACCACCCGCGGTGGTCGACCAATGATTCAGTTTGACATGGTAGAGTCGGGAATGCTGTCCATGGATGGACATGTGACGCATGGCTCGGGTTGGCTGGCGTGGTGCCCTACACCACTGGCACCATTGGAAGATTCCACGAACTCGCGATGAAACACAGTTCATATCTCAACATTCGAGAAACAAGAAGTAAGTTACTAGTCTCTAGTTCCGTTTCAAATCGGTGGGGGTGTCTCACTCAAAACAACAAATCATAATTGAAGCAAGAACTGAAGCCAGGCTGGGATTCCCTAAGACCTCTGGTAGATGCGGTGCTGCTCAAGGCCTAGGTTGAATCCACGTGCAGCAAAAACACCACAACCATTGACAACAAGACTTGAAACCACATGCAAGGGATCTACGCTTGGGCTAACATACTGATCTGCCCCGATTACATGAGTATTAAATTACCTGCAGTGGTATGTTTCTGTTTACGGAGAGTGACCAGTGGACTAGGATCAGTGTTTTAATGCGGTATTGTAAAGACTGACGTAATTTTCAATGATAGCGCGGTGACGACCAAAAGCCAAACGCTCCAGATACTCCAAAAACCAAACTTCAAAGTCTACCAGGTAGGTAGGTAACTTGGAGGACAATCTACAGTGGCCACTAGATCAACCCATCAAGAAAGTCCAATCAACCAACCAACAAAACACTCTCCATCGCCCCTGAACAAATACCATCTTCACTGGCTGTCCACTCTCCATCCTCGCTATTGGTTGTATTGGTGGTGCGTCCACGTAATCTCGAAACTAGAGGCCGATATTTCAAAACCTTCGCGAGGGAAGTGCTTCTCGTAAGCTGCACGTGTTAGGGGTAATTACACGTCTGTGCTGGATGCCAAGGGCTGTACGGCGCCTGAAAACGCAGGGAGGTTAGTTGAGCTCTTGCCTCGTAAGCACCTTGGTACGTACATCCTGCTAGGTAAGGTATTTGTGATCATTCACCATCAGCCCGATCCGGGAATGTAGCTGGAGGAAGTGTAGCACGATGTCGAGCCACAATCCTTCTCCCTTTGGTAGTACTTGGTGCCGTCCTTCTTGTGCATTGTCTTGTACGTGCAGTTGTTGGTGGGCTCCTGGCGCTCGACGACAGCCATGTTCGTAGAGTGAGATCACGGGGTTGTCTTTCTGGCTGGTTAATTGTTTGAATTTCGGGAATGGAGAGTCAGGTAGCTTTGTGAGCAAAGTTGAAATGCGGACGGGGGGAAGAATTGGATTTAATGAGCCGGAATAGGTGTACCTTGCCTGGCTATGCAATCTTGGAATTGAGTATTGTTGAGAGTCTGAGAAGCTTAGATGCAATGGAACGGGAAGAGGAGAGAAAAAGGGTAAATAGCCTTGTGGTATTTATATCCTAAGTCTATGCAAGTCGATAATGGGGTCAATGACCTGGAGATACTGTGGTATAATTAACTCAAACCGCTGCGTAACCTGGTCGACGTAAATTACGATATGAAAATTTGGAGAGGTGATCCTGTTTGGACGCTGCTCAGACTGCTTTTTGAAGTTTAAGCGGGACTGGTAGGCGTCTTGACGCATTCTCAACACGCCAAGTACGTAATAGTGGTGTGCATTATTTGGATATCGCGCCATTGTAGGCCACTGAGATACACGGGATGAATAGTTGCATTCTAAAACAGCTTGCAGTGCGCTACTACGCAGACGATGCGACTCGAGGGCAGGAAGCATGTAGTGCAAGACCCGGCACGCTCGAGAGAATCTCGGGGAGGGTGGGAAAGGGTCGCGGCTGCGGTGGGCATGAGTAATTATTCAGCTAGTTGCTCAAGTCTCACGCACGGGTTGGACATGACCATGTCAAGAACTTATAAGCACCCATAGCCTCGCTCGAGTTCATCCGGCCAGCACCACCTAATAGCCACTCATCAACAACTCTAGCAGGCAGGAAAGAAAACCTCACTCACCACCCTCACAAACCTCCTCCCTCTCCCTCTCCCCCTTCCTAACACTCCCACCAGCACGAATCATATCCGCCGCCTTCTCCGCAACCGCATAAACAGTCTGACACGTATTCGCCCCCGGCAGCGTCGGAAACACACTCGCATCCACAACCCTCAGCCTCCCCACACCATAAACCCTCAACTCCTCATCAACCACCCCTCCCAGCTCCTTCGGCAGCATCGCGCACGTGCCGGCGGGGTGGAACAGACTCGGACTGATAGCTTCAGCGATATACTCCCTCCACTGCTCGTCGGTAGTCACATTCTTGCCTGGCATATCCTCGACCGCGCCCCACGCCGCCGTGAGCGGGTTCTCCATGTGATAGCGCCGCGCGAAGCGGTAGATGTCGGTGATCAAGCTCACGTCGAGCGGGTTGCTTAGCGCGCGGTAGTCGACGATTGGCTCCTTGCCGTGCGGGTCGACCGGGTCGATGTTTACCGTCCCGCGACTGAGCGGGTGCAGGTTGACGATCAGCCCGTTGGTCTCGCCGCCGGTGAGCGCCATGTTGTAGAACGAGGTCTTGGTGCTGAGCATCGCGGTAGCGAGGGAGGCCATCTGTGCGGCGTAGCCCGCGGCTACGGACGGGTGCGTGTCGGGCGGGAGGACCGAGGTGTGGTTTTGGGAAAGCAGGGCCGCGGAGAGGGCTGCGGCGCGCGGGGATACGACGCTGAAGGGTAGCCAGGCGCCTGCGTTGCCGGTGGCGATGGCTAGGGGCCCGGTTCTGTTGAACGCGAAGGCCGAGTCGGCCCAGGCTGCGAAGGTGGCGTTCGTGTATCGGTCTTCTGGGGATGGGTGGATTGAGAAGTTTTTATCTGTAGGGATGGGGATCAGGTTTCGGTACCTATTTAAAGGTGAGGGAGAGAATGAGGGAGGGACTTACATGTCCATGTGGCGTAGAGCATGGGATGGTCTTGGAAATTCTGGCCTACGCCTGGGAGGTCGACGCGCGTGGTGATGTTTGCGGCGGCTAGGATCTTGCGGGGCCCGATGCCGCTGAGCTGGAGGAGCTGGGGACTGTGGATGCCGCCAGCGGAGAGGATTACCTCCTTGTCTGCTTTCACAATCGTGACGTTGGATGATCCGTTGACAGCTGTGAAGGACACGCCTATTGCTGTCGTTCCGCAGAGCAGGATCTTGGTGACTTTTGACTCGGTGATGAGGTGGTAGTTGCTCCTGTTGATGCCACTGTAATGGCCAGTCTTGGCATACGACCTCGTCACCGTCACCGGGTCCATGAAGGTCGGATACCAGTACACGCCTGTCTCACCTGACCCGCTGTCCTTGGGAAACTCGACGCCAGGGAACGACTTGAACGCGTCCAGCTGCGCAGTCGTGCCAGGATACTGCCACGAAGGCCACCCGGCGTAAACGCGCGACGAGTTCCCCCAGTAGCTGGTGTCGTACGTGATTCTGGATGCGTCGGTGACTGCAGCTGCCGGTGGGACGAAGTTCACCGCCCGCTTGAAGTATGGCAGCAGGCCCTTGAAGGTCCAAGCAGGGTTCTTGCCACCGAAGAAGCTCCCCCACCGGTCGTAGTCCTCGACGGTGCCGCGGATGGTCATCATAGCGTTCACCGCTGAGCCGCCGCCCACGACATCTCCGATGCGCACTGCGGTTGTGCGGTTGTTCAGGTGGACTTGGGGGACTGAGTCAATGTTGTAGAAGAAAGACGAGCCCATTCCAAAGAAGCCGCCGTCAATCGTGCTGATGTCGGACGAATCGCCTATCACTCAATGTTAGTAACTGCAATCGTGGATACAAAACCAATAGGTAGCGGTGCCATCATACTTAAGGGGCCATGCTCGATGACGAGAACTGTCGTCTTGCCATCCTCAGTCAGTCTATCAGCAACAGTGAGTCCTGCAGTTCCACCGCCGATGATCACGTAGTCATACGACTGCCGAACATCCCGCTGGCGAGAAAGGATGGTGGCAGTAAGCCGTTGAGGGTGGGCAAGGCAAGGGGATCCAGCCAGAAGCGTGGACGCCGCGACGAGGAGAGTCAGCCAGTGCTGCATTGTTCTTGCAAGGAATTCGTTTCTTGTTGAATCTAGAACCACGAATCTCTCCCCAAGCAAGACATGACCCAAGCTCTGAGCCGCGGAGGACAGGGACATCAACTGCCTTTAAGCTCACTGGAGTTTTTCGCGCCGAAAGAACCTTCATGTTGGAGCAGAAGCAACAAGCCATCCACGCCCCTCAATCTAGAGCCGAAAGTGCCAACCCGTCGAAGCAACACCGGTGAGCCTCGGCGCACAACAGCCTAGAGTGCAAAATACACCCATTGATCACGCCAAGCTCGATGGATGTATTAATCGCCCATAAGGAAGGAGATCCAACACGCCACCTTACCATGGTGGAGCATCAAGTCAACCAAGGAGGAGGAATAATACTTACATGCAGGTCCAGTGCGAACAACACCACTATAATTATGCAAGGTTCTATCGCGGCTGGTTGGGAGGCGGTTTTCTTGGCTTCCAGGGAAGTCGCACTCAGCGGGTAAGCCAGTTGGACTTGGCGCATGGCCTGCATTGCCGAAGGTGATAATTAATCTGACATACGAGATCAGATGGATATTACGTTACGCCTTGCTCTTGTTTGGCCATTCAACTGCCATGGTTAATGGACCTGAGATCATCCAGGATATAAAAGGGGTGTTATGCGGGGAAGAGCAAGGTTGCTAGGGGCAGGGGTTCGCGCAAGGAGTAAGTACGGTGGTAGTAGGGGAGCGATCGAGTGTGTAAAGCTCGGGACATCGTTCTCTGGCTTGCCACGGGGGCAAAAATGAAACTTGAAGCTCAAGGGATGTAAATATCGAAGAGTGTATTATGTCCTAACCCAGAGATGTATAGAGTGATTGGGTATCGTATCGAAAAGGAAGGATACAACGAAAACGTAACCTAATCCGAACCGCCGACAAGACATCAACACTCTAGTGGTCTCGCTTTACAGAAACAAAAATGCGAGTAGAGGAAAGGCAAGACCAGCCAACGGCCAAAAAAAAAAAAAAACATCACCTATAAGTAATCATTACCCACCATCTCACATCTCGTCTTCAAAGAATTTGATCAACGTCCTCGCCCCGGAGACACCAAGTCCCATGAACGGATAGCAGATGTAGACGAGATCATTCTGGGTGCCGAATTTCTCGCGGAACTCGCTTTTCTGCACAAGCTTCAGCTGTTGCGCAATGGTCCTGTACGTCCTCGACAGGATCCTCGCCCGCATCCCATTGATGTTGTCGCCGACCACCATCTCGGGCAACGCGCCAGCACCAAACGTGACGTTCTTGACGCCCGCCTTGGCCAGCGACTGGATCGCCGCCGAGATAAGCGCCTCGATGGTCCCGTTGGGCGATCCGGGGAAGTCGAGTGCGAACTTGATCTGATACCCGTTCGCAGGCGACAGCTTGTGCATGATGCAGAGTGCCGCGATCTCACCGTCTTTGGTCTCGGCCCACAGGTACCGCCGGTGTTCCATGTCGACCCATGGTCGCACCTCGGTAATATGTACCTGTGTGCCCTTTCGGTTGGCCTTCCAGTCTTCAATGCGCTTGTCGCACCTTATTCGGAGGTCGTCGGGGACCGGCTCATTGAGAGGAAGTTCATGGATGGTGACGCCGGCGTCCTGGGCTTGGCGTTCCTTTTTGGCGACCTTCTTGGCACTATCCACCGGCACGCGTTCCTCGGCCACGCAACTAAGACTGCGCCAGCCAAGCTTGGAGGCGAGGATGTCCTCGACTTCGGCGGAAACAAGCAGCCAAAGTGGCCGCAGGTCCATGTGGCTTTGCATAGATTTGAGAAACGCCCGAATCACTACTTGGTACTGGCGTGGATCACAGAGAGGGTTCCCCATGACTAATGCGTACCCGTTCTCTTCGGCATAACCGACGGCGGCGCCAGTTTCCTCGTGCCGCCAGACACGATAGCGGTCGTCTAGCCAGGAGGTGTTCGTTGCGTCGCCGTAGTTGGCGATCAGCTTCTCGATGGAGGGCATCTTCATGTCTCCATTGCCGAGTTCATGGTTGTATGCGTAGCGTATCGTGTCAGCATCAGGATGAGGGAGTTGAGCATCGGTGTCTTTCTGCTCTGGCAGAGACTTTGGATCGCGGGGGATGAGAGATGCGTTGCGGATATCGCCTAGATTGAGAAGGAGGAACACCAGGCGCTCCAGACCGATGCCACATCCGGCGTGCGGCAGAACGCCCCATTCGAAGCCCTGCATGTACTCCTGCATAGTGGCCGGGTCGATTCCAGCTTTCTTCATCCGTTCTGCAAGGAGACGTGGGTTGTGGACGCGTTGGCCGCCGGTGGTGATCTCTTGCCCTCGGAGAAAGATGTCGAACGAGTTTGTGAACCTCTCATCGTCTTTGTCGAGGTGGGTGTAGAAAGGCCGCGCGGAAGCGGGAAATTTGTCGATGATGTAATAATCCGTCTTGTATTTCTCCTTGATGACTTCTCCTAGCCTGATCTCGGCTCGCGTGCTGAGGTCTTCGAACTCGGAAGCTTGCTTGCCGTGGTCATCCGTCCACCCCGATGAGTTGAGTAGCCCCACCGCATCCCGGAAAGTCAAAATGGGAGTCTGATCCAGCCAAACGAGGTCATCGTGGGGAAAGCGCGTCTTGATGGTGTCTAGCTCCTTTCGATACCTCTTGTAGATACCCTCAAAAATGCTCTTCATTAGATTGTCAATAATGTTTAGCGCCTCGTGGTAGTCACCATTGATGGCCATCTCCAAGTCCAAGCCAGTGTATTCGGTCAGGTGCCGGTGGGTGTTGCTGTCTTCGGCGCGAAACACGGGCCCAACCTCGAACACACGACCAAAGTCGGCCGAGATACTCATCTGCTTGGCCAATTGGGGACTCTGGGCGAGAAATGCAGTCCTTCCAAAGTAGTTAACCTTGAAGACCTCGGCACCCGACTCGGTTGCAGCAGGTTGCAGCTTGGGCGTGTGGATCTCGATGAAGTCTTGGGCCTCGAGGACAGACCGGAATATGCTGCACACTCCAGCGTTGATGCGGAAGATGGACTGGGCTGCCGGTGTCCTCAAGAACGCAATGCGATTTGCAACCCGCACTCGGTTAGAGGCCATGGCTTCAATCTGGTGCGTTTCTTGGTCCTCTTCAACGTGATCGATTGTGTGGACATCGACGGGAAGATGCTCCTCCACAGGCACAACGAGGTGCATACTCTCAATCAAAACTTCAAGGTCACGGACGGTGCACCCGGTGATGGGTTCTGGTGGCTGCTGGAACCTGCCAGTGACATGGACGTAGCCCTCGGTGACCAGGTGGCTAGCCCAGCGGACAAAGTTCTCCGAGACAACGCCATCCTGGTACGTCAGAACACCCTGAACCGTCTCGATCTGGTCCCGGAAGACAACAAACGTCAGTTTCGAGCTCAGGCACCGCACATGCTGTATTCGGGCAGTGAAACTGATGGTGTCACCAGTTGTGGAGGCTTTGGCCACGAGAGACTGCAGTGAAGTCGTTTTGATGAGCACATCACTGGTCTTGGTGCCGTATCTCGCTGCAATTTCGGGGGAGTCGCTCTCAAGTGCTTTTTCTTCTTCCTCCTTGCGCCTTTGCTGGAATGAGTGCCTCTCTTGCTCCTTCGCATCTTCCTTGAGTCGCTGCTCGTGCACCTTTTTCAGGTGCTTCTTTTGTCGCTCATCGTCGAGGGCTGCAATGTTGCCGATCTTGGGTTTGGTAATGTGGTTCTTGGCGGTGGTGTGCCCGATGAGGCGGTTGAGAGCAAGGATCGGCTTCTTCAGGGCGCCTGGCGACATGGTTGGCGTCGGGTGTATATGGGCGCGACTGATATCGGTAGATCAGCTAAACAGCCAGGGAGAAGGACTCCCAAAATCCAGCCGCAAAGCAAGAGTTGCTCGTCGTCCAAGCCTGATAGCTCGCTTCAGGTGCAAAACACCAAACGTCAAACGACGGCAGTATGGCGGGACAAAAAGAGAGAAAGGTGTGGGTAAGGTATGGATGGCTTGATCGGGACGAATGATTATGAGTTGGAAAAAAGGGCAAGATGACTGAGGGTGTCGTCAAACCGAGGTGATCGCGTTTGATGTATGTTTGTGCAGTCCAGTCCGCGGAGGTGCCCTTTGCACGAGGAAGATTCCCGAATAGGCCAGGGACTGGGGGAAGGCACGATGAACATTGGGTCGGGTACCTTTGTACCTGCCTAAGCTGCTAGGACAGGCGCTTAAGCTCATCGTTTTCCTATGTGATGTCCAAGTGTCATGTATTCACTGTGGTACCCCGACAAACCTGTTCTGTTCTCGATCAAATCCAGGACAGCCAGAGTCGTCGGGTTGTGCCTGCCGGGGTAGTGTACCTAGTGTATGCGCCACATAACCCCCTTGTCGAGAGGTCTGCAACATGGGCGTCCAGGGGACAAACCATTCATTGAATGTGAGCAAGCAATCATCCAACAGGAAAGAACCATGGACGTGCCTCGGTACGAGAAGAAATGAACATGCTTGGCTGGTGCAGTTCAGTGCCGGTCGAGCATGTCATAGTCGGGAGGTTGAGTTGGGCGGAGTGGCTTCTCCTGCCGAGAGTTCTGTTCCTGGAGCCTGTCGCTGACTGGGACGGACCCACCAATGACTCGATTGATGACATCATGGCAGCACGATAAGACCAGGGAGATATCGAAAACGGCAGGAGAGACTCCGATCCCAGACAGCGAGAAAGACTAACAGGTGCCCTATACACTAGATGAAATGATCGGCGAATTTGTTGTTGACATGCTCGTTCTTTTAATCACCCTTTTCATTGCAGCCATGAACTTTCGTTGCCAATAACAAGAAAGAACAAGGCTTCCCTTCGGCAGCCCCTGCTAAAGGTACCTCGGCGCCGTTGCTGGAGCGGGAGAGGTGGGGCAACCAAAAGCTTATACGCTTTATGTGCATAACCACAAGACGTGCCCCGCCAAATATGCGTTAACCAGAATAATGCCATTGAGTTTCCCAATGCCTTGCCACAGCCGTTGCATGACATCAATGGCTGGCCATCTGTTGTCTGGCAAACGCGCACGACCTGCCGACGTGATAGCCTCGTCCAGATGAGCCTCTCACAATGAAGCCTGGACACCACGTTGCATTTTCCCCATCCCGTTCTTAGATTCAGCACATGTGCTTGTAAATGCCCTCCCAGTCTCCTTGTCGACCAAGCTCGATAATTTGCACTTGCCTGCCTCTCTTCCGTAATACCAACTCGTCGAACAAACGGCATACATCCAAACATCATCCACCGACCATGTCCAAAATCCCAACCGTGCAAGGAATCCCCGTCCCGCCCATTCCATCCATAACCTCGGCCGACATCGAGCCGATCCCGAAAAAGAAGCCCTCCAAGGCCAAAGACGCAACTGGCGCGCCCCCGTCACGATGGTACCTCAAAATGACGGCCGGCTTCTGGCGCTCGCTGCAGGTCGTCGGCATGTCGCTGCACTATCTCGCCCCGCCGCGGCCCCCGAACCCCTCCTTCTCTAGGACCATCCCGTCCACCATCTCCAAGTCCAAAGGCGACTTCAAACTCCACTTCTACACACCCAAGTCGTACTCGCAGGCCTCTAAATCAAGCAGACGCTTCCCGGCTGTGGTCAACTTCCACGGCGGCGGCTTCACGCTGGGTAACGCGACCGACGACGCGCGCTTCGGCCGCTTCGTGCTCGACACGTGCGACGCGCTCTTCATCTGCGTCGACTACCGTCTGGCGCCCGAGTTCCCCTTCCCCACGGCGGTTGACGACGGCGCCGACGCGCTGCTATACCTGGTGCAACACGCCGACGAGCTGCACATTGACGCCTCCAGGCTCGCGACGTCAGGCTTCTCGGCCGGCGGCAACATCGCTATCACCGCCCCTCTCCGCCTCGCCGCCCATCTCAAAACCCTCACTCCACCCGCTCCGGCCCACCGCATCCGCGCCGTTGCCACCTGGTATCCCATCACCGACTACACCCTTTCTCGAGCGGAACGCCGCGCAACCGCCGTGCGCCCCGATCAGACCCTGCCACCGACGCTCACAAACCTTTTCGACGCGTCGTACCTGTTCCCGCCAGACCTAGACCTTGGCGACCCATTCTTGTCACCCAGCAGGGCGAGCGACGCGATGTTGGCAGAGGGGATCCCGGACACGGTGGTTTTTTACACGTGCGAGTGGGACATGCTGCTGCGCGAGGGCGAGGAGTTAGCCACAAGGCTGGGAAAGCCGCCGGTGGGGAAGACAGTGCACTATAAGATGATTCCCGAAGTGCCGCATGGTTGGGACAAGTCGCCGGATCCGCTGCGGCCGGCGGCGGGGTCGGAGGAGCTGTATGACGAGTGCTGTGGGATTCTGAGGGATGTATTTGAGGAGGAGTGAGGGGGTCAAGGTTCCCCCTTGCTAAAGGCAGTGTTGTAAGATTATCTTTTGTTGTGCAGCAGCCTGGAGTTGGTTATTTTTGTTGACTTTTTACCTGCGGATTTTCTTCAATTCCTACTAATGAATGTACCATCATCTTCACGTGTCGTAGCCGTCTCGACGCAGAGGCATCAGGCAAATATGGTGACCGAGAGCCGCAACCCCTGATCAACTTGAAGAAATGCTTTCCCCTTCTCCAATGTCAATAGTGACATCTTGCTCCCTGAGCTCTTTGGCCTTCAATCTCTCTCTTGGCATCTCCATCAATTTCCACATCCTTCTTCCTACCTACCCACCCGCGACGTTCCTTTGCAGCCCCGGACCCAATATCCCATCACCCTCCCTGACCTCAGCCGATCAATCAATCTCGGCGCACCACTCGTTATCCTTCAAGTCGAACCCATAGGTAATGAGCTTGTCTACCTGCCAATACGACCCGCCGACATCATCACCACTGCCCACCGGAAGGGTAGCCATGTCAGCACTTGTCTGTCACGCATCACACGGTAGGTCGTACGCTACGATCCACAAAAAGAATACCAAACACATCCAGTCCCCGGTCCACAGAACACACCACCAAACAACACAAACACACAAACACACAGAAAAGAAAAACAAACGTACCACGCCCGCCCGATCAGCGTCCAGGCCGTAAAGATGTCAAACAAATCGCACCACGTCGAGTTCCAGAAGTTGTAGTTGCACACGTACGCGCGCGTGTTGCCGATCGTCCACGACACCTTGCTGTCCTGCGTCACGGGCCCTTTGCGCTGACAGATCTCGGACAGCTCCTGGATGGCCTCGTAGGTTTCGGTGATGTTGAGCTGCGTGCTGCAGACGTAGGTTGGGGTCGAGGCGTTTGGCCACGAGGCGAGGGCGTGGGAGATGAAGACTTGAAGGGTGAGGACGAGGGAGAGGACCTTGAAGGTGGTTAGGGTTGGGAGAGGGGGTTTGGGGGTCATTTTGGATTCAGTTGCTAGTATGGTTCTTTTGTGGGTTTTGGGTGGGTGGTAGGTGCTATTTTAGTATATGGTGTTTTATTGAACGATAGAAAGGAATCGGACGAGCGGTGGGAAGATTGCTGCTTCGCATTGTATGGCGAGGGGAGGAATTTATATCAATAGTGTCCGAGGGTGAAGCGTGTTACATGCCATGCTTTGCCTTCACCGAGGCTGTGTATTATTTTGTCTTCGGAGCAGGATTGCACGATGACGAGTCTCGGTGATACCACCAACCACTCAGTTTGCTGGGTGTTCTTGAACAATCCGTACCCGAGACGGGTAAAACGACACGCGGTAATGGCAAACACTGTTTGTGAACATGCTGCTGTTACCTACCTGGTACTCTTTTCGGCTGTGCTGAGCAACGAGACAGGCGAAACTTCGGTCCACACTGAGCGGGGCCAGACGGTGGTGAGACATGAGCACATGTATGGAAGAATAATTAACGTGTAGTCTAGGTAAGTAGTCTAATGAAGAGAGCGATCAACAGCCAGACTCGACTATTCTAAACAAACAGAGATGTTCCGAAATATGTGGTGTCCACCATGCCGTCTTCAATTTGATCATCATATCTGGGTGGCCGAGGAGTACGGCAGACGGATATCCAACCGCTGGGTCGTGATACCAACCCCACCGAAGGACACGATATAGCGCACCACGGTAGCCAATTTTGACATGATTTTGCTTGCTCAATCTGATAGATGAAACCGTAGTCGCACTGTTCTCGGGACTGAATAGCCCGGTAAACGGATCACACCGAGCACAGTGCGACTTGAACAGCTCGTTTGTTCGTGAACAATCATCCGAGATCTGACAAAAAAAAGAGACAATGATGTAGTTCCGGTGACACGGGCGGACGTTGGCAGTCATGGTTACTCGGTTATTACACTATTAGGAGTCTGTTTGCGCGATGTTGTTCTCGTCCATGATTACCCTCTGCCAGGAGAGACTTTCGAACCAATCATAAGTGCCGGTGTTGAATACCAGTACGTCTTTTACGAGGACGAGCCGTCTACTGAAATCACAATTACCACGCAAGCATGGTCACGGTTTTTGGCAAGTAGGGTCTTGTTTTGTTTGGGCAGTTGTTCTGTGTTAACAAGCATGTTTATTGTTTTTTTTGTTGTTAATACGGTGGGTTTATGTATGCCTCCTTTTCCAGTTAATAATATCGCTATCCGAGTCTATTAACAATGCTGTTTCTATCACCGTATCCTCTTCCAAACGCCTAGGTAATCATGATGAATAATCAGCAAGAGCACAAAGGAAGGAAAGTAAAGGGACAGTGAAAAAGGAAACGAGCAGGGAAAGAAAAAGTCTTCCTAAGGGTCAGATGGGAAAGGGGGGTTGGGGTGAGCCACGTACCGGTCGATGGACCTCCAGACCCAAGAGCTCCAGCCGAGGTACCTGGTGTCCTCAAAGCACAGACCTGGGGATGAGTCCTGGGGTATGAACACATTCGCGATGGATGGAGCATGAGCGCATTATTTTGAAATGTGATATTATGTTCTCCATCACGGCCACTGTGACGTGGAAAGATACCAATGATATTCCCACCGCCCCGAGTCTCACAGACACGTAGAATAACAAGACCAAATAGGTACAAGGGAGTTGGCCGTCGCCATGATGATACATGAGCAGACGAACACCGAGAAAAGTGCAAGTACACAGTTGAGGGTCTGCAGAAGATCGATTTGTACTGCTTGTCGAGTTCAGAAAGCCTTGGCCCCTCTAAGCTCTCAGTCTGCACAAAGGCCTCCCGTTCTCGAGAACATTGTTGTTGCAGGTCAACTTGTTGTTCGGGATACACGTGAGAGCCGCGTTGCCTGGACAGACACATCGTCAGCTCAATCGACCAAAGTTGACATATCACCTTCTCATGATGGATAACTTACAGTTGGCAGTGTTGGCGGGCACGCACTTGCCCTGGGCTCCATTGACGGTGCAGACGTCCTGCTTCTTGCTAGTCGCGGCGATGCAGCACGCACCGTTGGCGACCGGGCGTCCAGCGTTAACGCCCTGTCTCTCGAGCAGGAGCACCTCGCGGCGGACAGCCGACATGCCGGGCTCTTCAATGGCGACGGCGTTGGCGATGGACACCAGGGTAACGAGAACGGCAGCGAGAGAGAACTTCATTTTGATGGCGGGGCTGGAGAGATATTTGCGGTATCAATGTGGTGATTTGTCGATGGATATATGGAACAAAAAGAACCGACCGGCGGTAGAACGAAAAGAACGCGAGTGAGTGAATGTGAATGGACTGGAAGAAAATGAGAAGGGGACGTCGGGAAGGCAGTCTGGCGGGCGGTAAAGCTTATATGCCTTCCAGCATGGAGATATAGTTGGGTGCGCATCGTGAAGTCTGGGCGTCCATCGGTGGTGTTACTTTGCTCCATCTGGAAATCGAACATGATTCCGCGTATGCAACCCGGCACGTGGGTCTTATGCGCCCAGCTCGATCCCCCAGATTTCTCGGGTGATTTACCGAAATCCAGGAGCCTTGGCAGGCGCGCATCTTCAGACGTAGCTGGTTTCGATTGCACTTTTCGACCGCCTTTTTACTCCCCGGTTTTCGTGGCGGAGCCGATCTCGTCTAAATCGGTATCTATGCATGGGGTTGCCGTGTCTCTCTCATCCGCGTCGGGTCAGCCTGCCAGTTTGGTCACGGCCGACAGTTTCTGGAAAAGGTCGAGCCCCCAAAAAATACGGGATGAACTCCCTTCGAGCCTAGCCTCTTACAAGCCACCCCTTTGTCTCGGCTGAGTGACAACGGTCGATGGCTAGCGAAGGGCGTGTTTGTCTCGACTCTGAAACCCCTGAGCTTGGACCCACTTCCCCTTTCTGCGTGATGGTGCGCGACCTGATTGGCTGACTCGCCTGGAAGCACAGGGGGTTATGGGGGAACATTGTCAATATTAAGGCACCGTCTCACCTAATCCAAACAGCGCGACTGTTCGGACCAAAGCAAGAATTGCCGAGCATAGTGAGAGCTGCTCAAAAGCGGTTTCTGCATTGCAATGATGCGCAGTGTCTGCTGTCGTGATTGGATGAGATCCGTCATGCCTGTGAGATCAGACAACTGGGTTGGGAGAGCACGGATCTTCAGCGATTTGCCATGGTCTGCGTTTGCCAAGAAGAAAAAGAAGCAGCTAATTAGGAAAGTAGAACGAATTGTTCAACGTACATACAGCAACACGATGAGATGCATCAGACATTAGCTCAATTACAAACAAATCAAGCGTTCCACAAATTACAGTCCCCCTTCGCCCCCACAAGAATCCTATGTCTTTTGCTTGTGGTCTCTTCATACGAAGTCATAACTAATTAGTTCTTTGCAGCAAAAGGACTCTTCTGCGCCAGCCACTGCTCAAAGGTCAACAGCCCGGGGTAGTCCTTCCGCCGAGCCTCGATGTCGGCCTTGTATCCGTCGCTGGCGAACCAGCCAATCATGAGGCCCATCTCCTTGACCGCGTACGTCAAAGCGCTACCAAAGAAGCCATAGGCGATGGGGGCCGGGGAGCCTGTGACCCTCGCAAAGGCCCTGCTCATCTCCTCGATGGTCAACTCGTCGCCAGCCAGGCCGACAGCGCGCCCGTCCCACTCGCCGGGACTGGCAAACGCCTTGGCCGCGAACACGCCGATGTCGTCGGTGGCGATCCACTGCAGCGGCTTGTTGTTCTCGCCGAGGTAGTTGCGCAGGGCAGCCAGGAAGACCTTTGTCTGGAAACCCGGGGCCAGGTTGTCCATGAAGGCGACGGGGCGGAGGATGGTCCAGCCCATGTCGGAGCCGGAGGCGGAGGCGGCGGAGCGCAGATGGTGCTCGATCTGGTGCTTGCTCTGGAAGTGCGGGATGGGCGTGGGGTTGTCCCACGACGCCTTGTCGCCGCCGCGCTCAACGCTGCTGTAGACAAAGTGCTTGACCCCCGCCGTCAACGCCCCGTCCACCAGCGCCTTGCCCTGCACGATCTCGCCCTCGACCGTCACGCCGGGACCCAGCGAGACTTGCACCGAGAAGACGCCCCAGATGGGCTGGTTGTTGTTGACGCGGCGGGCCTCTTCGAAGAGAGCGGGGACATCGTCGAGGTTGCCCTGGACCAGCTTGATCGAGGGCGACTTGGAGGCGAGGCGCTGAGCGCTGGCGGACGATGTGTCGCGTGTGACGGCCAGGATGGTGAATTCGTTTCGGTGGTTGTCCAGCAGGGCCTGGATGACTGCGCCACCCTGGTGGCCGGTTGCGCCGGTGATGAGGAGTGCCTTGGACATGGTTGTTGATGTCGATTACCTGATAACAGTTGAGGGATGGTGTTTGTTGACTTTCGTGAGAATATCCAAGTATGATGAGAAAAACGGTATTGTTCAATGTCTGATGCGATCAATGGAGACATGACGGGAGGTATGGATGACAACGGAACACTTGGGTTGTTCATCATGTGGTCCGTGGTTGCCCTCACTTGCGTCGATGACGCAATCTGTACGTCGTGAGCGTACATTCGAGCACAAGCAAAGCTCCAAGTTGAGCTATGATCAGACTAAATTTAGCCCGCTCGGGATCCAAACGCACTCGCCGCTGATGAGCAGCGCATTAGTTAGCATGCATCTTCCCGCCCACCAGCCACGTCTTTTTTCACTCAGAGAACCGTGCCAGGCGTGCCCAAAGCCACGTCCGTATGAGCTAGGTATTTCTTTAGTGTCGGACTTCCCCTCACACTGTTCACGCGTCATCGTGACCTGTTTTTCACAGCACACGAATCAGAAATCCCAATGCAGACGGAAAAGGGGGCTCGAGAGTCGGCACTCAGGTAACGTACCAGACGTCCACCACTGCCACTCCGACCACCATCACCATTTGATACCCAAACCTCACCCATCCACCCACGCCCACTCTCCTTCACCAAACAGCCACTGCCAGCAACACAGCCCGGCCTCCTTCCCCTCCCATCCACCAACAGAAATCACCACACACACACACACACCACCACCAAAATGGCCGACATATCCGAAACCCGCGCGCAAACAATCAAGCTCCTCCTCGACGGCTACAGCAGCCTCTCCGTGCCCACCCTCCTCGCCGTCCTCTCCCCCCGGTTCAAACACCGCGTCCTCCCCGCAAGCCTCGAGATGCCCGTGCACGACGTGAAATCCTTCGCGGACCACGCAGCAGGTATATTCGCGCTCTTCGACGCCTTCCGTCTCGTGCCGGAGCACGCGTACGAGGACGACGCGCAGGGGGTCATGGTGATCCACGCGCGCATGGAGGGCACGCTCAAGAATAAAGGCGGACCCTGGCGGAACGAGTGTATTATGATGGTGCGGCTTTCGGATACCGGCGAGGAGGTGGATGAGATTTGCGAGTTTGTGGATAGTGCCAAGGCGATTGAGATGCGAAGGAAGCATGCGCCCAAGAATTTTATGGTGGGGGGTGCTGGTGGAGGGGAGTTGGCGAGGATTGGGAATGTGTTGCTTTTTGCTGGGTTGGCGGCTGGTGCGTTCTTTGGGGTCAGGAGGTTGTTGCAGTGATGGGGTGGATCGATTGGGTATTGTGTTGATAGGGGTTTCGGTCACATTGCTATGTGTATGTTTTCTTTGTCTCAAACTTGATGTAAATGCATCTTCCACGCTCAAGGTATTCCGCTGCGCAAACCGTAACTCTGAATTGTGCTAACCAGGAAATGAAAATAAACACTACATGTATTCAGTGAACATACAAGAATCATTACTAGACACTGTCTCCTTCTGTATCCCAAACAGAAGCATAATGCTCAAACAGTCTGATAATACTAAGAAAAGGACAACCCACTTATCTCCCATGCAAGTAAACAATGCCATTTCCCCCATTAATTATCCTCTTCACACCATACCTAAAACCTCGCCCGCAGAGTCTGCCAAAGCGCCACGCTCCCCGCAACAAGCGGCATAACAATCCGCACTCCATTCAACTTAATCCACCGTCTCGCATAATACTCGGCCAGACTCGGATCAACCCCGCTGGCCTTGGGATCGCGCAGCCCATCAAGCTTGTTATTCAGCGGCTGCATGTTGAGCGCCGAGTGCACGACCGTAACAAGATGACAGGCCGCCGAGAGCGCGTACAGGCGCCAGGCGCTCCGGCCGGCGGGCGTGTTGGCGTTGGCGGCCACCCAGCTGGTGTAGCCGTAGCCGAAGATGCCCAGCGTGCTGATGGGGCGGAAGAATACGTTGCCTACGCTCCAGAAGACGGGCCATTGGTGGCCTAGGTGGCGCGCCGCGGCCGCGTGGGAGGGAGAGGAGGGGGGAGGGAAGTTGAGGAGGAGGGCTGGGACGCCCATGAAGGATTGGGTTATTGCGTTGCCTGTTTGGTTGGAGGAGGGGTTAGTGGGAGGGAGAGAAGCGAGGGAGAGAAGTGGGTAGGAGAGAAATGGCACGGACCGAGGAGGATGAAGGAGAAGGCGATGGTGGTGCCGACGACGGCTTCGGTGGGGACGGTTGGCATCGTGAGGTTTCGTGGGCTTTGACGGGCCAAGCGGAGAATTGAAGGTTGCGGGAGCTGCGCTGGGATGCTTGGGACGATGATTGGGTTTGGTGCAACGAGAGAAGAGATGAGAAAAGAAAAGGAGTGGAATGCAATGCAGTGGTTGACCGAGAACTCCGTTCCTGCTTTTAATCCTTGACTATCGAATTGGTGGAATGTCCGACAGAGAGACAAGTTCAGCTGAAGCGACATGCCGCGATTGATATTTCTCGCCCAGCCGTGATTTCCCCATCACTTGCGCGCGCCCCGTCTCGGGGTCCCTGCCTTCCACAAGCCCTGTTTCACGTGTGCATTTTGGATGGGATGATTGCATTGTGGGCAGACGCGCCTTCCGATCAGTCCATGGCTTGGCACTGCTTGGTCACCATTTCCCGCGTGGGCGGATTGATGGGCGTGGGGTTCTCCCGGCCGCCCCTGAACTTTGTTGACCCTGGCTAGGGAGGTCCTAGCGTCTCCAGCTTACCCCCTCCGAAGGCCGCCGGAAACTCTATTAGCTTATGAGGGTCTATATGTTGAGGCATGTGAGTTTGGGGGGCACCCCTTCGTGGTCGGAAAAGGGTGTTGAGGTCTTTTCTAGGGGGCTGCCGGTGCAGGTTACCTCCATTTGGTGAATCCAGGCACGGGGGTTGGGGTTGTGCGCGACTAGACGGCGAGATGGTTGTGAATGGTGTTGCACAAGGAACTGTTCCCGCACAGCGCTTAAGATATTAAATGGAATAATGAATTCACCATGTCTGGGATTCACCGCATCGTTGCTGTGTTTAAAACAAGATGTGATGCTGAACAACAAGTCTGCGGGGCATAAGGACTTGACAATAAAACTCACACTTGACTGACGATGGTAGTATTACATTGTTGTTTGAATTTAAAGCAAAGCTCTCGATACCGAGTGCCTGGGTCTAAATAGGTGATAGTGATACATAAGAAACTCCACCAAACAAAGGCTCGCGCATCCTTCCGTAACATAACCCGCAAACAATATTACATCTCCCTGGCTGCTGGTGACCGCGTTGCCTCCGCGCTCCCTGTCGTCAGTAATAATATCCGTTGCGCCGTCCGTCACTATAATTTTCTCTTTTTCTTTTCTATCATGCTCCGTTCATCATCTCAAGCCGCTCCCGCTCCTCCTCCTCCCCAAAACAACCCGGGTATCATAGATCAGAATATGAGTTCACACGGTTGACTTGTATCATCACTTCCTGCTTCTTCACGTCCAAGACCGTGATCGGCACGCCTGGTGACGGCCTCTTGGCCTCGACGTGCGGTATGCTGCCAGTGCGTGCCCCGTTGACGAAATCCGCTCTCGCTTGCTTGTCGGCAGCTTCGGCCTCTTCCCACAGCCGCAGGGCTTCCTGCCTGCGCTTCTCGCTGCGCGGCTCAAACGCCATCTCGAATGGGTCGGGCTTGATGATGAGGAGCGAGTTGGACTTGGTCAAGGAGACAGGGATGTCTTGGCCCGTCATAGGGTTCTTCTTGGGCTTGAGGGTGAAGCACCACGCCAGCGAGCCGCATGCGATGATCAGCTCATCCTGAGTCAGTGACATGCCCAGGCACTGGCGCTGGCCCCAACCGAACGACGACATGCCCTTGATGCTTGGGAATTGCGTCAGTGGCTCTTGGTAGGTGGGCCAGCCCGGCTCAAGCCACCGCTCTGGCCGGAAGGTCTCGGGGTCGGGGTACTTCTTGGGATTGCGGAGGAAAGCCCTGGAGATGGGGGTCAGAAATAAGATACTTCGAAAAATCATCTGATGTGGGATCAGTTGGCTGCACTCACCAGTCCAGTGGCAAAAGGCGGGTGCCCTTGGGAATGAAATAACCGTTGTAGACATCATCGGCTTCGGTTTCGTGAGCGACGCCTATGATAATGTGAGTATGAGCATGTGGGGAAAACGGTTGGGAGGAGTTTAAGCGAAGGAGCGGGAACGTTGCATACCGGTGGGGACATTGGGTTTCCATCTCATGGTCTCCTTGATGCATGCGCGCAGGATCGGCAGATTGGGGGTGTCTGCAAGGGTCGGTAACCTCCCCTCGCACACCTCGTCAATCTCTCTCTGCACAGCCGCCTGCCACTCAGGGTGGTGAACCATGGTGACCAGCCAATACGACAAAGGCCCAGCGACGGTGAAAATACCCACGAGTGCAAGCATGCCGATGACCGAAGATGCCTCATAGTCGCCAGATATCGAAGTCTTGAGCGAAGTCTTTTCCAGAAACTGTCTTGTCCAGCACGGCCGCATCTCGCCGCGGCCCATCTTTTCCCTCACAGAAAGCAGACGGTCCATCCACCATGCCTGCTGCTCGTCGTGGCGTTTGCGCTCAGCTCTCTTCCATGGGTTCAGGGGCATAGGAAGGTGCCACAGAGGCGTCAATACGTTGGTGATGGGACCGGCGGGAGACATTTGAGTGAGGAGACCCCAAGCGCTCTTGGTGCAGTACTCGCTGAGTGTCGGGTCATCCCACGTCAGCTGGCACATGACCTTGGATGCCATGTCCTCGAGCGAGGCCTGGAAGTTGTCGGGGTTCTCGATCAGCCTGGCCAGCCACCGCTTGGCCTCAAAGTTCATCACACCGTGGTACTGCGCGTTGGTAGCATCGGTGATGTACGAATGCGTGAGTTTCCTTTGGCGGGCCCAGTACTCTAGTTGTCAAGCGTTAATAACGGCTTCAGCGGCTCAAACGGCCTGCTCACCGGCTGGGGTACGGCACTTACGATTTCTTCCCATCAACGGCAGATACTCCATGGAGCCATGTGCACTCTTGGAGTCGAACAAGGATCGGATGACAGGCCGATCCGAGTTGTGCTTGGCGCGCTTGATCAGGAGATCCTCGGCAACCTTCTCGTCGGTGATGATGATGAACTTGGCGCCCAGCATCTCGGTCCGGTAGAATCCAAGCGACCCATGCTTGTCGGCCCACTCCTTGAACTTCAACCACATGAACTCGATGGGGAGGTCATGTATCCGGCCGAGGCAGGGGATCTGGGTTGGTCCTGGGATACCATTGGGATCGTTCATGTCCCGGAAGGCCTTGACAAAGTGCAAAACGGCGATCACGGCCAGGACAACGCCCAGGACCGCGATGGTTATGAGCTGCATGGTGCAGTAGAGCTGGAGTGGGCTGACAGTAGAGCAGTCGATACCTGGTAGTCTGGTGGCTGTGTCGAAAGCTGGGAGAGGTGTGACTGTTGTTGCTCTGAGACAATGAAGGAGGAACTTGAAGGCCAAGAAACCCGGCGGGCCTCTTGGGTTATTTACCTTGCTCTGTGTCGCGTCCCGCCAGCCTATGGCCCCCCTTCGCAGCTCACGAGCCAGTCAGATGTGCTGCCGCATTGTTCTGGCAGGCGTGGACAACATGAGCCAAGATTCGCGCCGGCAGGATGCACAACCCGCCGGGTTACCAGGCAGTCCAGGCGCTTTGGTTCCTGGCTCAGCAACGCTTGTTGCCCTTTGCTCGCCTGCTTGCTGCAGGAGAGACGTCGCGAGAGCGGTTAGCCGCTGGACCGGCCAACTGAAATCTGCACGCTGCGGTCTTCGCCGTTGCCGTAGCGGCCCAACGGATACCGGCTAGGTGGCGTTAGCGGTCCGCCGTTGCCAACCGACATGCAACCGGCATGGACATGGTGACCCTCCTCGCGAGATCACGACGTTGGGTGGGCTGGGTAGAGCCCCAGCACCAGTGAGGACGACAAGCGTCGCCTCTTTCTCGCGTGTCGCGTCAAGTCGTTATCTTTCTTTCACTCTCACTCTCTCTATACGGAAGTCCCGAGCCTGCGGGATAGACAGGTCCCCTAGGAATCTGAGCGCCGGTGGGATTTGACTTGTCAATCTTGAATATCACCAGCTAGGCTTTCGGTGTTAGATTAGACCATCAGGCATTGCCTCTAGGGTGTCTGTAAAAGTAGAAACATAGGAGCAAAGTTGATCATTATTTCACAAGACGTGACGTTGAACGATTCAAAGAAGAAAGAATGCGAGAACCTCAATCAAGGACTATACCTTACGCAGCTTTCCTTTGCGTGAATGTTGCCCGCTGCTCGAAATCGATGTTCTTGTAGAAAGTATCTAAGTTGCTGCAGTGCCTATGTGTTGCTGATGAATCATCAACAGCACAACACGGCGTGAAGTTATGCAGAAAGGATGAGATAAATTAAGGGGCCTCGGGGGCCACTGAAGCTATACCGGACCTTCAACGGTAACATGCATCTGCAGTCTCTCACATCTGACGTGAATAAGTCAGGTACTCGGGCCGGGGTAGGGAATTGCTGGTTTCGCAATTCAGAAGAAACACCCATCCAGAAACAACTGGAAATGGAGATACCAGAGTTCTGGATAAGTGTCAGAGTGAATTCCAAATTGCTGTCTGGCTTCTGGATTGTTTTGTTGACATAATCCGACCGTTGGTCCCAGTTTACCGTCTACTCACATGTGCTAACATAGCATCCTACCAACATCATACTACCAGGTAATTAGTTCCCGGACCACCGCCCTACCTGCCTGGTACTGTACAATGTGCTCCCGCTGCATCGGCATTCGAAGCCACCTTCGTCATTGCACCGAGGGCACGGACGTGGATTGGCCCGAACGTGAACTCTCCAAGACAAATTAGCCCCAGGGGTACGTGGGCCGTTCGGGTTGCGATGAGTGATACGCACGTCCACTCAAAATAATCTAAACATCACGGGCTATTGATTTCTTGGCAATGTATAACCACGAGGCCAATAACTTACACCATGGGACTTCAATCTTCAAACTGAGAAATTCGGAAACTAATTACACGACTTGTGAGCAATTTGTCTGATGCCGTAGATGATGACCGCGCAGCCCGTGGCGGTCTTCCGTTGCTCTTCAGAGTGGTGACTTCATGCTCGTCATAGACCTTCTGGCCGAATTGATCGTGGGGACCCGAAGCCGCAATATTAGCCTCCGAACCCCCATCTCTCTCTCGGTCCAGGTTTTACCCTAATCAGCTGTGCTTGGGACACCACGCTAGCTATCCCCTAGCTCTCGCTGGTCAGTGGGCTGGATGGGAAAGTTGAACGGGGTGCCCGAAACCCATCGGGAAGGGACCCAAATCCCAGCTGCGGGTGGGTAATCGCCATGGGCATTGTTTGTTTAGCTCGTGATGTCACCCCCCTGTTCCCAAATGCAAAGGATAGACTTCAGACGGCGCGCTCCTCGATGCGGGCTAATCAGCTGCAGCTGCGCAAATCTCGTGGTCAGAGCACAGACTCTCGAGCCCCTGAATGCATTCACCCATTGCACATCCATCCCAACAATTCGTAAACATCGCCACCGCTAGCTGTCGCGTCCGTCCGTCTCATAACATCAGACCGATTGTTTGCTTATGCCGTTGTCTTCCCGAGTCATCGCGCAGAAAGTAAACACTTGGCGACGCCGAGCCGGCGAGACTCGCGCATCATGGGGGCGTAAGTCCTGCGTTGTGCATCCGCCTCTGGCACCACCGTCTATGACGGACAAAGTCGCTGGCCATGAACGCCTCGTCGTCCCATTTGTGATGAGATGGCACCACCGTGTTGTTGTTGATGACAGCATGCACTCCTGCTTTTCCGTCAATGTGTACAATTTCGTCGGATAATGGGTTGTGAATCAGGAGGGCAGGGGGGCCCCCATTCATCGCCTGACCCATCGCTTCATCCGAAGAACTGAAAGATTCACCAATTTGTCGTGACATCCATGTCTCGTGGCCGGCGGCGTGGGCTACGGATTTCTTTTGGGTGAATGTCATGGGGGTATATACCACTGGAAATTATGGCCGTCGCAGAATTCTTCAACTTTTTCTAGCATCCTCACTCGCATCGGAAATCATCACTTCCGGCTCACTTTCTTCCCACTTTCCACACCCTCAACATCATTCGCACTACCAAAACTCTTGCATGATCACCTAACAGTTGACCATGCCTTACATCAACGACGGCGACGCGAAGCCGGTGGGCTCGTACCCCAACACGGGCATCGACGTGCTCATTGTCGGCACGGGACTGGCTGGCCTGACAGCCGCGATCGAGTGCGTCCGGAAAGGCCACAATGTGCGCGTCCTGGAGCGCAACGACGACATCAACACAGCAGGTTTGTGCTATCCACGATACCCTTCCTCAGCCTTTTCTCACCCTGCCGTTACTCTAGGCGACATGTACTTTATGGGCCACTCGGCCACCAAGTTCTTCAAGCACTGGCCCGAGATGGCGAAGGAGTTTGACCAAATATCGCTGCACAATGCCTGGATCGAGACATTCAAGCACGACGGCACGCCCATGATCGCGCCGCGCAAGGTGTCGGACCGTCTCCGAGACGCCAACATGGACCCCGACACACCCCCCGGCACTTTCCAGATGCGCCCGCTCGTGTACAAGATGTACGTCAACCAAGTGCGCCGGCTGGGCGTCAAGATCCAGTTCGGCAAGCGTGTCGTCGACTACTACGAGGACGAGAAGGCCGGCAAGGCGGGCGTCGTAACTGACAAGGACGAGCGCTTCGAGGCCGATGTCGTAATCGCTGCTGATGGCGTCGGTTCCAAGAGCCAGAAGCTAGTCGGCGGACAGGTGCGAGCGATGAAGTCGGGCAGAGCCATGTGGCGCGCTGCGTTCCCCATTGAGCACCTCGACAAGAACCCTGAGGTGAAGGAGTTTTTCAAGATGCAGAAGGGCGAGACTGGCGACGAGCCCATCATTCGGACCTGGCTTGGGTAAGGCTACCTATTTTATTCCATCCACTGTACAAGACAACCACTAACACATTGCCACCTAAACAAAGCCCAGGAACCTACGCCATGACCCTCACGCGCGCAGACACCATGATCTGGATCATGAACCACGACGTGACCGGCTCGGAGAAGGAATCCTGGAACCACACCATCGACTCGGACGAAGTCCTCCTTAACATGGACAAGGGCGTCGGGCCGCAGCCATGGGCACCCATGTTCAAAGAACTCATCAAGCTGACCCCTCCCAACACCATCGTCAACTTTGAGCTCTTCTGGCGCAACCCGCAGCCCAAGTGGGCGTCCCCAGCAGGACGGGTCGTCAACATCGGCGACGCAGCGCACTCGTTCCTCCCGGCGTCAGGCAACGGCGCGACACAGGCCATCGAGGACGCCATCTCGCTCGCCTCGTGCCTTCAGATCGGTGGGCGCGAGAATATCCCGCAGTCGGTGCGCGCCCACGTGCGCATGCGCTTTATCCGCTGCGCGTGCGCCCAGAAGCTCGGCTTCAGCAACGCCGAGCTGCTGCAGGACACGGACTGGTCAAAGGTCAAGCTCGACCCGCGCCGCGCCCAGCCTAAGCTGCCCTCGTGGATCTGGGGCCACGAGCCTGAGAAGTACGCGTACGAGGTGTATGACAAGGTCGTTGAGAGCATGAAGCGTGGTACGCCCCTCGAGCGCGACGATAGCGTGCCGCCGAATTATCCGCCTGGATACAAGTTTGAGCCGTGGAGCATCGAGGAGATAATGGAGGACATGCGCAATGGAAAGCCGGTGAATTTGGGTGAGGGGAACTGGGATTAAGTTGGAGTGATATGGATGGAGCCGAGAAGGGTTGTTGGCTTTGGACTTTTTTTTTGGTGCAGCAGGCAATGTCGTTGATGACAAGCAGCATGTGAATAGCAGCGCGGTACATGGAGCTTTGAGAGATAGTATCATCCACCAGAGTATTTGAGCTTTCTTGTGTGTATCGCAGTTATACAACACATGCTGGGGAATCCCCAACGTGAAGGTGGTAAACCCCTCTTTGAAGCACAGCCCCTCACGACACCGCAGGCAACGTTCACTCCCTCGTCGTCACGACAGCCTCACCAACTGGGACGATAGACGTCTTGCTCGTATCCAAGTACTTGCCCTCCACCTCCGCGATCTTGGCCGCGTTCTCCGGCTGCTGCATCACGGCAACGTACGCGCCAAAGGCCGCCTGGTCCGCAAAGGTAAGCGTCGAGACCGAGTCGTAGTCAAAGTCGGTTTGGGCTCCCGCGAACAGCACGGCCGGGGTAGTCGGGTTGCGCTCCGTGTTGCCCTCGGATTTGGGTGTCTCCTGTCATTCCTGTTTCAGTGGATCTTTTTGCATTTTGTCGTGAAGTTGCCAGACGCGTGTCCAGATGCGTGTTAAAAACTTCGAGACACTTACGACGCGATGGATATAGTAGCGCTCGTGTTTTGTCGGGAAATGGTCGCCTGCGATTTCCTTGAGGAAGGGTAAGACAACTTCTTCGACAGCGGTGTGAAACTCGGCTGGGGTGGTGGCTTGCGGGTGGAGAAGAGGAGGAGGGTGAACGTCATGATGTTGAATGCGATGCTTTGGGAGCCGCGAAAGGCGGCAAGTATTCTAATATTTCGTTGATTATTACTACCTGGTAGTAGAGCTGGTGGTGTTTCTTGTGCTGTAGTCAGAGTTCTATCAAAGGAGTTGAGTGGTTTTCTTGTTTCTTTTTCGCCTTGAACCGCTGGCGGCCATTCCTGCCAAACTGTGGGGGAGCCAGTCAGGAGGACATGTGAATCCATCCTGCAGCGTCAGCTTGGCAATCCAATTATTGTCGAGCAGAAAGGAAGGGTACCTACTTACAGCGTACGCGATACAATGAAACAATGGGAGCCATCCGCCAAGCTTCAAATGTACGTCATTCTCAGGATCCCAGGTGAAAAGTACCCGAACGACGCAAGCGGCCGTCAGCACAAAATGTCCACGAGTGCCAAGCAGCCCACCAGACACCAAAGAAAAGTGGTCGATAAGTCCGACGGATTGGAAATCATGATTAACAATCCCCCTTCTCACGATCAACGCGAAGAAAGACCATAAATACAACGAAATATCATCTTCGTCTCCAGCTTCAGTCAGGTACTCAACCCAGCAGTTGCTCACTCACTTCAATCCTTCTCTATCGACATTCACATCGCTCTTGCCTGCCGCTGCCGCAACACATCATGTCGTCCACCAAAGGCTTCACCATCTTCGTGACCGTTTCTGTCGAGCCTGAAAACATCAACACATTCTTCGACGCCTTCAAGCCCGTCTTTGACAGGGCCACGAGCCTTCCCGAGTGCGAGTTCTTTGAGTTCTACTCTACGCCAGAGGAGCCCGGCACGTTTTCATGGATTGAGGACTGGTATGTCCCCAAATTCTTGAGGGATGGCCATTGAAAATCACGTCGACTAACATACATCCGCCCAGGAACGCTACCCGCGAATTCTTGTTTGTAGGGGTACGTTTTCTTGCATTCAGTTTTATTCCCTGGAAAATTCCTACCACGGAGCCCCAACCACTACCAGATCCCCAATCAGCCAGGCAAAACGCTAACAGCCACAAAGGAGATGTCAAAGGACTACTTCAAGGAATATGTGGAGAAGATCACGCCCCTGCTCATCAAGCCGCGCGAGATCAAGTTCCTCGAGCGAGCCGGCCCACGTCTCCTGCACTCACGCATCCAACCAACCGCTTGAGGGTGATGAGCGAGAACCACAGCACACAGGTCTCCGGAGTTCGATCAAGAACATTATGTGTGTAGAAAGGAGCAGACAAACCCAAAATTCCTCACTCATCCTTAAACTGTAAACCCTAGCATTCCGTTACAGATAGCAACAATGCAAATAAACCCTCCTCTCTCCCCACCTCTCACGCCTTGGGAAACAGCTGCCCAGGAACCTTCCTCATCCTCTCCATCGACCCCTTCATACTCGGCCCCTCGGCCCTCACCAAGCTCCTAACCCAAATCCACTTCCCATCCAGCCCCAACACCTTCACATCCGTATCCCCCAACAACACCGGCTCGGAATTCAGATAAATCGTCTCCCACCCGCCCGCAGGGACCTCAAATGTCTCATGAAAAGCCGTGATATGCCCTTTCCCCTCCGCATTCATCTTCTCCAGAAACTCCCATCCCTTCCGATGCTCCGCGTCGTGCGCAAACTTGTGCAATCCCGCCAGGTTCTTGAAGTACATGACAAAGAGCATGGTGTTATGCGACGCGCGCGTCCTGCCCTGCCACTCCGAGCTGCCGAGCAGTTCGTATTCGTCGCGGCGGGACGCCAACGCGTTCTGCATGGCGAAGAAGTAGCGCGTCACCTCGCTGCCGCCTGGGCAGGCGAGGCCCAGCGGGTGGTTGAAAGCCACGCCGAGGTGGAAGACCACGACAGAGGTCGCGGAGGGAGTGCTCCCGTGCTGGCCTGTGTAGGGCGAGGGGAGTTGTGCGGAGGTGCGCCCGGGAACCACGTTCGTGATATAGGGGTTCTCGAGGGCTGTGCCGAGGAAGCTTTGGCCTAGGGTCGAGGCGACCGCGTGGAGGGCTAGGAGGACGGCTGGGAGGATAGCGAAGCGGTAGGGGAGGATCAGGAGGAGGGTGAGTTGGATGAGGGCGCCGAGCGAGAGGAGAGTGCGCAGTTTGAGCGAGTCTTTGATCAGTAGCTGTAGTTCGAAGGGTTAGTGTTGGTAATTGATTAGGGGACGGGGGAGTGGTGAACAGCTTGCCTCGGGTACGAGACGGAGGCGGGGAGGCGGCTCCTGACGGGGATTAAAAATTGCTTTGAAGTCCTGTTTTTCCATGGCGTCGATGGTGCTGGCCGCTGGGGAGGAAGCCACTCGACTGCCGTTTTTATTTTTCTGCGGTTGTTCTGTGATTGGTGGTTCAGGGTGGGCGAGGTTTGGCGACGAGGAGCGCGGCGGGAGGCGGGTGCAACTCTAGGTGTGGGAGACGGTGCGTTCGTTCGGATCCCGTCGTGCCGTTGTGGTGGGTGCAGGTCTCACAAAGAACCCTTAGTACCCGTCAGTCAAGGGGAAGGAACGAAGGTGCTCTGGGAAGTGGCCCTCCAGTTTCTTTATGTTATAGCCAGGAGCGGGAAGGTGCGCTATCGACCATCGATATGGAAGTGACTGGACGTCGGATGACTGAGGTGCGGGGGCCAGCGAGGAGAATTCCTGCTCGGTCAGGGTCAATTGAGCAGGCACTGACAGTCAAAGTCCTTGATCGTTTGTGGGTGTTTGCCTTTATTCTCGCAATTTCCCTGAAGGCCTGACGTGCACTCTCATCCCATGGCAACGTGGAAGCAATCCTCAACTGGAAGAGAAGTACAACGTTTCCTCGAGCCAGTGTTGCCACGCTCATTCCCCTTAATTCTGATCACAAAGGGTTGCCTCGCAAATTGCTTGCACATGACAATGGCGTCATTCCACTGCCATCCAAAACCAAGTCTTACGTCCATCACGATTTGCCGGATTCGCAAACCTTCTATTTAGTAGCAGCGCGACCGCTATAATTTGGCTTCATGTCAATTAATTGAAGTAATAACCCCGTCGGCTTGGACAGCAAACAGACTACAAAACACGCGAAGCTCGTTTTCCACGGTCCTCTAATTGTTGTCGTTACCTCTTCCAGATGATCACGGTTTCGACGAGAGATTCAAAGTGAAGCCACGAGTTGTGGGTTTTGCGTCACATTGAATATGTAATGCAACCATGGCCCGCACCAGGCATGGTACCCTCTTGTACACGAGTCCCATTGACAGATCTCAGACTCAACTAGCTCACAAGCACATCCTCTTAGCCACACAATGGATAACCTCAATATTTTGTTCAGATTATTATCCCGTCCATCAGCCATAGATCGCATTACTTTTTCTCATCAATTATAGTATATACAGACAAAGAACAGCGGCCATCATGAATGCCAGTGTGTAGCCCAGTATTAATCACCATGTACCCAAGGCTAGGTCAGGTGTGTGCCCACGGAGCTCTCGCAAATCATCTCAATCAAGCACAGCCGCAGAGATTGAGCAAGGCAACGCTAGGATCATGGTCCGAAACCATGTCGGCGGCCGTCGCCCACGAGTTGACATGAAGGTGCTCATACTTGGTCGCCGCCGTCGCCAGCGCAGGGCTGACGTACATGTGGTCGAGCGCCTGGGAGTTCATGTCGTAGGTGCTGCACACGGGCACCAAATGTCAGCAAATCATTCAACGTCATCACCTCACATCAAGACTTTGAGCGAGATAAACGAACGAGGACAAAACATGGAACAACGTACTAGGTGTATCTCTCCTCGGCGGGGAGGCCAACCACGTCATCGAGGTCCTTGAGCCCCGAGATGGCTGCGAACCTCTTCATGGGCTCCACGAAGGTGAACTCGTTAAAGTCACCGGCGGTGATGATGCGCGCGCGCGGGTCCTGGTCGAGAATTTGCTTGACGAAGTTCTGTCGGTTGGGTCACGGACCGTTAGCTTTCCGTCTATTATTCATAGCACCGTACCGATAACCAGCGTCTTAAGTCAGGCATAGGTAGCAAGCAACTCACGGCTGTAATCTCGGCCTGCTGAATCCGCTTGTCAACGACACCGTTGATCGGCGGCCTGCGGTCACCCTGCAGCGAGGTGCCGCCGCCCTTGGACGACTGATGGACATTGATGGTGTAGAAAGGCTTCTTGGCGCCCTTGGCCCTCCACGCGGCGACAAGCGGCTTGCGGCTAGCCGTCCACGCGTCGCTGTTCGGGTCGATGCGGCCGGGGTTGTATTTGAGGGCGGGACCAGGGAGGACCTCATTGGCGTCGGTGGCGGAGCCAGGGTTAGGGTTGTACAGGCTGATGATCTCAGGGCGGTACAGGTAGGCCTGGCGGATGTTGCCACCCGGCTCGCCACCGTCCTTGTCCGACACGGGGTCGATATCGACGAAGGCGTAGGTGACGTTGCTGAGGTTGGCGATGGCATTGACGAGGGTGCTGAGGGTCACGTTGGCGTCGACCACGCCGTTGTCGGTTGCGCCGTTGTTATCCTGGATCTCCTGCACGAACAGGATGTCGGGCGTCTTGAGGTAGTTGGCAATGTGGCCCGCAACCTTGGTGATGTGGGTGCCGGTCGGGGTGAGGTTTTCGACGTTGTAATCACCGACGGTGATGGCGCGGCAGTTGCCCGTGCCCTGGAGGGACGAGGGCGGGGCTGCGCCGTTGGAGGCGACGGTCGTCTTGATGGCCGTCAGGGGCAGGATGTAGTAGAAGCCAAATGTAGACTGCACAACACCCGTAATGTCCTCGACCAGGTCGCCCATCTTGGAGTCGGTGGGGTTCTTGGTGCCGTCAAGCGGGGGGCCGATGATGATGGCCTCCGGGTTGGAGTCCTTGTCGCTCATGGTCAGGCCGCCATGGGAGTTCTTTCCCGTGGTGGCCCAATCGCCCACGACCCAGGTTTCACGGTAGCTGTTGGGCCGCAGAAGCACGGTCGGCTTCCTGACGGTAACCAGCTCGCCGCTGAGACTCTCCCAGAAGTCCATGCCGTACTCGGCAGGCTTCAGCACCGGGTTCACAGCCGAGATGTTGGAAACGCCATTGGGCACGGCGTAGATGTCACCGCCGTCCAAGCTGCTGAACTGCACTGTCGGGGGCGAGAGCGTGTCCTGACCGATGACGAGGGGGGTCACGGTGTTGCCCTTGGACAGGATCTTGACATTCTTCGGCGAGCTGATCTCGGTGAGATAGACATAGGCGACCGCGGACCGGTACTCGGCCACCTTGCCATCGAGAGAGACAATGTCGCCGATGGTCAGGTTCACGCCGGCGGTGGTGCTGAAGACATAGACCGACTCGGACGTGGCCGGGTCGTTGTCGGGCGTTGTCGAGCGGATCCAGAAGCCATTGGCGCCCTTGGCCAGCACAAGACCGGTCACGTTGGTCACGGCCTGTCCAGAGTACGGCGACAGAAACTTGTTGCCGTTGATCTCTGCGATTGTCAGGGCGGCGACCAGGGGCTGCAGGCCGGCGAGGACGGCCACGCAGAAGGCGCGTGTTGTTGACATTGTCGACTTCATCTTGTGCTCGTGCCGCGATTGAAAGTATCACCATGATACCACATCATGCAGACGGCGCGTCCTGCATTTAATATAAGTGACACTTTTTGAGGTCGCATTGCAACTGCGGCCTACTACACGATAGCACGTGGGCCGAGGACTGGAGGTTGGCACTCTTATCTCGATCTGCCAGGGGCGCGTCGTTATTCCAGGGGCCGGCAAGTCGTGATTGGCCCATGTGGTCTACACCACCTGCCTGAATGGACAAGTGGTGAGAATGCCAAGCTTGCTTGGAGCCAGGACCCGCTCCAACTTCTGCACCGAAAGGCCAGACAACTCGCCCCCCGGCTGCACATCAACACCCAACTGGCTATCCAAGTGTCGGACCCGGCCGAGCCTTGGGGCGTGGGCAAGGAGGAAGGTCGCAAACCGAAAGAGTGACCGAGATTTGCCTAGGTTACTTTCCGATTGTCGAAGCTGTGTGGATTGCATTTCTGACCACTGACGCCTCGAGGTTGCTGGTACCGCCTTTGTGCGGACTGAAGCTGTCCAATCAGAGCACTCGATGTGTACGTAACTCCTCTCGAATCTCCCTACACGTGTATTGTATATACCGAGTCTGTTTGATAGACCATGGTTAGCCTATTACTAGTCATTGGCACGATGTACCATGGCATAGGTGGCCGCAGATAAGAATTCCAAAGTGAACCGCGCGGCAACTGAACTTGAATCGTGGCTGGTGTGGACTTGCTCTCCTAATGGCGGCATCCATGTTGCTTTGGCTTCGCCGAGCTCGGAGAGTGTGACGTCTTTGGGGGGTAGGTCGAATCATGGAAATCTGTCTCAAGGCCAAAAGGGGTGGATGGTGGAATAATATCAAAGCCATAACCGTCAGTTCGCCTCTGAATGAAGACTCAGACTGTTTTCGCAAATTAGCGTGCTTTACTCGTGTTATTGTATGTCAGTCACTTGACCACCTCACTTACCTGAATTGATTGTTATCTTTATGAGCGGAATTAGATGCTTCAGCGTAGAAAAAGGATATTCCTCAACCACAAGCGCCGTTTAGCCTCTTAGAGTCAGTACCTAAGAACAATCTACCGTGAGCTTAGTGAATCTATTACCGGGGAATCAAAGATGGACTGCTGATATACAGAATGACGCGCAAACCTGGTGAGATCTGTTGAAATTAGGAAAGAAAGCCGAAATGTCAAGAACTTGGTTTGTAGATCATTTAACCCTGTACAAAGAGGGTGGTTGCGCAATGGCAACATGCCGGCCTGATTTGACGATACAAAACAAGAATTTCGGCGATATCTGTAGTAGGGTGTGTGAGATCGATGGAGCAGCAATGCAATACAATGAAAACTGTATTTGTCTGTCTCACTTACGAATAAAATGCTTCTAAACATCATGGTGAGACTACGGAACATTGGGCCACATGCTCCAGAGCAAGGCACTTGCCTGAGAACATCGTCGACAACGAATAATCATGAAAGCTAATCATGAGAGCTTTTCGAGTCCAATGTATGCAGATGATGAGCTCGGCTGCTGAGCAGTGACTTCATTGAAAGAAAGCGGCTGGCGGTTGGTCTTCTGCCGAGCTGATAGAGTTGATGAAGTTGGAACCTGCACTGAACACTAGCTATACGTAGCCCATCTGGGGCAACGAGGAAGCAAAGCGGAACGACGAGGCAATTGGTGAACATGCATGAGGTTTGGATACCTAGTGTGCATCTTTTGAGGCTTCAAAGTTGCATCCGTGCACTCATGTTCCTACGCGCTTCCCCCGCTCCAGGAAAAAGGCGCCAAAATGATGCCAAGATGCACGAGGTCCAAGTGCCCAGGCTATGTGTGTAGGAGAAAAGGGAGGCGTTGCGGGCTTCGACATCCACAGTGGATGAAACAAGACGGTTGGAGGAGTGGTGGAGAAGTCAGTCTGGCGGTGGACTGCCAGTCTTGCACAGGCCAGGCCGTTTGTTCTTTTGGCGTGGAGAATGGGGCAGTGTCGAAACGGCCCTTGCTTTGAACAGCTGGAGACAGTTGGAGCCACTCCACCAACGAGCCTGGGCAAACTGCTCTGGACATTTGATGATGGGAGAGATAGCCGACAGGCAAGATCGGGGCTGTGTCGCACTGAGACGGGACCCAAGATTCCGAGTGGCGTCTTGTGGGAATTGGGGAGCTGGGGAGGCGGGGCGTGATGAGAATCTTTGGGATGCATATCAGAGTCGAAGAGGGACGGGGGGAGGACTGCATGCAGTTCCCCGCACGGGAAACGTTAACAGCTCTCGACTCTCGATTCTCGATGCCGCCATCTCGCTGAAATCTGAGCAGAACCTGGACCAACCCGATTGACGAAGACGGAAAAGCGGGCCTATGTTGCACCGCCCCGACTGGTAGGGCTCTGTCCTCCATTATTCCGGGCAATTTCGAGATCTTCAATAGACTTGCAATCATCATGTCTAGCGGAAATGGCTGGCCCTAACTTGGTCATGTTTGGTTGATGAATGTTGGAGAGGGTCCCGCATTGTGTTGTTGGCGGGGGTGGAGACAAATGGAGGTCGTGAGAGGCCCGTGAGTTGCCAAAGCTGTCGAGGTCACGGACACGGGCGGCAGAGGAGGCTCGAGAGTCGAAACTTGTTCGTCCGTGTCAAGAAGTAGCGACTGCAGTGAAACCATACTGGCCAATCGCGACAAACGCCAATTGAATGTTGGTCGCTAGTAGACTCAAGAGGCTATCTTGGATCGACGGGCGGGTGCAGTGAGGAAGGGAGCAAACAGCAGCATAATTATCTTGTGATGGGTTACACGATATGGATCAACACCAATGCGGCCAAGCGAGAGCGAGCCGATGGACCCTCGACTGCAGTGGAGCTGACCGACCGTTGAAGGGAAGCTGAGGCGCCGCGCTGACTGCAGGGAGACACCAAGGGCAGCGAAAGAAATCATGATGTGCGAATGGGATGACGGGAGATCGGAGGGGAATGGCTGGCTGGTTGATGCGTGTCAATCTGCGGTTCTGCAAATCCGCATCTCCTTGCATCTGAGGGCACATCCGGGTGCACCCCATGTCCACGCCGGGTACAGTGCATGTACGATGTGCGGCGCACATCATTCCGCCATCTTGTTCAGCTTGAACTGGAGTGCTGGGACTTTGGGGTTATGGCCTGGAAGGCGCGCTGTGGCAATGAGAGCCGACAGATAGGTACATGTAGATGAAGCGTGGGGGAAGTTCCAGGTTTCCACTGCAACTTTATCTACGGTGATACCAGGTATGTACCTTGGGTTGGTTGGGGAAAGCTCGACTGAAGCCGTGCTATTTGAAGAGAACTTGGAAAAACTTTCCAGGTTTGGTTCGCGGGCATGACGGCCAAGTTGGGAAGCTGCTTTGCGACACTCCAGACCTAGGCCGCAAGACTGACCGGTGGCTGCATGTGCCTTCCTCACCTTCCTCACCTTGCAGCTGGCGGGCAGGAACGAACGTGAAGGGACGACAGTCATCCTTGCATCCATCTCAACACCTCGCTCGAGCTTGATCTCAGCTCAGCTCAGCTCAGCTCAATAGAAGGCAGATTTAGGATTACGACGTTCACCTATTGTCAGCTGATTGAACATGGCGCGGGACGGATTCTTCCCACTGCCCTGGAATCCATCTTTCAGGTACCGGCCCTTGCTAAGCGGTTCTCGCTAATGGAAAGAAGAAAGCAAAAGAAATCCCCCATTCGCGGAGAGCCTCACTAGGTCGCTGGCTAGTTTTTTTCTTCGCGGATCGTCCCCTAGCAGGCTCTGTCATCCTTTTCCGTTTCCTTCTTTCTGCGCACAGCAGGCGATCTTGCCGGGGTCGTTGAAGCAGATTGCAAGCGATCGCCTGGCCTCCTTGTCGAACTGCTCCATCCTCCACAAAATGCGACTTGAACTTCAAGGCAGGGATCTGCGCACATGCGTGTTGGGTTAATTGCATCATTGAGCCATGCCCAGCTTCCCCAATTCGCACTGGCTCGCTATCCCTCTGCAGAAAAAGAAATTCGTGATTTCTGGCCGGCCGACCATCCGACCGAGTGGGCATGCTCCGTGGCTCCGTGGCTCCGTGGCACCGAGATAAGGTTACAGAACCTCCATCCGCCGCGCGTGAATGAGACGCAAACGCAAGCAGCAACATCAACCGGACAGCCTACCTACGTCTATACAATCCTCTAGTGTTTCTCGAGGCTCACGTCTGCGAGAGCTTCAAACCTTGACCAGAATCATGCTCGAAACACAACAAGGCCATCTGAAATGGCAAGACTGTTTCCGCTTTGCCATTTGCTTCATGCGTCTCGGCGGCGCGACCCCAAGAGGCCAAGACTTTTTTTCGACGCTGATATTACAGGGGGGCAGGGGGGACCCTGACAAGGGCTCAGCTACACCCAGACGGCAGGCGTACAGGGGACCGTCAGCGACCGTCTTGGGCGCCATTCCCATCCATCCATCCCATCCACACCCACCACCACACCACCACCGCGACCACCACCACACGATGACAGTGGACAAGTCGAGCCAGCAGCACCGTCGAGTGCCATAGGCTTGTGGGCCAACCGCCATTCAAGCACCGGCCGAGAGAGAGTGGCTGTTGCGAGGGGACTCGCATCTCCCAACTCAGAGCTACCTGGGAACAGAACTGCACTAAGGTCCGGGACTCTCCATTACCTACACTGCATCGCGGAACGAGCCCCCGCATCTCATCTCACGTCGAAACCACGTTCCAGCTTTTCATGATTTATGTCCAGATGTCGCACATGACTGCTCGTCCACTCCCCAGCCCACAATTTTTTTGCAAGCCTCCTTTCGTCGCCTTGCCCTTATCGCTCGTTTTTTTGGCCGAGTTGAGCGCACTGGAGTTTCTTCCGTGGTCCATTGACCATTCACGGCGGGACAGCTTGCAGCATCATTTCCGTATTGGGGTGGAGTCGTCCTAAAAAACTTGCCAGGATCCTACTGACCACGGGTGTCCTGTATCCTGTATCCTGTGCCTGTCCGACTGTCGCAACTTGCAAGGGGAGCGCTGGTCGTCTGCGAGCTCGTGCGAGCGGGCGTGCGTACGTGCGTGTGTGCGTGGGACTGGCAAGGCAAGTAGGTGCAATTCGAATTCGGGGCGAGGACCGAAGAGGGAGCATTTCTCGTCATTTCTCGTCTTTTTCTCTTTCTCCCACTCCACCAACGCTGTCGACGCATTGGGCCGTCTTTTCCTCGGTTTTCGCGGGTTTGTCACTTGCTGCCAGGCAGTTCCTTGCTTCCGAGAGATGACAGCGCGCGCGTGGGATCGGGATTGCCGGGATCATTGCTCACCTGCTCCTCCGTCCAGGCTGTTGGGTCCCGAGATTGAGATTGACCACGCCTTGACGTGAAGGGCCAAATCCCCACTGCCCAGCCCGTAGCTCGAGCCGTATGGGACACAAAGTCACAGCACTCCGATTCTCAACCTTTCGCGCCATCTTCACCCAGGACACCCTCTTCCTTTTCCGAAATCCGCCCTTGGCTGGGAATTGGGGCACATGAATCCCCGTCGTTGACAAGAGGCCCCGACAAGACCGCGCTACGGAGGGTCGAGGGAGTTCTCGCAAACCACAAGACGGAAGCCACCCTCCCGGTGCTCACCACCAGCCTTCACACGATGGGGAACACGTCAAAGTTCTCCTTTCCGCTTCCTGGTCGGAGACACAAACCAACAGCGCCTCCCCCGCCGGCACCTGGTCCCCTGACAAAAGCGCAAAAGATCCTCGGGACTGGAAACGTCGGCACCGATCCAGCGAGCTCCAAATGGGCGTGGGATGCGAGATCGAACTCGGCTATCAGCATATCCGTCTCCGAGACCACAGCGAGCCAAACCGAAGGAGGGAATTCTGGTCTGGGGATATCGCACCAGGGCGACGTGGCAGGCGAGTCTGTCAGACGAGACGTGCGATGGGAGGACGAGTCGGAAATAATACCGAGGGGTGCAAGCAGGCAAAGCAACATGGCTATGGGTACAATGACACACGATGTTGTAACGGACGCATCCAGTCTCCGTCGTCGCCAGTCGAACTCGACCATCACTTCATACTACGACAAGTCGAAGCAACCGTTATCGATATCGCAGCAGACTTCTAACTCGGCGATGGCGAAGGGGCTACCGTCCAAGGTCAATGCCCTCCTCGATATGGACGGGTCTATGTCTGCGCCCAAGGAGAAGAAGAAGAAGTCCAAGCTGGATTTCTCCGCTCTGCTCTCCAAGTCCAAGTCCAGAAAGAACGTCAAACCCGAACCCGAGAGAGTCCATGTTCTAGGACCCGACATGATGACGAAATCACCCTCTGTAATGTCACTTTCGCCTGATATTACGCCCTCGGCCGTCATGCAACGAATGGAGAGGAAGCTGAGAAGCAAGCCCACCATGGAGTCTCTACGAGAGAGAGAAATGCCTTCTCTGATTGAAGGGCAGGCCGTCCATCAAAACTCTCAGCAACAGCAACCGCACTCGCCTAGGCGGCCCACCACCGGCCGACACCGTCCCACCAAGTCAACAGTCGATTTGTACAACCTCTACGACCACTACGAGCAAAGATCCTTTGCAGACGTGCTTGAGCCGGATGCTTTTGACGAGATGGATCCCGACTTTGCGCCAGCACCAAGCCCGCAGGTGCCAACACACCCGATATTACCAGTGGGCTCGTCACGAAACACCTTCTTAACCCCTTTCCCACAAAACTCGAGTAGGCCTCCACAGCCGTCCAAACAGGCGTTAATGACGGGCGTTCCCGATACCATCTTGACGGCCGGCATGACTTCTTTGAGCCTCACTTCACCTCCTGCCGACTGTGCAAGTGTCTCAAGTCGACACACACGAACCTCGAAAGCCTCGAAGAGAACGGACCACAGCTTGACTGATCTCGATCTCCAGCTCAACAGCATGCTTTCGCTCTCATCGGACTCGGAGGAGGACAGCTATGAACCTTCATCGAAAAGCTCGCTGGCTGTTCCAGGCCTGAGCGACGGGCAGACGAGTCCTACGAGCCCACGCTCGGCGGGTTCTCAGCTCTCAGTGACGTCGAATCCGCAGGAGACCAACCGAGGCAAGGGGCCAAAACGCACAAGCTTCGCAACAAGTCCCCAGTTCCTTCCGATTCCTGAAGGGTCGGCAGCAGCAAATCCGCCCAATATCAGGGCACGGTCAAGCTCACTTTCTCCGGGCTCAACCGTCAACACGGAGGTGTCGCTATCGCTCCAACAAAGGTTTCGCCCATCTCTCTTACCACCATCAACCTCATCACCCACAACTTCCAAGAACATGTCCTACGGTAGCACCATGACCGTCACAACTCACGAGGCCAAGGCGATCAGTATGGTACCCAAGAACATGTCGCACAATCACCAGGTTGACGGCCAGCTCGGCTTTCCGACACCGCCAAGCCACCGAGCTCAGCAATTATCGATTGCTTCTCGGGCTTCAGACCAACCAACACCGCCATTGTCACCCAGCAGCGTCGACTTCTATCTGCAGAGTCAGCACACCTCCATGTCGGGCCTGGACAACATATCTATCTGCAGCGGGCTTAGTCACAACGGCAGTGTAGCCAAAGGTGGACGTCGAAGCAGCACCACTAGCAGCGTGAATGATGCCAGCAATGGGCGGTTCATGGCAGTCACCCGGCAAGAGGAGATGTTATTGGCAGCTCTTCGGCTTAAACGGGCTCGGATGCGTGAAGACATCATTGCCGAGTTTGAGGGGGATATGGACAACGAGCGCGGGGAACACCAGCTGAACCGACATGCTACAAACGCCAGCAGTAACAGCAGCAGTAGGATGTCGAGACAATCGTCCGCGAGCACCATGCGAACGATGGAGACTGGCAACTTGAGCGCGCGGCCGAAACAGCAACCGCAGGCTTACCTCAACGCCGGGTCGATGGAGATGCTCGGTGAGAAGGAGAAGGCAGCTGCGCGCGGGCAGATTCTGATGATGATGGATCGACCGGGAGAGAGCCCCGTCTGGGATACGGCGGAACCGACTCCGGATCTCAACGATTTCCTGGATTTTGATAACCATCTCGACGAATTCCCTGTTCTGAGCTTCTCGAACCCTGACAGACGCGGGAGCAGAGCAAGCTCGCGGGCAAGCTTGAGGTCCACTTCTGAAGTGGCAAGCAGAAGCCAAGGACAGAGGCTGTCGGCCATGACGCCTTCGAATGTTTACCGGCGGGACTCGGAACCACAAGCCGGCTCAACGGGTACATCGCATCGAGGGAGTTCGGCAGGCAAGGATGCGTACGCAGACCGGATCATGGAGGAAGACGAGGCGGTGGGTGTTCCACGCCCTGACTCGCCCATTACTCCCATGGACTTCCCAGTCCCAATGTCTATGACGAGAAAGAAGCAAGTGAGGCTGAGCGCCGTGGGCACTTACAAGCCCAATGTCGAGGCCGGCTGGTGGGACGATTCTGGCTGAGCTGCTGGGGCACCATGAGAGTTGCCCCTATACCCTCTCCTTAATACTGAACATATACTTTTTCCTTTGTCAGCTTTTTTCTCAGGCACGGTATGGACGGCGGCGGCATCGGCGAGCGGGATTGCCTTTTGTGCCTGATTACATATTTACCAAGGGGGGAAGGGGGGTCGATCTCCTTTGCGAAGGGGAACTAATAGGACGGGTGGATAAGGCCGACATGGACTGGAGCCAATGACTTTTACGACGAGCAGCCTCGGTCAGCTGCACCCAACAACACTTCTCATTCCGTTTCAACCTGTCCCGGGAGGCAGGTCCAGTCCCCGAGGGCTTTGCGAGGTATATAGAACTGCCTGGCTGAACTATCTTTATTTTGGATAGGATTCTTTTAATTGGGCTGACCCGATGAGCAACGAACACATGCAGCAAGCAAGCGGTCAGATATACACACTGGAGACATACGGTATATACCACTATAGAGCGAGCAGAATCTACATGTCTAACATTTGCTACACGATATCACTTCTATGGTACATATCTCTGAGTCCGGGCAGTTGGGTGCTGATGCATTCTGGCAGATGTCTATGGGCTAGGCTTTCCCTGCGTTTGGCATTTGTCCCATGCCAGCCAGCATTTGAACCGTCTAATTATGGTCAGGCAGCAAAAGCTTTTTACCAGGTCGACCCTTTCTCGACAACCCGGCCTTGGACGCGACCGGTAGAGGTGGACGCGTCGCGTGTCAGATACTCCCCCTTGGCTCGCCCATCCTCGGCTGCGACATCCTGGAGCCAACGAGAAAAGCATGGACATGATCATGGGATGAACCCCACACCCTCAGCTTGCATTGGCATCAGCATCGGCATTGAATTGACCCACAGCGAAAGCAAGCGCCGTTTTGGTGGGCCTCGGGAGGGATGGACCTGGTCCTTTTCCACAAAAAGCTTTACGGATCCGCACACACACGCAATAGCAACCCCGCCGTGGAAATTTATCTCGGTGAGGTCTGAGGTGGGGATTTCATGCTTGATTTGGTCCTTGGGAAGCCAGGATTGTTATGGCTTTCAACATGCTTGTAGAGGTGGAACAAGCCACTGGAAAGGGGCAGTGACACGAGCCAACCAACTGGTACAGCGTGGTCCGGGGACCCTCCGCCGACCCCTAAAATCCGGGCCTGGGGATGAGTGCACGCCACCGTACCTTTCCAGGTTCAGTCCCCATCGAGCCATGACAGCGCGACGTCGACAGCTCCAGGCCACGGCCTGCGGACCGCCTCGCATCACCAACACTCGACAATAACAGAAGTTGCTCCAAAACAAAAACAAAAAAAAGATGGAAATCGATTTCGAACCAAGGGACGAGACAATGCTTTCTCTCAATAGCTAACTGTCTAGGTGCACAATGTCTCTTCAAATCCTCTTCTTGTCTTCGCCGGCCCGGTGCAGATGCCAACTGGCCCGTGTCCTGCTCTTTCCGTCTCAAGAAAAATGCCAGCAGCCTAAAGCTGTCGTCTTCGTCGTCGTCATCATCATAGCAACATTTCAACCCATGCCGACCATATCCGATTCCTTTCGTTTCCCATCACGCACCCAGTCAAACACATGATTAACCCCCTCAACTCTATTTCCTCCCAAAATCACCCTTCACCACATCACATCACCGCTGCCTCTGCTGCCTCTCGACCTCCTCGCGGAACACATTTGTCCTACCCTGGCCCACCGCGTCGGATCCCAGCCTGATATGGCTTGGCGCCGTCGGCGACCAGCTGTCGCGATCCGTCAGCTGGATGCCCGCGCCGGGCTTGTCATCCCCAACAACGACCCCGCCGCCGACGCGCTCCGACCGACTCCGCCGCTCGCCGTAGCCCGACTGCCGCCTGCTCGCCGCACCGCCGATCAGCGGCACCACGCCCGTCTTGCGCCACGACCGGAAACACAGCCCGCCGACGAGGAGGATGATCACCGCGAGGATCACCGGCACGGCTATTGCGGCGGCATTGACGTGCGAGTCTGAGCTTGAGTCGGGTGTGCTACTGGATTGTGGGTTTATGACTTGCACGCGGGGCCCGACACGCTGGGTGATGTTCGTGTCGGTGTCGTGCGGGTCGTCGTACTCGAGCGACAGGGTGATCCAGATGGCGGATTGGTTGCGCGAGCTGAGGAAGGTGGCTGGGATCGTCCACGGGAGGAAGCCCTGCGAGGCGGGGACGGCCCTGATCTCGTTCGGGGCCACGCCGTCGCTGAATTGGTAGCCGAGCCCGTCGTCAAACGTGAACTGCACCTGCACGGATGGGTCTGTATCGCCGAAGAAGGGGACCGCCCAGGTTACTTGGGTTGGTTGGCTGGTTAGTCGAGGAAGTATAAGGGGAGTGGGGATGTGAGGAAGAGGTACTGTAATATGTCTGGCCCGGATAGAGGGAGCTGCCGCGTTTGGGCAGGCAAAAGGGCGCGTCGACGTCTGGGCCGGTGTTGCAGGCGAGGAAGGCTCCCGCGGGGCTCGCGGTATCGGTGGCTGTCGCGACAGGGGCGAGGCCGGTGTAGGTCGTGGCACCTGCGCTGGGGGACAGAGTGTAGGTCGCGATCGCGAGCAAGCTGTCGGGTGCCGGGCTGATAGTCGTCCGCATGTTGTTGGTCGTGGTCGTGATGGGTGTGATGGTCTGCGCGCTGCCGTCCGGGGCCACCGTCACCCAAGGGCTGGGCGCTGCTGGCACAACTTCAAGTTCGGCTTGCGGGAGTGCGACGGCTAGGGCGAGGTGCCATGGCATCAGAGCAAGTGCTGTTGCCGCCGCCAGGCGAGGTAGGTTGTGGTTTCGTTTCATTTTGTCTGTTCTCAATTTTTCTCTCTCTTTCGGGTTCGTTTGTTGGGTTTTCGATCGAGTGGTTTGGTTGGGGGCAGGCCCGTGCCGACGATGAAGGTGTCAGTCAGTCTGCGTCGTCGTAACTCGAGTTGAGTTTGATGATGGACGATGCTCTGTTAAAACTTCAAGACGGAATGGCGCTCGAGTGGAAGCGCATAAAGATCCAAATGAGACAGACGGGATGGCCAGCCACGCGCACACGGAGAGATCAGCCGCGTGCAGGATAAAGATCTGTGGCGGGTTGGCGGGTTGGTGGTGGTCAACAGCAGTCGACGCCGGCACTCTTGTCAGTCACCTATGGCCTTGGCGGGGGATCAAATCACGATGCGATAAGACTGCAATGCAGGCATGCACTACCGAATCGGCAAGGCTATTTGACAGCTACAACTAGATGGGCAGACAGGCAGAGAGACAGCACATGGGCTGACTGGAGGGTGGCTGGCCGGGAGACCGACCAGCAGTAGCGGCAGGGACAGCAAGGCCAACCAAGCGAGGGATATCGGAGGCTGGCAAAGCTGCAAGTTGCAAGCAACCCCTCTTCTCTCTGTTTTTCTCTTGTCAGTTTTCCCCACCCATCCTTTCCAGCTCAACTGCAGTGCTACCCACCCCCACCCAGGCCAACAACTCACGGCTGGATTTGGACAAGATGCAATGCAGCAATGCACCTTGAGCATGTTTCCCCATTGCTTTTTCTCTCCTTCGGTCCAGACACACCGAGAGGAAATGCTGCCGAGAGCTTGGAGAGGCGGGGCTGGACGACAGGTTTTGTTCTTGATGCTAAATTGTTAAGCGATGCGGGGATCATCCATCTTGTCAGTCCAGTCAACCCCCCTGCCATCCCATCCGATGTCCCGGTGCGGGAGGGTATTCCATCATGCCTCCACGGGCTGATTGGTCCATGGCCACCACGGTCTGCATCTCTGAGCTGGTTGTGCGGGGCATGGCCTGCCTCTCCTCCTCAGTCCTCCCCCTCCCCTCCTTTCCAGCCATGCGCTCTCGACACTATTGGAGAATGGGGACGGGTGACGGGCTGATGCTGGACGCCCTGTGGGTTCTTCCTGCGCGTGCTTTCCGAATCCAGGCCCAGGGAACGCCAATCTCTCGGGTGTTGGTGGGTTTTGCGAATTGAAGTGCTGCACTTTGGTGGCCATTCAGTTCCCCAGCCTGCATCATGGCACCTGCAGCCCATTGCGGGCTCTTATCTGGCGTCGGGTCGTGTGGGAAGTATCCCCGTCCCTGGCTCATGTGTGTTGCTGTTTCTCGGCTTCGAGAAGCTCTTTAGGAACCATTGACCCACCCGCCTGGGCTGACTTCCTTCGTGCCCCTCGATATTATATTGACATTACCCCCCTTCTACCTTACGGATCCGATCCGTTATCCCAGTCTCCTGGGTTCTTGCAACAACCACCGCGACCCGATTCCCAGCCAAGCTTCAAATCTGCTTCCACGATGAAGACCAAGCAAGTTGCTAGGACGGCTCTGGCTCTGGGGCTCTCTGCCTCGGTTGCCGTCGCCCAGGGCACTGCCTGCGCGACAGTCCTTGTGCCCACATACTCTCCCCCCTCGGTCGCCAGCGGGTGGCAGGCCCAGCTGGTTGCGGGCGGCCTGACCAAGCCTCGGAGTATCGAGTTCGACAGCACCGGTGCGCTTCTCGTTGTTGAGAGCGGCAAGGGTATTACTCGTCAGACCTTCACTGACAACAAGGGGACCTGTCTCATTGCCAGCCAGTCCACCCTCCTCATCAACGACACAACGGTAGGTTCAGCTTTGCTTAGCTTGGGTACCTATAGTCAACGCACACGAGACAAACACTGACTCTGCGACGCATCATCTAGCTCAACCATGGCCTTGCGCTCTCCGTCGATGGCAAGACGCTCTACGCATCCTCAGTCAAATCTGTCTTTGCCTGGGACTACGATGCCACAGCAGGCACCGTCAGCGCCAAGCCGCGCACCGTCGTCGACAACATGAGCAACACGGACCTCGTCACCCGCACGCTACTCATCTCCAAGCTCAAACCCAACACCCTGATAGTATCGCGCGGCAGCGCCGACGCCAACGAGGTCAAGGCTGAGACGCTCAGCAACGGGCTGTCGCAGATCCGCGCCTTCGACCTGTCCAAGCTCAACGCGACGTCGGACCCGTACAACTACAACACGGACGGCACCGTCCTCGGCTGGGGGCTGCGCAACTCGGTCGGCGTGGGCGAGCACCCCGTCACGGGCGGCATCTACGCCGTTGAGAACAGCATCGACGGCGTGACGCGCAACGGCAAGGACATCCACGAGAACAACCCGGGCGAGGAACTCAACTTCTTTGGCAACCTCAGCGTCGTCAATAAGGATCCCCCCAACTACGGCTACCCCAAGTGCTTCGCCGTCTGGAACGTGACCGAGATCCCCCAGAACGATGGCTTGCACATTGGCTCGCAGTTTGCCGTCGACGAGGAGAACCTCACGGACGAGAAGTGCAACGAGAAATACGTCGAGCCCAGACTCACCCTGCCCGCGCACTACGCCCCGCTCGACATTAAGTTTGACAAGGAGGGTAGCACTGCCTATGTCACCTTCCACGGCAGCTGTAAGTCCATCCCTTCCGTCCTTTGCCTCCCTTGCATAAGCCTGCGACGCTAACACCTGAAAACAGTCGACAAGACCAACCCTGTTGGTTACCGCGTCTCATCCATCGCCTTCGACCCCAAGACAGGCGACCCAGTGGCCAAGGCCGATTCGACCGATTTCCTAACCGACATCCTCTCCAACGACGCCAAGAGCGTCTGCCCCGGCGCATGCTTCCGGCCTGCTGGGCTCGCCTTTGACTCTACCGGCCGGCTGTGGATGACGGCGGACTCGACCGGCGAGATCTATGTGCTCGAGAAGCTCGAGGGCACGCCCACCGCCACGGCCAGCGGCACCATTGTGACTGCGACGGGCACGGCCAAGAACGCGGCGCCCGCCGTGCGGGTCGGAGGCTGGGGTCTGGCTGGGCTGGTGGTTGCTGTTGCGTGGGCTATGATGTAGGGCACGGATGCTGGCGCGGGGGGGTGGGGGATATATGCGTATCTAGTATTTACATGAATAATGAACGGTATATGACAAGAAAATCACCATTAATGATCATACAACTCGACTTGCTATGGGCCTTTGGTAACTGTCACAGATCTGGTTTGCATGCTCATTCTTGACACTCACTGGCATCTCAAATTCTCCCTCAGTCTCTGTTCCAACTATTCCCACTCCACAGCACTGGCGCCTCTAGGTGTGCGTATGGAGGTCTGACGCCATGAACGCAACATCCATCCGTCCACTACACTCAAACAGCCTCTTACTACCGTAGACGACGTACGCCAAACGTCGCGACATGTTATTTACGGCCATAGGCCAAGTGCACGATGTTGGCCTGATCAAGTCTTCGGACAATGGACGTGGACTAGACTTGAACTCAGACGCCACATATCAACTCCCAGCTCAGGACTTTTCCACATAGGCACCTCCAAACTCCCCCCCAACGAATGAATGTAGACGCCACGGAGAAGTGAGATCTAGGTTACGGCTGTAAGTCATTTCTCTTGCCAGAATTCAAGCGCCACTCGGCTTTTAAAGTCATCCAGTTGCCATTCTTTGTTGTTTACCTTGGCTCGCTTGGGCACACTGCTCGGAAGAGTGTACTTGGCCAAGGAGATGTCGTTTACAGCCGTAACTAAGCCGCCACTAACGGGCGAGGGGATGGTCATGAACTCTAGCGCCACGCTCGCCGCTGGAAGTTGGAGTAACTTCCTGACTTCCCAACTGGCTACGTGCGAGGAATTTCATTTCCCCCCTTTTTCACGCAAAAGCCGTTTGCTAGTATATAACTGGCCAAAGCTCAAATGGCTTTTCCCGAAGCTGAAAAACGAAGAAAAGACCACCTGCCCAACCAGACAGAACCCCCAAAACTTCGGTGTGTTGCAGTGGACTGACTCATTGAGCGCAATGGGCCCTTTTCTTTTTTTCTCAAACCCGTGCTCGGTTAGCAGTTTAAGACTTGGTTCTCCCGGTCAGGTGGTTTGTTCAGTCGGACGTTTATGGCTGCTGCCGAGCAAATAGTCCTCTGCAGGGTACCTGTCGACTGGTACAGTAGGTGAGGAGGTGGCGATGTGCGAGCTGCCATGTTGGGATTGGACCCAGGATCTGGAAACCCTGGGGTCATTAGTGTAGATTAAAACTTGGGGAAGAAGACGCAGGTTCTGAACGTCACTGGTGCCCGGATCGTTGGTGTGCATCCTGTGGAGAAATGGGGGGGCATTGCTGGTAGCGAGCTGCTCTCGACTGCTGAGCGTGGTTTTCGGGGTAGGATTGTCCCGGGCTAGGTTGAACTCTGGCTCTTGTTAGGCTTGCTTCTATTTTTTGCGTGGTCGTGTGCGTGTGGGGGAAGGTCGGCAGATGCAGAGGAGAGTGAAAGGTCGCAGCACTAAGGCCCAATGCGGACATTTGGAGCTTCAAAGTCCGTTGAATGCCGAGAGAGAACTGGCGAGTACGTGGGGGCTGCCGGTTGTTTTGACAATTCATGACATGTTTGTCTTGGCGGACATAGTCGTACCACTTTTCCACGATCTTCTACGTAGTAGACAGGGCTTTGTTTCCTGTGTTATGTAAAAGGATGCTCGCTATAAGTAAAACAAAAGGGGAAGGGGGCAAGCCGAGAGATGACTGGCCCGCTTGATTGAGTCTTTTCTGGTGATACAAGACTCAGCCGTTACTGGTAGTATGTATTGAGTTAGAGTTCTTTCGGGGAGGCTAGAATACTGGGGTACCCAAACCTGAATAGAAAGGAAACTGCAAAAGTGAACTTGAAAGTTGAATAAAGCCTTTCTAACTTTCCGTTATGCGCTTCAGGTTCGACGTGCTCAACCGCCATCACACATCAGCCAACACCTGCCGGCCCAGCTCACTCGCCAACCCTCGAATAGCACGCTGCTCGTCCAATCCAAGAACGATGCCAAAATAAGTCTCCAGCGCCTTCACCCTCTGTTCTTCCGTCCTCAGCGTCTCGAGGATATCAGACTTGTCACCGACGCGTTTTTTCACATAGTCCCTGTGTAGAATCAAGAGCCCTTCGGGCCGCACCCTCTCGCTATCCAGGATCGTGCGCATGCACATGACCGTCTGCACAAAGTAGCTTTGGCGCGCGGTCATGGTGGTCAGGTTCATCACCTCGAAGTCGGCGGGGAAGAACTCGATGGTCACAAAGGCGTAGCGCTCCTTCCACGGCTCGCTCTCGTTCTCCTTGGACGAGAACACCCAGACACGCTGGTCAGGGTCGGTGTGCGTATCGAGGCTTTTGTATTCCAGCTTCCCTCGCGCTGGGGCTATGCCCATGAATTCATGGCCGTACTCGAGCAGGACCGGATAGGGCGGCCCGTGAGACCCAAAGCCGACGTCGACGAGATATTTCTTGTCGTCAATGGTGACGATGTTGGCCATGTGGTTCCTACGTCACACCCGTCAGCTACATGTACCGTACTTTGTATTTTGATGAGATTGTGATGAGCACAGGTCTTTCATCTAGACCGTGACGTGCATACCAGCCCTTGTATCCCCTGTCGCTGTTTCCCCTCGCGCCGATGCTGACGACTGTGAGCCCCAGACTGCGCAGCACGGTGCCGAAAAAGGTGTTAACTTCCATGCAGTATCCGCCCCTGCCGTTGACGACAATCTTCTGGAACAAATCCTCAGGGTCCAGCGACAAGACCCGATGGGCCGAATAGTGCAAAGTCAGACTCTCGAACGGGACGCGTGCCATGTGGTGCACCTGCAGCAGCGTAATTGCGCTCAGGGGGTCGTGCTGCTCTGGCGGGCCCGGCGGGCGTCCCAGGAACTTGAAGTAGCGAGTGAGCTGCTCTTCCGAGTAGGTGTGCATGTTGGGTAGACTTGAAAGAGGCCGTAGGTTTTACTTGAGGTCGTCAGCTTAAACATGCCCCCTCACCCCACCCTCAATATTTCCCCAGTTCTGGAGGATCAGTAGAGAAACTGTAGGGCGTGTCCCGCCTGGCAACAGCCGTCGGACAGCTGCGCCTGGAGACTTTCGATCCACGCGTTTTTCATGGACTTCCATATCATCTTTCTAATGAAAGTTTCATTTTCCTTGGAACGCCTGCGAGGAGCCACAAATACCAGCATTTGAACCGCATACCGTCCCGTCGCTCCTGCTCTCATCCCTTCGTTCTTGCTCTCAGTGGATGGTGGCATGGCATTTTAGCGCCGGGGGTGGGAACGACTCAGTGCTTGGAGTGGGCAGGTAGGGAAGGCAGGAGCAGCCACGAATTCCCCGAACTTGGACTGGGCGGCTGATTGGTTTTGTGGGTCTTCCACCAGAATTTAGGCAGCCTTCCTTCTTGCTGTGGCCCTGCCAGTGCACTTCTGTGGATGCTGATTTTCTCCATCAAGGACTTGAACTATGTAATTACACCGTACTTCACGCCCACAGCCAAAATAACATGAAACTACACGCAGCAATTACGGCCAGAGGCCCCACCACCCTTTCAATCGATCGCACCAAGTCATTAATTCTCATGTTGGCAAGGAAAGACATGATTCTCTTCTGCATCCATCGAAGCTAGCATGGTGCCGGGTCTTCAATCTTCATCCACCAGAACAGCAAAGGCCTTGACCAACACCATCTCCTCGTCCAGGTTCCGACCACCGCCGTCGCCAAACTTGATCACCATGGGCGATCCGATCATCTTGATATTACCTTCTGGGTCGTCTTCCCGATCGGCATCCACCACACCCACCGGGCCACCTATGACCGTGATCATCATGTCGTCCTCGCTCTTGCGGAACTCCATTGCCGACAGCTGCGGCGCCCGCAGCTCGTACCCGGCACGTTCGCCGGCAAGCAACCGGGAGAAGCCGATTGCCTGATCTAGGACGAGGTCGAGGTGCTTCCCTAGGTCTTCTTTGGTGTTGAGGACCGCCGCCTCGATTTGCTTCAAGCGCCCTTCGCCTTCGGCTATCAAACCCCTATCCCCGATGAAACCGACAAACTTGAGAGCGAATCGCTTCCGCACTTGCTTGCTGGCTTGCTCGTCAATCGGCAAGGTCTTCAATTGCCGCACAGTCAGCGACCTCCATCTTGCCGCATTCTCGCTTGTCACTGCGCATCCCAATGTCAGACAACTATTCAGCTCGACTACCATGGGACGAGATTACTTACAGTGGTCTGGAAACAGCTTTTCGAAACAGATCCGTTCGACAAGGTTTGCCTGTGGGTTGTCATCTCCAAAGGAGGCGAACGGCCGGGCTCGATTGAAAAGTGTCTCTACCAGGAACTTCCAAACCGCCTGGCGAAGCAGCATCTTCTTCTCGGCCCTGGTTGCCGCTCGATCATCAAACAGAGTCCACTGCACCGTATCTTCCCACAGTGCCGAACTCTCGCGACTGATCGGCGGGGAGTCGTCGGACAAGACAAGCTCTGTCAGACGCTTGCTCTTGCACAGTTTCCCAATTTTGTCGTTGAGACTTCGGAACTCCACGGAAATTGTGGAGTCAAAAGAAGGGTCAAAGCGGTCGACGGATTTGAGGACCTCTGTTTGCAGCCGTTCCAGCTTCTCCTCTGCTTCCAAGCGTTTCCGCTGTTCGTAACGGTAGCCTTGGAATAGCTCCTCGTACGTGGGCCCAACACTGCGAGTCTCTCGCTGCTGTTGGGGGTCCGTTCCTCGGCGCGTTGTGGAAGGCCTCTCCGCTCGGGAGGAGCGCAGGTGCTCCTCATCCTCGGACGCTTCACCACGATCGCGGTGGTCACGGTGATTGCGGTGGTCGCGGTGGTCACAGTGGTCGTGGTCACGGTGTCCATGGGCGCGAGCCTGTTGGCCATCTCCACGGCAGCCCGTCGTTTCCCTGTCCGTCTCCGAATGGTGATTGGAAAGCGGTCGTGATTGTGATGCGGTATCTCCCCGCGACTGCTCCCTTCCACGGCGCCGTCTGGTTTGACGTGATGTTGTGCGGTCTTGATCCATCATCCGTTTGGGGGTGAGTGCCTATTGACGAGAAGGAAGTAAAGTCTTCTGACTGACAGACACCCAGAGACACGGGGCGATATTACATCAAACAGTCAAGATGCGGGGGATGTGCGAAAATACCTTTCTCGGAACCTAGACTCTCAGGGGCGAGGCTCTACAAATCAGCTCCCCCACAACCATCGCAAACTGAACTGCACATATTAATTATTCCGGCCACGGAAGCGCGCCCGCTCTCAGCCGTATCATCCGATTTCCGCCACCCTGTCGATAGTCTTGCGCCTCAGGCGCTTGCCAATCTTTCGATTAGGGGGCATCACCAACTGAAGCTGTGCCAAGACGGCCTCGGCTCTCAGCCACATTGTCTGAATAGCACAGCACCAGAAACCTGCCAGAGCCTCGCCGGAGGCAAATCCAGGGGGGGGCTAATCCCTCCCCTCATTCTCCGTCCAGAAGAGCGTGACATTTCCCCTTTTCCTTTCCCTCGACGTTCCGCAGCATGTCCTGTGTCGGCATTTCATACTCCAAGACTGAAGCCAAACAGAGTCTCTGAACAGACAACGACCAACACAATGGGCAGGGAGGAGAAGCGCATCGTCATCGGTCTCGACTTCGGGACCACATACTCGTGGGTTGACCTGGCCCTCTCTGGCGTTGTGATCCATCTAACGTACGATTCCCAGCGGTGTTGCCTACTGCGATGATGCAGCGGCGAAGGAGGGGACATCTGGAGTCAAGCTCGTCATGGGCTGGCCGGGCCCCATCACCCAAAATGCGACAAACGAGTATGTTTTTGCAAACCTGATGCTGGTGGAATGTCTGCTAACGACAGCGTAGGAAAGTACCGAGCCGCATTGCCTATAATCCTCCTCCAAATGCGACCATCCTCTGGGGCAATCAGATCAAGCACAACACCAAGGCGGCCGTGCATGCGTGTATGAAGCTGCGACTCGACGAGAAGATGAAGGGATCAGAGCAGTTCCGGATGCTTCTTGCCTTCCTTACATCCCGTATGACTGGGCTCGATGTCGATGTCGACGATCTGCCGGCGCTCGGCACCGAGCTGGAGGGACCGCCCGAGTATCCGGGCAAGGATCCGGTCGATATGGTGGCCGACTACCTGACCGAAGTCCGCAAGGCGACTTGGACTGAAATTGGCAATGCATATGGCGACGAGATGTTTGCGCAGATGCGCAAGGAGCTCGTTGTCACTGTACCAGCCGTTTGGTCGGAGCGTGCCAAGGACCTGACTCTCAAGGCCGTTCAGCGTGCCAATTTTGGTGCGGCAAAGACTATGCTCGTCACTGAACCCGAGGCGGCCGCCATCTACACGCTCAAGTGCATGCGCGAGGGAATCAACAAGGACGATATCAAAGTTGGCGACGTGTTTGTTCTCTGCGATGCAGGCGGCGGCACCGTCGACTTGATCTCCTACCGCATCACCCAGGTGCAGCCGACGTTCCGCATAGAAGAGGCAGCCGTCGGCACGGGCGATAAATGCGGAGCAACATATGTTGACAAGGAGTTTCTCGCGTGGCTGGAGCGCTGGATCGGTCCGGATGCCTACAAGAAGATCCCGGCGGCCAAGGCACGCCACGGCAGCCAGATGATGACCACCTTCGAGACGGCCAAGTTCACCTTTTCTGGCGATGGCGAGGATATGGATATCCGTCTTCCGTCCGAGTGTGGCATCGACACCGATGAGAGCCTGAACATCGACGACCGCACGCTGACCTTCACCAAGGACCAGATGCGGTCTGTTTTCGACCCCTGCGTCAACCGCACACTGGAGCTCGTCGACGGCCAGGTCGCAGCGGTCATGAAGGCGGGCCTGGGCAAGCCGAAGATGGTGTTTGTGGTTGGCGGATTTGGCCGCAACCGCTACCTCTACCGGCGAATCCAAGAGTACTGCAAAGAGCGCGGCATCGAGACCCGTCAGCCCGCATGGCCATGGTCAGCTGTTGCTCGTGGTGCCGTCTGCCGCGGCCTGGAGGGTGCGGGCGCTGGGCTCATTGCCGTGCGGCTCGCACGCAAGTTCTACGGCACGGCCGCGTCGGAACCCTTCCGTCCCGGGTTCCACAGCGAGGAAGACATGTATGTCAACGAGATCACGGGGCGCAAGATGGCTCGCGGACAGATGACGTGGCTGTGCGACAAGGGCGACCGCCTCCCCGACGACACGCCGCGCACCATGAACATCGAGCTTAGCCGGCAATTTCAGCCAGGCGACGAGCGCGAGATCATGGGCGTCTTGGTTGGATGCACGGACGATGTCCCCTGCCGTAGGTTCGCAGATGATGCCGCGCAGGTCATCTGCCGCGTGCGTGCCGACTTCAGCGACATGCCGCTGTCCAGCTTCCCCAAGTCGCGCAGCTTCGTAACCGGAAAGGAGTACTACGAACTAGACTTCAAGCTGGAAGCCACGTTCAAGTCGGATGTCATTCACTGGCGCTTGCTGTACCAGGGGGTCGAGTATGGTTCTACTACTGTCACATACGACGAATAATCTGGAACATTTGGACTCGGGGAGCGAAGTTTGGGGGAGTTTTCTGGTTGCGCTGGCCTAGGCCTAGGTAGAGATTTGGTTCTGTTTCCTTGTTTACACGCAAATAATTACCGACCGTTTCTTCAACATGAGCTATTTTGAAGACATCGAGCACAGTTGACAGTGAGATCGCCTGCCGGACATGCAACATTGCGTGAGGGGAAGAGCGTGGGAACATGCTCGCCTCTTTCGAACTGGAGGCTTTGAAGCTGGACGATTGGGTGACAGTGAGGGGGGCCCGGCGGCGACAGTAGCATGAACCTCGGTCTTCTCGTGCATATCGACCTGGACCAAGATGAAATGGGTGGACCGAGACTCGGCGGCTTGCACTATCGTCATGGCGACAATCTCATCTTACGATGGTCTGATACGCTCACTTCCATTGCGGTAACCATTGCGCACCCTGCGGGCACGGTTCGAAGTTCTGGAGGGTGGAGATCACCCCGGCACAGCTGAAGCACACAAGGGGACAGATGGGCGAACACACAACGCTGATTGGTGGCCTTGTCGAAGATATCGAGTCAGGGGCTGGGTTGATGTCAGTCCCCCCGCGCGGCTGAAGAGCACTGTGTTAATATCCCGCCATTGCAAGCGCGGAGAGAGCCCTTATCGTCAATATTGCGCAGAGGCGACAGCCCGAGAGCCCGCCGTGTCTCAATATTGTCTGATGCACCTGTAGATGCAGCATATCGGAGAAAGGACGATGTTTAATTTCGAGGCTGAAAGAGATAGGGGTTCTGGACTGGGCGCCGGAGCGGGTGTCGGGTGTGGCCGGGGCACGGCGTGCGGCATTCAGCATCGCGTCTTCATGTTCAGGATGATACCGTGTTGTCTTTGAAGTTCAAACACATTCTGACGCGATGCAGAGGTGACGAAACGGCACACGGGTCAGACCATCACGGCAAGCGCAATGGCGGCGACACTGGCGCCGTCGACACTCGTGGCGACGCCGACGACGTTTGCAACCTCGGCGTCGTTCCCTCTGGTGACGGCGTTCACAACGTTGGCTTCTCTGCCGGGAACATGGAGCGCGCCAGCATCGTGTGGGACGCCGGCCTTTCACAACTTGGTTGGCAAGTGCGACGCCAACACTTGCACGTTTGACCCTTCCAAATCGACGCTGTCCGGGGGCATCGTCAACTACCCGTATTATACGGCGTTCCAACAGCCGCTCACATCGACCGAGTGCGTACCGCCGGGTTGGGATCCCCACGTAAACTTTGCATACTATCCGGCTCCGAGCGGTTGTCCTTGGGGCTATACCACGGGCGCGGTGGCGAGCTTCTACTGGCGGGAGGGGTTCAGCGTGGCTTTTTGCTGTCCTACGTAAGTCACGGGCGTACATGTTCTGGTGGGCTGGAGGAGGAAAGATTGCTGATGCTCAGACGGACACGACAGGTCATATACGGTCATTCCATCCCTAGTGGGGGAGAGTACATCTGGGGCATTTTGTCAAGGATTGCTGACTATTTCGTCGGGCGGAACATATCTGGACGTTGCCGCTGGGGAGAACACGCAGATTGTGAGATTGACGGTGGACGGAGCAACCACCACGAAAACAACCACTCTGTCCTACCAGACGGAGAGCACCATCCGGATGGCGACCGCAACACAATACCAGGTCGTGACTGCTATACACCCGCTTGTGCAGATTCTGATCCCCGCGACCGCCTCACCCTCGGGAACCTCGCCAGCATCCCGCGGCCCGGGCTTCTCGCTGTTTGGACTGGCTTATTTGTACTCGATTCTTGCCATCACTGGCATAGGTCTTGCCGTCGCTCTTGTCCTTGGCTGCTGTTGCTACGCATGCTGCTGCCGGGGGGAAAGGAAGCGGAACACTTACACTACTGGCACCTACCTCGTGTGCAACCATGGGATGGCAAGTGTGTGTTTGTTCCGCAAGGCGGGCGATAGGACATGCTGCGCGTGCCTTGACCGACGGCCAGCATCTGATTCCTTGAAAAGGGACGCGCGGATCGCCTCGTATTGCAACCGATGCCGGATACACTGGGACAGCTGCGACTTTAGCCAAATTCCGCTCGTCTGGAAGACGCCGCTGGACCTCGAGGCGGAAGAACTCAGCCGTATCATGATATCGTCGATCTGCGCGCATGGAGCTGCGGGTGTGCTGTGTCTGGCACACCCTCGGGGGAGCAAGAAGTGCTGCGCCTGCAGCGACACCCGCCAAGCTATCATCAGCCGCGAGGAGAGAGCCAAGACATACTGTTCCGAATGCTCCGAGCACTACAACAACCTGCCGATGGCCGACTGCCCCGCGGAATGGCGCCTCGCCGAGCTGCAGTGCAAGCACGCCCGCTCGAAAGCCTGCGGACGCTCCTCCCTGTGGGTAGCCACCTGCTGCGTCTGCACCGACACCCGTGCCGGCGTCATGCCGCGCGCCGATCGAACCGCCACGTACTGCACGTCATGCTCTTCGCACTGGAACGCCATGCCGACCTCCGCCCTCCCGCCGGAATGGGGCATCAAGTGCACTCACGGCGAGGTCTATCTCGCCTGCAAAACCCACGCCTCCCGCGGCCAATGCTGCGCCTGTCTCGACACCTATCCCGGCGAGCTTCCCAAGCAAACCCGCCTCCAGTCCGGCTCTTACTGCAACCCCTGCGCCGACCACTGGCTCGCGACCCCGGACTCCGCCTGTCCTCGCGTCTGGAACCTCCGCTGCCCGCACAACCGTGCATGGGCCGATGGCGCCCGCCCAGGTCGGAGCATCTGCTGCTGCGCGTGCAAAGACACCCGCACCGGCCACCTCCCGAAGACTCAACGCCTCGCCAGCTACTGCAGGTCCTGTCGATCCCTATGGAGCTCCACACCAGATGCCTCCTGCCCTCCCAGCTGGCAGCTTGGCTGCAAACACGGCGGCATGGCGGCACACTGCACGCTGCCCAAATACAACACAGGCGACGGCCCGACGTGCTGCGCGTGTGTCGACACCCGGACCAAGAACATGCCCAAGACGACACGAACGAGAACTTACTGCCCTACATGCCAAGTCACCTGGGACGCCTGGCCGGACGCGCAGTGTCCGCCCGAGTGGGGCCTCCTTGCCCCCAGGACAGACTGCAAGCATACCATGGCGCTGGAGTGCTTACATAGCCCCGCCGGGCAGGCGTGGTGCTGTGCCTGCAATGACAGGAGGAAGTTCTTGAGCACAATGGAAAGGTTAGCGAGCTATTGTCGGCCGTGTAGGAGTCGTTGGGAGAGGGCGAGGGTAGATGAGATGCCGGCTGCGTGGACGGTTGGAGTACAAGGTTTACCCGAACGGGTGGAAGATGATCGGGGGAAGCTGCGAGGCTGGGTTGTGAGCTATGAGGGCGAGGAGAACAACGCAGGGAAGTATGCGGGGATGGCAGATGAGGGGCCGAGATATGGGGCGCCTAGGTTTGGAAGCGAGGACGATAAGTGGGCGGCGCAAAGAAGACGAAGGGAGCGGGCAGGGGGCGGATCCCCCGCGGTTCCGAAGAAAAAGCCCGTGAGAGAACCTCCCCGGATGAAGAATCCCTCTGGGGACTGGGGAGATCTCGTGTCGGAAGAAAGGGTACCCACGTCGACGACGAGTCCGCGACCTGGGGAAGTGGAGACGGATTACTCTGGGTATGAAGAGAAAGGGCCCCAGCGGCAGGGACCGCGGTTTTCGGTCCCGGCGACGGTGTCGGTTCCAAAACCTATTTCTAGTCCTCCCTCCCCGGCGCCGGCGGTGTCCCAGACTGAGAAGCCGGGGCAGGAGAAAAGTGCTTCCGCCGGTGAGTTGCATGTCTTGTTCTTCTTCTTTTTCCCCAGCTTGTCCGAACCTGCCTTTAAGTTTCCGGGCGTGGTTCCAGGTTTCGTGATAGAAGGCTAACAAATGTGGTGATAGCAGTCGTCCCGCTTAGTCAAGAGGACAGACAAAGGAGAAGAGATCGGGAGGGGTTGTGTGTTGGACGGCAGCCTCGGTTTATGGTTCCTGCTGGGACGTAACTTTGGTTGTTTCGGCCTCCATGTCCTTGAGCGGGATTCAAATGAGCCGGGTCCGTTTGGAGCTCGGGAGATGAGTAACTCATGACTGAGTGGCTCGCTTGTACGAGTATGTTTTTATTTTCACTGGACTGGAGCTGAGGCGGTGTTTGGTGTTTTATTCATGGTGTTGGGGTTGGTGTGGAGCAGAAGGAGACGATAGAAAGGACGGACGGCAGCATGACATGGCAGGCTGCTGTTGACACGGGTGAACAACATTGTATTTGATTAGAACCCACTTATACTACTTACACGTAATGTCTTTTATGTAATGCCATAGTTCAGCTTCACCCGGCGGCACATGATCTCATGGTTGTGATGACTGGGACCCAAAACATCGCTTGAGTGCAATGGTATGCTAAGCCCATCATGTCTTCGAAGAAATCTGACAGAGCGAGTTGTTTGGATACTAAACAACCCGCAGCAACTTGAAGTCAAAGGGGGAACATGAATTTGCTCCATGCCTTTGCGCAGCACCTATCTGCAGCTGTGCACAGTGTTGGTGGACCCGCCCGACCAGCATAATTAATACCAACGTCGTCTCTGAGCCGGGCGTTATGTCCACTATCATTATCGACTTTATCACGGTGATTAATTGAGATGTTGTATGGCTAGGTGTGCTATCTTTCTGACAGGTACCCAAGTAACAAAACAAAACGGAGTGGCCACTATTCTAGCGAGAGAGATGTTGACGTATTGTTTACTTACCCCTTTCCACCGCATAAGGTAGGTACCTGAATCACGCCAGCAGCCCGTCTCAATAAACCCATCAAAGACCACCCCACCTACTGCACCACGCCAACTCAACCCATCTACCAGGTATCCATCCACGAAAATCAAACCTTGGACCACCGCAACATCGCAGCGGCAGCAATAACAGGCAAAACACTCACCAGCTCGCCCAGCCCAGCAAACGCAGGCGGAATTCTCGCGTTCCGGGTCACAAACGCGCCCGCGGCAAGCAGGACAGCAAAGAGGTTATAAACAAAGCTCCAGCCAAAATTGAAGGCGACTCTATGCATGGCCTTTCTGCTCACGTCGATTGTCGTGAGGATGCCGCCAAGGTGGGGACGCATGAGGACCACGTCGGCGGCTGACTTGGCGATGTCGCTTCCTCCGTCGTTTGTATTGTGCATGTGCACGCCGATGGTGGCTTGGGCGAGGGCGACTGCGTCGTTGGTGCCGTCGCCGCAGAATAGCACCACGGGGTTCGCGCTCTTTGTGGTACTGTTACTGTGGCTTGAGGGGCCGGTGCTTTCGAGGAGTTTCTGGATATACACTTGTTTGTCCACTGGTGTGCAACGGGATCTGATGTTCGAGGCAGGGATATTCAACTGTGCGCCAACAGAGCAAACTGCGCCGTCGTCGTCACCGGAGAGGATGTGCACCGAGATGCCGCGCTCGAGTAGAGCCTGGACTGTTGACGCGGCGTCAGGCCGGATCGAGTCCTGTAGACCAAACACGGCGGCAATGGACCCGGAGACGGTGAAGCAAAAGGCTGTATATCCTTGCGCCAACACAGCCTGCACCTCGGGATCGGAATCTAGGTTAAGCCATCGCGAGTTGCCTGCTTGGAGGAGTAAACCGGACCCCGTGGCCGTACCTTCGACGCCCCGTCCCGTCAGCGCTTTGATGCCAGACACGGCGGTTGGCGATACACCTTGGGCTTTGAGATGGGTTGCTACTGCGGCAGAAACGGGGTGTTTGATGCCCCCCACCAGACCTAAAAGCAGTGCATTGGTAACGTCTCGGTCATTTCCCGCGTACCACTCCCGGACAACAGACAGTCTGCCCTCGGTGATGGTGCCAGTTTTGTCCAGAACCACATGAGACGTTTTATACGCCATCTCCATGCTCTCCGCCGAAGTGAAGACGACTCCCCGCTCTGCCGCAACACCGGTAGCGATCACGATCACCATCGGAACCGCAAGCCCGATCGCACAGGGGCAAGACACGATCAGCACCGCGATCGCGTACGTGAGTGCTTGAATCGTGGCTTCGCCTCCCGGTTGGTGACGGATAGCCACGCCAATGGCAACCCAGACCACAAACGTGATGACCGCCAGAGCAACAACGGCCGGGACGAAATAGCTTGCCACGCGGTCTGCAAGGTCCTGGATTCTAGGCTTGGATAGCTTCGCTTCGTCGACCAATCTGGCGATGGCGGTGATGGTGTTGTCGCCGGGGAGTCGTGTAAGTCGCACATATAGCATGCCTGGCCCATTGGCGGACCCAGCGATGACGGGGGATTTGACGTTCTTCTCGACAGGCTTCGCTTCGCCGGTGACCATTGATTCGTCGACTTCAGACAAGCCTGAGACCACTGTCCCATCTGTGGGAATTCTAGACTCAGGAGAGACCTTGAAAACGTCCCCGTGCTGAAGAAGGCGGGCGTCGACGTCGACTTCTCCCTCGTCGGTTACAAGGCAAGCGGCCGAGGTCTGTAGCGACCGTATGGAGATGGACTCGACGGCTTTCTGCCGCGCCAGGGCACTCACCCAGCGACCTAGCATAATCAGAGTCACCAGCAGAGTGCTCGTCTCAAAGAATTCCCCCGTTGCAAGCGGATGGCCTGAGACGAGGTAACCGAACGAGACGACCGAGAAGATGTACGCCGCGCTGGTGCTCAAGACAATGAGCAAGTCCATTTCGATAATTCTAGAGAAAATGAAGCTCTTGAGAGCCTTAGGGTAGAAAGGGCCCGCGATAGCAAACTGGACGATGGTTGCTAGGGCAAGGGAGGCAGCGCCATATTCGATTTCATGGTGAGGGAGGGGAGCCCAGGCCATGATGAGCACGGGGACTGTCAGGATTGCAGAGAGCAAGGTCATGTATCCGATGTGACGAACGTGTTTGCTGCCGGCTTGGAGTGTCTGGTCAGGACGTGGCGGGGCGAGAGAGACCTCGTGGCTGTTGACCCAGCCGTGGTTGATGAGATCCCTCGCGCCGATGATCTGGGCGTCGAAGCTGACATTGATAGTCTTGCTGTCCACCACTCTGACTTCAGTGACACCATCCGGCCAAGGGCTGTTCACCAAGGCAGCTGGATTACCGCGGGAGACGACGAGCTCGAGATTCGCGCCCTTGTTAGTAACCCGCTCGCACTTGAACTCAGTCGTCCGTTCAAGATACTTGATCACTTCGCTGACGGAGGCAGCACCGGCTGCTACCGTGATGTCGAACTCGGCGCGAGAAAGTACCAGACTGGTCTTGAGGTTCGTGACCGCCGGGTGGGTTCCGAGGGTCCGAGAGAGCTTTGTCTCGCAGCCAGTGCACGTCATGCCGGAGATGCTGAGGATGACGTGGTCCTTCTCGTGGCCGGCATATGTCAGTCCCTTCTCGAGGTCCGCAGTATGCGCTACACGGTTGGCTGGCTGTTCTGTATCGCAGCAGGAATCGGCGCAGGCGGGTATGGGTCTGGGAGGCGCTGGATTGGTATCCGTCTCGTCGGAGCTGCAGCATGCTTTCCCGCCGGCTTGAGGGGTACAGCTTATCTCTGAGGAGCGGGTGGTTGCGTCCGCGCAGCACGAGCCGGTGGAATCACAACACTGTGCCGATTTCTCTTTTGAGCGGCGCCGAGTGGATGAACGGCGTGGAGGCAGACAGCAAGACTCATGTCCCAGAGCGACTAGAACACGACAAATGCAGCCCAGCGCCTGGAGTGTCTTGGCGTACTTGAGGCGGGTCTTTTTGGCGTGGCTGTCGCACGGCTTGCCATCCTTGCCTTGAGAGCAACTGGAAGCTGCTGAACCTAGGTATGCAGCAGGCTGTTTAGCAACACGTAGAAAAGGCCCGTGGTTGGAGAGATTACCGTGGGATACAGAGTCAGGTTTCTGGCTCTCATTCTCGCTCTCGCACTCGCGCAGCGCGACGCGGTCAAGGCAGGACTGGTCGCAGCAGGGAGAGGCTTTGCCCTCGCAACAGCTAGGACGTGGCGGGGTTGGTGTCGAGCAGCGGCCATCGTTATCGTCGTCAACGTCCGGTGACGGAGCAAAGGTATCGGGGCTGGGATTGGGCTGCTCGGGAGGGGGTGAAGCTGGCTTCGCACAACAGCCCGACTGGCAGGCCATGGTTGAGCTGTTCACGTTCAATTGCGTGCAGTTTTGATCCGAATGGGTATTTGACAGTAGGTTGCTAGATTGACCGCCTAGTTAGATACCGACGATGAGCGGCGGGAGGAAAGAGGAGACGGGCGAGGGGGATGCTGGGCGCCGGTCACGGCCGGATATGATTGGTTGGTTGTTTTACCTGCAGCTGCAGCACCATGCCAATCTGTCATGGGTGTTTCCAAGCCCGATCCTGCAGGGACGCGGCGAACCGGCTCCCTTTATGTAGTTCCACGTATCTGACTACAAACCTTACCGTAGAGCTATGGAGTAACTACCTTCAAGGTTCATTCTTAGGATTACATAGTGCCTACCAGGTAGGTAAGTACCTACTTCGGTACCTGAGTATAAATAATTGCAGAGCGAACAACACTAGAGTGCAGATATTAGGAAACGAGCCAGTGATCTCGATTCTGATCCAATAAATGTGGAAGCTGATGACCAAATCTCATAAATGCGCCCAGTAAGCCGTCCAGCTTGGCTTGGTGTATATGCCCATCGGAGCGTTCTTGAAGGCATACAAAGAGAGAAACACCGTAAAGAGCCGGATGGCGACGTACAAGAACATGATAAGCAGCACGGCAAGGCGCTTGATTCGAGGCAAAGAAGATGGCTCTGGAACATGATCGTCAACCGCCATGATGAGGTAACTCGAACTCGGAAAACCCAGGATAAAAGTGGCGAGTGCGCAGGAGCGCCATGTCCAAGCGCTCCCCGGGCCATCAGAGGGGAACGGGTAATTCCAGGCTGCAAGATGAATGCCACAAAACACGCCAAAAAGAAGCATTGTGACGAGGATCATGGGCACGGTCGGTATCGCCTTGATAATAAGGTCTTGCTGTTTCGGTGCCGGGTTTGGGGTTTGACGCTGATCGACCTGTGGCTCGTTCCGGGTCCCGTTTTCGGAGCCGCGCTCGAAGTCAACGATGAACGCCTGATGAATATCCTGAGGGCAGTCGAACCAGGCGATCAACATGATCAAGCCGCAGAAGGCGTATGCGATGGTCAAATCCTCAAGCAGTGAGACCTGGAAACCCTGCACGACCCTAGACAGGACATTCGCAACAAACCACAAGGTCTGCGAGATGGAAATCGATTTGAGGAGCCAATCTTTCTTGCTTCGGTCCTCGATCTCATCATCTGTGGGGAAGCCCATGTCCTCGGGACCAAGCCCGGTTGTTTGCACAAGTCGAACAAGAGCATCTGGCTCTAGAAGTCGATGTATTCGGTTATGGCGAATCTCGCTCTATTTCAATGTAATGAAAGTAAGCATGAGGAAAGTGCCAAGCAGAACAAAAATGCATTGAGTTTGGGGGCGGGGGTTGATGTAATGTCGTACTGATTGTTTCGAGTATATCCCATCCTGAACCACCAAGAATGATTGACGGTGGCTGAACTGGCTCCAGCCTGGAAAGTCTCGTATCGAGGCAGATAGCCGTCGAGCGCGGACGAGGAGCATGATGGCTACCATTGCCAGAGCTTCGGGAAAGAGCGCACAGTAGATGGCTGATCCAAGCTTCGATTTGGTCCAGCGCCATCTCGATGAGCCAGGGGGAGAAATATCGTTGTGCAGCGTTGTCCAGGTCGATAGAATAATGGTCACCACGCAACTCCAGAGAATGCCGACGGTGCCTCGGCCGCAGTTTGGCTCTGGGACAAATCCCACGAACCCCGCAGTGTCCATTGATGGAAGAGGTCGTGTTGTGCTTGAGTAATTACGGCGAGGTAATTAGTTGCTTGTTGTTCTTCTTTTCTTTCAGTTTCGCGACGGAGGCGGAAAATGCTCGACGAAAGCTAAAGAGACACCAAAAAAAAAAAAAAAAGAAGAGGAGAGAGAGGATCCGATGCTGAGGATGGGGGGCAGATAATTCTTATTGTCAGCAAATTCTTCAGCTGAAGCGGCAGTGCTGGCAGTCATTGGTGCCTTAGGTAGGTACCAGGCAATACCTGCAGATTGGGCTTTCTAACGACGCCAAACCAATCACGGCTTCAATGTCGACGTCGTCGGAGGCTGCATGAATGATGCCAACTTGAAGGGACAGTGAGAAAACGCGGGCTTGCAGGCCGTATTTGAGGCTGCCCACCCAGTGAAATCCCGCACAATTTCGGGCATCCTATCCGTTAGCTTTCGACTCCAGAGATGGACGAGACGGTCGGGCTCGGACACCGGCAAGGAACAATAAAAAACAAGAGATCTCAAAAACAAAACCCGGCATGTTGCAAGGTCCTCGGTCAATTCCTTGCGCAACAAACAATCTCATCTAATAATTAGGTGCCTGACTCAATAAACCCAACCGTCTAATTTGTTCCCCGGCCCCCTCAGCTCAAATGACATTTTTCAACTCCTCCCCCGCCAAAAACCGCTTCAGGTTCTCCACAATCAGCTCCTCGGCGCCCTGCGGTCTGCCGCCCGCCGCATGCGGCGACACAATCAGATTCTTGGTCTTCCACAGCCTGCTCTCGGCCGGCAGCGGCTCCGTCTTGAACACATCGAGCGCGGCGCCGCCCAGCCGTCCAGCGTCCAGCGCGCCGGCCAGCGCGTCCTCGTCGACGGCCGACCCGCGGCCCACATTCACGACCCACGCGTGCTTGGGCAGCAGCGCCAGGCGCTCCGCGTTGAGCGCGTTGTCGGTCGACGGGTCACCGGGGAGAATCATGACCAGCGCGTCCGTCTCGGGCAGCAGCTCGGGCAGCTTGTCCTCGGCGAACACCTCGATGCCGTCGCGGATGCCGGGGCGGCGGGCGGCGCCGCGCACCGTCGCGCCTAGCGCCAGCAGGTGCGGGGTGAGCGTCTTGGCGATGTTGCCGAAGCCCCAGATCAGGATGCGCGCGTCGCGCAGCGTGCGGAAGGACCCCGCCGGGCGGTCGGGCTGGGGCCCCCCTAGGTGGCCGGGCCACTTGCCTTGCAGCTGGAAGTCGCGCATCTCGTGCAGCCGGCGGGCGGCGGCGAGGAGCAGGCCCAGCGTGTGCTCGGCGACGGTGCGGTCGTGCAGCCCTGAGCCCGTGGTGATGGTGAGTGAGGAGGTGGTGGCGAAGCCGGCTGAGAGTACGTCGTTGGGCCCCGCGGCGAGAGACTGGATCCAGCGCAGCTTCTTCATGCGGGCAAAGGCGTCGGCCAGGTTGGTGTTGGTCCAGGTCACGAGGATCTCGGCGTCGATGAGGGAGTCGGGGATCGGGGCGTTGACGTCGTAGGGGTGCAGGGTCAGGTCGGGGAAGCCGGTGATGGCTTGCTCGTTGAAGGCGAGCGAGGTGGGGTAGAGGAGCTTCATTGTGCGGTGGGGGGGGTTGGCGGCGGCGGCGGTGGTAAGGTGGGTGTTGAGTGCGCGGATGAAGCGGGTTGGTGATGTTCGCATTGGGTTGAGGGGAAGGTGCTTTGCAAAGATGGGACGTTATATACCTGCCCGTGGAACCTAGCTCAAGTCGTTGTGGCAGGTACGGAGACAGGTTGTCGCTACCTGACCTAATGAGGTTGAGCGTGTAAGATGTTCGAGGCAGGTACAGGAGAAGGAAGGTGGGACGAACCACCCAACCAACCCCGCCTTCCATGCATCTCCCCAATTCCCCATCGCCGTCATTGATCGCCGCGAGGGAAGAATTCTGGGAATTTCTGCGGCCATCTCCCGGGCGCAATTGCCCCGGCTGATAGTGCATTGGGGAAACCGAGAAGTGGGCCTATTCAGCGGTGTCGGAGCAAGGGAGGCAGGGCCATGTCTCCCCCGGTTTCCCGGCGCCCACAGGCGGGGTGGTGGTCTGGCGCTGCACGGCACCTGCCACTAACGCCGTCAACTGTATTTTGGGCCCATCTTGGCATCAAATCGGCGTGGAGCCTCACTTGAACGGATGGGAAATGTATCAACCGAGAGGACCGAATCGGCTCGGCAGATGCAGCCATCCGTGACTTACAGGACGTATGATATTTCCATACAAGATGCTTAAGATAAGTAATTATATAAGGAAAAACTGTGTGGATGAATCCGATTCAATTATCTTCTAATTCATGGATTTTCACAGGTTTGCAACTTTGAAGCTTCAAAGACGTACACAAAACAGCAGAAACAAACGAGAAGGACTAGAGGAGCTAGATGGGAATGGATAGCGCCCACTTACCCCCACGTTCGATAAATGGTAGAAGCCAGGGTAAAGGTAGGTACGTAATGTGTTCTTACGATCATGTCGGTTCCCAAATTCTTCCTAACATTCCAAGTTATTCATTCTTTCTACATGAATTACCAGGTAGGGACCATAAACCCATCAGGTGCCCTGCACTTTCCAAATATTTTCCAATGCAACCGAGCGTTACAATGGCGACGACCACCCCAGTCACCCGAGCAGAACATCTCTCTTCTCAGCCCCCGCAACAATAAAGTCCATCATCCTCATATTCGCCACGCCCGGCCTCTCTGCAGCCGTCCCAGGCTTCGTGACCTCCACGACCAAGAGCGCTGTGTCAAACTCGGCGGCGCCAGAATGGATCTGAGGGTCAGGGTAGTCGGGCTCGATCCACTCGAGATTCGCAGCCAAAGCTGACTCTGTCTTGCAGGCGAAATTGAGAAACTGGCTTGGCCCCACCCCTTGTATATCTAATCCGGTATTAGTGGCATTGCTCCGGCTGGGATACGGGCTTGTCCGCGGCGGTATAGTTCGTCGTGCTGTCCGTCGCAGATCCTCCAACCCCTCCTCCTCCTCCTCCTCCATGTCCCGTCTGCGCGGTGATAATCTGGCAACTACTTGGCTCGCCGGATCCAAGCGCAGAAGCCGAAACCGACGTCTGCCCTGGGGAAAGACAGCGCGGGAGCGCGGGGCACTATCGGGGAGCATGTCGAGGTCGAAGCCAATGTTGAAGGTGATGCTCCCCCGTGCCGTAAGGACGGTGCACATCCGCCACACCGTGCGTATGCCCGTGTGCTGCAGCCGGTCCACCAGGTCGGCAACCTTGATATCCAGCGCGAGAGTGGAGACTTTCAGCACCCTCGAAGTGCTCAAGGTACTGTTATGGGCACAGTATTGAGGCGAGGAATATAGAGTCCCGTCGTCTGCTTGGACGTGTATCTGCGGATCCGGGAGCTGCAAGACCGTTTGTTCTATCTCCTGCTCATTTGCCATGGAAGATCGTTTCGGTCTGTATGCGCTTGCCCCTGGATGCGCCAGCCACGTCCACGTCCGCCAGAGTGCGCTTGCACCGCCTGCCAGTGTGCTGGGTATCAGATGATGACGGCTTGGTCCAGAGACACTAGCGGTCCAAAGCAGGGAGAGAAGCAGACAATGATCTGAATCTGGAGACAAGGGCACTCCGTGCAAGAACCGAACTTGGTATGTTCTCGAGAGCCGCCCCTCAAGGCCTCCAAACGCGCGGTGCCGGTCCTCGGGGAACGAAAGATTCCGCGACGAGTACAGGCCCACGATGTCCTCAAATAGCTCTTGCAGCCCAGTTTGTTGTCGGGTTACGGGAAGGGGCAGCGGGATTTCGGACCAAGCGTCTGATCTAGCAGTCTTGTCCGCCTTCTTCATGTTTGCTGTGTGCGGTCGTCTCCAGCTCTCTTTGGTAGTCATTTCATTGCACACGAATAACACCTCGCGCGGCTCAAAAAATACCAGCCGCTTGGAGAGCAGGTGCTCCTGCATGGTCCAGGCCCGCGTCTGCCAGGCATAGTTTGAGTCCCTACCCAACGAGCTCAGCGGGACGAAGAGCTTGGATCCGTGTGGTATCTGTTCTATCTAGGTCGTAGACTTGTATGTGTCTCTGTCGCTCACGCCAGGCAGACCACTCTCGACGCCGGAGACAAGCGAGACGATGGTGCAGAGGCCGTGGGAGTATATCTCGTCCATCTCCGAGACTTGGTCCGCCAGAATGTCCGGCTGGTCCTGCGGGATGCAGAGAGCATCGATCCAGAGGTAGCGTTCTCCGAGGCATTTAGTGAATTTCATGGCATCTTCGAAGGTCTTGGGAAGAACCCTCATCACCAGATCCCTCGGTTGATGACTTAGCGGTTTAATACCAGATGGGGAAATGTTGTCGGTCTCACTCGCTGGATTCTCAAAAACCGGAAACGTCCGGTTCGCCGCCTCTCCCTATATATACGGTAGCGCTACGTACCGAACCGCATCCCTCGACTGGACTATCCTGCGACTCTCCACGTCAACAAGCCGTAACGACCGTTCAGTGTGTCTAAACAGCGCCCGGGTAGATACCACCCCTTTGTTTCCACCATATTCAGCCTCTTGCTGGTTGCAGTAAGCATGAATTTTCTCGCATATAGCTATCCATTCCCGTATACGAAAGTGGTTAGCCTGGCGCGGATGTACAAAATAAAGATCTCTATAGGTGATATGCCGACGATATGGTTCCAGCCGCTAAGAAAGCTCAACCTCAACTATGCTAAGCTGAGAATTCTTCGCTAGTACGATCCCAACGTCGACGTGGAATTGCTGTCTGAGTTTGTTGGAGAAGCGGGGAGCCGTGTTGAAGTCCTTTATTGCTTCGGGGAGGTCCTGGCAGACGCTCTTGTAGTAGTTGGTGTTGCCGTCGTATAGTAGTACCCAGAAGAGGCGATAGGCGGGGCATTTGTTTCGATATGCTAGGTCGAATACGGAGCCGTGGTCCTGCTTGGCGATTTGGCCGTTGGGATTGAGCTGGTGTAGATGCAGGCTGTTGACGGCCTGGAACCCGGAGACGAGGTCTAGTTTGACGCAATGGTTACAGAATGTGCTGTTATGTGCCTTTTCGTCCAACGCGGCTTGCATGGCGGAGTATGTATCTTTGAAGTCGACGATTGCTAAGCAGTTGGGGTCGCTCATTTTTGTTCTTCGGAGGGTTGATTAATTGTTTACTTTTTTAGGAGAGCCTGACAGTTGATGATGCTGAACATGTGCAGAAATATTAACCCTAATTAAGCAGTTGAAGTTGAGTTGCAAATCGGGCGGCGGTAACATCGTGAAAGGCGTTGAACTAAGGTTTAAGTAGGCCGTCTAGTTCTCGCCAAGTCCCCTATTTCTAGGCAGGAAAGCCAGTTGATTTGCGTGCAGCGCTCCAACACAGGGGCACCCGCCGGCAGTTTGATGGGCTTGTTGGTAATACTAGTACGAGTCCGTGACAATCTTCCTTTTTCCTCTTGAGAAACCTAGAAATTCAATGGACAGTGGGGAGCGAGAGAAATGATGATGACGGCTTGGGGGACCTTGAAGAAAGGGGTTCAGGGGCAGCTGAGCATGTCAAGCATGAAATTTCAAAATCAACAAACAACATGCAGTCTTCCTTTGAGAAACAAATGTCCAGGTCGGTAACCAAGTGCCTTTGAACCTCGCCGAATTGTGTAAAATCAGAGACAGCTTTCGCTAGACAGGTGTCTGAGTAACTAAATCGTGGAAAGGGTGTTTGTTTTTGCGGTGAACTATATTTCATTGTCTTGCCTGTGCTAGCTTAAGGTGAGGAACTTATCGGTTCACGGTTGACCTCCATTCTGCTATTACCTATCGATTGGTCTTGCATGCCCCAACTCCCAGATCGTTGCCCAATGTCGTCGACTATGCACGCGATGCAATGTCAAAATGTGATCAATCAATGGGGCTGTGTTGGGGTTTATACGAGTCATGTTTGCGCAAAAGCGATAAGAACTTGAATGCAATCAGGGGGTTTAAAAGTCTGGGGTAGGGCTCCGTGCGATACGATCACGGCCAAATCGTGCATGCCTACGGGTTGCATGTTAAACGCTATGGAGGAAAAGAAAACACAAAGACAAGAATAGGAGAAGAAAGATAAGATACCTTGTCCTGGGAACGAGCCGCCAATTATAATGTAACCGTGGATTCGTACGTGTACGCAAAAAATGCGCCTCGAAAACGCGCGACCGGCCTTTATAAAAACCCCGGGGCGCTCACGGCCCCCGAGGACTCCGAGACGGAGAAAGCCGATTACGCGTATCGTAAATACGCGCGCTCCCATAAGCACAGCTTATCATTGTGCAATGCTCATTGCTCGCTCCAAGTCCAATGCAATATCGATATTTTCTCTGCTGCTGCTGCTGCGCCCCCTTCTCGGACTTGCAGACCCACCGCTCCCGTGCGCTGTCGTGCGGCGCCCCGTGCAGCACGCCCTGCCGCCCGCCCATGGGAGATAATATGCATGCAGTACGCGTCAGGAGCCTGGAGGAGAAGAAAAGAACAACCTTGAATCTCTCCAGCTGGGCGGTGACTGGCTGGACCCGTCACAAGTCATAACCCAATCCAACCATATTGATGCTGTCGAGGTTCTGGCCCATCTTCGTTCCCCATCCTCATCCTCACCCCCTGCCCATGCCACTGTCAGTGACCCCTGCATCCTGTCTCGCAGCCAATACCCGGGACTCCCACGATTCAAGCAAACATGGGATGCCGCCGTAAAAAGATCTTGGCCCATGAGAGCGCCGTCGAGTTTTCCCAGCGCAACGGGGGTGATAAGATCCTCCAACCCAACCCAACCCCTGTCAGCCCTCTCATGCTGCCGTGCCGCGCCGTCTGTTGTGAAAGGTCAGGAGTAGGGACGAACGAAAAAGGGAACTTTTGCTCGTATCACCCAACCGCAGTCGCCCAGGCCTCATGCTTAGCCCTTATTCACCACAACCATACCCACCTTTTCCTCCCTTGTCCATCCAAGAAGAGGACATGTCCATTCCCCCGGTACCTTACGTACACGTCATCTCCTCGCTGACAGATGCTTAAGAGCCTTCTTGGCAGTGTTTTTCCATCCTGCTGTCGCACACCAGGCCAACGTTCCGCCCGCTAAGCCTCCCCCCAGCTGACGACGAGGTTCTCCCAGTTGCAATTTCATTCCTGCGCGCACCGCCAAGACTCTGACCTGGGATCTCATTTTGGGCTTGTTATAAGGATCTTGATTATCCCCAACTTCATCTTCCCCACCCACCACCACCACCATCACGACTAGACTCAGGCTCCTCACTCTCTCTCATTCGCATCGCCAGAGTCTCGCAGTTGTCTTCTCAGAGTGAAACGGTCAGCACCTATTCCGAACCTCGCAAACGAGATCCGACATAGTCGACGGCCTGCCCGCCATGTCCTCCTCAGCGCCCCACCACGACTACTACAAGTATGACCCGTCGCTCGCGGGCAACATCATCTACATCGTGCTCTTCAGCATCGTGTCCGTCGGGCACATCTTCTTGATGATCAGGTCCAAGACCTGGTACTTCATTCCATTCATCCTGGGATGCTTGTGTAAGCCGTTCCTCTTGTCTTCGCCCCGTGGGAATCATAGGAACCAGGTCGGTCTAACCCATGGCTTGTGTCGTAAAAACAGTCGAGGCCATCGGCTTTGTAGGGCGAGCGATTGGCGCAACTCAGACGCCGGACTGGACGCTGCCGCCGTTCATCATGCAGACACTGCTCATCCTGCTCGGACCGGCGCTCTACGCCGCCTCCATTTACATGGTTCTTGCACGGCTGATCCGGTTGCTGGATGCGCACCAATACTCGCTGGTCCGGACGAGCTGGCTGACAAGCATATTCGTGGCTGGCGATGTCTTGTCGTTCCTGACGCAAGGCGCGGGCGGCGGCATCCTCTCCAACGCCGACACGGTATCGAGGCGCGACCTGGGAAACAACATCATCTTGGCTGGCCTCGGCATCCAGGTGGCCTTCTTCGGGCTGTTCGTCATCACGACGGTGGTGTTCCACATCCGCATTATGCGGAAGCCGACACAGCGCACATACCAGGTCACGGTGCCGTGGCAGCAGTTCATCATGGCGCTGTACGCCGCCAGCATCTTGGTCATGATCCGGTCCATCTTCCGCATGATCGAGTTCTCGGCCGGCCGCGACGGCACGTTCCAGAACAACGAGGTGTATCTGCTTGTGCTCGACAGTGCTCTGATGCTGCTCGTCGCCATCGTCTTCCTGTGGTACCACCCCAGCAGGATCCTCATCGGCTACAAGGACGTGGGCACCGGCGGCCCCGATGTCGAGAACGGAACCGGCGACAGCTCGACATACCCCATGGTCACGCCCAACTCGACCCTGCCCAAGCCCTACGACAGCGACGCCACGTCCGCCGTCCAGGGACAGCCACAGTACACGTACAATGCTGCGCCGGGGTACTCTAGCCACTCTTCTCCGAGTAGGAGATGATTGAGGGATGCGGTGGAGTGTGATAACCATTGGGTAATATCAAATGAGTGAGGGAAGGTCTTGGCAGCTTTTGGTATAATGGGATTTGGTTATGGAGAATGGGAGCAAGCGACTGTGTAGTTCTTTTTCTATTATGTTTTCCCTCATGGTCCACCTGGATGGTTAGACTGGAAAGGATGGAAGGAAAGGGAACGGGTCAAGGAGGGCTTTCTTTTGTAGACGACAGCATAGCTCTCTTCGGCTGTGCATTTCGTACATTTGCCGCCAGCGGTTTAGGGGACCGAGAACGGGGGAGTTTCTGAGAACTTTAACTACCTCTGGAGAGGTGGCAGACTGATGATAATTTTTGGCGATTTATTGCATACTCACTTGGATCCTGAGGCTGGATGATGATTGGAAACCGTGAGGTGTTGGGATCTGAGGTTTGGGATTTGGGACCGCATCAAACGATTGGCCAGCACTGAGGCCGATGCATGGTCACGAATCTCGGCAGAGGGCAGGCACAAGGCGGAAAGGGCAAAGGGATGGATGAGAATGAGGATGGGTGGTTGAGCGGACGCCGCCGACTAGCTGCACCTGTGGAATGCCGATTTGTATTTGGTGGAGAAATTTTTGTGGGATTGTTGGCGCTTGGAATCGGTGAACTAACGATGAAAAGCGTTCACGTTGAACCACGAAACGAGACCTCGAGGGGCCGATGGATGAACTCGACCGTTGTCCCACACAGGCCCCAGTTTAATTGAAACCGCGGTGGGATGCGGCAGAACGCGCTTTCGCTGAGTGGACGGCATCGGCAACCGAAAACATGGCGCCCGGTTTTTGTTGTGCCTGATTGTGCTGCGCCGAGGTGTAGACAAGAATAAGGTTTGCATCGCGGATTTGATCCAACCCTGATAATTCGAGACCAAAAATTCCATCATTCGTTGAACGGATCACACAGAATGGCAATGCAGTCAATCAAGTCCCGTTTTCATCCCCATTTCTCGAGGATTGCATGCACAAAAAAACCACCGCGAATTGGCCCAGTCAAGCACCAGCTGCACAAGTCCAGACACACGTGGAATGCGATGGCAGGGTCGTCGGCCGTTGAACCCCTCTCTTGCCCCGCACCTTAGCACAGCAATTTTTCCCGTTTATCTCTTATCGTGGGCCAGGTTCCACCGAAGAAAAAAAACAAAAATTCTGCGCCCAGGTCCTTGTCCCGGGGTATTTTCCCCCAAACTCGCCGCGACAAAAAGCTGCTACGGCGCTGTGCCCGAGAGGAGACTCGTCCCTCTTCCCTCCTGCTTTTCTCCCATTTCCATTTCCATTTCCCGTTCTCACCCCAGCTACCATTCCCAATTTCTTCGTTCCTCTCCCGTCCGTCCAGTCCAGCTTTGCTTCTTTTTGATACCCATTTTATTTGTTTCTGATAGTCCGGCCGCGCCATGGACAAGCAACAGTTGGCGGCGCTCCTTATCGAGTCGCAATTGCGTAGGTTTTCCTTGCCCTTTTTTTTTTGCGCCCGAGTTCTGCCCCTCAGTTCGCCCAGCTGCCAGCCTGCATTCGCTGACCTTTCCCCCCGCACAGCCGACACACAGAGGATCAAGGAGGTCACTGCCGAGCTACAGAAGAACTACTACTCCCACCCCGAGTCTCTCCTGCTCCTGATCGACCTCATCGCCACACATGACAACGTCGGCGTGCGGCAGCAGGCCGCCATCCAAGCGGCCCGACTGATACCCAAGCACTGGGAGAAGGTGTCCAAGGATCACAAGGCTGCCGTAAGGCAACACCTCGTCGAGGCAACCATGAAGGAGCAGAACCCCTCGGTCCGCCATGCCGACTCCCGCGTCATCGCCGTCATTGCGACGCTCGACTTCGAGGACGGTGACTGGCCCGAGCTGCTCCCCGCTCTCGTCAACCTTGCCAGCAACACCGACGTCAGCCAGCGCGAGGTTGGATCATACATCATCTACAGCTTGCTGGAAGCCAACCCCACCTACTTCGGCGAGCACGTGCAGAAGATGCTCCAGCTGTTCAGCCACACCATCCAGGACCCCCAGAGTGCCGACGTGCGCATCAACACCATGATGTCCATCGGCGCCATGCTCCTGATGTTCGAGCCCGATGAGGATGAGGAGGCCGTCGCCGCCCTCCAAGCCCTTGTCCCCCCTATGGTCGAGGTCCTCAAGGCCGCCGTCGAGGCGGGCGACGAGGAGAAGACCGGGCGGGCCTTCGAGGTCTTCCAGCAGTTCCTGGCCTACGAGTCGGCCCTGCTCGGAGCCTACCTCAAGGACCTTGTCCAGTTCATGATCGACTTGTCCGCAAACACCCAGGCAGATGAGGATGTCCGGTCACAGGCTCTCTCCTTCCTGGCCCAGACTGTCCGTTACCGCCGCATGAAGATCCAGGGCATGCAAGGCATGGGCCAGCAGCTCACCCTCAAGAGCATGGTCATCCTGACCGAGATCGACGATGACGAGGACGAGGATGAGATGGGCCCCGCGAGATCTGCTCTTGCCCTGCTCGACCAGCTCGCCAATGACCTGCCACCCCGTCAGGTCATCGTTCCCCTCCTCGATGCGCTCCCCAAGTTTGCCACCTCGGAGGATGTCGGATACAAGAAGGCCGCTGCGCTTGCGCTCGGTACCGTTGTCGAGGGTGCGCCGGACTTTATCGCGTCGCAGATCAAGACCATCATGCCCCACATCATCAACCTTCTCAATGATGCCGATGTTGGCGTCAGACACACCGCCCTGATCGGTCTTGCTCGCCTGGCTGATGACATCGCCGAGGAGCTGTCTCCTTACAATGAGGCTCTCATGACGGCTCTTGTCAAGAACCTGCAGGCCGCCGTGGCTGGAAGCCAGGACCCCAAGCTGGCAAGGAAGAACGTTGAGGTCATTCGCTCCGTTTGCGGTGCTCTCGACTCCATGTCCGAAGGCCTGGACGCCGAGTTCATGGCCAAGTATGCCGGCGAGCTGGTCGACAACATTGGTGCTCTGGTTGCTCACGATGACTACAAGGTCAAGGTTGCTGCCGCTGGAGCTCTTGGCGCCATTGCCGAGTCTCTCGGCGAGGAGTTCAAGCCCTACTTCGAGAAGACAATGCATGCTCTTGGAGTTTACCTTACTGTCAAGGACTCCGAGGACGACCTTTCTCTGCGTAGTGGAATCTGCGACTCCATGGGCCGCATTGCTTCCGCTGTTGGACCCCAGACCTTCCAGCCTTACGTGGTGGACCTCATGGCCGCCAGTGAGGAGGCTCTGCACCTGGACAACCCCAGACTCAGAGAGAGCAGCTTCATCCTTTGGAGCTCGTTGGCCAAGGTCTACGAGAAGGAGTTCGCTCCTTTCCTCCCTGGCGTCTTTAAGGGTCTCTTCTCTAGCCTCGAGCTCGAGGAGGAGGAGATTACCCTTCAGCTCACCGAAGCCGAGAAGGGCATCATCGGCACCACCGAGGAGGTCATCACCGCCGGCAAGAAGATCAAGATCCACAAGTCCGATGGGGATGAGGACGAGATGGATGACGAGGAGGAGGAGGAGGACTGGGAAGACATTGGTGTTTCCCCCGAGGCATTGGAGAAGGAGGTTGCTATTGAGATCCTGGGCGACATCATCACCCATGCCTGCAGTGGAGCCGAGATCAAGCAGTACCTCGAGGCCGCGGTTGAGATGATTACCCCTCTCGCCGAGCACTCGTACGAAGGATGCCGCAAGGCTACAATCGCCACTCTGTGGCGCGCGTATGCTCGCGTGTGGCAACTCATGGAGGAGGAGACCGGCTCCAGCTGGACTCCTGGCCTTCCCCTGAAGCAGCCCCCGACTGTCACCCTGGTCAAGCTTGGCGAGATTGTCTCGCAGGCCACTCTCCAGGTTTGGAACGAGGAAGCCGATCGGTAAGCCACACTCCCGTTTTCCCCACTCACTTCCTTCCCCCATACCATGATGAGCACTTCGCGTTATCCCAGCTCACTCAGAGACAAATTAATTTGTCGTTGCTGAGAACACGTTTGATCTACTTCTGAATTACACACACATCCACTTCCTTTCAATGCCCACATCCTTCGATGGCCTGTTGCTAATGGATTAAAAGGTCTGTCGTCACCGAAATCAACAGAAATGTTGCTGCCACTCTCAAGACCTGTGGCCCGGCCATCCTTGCCCAGAAGGACATGATGAAGGAGATCGTCACCATCCTCTCCACCATCATCACTCGGTCCCACCCTTGCCAGCAAGATCTCGGCGATGAGGATGAGGAGCAGGAGGTTGAGGGCTCGTCTGAGTACGATTGGCTTGTCATTGACACGGCTCTTGACGTTGTGATTGGTCTGGCGGTTGCCCTTGGACCCTCTTTCGCCGAGTTGTGGAAGGTCTTCGAGAAGCCTATCCTCAGGTTCGCCTCTTCGGAGTCCGAGAACATTGAGCGATCCACCGGCGTCGGTGTCATTGCCGAGTGTGCCGCCAACATGGAGGCTGGTGTAACCCCGTACACCGCCAAGCTCCTCACCCTCCTTCTCAAGCGTCTGTCCGACCAAGACCAGGAGACAAAGAGCAACGCCGCCTATGCTACTGGCCAGCTGATCTACAACTCCACCGACAGCGGCACTTATCTGCGCCACTACCCCACCATCCTCCAGAAGCTGGAGCCCATGCTGCAGATCCAGGATGCTCGCATCAAGGACAACGCCGCTGGCTGCCTTTGCCGCATGATCATGGCCCACCCCGACCAGGTTCCGATTCCCAGCGTTCTGCCTGCCTTGGTCGGACTTCTGCCCTTGAAGGATGACCATGAGGAGAACTCGCCCGTCTTCCAGTGCCTCTTTAAGCTGTATGAAGCGAACGAGCCCACGATCCAGGAGCTGACACCCAAGTTGATCCCCATCCTCGAGATGGTGCTCGGTCCCCCGCTTGAGCAGTTGGATGACGATACCCGCGAGATCGTTCGTCGCATTGTCTACCTCCTCTTCACCGCCAAGCCCGACCTGTTCGCCAACCACCCAAATGTGTTGAAGCTTGCTGGTGTGCAATAAGTGAGCGGGAGTGTTGAGTGTTGTCGGACTGCATAGCATGGAACGGGCGGCTGGATTTTGATAGGGATTCAATCTGCATGACAAACACATGAGTTAGGACCTGATGATTATAAAAACGATCGACATAATGAAGGAGACTGGGTTGCCTACCCCAGTCACATGAATATAGAGGCACACTGGATGCGGCATCGATGCAATCAATAAGAACGGGATTTTGTCTTTTTACTCTCCTGCCTCTGCCTCTGAACGCTCCCACGTGTGGTTGTTCGAAACTGTGTTCTTGGGATGCGAAAGGGTGTCTTTTCCGGAGCCCGTCGAGACCGCAGATACCTGGGTCGCCGTAAGGTTGATCGGGTTCAACCGGTGCTTACGAAAGGAGGTAACCATCTCCGCACAGCGTTTCTAAGCATGCGAGATCATCCGGCATTTCTCGGCTCTGCCGGGTTTAGCTTTCGAATCTCGGAATTATTATGTACTCCCATCTATAACCTGCTATCTTCCGCTAATATCTAACATATTCCTCCTCGTCGATTTGGCACTCTTTGTCGGGCAGTGCAGTGCATTCACGCGCGGATCGAACGATAATTACACATTCTGCAACTTCCATTTCAGTACACTACTGCAAACGCAAACATGGCTTCCATCACCCACGTAGTCCTCTTCCAGTTCAAGGACGGTGTCTCGCCAGATGTCGTGCAAACGGTGCGTTCCGAACCCCGAGACAAAAGTGCTGGTCGTTACCTCACTTCCCGGATATGCACATGTGCGTGCATGTCTGCTTAGGATTCATGAATAACTTTCATGTGGTGTCTAGACATGCGCGAGCCTCTTGGCTCTCAAGGAAAACTGTCTGCATCCGCTCACACAGCGGCCGTATATCCTCTCGCTGAAGGGCGGGCGTGATAACTCGCCTGAGGGCTTGCAGGTACGTGGCATTCGAATCCGCCCACCTACTCCAACTCCAGATTCTGCGTTTATGTGCAGTGCGGCGAGTGTAGTGCGGCGCAGTGTCATTCCGCTTCTTGAGAGAGGGAAGGAGAAAGAATTTCTTGTGCTGACGAGATGCAACAAACGCGATGATCGGATCCAGGGCGGTCTTACGCACGGGTTCGTCGCCGAGTTTGCCACGGTCGAGGATAGAGCGTATTACCTCGAGAAGGACCCGGCGCATTTGGGCTTCATCGCGGATGTGCAAGGACTGGTGGTCAAGGCGGTTGTTCTTGATTTTGCGGATGGGGTGTTTTGAGAGCCAGCGTGGGAAGGAAGGCTTGATTCCGGAGGCACGTGGAAGTAGGAGAGTAGGAGACGAAAGAGAAATGAAATGAATAAGTAGATGAGGCGAGAAGGGAGACCTCGTGGCAGAAAGACAAGAAAATTGATTGACTGTCTTCAACGTCCATAACGTTTTGTTCGTCTCGGGCAGGCATCGAGATAGGTATGCCACGCCTTGAGCGGGTTGCTGCAAATTACAAACATGGGGCAGAAGCTGTGATTATTGATTAGATAGGAATCGCTTCTCTCCACCCTTTGGGGGAGAAGGAAAGAGGAACAAAAAGAAATCACCATCCGTAGCAAATGGGGTGGGTGTGAATGAATAGCAAAAAAATTGGTGCTTTGCCCACGTCCAGAGTCGAACTGAAGACCTCATCATTACTAGTGATGCGCTCTACCACTGAGCTACGCGGGCAGATGTGGTAATTATTGTTGTAGGATGGTCGAATGGTGGGACCTATGTCCAGATGTCGGTGGAGTGAGGCCGCTTAGCTATTGCTTTCTTGTCAAGCAATTACAGGTCCCTTTAAGCGTTCTATTTTCTTTCCACTCATCTTGAACACGGCCTCTTGACTTGGACAATGCACAATCCAATGAGAGAAGACTATGGGTTGATACTATTAGCTTGCTCGGTTCATTGACGAAGGGGTTAGTTAGGTGGTAAATCCGTCCCAATTGCTACGGTCAACGCTAGTCTCGTTGTTGGTTTGGAACTGCATAGCTACTGTCGGACCTCGTTGCCGAGTTTGTCTATCTTCGTGCTGTACAGTTCCTTTCTTCCCGCATTGCCTAGTATTAAAATCGACGTTGGTGAATTAGCCTTTCGTAAGCTGGGCAACTATCAAGTACCAACCAGCCACATTGAAGTTTAGCCTGCACTAAACATTGTGTTCATCAACAAGTAAAGATGCAAGTGTGTAGCTCTACTTGGTATCTCAAACACCATGGCACATGGCGTCATCAAAGATGTGCATTTTTGCATTGAGGAACCTCAGCGGAAACGGCGCAAACGCGACAGAGGTGGTCATATCGCACAGCATGAAAGGGGCCAGATGGGGCCAGAACCCGGTGTGCGGAAGAAGCTAAAGAGAGCATGGTGCCTTGGCGGTAGCAGTTTTGAGGTCTTGGAGTTTGGAAGTTGAGAGTGAGGACCGGACGATGACCCCTGCCCCCACAGCCCGAGATGATTAAAATAGAGCGACGATCATGCCCCCGCAGCCGAAAACTCAGCCTTGGCGGCAAGGAGCCGAAATGTGTGCATGAGCGATCTTTTTTTTCCCCGGCGAATCAGATCGACCCGTGCCTGTCTGTGGGAGATGCGATGCACTGGACTTGGAGGTGGTTTTTCTTCTCCCCAACAACGCGGATGCCCGGCATGGTGTGTCAATTTTGGGACCATTGATAGTCTGGCGAGTGCATTCAATCGAAAATTATCTGCAATGGTAATGCTGGTGAGACGAAACAAACAAACAAACACAAACCGTTGCACTTCCTAACCCCTTGGTGCGTAATCACATTGGAAGAAGATGGCGTGGGTGGAAGGCTGGTGGCGTCTTTCGGCCGGACTGCCAGGTTTTTGGCAGTTGCACCTCAGGAGTTCAAGGGCAAACTGCAACGGCGGCTCTTGGCAGTTGGACTTGGCGGGGCGCCAGTGTCAGGAACGTTCGCGTGCCCCATCATCGGTGGCGCGCCCTCATTGGTCAATTCACCCTAACTTCGAAATTTTACTGGGTCAGTCCTCCAGCTCTCCACAACTCACATCAACCAACCTTGCCACTTCTTCAACATCAACTTTCTTGGCTCAATTTCCATGACAAACAACCACCGTGATCCCCGTCTTGTTCTCCACAGTGCGTCGACTGCCAGCGCCGGCATGAAACCATGTCTCGGTTCGACATGCTCTCCTCTGTCTCAAGGTCTTCGCAACGCGCGTTCATACCAGACGAAAGTCCGAAATGCAACAGCGGCGCGTTTCGGTGCACCCGGCCTCTCCCAGCTGCACGTCCACGTCGATCCACCGCCGACAGCCACGCCATCCACTGACTGGTGCAGAACGGCAGACCGAGAGCTAGTTTTAGCTGCAGAACACTTGACTGTCAGACTTTGGATGATATTATTCCCGGCTCCCTAACGATCACACTAGATTCGTGATGGTTAAGCTTCTAGAAGCTCGACATCGCACTAGCGGGTGCTTGGCTTGGCGATGCCTACCCAATAACTAAATGAATAATTAATTATTTCCATACTTACTCGACGTTTGCCCCCCCACCAGTTTCTTTGGGTTTGCTTTCTCTTTCTGTCCCTCTTGCTATGTGATGCTGGCATTCGTATCATTGGCCCGCCCTGTTTGTTCTGTTTCCATTTGTTTGGCAATATCTTCTCTTCGACAGTCTGCCCAGGTGGCCATTACAATTTAATACCCCCATATTTTAATATGTCAGCACAATCATGCCCCGTCTCCGGTATGGCCGGCCGGCCGGGACGTCATTGTCCTGCGGGCTCAGTCGCCGGTGGGAGTCGATCAAGTAGCCGTATGGGGCCTCGAGGATGTGCCTTCTCCGGGTCATGCCAGCCTGGCGACATTCATGCCGCCTTTGATGTGAGTTTTCCCTACGAACAAGAAGTCAACCCCTCACTTCTCCTGCTGACAGTAAGCTAGATACCAAGAGGAGTTGATGCGGAAGAGTGGCTGCGGATGAGGTTTGTTGCTCCCGCCGGGTGGAGTGGTGATTACAGTGATGGAAGGCGGGACGCAGGCTGATATCGGATCACAGGGAACGCAAGTCCATCAATGACATCCTCTATTCCAACATGCCCTCAGTACGCGAGATCAACGCCACAAAGGACTTCGACTCGCTCAACGCCTCCGAGCAAGACCTTCTCGCCGTTGCCCTCGGTGCCCCGGCTCGCCAAGTCATGATCCGAGCAGAAGAGATTGGCCAAGCAACGGGCTGGAAGGATGGATACCTTAGCGCTGAACATGGATTTTGCCCAGTCGACTACAATGAGTCTCCCGGAGCCCTCGCCAACTCACCCGGAAGGATATGGTCGGACTTCTGCGAGCGGATGCCGGGCTGCGCTGCTCGAGGCCGGGTACGGGAGTCCATTGCTGCTCTGCCTCTCGTCCAAGGAACCGAGGATGTCATCCCAGACCGTGCATTGTGGGCTGCAGTTGTCGCCCTGGGCATCATCTGTTCCATCTATCGATACGAGGAAAAGCACGACGGAAGCGAGGGAGTCTCCGTCAGTCCCTCAACTTTCAAACCCACCTGCGAGATGGGAGATGACCTTGGCGAGGAGTTCGTGGGGATTCCCCGTTGTGTGGCTGTTCCTTACTTCCAGGTGTCCAGACGGCTTGGAAGGCCGATCCCACATCTCACCTTTGTCGATCAATCTTCCTATAACGTCAAGATCAAGGACCCCACCTCGACATATCCCTATGTCGGCCGCTTCGACAACATGGAGATGCTCTGGCCTGTATTCGGCGAACGAACGGATATCGCATTTCTCAAGGGCTGTGCAGATACATCTGGTAAGCCATAGGTACCAAACCGCCCCCTGAAAACGTGCTAACAAAATGTAGCATCTTTCCAGCACGGTGCCGATGCGATTGCGAGCTGCCAGGAGCACGTCATGAACCGCAACGTCGAAGGTCTTCTGCGGGAGATGATTCGGCTAAAAGAAATCCTGGAACGCATGCCGAATGCCTTCCACACGATCAATCCCAACCCCAACTCCGGAGAGAACTATGTGTCAGGCCATCAGTGGGTACGGTGGGCCAAATTCTCTGCGCCGCTGAGCAAGCGGTGCCCGGCTTCTTCTGGCCTTCAATTCCCACCATTTCTCGTGATGGATGCGTTCCTTGGTCGCAAGAAGTATGCCTCCTTTCTCGGCGCCGAGGGCCTGCATCTGCGAGCCTGGCTGCCTTCAAACCACCGGGCATTTATTGCCGCCATCGAATACCATTACCGCATCCCCGAGTTCGTCCAGCAATCAGGTGACCCCCGGTTGATGGGTGTGCTTGACGGCATTGTCGAAGCATACACAGGGGAACGAGGCTTCATGGGAACGCACCGCTACAAGGTCTTTGGCATTCTCGAAATCGCCGGCAAGACGGGTCGGTCCGAGACCAACGGCTTATCTGGAGCTCCAGACGCAAACACAAGACCATGGGAGGAAACACACAAGCAGTTCTCACAGGCCATGAAGGAACGCCTTGAACCTTACCGGGGGAACATCACAGTCGAGCCGCACGAAATGCGAGGCACTTTCGAAGAGTGCCGGTACAGGGCGCGGGTTCTCAGCCGCTCTTTCATCGACGCCGACCCGAATCGATCGATCGCCATGGTGACGCTCGGCATTCACAATACTGGAATTACTTTCCAGCCGGGCGATAGACTTGCTATCATGCCGCTGAATAGCTGGGCGGAATGTGCCAAGGTTGCCGCCGCTCTAGGCTTGGGGGACTATCTCGATTACCGTGTTGCCTTGACACCGAAATGGGAGCGCTTCGGCCAGCACCTCGGATCCGTATCGCACACTTCCACCCCTCATCTAACTGTCAAGGATATTCTAAGACGAGGGCACCTCTCCCCGATCACGAAGGAGCTCGCCCTCAAGGTCCACGACATGCTTCGCGCCTCTTCGAACACAGTCCTCCGGGTTCTTGCCACCAATGAGTGGCCTGTCTGGGGCTCACTTGGAGACCTCCTCCAGGGCGCTGTTGCCGACACCAACCCGCACATCTGGGACCGGGCATTCGACCTCACGGGAGACTTCGCGTGGCTAGCAGAGTTGATTGCCATCGAAGTCCCGAGGACCTACTCAATCTCCACACATTCACAGGAACTGCTTCCATCGACCGTTGACTTGACGATATCCCGAGCCGAATACAAGGTCTCCCCCATCCTTTCCCAGAACGAGGATACTTGCGCCGGCGTTGCAAGCGGATATCTGAATCCTTTTGTATCTTCAAATGAAGAACTAATCGAGTCCGAAGAGGACCTTCTGATTGGAGTATCGCGGCCGCTCAACTTCCAACTGCCGCTCGAGCGGACTGCGCCTTGTGCTTACTTTGCTGGCGGCAGCGGTATCGCACCGTTCCGAAGTTTCTGGCAGGCAAGACTGAACTCACGCAACAGCGCTGCTGGGAGGGATGTCCTTTATCTTGGTGTACAGTCCAGAGAAAAGTTCTGCTACGAGGAGGAGCTTCGGGACTACGTCGAAGCCGGTCTGATGGAAGTCCACCTTGCCTTCTCGCGCGATAACCGGGGCCTAGTATACGATAGGAAAACGCAGGACCTCGTTGAGAAGGAGATGCCACCTCGCTACATCGACGCCCTGATCGTTGAACAAGGCGCCAGCATATCTGAGCTCGTCATGTCTAAGAAGCAGGGCGGTCTTGGCGGAAACATCTACGTTTGCGGCTCCGTTGCAGTGTTTGACTCGGTCATGAACGGCATTCGTAAAGCAATTTACAACTACTGCAGCGCGACAATGGAGACGTCCGAGATGATTATCAACAAGGCCTTTGCCGAGCGGCGATTTATGCTGGACGTTTTCATGACGCCAAAGCCACTCCCCTGCAACCTCCCCACGATTCCCCTATCCCAGCTTGCCCGTCATACAGGTCACCGCCCGGGGAGCCGTATGTGGATCGGCGTCCACGGCAGCGTCTACGACGTGACTGACTTTGTGCCCATGCATCCCGGTGGAAACTTTATCATCAAATCCAACGCCGGCGTCGATTGCTCCAAGTCGTTCGACAATCTTGCCCATACCAACAATCCAGAAGTTAGCAGTCTGCTGACCAAGTACTTCGTCGCGCAACTCACGCCCAAACCCGACTTCCACAATTGCCCAGAGTTGAGCGATCTCTACGACCTCTGGGCCGCTTACCTTCGCACCACTGTCGAAACACTGGTAGCCCATCAGTTTGAGATGTACGATATCTTGGGCTCTACCGAAAACGGAACCAGCGACCAGTTCTTGCGAGGCTCAGAGGATGTCTGGTCCCGTGAGAACTTGACCAATATCGGCCTTGGTGTCCGCATGTTTTACCATTACCAGTCGCGTCTACTTCAGGGCGGTTTCTCGGCACTGTTTGGTCCCAAGCTTCAAGAGCTCGTCCTTAAGCTGTCCTTCACTCTGGCTGACGCCGCAGCCATCGGAAGCGACATGCGACTGCCGGACGTTCTTGGCATCATCGCGCGGGCCAAGCAATCGCCCGACGCGGTCGCGACGTCCGAAGAGGTTGCCCAAGTTGGGAAATTTGTTTGCGAGAGCAGTAGCAATGTCCGGTTTGCGGAGCGTGGTATCTCGAGATACGCAGCAAAGAGCGTGGAACTTGACATCGAGCTGCTTGAGGACATCCGGGAGGAGGCCTGCCATGGCATGGATGCCTTTGAGAGCGTCATGGCTATGGAGGCTTCGGATGATGATCACCGGCTAACGGTCTTGTCGACTTTCCTAATGCAGACTCTCGAGCGTATGGCCAAGAGGTTGGAGATATTCTACGCCAAGCTCGCACAGCACAAGGTTTACCAGCCCGAGATCGAGCGCAACCCTGCGCGTTCGCGCTGGCTGCTTGTGCGCAGGAGGATCCGAGACGGATCGTTTTTCATCCTGACCCAGGAGACAGTCCTCGGCGCTGCGCCAGCATATGTTGCGGTGCAGAATCAGCAGTCGGGTGTGGACTTCGACAACGTTATGAGTCGGATTCAGGCCAGCATCCGCAGCGCCCCGAGACCAAGTCCCGTCCCGCAGACGCTTAATGCCATGCATCTGGCCAGAGCCAGCACACCGCCTGTGGAGACAAATGCAATGGCCACCCACGAGAACAATAGTGCGATGCACGCAATGTCCGCCTTTATCGACAAGAACGTGCGCTCTATCCGCCGGCTGAGCAGAATGCCGCCCATGCCAGGGCTGACCTTCGAGCAGCTCCAGGCTGCGGTGGAGCAGCAGCAGTATCACCAGCACGATGGCATGAACCGCAGGCCTCCATCGCCGCCCTCGAGCCGCGGTTCGAGCCTGTCTCCACCCTACAGAGGCACCTCGGGAGCACATAATATGCACACCATTGGGGGCGACGGGGCTAGCCGTGCCTCCTCACGCGATAGAATGCTGATGGCATCGCAGCGAGGCAGAACGCTGAACACAAGATCGTCTCAATCTTCCATGGCGGGGGCAATGAACATGATGCACGGCGCGGACATGGCATCAGGTGGTAGTAATGCGGCGGGTCTGGGGATTCGGTCGTCGCATCAGCAGCCACTCGACGCCAATACGGCGCTGAACGCCATGATGGGCAAGCTGAACGTGCGCTCGAGAGGCAACTCGATGCCCCCACTGCCGGAGATGGGGGCGGCGGTTAGCGGCAGGGCGAGCGGCGGTGATAGGATGCGGCCCACGAGAACAATGAGTGTTCGGTCTGTTACGCAAGGCGGAGCGGCACAGGGCCACGCCTCGAAGCTCTCGACGAACTCGTTGAGAGCTTTTAGACTGGGGGCCGAGAGGAGTGCGAGGGTTGCACCGACTTTCTGAGGGGGTAGAGGCATTAGCGGGTTTAGCTGGCCCGGGAGCTGCATGGTGGAAAAGTTGAAACGGGGGATTGGAAAGGGGGATAAGGGGGCTGAGCTGGTGGAAAATACTTGTACTTCTTGTTCAAAACTTTTGTTACGTCTATTACTTGCATATACACGCATTGAATTCTTTTTGGAACTCTTGACTCTCGCGTGCAACTCGATGTAAAACTAGCTTGCCGAGCGGCGTTCACGTTGATCAGTAAGCTCTCTCCTCAAGGCGCCGGCTAACTTGGCATCCTGCGGGATGAGCCTAGCATGCGTGCCTCATCCTACGGGAATCTCGATCGTTAGCTTGGCTAGGTACATACGCTCTTTAATTTAACTGCAAGAAAATTAGCGGAAGATAACTGCGGCATGTGGAACCAGGCGTGGGATTCTCATTGGCACCGACGCATGTGTCTATTATCTAGGTCCTTCTGCTGTGCTGCTCGAGGATCGAGGTGTGTCACACCTAGCTACTCATGGGCCCTCCGGAGACATGCTTCGATTACCGAGTTGGACTGGCGGAGAACGGTTACCACAAGCCTGTTTGGAGAGGTTAGTGGATAACCTGCTTCTCGATTTGTGGTATACTAGCGTTGGTTTGTCTGCTTGGAACCATATCCCGCATAAGGGCAACATCTGGTAATCCACTCAGGCGACGGGTAATCATTCAACTATGCATTGGAGTTTGCAGGCCGGTCTTCATGTGGCTCATGCGGACCTTCCGCGGCTCTTCCGCGGTGCTCTTTCCCCCGTGGACCTCTTCTTTTAAGTTCGACCAATGCTACATACCTACCTGGGTACCTACTTGAGATACATCACATTCTACTTGCCTATGTGGTACTCCACTGCCGTAGTCTCGATAATTATGACCGTCTGAAGTTTCTGCGCGGTTCTTGCCATTTGCCGTGTGGAAGAAAGGATCCGAGTAAGGCACCGCCTCAGTGTGTCTTGTCAGATTGGGAGCTAGATGAGGCTGCATCGAAATGTTAACTACGGGAGGGGTGGGTACTGTATTTTATGACTTTCTTTATCCGTCCAGCTGACTGCAGTAACGAAAGACAATATACAGTTTGTTTGACTACTGTGCCCTCGGATGGCGTGTGGGTCTCTTGCAGATTTGCTTGTGCCACCATGATGTAGAAACCAGGCGCAGCCAGGCTGCCGCAACTTGAAGACGGATGTAGTCTAGGTGGAAGCCTTGTCGTGGCTGGCTGAGATGTGCTTGGGGCATGGTCGCTACGAGCAAAGAGGTTTGGCATGCATCTGTGTCGCCTATAGGTGTGTACCTTCTACCGCAATGATCTCCGTAGTGAGGCATATCTTGTTTTTCATGCATGCCGGTTCAAGTCGTACAATGGCTTGACTGGAGTTAACTCCGTCTGGTTGAGGCGTGGAGTATCTCCGTAGTCCGGTGTGGCCTGCCCGACCTGACCAGCGAGGGTATTAGTTGTCCAGAACGGCTGGGGTTCCGGCTCGTCCAAATATCATATGTAGCGCGCCGGCCTCCATAAGTATTTCATCCTGAATTGCTGCCCTTTACCTTGCAAGTATTTTTCGGTTTTACGCCGAGGAATCGCTACATTTGAGTCCTGAAGCCTCCGGAGTACAAGAGTGGGGACCGCCGGCCTCGCTTGTCATCGAGCTCAACTTCTCCCCCTTGTGTCACGAACAAGTGCTCTCTGGAGTCCAGCTCTGTCTTGGCTCACATCTCTCACGATGCGGTCTCTTCCAGATATCGTGGATACACTCGCGGACGAGGTCCCCGACAATGTCTGGGTCAAAGTCCCGCTGTCCTCTTTGGACTCGGACGGCCCAGAGGAGGAAGAGTTGGTCTGGGACAACGTGACATGGCGCCAACTGAGCCGAGCAGTCGATGCCATGGCGCACTGGATTGATCAGCATCTTGGCTCACCGGCAACCAAGAGCGAGACGGTAGCGTACATGGGCGTCAACGACATTCGTTATGCCATTGTGATCCTCGCGACGTTGAAGACTGGGTACACTGTCAGTCAACCCCTCGCCCTGTGCTGCCTGTCATCATCACGAGCCAAACTAACCATCCCCCTGAAAGAGCCTGTTGACATCCCCGAGAAACTCCCAGCAGGGCCACTCGTCTCTGCTCACCGCCACCTCATGCCACAAGTTTCTCTTCACCGACGAACTTCAGTTAATAGCCCAAAACATCGTCACAGCCCACACCAGCCCGGTCAAGGCCCTCCAAATCCCCCTTCTCCACGACCTCCTTGACCCCCTATCATCCCATCCCCCTTATCTCAACACCACCCCCTCTCCATCCGAGCAAGATACACTCCTCATCCTCCACTCCAGCGGCACAACCGGCCTGCCGAAACCAGTGCACATCAAAGCCGGGACGCTCAACATTCTCCCATCAATCCTGTCCATGCCAACCCCGCCGGGCCGCGTCAACATGCACGACGTGCTCTACCGCTCCCGTCTAATGCTCTCCGCGGCGCCCATGTTCCACGTAATGGGTCTAAACCTCCTCCTCCGGTCCATCTACCACCAGGGTCCCCTAGTCCTCCTCCCGCCAGGCCAACCGCCGTCCGCTCCGCTACTTATCCGCACCATCACCGCCACAAACCCGGCCTCCATGATCGCCGCCCCGTCTCTCCTCGAAGCAATGGCCTCCACCCCCGAAGGCCTCTCGGCGATTTCCACCCTGGAAACCACCTTTTTCGGCGGCGCGCCCCTCTCCGCTTCAGCAGGGAATATCCTCGCAAAAGTAACCACGCTAGTCAACGGGCTAGGCAGCACAGAAATCTTCATGGTCGCCAGCCTTGTTCCGCTCAACCCAGCAGCAGACTGGGAATACCTCGAATGGAACCCTTCAGTGGGCATGCACATGCAGCCCACGAACGACGGGACGTCCTCACACGAGCTAGTCATCAGACGACTTCCCGACCCGCAGTACCAGTTTGTCTTCTTCAACTTTCCTGACCTAGAGGAGTGGCGGACCAAGGATTTGTTTGTGCGGCATCCGGACAAGGAGGGGCTGTGGAGATATATTGGGAGGATGGACGATGTGTTGGTCTTGAGTAATGGGGAGAAGATGAATCCCGTCGCGTTTGAGAAGGCGGTTGAGAGTCATCCGATGGTTAAGGGGGCGGTTGTTGTTGGCAAGGGCCGGTTTCAGGCTGGGTTGATTTTGGAGATTGAGGATATGTTTGAGGGGGAAAGGGAGAAGATTTTGGAGGAGATTTGGCCGTGCGTGGAGGAGGCGAATATGCTGTATCCGGCGCATGCGAGGGTGTGGAAGTCGATGGTCAGGTTCGCGGTGGAGGGGAAGCCGTTTGTTAGGGGTGCCAAGGGGTCGGTCTTGCGGGGGAAGACGTGGGAGGTGTATGAGGAGGAGATTGGTGAGATGTATGATGCTACTCAAGGGGTTGTGGTGGAGGAGGAAAGTGAGGGGGAGGATGGGGAGGTGCTGGGGATTGTGCGGAAGGCGGTGCGTGAGGTGATGCCCGCGCGCAAGAACGAGTTGAAGGATGATGAGAATCTCTTTCATCTTGGCATGGACTCACTGCAGGTGTTACAACTCAGCCAGGTGCTCAGCAGCCGGTGTCGACACGTCAGCCAGACGCAAGTGTTTCGCATGATCTACGACCAGCCGACTATCGAGAGGCTGACACTCGCCATCAGCACCGCAGCGAGCATGCTTGACGCTAGTCATGAAGCTGAGGCGGTTTCCCGCGAGGAAAAGATGTCGCGGATGATACACAAATACTCGCGCGATCTCCAGCGAGCATGCAAGACGGCAGCAGCTACCGATGGAATCGGCCCATCGCCAGACGGGCTGGTTGTGCTGCTGACTGGGTCGACAGGCTCGCTTGGCTCGTACATCCTCCACAAACTGATGGACAACCCCCAGGTAGCTCACTTCTACTGCCTCAACCGCACCGCTGACGCCGCAGAAAGACAATCGCGCAGCTTTTCGGACCGCGGTCTGGGACCTATCGACTTTGACACTGGCCACCCAAAGGTGACCTTCCTGCATGCTGACTTCACCAAGGAGCGATTTGGTCTCGAGCCCACTGTATATCAGGACCTCCAGCAGAGGGCAGACGTGATGCTGCTCAACGCCTGGCCCGTCAACTTCAACAGCCCGCTCGACGGCTTCGAGCCGGCCATCGCGGGCACACGGCGGTGCATCGACTTTGCAGCTTCCGCGGCCCACAGGCCACATGTGGTCTTTGTCTCGTCCATTGCGAGCGTCCTAAACTATCCCGCTGCCCGACTGGGTACATCTACCGAAAGCGGGGATAGGGATAGCGGAGTGGTTGTCATCCCGGAGGAGTTTGAGCTGGATAACAGTCTGCCCCTGAAACAAGGGTACGGCGAGTCGAAGCATGTGGCCAGCAGCGTTCTTGCAAACGCGGCAAAAGTGTCTGGTGTCAGAGTTACGATTCTGCGAGCAGGTCAACTTGCTGGTCCTGTCGATGGTCTGGGCGTCTGGAATAGGCAAGGTTAGTCATGTCGTTTCTCAGCTATGTTCTGGACTTGGAATTGGAACACTACTAACGAACCGCGTTGCAGAATGGCTGCCCTCGCTCATCGCCACCTCCAAGTCACTAGGTAAGATTCCTGGGTCGCTCGGATTCAAGGACGACTCGATTGACTGGCTTCCTGTCGACCTTGCCGCAAGTGCTATTGTCGACTTGAGCTTGGCATATACTGAGAGCGGCGATCCAGTACTCTCCTGCTTCAACTTGGTCAACCCGCGCACCACTCAGTGGAGCGTAGTTGCTAAAGCAGTCCAAGAGTTTTATGCAGATCGCGGCGTTTCGATTGACGTGGTGAAGTATGACGAGTGGTTGGACGACTTGATGGCGTTGCGTGCCAGGGGGATGATGACGTCTGATCAGGTCAAGCGATATCCCGCGCTGAAGCTGGTCGAGTTCTTCCAGGGGAGGAACTTGAAGTGCGCCGGGAACGGGATGAAGGTTGCTTTTGCAACGGAGCGTATTATGGAGCGAAGTCCGACCATGGCGGGGGTTGTTGCGGTCGATGGTGAGATGGTCAAGAGGTGGTTGAGCGCCTGGGCGTTTTGATTGAGTTGCTGGGGCGAGCTGATTGGTTCCTTGTCGGCGCGGGAGTCAGATATGTCTCCAGCCCGAGGTACAATACGAATTCATGCTATAAAAAGCTACGCTCGGTACCGGGAGACGTGTTAGTAGCATACTGGGCTTCATGTTGTTTACTTGGCCCCTATATGCAAGGTTCTTCCTACGATATTAATGTTGTAGTCTCAGATTAACCACTCATTGGTACCTGAATTGGTTGATGTAACCAGGCGGGTAGTGTAGTGCAGCATTAATGTAGCGTCCAGAAAGGGCAATTGTTCTTGTGTGTAGCTGCGAACACGAAAGGCGCTCTATTTACCCGACGGACTTATATGGAACCACTCGACATAGGAAGGTTATGGCACAATCTACCGAACTAGTTGTCAACATATTACTGCATTCTAAGTTCACTAATCAAGACTAACTTGAACACTCGCTTGGACTAACACACTTCCACCACCGTTACCCGAGCCGCACGATAAACGACTCCCCGGCCACCTCCAATATGAACTTTAACGCTGAGGCTGCCAATCCTGTTGTTACTACCAGGTAATTACCTGACCGAGCACACTTATGACTAGAATCTGCTGTGTTATACTCCAAACCGTGTTCCAGCGGCGAAACGCATCACAATCTAGGGAGCTAGGTTGACACTGCTCACGACAAGGAGACTTGTAAACAATTTGAAAGAAAATCAATGGATTGCGCTATTGTACTCGTCTAACAACTTTCGACCAAACTCAAACCACGCCTCCCATACGTGCATTCAATTCAATGTTCTAGGTACTAATTAATTACCACGCCGCCAACATCCTCTTGATGGTCTCGTCATTCATCTTCCACAGCTGCGTAGTAAAGTCAATGGCAATCGCATTGCCCGTGTACCAGGTGGACCGCTTGCCCTGCAGGCCATACATCCTGTCCATCCATCCGGCACGCATCTCGGCGGGGGTGACGCCAAACCCGCCCGGACCGTGGTCGGACCACTCGACGACGGTCAGCTTCTTGCAGCCCAGCTTGGGCAGGGTGCCGGCCAGGGCCATCTTCTCGAGCGACTGCTGGGCCACGCGGGTGGCGGCGCGCTCGTCAAAGGCGGCGTACGAGGACCCGCTGCTGCTGACGCCGATGCTGAACAGGTCCGTGTCGGTGCCGTAGCTGCTGAAGGTCAGCACGTGGGCTGTGTTGAGGAAGGGCGCGTAGGGGTCCGCGATGGCCGAGGTCGGCATGTTGTGCAGCTCCTGGCCGGGCGTGAGCTTGGGGTGGGTGACGATGGCGGTGCCGTAGCGGCCGTAGGTCGGCTTGGCGAAGATGTCGGTCTCCTCGGCGTTGAGGTCAAAGGGCGCCAGGTTCTCGCGGGTCGGCGGGATGGCCACCAGGAGCTTCTTGGCCTTGATGACCTTGGTGCCGGACGGGCCGCGCACCTTGACCTTGACGCCGGTGGCGGTGCGCTCGGTGGAGGTGACGGTGGTGCTGTAGAGCACGTCTTTGCCCAAGAGGGTGGCGATGGCGTCGTATAGCTTCTGGTTGCCGCCCTGGACGTAGAACAGGTCGGCGGCGCCGAAGAAGACCTTCATCCACGAGGGCGAGAAGGACTGCAGGAAGGTAAGGGTCATGATGTTGAGGAAGTTGGAGTCACGGGCCTGCGGGCCGCCGCCGGTGGACTCGTACATCTTGGCCAGCGCGGCCGTGACGTTGTACTTGGCGGCGAACTGGCCGACGGGCAGCAGCAGGTCGTCGGGGATCTGGGGGCCGGCGGGCAGGTTGTAGAAGCCCGGCTCGATCATCTTGTCGTAGCCCTTGCTAGTGAGCACCTGGTACATGGCCACGATGGCGCCAATCTCGACCATGGCGTCCGGGGCGGTGAAGTTGGCGAGCTCCTTGCCCGTCGTGAAGTCTACGTTGCGCACCGTCGCCTCAAACCCGGTAGCGGCGCGCGACAGACCCGGCATCAGGGTCAGGTTGAGCGCCGGCCGCCGGATGAAGTCCAGCGCGTCGTCGTACGTGAAGTAGCACTGCACGCCATAGTCGCGCGGCGCGCCGGTCTTGTCAATGTAGGTGTCGACGTGGCCACCCTGTGGAGGTCAGTGAGAGAACATGAAATCGTTCGGCCTGGGACTTACAAGGAGGACATCCTTCTCCACCACCACGACGCTCTTCTTGAAGTCCTCGCGCAGACGGACAGCGGCGTGTGAGCCGGCAGCTCCTCCTCCAATAATCACGACATCTCTCTCAATGATCTCAACAGGAGCTGGCCCGGGGGCTCTCTCCACAACCGCGCCAAAGACGCCGGGGACGCTCGTGAGCGCGAGCAGCCCTCGAATACCCAGCACACCGAAACCCATATCTGCAACTGCTTGGCGTTGTCGAAGAAGCGGGGGACGAAAAAGGGAAGAAGAAGAAAAAAAGGTATAAAAGAGTGACTGGCAGTTGCCTACGGATTTACCAGGGGCAATGGTGGGTTGCGGCGGGTGCGTCACGGTATGGTTTTGGCGAGATGAGCCTCTGTTTATGTATTCTCCTCTGGTCTTATCGAACCCAGAGCTCTGGACAGACTCGGGCTCCGGCTGCTACCAAGGACCCCGTCTGCTTTACCCTATTAGGCATTACTAACGATTAAATAGCGGCGGCGGAGGGCGGCCAGACCAGCTTGGTGGTAAATTGGCGCGAATAAACAGCCGTGCGATTAATGCATGCATGGCATGCGCGGTGCTCTTATTTCTTGCTGGGGTCAGCACTTTGGAATTGGACTTGCCGACGTGGTATCAATACGGCGTATGCGTACAAGGTAATAATTATTGTATGTCAGATACCATACCTTATCCAAGTACCGATGCGTGAGGGCCCCCGTCCGGGCCTCGACCCAAGTCTTGGGGTTCTGATCGCCCGGCCGCCGTGATGTGTCCGTCCCGTGCCGTCAAGCCATCGGGGCGGAAGGAACAAAAAAAGAACAAAAGAAAGCAACGGCTTGATCTCTAGCTCGTGGGCAAAGATGCCTCATCGCCACGTGGTTCTGTTGCACCAAGTCCGTGAGTTGTTGAACCAAGTCCCGGGGGCCAAGCATCGCTTCGCTGCACCCTCGGCGGGCACTGGGCGGCCAGAGGGACATGGAGGCGCGATCCCCGACCACGGGAAGCCGGCGAAGGATCACTCATGCAGTTGGTTCTCGAACCATACCAAACCCGCAAACGACTAACAGACCCGAAAGGTTGAGCCTAATCCACCCAAACAATAAGCCTAAGGTCTTACCCAAATTTTGTGTCAGCAGCATCCTGCGCCGCCCCCGTGCTGAAATTGGATCCATATTTACTGACCAGGAGGCAAGGTCGGGGTTACATCATGGCTTGGCTCCCCCTCCCTCGATGCCCAGTTGGGAAGAGGAATGGAATGAACCAAGACGGTGAGGAGAGTTATCATCTTGTGCATTTTTTGACTATGGTTCGTGCCACCACACCACCTGAGCAAGCAGTGTGACAGGCTCGGAATGTGTTTCCGCCGCTGCAACTGTGCGGCGATTTGTATGTACGTGTATTTCTGGAAGCTTTGTGAGAGGAGCCATTATCTTCACCTCTCGATAAAACGAGGGAAATACTGCGGGACGCTAATCGGGCAGAGATCCAATACCTATCTTTCCCTGTCCATGCTGATGTTCCCCAGAGGAGTGGACTCTCGTATCCACCTGTTGTGGGTTTCTTCAACGGCTTCCCTGGGGAGGCTGTCAAAAACGGTCGTTAAATCAGCTCATGACCACAAAGGTAGTGTAGGCGTCAAATGATGGATGCAACATTAAAAAGAGAAACTTGAACGGGGCTGGACTAGGTTTTGTCTTTGTGTTGTGTTGCCCCTTTTTCATCTCTGCTGTTTCCCCCCAGAAAATCAAGCTCAGGACCATCCGTCCATCGTTTGGTTACATCTCCCCTCAGGACCTTGGCTATACTTGTAATTGTTTATAGGTACAGGTATGCATCCTTTGGCACGCTAGGGGCAGACTTGGCTAGCCTAGGCTGCGACTTTGCATGGCCCCCACGGACATTTGAAAGACTCCCATTGGCCCACTACGGGGGTACGGAGATGCCTTGTCCACAGTTGCTGCAGCGCCGGCCTATCACGGCTTCAATTCTGAGAATGGGACTTGCGTCAATATGGCAAATGTTCCGCCTGCAGTGCATGTCTTGCATGAGGAACTGGAAAAAAAGAAGGACGAATGAAAACAATAAGAGTGACTCCGGCAGCCGGACATGGGAGCTGGGCCCGACGAGCCGAGTCCAGTTTCATTGCCACCTCGTGGCGGCTTGGATGGAACAGAAGGAAAGAAAGAAAGGCTTCCTGTTCCTTCCACACGTGTTCCCCTCAGGATTCCATCATGGCCGCGACTGAAGCAGGGCGGCCGCCGCCTCCAAGCCGCAGCAGCAACCAAAGTTTAAAGGTGATGTGAGATGCTTAAGTCACACAGCTAACCCGGTTCATCCCAAACCTGGAACGAACCGAAAGCACGCAACGCATTGACAACATGATCCACCACGCCTCCCTGGCCGCAATACTACATATAAGGTACCCACGGTACGACCTGTGCTCCTCTGTCACACCCACTCTCCTCATCTTGGGCCAAACACGACTTCAGTTGAAATTTCCTTTTTCTGTTCTTTTCTTTTTGTGTTTGAATTTCTCGCCAAGTATTGCCGCCCCCGCGCCGACTCCGCCTTCGCTTGCTTGGCTGCCGAGAGGGGGTGGAGTAAAGTTGTAACACTACCTGGCATTACGTAGCAGCAGCAGCAGCTACACTAGCAAGGAAGCCAAACAGACGTTGAGCCGAGCAAGCCGACTCCCGAGCCCGCCACACCCACCGACCGACAACCTGGAAGATGGGAACTGTGCCTGCATTGGCGAGAGCGACGAACACCACCAGTGCCACGTCCGTGGGCGCTCGCCAACGAAACCAACACCGATTCGAGCTGGCTGCCGTTGGTTGTTTGTGTGTGCCGTTGGTCTCGATATCAAAGCGTAAATGTATTTCTACTTATTCACTTGATTGTTCTGTTAGTTTATTTGAACTACTAGTCTACTATGCGTAGATCGGATTGAAATTCCTCTTCATCGTCAAAGTGGTGCGATAAACCAGGTACACCCACCCCCATCCTCTCGCTGCAGCTACTGTGTAACATCCACGACTCGGACTCGACTCAAACCCTTCTCTACCTCAACTCGTCGTGTGCGGTTCACAAGGATCGATTGCATCTTTGAGCTGTGACTAATTCAGCCATACACATTCAACTTATCGCATCCCGGCCACTTGAACAAGCAACACTTATCTGCCTCCTAGATCCATCCCCCTTGACCGTGTAAATACCCAGCTTGGGATCCGTGCACTGCAGCTGCAACAAATCCAATACCTAGCTCACCTGCAACCTGCAAGCCGCAGCGACTGATCGTGCTGGAAATTGTGCTTTGCCAAGAAACAGCCCACAGAACGGACCGAACCCAGTCTGTGGTCCATGCCTGTCGTGACGTGACTGGAGCTGTGACATGCATGATAACAAATCCTTCCCCAAACTTTGGAATCCAAGGGATCTTGACCTGCACTTGGTCACCAGACGATCCATTCGCCGCAGTCGTGCCTGGCTCAGATAGCTAGTGTCCAACTTTCCTCCGGGGAAGATGAAGGGATCCTGGGGTCATTGAAGCAGGGCGAGGCAGGTAACCCGTTTGAAACTCGACTCGAACCGAGAGCCTGCCAGTTGATTCCCGGCTCGCTGCTGTTCCCCGATGAAGGAAAAGAGCTACGCTCAGAATCGACGACTTTGCGATCTATACACGGGAAGACAAAAAGACCATCTCCCTTCACTAACAGCTCGTGGAGAAGGGATTGGACATCCGCGTCGTAGACCAGTCAGGATCCCCCCGCCTCGGATCGGAGAGGCGTTGACCAAAACCCCTGTCACCAGAGAAACTCCATCCACCAAATAAACTAGGGGGCCCCAGGGCGCACCGCACCATCGTCCATGGATTGTATTCCTACCTTCCTACCTTGGTTCGCTACACTAGCCTGGATGGGGTTTCCTCTCTTTTTCTTTCCCGGTTTTGCGAGTTGCGTGCTAAAACATGTTCGGGACTGACCAAAACATCATGCAACTTTAACCCGTCTGGTAAGTAAGACAATACCGAGGGACCACCAGGCCAAGCCAGGCACACCCGACTCATCCTTGCTGTCAGTGCTAGTGCCTGCAGTTGCATTTGCAGCATTTGCAGATGGATGCAGGAGGAGGGAGCGCCAGGCCCGTCCTCCGGTCCGTACGGTTACCTTGGGTAGGTTTGTCGTGCTCTCTTTGCTTGCACTCACTCCCTTTCGTCCTGGATTCCACGTTACAACGGCCGGCTGTCAGTCACCTCATCCCACCAATGCCTCCTGCTCATCTCGTGCATACCTAGGCAGGTAGCTTCCTGCTCATCTCGTACTGCATGCGGTGCACATCTCGCAGGTCTAGTCTAGACGGGTGTGTAATTGTATTAAAGAGTCGGTGATGACTGCTCTCGTTGCCGTCCCGTCCGTGTCACCCCGTTCCTGTCGATCGTCGTCTCCGTCCGTGTCCTAGTTCAGTTTATGAGTCGCCGGCGTCCACTCGTTTAACTATTCATCTACATTGCGCTTGTCATCCGTCCACCCTCCGTCAAACAACAAGCACGCCATGGCCGATGCCGCCCCCGTCACGGCGCTCCCGCCACCCTCGGGGGAGAACAACTCGGGCGAGCTGATCAGATCCCTAGCCGCCGTCGGGTGTCTATCGTTGGTTTTCATGATCCTGCGCTTCTTCTGCAAAATGCGCTATGCGAAGGGCTTTGGCGTCGACGATGCTATCCTTGCCCTGGGCTTTGTGAGTACCAACCTGGGGCTTCTTCTCTTTGCACATGATCCCCGTTGCTCAGTTGGCCCCAGCACTCCACAGACATGGTTATGCCTGGCTGGAATCCCCCACAAGACGATCACCATGGTTGATGACGAACATCGATCATATCGATCACATCGCATCGCGTCTGCTGACGATCTTCATTCTCACAAAATAGGCATGCCTGATCGCCTCCATCGTTCTCGAATGCATCTCCACCCAGTACGGCATGGGCATGCACATCTGGGAGATCGTCGACTTCGCAGCCCTAGCCGTCGCCAACAAGTACCTCTTTGTCGGAGAGTTCTTTGGCATCATCGGCATCGCCTTTGCCAAGACGTCCTTCTGCCTCACGCTGCTACGCCTGGCCGTCAAGCCGTGGCATCGCATCTTGATCTGGACCTGCGCCGTCACCATCAACCTCTTCATGTGGCCGTGTGCCATCACCTTCTTCGTGGGCTGCGTGCCGCTGGCCAAGAAGTTTGATCCGTCTGTTCCGGGTACTTGCGTCGACAACGAGCCGATTGTGCACTTTGCTGTCTTTGCTGGAGGTACGTCCAACCAGCCCATATCGACTCGATCCATATCAACACATATCTTGCATTATAACCCCGAAGCAGTGACTAACCATGTGCTGTGCACCTAAATAGTATGGTCTGCCATGACCGACTTCATCCTGGCCATCTTCCCCTGGTTCTTGGTCTGGAACTTGCAGATGCGCCGTGTTGAGCGATTCGGCGTCTGCATCTGCATGAGTATCGGTGTTCTGTATGTTGCCTGGCCTTCATTTTGCAGCCCTCATGCCATGTTTCCCACCACTAACTCGCCTGTCTTTAGCTCTGGGATCTTTGCCATCATCAAGTCCGCCTCCCTGATCCCCAGCTTGGAAGACTATACCTGTAAGCCGACATCCCTTTTCCAATCCCTTTCAACTCGCCCTCCCTGCCCGGCCTCTAACAATTCAATCCACCAGACAAATCCACACCCCTCCTGATCTGGTCGAGCACAGAACTCGGCATCGTCATCATGGCCAGCTCGATCCCGTTCTTGCGCCTCTTCTACAAGGAACTGCGCACCATGACCTCATCGGGCTTCTCGCGCGGCAAGTCCGCCTACGCCAAGTCGAGCGACTACAACATGAAGAACATGAGCGGCTTCAACAAGATGGATAACTCCCACTCAGCCTCGGGCAGCAAGAACCGCACCCACGTCGAGACAACCAAGGACCTCGACGACTCGAGCGACAAGAGCATCCTGGCTGTCGATGTCCGCGACGGGCATCGCATCGTGCGCACCGACGAGGTTACGGTCGAGCGCACGCTGGCGACCAAGGATTTGGAAGGTCAACCGCATGCTTATTGATCTACATTATTGGACTTGCTGGTAGCTAGACAAAGTGCGTTTCCGAAATGACTTGCTGGATGGGGATGGGCGCTTGTACATAATTATTTCCCAAATTCCCCAGACAGGCTGGGCCACGTGGGCTGGGATCAATGGGTTTGCCTCGTGTACGGTGTATTATGAGGTACCTGAATTACGACTTTTGTGACCAACTATCTTGATCCCGACAATTTCTCCGTTTTCCTGGCACCTCCCCGCGCTTCCCCGGGGCTCCTCTCCGGGATCCGTACTCCTTGCGCTAGCCAAGACCCTTATTTGTCCTAGCTTGGGGATGTCGTCTTCCTCTCATGGGTCCAGTCGGCAGCTGGTGCCCCACAGGTGCCGAGGAACATGAAGCCAAAGGATGCGCGCCGCTTCAACTTTGGCACCAGGCACTCGCGTACCTAGGTAGACAGCACATGCAGCTGGGAGATTCGAGTGGGATCCCTCAGCTCTTACCAAGCTGCATTCGACACCAGCAATCAAACAACTGGAGCCTTCCCGTATCACTGAGTCGGCAATCTGGTATCCCCTCCACCCTTGCTCACTGCTGTCAACTCGTCCCCGCTATTGTTATCATGTCGACTCCATCGCCGAGAGAATCAACCCACGACCGACTAACACAGCCAAATGGACGCAAAAGAAAGCGGGTCTCGGTTGCCTGTCGCGCATGCCGAACACGCAAATCACGTGTCTGTACCCCCCTTTTGTCCCTATGTGCCTTGCTCAACCACCTCCCTGTATGTTATGCTGACAAGTCGGGACTTCGATGCCACCGATTAGTGTGATGGCGGCCTGCCATGCTCGACGTGCCGGGAGACTACCACCCCATGTCAATACGACCAGCCACTCGGCCAGCCTGTCGCCGTGATTGAAGCCAGACTCGACGACGGTCCGAGTGTTACTGCGCTGTAAGTTGTTCACTCGAATGTCATGCTTGAGTAGTATAAGAGTGAACATTAAGCTCATTTACGACATCCACGTTCAGGCAAAGAGAAAACGCCCTCCTCGAACAACGTCTTCTGGTCCTGGAACGCAAATTCGTGTCCCTGGAGCGGGACAGTCGACCAGAGAGATCACCACGCTCAACCCAGAGAAGTTCGTCCATTGAACAGCATGCCGACGAGCCTGGCCACACGGGGCAGTTGCCGTCGCTCTCAAATCAGCGTGATGTCGTAGATGGCATGGGGGCAGTCGCTCTCAGAGATGGCGCAGATGAAGAAGAATATTTCGGTATGCCCGACCTCATCATCTTCCAAAGCTAAAACTTGGCCCTGCAATTAGCTGACGTCAGTTTCCTGCTCGTTTAGGCCCGTCATCTAACGTCGCCTTCCTGCGCTTCATCGTCCGTGCGATCGGCCATCCAGCAACGCATGAAGCCAGAGATCACCCAGTTACAGATAACCCCGCAGAGCAAGTAGAAGACGGCTCTTACACATTCCTCCGGCGTCCACCCTGCCCAGAGAGCTTCTCAGCAGAAGGTCAGCACGGCTCAAGAGAACCAGTCGAGCCATTTGCCCTCCCACCTACACTCGAAGCAGAGCAGCTTCTCAAGCAATACTTCGCCACCGTCAACCTGATGATCCCATGCATCCACGAGGACTCGTTCCGGTCGACGTGGGCAAAGGCGCGGAGTGAAGGCTCACGAACAATGTCGCGGCCGTGGCTGGGTGTGTTCAATATGACGCTCGCACTCGCCAGCAACGTCATGACGCCCACCTCGCCGCCGCGGGAGCGGGCCATGCAGTCTAACATGTACTTTGAGCGCGCCATGGAGCTGGCCCGAGCTGAGATGCTGGGACGTCCTTCTGTTGAGTTGGGTATGTTCTAGGTTGTGTCTGGCGGTGATTGCATCCATATGGTTAGGTATACAGCTAACCCCTGACACTTGAAATGACAATAGTGCAGTTGTTCCTCCTGATGGAGATCTACCTTGAGGGTACGCCTTACTCATCTCTGGCATGGACATTTCACAGTCTTGCAGTCAAGGGGGCATGCCAGCTCGGGCTTCACTCAATAGGGTCCAAAAACCTCTCGCAGCTGGATCGAGAAGTCCGGAGGCGACTCTGGTACTGGTGTGTGATTAATGATCGGCAAGTATTTTCCGCAACTACCGCCTCACACACATTTGGTAACCATGGCATGAGACTCAGCAGCACTAACACGTCTCCGACTAGATGGCTAAGCGTCACATACGGCCGGCCACCACTAATCTCAATCTCCCACATCAACCCGGAACCGACGCTGAATCTAGCATTCAGCAACGTCCCCAGCGGTATCACAACCTCCAGCCTGGCCTTCTTCGACGCCATCATGTGGGCCCCCACCCATCGCCAGCTCCTTGAACAACCTACTGACAACAAGCAAGGTCCATCACGCACATCATGGGGGACGTGCTCGACCGCATCTACGACCAGAACCTCGGCTTCCGCCCCCCGATCCCCACCAGCGAGGCCCTCAACCATATCTCGCAAATCCTCTGGCGGCTGGCGCAGTGGCAGGATAACCTACCCGACTATCTCAAAGTCATCTCGGCAAGCGACGCTTCGGCATCCGAGACTGTGCCCCCGACGCTCGAAACGACGCGTCTTCGGGTGCTTCTCTCGCTGCGCTACTTTGGAGCAAGGATCCTTGTGCTTCGCCCGGCTGTTATTCAGTTCTTCGACTTAACTCCTCCCCAGCCCTCGAGTGCGAGTAGTGCCGCGGCTTCAGGCGAGTCAAATGCGCAGTCCAGACTGCTCCGCAGCTCCGGGGCAGTACTTCTCGCCGACATGGTCCGCACGTGTGGCGATGTGCTGCACATTAGCAGGAATATTATCCTTGCGGCACTACGGGAGAGTAACCAGAATCTGCTTGGGGCGTGGTGGTTTTCGTGTTACTACAGTGAGTTTTCATCTACAACCGTTTACCCTTTCAATCGAAGACAGCTGAGACACCATCAGAGGAACAGGGATTCTGCAGCTATCAGTAACCATGGACTGACTGAATCGCAGCATTCAACGCTGCTCTTGCTTTGCTTGGCGTCCTCGCCATCAAGCGCATGCCCGCCTACACGGCCGAGCTGTCGACCTGCTCATCCGTAGCCGAGCTGCGTGTGCTGCTGGACACCGCTTTGGAGATCCTGCGGGACCTAGACAAGGGCGGAAACAAGACCATCTTACGGTGCCGGGACACGCTCGCTCAGTTGCTTACCGCGTTTGACTCTGCCGGTACGCTCTCTTGGCTTTTTTCTTTACATTCAATCAAAGAACTAATCAGTCAATCATTATTGGAATTCAGGACAAGTCTCCGGAACCATGCATCCGTCCTTCTCGTTCTCGCCTTCCAACGCGTGGGCTTTGCAGCTCATGGAGCCAGGCCTGTTTGGATCCGAGCTCGCATCCATGTGCAACTTTGCGTCTGAAGGGTTTGACGTGGCGGGTAATTTGCACTTGCTGAACCACAACCGGGGGTTTTGACTTGGCCGTCTGGGCTTGGGGGCGGTTGTTTTGGTCAACTTGACGGCCTGGAGAACGGGTTAGGCAACTAGGGGAGAAGGAAAGTTTAACTTCCTCGACCGCTACTGGCAAGGTCAGACTGTGTACCCATATCACCAGTATTTGTGGGGATCTTCTCGATAGATATCTAGCTGTTCTCTATGATCTTGAGTTGCTGTTTAAAATCACCGGCACTAGTTTTGAAGCAGTGGACAGCACCTTTCGGCGCCCGTGTTAGTACTTAGTAGTTTGCTAAGGCTAACCTGGATACTACCTAGTACCCAGGAAGAATCTCAATGACGGTATCCCCACGGGGAAAGATCGGGGCTAACGTCACATCATGCACCCCAGAGCGCAATGTCAATCGCTGCGCGTGGTAATGGCCGCCCTGGAGAAGGCGGGCGGGCGGTAGCGGATGCCGTTTTCCTTGCGGGGTGGGGCGCTAGGGAGAAGCGTTCCCGGGGGTAGTTCCCCGGCACACCCGCCTAGTGTCAATCATCGAGACACCTGACTTGGAACCACATGTACAAGTGCTGGATGATGTTATGAGCTTCCTGGTGTCTGAAGTTGATATATATCCTGATATAGTTGCTCTGCGTTTGTTTAGTTGTTGTTCTTGAGTTTCTCCATATCCTTCCACACAAGACAAAACTGACAACAACGACAATGCCACCTCAACCCGGCTCAGATGGCCCTGCTGCCGAAGCTTTGACTGGATTCTTCGACGCTGCTGCCGAGCTTCTGGGTGAGGAGAATGTCTCCCGAGACTCTCAGCATGGTGCCTTGCGCAACTATGCAAGTCAGGACTCCTACGGCGACGAGTTCTCAACCACCGCAGACCACCAGCCTGGCGGCGCAGTGCGGCCAAAGACAGTCGAGGAATTACAACAGCTCGTTCGACTCGCCAACAAGTTCAAGGTCTCTCTCTGGGCCATCTCGCGCGGAAAGAACCTCGGGTACGGCGGGTCTAGCCCCGTGGTCAAGGGCACCATCGTGCTTGACCTGCAGGGCATGAACAAGATCGTCGAGGTCAATGAAGAATATGGGTACGCCATCGTGGAGCCTGGCGTCTCCTTCTTTGATCTCTACGAGGAGATTCAGCGCCAGGGGCTTAACCTCTGGCCGTCGGTCCCGGCGATCGGGTGGGGATCCGTCGTGGGCAACACCCTCGACAGAGGGTTTGGATATACACCCAATGGAGAGCACTCACAGTCTCAGTGCGGCATGGAAGTTGTCCTGCCCAACGGCGAGCTGCTCCGCACAGGATCCGGCGCGATGAAGGATAACAAGACCTTTCCGCTGTACAAGGGGTTAGTAAACAAACACCTCTTACCTGTAACACGGCATTGACATCTTTCGCAGCGGCTTTGGCCCAGGCCTGGACGGTCTCTTCTTCCAATCCAACCTCGGTAACTAACACCAATTTTCCCCCTTCATCGAGACGTACCCTAACTATCTCCAGGCGTCGTCACCAAGCTAGGCATCCACATCACGCCGGCCCCAGAAGCCTACGCAACAGTCGAAGTCGACGTCCCCCTCGAGTCCGACCTCGTGCCCCTAATCGGCACGCTATCAGACTTAATGCGGCGCTCCATAATCCTCAACTCGCCCTCCATCGCCAACATCTTCCGCATCGCCCTGACCTCCCAACTCCCCTCCGTCTTCGCTAAAATCGGCCCCCACATGCACTCCAACTCGTGCGTGCCAGCCTCGGTCCTGTCCGAAATCCAGACCGAGCACAAATGGGGCTACTGGCGCGCCTACTTCTCCCTCTACGGCTCCGTGGAAATGCTCCCCGCGGTCAAGCAGACCGTCGCGCGCGCCTTTGCCCCCATCCCCGGCGCGCAGATAGTCTACAAGCTCTCCCTCCCCGGCACACCCGGCAGCTTCATCTCCGCGGCCCGCGATATTGGAGGTGAACAGATCCCGCATAGCGGCATCCCGACCGTCGAGCCTCTCGGCATCGTCGACTCGCGCGGCGCATCCGCCAAGGGCAAAGGCGCACACACGTGCTTCTCGCCTGTCATCCCTCCATCAGGCCGCGAGTTATACAACTGGTACCTAACCGCCAAACAGCGCACGACTGACGCAAAGTTTGATTTCTTTGCCGACTTCCATGTGTATCCGCGGTATGTGATTGGGATCGCGCTGGTGATTTACAATGTCGAGGAGGATGAGGAGCGAAGGATGAAGAGCTGGTATGAGGATTTGATTCGAGATACGGCGGCGCAGGGGTGGATGGAGTATCGCACGCATGTGCAGTATATGGATCGCGTGGCGGCGAAGTTGGATTTCAATGAGGGAGCGTTTGGGAAGTTTGCCAGGCTGTTGAAGGATACGATTGATCCGAATGGGGTGCTGGCCCCGGGCAAGTCGGGGGTTTGGAACTCGGCTCCGGCTTCGGCGTGGAATGATGGAAAGGGGGAAGTGTCGGTGGTTGTTTAGGGGTTGGTGGTTGGAGTTCAAGTTTGGTGTATTTCGTTGCCATGGTAGGTTTCTACCATACGCAGTCCTTTAATACTTGATGAGATTTTCCAATTGCATACCTCGGTGTTGGGAGAGGTTGAGGTGCTGTTGTTGACTTTGACACTTAATATGTGCCAGCATATATTACTTCTTAGCACCAGAATTACATTCAAGTGCCTCGATGAGCTCGGTGTAGCTTTCTGGATAAGGTAGGTACCTACGTAGTAACAATTCATGTCGCAAAGACCGGGTACTCTTTGCCAGAAAAGCTTTCCCTTGGTCAGTCCACTCCACTTCCGCCAAGGGATCTTCGCCGTTTATCGTCCCCCTTAGGCCTAGCCGAGAAGCCGTTCTGGAAGGTCAGCGGCTTGTGGGTTACCATCCGATGGATACAAGTCGTCACAAAAGGTGTGTTGGTTCCAATGGTGCAGACAAAGATGGCAGGTAAAATGCTTTGCAACCCGCACTTGCGTTCTGGATCTATCAAGAGCCGGTCGCCGGATTGGTGGAGGCAATCAAAGGGACGTCTTGGACCGATGCTGGAAAGGGGCGCAGGAATTAGCCTCCCGACTCCGCCTTGCCCCGGAACCACTCCGTTGCTACCCCCTCACCCATCAGTATTTATTAATTGCTTGAAACATATTGCCAGTTCTTGAGACCTGGCAGCAGACGCGGATCATGACCATAACAGACCTTATCTTCAGCAGCAATCAACATTGATGTAACACTGCTGCCTTGGTTGAAGCTGCTGTCGTAGTGGAAGGGAAGGTCATGGATTGATGCAGCATGTTACACAACAGGCTTGTTCAAACACAACAATTACCCATAGCGGCACATCCCCCCGTCCAACACTTTTCGCCTTTGGTCTATTTTCGACCTGGTGCACAACAAAGCCCATCCGGAGCTTTGAGCCCTTTGATAACATTGACGACGAACCGGGAGATACAATCACGCTTGGCAAATATGTCCAACCCGAGATCCACGACAACTCCACATTGGGGGCCTCACTTTGGCCATGAGTCCGATCAAGAGACAACCACCCACGTCCCGGAGGATGCAGAGTCCCGGAGCAGTCGTTCCATCCGACGCGCCGCCGCCGCCGATCTCGACACGTCCAAGATGGTCGTCATCCCGACCTACCCCGAGCCCGTCCACAGCAATCTCGCGCCCGAAGTGGTGTACTATTCTGAGCTGCAACACATCGCGCATCTTGACGTATCACTTGCCAATCGACGGGGTAGAATGATCAGGATCCGGCCGCCCATCTCACGGCGAAGAGAACGGCTACTCTGGGCTGGTGGCGTCATGTTCTTGGCGACGATTGCCTGTGTGGTGCTTTTCCTCGGTCTCAGGGACAGAGCGCCGCCCACGGCACACACCAGAACATGAACCCGGTACCAAGCTGTCTGATTCAGTTTTTTGGGTGCCCACCACGGCCGTTTTTGGATGCGCGGGTGAACGGCGACCTTCGAACGTGGATCTGCCGGCCCCTTGCGTACGCGATACCCATGAATATGTCGAGTGCTCTTCCCCCAGGTCTGAACAGGTGACGATATCATCAGCATCGACACATCCGGCCATGGACCCACATCAACACAAACATGCGAGACACAAGTTCTTCGTTGGGGCCACGATAGCAATCACATCCGTCATGCTTTCAGTTATTCCTCGAGTTCCAACGAGCAACAGTTTACTTGACGGATATCAGAGAGGTACCTGGCGTTTGGCTTTGTATCCTCAGATATTTCAAGACTAACGATGTCCAATTACAGGTAGCTAGAACGCGTTGACGCTAAGTAGCCCTAAGGTAGCACTTAACGGACAGTTTACATCGGTTTCGACGCCGTAACGGCCCCCGCCGACCAGCAACAAACGACTCCCAAACGGCGAAGAAAACACGATACCGGCGATGCAAAGTTTGCTACGGCCTTAACGGTGGCCAGTCAGCCCCACAAAAGTTCAACGGTCGAACTAGAGAAACTCAGGCTCTAGCACAGCTTCTGTGGAGTTTATGCCATGGGCTGAGGGCTCCTGGAGATACTTCAGATACGCTCGGGGTAGAACAGGTATGTTGAGCGAGGTTTCACGTCGCCTTCGTATTATAAGTCGGAACATTCTATCGTTTCACCACAGGAGATCTCTCACTAACTTACTTAAAACAGTGCAATGACTTTGTCAGAACCCGACAATGTCAAGGGATTTCACCCGCGGCACAACCCCGGGCTTTGTACCGACTCACCAAAATTGCCAACCAAGAGCGATGGGCGTACTCATGAGAATGCAGTATGGGACTGTTTGGACTTGGGTTGCGATGGACGGGAGACAAGTGGCGGAGGAGATGTTTGGCCTCCCTCCATGTCGATGTAGCGTAAACAGGACTTGGAGGGGCCTGGTGGCTGACTCAAGTTCACATGTTGGCCGCTGGTGAAAATATGAGACATGATGATGAGTTGTGCTCCATGTCAGATATTCATACATTGCTACGAAACTCACATGATTGGAGTGATCTGAGGTTGGGTGCGTATAACATTCGGCCGGAGATTGCCAGATCAATCATTGAAAAAGAGCTGTATCACGAAAAGTCGATTGTCTGAGTAGACTGACCGCCATTGATGTGACTTTTAAGAGACTGAGATTTGCCATCATCGTGGTCATTTAAATGATGGCAACGACGACATCCCATCAAGTTGATAGCAGGTCGTAATCTTTTGCGAGTCATGGTAGCTGCTGCTTGCCTAGCCTGCAGTTCCTATGAGAGATAAACAGGTGGTCTACGCTCGGAATATGAGACTCCTACTCATATGAGCGGGCAGTTTCACCTACACTTCAATCCTCTCAAGCATTTTTCAGAACTTTAATGTGATAGCCGGCGAAAATCCAAATATTCACCCTCACTGAGTTAGCAACTACTTCTTTTGAGTGAGTCTGGCATTCGGAATGTGAAAAAACTCATGCCAGAGCTTATTATCGATCGTTAACTCATACTCTCCTTCGGAAGAACCAGCCACAATGGCTGTCAGGTCCCGAGATACTCATCGTCCGTCGTCTCATCATGAATTTGGCGATATCATCGAATCTGAAGTACAGCTCACGACAGTCATCCATCTTCACCCCTGTCGAGTCCATTAATATTCACATTCGGGACCGCTACCCCTCCAACCTTTTCCTTCAATAGACGGGGTACCTGAAGTTGAACCCGCCGACTTTTCGTCAAAATGTGCTTCCTCCCGGATTTCCTTCCTCAACAAGCAACCACTGGCAATCCTCCACAGCTGGTTCATCCCTCTAGGGTCGGGCAAAGTGAGTGCATCCATCTCTCAGCTTCCCAGCCAAAGCACCAGGTCGTCACAGCTCCATGTCTCTGACGGTTAATTTATTTCCTGCAGAAATAGGCGCCTTGATTCAGGTCGCGGCAAACGGGAAAATCGTTGTCGACCATCTCGGAGCGCCATCAGCATTCATCGCGTCACGACCCAAAGAGATTGCGTCGAGGAGACCTTTTCAGCGCCCTCTGGTCAGCGATACCCGACAACGACCAAATCCAAGAGTCCACGGGGGACATACGATTCAAGAGAAAAAAAGACGACGACTTCAAGTTCCCCGCTCACCCCGAAAAGTTGTCTCCCTCAACACAGACGATAGCATCCCCGGCCTAATTTTCTACAACACAAATGCAGACCCCCCTCCGGATATGCAACCGCCTAGCCATAAAGATCACCGAGCTTGAGAAGCAACACTCCATGCTGGTCGCCGAGCAACACCAAGCTAACATGGACTTGGGAAAGGCCATAACCGATCTGGTCATAGCCCATGTTGCTCATCGTGTCCGGGCCAGCAGCGTGGCGACATCGGCCCGGGATCTAGCACTCGCTGTGAGACGAACTCGGCAAGCTCGGCAGAGGGTCTTGATAGGCAAGGAGATAATCAAGCAGCTGGAAAACCAGATACGGATCCCGGTGCAGGAGCTGATGGAGCTAAACATGATGCACAGAGACTGGGCGTTTCCGATGGCAGATCGCCTTCGGTTCGAGGCGATATTGGAACGTCATCTAGAGAAGTTGTAGTCAATGATTTCTGCTCATGCTCCTCCTTTATATATATGATATTATACATGATAATGTACTAGTACTGTCCGGCTCCGCAGAATGTACTGCGTAGCTCTTGGAACAGGTTTCCATACCCATGCCGCATCATACCAATCCATGCGGTCTCATACCTATCCACCTTGCCATATCCATGGTACTGTATAACCCAGATGAATTCCTTCGTGACATCGTGAACGGCCCTGATCCCCTCCCCAGTCTTCAAGTTCCCTCGACCACGTTCTTATGATCCCTGCGCCATGTAGTCGATCCAGAACCCACCCATGCGCTCCAACCGCACGCGAACGGCATTAATATCCATATTCAGGTTCCCGGCGCCGGCATATGTGAACGACAGGACGTTCCACAGAGGCTTCAACAGCCGGAGCTCGTGGTGGTCGAGAAAGAAGTAGTGATTCGGATACAGATAAAGAGCGACGCGGTACACCTCCATCATCAGCTCCTTCTTCAGCCTGGACTCCGAATTCGCCGGTGTCTGCACCTCCACACGCACCGGGTCCATGCGCGCAGAGTGCCCAAACGCTCGAATGTCGACGGCGAACGCGCGGACGAACCGGATGAGATTGAACAGGGAGAACGCGATTGGCGGCTCTGGTCCTCCCTCGACTCGGACTCTAGGCTTTTCTTGGTATTCCCAGTCCGGCAGGCCCACATCCCTGGGTTTGGGTACCTTGGGCATGATGAGGCTCTGGTCCCTCCAGGTCTCCTCGATCCGCACAAAGGCCGTGCCCCATATCGGGCGCCTGGATGCCAGGCTCTGCTCCAGCATCAGGGTGCTGTGTTTCCACTCTGAGAAGCGGACGCGGCTGATGATCTCGTAGGGGTTTCCTACAACGCTCATGTGTAGATATGGATCTGGCGCGACGACAAATGCCGCGGCGGTGAAGACATCCCACTGGTCGCCGGAGAACTTTTCGCGCCGGGCGGCCATGGACTCGGGGACGGGCAGCGAGAGCGTGTCGATCCAGAAATGCACGGGCTGCAGTTCGGGGGAGTTGGCGAAGAGGCTGTCTGCGATGGACTGCAGCCTTTTCAGCTGGCAGGCTGGGAGCGCGTTGCCCGCCGTGCTGTAAAGCCCCCAGCAAGTCAGGTGGCTGAAGGCCACGAACAGGATGTCGCACCTCTTGGTGTAGGGGTTGAGGAAAACGGGGCTCGTCTTCACGAGCACATCGCCGTCTTTCGCGTCGTCCGGGACTGTCACCTGGCAGAGCAGAATGCAGTTCTTTGCAGCTGCAGCCTCCTGGACGGAAGCTAGAGGAACTGTTCTCGTGGAACAGGTGGGTGGACACGAGTTGGATGTATGCACCGGTACTATAACCACTGGGCAGGCCGGAATTGCCTCGTCGAACGGGCTTGGCTGGAGCTGGGCACGTGGGTAGTAGGTGAGGTGCAGTCGAGAAATGAAGTCTTTTGGCAGCTGGGCTATATCTGCCGGGGTCCAGGGCCACGCTGGGTCGTCGCTGTGGAAGAAGTTGTTCAAGAAGGTGAGATTGAGGGGTGAAGGGTCGTGACCCTGGGGCGAGCTCCATGCCGGGTCGAGAGCGATTTCGTAGAAGTTAAAGATGGTCTGCCACAAGATCTGGCACGAGAGGACCACCCACTGCATGTTCATGACCCAGTGCCCGTGTTCGCTCTCGATGGCGTTGACCGGGAGCTTCGCGGCCTCTGCAGCATAGGACGCAACCGCGGCGTTCAGGAGATTCGAAGATTTATTGAGCCGGTAGATCAACGCTTCGGTAAGGCCTGGCTGATACGTCTCCGGCTCTCGGCATTTATAATGGCCTTCGCATGTGGCCAGCGCCGCCACGAGCTTCTTGGTTGAGAGATACCGCCGCGTGCCGATGGTCGTGAGGAAGTCCTCTATGACGTACTGGCCCGCCATGGTGCCGTTGGGCTGCTTGGTGGCGCCGAGCGTCTCGAAGAGGACACCGAACCAGAGCCAGGATTGCAGGAAGGCGCATGCTCTGGGCAGATCGTGGTTGGGAACTCGTCCGTGGCAGACGTCATCCGCGTTCATCTGGGCTCGCTTCGGGAATGCGTCGAATCTCGTATAATCCCAGGTGCATTGCCGGCAGGCGTCATCGTCGTCGCAGTGGTATGGGAACACGAGCCTCGGCGCTCCCTTCCGGCCATTGATCGGCAAGGGGATGTGGTCCATGATGTGTAAGTGTCGGCTTTTTTCCAGTCTGGCCTCCTGCACAGAAATGATGTGTTGTGAAAATGAAAAAGAAAATGCAACTTCTGGCACAAGGGAGCCAAGGCGGCCAGCAAGCCTGTCGAGGAAGGTAAGAGAAAAGGTGCGAGAAGTGCGTCGGGCAGGTCGAAGCAATCAACCAGCGTGTAGAATTCTCAAGGGAACAATACAGGGGCGTGGCAAACACTCATTGCCAGGAGCAAGAAAACTCCCATGGCAGGGCGGACGAGGAAGGAAGCTGCCACGACGTGAGAGCGGCGGGCAGTGGAGGAAGGTGAATGGGAACTGACATGGCCCATCGTTTGGCAGCAAATTACATATGCCTGCACAGATACACGGGCCCACCCAGCAGACTTCAGATGAAAGCAACCTACCGGTCAACCTGGGCCATCAGCTGGAAGTTTTCAACGTTTTCAACGCTACTTCGATGTGAGAACCAGTAGAAGATGCAAGGTGCCAGATCAGATGACGGAATAACCAGCGTGTAGGCAACCTGGTGATATCTTTAAGGTTGTTTCGACGGCCGTTATCCAAGACGGCGCTTGGATAAGTTCGTTGCAGTCAAGTAGGTAAGCTTCATGACCTAGTGAAGGGATACTGAAATTCCTCCTCGAAGCCGGAGAAAGTGGTGCCCAAAGTTCCAACGGGCTGCCCATACTGTTAGCCGGCTACCTTGTGCAGCAAACATGAACCCAACGGGGCGGGTCACGGCATCGGGCTTCAAAGGGTCCTCGGCCTCACCACCTATGTTCACCGAGGATCTGGTATCCAACGCCACAAAGATGCCGGCCCGGCACGGACAAGAAACCTCGGCATGAGAGGCGGCGACGTAGGGTTCGAAACCCAGAGCATGCTGGTTTTGTATTTTGTCGGTCGTCAAAAGGTGGGATCAAGGAAAATCTCTTTGCTGCATCCACTCTCGCCACATTCCTCCCAACGATCACCAGTCAGAATTCCGGAAATGAAATGCGATGAAGATAACCGAAACGCCCCCGTCTTTTCCGGTCAGGTACCAAGCCGATGCCCTGGTTATGCGAATCGAGCTCTTGGAACATAAAGCCGCTCTGCGGGTTCTCAGGGTCCTGGCATCAATCCCCGAGGTAAAAGACAGAGTTGAGAAGGCTCTGGATGAGGTTGACGCGGGAAACGAGGTGAGTGTAGCAGTCGGCGTCCATGAAAAAGCAGCTTCCAGGTCGAACTCCGCACCTTCGTAGCCCCCTTCCCGGCGCTAACTGTTCCTACGGTATCTCGACACGGCGTTCCACTGGCAGCTTCCAATGCTCCCCGGGAGTATGCTGGGCACGACGCGTGCGATGCGCGAGGGAGCCCTTCCAGACAAGGGCAAAGCAAAGGAATCCGAATTCACACATCCTCTCCCGGCTGGTCGTCCCGCGGTGGAAAGCGAAAAAGCTACGAGCGACGCGGCCCGGCGAGTTGACCCGGCGAGCACGAAGCGCGAGATCGATATCTGCAACCGCTGCAATGACCTATTTTTTGTGAACGCTCAGCCATCTGACCCATTCCAGACGCGGGTCTGCGTTGGCCATCCCGGTAAGTCCATGTCGTGCATACATCGAAGTTTGGACCACAGGGCGAAATCGGCAGCGTATCTCTGCTCGAATAAGAAACGAAAAAAGCGGACATCGTGCATGAACTCACCTGTTTCTCTGCAGGCGTGCAAAAGAGGCTGTTCGAAATCCTGGCCGAGCAGGGGAAGGAGCCTACCGCCGCGATGAAGGCGGATTGGGTGGGGAACAAATGGGTGTGGACCTGCTGCCTCAGCCAAAGCCACGTCCGCTTTGGCGCGTGCGTCAGTCCCCCCAAGGGCCAGCGGCACGTGTCCGCAAATCCCAAAGACGCAGATCATCCCCGGCGGCTTTAATGTGATGCGACGGGTTTGAACAATGGGGAAATAGTTGGATATTGACGAAGATGGCTTCTTTTCTTCTTTTTTTCTTTCCGGGGCCGGGGGCGGGGAGAAGTGGTGGATAATCCATGAGCAAGGCAAGGAATTGTGGAGCGGCTGGTGCCGACGTGAATCACTATGTCGTCGGGGACATCGTACACTAGCTCGCTAAATAGCACATGCAGACGATTACCGCAATTGCCGTATGGTTATTTTCTCTCCCGGGAAGACGGAAGGAGGCGTCGTTGGAAGGAAGAAAGCCGAAAGACGATCCGCCAGAATTTGGCTTCCTTTCTTGATCATGACAGGTGTTTTCCCAACGGAGGCTGTTGCAAGTGAACAAAGTGCGAGTGCCTGTAACTTTTCCAGCACCTGCAGTTTTGACATCATGGATCTAAGATTGCGCCTTCCCTCTTGACAACGCCTACCCAGATACGTACTTGCCCAGGTCACCGAATTTCACCGTTGGTGTCTTGATAACGGGAAGTGGCGCGGGCATGGGTCGGGAGTTGAGTTGAGCTAGCAGGGATCCACAAGAGCCGAGGTGGGTAAGGTGAGCAAAGGCAGCAGCCCTCAAGGCGTTAGATAATGCAACGCCGTACCAACACAGACCTGGCTTGTTTGTCAGCGCAACACACCAAAAACGGCACCGGGTTGTATTTTCTAAACTCAACGGTAAAAGCAACGCGCTTTCGAGAAAGAAGATGGAAGAACAAATATGAGTTTAGTGTCTAACAAATTTTATACTGACATTATCCACTTTCCCGCTTTCAATATCCTTCTTTTGGCCGTCACGTTGTAAGTTTTCACCTTTTCCTCGGGGGCCCTGGCTCCCAGAACCACGCTAACAGACAAACCAGGCCTGTACCGATATTGCAGGGATCCATCCCTTGCAATCAGTGCAGTTCTCTTCCACCTCAAGCAGATGAGGTTCAAGTACCTGACGGAAGCAGGCGAACACCTGAGGTAAGCATCCTGCAGCTTCAAACCCGCAGCAGTCCGCAAATGCCGTGTCCAGATGGAGAGGCTGGTGCCGGACTGGCCAGTGCAACGATTGGATCCTCGCACGTCGCCCTCAATTGCGATGCTCCTTCTGGTCTTGCCTCGGAGTTTCTCCATGTCTGGCACTTTCAACTCGCCCTTCGATTCGACTGATGCAGCCAACGGTGTGACATTACAGCGGACCCGACAGGACAAGGATCCGCTCGCTTATCCATCAGTTGTTTGCTCCAGGTTGACTTGCCCTAGGCTTGCATCCAGCGGTCAGCAGTCTGGATCAACGCCCACCACACCACCATGCACATTGCAGTTGGTGCAGGGACGCCAAGCCACAAGCAGTTGGAAGACTTCGGGTGCGAGTGCGGGTCGGACTCGCCATTATCTTCAAGCCCCTTCCCCGTTTGAAACTACCGATAACATTGTCATTCCCCCGGAATCGCCGCGAGAATCCCATCGTTTTCAGATCCCACCCTTAGTCACTGCTCGCATCAAGATCCATGCACAACATGGCCCTCGAGAAGGAGATTGAGAAGCAGGGCGACACTAGCAGCTTTAGCACCCCTCGACTTGAGTCCGATGCTGACACCGATCGGAAGCCGGATGCGGAATTTCTCGAGCGAACCCCAACGACGGGACCGCCATGGACGGAGGAGGAGGAGGCTCGCGCAAGGAGGAAGTCAGTCACCATGGGGCAGTTCATGAGATGACCCAGGTGGACTAACCTCCTCCAGGATCGACCTTTCCGTCCTCCCGCTTCTCTGTCTCGGTCTGCTCGTCTTCCAGTTCGACCGCATGAATCTCGCCAGCGCGCTGACCGACGGCTTCGCCGAGCACGCCGGCATCGACCAGGACACTGTCAACCTGGGCAATCAGCTGCTCTTCCTCGGCACAGTCGCGCTGGAGATCCCGAGCAACATGCTTCTCCAGAAAGTACAAGCCCGCTCCCTACACCCCTTCCGTTGTTCTCGTGGACACTGACAAACCAACCAAGGTTGGACCCCGAAAATGGATCTCGGTCCAGGTTCTTCTCTTCGGCTTCGTCGGCACCATGCAGATCTTCATCCATAACAGGGCGGGCTACATCGCCTCGCGCTTGTGTCTCGGGCTCGCTGAGTCGGGCTACATTCCTGGCTCCATCTTCACCATCTCGACCTGGTACACGAAGCGCGAGCGCGCGCGGCGCGTCGCCGTATTCTTCATCGGCATGTTTGGCGGAAATGCCGTCAGCCCGCTTCTGGCGTCGGGGATTCTCAAGCTGGGCGGCCGGCAGGGGATGGCGGGGTGGCAGTGGTTGTTTCTCAGTGAGTGCATATCCAGCTCAGCGTGATGAGGGGGGGAAAACAATTAGAAAGTCGCTGACATGATATCACCAGTTGAGGGCTTATTCACCTTCTTTGTCGCGACATTGTTCTTTTGCCTCCTTGCTGGCTCCCCTGAAATTCCGAGGCCCTTGATCGGTCCCGGGGGAATAATTCGATTCAACGAGAGCGATCGACGGATTCTCCAAGAGCGTCTAGATCTCGACAACGGTATTCTCTTGCAGTCTGGCTCAGAACTCCTCCCTCGAAAGCCCAAGGCGCATATCCCACTGAGTGTGGTGTGGAAGACGGTTAAGCAGTACCGCCGCTGGCCGCACTTTGTCTCGACCTTTTGTGTGTTTTCGACCTGGTCTCCGCTGACCACCTACACGCCATCCATCATCATGTGTGTTCCCGTTATGTTCTTGCCTTCCGCTCACCTATTTCCAATCTCCCTTCAACCCGTGCCATTCGCCAAAGCCATTGCTAAAATCATTTGCTATTTCCAGGTCCTTTGGCTTCGACCGTATCAACGCCAATGCCCTCTCCGCCGTGGGTGCTTCGCTGGCCCCCATCATCGCCTTCATATTCGCTTCTATCAGCGACTTCACAAACAAGCGGGGTCTGTCTGTCATCGCTGCGCAGTCTTGCTACCTGGCAGCTCTGATTGTCGGGCGCTCGGTGCAGCCGCTCGTCGGGACTTGGGGTCATTGGGGTCTCTGGACTGCCATCAACGCTTTTGCTGTCTGCTACCACCCGGCGCACAACACCTGGCTGCAGCTGAATTGCCACGAGGCAGAGGAGAGAAGTATTAGTATTGCGTATGCTTTACCCCCTTTCCGCGTTGAGTTTGAGCCAGCGATGTTCGCCCTCCCATGATTAATGATTACGCAAAAGCTAATTTGACATGGATGCGGCAGAATGTGGGTTATGAGCGCCAACACGGGCATGATGGTCGGCACATGGTATTTTAGGGCCAACGACAAGCTCAGGTCCGTCCCTATTAATTCCAGACCAGCCAGCAGAGTGATGACGGGCTCGATAAAAATTCGCTGACATTGTCTATTCCAGTACTTATAACACTGGTTTGCTTATCCAGATCTGTATGGTCGCCGTAGGCATTGCCTTTGCCATTCTCCAGGAAGTCATCTACCTTGTCCACAATCGGCGAGTGGCTGAGAAACAGCGAAATGAAGATTCTACGTATGGTAGTCAGGAGGGTCTCGGCGATATGGGCAAGATCTACGTTCCTTAATTAGGACTGCGGTGAAATTGGATATGACCCTTGTCCGGTTTGGCAATAAAAGAGTTTGGAAAAGAAAAGAAAAAGAAATGTCTGAAGAAAGAGAACAAGAAATCCCTAGGTTGAGTTTGGACGCGTTTGACTTACAAACGGTCCTCCACCGGGCATCTGCTAGATTACCAGGTAGGCCTTTAGTTTCCAGTTGCTTGGGCGGCTCAACTGCGGCAGGTGCCAGCTCACCGTGTTCCGTCCATGTCGCTTTCCCTGCCTCAAGTAATTTCGAAAAGTGGACCCACTTCGCGCACTCACCGAGGGGGCTAGAGCGAGCGAGTCTGAAATTCCAAAATGCCATTTGAATGCACGCCTGGTCGAGAATGAATTTTTAGCAATCTTTGTTCTTTCCCACCACCGGCCTTTCGAGCGCCAGCATCCAATCCGCACCGGGTAGCCCACGACCCAAGCTGGTGATCCAAAGATGGAGGCATACGAAACCAACGACAAAGCCTTGAAAGCGAGAGAGCGTGGCAATGCTTTGTACAACCAGGGAAAGCTCCCAGAAGGTAGGAATTGACCCGACACCATTCAAGATTACCGCCAGATCTCGCTCAGCCAGAGACCAGTCTGGGGAAATCTCCCAGCCAGCCGACACCAAAACTGACCTCGTTTGTGATACCAGCCGATACCGCATACAAAGCTGCAGCTACGCTTACTCCTTACGATCCCTTGCCCATCGCCAACCGTTCAGCCGTCAAGTTTGAGATGGGCCAGTATGAGCAAGCAGCCAAGATGGCAATCGAGGCATTGGCCCTCTCGGACCAGCAGCCAGATGACAAAAAGGAGAAGCTGCAGACACGCCTTGCGAAATCGTATCTTTACGCTCTCAAGCTCGACAACCTCAAGGCCACCGTCGAGAAGATGAAGGATGGCCCCGCTCGCGAGTCTCTTACCGCCGAACTGCGCGATCTGGAGACCTTCAAACGGTCAGACCCAGCACAGTCAAACGTACGGAAGCAAATTCTGGATCGAATCCCACAATACAAGCCGGCCCTGTAAGTACCACAAACCCCCAAACCAGAACCGCAATAGACTGACGATCGAGTGGAAAGGGACAACGCGACAGGGTACTTCCCCGTAGGCCACGACCAGGCCGAATCGTTTCTCGACAGTGACTTTCACTCGATATGTTCCAACAACGACCTGTCCATGTTGTACTGCAGTATCGGCGACGCACGACACCTTTATGTCACGCTCTGCGAGGCTGCGATGCTGGTAGAGGAGCAGAAGGAATGTTTCCGATCGCTTCATTTCACCGCCCTGGATATCAAGCCAGCTGTTTTTGCCAAGATGCTCGTCATGCTTGAGCTTGCTGCTGAATTTGCTGCGGAATGCGTTGCCGAGGTCATGGCCGGAATAACCAACGATCCCCAGTCCTTGATGCGATGGGAGAACTCACGGCTCGTTTCCATGACCATGGCATACATCTACATCGGCGACATCTACCCTCGATTTGTCCACGAGAAGCTCAACAAGGTTCTCTTCAGACTGGCGATAGCACTGGAAAACAGCGACCAAGCAATTTTCGAGTGGCTGCACATCCCAGCCTCCACTCGGAGCCAAATCCTCCGTTGCGTCAAGCATTGGCAGAAGCCAGTTTATCATCTCCACCGCATCGAGAATGTGCGGAGAAAGATCGGCAAGTTTATCGAGGAGCGAGATAACAGATTTTTAGTCTTTGCACATATGATGCCGGCCGGAGAGGACCGCCACGAAATTCCGGAGGGCTGCGAGAAGGACGCGAAATGTTTCAACGAGCTCATGTTTCTTCCGCCGCCGGAAGAATACATGAAATTACAGGAGCCTAGACTTGCCCCTCTCCTTGATGCATTTACCTCCGAGTCGGGCGATGAAGATGCAGGCCTCGCTCTCGATGCAGGGCTCGCTCTCGATGCTTACTTGAACTCCAATTGGATCACCAATGTAACCTTGATCGACCCAGACTGGGAAAGTCAGACTGAGGCGGAGGAGCTGGCTCAGTTGGAAGACCCGACTAATGAGAATAACCAGCCGGCAATGCCTGTGAACGAGGATCCAATTCGGACCGCTCGTGATTTGATAAAGCCTGTGATGTCTTGTTTATGGGTGGCTGAAAATGGAGGGGCGATTTCACGGGTCGCCATCTTGTTCGAAACGTTGGCTATGGCACTCCTGAGTCCTAGATTTACGTCAATGCTCACGGTCGAACTCATCTCTGGTGAGATGAATGACTTCATGGAGAGAGCGCGGTATAACTGTTTGGAAGATCGATCTGAGCCTGTGGAAGGCGGTCCAGACCCAACTCGGTTTCCGAAGCTATTCGATCGCATCCACCTCAGCAACATCCCGTGAGTTTGGATACATGCCTCTCGACCCACTTCTCCATTTTGCATCCACAAATACTGACCATGTGACGAATCCAGTGACTACGTCGGCGGCCTTCTGAACCCCTTAATTTACGCCAGGCCTTTGCTGAAACACGAGCAACAGTCCGACGTGTGGTTCGCTTCCCAGCTGAACGCGAGCTCTTTTTCGTCTCATGAGCATTTCCAAGCCGAGTACACCCTCCTGCCCTGCGAGTCTTCCATCACCCGACATTTCTATCTCAAGCGATACAAAGATCCGGTGGAGGAGATGCACGGACCCCAGCCGCAATTCTTTCAGGAAAACTACATTAAATGGACGCTTCAACATGTTGAACCATTGCCTTGGAAGAAGCTTTTGTCTCGTAAAGAGCTGGAGGGATGGCTTTATTCCTTCTTCCTGAAGATCTGCCTCCCATATCGTCGGTTCACGAGCTTTGACCACGGAGGCAATCCGATCTATGCACCACTCAACGTGACGGCATTCCTTCGTCTCATCGTTCAGATGCATGAGGTTGGCTACCCGGCTCATTGGTTGTCTGGAATGCTCAGCAGCATCTGTTCTGGGAGCATCACAACCACGACCCGGGCTCCGAGAGTCCTTGTCGCGGATGTCAAAGACGTCAGCGAGAGATACCCCATCAAACCCATCAACGTGGTCCCATGGAGAGCTGAGTTCAGCACACTTCTGAGCCTCTGGCGGCCCCTGCTTGCATTCGGCCTATCCATATCGGATCGTCGAGCCATTGTTCCGATTGGTGAGATCCACCAGTGTTGCATCACGTTTGGGAACTTCCACGCAATCACTCGCCGGATGCCGCATTTCATGATGGTGTTCTGGGATGTGGCGCGAGCTGCGCCGCCTAGAAACATTAAGGGCGTTCTGCAAGATGACGAGATGGGCGATTCTTCGAACGAAGCTAAGCTGATCAGAGATGGTGGAGTGCACGTTCTGACAACCTTCAAATACGTCGCGAAGACACGATCGGCCAGCTTCTGGCTCCGGAAAGATGTCGTTGATGTCTTGCTGGATAAATCTGGACCCGGAAACTGGAAGGCCTTCATTTACCGAACCGACACGTGGGAAAAGCAGACTGGTGGTGTTTCGGTCGCAGACGAATTGGTGGTCGGAGAAGGTTGGCTGGGTTGGCATTTTGAGATGAGAGACAAGGTGGAGTTTGAAGCAGTCCGTTGATCAGCCAAAATTGTTCTTGGCGAGAACAGGCACGAGAATGGGAGAAATCCGCGTGAGGTTCCAGGTAGCGTGGTGGGCCATGGTGAGATGGCCATAGCATTAAGAATAGATAGGAGAATGAAAGACACAGTGGATCAAAACCGCCGAGTTCAAGATAATATGCAGTGGCACGATTTCCGAAGCTTGCCTGGAAGTGACCACATTGTTGCTTAGAGCCATCCTGGCAGGTGTGGTGCCTGCCTCTTGGTGAAGTGGAAGGCATGACTTTCTGAATTCTGGCCTGGTATGCCGTGGTCTGGACTCGTGAAGTCACAACCTTATCCCTCGTGCTGTCCCGAGTTGCTGCCACCAGGGCTGGTTTAACCCGCCCTGGGTAAGCGTAGTTGCAACACTGGAATCCAGCAGCGCGTGATGGAAATCGACTTTCGTCTGGTCTTTTTTTGCTCCGCGTTTTACTGAGCAAACGAAAGCGAGGCAAATTACGTAGGCCCCTCTGGCCCACACGGCCCAATGCCCGCTCTGGCACTTGATCGCGTGCGCACACATGACCGACCCGTCTCCTCCCATGTTTGGTGTTTGCTCTTTCCTCCACCACCACCACTCGCCCACAAAACCCTGCCCACCTTTCCACCTGCAAATCCGAGCCGACTTTCGGTTTTCCCTCTGCATACCTGCGGTGCCGGTGTCCTCTCCTTCGGCAATCATTTCCTATCTTCCTAAATAGTGAAACGGCGACCATCACCACCACCACTACCACGCTCCTTTTGTTTTTTTCCATTCTTTTCCTTCTCGGCACCGACCTGACTGGCACCTGCCCTCGCGCCTGATTGGCCCTTCTATTCATCATGTTGCGCGTCTTCCTTGTGCAAACGGCCCAAGGCCTAACTCCGTCCTCGGGCGGCTACAAGGCAAACGTGAACCTGCTTCGCCAACTGAGCAAGTCGGGACACGAAACTGCCCAGATTTGCTATGGCCTGGAGCACGAGGTCGACAAGTTTGCCAAAAAGGCCGTCTCCAAGGGTGTCGAGCCCAACGTCACCATCTGTACCACCATTCCCGTTACGGATCTCCAGGGTGTTACCCACGAGCTGAGCGTCAAGACCTTCCGCGACATGGACCGAGTGAACAATGTTGTCATTTCGCGCGACCCCTTCAACAAAGCCTATCCCTACTGGGAGTTTCGCGCCGATACCATCGACTACATCCAGGTACGTCTCCATCGCTCCATTCTTGTGCCTCGCCGGTCAAATTCGCCTGGTGTACCCCTCCACTCCCTCCTGATGGAGATACCTCATCGGCAACGGCAACGAAGGGTCGCGCCTCGCGTCACATCATCATGTCCCACGACGGCCAGGCCACGGTCAACCCATTGCCATTGTCACCCACATACATCCATTGCACTCTTGTCCAGCTTCAAACCCCTACTGCAGGCAACATTTTGTCCCAGGACGAGACGTAGTGGTGCGCCGGCTAACAGCGCTAAAGGGACGCCCCATCAGCAAGCGAATGCGGACCCTCCTCGACCTGTTTTCCGAGCGGATCAAGGCCTTCAAGCCCACTCATGTCGTCTTCAACGATGCTCTGACAATGAAGCTCACCGGCGAGCTCAAGTCTCGCGGCGAGTACGATGGAAAGCGGGTTGCCATCATCCATACCGCGGAGCAGCTTCCCTTCGGACCATTTTGCGGGGGCATCGAGGGACACTGCATCTCAGCAGAGGAGGAGTATAAGATGCTGCAAGGCGTGGATGGCATTTGGACTGTGTCGGGCGCCATCAAGCGATATGCATGGGAGCACGGCAAACTGGAGACCACGTTTCTCGTCCACAGTAACCTGACATACCTGGATAGGGAGACAGGTGGTATGCCCAAGGTGCGCATGAATGTGGATAGAGACGAAGTTGGCATGGTCAATCCCTGCCCCCACAAGGGCCTTTCAATTCTCCTCGCACTTGCCGACAAGCTTCCGCACATCAAGTTTGTTGTTTGGAAGAGCTGGGGCTCCCACGAGCAGCACATTGTCCAGCTGCAAGCTCGTCCAAACATCACGTACGTACCAGGTCCCCGTGTTCCCTTCCCCCGATGTACCTCAAACTTACCTGCGCAACCTTCAATAGGATCATGGAGACCACCTGCGACACGGACGAAATCTGGGACAGAATCAAGATCCTGCTCGCCCCGTCGCTCTGGTTCGAGGCGTGGGGTGTGGTCGTTACCGAAGCCCAGCTGCGCGGGATTCCCGTCATCGCTTCCAATGCCGGAGGGTTGCCCGAGGCAAAGATCGGTCTTCCTCACTGCATCCCGGTCAAAGCCATTTCCGGCGATCACGACGCTAATGGAGAATACGACATTCCCGATCAGGACATCACCCCATGGGAGTCTGTGGTGTCCACTCTGATGGCTGATGACGACGAGTATCGGAACCTTGCGACTCTCACTGCCGATGAGTCTGCCAAGTGGCTCTGCGGTCTTGATGAGAGATCGCACGAGAAGTGGCTCCTTGAGATGATGAAGAGCGGCCCTGAGATGCCGAAGGAACTCTAGAAGGCCTTGTGCAGCTGCTGGCCCAGGTTATTCCATATTTCGGTATCTTTCCCTCTTTCGGTCCCCTTCTGCGATGGTTGATCCCTTTCACTTCAATGGTACCACAGGATGATAGCTGAAGTATAGACAGCTATGAGCAGGCACATTCTGCAGCACAATCAAGAATGCTTCCCATTCACCTTGCAGTCTGTTCTTTATGCTCTGCATGCGGCAGGTCATACATGATCATGTTCCGCTTTTCGCCAGCGCTTTCGTTTCTTTCTACCTTTGGCCTTTTTCTTACTTTTGTATTTATCTTCAAGAGCCAGGAATAACATCGGTCATCGGTCATCAGCCATAAATCCCTTTTGTGAAGCCTCGTTCCATTTCCGGGTGCATTCGTTTTCACACTTCCTTCGCCAAATCTCATCGGCCTCATAACTCATCTTCACCAGGGGGCATTCGCAACAGGGTTTTGACCCATCTGACAGCCGAAACAGGTCTTCACAGCCCGCCGGCGGCCTTTTTGGTTCCCTCGCCAAAGGAAACAGCGTCCAGAACGCCCATACAGACCGCGCATGCGCCCACCAGAGCCAAAACGAGGTTGTACATGAAACACGCCTTCGGTCGGGGCGCGCAGCTTCTCGTCTGGCAAACATTTTGGGTGGAACGGCGACCGTGATACCAAAACGGAAAGACGACACGACGGGAATGAGAGGCGAGTAGACACTTCATACCATGCATGGAGAGTCTACACTCCAGACAAACATGGGTACGCGACCATGGCTGCTGAATCTGGATGGGATGTCGTTGAAATACACGCTAGCGAGACCAGCAGGTTGCATTTTTCCTGGACCGGATTTACTGGTGTTCCGAAACGCTGGCCAATCCACGACGTTTCGGCTTATTTCTCCGCTCAAGTCCGCCTGTAGCCGCGCCGGAGCTGTTGACTGCCACACTGCCTGTGGCACCGACGTGCTATGCGACCTAGTACCGCGCAACAGGCTCGCGCGCCGACACCAACCACTTCCCGCCTGGCCATGATACGCAATCTAACAAGCCACCTCGCGGAGTTCGAGCATGATACATCCCACCATCGCGATATTTCTAGGGGCAAATCGGGTTGAGAAAGCCATGCCGCGCTGATTACGGTCTAATAACTTCTGCAGATTTGCGCTCACGGCAAGAGCAAGGATACGGACGTCGAGGATGTGTGAATCACCCAGGAAACGACTTGTCGTCAGGACAATTTAGCGCAATCATTGGTGGCAAGGGATGTCAAAGGGACTCAGCAACTTTTTCTTCCACCCAAAAATGCGTAGTAGACTGTTCCAGCCGAAAAAGGTTCTAGTTGCCACGGTGGTCGGTGCGGGCCGGGGTCAGAAGGTTCAAAAAAGGGTTCAGAACATCGTTCAGAACATCGTTCAGAAAACGGGCGGGCACTAGCCAAGGATTTTCTCAGGCTAATCCGTCTCTTTTTCACGCCGCTACGTCACGCAATTATCAAACCGGCAGCCGTGGGATACTTGACCATAGCCGAGGCCGCACATCAGAGTCAGTGTTGGGTATCTACATACAGTTACCAGACTAACAATGAAGAAGGAATGAAAACCATAAGTCAGTGTCCCGATTCCTCGTTCATTCGATCACGGTGCGAATATATCGTCGAGGACAATTACTTCATAACTTGGTAGATGATGATGATGACACACAACCACACCAAGATTGCTAACCCCACCGAAGACAGACGCGATGAAAGCTCGTAAGGTGTCTAAAGGAGCACGTATTCGCTCACAAATTCACACAACGTAGTCAGATTACTTATATTCATTGAATCCTCTGTAGAAGCTGACAACCAGCTCACATACCTGGTATGATGAGGTCGATGTCTCAAGAATGGATGATCAATTTTTTCAACATGGCCTATATAAAAGACCTGTATCTACACGAGTTAAAAACCTTCTTGACCATCGACAACTGAAAACCTCGCTGCCTTTCTAAACCTAAAAACCTATCAAACTTCCTCAAAGTCCCAAAAGCTCCCCAGGAACTCACATCACCCCCAGACTTTACTCGATTACCCCAAAGTCAGCACTTCGTACACGAGATCTTGGAATCGGGTGTTCAACATCTTGATCGAGAACCAGACCCCACAAACCCATCACGAATTGTAAGCCATTTTCCCACTCTTTCTGCTTGGCCCTTTATGCACCTCGTTTTGCGGCATCTCGCTTCTCCGGCCGTTCTCTTTTGTTTCAATGTTACCAATGCGGTTCTTCTTCACCGCCGTCCCCCATCCTTGGACCTGGTAGCTCTAAGGGCGACGGTAGGTGCGCGAGATCACGCCCTATAACGGGCCCTGTGGGCGAGTCAGATGCTTGCATCTACCATGCCCGACCGATTTCTTATGCGAGCTGCGAGTATTTTGGAGGATATCGTCGTTCTATCCCTCCTATCTTGAGCTAGGAAACAACGCTACTAGTCTCTACCCGATAGGATTTCCCAACGACAAACGCTACTAATTATGTGCGTACGGGATCTCCCCAAGTCTTCAGCGTACACCAACGGAGTACGTGGTTCGGGGCGTGGCCTTGTCAGCGACACGCCCCTGGATGGCGTATTACCCTGGATTTCCCCTCTCCAAGCTCATATATACCCAGTGCCTGTTCATTGAGAGTCTGGGAAATGGGAACATCTACAAGTTCTCAGCTATTTGCCCGTGGCAATGATTTCTCTTTTCCGAACACGCCGCCCTGGCCGGACAAACTCATTCCTCTTAGAAGCCCGATCAGATGCCCGAACTGAACAAGATCTGACAGCATTGACCGAAACAGAACCGAATCCACTCCCGTCAACTGCCGGAAATTCCCAAATCATGTGCACCATCACACCCGTGGAAGGAGAGCACCAGTGCAACAAGTGCAAGCTCGTGAAAAAGGTTGTGGTCGTTTCGGTATGCGGTGGGTACATCGGGGGGTTGAAAATCCCTGGCTGGTGCGGCAGCCTTGAGGTTAAACCACTTCAGGCCCTGGAATACGGCGTGTCGGCAAGCTCTCTCTGGTGTCTAGAGAGTCTCCTGGGCTGGGAATTGATCAGCATGAGCACCTACAATGTTGTCGAGGCCAAATTCGGCTCATACCCCTGACTCGAGATTGGAACTCCTTAAGGATTCGCGGCTCGGCTCTGCTTCGCTTTTTTCTTTTCTCCCACCATCACATCAGCATTCAGGGTTCTCACCCACATCGTGTATTCTCCGACATCGCCACGTTGGGAACCGAAAATCTGAGTCGACGGGAACCGCAAAGGCTTAAATGACGTTAAAAATTCCCGGATGGATCCTCTACTGGACTGACTGTCTCTATTTCAACGGAACCATCGCCACGGCCATCAAGACAACCATTAACAGAAAGTTCCAAGTTTGAAAGAATCCGACCCGGATTGACAACGCTTCCGTTTGGCTGGGTTGAGCGTGACTTCCATGCTCGTCAAGTCGAAGTTCATTGTTCGAAGGCCCTAAGGGGACCAGGGAGGGTTTCAATATTTCTCGATTCATCCAAGTTACGCACGACACAACCACCATCGATGCGGGAGTTGATGATCTTGCGCATTTCTTTTCGTTTTCTTTTCGTCTTGCGTCGCTTTTTTGGTTCCGCTTCTAATCTCCCCCTTTTTGGATCCACAGATCATTCGAAGCACAAACCAACCATGTGCCAAGCCTTCATTTACCCATTTCTTTTCCCGTGTCCGCACTGCGAACGCTGGATGTATCTGATGGTTTTCGCCAAATGCGCCGCAGCCGGACCAGGGGGGCTCTGCAGCCGCGTCGACCAATACACGATGGAAGGCTCGATATTGCCCGAGCACTTGCCCTACGCCTTCTGCCTCAACTGCCATCGCTCCTATCGCAACATCGATCGGCTGTGGTACTGGCGAATCGCGGATCGGCTGACCCAGCGATACCCAGTCCGGGGGATCCTTCGGGATTGAATAGTGACGCCGGCGGGAGTCCCGGTGCTTGATACTACGGTCTGGTTGCTCGTTTCTTAGATTACCTGGTACCTTGGGTCGTTTGGGTTGCTCGCTTGGGTCTGGCAGTCCGGTTCCTTGTTTTCCACAACGAGACGGATCCCAGACCGAGGTCAAGGTGGTGGACATAACCCTTTTCTAAGGCCTTCGGTATTCAGCTCATTGTGCAACGCCATGAGGGCAACAAAGATCGAACATTCAAGAAGAAGGAGAGCTGCGGAAACAGGCTGGTGGACTAGAAATCTACCGTTAACGGCCGGATAACCTTTTTGGAGCAGGCAAAGGGACGCCTGACCTCTCAGCAAAATAGCCCAAGGTCGAGGGAGCTCGGGAACAAAACCCTCTCTGGGAACACGCGAGGAGGACAAAGTTAGATAACGCCGAGGCAGCTCAAGAAACTTAAAAGAAAACAAGTAAATCCCCTAACATCCAACCTTGCATGCAATCGTGCGCCAGTGTCGCTGCTTGGGATATATCTGACTTTTGTTTGTTTGAATGTACAGGGGGTGAGCTCACGTTCGCGGGTGGTACACGTTGTGGAGGAGATTTAGCCAACCGATTACCCGTTCTGTAGTCAGACTGAATTTGCTGAGATGTCTACCAGGTAGAGAAAAACGGGGGACTATGTGATCGCTGGGAATAGGTCGGGATTTGTACAATCTGTCTGTTGAGGGACCCTCAACATTGCAAACACCCCCTATTCTTTCCCAACAATGTCAACACTGGGTATTCTAGCCTTCATATGGACAACAGTGATGAAGGAAACCCCTCTTCCTCCTCTAGGTATGCCAGTTACCTGGCAAGTTTATAACTGAAGATTAATCAAGAAAATTCTCCCATTCTGAGTTTTCATTTTGTTCTTTTACCATGTTGTTCCATGGAACTCCAAGTTCAGGTGGAACCAGGAGACTTATCCGGCTGCCGATCTGATTTGCCAATGGACAAAGGTTGGCTCTGAGTAAGATATTAGAATTTGTTGCGGAATCACGAGGCATGAAGACCCGCCGGAGTGGCGAGTCGATCAAGGAAGAGGTTTAAGAGGTTTAAGATACACCTCTAGAAGCTCGCCACCCGACCAGTGGTTATTCGTTCCTGATCTCAAGCTACGTAGGTTCTTATCACCGTAATTATAACCCTGGAGCTAGTATGCCTAAACTCAGCCGTTGGGACGTACACACACAATCTATCGAGCGTGGGGAAAGGACGATAGTTAGGTAACTACCGCCGTTGGTAATTTCCCTCGGGTACCTACCGAATACTTAAATAAGGTATCTTGTCAAGGAAATCGGTAAATCATCAACGACACCCGAGTTCTACAAGTCTCCACACATTGCTTATGAGGGCCAAGCAACAAAACTGAGTAACCTACCTACTGTATATCATATCATGAAAGCTTCTCACCTGGAGCTAGTCGATCAACGAGACAACCGAATCCCTCAGCTGCTTCCTAGTCAATATATCCAGACCACTTACTCTCGTATACGATGCAAAATGCCCGAAAAACGAAGATAAAGAAACGAATCCTGAGGTCAGCACAAAATATCTCTCCAGCCATCAAACCCTACCTCAAGCCCCGAGCATCGTTTACCACCTGTAGGCACCTCAACGAGACATCTCGCTCAGCCTCAACCCTGTTCGCTGCACATCAATTTCTGAAATACTCAAACCAATGTCCCGAAGAACAGGCATCGATTTGGAACCTCGACTCCACCAGATGCACGTCAAGGACCTTCCCTACCGGACCGCCTACAGCTCCAAACGCGCCCGCCGCATCAAGCGCGAGGTGGACCATTTCATCGAACCTTTTTGTCGTCAGGTGTGTGGGGTTATGCAGCTTGATCCGGCACGGCTCGCCCCTGGACCAGGTCCTCACCCAAGGGGCAACAATGCCTGCCCAGATGTAGCTCTGCTGCCGGTCTGGCCCAATTGTCCAGGGCCTGACGGAGAAGTTCGGAGCCGTGGTGTTTGTATCCACCTCGTCTGCGACAGAGAACCTGAGGCCCGTTGCCGCGGTGATGGCTTCCTTCGCGCCAGCGATCTCTAGGGCCAGGGACGGAGCCGGGTTCCCGTCGCCGTGGATGGTGATGGCATTGCCGAGCAATGTCATGGTCTCGCGATGGAAGATCTCGCCAGGCGGGAGGCCGAAGAGCTCGTCCGTGTCCGCGTGATGCTGGAGCAGGAGCTTGACCATCTCGGCGTTGAGCGAGCGGACAGCCAGCAAGAGCGGCGTCCAGCCGTTGGCAGTTCTAGCCCTGATATCTGAGCCACTCTTGATGAGCAGGCGCGCGGCGTCCACCTGCTGCGCCTGCTTGGACCAGAAGCCGAATTGGCAGGCATAGTGCAGCGGAGTCCAACCACGAGCGTCGCGGGCGTTAACGTCGAGGCCGGAGGTTGCGGGGCCGCCGTTGAACTCGGTTAGGGTGCGTACCACATGACTGGTAGAGAACATGGTGGCGAGGTGGAGCGGCGTGATGCCCTCGGCGTCGGCACCGTTGATGTCAGCGCCATGGCTGAGGAGAATGGGCACGAGTAGGTTGGCGCCTACGAAGACGAAGGGGCTGCACGCGTACCGGAGCGGTGTCTGGCCGACTTTGTGCATCGGGGCATCGAGAAAGGGCGCGGCGGTTGCGTCGATGATAGCTGACTTGCGAATAGGGGAGCTAGTGTCTGTCTCGTCGTCGGTGACGACGGTTGCTTCGGCGAAGAGCGTGACGAGCTCGCCCATTGTGGTGATGAGCCGCGTGGTTTCCTCAACATCCGATTCTTCGCAGGCATCGAGAATGCGCGCGCCGGCCCACCACATGACAGCTAGGATGGGCGGGATACCCCAGTTTGTCCAGTCGAAGAGGTCGGCACCTGCGTTGATGAAGAGACGGGCTAGCTTGGTGATCTCGGGGAAATCCAGGTACCTGTAGAGCAGGGGCATAAACCGACCTGACCGCAGGCCAATGGTGTGTTCGGCACTTCCGTGGGAAATAAGGAGTTCCGCCTTCTCCCAGTCAAAGGCAAAACCAGGGATGTCGAGGCCGTATGAGATGAGCAGCACGTCCAGGGGCGACTGGCTCCGCTCGCGATAGTCGGTGGGCAGACAACTCCCCACCATTGTCGGGTCAGCGCCACGCTCCAGCAACAATCGAACGGTCTCGACCGGGACGCTCGAATTCATGGCCATCAGCAACGGAGTGGTGCTGTGCGTCGCGCCTCGTTGACGAGGTCCGAGTCTGAAGCAGTCGATGCTGTACTGGTTCGGGTCGGCGCCAGCGTCGAGGAGATATCGCACGATCTTGGGGTTCCCGACCTGGGCGCCGGGTTTCCTGGGTGGCATGTCGGGCGAGCCAAGGGCCCAGTTGATGGGGTAGAACTGGAGAGGCCAGAAGTTGACGTCGGACTGCAGGGCGCCAAAATCCGGCGTGTTGACGTCGATACCCTTCTCACACAGCAGGCGCACGGCCTCGGGCTCGTCGGCGCAGATGGCGATCTTGAGGGGTGTGTTGTAGGTGTCGTTGTACAGGCTGCCGCCCAGGACCCAGTCACAGTCAATAGCGCCGTATGTGTCGAAGAAATAGTTCGGAGGCGCACCGTATTGGAGAGTGCGCTCGAGGGTGGCGGTGACGCCCGTGGTGCAGGCCCAGCGCAGCGCGATGCAGTCAAAGTCGGCGATGTCGCGCGTGTACAGCAGCGGGATCGTGAAGTCAGCCATGGTCTTGCAAGTCACGGCCAGGTGCATCAGGTCGGCCTGGTAAAGATATCCACAGACCATGAAAAGGAGCTCGACGGGCATGGGCGAGACCAGCATGCATCTGTCGGGCGGCCAGTGGCGAGGAGGGGAATCGTAGGCATTCGGGCCTGTCCACCAGAGCTCCCGTAGCGTCTCATACTCTTCGTTCCTCAGCTGCAGATACTTGTAGTCGCGCGCGTCGCACGCGGACCGCGATTGCATTGTGTTGTTCGCCATTCGGCGATCGCACTCCCTCGAATGCGGCTAAGACAAAAGTTGGTGTTGCAAGAGGGAGAAGAGTGACCGTGTGGGAGGGCGGCTGGTGCCTAAAACTACTGTAGGTCAGGTAAGCTCGAGCCCCGCCTGGGTGTCTGCTTGACGCCAACGGCGGCCGCACGCACCCGACAGCCAACCAACGTCACTTTGTCTCTCCTTTGCTTCAATTACATGTAAATAAAATGGGTATCATTCGCATTAGATAGGTTGACAACGATAACGTACAGCAAACATCTACTTCTGCCTCAAGTTCTTCGGCTTGCGCTTCTTGAACAAGCCGGCAGGGAGTCCGAGGTCCTCCTTGGCCGGCGTCGCATCAGCCACGGCTACTCCAATCTCCTCCCCGTCTTCCTCTTTCTTGACGACCAACAAACCCTCCTCCCCCTTCACCTCGCCCAAGTTCTCCTCCTTCTTGACACTATCCAGCCCATCCTCTTCCTTTTTAACACCCTCAAGTGCGTCCTCCTCCTTCTTGACCTCCCCCTTGACCTCCCGCTTCACGGCCAATGGCCCGCTCAAAAGCCTCTCCAGCTCCTCATCCTCCTCCGCCGGCATCGCCTTGGAATCAACTCCCCACCTCCGTGACCGCTTGAACAAGCCGTTTATAGCCTCCTCTTGTTCCTTTTCTTCCTCAGTGCGTTCGCGTTCGCGCTTCACGCCCGTGGCGCGCGCCTCCGCCGAAACCTCGCCACCGTCCTCCTTATTGCTCTCAATGACCCTTGTAGACGTGACAGTCCACTCGCCCGGCATGGCCATGGTTGGCCTTAGCTCAGTCGGTATCGCCACGCCCAACTCAGCGAGCTGCTCGAGCTGTCTCTGGCGTTCGGCCTCTGTGATCACCGTCCCTGCTGCTCCGCCTCCTCCTCCTCCTCCCGCCGCTAATGTTCGGGATGGTTTTGCTGTGCTGGCGGCTGTTGATGATGACGAGATGCCGCTACCCCCACTGCCGCCGCCGAGGCCCGAGACTACGCCATTGAGGCGCTCGACTTCGCGCTTGGCCCGCTCCTGGCCGCGCTCCTTCTGCTCGGCGCCGCGGTGCAGGTCGCGCAGTGAGCGCTTGATGGCGCCCTGGTGCTTGCCTGTCGATTCGTGGTTGGACCGCTCGAGCTTGGTATCGCGTACGTAGACGGCGCAGTGTTTGCACCAGTATTTGGGCGTCGACTTCCAGTATTCCGACATGGCTGATCTGGGGCAGCGGCGACAGGGACTTTGGGGATTTGGTTGTTGGAGGATTTGTCAGGTCGGGTGGGCGTCGACGAGTTTCGTCAAACCGCCGTTTATGGTCGCAAAGTTTAACGGATGGCTCGATTCTCAATACGGAGCAGTCGACGTTGTGTCCGAGAGGGAGGAAATGTGGTGATTGTGTTGGATTTGGATGTCATGGAGGCGGAAGGTAAAGAAATCGATCAACCTTCAAAACACCCTTGAAATGGCGTCGCGGGGCAGGCCGGCATAACGTCGGGTAAATCGCTTACAGGGCTGGCAATGGAGTTACAGGGCTCTTGGCCTGGCACCCCCACACCAGTTACAGGGGCCAAGCAACCGAGCGTACAGGTTAGCGGCAGCGTGGGAAGATCACTGAGGAGACATGAAAGCCAATATGTCTTGTTCGCTGCCATCCTACATACAAGGCGTGGATTCCTATGTATTACAATTTTCCATCGCTTATCGTAATTAATTCCGGGCCAGCAAAGTCCTCTAGCTGTGCCAGAGTGCCTCCATCGTCTCGCTTGCCGTAGCAGCCACGGCGGCCGCAGCCAATCCAACTCGGTCTCCAACAAAAGCAAAATCGACATTTATCGTATCCCAACCTTTTCGTTACTTTCGAAACCTCCCATCCGCATTATTATTCCAACCCACCGCCTTTTCCAAAGCCAGTGGTGGTAGTGGTGGTGGTGGTAAGTAGAGTATTAAGGTAAAGCGCGCTGCAGAAGCCGAGTCTCATCCCTGATATCCGCTCGCTGTTGTGTCTCCTTCCCATCCTTTCGGTGTGGCATATTCCGCACAAAACAACAACCATGTCCGCACACGCTGCCGGGTCCGAACCGGAAGGAATTTTTTCGTCGACAACCCCTACTCCCGCCGTATCACCACAATCAACAAATTGTAATTGTTCACGTCGGGGGGAAGTCTCCCGAGGTTCCAGTTCCGGAAAGGAAGCCGGTCCTAGAGGAACCAGACAGCGGCGACGAGACAGACAACAAGCGCGCCTGCCGAGCCGACCACCTCCACGCCGCGGCCGGCACCGCTAGCCGCCGGGGCACTGGTGGCTGAAGGGGCTACGGTCTGTGTCGGGTGGACAGCCGTGCTGAGGGACTCGGTCCCGTTGGGGACAGTGCCCGAAGACGACGGTGCCGGTACCGACTCGGTGGCCGTCGTCGTGGCTGCCGGTGGTACCGTCGACGCTACGGGCGTAACCTGGATCTGCCCATCGGAATATTGCGACGCCGGCGTGACCTGGATCTGCCCGTCCGAGAACTGCGACACTGGCACCACCGTCGACTCTGTTGTCACAGAGGCGGCGGTCATCGATGCGCACGGCGTGGTATGGCCCTGGACTTGACCTACGGCGGAAAAAGCGTCTCAGTGGTATTCACAAGGAGCAAAAGTAGGAGGGGGACTGGCGGAAGAAGAATAAAATGGAACGACGCACCATCACCAATCTGGCACAACAAAACCGGGGTCACCGTCGTAACCACCTGCGGCTGTCCATCGCTAAGCGGGACCACGACCGTGGTGGTCACATACGCCGTGGCAACTGCCTGGCTGTTGAAGGTCGCCGCCGCCGCCTTGCCACCACACGGGATGACCTGGATGTGGACGGGCGAGCACTGCGCCGCCCACCAGCGGTCGTAAAGGTTATAGAAGTTGCCTGACTGGCACTGGTAGAAAACGCTCGAGTCGCCGAGCGCCAGCGAGCCGTTGGGCAAGTGCGAGAAGCCGGCCGTATAGATGGCGCCCGCCTGTGGTGGTTTGTCGAACTGGAACTGGTAGTTGGATGCAATGTACCCCGTCCGCCCCTGGGCGTCTGTCACGACTCCGTCTTGGAGCTTCGCTACTAGGATGCCGTTGCCAGAGCACTCTGCTCGTTTCTGTTGAAATAAGAAAACAGCTTGGTTAGTGGTTGGTCCCATTTCCCCTCTATTTTCTTCCCGAAGAAAGGGGATCCGTACCTGAGGTGCCAGGCTTCTCTTCTGCGGGGCTGGCGGATGCACGATGGCGATCTCAAAGTTGCCTTCGATCGAGGGCTGCCAGTCGGACGGCACCGACGCTGTGGGCGCTATCTTATCGGTAACTCCCTGGGCGGCGACCAAGCCCAGTGCCGCCGAGAGAAGGCCAAGTGCGTGATACTTCATGTTGAAGGACTGCCTCGAGGGTCTACGGCAGGATCTTTCGGAAGGCTGCTGAGCGATGGGGGGAAGGGTGGCGTATGTTGAGAGACACAAAAAGATATCCAGCTAAATGTGTTGGTGGGTAAGGTCGGTTGGCTGCTCGGTGTCGTCTCAGTTGGATGTCGAGTGAAGTTGGAGGGGGAAGAGAGAGGTGAGGGGAGGGCGAGGGGAGAGCGAGAGAAGAGAAGGGAGGAGGCCAAAAACATATGTCAAAGAGCAGGAGCGGAGTGATATAAATGGTCTGCGCATTCCTGTGAATCACGCTTCTCTTTCACCCGTACGTGTACGTGCTTCAGTTTCCTGTTCTGTTCTTGGCCTGCCTGTCCGCCCTCCACTCGCCGGTGAACACCCGGTTGAGGGAGTACATGCCCAGGTGGTAAGAGTGGCCCACTTACACGGAGTACGTACCCCGGGGGCGGCGGTGCCGTTGGTGCCATTGGTGCATCCTCGAAGACACATCCTTGGCGATCTTTGTGTCTGGCCTGGTACCTGCCAACCTGGAACCCTCTCCACGTCTGTGAGAGGACGAGGTTGGAGGGCGTGCGCATTTCTCGCCAATGATGCAAAGAAAGAGAGAAATGAGCGCCGATTGATTGCTTGCAGTTCTCCAAGGAAGGAGCGCTGGACGGAGTGGTTGGTTGATCAAGATGCAGATGCAGATGCAGCAGCTGGATCCCTACCGACCTGGAACGCACCTGCCCTGCCTTGGCACTTCATGCACGCGTGCATTAGGTCGTTGTCTGGGCCAGTTCTCTGATGTCAGTAATATTTGACTGTCAGCAATGGACCCTTTGTCGCCAGGAATCCCTTTCACCGCTGCGGACTTTTTGACTTTGGCTTTTCTTTTGCGCGTCCCATCTGCCAATAACTAAGCGGATGTCCGCCGCGTGGAGAATGATGGATGGCTGATACCCAAGATGCATGTTCGGGAGCAGATTCAGACCAGGAACCTTGCACTGGAGACTTGAGGTGGCTAGAGGTGGTGTGCGTGCTGCGGCAGTGTGGATGGGAGCTGAAGTTGGGCAGCACCAAGCCGGGCGCTAGCCGGTTGGTGCCGAAATCTTCAGGGTTGTGCTGGTTTCCACTAATTGGCCATCCATTGTTTCTTCCGTTACCTTTTCTTGACGATCCAAACATGACGCTGCGTTGCTCCAGGAGGTTTTAGAATCCGCAAGGAGACCTGGCCTTCAAGTTCAACATCAAAGTTCGGCTTTCGGAACCCTCACACCGAATCTCCAGGGCCTTCGATTTGGGCAAAGAGGCCTCTGATCGGCGGTCGCCCGTCCCGACAGTGAGGAGCTGCCCGAGCTGAGCTGCAGTTGGTCTCGCGTCTGACAGCGCCCTGCAGCCGCCCATCAGCATCCCACGAACACGACATCTGCAGCCCCACGGCCCAAAATCGTAGCAGGTGTATGCCTTAGCTTTGCGCGCCGTCGCAGGATCGGACTGTGGTGCGGCCGTTGCTGCATCTTGGAGCTTTGCTGGTGGCACCCAGTGGAGTGGCCTTGACAGTCCCAGGCCAATGGGTGCTCCTTTCACTGCGCATGATTTGGCAATGAGCAGAGCTACTTTCGGTGGCTAGCAGTGACTTGTTCACATGCCAGCTGATTCTTTGGTGTGCGTTGGACATACGTTGCCGCACGTCGACGGCCCATCACAAACGTTCGTCTCTGGTCCCACCTGCTTGGTTCATCCATCATTGGCTGTCCAGCCGCGACCACGAAGGCCAAAGCGCAAAGTGCAGGTTTGTTGACCCAGGCTGGGAACAGTCGTGAATGGCGTCTTTCCCCGCTCCCTCCGCAACCGCTCCTGGCGGTGGCTGGGAAAATGTGTCAACCAATCTCGCCAGTTTTGGATCGCCGGATCTGCCGCAAGCTCCGGACAAAGAAAAAGATGCATCATAGAGACGCAAAAAGGCGTAAAATGGCTCTCCCCGGGGAGGCTGTACGCGTACCATGCAGACATGGCGGCGACCAACCTGTCGCTGGTTTCGATCATGATGGCATCGGCGAGGACAGGGGAAAGCCGTGAGAGGCCGATGACAGAGCAAGTTCGTCTTCGAATCCCGTCAATCCCCACCCACCTTTACCTCGGGTACCTGGCCTGACCGTGGAGTGGTGTGGCCATGGTGTGGTGGTGTGGAATGGGGACACAGCAAGAAACCCGGAGCCCTCAATGTGCTGTTTTCCTGTTTGTTTGAAGATGCGACAGGTTAATTACCATCGTCATGTTGGAGTAATCCTGGAAGGATAACCCAACGATTCTTGCTGGGAGAGGTTATATGTGCATGGCATAATGACTTCATCAAACTCAATGCTTATTTCAACCGCTATTGCTCATACCTAGACCAGCGGGGTCAAGAGCTCAGATGCGGGGCAACTCTTCTCTTCCCCCCCGGCCATGGCGACAACCACAATTTGTTCCGTAGATGAAAAGTTGTGGAATTGGAAAAAAAAAGGTACCCGCAGACTGGCAAACGACAGAGCCATGAGTTCGTGTACATGATACTCTGAATCGTACATTGTACCTCCCAGGTTGTTGTCAACATTCTACACAGTGACTGATGTTGTTCGAAAGCCTTTCTCCCCTTCGCTGATCGCTCCTTCTCAATGGAGAGTGCCGGTGATTGTGGAGAGCGGGCGGTGATCGCCACCGGGGAGGCAGGCGTGGCAGGCCCGCAGGGGCAAGGGCAGGTGCAAGGGGTGGCAGAAGTGTGGGAGGTGGGGACGATCACCAAGATGCACATCGCCGAAATACCAGTATTGGCAAGAGCACACCACACCACAACCTTGGAAAATTGCTCACCACATGAAGATGCCATTGTCGCATCATTACCCTTCAACTTTCCTTGACGGCGACGACGACGACAACAACAACGACAACAACAACAATACCGGGAGTTACGCTGTTGATACCACCACACCTCCCCAGCCGGACACGGAAGCCTTGACGACTTGGTTGTTCATTAGGTACTTCCATTTTGGTTTCGGCACCTAACGTCAGCTCTCCCAGTGTGCATCGGGCGGTCTGCCTGCGGCTGCATCTCATTGTCTCGTCCATTTTCTCGCGATGCACAATTCTAGGATCCATCTTTCGTTAGGTGGCCTCTCATGTGTCCAACTGCTTGCGACTCGACCTGTTGGCATTCCATCCATCCACCCACACTGTTCCCGGGCATTCTGTTCCAGACTTCAGCCTCTCTCTTTTCGGAGCCAAACCTTCCATCCATCGAGGGTGGTGATGTGCCCAGGAATCCCAGACGCCTGCGGATGGCCGTTCTGGGCCAATGCCATCCTCCAACGTCACACGGTGTACCAACCGGCATTTTTCGACAAATGTTGGTCGTATCGACAATTCTGCGACAAGACATTTCTCCACGGAATAGATTGTGCCCGGAAATAGCAGGACCATGTCTGATCTGTCGTAGGGCCTCGAGAACTCGCTTCTATTCGGCGGCAACGCCGACAGATCCCTAGTTCAGGACATGTCGGGTTGACATTGGCTCCATCCGGCACACCAAGCTACGGAGAGGTGTAAAGAACGCGATACGCGTCTCGTCCTCCGTAATATCAGGCGCATCATGACCAAAGACATGCAACCAAACCCACGACGGGCCATGAGACAGAAGCCATGACATCATTCACACTATTCAGACCTGCCGCCTTCAACAGCACAACTCAACACGGCTTCATGGATTCATGGGTCAAGTCCTCCTCATATCCACCACGCCTGTCAACCTGCCCCGTGGCACACGCATCATGGAGTACGGAGTCCCTAATTTGGCTCAGGTGCCAATGCGACGGCATCACCATCACCCAACAACCCGGCTCCCACTCACCACGGCTGCCCGCCGACGCGGCCAGTTTGTTGAACGGTCACAAACACTCGCACAGCAGCGTCTAAAACAAGATCCAAGCGGCTCTCCAGCGCACGCGGGTTTTGTCACCGTTGCAAACCCAGCCAAATTCGGCCAGTCATTTCCTTCATCCTCGCATGTCTGTCCTTGGTGCTGCGTTGCACTCCGTGTGCCCATCTCATTTCTCTTTTTGGCACGCCTCGCTGCTCTCGTGCAACCATTTGCGTCCCTCGGCAATGTTCCCGTACTGTTTGGTCTCGTATCACGCCGAAGAGCACCACGACTTTTTTATGTCAAGCAGCGTCGACGATAAACAAGCCGGGAATAGTTTCTCGCTCGCTTATCGATCCTGTTCTGCACCACTGATGCCCCGATCTAAACTTAGTCGGTTGTATCGATTGCTGCTCGACCAGACTGTGTCTCCGGGAATGCAGAATCTTATCTTGGCCCAAGTCCACTTACTCTACCCACCGGAAACGTCTTGGTCACATACCTGGGAGATGACTTCTCTTTTTTGAAGCTCACCATCTTGGGCGTAGCACACAGCGGCTCCCCCGTTCCGTCCTTTGGCTGAACACCAGGTCACGGGGTGCTGACTTCCAAGTGGCACTGCACCCATCTCCACGACTACCAAGCAATCCCACCCTGTTCAAGGATGCTGGGGAGACGGCAGATCAAGTGGATCGTTCCAGAACACTGAGGAAGCCGGTGAAGAGGGCTCGTGGCTGAGTATCGCTGCCCGCTATAGATAGGGCTCTTGAATCTAGCACGCGTAGTAGAGTGCTGTTCTGTTGGCCCACCGCGGTTGTCGAGACCATCGCAGCTTTCTCGTCAGCTCAGCGGCATCATTCCAGTTCCGCACAACCTTCCTTTCACCCACTATCAGCGTTGATGATGCATATCCAACCCGAGTTCAGATAGCGAGGGTTTGGCTGGGGAGGACACACGAGTAGCCAAGCGGCTAGGGCATAGAAGCAGAGGGCAACGAAGAAGAGGACCTCAGCAGGTCAAACATATATACTGCCATTCCCGGCTGATATTAACGCTCGCCATCGCACCCAAAGGTATCGCGTGCATCCCATCCCGTCATGATGCATGTATAAACACACCCGCTTCCATTAATGATAAGTCATCTTCCATTCTTCCCAAACAACCCGCCAGACACGCTTAAAACAGAAAATACACTTGTCATTCCGACACCCCATCCCTGGTATCTACCCTCTTTCCTTCTTCCAGGCTCCTCGTTCTTCAGTCTCCTCGTTAGCAGTCGTGGCCATTACTGCTGGGGCGGATGGTACGGCTGCTGCGGGGCGGGCGTTCCGTGAGGGCTGTAGGCCTTCTGGTACTGGACCTGGCTGGGGTCCTGATACTGGGCTTGGCTCGGATCTTGATAGGCGGGATACTGGGGAGGCTGTTGTGGCGGCGGTGTCTGGTATGGCGTTGCCTGGTACGGCGATGGCTGCTGCGGAGGATATTGTCCCTCGACCTTGTCCTGTACGGGGTACTGTGGGGGGTACTGCTGGGCTTGTTCTTGCGGGGCGTACGACTGGACAGGGTATTGCTGCGGCTGCTGGGGCGGGTACTGCTGGGGCGCATACTGCTGGGGCGGATACTGCTGTTGCTCTCCGGTGTACTGCGGGTACACTGGGCCAGGCACGACTGCCGGCTGATCCTGGTTAAGCATCGGGGTCGCCTGTGCCTTGGCCTCCACGTCGGCCTTGGGACCCTTGTTGGCCTCGTAGTACATGCGGAAAGTGTGGCCGTTGTAGGCAAGCGTAGCGACGAACATCAACCTAGTGGAACTGGATGTCAGCAAAGTTGCTCAATGCCGCTGTCATGTAGGTGAAAACGAGGTGGTGTGGGACGTACCACTCCAGGGCGCTCAAACCGGCGATGGTGGCCATGTACGCAAGGCCGTTCTTGTTCGCGACTGCAGCCCGCTTGGTGAGGTCGCGCGCCGAGACGACGCAATGGTTGGCGCTGGTCGCGCTACCGTCCGAGTAGCAGCCTTCAATGTTGACATTTGTCGTGAAGGACGCTCGCAGTGCTGCGTTGGCGCCCATGGACGCGAGCCAGAAGATGGCCAGGAAGAGGTCGAGCGAGAGCACCGCCCAGATGTTGTACCCCTTGTGTGCGCCAGCGGCCTTCTCAGTCACGAGGACGTATGTCACGACGATCCATGTCATGACGGTCTGAGGTTCAGAGTCAGCTCGTGGTTCGCTTGTCTCATGGGCTGAGAGGAAAGGGCTTACACAAACGACGGCGAAAGCGTTGGCGTCCATGGCATAGCCATGAATAAGGATTCCCGCCAGAATCAGGATGATGAACGAGAAGAAGATCTGGAATCCGCGCAGAATCACGACCCAGAGGGGACTGGCGATAATGTAGGGCTCCTCCGTGCCTGGCACGGCCTTGGGCGCCGCCCATGTTTGCGCAGCAGCTTGTGTTCCGGACATTGCGTCTGTGATTTCGTGTTGCCGAGAGTTCTTTCCGCGAGTCGAGTTGGTCGAGATCCCCCTCTGGCACTTACCTGTGTATTATCGAATTTGGGTTGTTGTCGAGAGCGAGAGTTTGGCGATATCAAACCAAGATCGGAGCCAAATCCAAGGGAAACCAGTTGAACGAGGCGTGGGCATGGCTTTGACTAAAAAGCATTTTTCTCGGAAGCGGAAGACTTCGCACTCCTGGCCGGGACTGGGGCTGCCTGCTTGACAATCGGGTGGCTGAACCAATCTCGGACAAGCGCGAGGCAGATTAGCAAAGTCGCTAGCAAGGAGTCGATCCAAGGACCTGAAGTCAAAACAAGCCAGTCGTCCTCACACACGGGGGACTGCATGACGGTGATACCCAAATAGCCAAAGGGGGGATCGCTCCCCCACTATTTCTCAGCCGCACTATGCAGTGACAGGATGATCCCGCCACCGTCGTCGACTCTCGTTCTAGGCGCTGCTTTTCAGCGCTGCCCATTTAGCTGGCTGAAACAAAGGACAGTCGAGAACGCAAAAGGACTTTGGGTCGCCTGGCCACTTTTCTCCTTCGTCAGTCTGCATGCGCCAATATTCGGGGTCCAGACTCGACGATATCTCAACACTCGCACACATCGAGACTCGACCCGCGACGGGAACGCACTCGCTTAAAGCGCTCTCAATGGGCCCAGACCATTGAATCCAGCAAACACAGGGCAGAAATCCCCAGATTCCCCAAGGCACCAGGGGAGCATGCATTGCGGGTCAATCTGCTCGCTCGCGCAAACGATGGAACCTACCCGTTACTCTCTCGCCCTCTCACAGGGCCGGGAACACGCTCAATATTGGCTTGGCAGGCCGCTAGAGGCTCCGCTCTCGACACCTAACAGCGATCACGGTCCTGTTCCTCTCTGCGCCGACGTGCTGCACTTGTCTCTCTTTCAAGCCAGTGAACGAGTGCCGAGAAATGTCATGCTGGACCGTTTTAACTTGGATAAGGCGAACACTTTCTTCTTTTGACGTCTGACTTGCGATCAAGTCAGATGCGGAGAGGTTCGTCCCGCGAAGCCATGCGGCTCCAAAGTTGTCGTGTTTTGGCGCCGATGGCGCATCGCCATCCCGCTGCTGCCAGCCAAGGCCCAAGGGAGGCCACCCAGCCGCGCACCCCTGCTATACCCAATACGGCCTCCACTGCGAGGTGCCAAGCTCGGGCTCAGGGCATGAAGCCTTGGCATGGTGATCTTGTCGGTCCTTGATTTGTCTTCGGTGGTTACAATGGAGAGCCTGAGTGAGAAAGAGGTAATTATCAGGGAGGTCGCTGAAGTTTTTAGGCCGTAGATGATTTTGTCGTGATAAAACTTTGGAAGAATTAGAATGTGACGAGGACTGATTATTGCCAAGCAGCTTCGTCTGGATCCAATTGTCGAGTTGTTGCTTCGGTTGAGACAGGGCAAAAAGTCGTCGATGCGATCCCCTCGTTCTCCCTAGACATCTCATCTCAACCAAGAGGCCGAAACAGGTATCTCTAACAGTTGTAAAGAACTTCCACTCGTCCTGCAATAGGACTTTGCCATGTTCAAGGCTAGGCCTATTGAACTGTCGCAAAACCGATGATCGATTGCTTCCTAGCATGCTCTTCCAAGATTGACAGCTCAGTAGACGTCGACGATTGAGAACCGGTGCCTACTTGAAGCCCTGTAGCAAAACCGCATCTTATAGGTTATCGGCTTCAACGCTTAGTGTATCGTAAAGTTTTGGCATTGCCAAACTCGATTTGTTGATCGGTCGCGCCCTTGGCCCCCTCAATCCGGGGTTAGCGGGAAGAGGCGTCCTGTACCGAGATCGCGGACGCGCTGAGATCTCGGTGGCGTTCTTTGCCAAGACCGTCCGGCTTTCCAGCCAGGTAAGCGTCCCAGAGGCTTGGGATTCGTTGTTATTGGTGTAGATAGAACCTGTCATCGGTACAGGTGGACACACGCAGGTGCCGCCTGTTGCTGGAGAAATATGGAATAGACATGGAGCAGTCCTGGAGTTGTTACTAGGTCAGCCCTTGTTCTTTAAGAACGATTTAGGGAAAGCAGGGATTGCAGCCTTTGGGTTTTGCCGTTTACCTCTGCGTAGACCATCCCTGGTAGCCAGCAAGCTCTTAGATCAATGGGAGACTGGCAATCTTCCGTCAGATCGTCATCTCGCCTCACATAGACCTGCAACAGACCACAGTCAGCAAATAATTACCATCATCGCCAGGTTTCAAGCGTAGAATGACCTTACCAACCTTTGGTGTCCGTTCTCCTTCTTCACGTCTCCGACGGTCGATTTAGTACCAAGACATATCCGAATACCTTCTCACGCTCCCGAGGTCCCGTCTACCCTGGCTCCCTTTCTGAATCATCGGATCATCAGATGGATTCGACATGATAGTCCCATGATCTTGGCGTTCAACAACCACTTCATCTGACCGTAGTGCTACATGCACATCTACATATATTGCGTGGAGTAGTTCGACGTCCGCATGTGGGGAGGGTACGTGTCAACATTTGCTCGGCTGCTTGAACCATCAGGCTTACCTTTTCATGCCGGTCACCACCTGTGCCCAGCGCTAGCTTGATCTTCCAGGTTTCAACGGCGTCTGGTCTCATAATGCCATGAGACACGCAAGTACCAGCCCGAACGCGGCGTCGGCACCCTTCCACGTGTACAGGCCGTCGAGGCTCTGCGGGTGGTATCGGATGAGGCCCGGGTCTCTCTGCAACGGCTTCCAAGACTCGACCTAGTACATATCGGGCGGCTTGGAATCCAAAGTTGGCTGTATCTCGAGGCTAGTCCTCCGATGGGAGATCTCCCGAAAATCGACGGTGTGCCCGGCACGAAAGCCATCAGGGAAGCCGCCAAAGTTCGATCCGCGGCGGTGGGAAAGAGGGCCGCCATTCCGTTGTCCAGTTCTTTTTCTTGAGATTCTTTTCTTTTCTTTTTTGGTGGGTTTTCGTCATGAAGGATCCCCCGTATCTGGGTACCCGACCTGGTATCTGGCATGCCACTCGACGAGCGCTCTTCCGCCAGTATGCTGCACCGGCAGCTGCGAGCCCATGCTGTGCGCTGTCCCACGAGAATGGGAAACCACGAGAGGACTCCGAGTTCACAGGGGCGCTTGCCTGGTCGGTCCTGTGGTATTCTCGTGTTCGCTCGAGGATTCGAGGGCATGAATTAACATCTGAGGTAAAGCTTTGGTCCATATTTAAGTCCTATTGTTGCGACGCGCTCGACCTGTACCAAGTCGGGCGGCCTGGCCATCCAGGCAAAATCTGTGACCTGTACCTTGGCGATTAGCATGAAAGATGGAAGAGATATCTACCTGGTACTCACCAAACATCCTACCAGTACCAAAGGTATCGCAACGTTGCCTCCGGTGCTAGATGGGGCCTGAGGATCGTGTTCGAGCAGGCCTAGCTCCCGCTTTGGCGATGACCGTTCCACCGAGGTAATGGAGAGGTTCTACTCTTCGCCTTCTCTTGAGACGCTAGGCACTCGCGGCATGCGGCCCTCCCAAATACATAGTTGCGAGACTTGTAGCCCTCATCGAAGCGGGCTTGGGGGGCCTGTCACACATCGTCCATGACTCCCGCTCGTCAATGGACGATGAGACCAGTATGGTCAAACGCGGAATGGCTGCGTTCTATCGGTCTGTTCTTCCCTTCCATGGCGCCTTAGCCTAGCCATTATCTTTCTCGGGTCGACGCTCGGGTCGACGCACGGTTCGCTGATCGTGAGACGGTCCTAGTTATAATGCCGACTGGAACTCAATGACGCTGTAGGAGATTTTAGCAGGCTGATATTATCTTTGCTCCACAACTGCTACAGCAGCCTTGGCGAGTGAGAGAATGCTCATACCTTTCACCGATCCAATTTTTCGATACAAAGACGCTTCCGATACCCTCAGGCGGAGAGAGACTCCAGCCTTTAAACCACAAACGGGTGCCAGTGTCGCCTTAGAGAGCTACCGCATTACCCTACGGCAGATGCGGCTCCCTAACATCCACAGCGCCATCGTTGGAGAACGGTATGATCGGTAGAGTTCCATGTCGATTTTTGCGCTTGCCAATCGGCCTCCGCACACTCCGAGTCAGCAGCCGAAACGAAGCCTTGGATATTTCTCTGATCTTTCTCAAGGAGGGCCACATTTGAAGAAGGATGGGCTGCCCTTTTGAGGAGGAGTTGCGTTACGGGGGAGGAAGTTGCTTCAAGAAGATGGAAGGCATTTCTGATGAAGAGGCGCCGTAGTCCGGCTAAATCTGTTAAGTAAAGAATCAGCCATTAGGGTCTAACAAGAAGGATGGGGCAGCCTGTTAGAAAGCAGGACTCACCGAGAGCATCAACAGTCAAGGCAATTTTTCGTCGGGGACTCGAGGCGCAGTTGAACCGGATGGAGAGCAAAGCGGCCCCAAGAGCTACTTGAACCGCCGAACAGAAAGAACCGTCGGAGGGAAGAGACTGCCGACGGGATAAGGACTCAACTGGTAAATAAGAGGACCTCGTAGGAACGGGGAGTCGTCAGACAGTGGTCTGGAAAATAAGGAACCATCGAGGGCGAGGTGTCGACCGGTCGGGGACCGGAACCGCTCCGAGCCGCATGATCCCCTTACGGGAGGGCCATGGGGGGAGGAGCCTACGAGGAAGGGAAGACTGCTCGAACTGAAGGGTCCAGTTCTCAGAAAACAGAAGTTGCCGAGAGGGAGAGCTTCCGTAAGTAACCGCATGGGGGGATGGGGGAGGTCGTTATCGAGAAAGTGGGGAAGTTGGCCAAGAGAAACGTCGTCAACGTGGGGGAAGTCCCGGGTTTCCGCTCGCACAGGTCGCCATTGTGCGATGTGGAAAGCTCAGGAGGCTGATGATGCTTGTGTATGTGCTCTCGCCATCAAATGCGCCTGGCGGTGTTGTCATGGAGGAGTTTAGGCGCCGCTCGCCAGGACGGAACGGTCGAAGGAGGGGCACGGGGGGTACTCCAAGCCCACCAAAACCACGGCCCACGGCCGACCCCGAAGAAATAAAGTCATCCAGAAAGCGGTGTGGCTGCCCCTCGTTTCTCGTCATCCCACCCCGCCCATGCCAACTACGTGGGGTGGCAAAGCAGTACCAAGCAAGGAGGACTGCACAACCTGTAGCACAGCATATCGGAGGTGGAGAGAGCCGCATGCAATCCATGACGGCGATCGAGAACTTTATCTTGGGCGGATGATAGAAAGGTAGGGCAAGCTGTCTGGTAGTGGTGCGGAAACAGCCCATGTACCGGCAAGCACCCGGGAGGAGGCGACAACGAAGACGAAGCCAGGACGTTGCTTTCCCTTGACTTCACTTGGCTAGCTACTGGATGGGCCTTTTTTCCTGCGCCCTGGCACAGAGATGTGGCTGCTTGGAGCAGGGTGGCAGATGGAAGCTGGGCGGTTCGTGGAGGATCGAGGCATGGAAGATTTTCGAACCGTGCTGTAGACTGGGAGTTAATTAGCGGCCTGCCACTGGAGATCACAACGCAGGCAATGGCTCAAAATAGGCACATTATTCTCAAGCAGGTCCCTCCCCATCACCATCGCGACATGAGGCAACCGCCCTCAGCTAGAACAGGACGCACCTTTCCTATGCTATGGACGTGATGATAGCCATGTTTCTAGTAATGGAGTCACCAAGTTAGGTGACTCGAGCAATACACAACGGGAAGATTGTCTTCGTATTTGATGACGCCCGTGATCCCCCCGACGTAGATCTGGCTCCTGTATCTCATCAACCACCTTTAGCAGCTTGCGTTGTTCCGTTGAAAGAACTGTTTCGTACGTTAAAGACCCAAGCCACCGCTCGTCTGTCTGCTTTATGACCTCTCCCCGACCTGCTGGCTTCCTGCTAGAGCAGCCACAGGTCACCCAAAGCCGCTGAGGCTTCCCAGCGAGCAGACCAGGGGTTACCACAACTTCGAGGGCCAGTGGGTCCATTTAGCAGCTGTCCAATCACCATCGAGGGGTGAATGTTTACGACAGGGGTCTGTATCATGTGGATCGAAGGAGTTCGGACGACAATGGAGGTCACTCGGTACCCAGCTAGGTGCTCACGGCCGTCATATTTGAAGATAGAGAACTGCTGGCCAGCATTTTACAACAGAGCAGCCCATATATATATACACACAATCCCGCATGAGTGCTAAGCTACTGATGGTACTGGGTATGTGGCCATCAGCAGTTGCAAGCCGAGTGGTAGACGCACGGGGTTGGTGGTCCCTCGTTGACCTCTCGCAGTATTATGGAGGCCGTGATGCCCTCAACTTACCCCCAAGTAACACCAGTTCTCAACTTTCATCCCAAGTCAACTGCCCAGTAACACCGCTCCTCAACTTTCATCCCAAGTCAACTGGAATGACCCCCAACCCCTAGCGCCGCCAGGTAATCTCTCGATTTCTGGATTTCTCTCTGGACACTGGGCCATGTGCCTCGTTAGCGTGGATCTCGACTGTAGCACAAGCCCAGCTCGAGGGTGGGTGTTTTGGTCGAACTCGACCTTTTTCGATTTTTAAAACGGACTCTGTTCGTCCTTCCACCATCAATTCTGGACCCTGCACCAAACATCCTGTCTCGAGACCTTCGACCGCGACACCCACAACCACCACATCCCTTTGGCCAGTGCATTCTTCTGGTAAGCAACAAGTTCGATGACGGTCTACGCACATATCTAAACCCTTCGTCCACAAGCCTCCACAAAGACGATACGATGGCAACTCCGGCCGCGCAGGATTCCTCGGGAACCGCAAACTCTTCGGGCCCCACGGGCCCATCGGATGCTTCGACTGCCCGGCAGCCAGTGGAGGGCGGGTTCTTCGTGGATGGAATCGACCACGAAGTCAACATTCCCGTGATGGCTATCCCAGCCCACATGGTAAGCGACTGAACAGGACCAGACACTAACCCACTCTCGACGTCCACACATGTCCGAAAAATATAACTTCGAGATAGAGACATGGCTAACACTTGACTCTCAACCATCCAGTCGAACCACGGCACACTGTGGTATGAGTTCCGGATCCGCGAACTGTGGCGCGTCAAAAAGCGTCATCCGAACATCCAACACAAGATCATCGGCTGGGTGAGTCAAGACATGCCTGCTAATTACCCTTCTTCATGATCCATTGAACGATAGGTTAGATAGCTAACGTGACCAAACTCACCACCTCCATCAGGCTTTTGGAAGGGGTGCCAAAGCGATTACGAAGCAGTTGTCGCTCCTCCGCAAGACAATGGGCAGGGTCGAGCTCCTGGAACATCAAATTGCCCAGGAAGATGCCCACCCCGATATTGGCCGAGAGATTGAGAGACGGCTGAAGCGCAGAGTCCGATTCGTCATAGGCCTCGGCCGTCGCCCGACCGCTCGGGATGCGGGAGATTTGGACGGGGATGGAGAGGAGGAGGAGGAGGATGGCGAGTAGCAATAAAGAAGGAGCACTTTTGGGAGAGGCGATCGGTGTACGGCCCGGGATCAATCACATCGTCACAGAACTTGTAGCGTGGTTAGCGAGTTGGCCATCGTGCAAACAGGCATTAACGACAGAAAATGCACGTGAGCGATTGTTGGAAGGCGGTATACTGGTCCCTGAATGACATTGACGGTGATGTGACTATCCAGTGTAGTATGCGTCGCGTCATGCCCGTGGACGCCGGACAGACATCCTACTTTTGACCAGATCAACGTTGGACAACGCGAATCGCACAGCATGTATTGATGGACGTATGAAGTTGTTGAAACTCGTGCTCGTGTCCCTGACTTGAAGAGCAGGGGAGAAATGTACCGTCGCCCAGCTGAATTGCAGACCGGGATGACTGCCTATTTAGCTGTTTCTAGCGTCTTGAACAACCGCATAGATGGACACCTAGTTGTATATAGAGACCATGAAGAACTCTTTCACAGGCTCAAGTCGTCGAAAAGCGTGACGCCGCCTAGTAGTTGAGCACGGAGCTGATCGTGGGATTGACTGGGGGTCAAGTGCTAGTGTGTGTAGTCGCGTCGTACTTGCTTCGAGTCCATCTTGGCTTCCATTTCGATATCTGAGTAGTCCAGAAGATTATCGTCTTCTCTCTGTTGTTCTATGCGTCGCGGAAACCGGTACAGATACAAGGTAATTGGGCATTGGGCCGGGCTGGAAAGTGCGGCCGTAGTGGCCCCCACCACGGCCGTATTTATCTGGCAGGTAGATACCAGGTAGCGAGGAAGATAGAGAATACAACACACCAGTTCCCATCATCAATTGAGGCCCTTGGTTGAGACGACACCCGTTTGACGGCGCAGCATCATGTTCCCATAGCCATGACGGCACGACAGGGGCGGTCCGGTCATAGTGATTCCTCTAGTCGAGAACGCCGAGCAAAATCGCGAGAAGTAGCCCAAGATGACAAGCATATGAAGCCATGGAGACCTCGATTGAATCTGTTCTTTGTTTCTCTTGCTGTGGACACTGTTTGCACTGAGTCGGGCTGTGGCAGATCAATACCCTTGTTTGTCGGCGCCTCTCCTCGGAAGACTTGAAAGAACGGCGCAGCTTGTCAACAAAGAACGTGTCCCTTCAAGCCGCCGAAAAGCAACAGAAAGAAGCTGCTCTGTGTGCTCTTGGCCATGCAAATCCCGTCGCCGTCTAGCAGCCGGGAGCTATAGCCAGGGCGGGCCGAGGGTTCCTGGTTTCTGCGGGAGACACCGTGTGCCTGATTGACCTGTACGGTTGAATCAGCTTCAGACAATGCAGTATTTGGAAGCTGTAGGAAGGTCAAGACGAGCGATTGATTTGACAATGGTCGGTAAGCGTGAGAGCTTGTTGTCCTCTCGTCGGGCGATGGCTTTGGCTGGAGGGGGCCGATCGGAGGTCGGGCGACGAGCAGAGCGTCATGTATGCCTCTTGTAGCGAATTGACCGAGTGGAAGAATTGCTTGACCTCTGATGGTGGGCTGCGTGTAGGATAATTGATCGCAATTGAGTTGACGGGCAAGCGGCGTCAATAGCCGACCACCTTCCCAGGGCGCTGGCTGGCGAGAGTTGGAATTGAGTCGAAGGAGGCCGGACGCGTGCTGCCGTTCATGGATGTGCCAGAGTCGGCTGTCACGGGCACTGGCAGCAGCAGTACAGTGCCGGCTTCAGTGGGTAGAGCGGAGCGGCGACTGGCTATCAAGCAGGTGGTACGCGCAACCCTAACAGATAATTATGAGAAACCCACGCATGTCTGTTAGAGGACGGGTATCGGCAGCTTCGAGTTACAGGGATCGTACGGCACTTGACAGCACTCGACAGGACATACGGCAGGCGCGACGCCCTAACTGCGGAGGCCAACGACCACTACAGCGCCCCAAGCTGGACGGGCGACGACGGCGACGACGACGACAGGCTGCTCTTCTCGCATTCATTTCAGACGCTGCTGTCTTTGCCCGTGGAAGCTCTTAGCTCTCATTGGGATGATTAGCTGAGATAATTGACGGGTGAAGTTGGGGGTTTCTTCTTACTTCGCTCGCTGAAGAGAAGCCGATCGAGAAAGAAAATTCCCTCGAACGGCCACTGACGGCCCTTCCTACTCCTCCCAAGCCCTCATACATGCTGGAGCTTGTTGCTAACTCGGATATCATTGTAGATTATGGAGCCAGCTCTGTGAAATCATTCCAGAGTGCTGCCGAACTCTAGGTCATGTCTTCGCGGAGCTTCGACGCCTACGACCCCAATGACCCAAGCATGAGTCCATGTGGCTCAAGACTGGCACAGGTACACTTCAGTTAACTGGGCCACGTTTCTTTTCGTCGTCTACTGAAAAAAAACCGGCAGGAAGACAAAACGTCACTGTCTTTTGCGATCCAGCAAGCCTCACTCCGACCCTTGGAACCGTCCACACGAAGGCGCTACCATCAAGCGACAGACAGCGAGGACAAGAAACGGCAAGACAGTTCTTCATCGCGGCATTCAAGATCCTCCTATCGCCGGCGAACTTTCCCAGGCTCCGTACTTGAGGCCGCGCCTCGGGGAAATTGAGAGCCGAGATATCGAAAGATCGATAGTTCGAGGCTTCGAGCGAAACTTTTCCTCAAGCTACCGCATAGCTCTTGTTGTGTCTGCCCTTATAAGCGCTAGTCAATAGAGACGGACACAGAGCGGAGAAGAAGGAGACATTGCGCAGACAATACACGGGGCTTCAGTCTCCAGCCCAGTCTCTCCATGTCCGCCAGCCGGGCAAACACAAGAGGCTGCCGGCTTCTACCGAACCATGGCGACGGAGCGCGCCATTAGCCCCGATTCCCTTCAACATCCTCTCCGTCAGTTGGCTTCCCCAGCGGGACATGGGGCTTCTCGTCAAAATCCTCTCGCCTTGGGTCTTGGCCAGTGACCCCCAGGCAACTTGAAGCGCCTCAGGCAAAACGTCCCAGGGTACACCCTCGCTGAGAGTTGCCCATGGTTGAACTTGAATTTCTCCCCAACCAGGTAGCTTGGTGGGAAATCTGGGGTGGTTGGGATCGCGCTCAATTGCCACCGTCTGAACTGTACCTCTACCTTGAGTATCGAGGGATTCGAACCACGGCCAATTGCCAGCGCCTTTAGGCAGTGACGGTCACCCACTTGGCTTTGACATGGCGAAGTGACGAACCCGCAAAAGGGGTGTTCTGTGGCCCGCTTCCCGAGTTCGGAGACCGCTGTGAGGAGTCGAGGGCCTCAATTTTCATCTGTGGGGGAATTGAAGTCTTAATTACTTGTCCGCTCCTTCGTCGCTGTATAGTTGCATCAATCCACGCTCTAGAGTCGCTCGACGAGTTCTGTCCGTTTGATGATCTGTGCTGCCTTCACGCTGTAAACCATCAATCTCACCGGGAAGCACATTGATCACAGCACTGACTTCCAGGAGCTGGCTGGGAGACCGCTGGTCCACGGCGATTGATGCGACGCCCATGTGAATTTGAGCACGACTCGGAGTGACGAGCTGTTCCTTCATCAGTGTTTAATCATTCCAAGATAATACTACCTGGTTATTACCATACACTGGACAAGTCCCAGCCAGTCCCAGTCGCAGTCCACGTCGCAGTCAGAGACCATCGGCGATCATCACGAAGTACACCCTAATACGACAACTACCATAATTCCATCCTCGGGGGAGAGCGATACATGTACATATGAGGGATACATCAGCCCACTGGAGCCGTACGCTGAGCGAGCCGTTCCATAGTAGAGCGTGAAGAGCATGGTTCGAGTTCAAGTGCGCGGGAGCCGGTGGTGTTGAACTTGATGTCGGGTTTCATGATGGCGGGCGAGAAGCCGGCTTCAATGTCTGTGGTTCTCGAGGCGTATGGCCCTGTCTGCTGTGGCAGGCGTTGTGTAAAGAGGAGGAGCGAGAAGATGTAGCGATATAGCGTGTGGGAGGCAATTGCTGCTAGCAAGGCGATGTATCGCCATCGTGGGAGACGGAGATGAGGCAGTCTTGTTGTCGGTGACGTACGTACGTGTACCGTCTCGGCTACCGCGGGCCTTCCCTTCTCGACAGAAGAACGCTCATTTCCCTCATCCCACCACACCTTGTTCACGTATTGCCGTCCATTTCTTCTTCTCTCCTTCGGAACAACAGCACTGGTTTGTGACTCCAACGTCTAAAGCTCGGGTGAGATCGCGTGGATTGCGCTATTTACTGGCATCCATTGCCTCCGAGCTTCTAACAACCGGAGATTGGAACGGGCCAGCAGCCCCAAGCCGCCGACCACATCAGCGCTCTGGCTCGGTCCATTGCCTTGAGGCAATTTCCACACTGCCAGGAGCCCTATAGTGACAATCTCCAGAGTCAGTAGTACAACGGAACAAGCGTTCAACTTCGTTCTCTTCGTCCGCGCCGCATTTGTCCCCACCCCCGCCTCCACTGCCAGCCCCAGGGTCGGACAGCGCAGAAGTTCCATGTCCGGGGCCAACTACGTCCATGACGCCAAAGCCGCGGGAGAAATGAAGACCTGTGGAGCATTATAGAGGCAGGTGGTTGACAAAAAGGGCCGAACACCGATCGCTGTGATTCGGTGGCCCAAGTGTTGGGTCGTTTTTGTCATTGAACCACCCGAGAAGGCATTGGCAAGCCTCTGCACAAATGGGGAGCCACCCAAAGCCAATCGCGTAACCATCACGAAAAGGTCCCAAGTCATCATCACCCACATCACAAAGACATGTCACATTTCACAGCACATTTCATAGCACATTTCGGGAACCTAATAACACTCCTGGTTTTGCTCGGCATCTCGCGATATAACACATTGATGCGTGAGTACCTTGCTTTCTGGCTGTCGCTAAACAACCACGTCCGCCATCCATCCCCTGGTCGCCGCCCACCGGACGCGCAAAAGCATCGCCAGAATAATATCGCACGATTCCATGTAAGAAAGTAATTGAGACCGACTCTTATCATCTACCTAGACCGGAAAAGAAAAAAGACAACAGAAAAGTGCCTGATGTTAAGACGCAGGCAGGTGGGTATCTAGAAAGCAGAAAACCTCCAGTCCGTGAACAAAGAAACCCTCGTGAACCCCATACCGACTGGCTGTATGCATCGCCAGTCCATGTAGACCGTCCAGCCCTTTGTTCCTTGACCACGCTGACCACCTCTGAAAATGCCACCGTGAAAATGCGCACAATGCTCTGAAATACCAGGCAAGGACCCACCGAGGTCCGCCGTATCGCGCGCTCAAGACCAAGAAAATGACAACAACAAAGAAAAAAAGAACAGAACAACCATGATAACGCCTCCATCAATGTCAGCGCCGTACCTCTGTAAATGCTCACAGACCTTTCCGCGCTCAGTATGAGAAAAAAAGAAAAGAGAAAACAATGATCAGTCTGCCAGTAAAGTAGAAAAGCATCCATCCTGAATGCTGCCAAGTATCAAGACCCCTTCCCATGCTCCAGAAAAAACAACCTAGAAGAGAAAAGTGAAGAGTCGTATCTTGAACTTCAGATCAAGAATCCGCAAAAGTTTTCCATTTAGACAGAGAGAGATGCGGGATTTCCCCGTCCCACGTCGTTGATTTGTCTTGTTTTGCGACGCGCGGTCTCTTCAAGGGCCTTGGTGCTGAAATCCGGGGCGGTTCTGCTCGATTTCATATATGAATTGAATTGCTTGCTTCTCGTGCAGGGCTGCGATATCCACTCCATTGGCAGCAGAATACTCGTGCCGAACTTCGTCAAAGACGTTCCGGTCCAACCCGAATTGTTGGTTTGAAAAGTCGTGCTCAGTCTGATGTTGCTGGACGGTAGAACCGCTTGCGTGATTGGCGACAGGTAGGGGAGAAGCGGGCCCGGTCGAGATGGGAGGCGAGTCTTCTTCGTAGAGATCTGAAGGAGATTCTTGAGCCGGACTGCGTGGCACCGATGGGGCGCGTGGGGGAGTCGCCTCGCGAGGATTATACTCAATCGGGCTCAACTCAGCAGAACCAGATGATGAGGCACGTGGGGGAGTCGCCTCGCGAGGATTATACTGAACGGGGCTCAGCTCAGCAGAACCAGATGATGAGGCACCCTGGGAATCTGGGGTTTGCGACTGTCGATGAGATCGAGGCAGAGGCCTGGTTGGTCCGCCGTTCGGCCACTTGGCGTTGACCGCGTCGAGCTTTTTCCACATGTCCGCCTCTGCGGCAGCACGCGTCGTGGCGTCCTGCTTGTCTAACTAGGACTCGGTTTCCGCCCACTTCGTCGTGCCACGCCCGTTGGGCCTGGTCATGATAGATTTGTGTTTTCGGGTGTTGTCGTCACCCCTTCCCAAGACCTAGATTCAAGAGAGGTATTAATAAGAAGAACAGAAAATAAACAAGAATACCTATAATAGTTTACGATAATTATCATAGGTAACAGTACTTACCTCACCCATAACCGCATTCGTCGGTCGCTGCTTCTCGTTTATCTGGTTCATCCGAACCAGAAGTCTCTCCTCCTCTGTGGTCCATCGGACCGCCGTGCGCGTTTTGTTGGGGTCTTGGTGACCCCGGCGCTCCTTCGGCTTTGGCTTCGTTGTCTTGTTACTATTAGGCCGGGTCTAGATTGGTCGAGGAGACATATCAGTACGGTACTTAGGCGGGAGAAGAAGCGGGAGGACTTACACGAGCCACTTGCGGCACGGCTTGCGCTGATGGAGTAGTTGGGAGCGATTGAAAAGCCAGCGATGGGGATGGCGGCATTTCCTGAGATGATCCAGCTTGCGGGACAATAGTCTTTAGGAATTGCTCCACTTCCTCAGATGGTCCAACTGGCGAAAAAATAGACATTGGGTCCATGTCTTGCTGCATTTCCTGAGCTGATCCAGGGTACGGAACAAAAGGCGTCGGTGTCGGTTGTCTTGATTGCACGTGAGCTGCCACTGGTTCTTCCGGTGTCGATGACTGCGGTTGAACCGTCGCGCCGAATCCTTCCTCGCTGGCTACATGTATCTGCACAGATTGGTCATGAAAATCCATAAGCCGAGACTGAGCTATTGCCTCTGCATCGCCATATTCGACCAAGGCTTCGCCGAAATAATTTGTGTGTACTCCATATGCTGTGTTTGATGCAGCCCCCTCCTGCTGGAGCTGCCCGTTGGCGAAAGTCTGGTCAGAGTGTCCTGCCAGAGCCGAAGTCGACATGTAGGAAGGAGATCTAGCGCGCAAAGGGGAGCTCGGATAGTTGCTCCGAAGAGGGGTGCTTGGATAGTTGCCCCGAAGAGGGGAGCTTGGATAGTTGCCCCGACGAGGGGAGCCCGGAGCGTTGCCCATTTTTTTTTGTTGTGCAATTGTTGCGCGCAAATAGGCAGAATTGATGGAGGGGCCGAAGAAGGCCGACGAAGATGCGGGTGAGAACGCAGGAGACTTGGGAAAGAAGAAAATAAAGTAGATGAGGTAGGTAAGGAAGGCCAAGTTGGAGGGGTAGGTGAGAAAGGTCGAGTTGGTCGGGTAGCTGGTAGGTAGATTGATCGAGAGCTAGCCTTTGGGTGCTGGAAAGACTGGAAGAAAAGAGAGAGAGAGTTGGAAGGATGGAGGAGGGAGGAGGAAAAGACGTTTCTTGAAATAGGCGTGTGGAGTGGTGGTGTGGGCTGGCTGATTTGGAGTGGAAAAAAAAATTAGGGATTGAGTGGTGATCTACGAGGGCACAGCTGCAACATTCACCTCCTCCTATTTCCTATTTCGGCAGGCACGGCTTGGATATCGACACTGGGCTCAGCAATGATCAGACCAAACTGCCAAGCCAGTCCTGTATGATTGATTCTAGTCCTTCGCCACGAGGAGGACCCACCTACCCATTGCCTACACGACCCCATCCCTGTCGTGTCCGCCACGGGTGTGGCAGTTCTTTGTTCGGGACCCCGTTCTCGTCCACGACTTTGCGGGACTGCCCGCGCGGGAGAAGCAAACAATCCGGGGGACTACGCCAATTGGGCCCCAGCAGCAGGGGTGGCCGTCGTGGACTGAGCACTGTGAGGGCGAGTTGGAGATCCAACCACCTCCTACGCGTGGAGACGCGTCTTGGTGTTGAGAAAATACGTCACACTCCCCCTAAACAATCTGTCTGATCTCAAGATTGAAGTCGGCGGCGGCAGAAATTGGTTAAGCGCCAGCTTCTCCTCCGGCCAGACTACTCCAGTGACTACACCATCGTCCTGCTATTTTCCATGTGATCCTGCCCGTCGTTGTCTGGCCGTTGCTGCCTGGTTGTCCCAGTGAGGAACATGAGGCACCGCGTCATGCCTGCCTGCCTGCTACCTTAATTATCGCGGTCTACTCACTGGCAACAGTAACGATTCTAGGACGCTGACCTGCTGGGACCGACGGCGTCGGCTCTTGGCTTCAATCCAGATTAAGGTGATCGCGATCCCGCCGGCCACCAGTTCGTTCTGCTCATCGCTCGCGTCTTGTTTGCTCTTTATGTTTTGCCACCTCGCGAGCGCGTTTCGCCACATCAACAGAAGCCCAACCACCCTCATTGATTGAAGAGACCAATTAATGGACCAATTAAGAAAATTGCTGCAGAAAAAGAAAAAGACGCGCACCAAGATCACGGCCTAGCAGTGCGGAATCACTCGCGATTTCTTTTTCTTTTTTTCTTTTTCTCCCACTTTGTCACAGAATTAATCACCAGTCAACCACCAACCACCAATTGATTCTGCATTCAAGGTCGACCACACTTGCTATCTCTGTCGTGATCTGCATACGACGCAATTACTCTGATGGCCGTAAGCAATTCCATATGGCACCTTGATCCAATCTTGGAACACCAGCGACAAGTTCCGCGCACTCGGCCATCTCTTGATCTGTGAGCTTATCTCGATCCTTTATTTTGTCCGGGCCTGCGACTGCAGGATCATCTCTCCCCGCTCTGATCTCATTCTGGTCCTCCGTCCAGTCGCCCACGACACGGTCTCTGATCTTCCCCACACCACTACTGTAGGGGAGAGTAATTTGGAAGAAGCGCTGACCACGTCCAAGTTGCCAGACAGGCGATATTTTCTTTCAAGTTTTCCGACCACCACGAACCTTCCGGCGCTCACAAATAAACGGGTTATTCCTTAAGGCAATTACTCGTGGGCGTCTACGATACAAAATTAAGGTTATTGACACCTCTGCGATGTTGTTGCCACGGAAACCCGAGTCGAAGAAATCCCACGCTCAACAATATCTTCCACTTCCATTTACGCTGTTATAGTCTGTCGTTACGCCAAATCGTTGGATATTTCTCCGGTGGGTGTTACCTTCTCATTCGGGACATCTGCGCTGTTGCCATTGGCTAATTACCTAAATATTCCCCGTACAGGATAATGCGAGTGTGTGGCAATCCACTGTGTGAATGCCACCAACACGCATCTGGCAAGACATTAGCGCTCAATTCCAACGACGATCCAGAGCTCCCTAAGCCAAAGGCGGCGATATGAAGAGATTGAGGACTGGAGCGAGCGCAGGCTACGTCGCATCCAAAAAGTCGCACCTCCGCCCATTTCCACGTCGGCGAGAACGGCACTGGCACCTTCATTGCCAGACCCCGGTAAACATCCTCCCTCACCGCATCTAGTGTCTCTTTTCACGTTGTTAACATGCTTCGCTAGGCTAGGTTTACTGTTAGTGACATGGACCATGTCGATACTAGTGCCGCGAGCCTGGGCCTCGAAACCCAAGAGCAAGCTGATCCACGTTCCATCGGTGGCTCTCTCTCACACAGAAGCGACCTGAGACACGAATAACAAGAATTACGAAATCTATCGGGGATAGCAGATCACCAAAAAACGAAGAAAAAAGAGAAAAGAAATGTGCTGTTGAATACAGGCTCCGGGACTTTGGCCTCTCTGGGCATGGGAGCTGGAAGCCAAACACGTCAGCAGCCGCGGCGACCGGGTAAACAACCTCGAAGGACGACCGGCAAAACGCCTCAAGAACAAGACAGCGCTGTTGTGTTATCATGATCAACACTGCTGTCAAAACACTATATGCGAGCACAATGCTCAAGATCTAGGCTCGGCGCTTCCCGGCTATTTGACCCGAACATCGCGGTTGTTTGAGGTTAGCGGGATTCCTTCATGGCCTGGATCAACACCGACGGGTAAAGCCAAGGTACGTTTTCTTTCTACGCCTCATAAAGGAAAATGGGTAGTGGGGATAACACTGTTGACCTGCTATAGGTTGCCAGATTGGTAACTTTGGGGTTTAGCCACTTTCAGCCCTTTTGCACGCTGGCGGCGAACATGTCCTTCCCCCAGGTACCTACTTGACTCACAGAGAAGCAAGATATACGCATATTTCTGGACCGCGCTGTTTTGGGCACTGTTCAATAACAGCACCGGCAAGGCGGAGATCATAGATCCTCCTCTCTTCATGAGAAACGATGCCTACCTACCAATGAAGAAAACACACATCGCAAGACTCTGGAGCTGGCAATCTCCAAACGCCAGACACGGCTCTCCACAAATCTCTCCGTGCCTATAACGAATCTCCGAAACTACAGTGGAGAGTCCGTTCGGAAGTGTCTTCTTCAAGGGGCAGACAATTGAGGGATTCTATACGGCCGTCCACGGCAAGACCTACAAACACGACAGAGACTCTAGTCAGGCTAGGCACAGCGTTCGAGCTGCGCTCTTCGTACGGAATTACCTGCTATCAAATGTTTGAAAAACAAGCAGCACGTGGTCCCTAGCAAAGCGGCAGAAGCACATAAGGAAGAAGGCATCATTGCAAATTCTCTTTGGCTTTCTATTCCACTCTGACTACGGAAGAGTTATGGAAAGCTGGGTTGTTACTACAGGTTATTCCTGGGTAAACTCTCTACTAAAGAAGGAGACAACCGTTTCTCGTGGGAGCCAGCTCCTATATGTCTACTTCCAGCTGGACCACCTCGAACCATGAAGTAGTCAAACTAGACTAGCTGAGCAGCGTCGATCTTCCTGTTCAACCGAGCACGAATATCCGCACCATAATATGACAGTCGATCCTCCACGGCAATCTCTGACCGGATCCGGGCCATGACGAGCGGAAAGCGCTGAAGCCGCATGCATTGCCGGATGATGGCGCTGAGAGAGCGGCCAATGACCTGTTGAAGAAGTCGGGTAACCAGGTTAGCGATCCGCTACGGTTGGGTCCCGAGTCTACTCATAGATCTGCTTCCCCTTGCTTGAATACGGACAGATGGTCTTGGCTGCATGTCCATCATGCGTACAAGCAGTCGCTTATCACGAGGTCTCCATGGGACCTAGCCTCCATATGGCTGTATAGATGGGAATGTCAGTTAGGAAACTTGAACGAGTACAGCGGTGTTGTGGTGCTACTACATGTAGCGTGTGGACTTACTTAAGAAGGGCCACTTTCAACAGAACCAGCCGTTCCAGTCACTGGCCGAAGTGAAGCAACGATCTGGGTGCTAACGGGATATACATGTCCTATGACGACTACGGGCTGCCCGAGCTGGGCGGCGTACATCTTGCGTTCCAAGTCAATCCGAGATGCTTTTAGTGCATTGGATGTCTCGATTACCCCGCCAAAGTGCTAAAAGCTGTCGAGCTGCTACCACGGGATGGAAGGGTTCGAAGTTTCAAGCAACTCATAATCGGGAGGGACCCCACGCGCCAGAGCTTCCGATTGTCCATCCCGGGGACATTCACCAACTACTGATCAAGGAATAGCGTCAAATGAGGCCTCAAGAGAAGCAGAGAAGCAAAACGAAGACCTGGTGATATGTTCGGACGACAGGTAAGTCTGCGTCTCCACATACTCGCCCGATGCGTCCAACATTCACCGTTAGGGTGGCGTTCGGCTCGGCTACTATCGCACTGTTTGGGGGCTGAAGAACGGACGAAAAGACTACGGTAGCCGGCCTCAATTTGGGCTCCCAAGTTGGTGAATCTTCGAGATCGGGTGGCGAGTGGCTGATTGATGGAAGCCTGGTCCTTGCCGATCTGGCTTTGTTGGCCGATATCCAAGAATCCCTGTCTGCCGGTCTTGCCTTGGTGGGTGAGCGGGGCTGGATGTTTTCCATCCAGGTCATGATGGTGTTCGTTGCTACGATCTAATTGAGTGAGGGCGAAAAGAAAAAGAAAAAGAAGACAAGCAAAGCCCGTCGAATAGGGTTCAAAGGTCGCTGGGTAGATGTCTGGTAACGGTACTGGCGGGCAGGAATATGAAGCTGGCGGTAGGTTAGGTAGTTGGATTGGTCGACAAAGACCGGATGCTGCCTCGGTTGCCAGCAAACGAGGGATCCCGAAGAACGAGCGGATAATTACAGGTCGAAGGACCCAAAGAATCCGTCGCTTGCCCAATGGCGACTGCTTCTGCCTTGTCCAGTCACTACCATCTTCGAGGCACCTGCGCAGATGTCACTCATCACGAGACGTCAATCCAGAAACACAAAACAAGAAAGAAATGGCGCAAGTCCAAGAGAGAAAGCTACCTTTCGTGCCATTACCAAAACCGAGATACCTATATACTGACAATCGTCTGCTGAAATATTCCCCATAGACGCACAAGTCTCGGCCGGCTTCCCAGATGGCTCGTCCTCGCGATTGCGACGCGAGAAGTCAGCTGATCCCGAAAGCAGACACCCGCGGACGTGCCATCTTCTCGGGCGGCGCCTAGATCCGCTCCCAGCGAGGCCTCAGTGAGGACCTCTCCTTTCTTGCCCCTGGAGGCAGAAGCAAAAGAGGGGGGGAAAGGCGGGGTCTTCGTTTTTCGGGAAAATCTCTCGCTGCCACATCATGATGTCGGTGACCGTACATCCAATACAGTGTAGACATTTATCTTTTGTCGACATTTATGCCTGCTATCAGCCGCTCAGCTGGGCGGAAACGCACGTCGTATCGTGACATTTGAACAAGATTCCGGCCCAGTTCCTGGCTGCCGACCATGGCTTCCAGTAGCTGGCCTCGAACTCGAGCAGTGGGCCAGGGTAAGTTGCCAGTGGGATCAGTAAACGTCTTCAGTGTCTCCTCTGTACGCTGGAACAGGCGACTTTTGTCATACTTGCCTCCACCGTGAGGGAGGTACCCGACGCGCCAACGACCACCACGAACCGCAAATGGTCAGTTTCGGGGTTCAAATCACCGTGGACGACGAGTCTAGGTTTGAAAGCTAGCTGCAGAGCGACAAGCGATATCACAACGGCTGGCAAGATAACAGCGCGCTAGACAACAGCCAGCTTGTCAAAGTTTGGTTGGACCATGGCAGGTCGAAGGATGGCCGATCGGGCCACAGCAGGATGGACCGCTGATCAGGAAGCGGCGGGCTGGGCGGAAACAGGACGGGTAACTGCCAGTTGCTGTGGTCCGCGACCCACCCCAAGACGGAAAACTGGTCGGACAGCGGCGGGTCAAACCACGGCAGTGCCGGCTACCACAGGTCGAGCGACCGCCGGCTGAAAACTAGAAGGTTAGGATGAATGATGGCTGGCGACTCGAAAGCCCCCGGGAGCAGGAAGTGGGGGATCAGAGCATCCGGCAGTCGCACCATGACAGGGTGGGGATCAGTGGGCTGGGCAACAGCGCGTGTGGAGCGCCGGGCAAGGCTCTGACTGCGGCCGAACATGTCGCGTTAAAGGTGCTGTTATAGGACTGGTGTGCTGCTTGCTGACCACCTGGCGTTCGCTCAGTTCTCGATGAAAGTCCCCAGTGGTTGGAAAGCCACCAGCGACGAACAGACGGATCAAGAAACAACACGACACAGGGAAACAACTTCAATATTCGGCGTCATTCAAGCAGATGGATAACAATATCTCTGGGTATCATTTAAGGAATCACTCGGGAGAGTTGTTCTGAGTCAACCTTCCTCGTCGGCGACGGGTGCGCTTTGCCACCTTCCCGAAAGCGCTTCTTGCAGCCCCTCGAGAGACTCTTCCAAGCAAACCACAGGACACTTTGAAGGGACTTCCTTCTAACCATTGAGAAAACAAAAAGACACAGAGTTCCTGTCAATACCCTCTACATTCGACGGGCGTTAATGTACCTATGTAGGGGACGCTATCGACATGACTTGAAGGGCAATTTGAGGCGCGACGAAGTCAGGCTTCAATCCTACCCCAGCCGCTACACGTACTAGCAAAGAGCGTCGCTCATTCCTTCCTTTTTTCCCTGCGCATAACCGCCAATTACACATCGCCCTTCGCTCTCTTCCGAATATCTCTTTTCTTGCCTTGACGTCCCAGGGGCCGTGCAGTGGGAGGGTGCGTTCGCGCGCGTTTGTGCCTACCAGTGATGCTGGGGTACTTTGCGGTTGACCATCTTGTAGCTGTGTATGGTTGTGATGTTCAGTTGTTCTGGAGGTCGCAGGCAGGCAGGTGTCGATGGCAGTATCCCTCCTTGCCGGCACCTTCTGCCCTCCCAAACTTAAAGACATACACTTTTTTCATATTTCATTGGAAATCTGCAGAGAATCGTTCGATGACTCTATGCGTGCCCTGGTCCAGATCGACCACTTCGTCGTGCCGCGCCCGTTGGGCCTGGTCATGATCGACTTGTGTTTTTTCTAGTGTTATCATCGCCTCTTCCCAAGACTTAGTTTAACAGGAGTAATTAGTCAAAAAATAAGAATCAAATATATTCTAGGATTCATTATAATTAGGTGATAGGACTTACTTCACCCATGACCGCATTCGTCGGTCGCTGCTTCTCGTTTATCTGGTTCATCCGAACCAGAAGTCTCTCTTCCTCCAAGGTCCATCGGACCGCAGAGCGCTTTTTGTTAGGGTCTTGGTGACCCCGGCGCTCCTTCGGCCTCGACTTCGTTACCTTATTGCTATTAGGCTGGGTCTCGAATAAGCCGCTGCTGCGGGCTAATCTGGAAGTCTGGCCCAGTCACCGAGAGAGTTTAGACTGGGGATATCCTTGAGCCTGAGGATATACGTGAGCCCGAGGATACCTCTAAGCATGATGCTAGTGTCGGTCTGGTCGCTATCGTGTTTGGTTCTCAATCGATGTCCACTTAGCAACAACTTGGATCTGTGGTCGAGAGAGTCGAGCACGAGAGGACCCATGACTTTGCGGGGAGTCTTTGACGTGATTCCGGTGGCCAGCACCTAAATGATAAGTCCAATCTATGCCCACCCTATTCAGCAGTTAGCTTAAATGTTAGAGCATATAAACAACCGTATGTCAAGATCTCAGACCAGAGTGCCCCCAATAGTAGCGGTTGTAAGCGGGAATCAGGGCCTCTCACCGAATGTAATGTGAGGATTATAGGGTGAGCTACCGAGAACTCCAATGGATTTAGCAATAGATTTATATAATTAGCTGCCATGGCGGAATGCACTTGGTGCAATACATCTTTTAGTTCTGAACTCGATCGCTCGATCATTCTCTGAGCCGGGCTTTGGATTGAGAATGGAGACAAGAAACAAACGCAGAAAATCACTGCGAACTAGAGATCCAAGCCAACTGAAACAGCCTAACCAGAAGACCAGTTAGAAGAGAATCATTGGCAGATCCAACACTGGATCCACCCCCAAATGGCAGTATACCGAGCAATGGAAAGAGAGTTCCAACCGGACCGTGGAACTTGTGGTTCGTCACCTCCCGCACAAGATGGGTTTTCGAAGTACCGGTCCATTCCAAGTTCATCGATAGCCTCCTTGCGCAGGGTATCTTGGCTGTGCCGCCAACGCATTGCAAGACTGGTGAGAGCTACAAAGTTGAGGTTTTGGGAAATTATTACCGCTTTATATATCCCAGTGTTCCATGTGCCTCTCGGTTGGAATGGACAGGATAAATGAATCCAGCCTCCAACCAGCTAATCACAGTCACTGCTTTGTTTGTTGAACGTTGGGCTCATCCTGGTCACTCACTACCAGGTAATTAGTGTAGTCACCGAAATGCAAACACCAAACGTCAAATCTATATGCTGAGGGTTGTTGTTGGTTGTCATGTAAGTTGTCATATATGAGTCAAGTTGTATAACTAAGGCAGGCGCAGTCATATCGCTAGTAATGACAGCTTCATTTCAAGTTCACGCAAGCCAAGGTATCACGCCAATTTGTGTGGCTTGACTGGGAAATGAGGTAAAGTAAACAGGGCCAGAAGCTACCTAGGGAGTGGCCGTTCAAGTTGATGGCAGGCCATTCCAACAGCATGAGTTAAGGCAAGCAAATGAAGATCCGCTTCTATTTTCTTCTTGTTTCTTCCACTTCATCATCATAACTCAGCCTCCATTATACCTTGAGCAACCAGGGGATCAAACAACCAATCACCGTAGTTGAGCTACTCAATGACGAATGACAACAACTATTGTTTTCGACCCACCCCACCCGGAGGACATGGGATTGCGAGGTGTAGACTTCTTTTCACGTTAACCACAGGTAAGATGCCGCGTAGTTATTGATCTATACGTTCAGCCTGGTTTGCAAGACTACCAGGTACCTAGTATAGTAGCGTCATCACAACAGGCCACAGCGAGAAACTCTACCACAACAGTCTGGTAGCCTCGTTGGGGGCCGAGAAAGGTGGGAATGCATTCAGAGAGCAAGCTTGATTCCAGTGTTTAGATCAAATAGCGAGATAGATATTATTGTTTAGCCTTGAGAGGCATGTCAACACCGCCAACACCTTAGAACAAATCATCTCGTGACAAGGAAGCAATATCCAGTGCCCCGGACTATCCTATCACTGTCTTCTACCTGTAATTGCTCGCTCAGCTACAGAGTGGAAGAGCGACGAAGATGTCGAGTTCCTCGGTCTCGAGGATAATGCGACGAGGTAAGATGATGCTGTATCTGCTCATTCTTCATCATATTCTTCGTCTCTCTTCTCACCATCACCTCTAGCGCTTGAGATACCTATTTCAACTCCAAGCTCATTGAAATCCATGATTAAATGGTCCTAAAACTAGACGTCCATAACATCTTCATGAAAGAAATTCACGGCAGAGGACACGGTCGCAGGAGGTATGGTGAGAAAGTTGCACATGTCCCATGAATACGTGCGTGTTGCGGGAAGTTCAACAACATTGCAGCGTGGCTCCGTGGATGACTCGAGAGAGAGAGTCCGGAAGCACACCTGTAATACGCAAGGGCCTTGCTGGGAAGGTATGAAGACCAAGAAGAAAGTGGTAGTTGTGGATGAACCCATTTGAATCTCGGCTTCCCAGGCACGAGGTGTTGGTTACATGTGCATGGAGGTCAAAAATGCCGTTCTATCCCAGTTCCAGGCGTCGATATGCAACAGGCCATCGTTGCGTCAAGTTGCCTCCGAGAACTGACCTTAGATCGTTGCCAAGAACGACGAGGCTTAACCCAGGTAGCGCGAGGATGCGAGGTACGTACCCGTTCAGCCGCGCTCAACTGAGTATCGGCGTCAGTCAAGGGCGTCGTCTGAGCTGCAGCTAGATTCTTCGAGACCGACTTCAAGTTGGATGGGGACTGAGACTCGGTAAAGACCAGAGCGGCGTCTGGGTCTTGAGAGTGATGAGGGTGCCGCCATCGTGACCCAGGACATAATTGAAGGTTCGTTTCTGGTTCATCGCCAAACGCTGAGTATGACTGGCTGGGCGTGAGCCGCTCTATGGTGGCTGTGGGCATGGATAGTCCCGTGGCATAGTGTATGTGATATGTGACGGGAAGAAAAAGGAAGGACTTGAAGTATGTGGAGCGGAGTTCAATCATCTTTTAGCGACCCAACTTACGTGTAAGTGTCAAGGGGGTTGCCAGGTAGACAAAGAAGACACTTTGGGAGTTGACCCTGACTCACCTGCTCTTCACGGGGAGTTTTTCTCTGTTTGAATGTAGTGCAACGGTTGGACTCGGTGCGCGGGGCGAAAATTCACGTTAATAACAACGAGCTTTCCCTGTTAAACCAGATTCGGAATAACTAACTGCCAACCGTCGCTCGCGGCTTCTCAACCTAGCCTCGATAATGCCGCTGATAGGTGAACCAAACTGTCAAATGATACCAATTGGTGGCTTGCAGATAACGTGCTAGCGAGGGCAGCTGTTGGGGACGTTGGAATAGCGGGGAAGACGAAAGAGCCGCATGCAACGTACGACGTCAACAGCACCACGAACTCACTGCAGGCAGATATCCCTAGTGAACATGGCTGCCCAGGTCGCAATGCATTGGAAACCGTTTCCCCGACAGACTGCATGGGGAAGTCTCTTAGTCGAGTTCAGTGCTAGGCGTTGCCAGCCATTTGCAGGACAATATCGTCGTCTCAAAAAAGCCACTGGCCCGACCGGCCGCGGCTACGTGACCTCCTCTGAACAACACAGCGAGTCGGCAAGAGGCATACCGAGACGGCCATGTCGGGATTTGCGAGGAAAGGTGGCAGTCGTGACGGGAGCAGGCAGTCGAGGCATGGACATCGGTAACGGGCGAGCGACCTCGATTCTCCTTGCCGAGGATGGTGCCACGGTGATATGCGTCGATAAGCAACTGGACCTCGCTCAGCACACAGTCTCAATGGTTGAGATAATGAGAAAGGAGTCATCTACCCCATCCGTCAAACACGGCCACGCCCTTGCGGTCGAAGCTGATGTAACACATGAGGACGAGTGCAAGCGCGTCATCGATCTTGCCGTATCCACCTTTGGCCGATTGGACATTCTGGTCAACGTGGTGGGTATCATGGGCGCAACAGGAACCGCCGTCGAGACGGACCTGACAGAGTGGGCGAAAGGGTTGGAGATCAATGTGACCACCATGATGCTGATGGCGCGCTTCGCGATCCCCGCCATACTCCAAAACGAGCGGACACGCGATCATCCCATCCGGGGCAGCATCGTCAACATTGGATCAGTGGCGGGACTGCGGGGCGGGACACCTCACCTGCTATACCCAACCAGCAAGGGCGCCGTCGTTAACATGACGCGTGCGATGGCTGTCCATCATGGAGCGGACGGCATCAGAGTCAATTGCGTGTGTCCAGGTGAGCAGATCTCCAATCGTACCCTAGCGAAATGCCGGGTGGGTGTGTTGGGAAGATGAGGAAGGGGCAGTGCCATAGCAAAGCTGATCCAAAAATGCTATCGACAACCAGGAATGCTTTTCACCCCGATGGTGTACGGCAACGGCAAATTGACTGCCGATTTGCGCGAGTGGCGGAGAAAGAGGAGTTTGCTGGAAACCGAAGGCAACGCCTGGGATTGCGCCAGTGCCATCCGCTTTTTGGTCGGCGACGAGGCTCGTTGGATCACCGGAACAGTCTTGACTGTCGATGCTGGGGCCACTGCTTCAGTTTCTTTGTGAGCGGGCTGCTGCTGCCTGTAGCCACCTGGCGGTGGAATGGTGGAGGGCGAGCGTTCCTTCCCTCTGGTGTTCCAGTTTGGCTGTAACTTCCAGACTCCAGGTTGCTCTTCTGGTTTCTCGGCAGGGAAGGTGCAAACCAAGCCGAGCTGGCTTGAAATTCGAGGTAGCTGCTCACTGGTAGCCACAGGGCAGCCACATCGGGCAGTGCAGGGCAAGCCCTTCTTGTAGCTACCATAGCGCGCGAGTGGGTATCTGAGAATCGGTCTCTGTTACGGCTTTTGTACTGGAAGGTAGTACCTGGCACTTATTCCTACCAAAATAATAAACCTACAGGATCCTTATAGATTAGACTGCCACGAGGAAAAGTAAACTAGGCAATAACTACCTGACAAACACCTTCCAGGATTGAATGCTATCGTCTGGAAAATGGATTGCTTGTTGGAAAATGAAGCAAAACAGTCATTTCGACCAAATATACCTGCTACAGTTGGAAGCTATTCATCAGAGAGACAGTAGAAGTTATGCCTTTGATATTGCAAAATCCTCAGGGATGAGTTTTCTGGAGGGACAGGTGCTTCCTAGGCCAAAAGTGTACCCAGGATCAATTCTCAGAAACCCGTTGGCGCGCTACGGTAGGTTCTGTGGAGAAAATCACGTCGATTGCACAAATGATAGGTTTAATCATGATGTGTTTCATCAGCACTCCCGGATTGCCTGTTCATTTTTTTTGTGCCGTTCCAACTCCCAAGTTACATAGGTTGCACCTTTACTGCGAGAATTCAACAGAAGCAACCTGCATGGTACCTAGGGTCAGCCACCGCCAACTGTCCCATCTGACCGCCAGCCACAGGAACAAACACGAAAACAACGTCATATGAACTTCAAGTTCCGCTTCTTTTAGGAGCCTTCTCCGAGATCAATAAACAAATACCGTAACACATTGATGTGGGGATGCCCTTCTGGACATGGGAGCCGACAGGTGGGAGCCTCCATCCCCAGGACGGTGCTGAAAAACAGAAATTTGGCTGTGGCAACGGCCAGTTCGCACATCTCGCGCGACCTCCGGCTGTTCAAAGTCGAGAATGTTGTCTTTTCGATGGACTACTGCAAGCTAGAGCGTCTCTCATTATTATGCGGCGAAGCTTGGTTCAGTGAGTGTGTCAACAAGTACATGTAGCCATGATTTGACAAGGGACAGGATTCTCATCCCCGACACAAAGCAAGTCCACAGAGGGAATAAGTCCCGAGTCCTCCATAGGCCTTAAACTGCTAGAAAGCACTTCTACGAGGGAATTAGCTCGCCTGCTAGTCATGACCATCTGTACCCAATTTTGCGCCTGATGATTCGCACCGCTCCAGTTGTTTGGAGCCAAGATATCTTCGCGAAATTTTATTCCATTTATCAAGTTCTCCAATCTTTGAATCTTACTCTCTTTTCTTTCGGAGAATCAAATCATTCGACAACTGTCATACCTATCAACACATCACTAAATTTCAGCACACTTCGCGTGGTGACGAAACTTGCGACGTATCAGTTCATTATGGGTTTGATCTTGGCAAAATACGCGAGGAAATTGGGAACAAGAGAGAAATCCAAGAGTAAAAGCATCACGCATCAATAAATGAAACGGCTTCCCTCTATTGCAACCTGGTAGACACAGACGCCCTGCGTGCTAACAAGATCAAAACACCGGTAAAGTACAGGTACCGGCAAAGTTCAAAGTTCAGCAACGGTACCCGGTACCCGGGAAAGGGGAACGGATTGTGGGGTGAAGTGGGGCAGATTTACGGTGTGGGTCGGCTAGATCACGTCAGTCTGGTAAATGGCCCGTGCACGCAGGGAACAGCCCAGTCCAGCGAAGTTCAGCCGAGAGGCGCATGACTTTGAAGGCAAAAAAATCCGGGGAAGGTGCAATTTACCCGTCGTGGTGCAGTTTTACGGCAGGAACAACTTGGAAAGCAGAAATGGGCCCAACGCGACGCCTTCACCAATTCCCCGTTTCTTCGTCAAGTCCCCGGCCGCACCGGCAACAGCTTCAATTGCGCACCATCCTTCCGCGACCATTCTCTCTTTAATGCACCGACCTCGCTAGCTTCCCCGGCGAGGGAACTCGAACACGCCCAGCTGTCCAGTTTCTTATCTGTTTTAATTTTTTTTCTTCGTTGCGCAAATCTTCCTTCGCGACTTTTCCACAGCGATCGGCTCACTTTTCCGGCTCTCACTTGCGAGATCGACCACGAGAGGGAAGAAGACGAGATTGGAAGACCGACGACCGAACCCCCGCGAGCGAGTGGCCCAGGGAGCGGAGGCCGATCCATCGCAATGGGCAACTGCTTCTCCTGTTTCGGTGGCGAGCGCCGCCGCGACGACATCGACGAGGTTGGTTCTGCTTATCTTGTCGCTTCCTGCGATTCTGCCGCGAACGCCTGTCTCGGGGCCTACGGATGGAAAGCTGACTATGGCCATCATTGAAACAGGAAGACGAAGCCCAGCACCTCTTCGACGATCCGAGCAATCTGCACTACGGCAGCTTCGACCAGCAACACATGACAGGACAGGAGGACCCGCAGGAGGTTCAAAGAGAGATTGAGGCTCTGCAGCGCGTTGTTGCACGCACGTCAGAGTACATTTGCCCCTCCCGTTCCCCCTTTGCCTCGACCCCCTTTCCCTGTCACTTTTTTCTCCCTCCCCATCTTGCCCCTCCCGCGTACCCGGCTCCCCCATGCCATGCCCTTGTCCTCCTTCACACCACCTTCTTGTCCCCCTCCACAACTTCCCCTTCCCCTCCTTCCCGAATCCATGGCCATGGGACGACGCATGGCTGGCTGAGCTGACTGACTGACTGACTGGCTGGGCTGCACAGCAACATGGTCGACATCTACGACATCGTACCGCAGGACAAGGCCGCGCAGCTTGCCCCTGCTCCGTATGCGCATGCCGGCCAAGAGGCTCGCATGGCCCGCTACCAGACCCTGCTTTCCAAGCTGTCGTCGCACGAGGACCTTGCCTCTGTGGCACGCGTTGATTGGGGCACTCCCGAGGACGACACCATTGAGATGCAGCACAGTGCCGCGCCCATCAAGCCCGAGGGCGGCGAGGCTCTGGTCGGCAACTTTGCCGACGCTGCGGCAGCCATGCGCTGACCCCGACAACAATAACAACAGCCGCACACCCCGTTCCCATGTCCACGGGTCCTCGTGGGATACGTCACGCCACGCCATGTTATCCACCCATCCGCTCATCCGTCGCTCCATCCACTCATTCACTTATCCATACAACCATCTCCCGCGCCCGCCGTCATATGACTTTGGCTCGGCCCAGTCCGCCCAGGTCATCTGGGACGGCCTGCTGACGCCTCCTGCAACTGTCAACGGGCGCCACGCCCTTCCCCTTGCTCACACCCCGGTCGATCAACGACCCGGCGAAATGGATGGGCGTTGAGGGGGAGAAACGAGGCGGCAAGTGTGCGGCGAAGAGGCCAACGTGGCAGGACGTGGGGACGACGGCCCGGGATGACTGCTTGATACCCCGTAGAGGCGGGAGGATGCCTCAATCACTGTCTCATTCTTCGCACCTTTAAAGTGCCTGGGAGGGTGTGCAGGCGAAGGAATATGGAGGGAAGGGGATGCGCTGTACCGCACAATTCAAATCAAACGCTTCCCTGATGCCTGTGACTGGCTCGTCTTCGCCCTTGGCCCAACCAATCATGATTCGCCGCTCCTGGATCCTCCTAGCAGGCGCGTCAATGTTTTGCTCGCCTGCCCCATTTAGCACCGGCCACGTGCGCGCCCTCAAAGACGTGCTGATGTTGCCTCAGGGGGGGAGGGTTGGTACCAGTGCAATTAAAAAACACGCATGTGTCTAGCGCCGTCTTTTTTTCGTTTCTGCTAGGGGTACTACGATTGGGAAAGCATCATCTGTCTCACGGTTTTTATTTAAAGCGAACCCATGGCCCCATCTTCGGCAGGCCCCGCGCGGCCCGCCCTGGCCAGCCAGGTGGAGCCTCAAATATATGCCCACGCACAATACCTTGTCTCGGCGCCGGGCGTTGGGCACACAACGGTCACCACATCGGTTAGTCAGGTCTTGTCCAAACGACATGGGCGTGCGCGGGAGTCTGTGCGCTATTCGCTCTCCAGAACTGTATTATTGGGGCTGCTTTCAGTCACAGTTCGCAGCTCGCAGATAGCTATCGGGGACGGGCTAGGGGGGAGACGGAGAGGAGGGGTGCCACGAATCGAGAAGGAGGGGAGGGTGGAGGGAGGGGGCATGGGATGGGGGCAGAGGAGACGCCAGCGAGCCCACCCTAACGAGCAACAGCGGCAGCAGTAGCAGCAGCAGCAGCAGCAGGCAGGACCTCCGGCAGGACGACCAGCAGGACCGCCAGCACCCACCATTGTGCAGGACGCGGGAGCGAGCGAGGGAGCAAGGGAGAAAGCACAGCGAAGCACGTCACTTCAGTCAGCCATGGCTGCCGCCTCGGTGTCACCACAGGACCTGATTTGGAACCAGGAAGGGTAAAGAGCGCTTTTCCCCCCCGCTCCGCTCTGCGTTGCTCTGCTCTGCTTTGCTCTGCTCTGCTCTGTTCTACGCTGCCCTGCCCTGCCCTGGCCTTCCTTCCGGCACGTTCTCCAGGCGTCTGTCTCTGACTGACTCTCTGCTTTTCGGCCTTCTCGTCTGGCCCCCATCTTTGTGGAGCAGCGTGTCCGACTAAAAAGCTCGCCTGCCTTGCAGGCCCAGCGGATCTCGGTTTCTCGGCTTCTCTCAGGCCCAGGCACCAACCACCCAGCTGTCTCCCCTCGCTGATTTCCCTCTGGCTGAGAAGGCCGCCAGCTTTGATTTTTTTTGCCAGGCTGTCCGTCCTCCCGGTGGCCTGCTCCCTCGCTTACCAGTTCTCGGGATTTGAAAACCCAGCACAAACTGAAGAAGAGCAAAGCCCAAGAAGACGACATTCCAACCCAAGAGAAACTTCTAGACCACCCCCATCACGTCCCGATCGACCTACCTGACGCTACGCAGGCACTGGACCTGCCCAGAACCGCATTCGCCTCCCTCCGCTCCTCGCAGCACATCCCTGTGAAAAACATGATTCGACTCGCATAATGCCCCCCCTCTCTGCTCCGTTCTCTGCATCCCAACCAGCCTCCTATTCGCCAACCTGCGGGTCGTCCACTTCTTCTCTTCCGCTCTTTCGCCTACAGATGCTGCTATGATCACACGATTGCCAGATAAGCAAGTCCAGAACCTTTGACCTGCCGGTAGGGTTCAGTTCTCTTTGGGCCCTCCCTGGCTTTGGGCCAGTCAGGGCAAACTCCGTCTCGCCGGCTGGCGGTCTGGCTACAGTACGTGACCAATAAACTGGCCCTACTCTCCCAGATTTTGCTTCCAGTTCCCTTTTTTTTTTCGATGCCATCCCCGATTGCTGTCACCGATGAACCCGACTGTGGGGGCATGGAACGTTGGGAAAAGCCAGTGGGATCGTTCCCCGGGCTTCTGCAGTCATGCTGCTCGCATATCTGGTCGTGGTCCTTTCCGAGTCTCGTCCATCTCTTTCTCGCTCTGCCGGTGGCGGCAGCGCGAGAGCAGCATCTGTGAAACTGAAACCTGTCTGTCTGCCTGCCGTGATGCTGCTGCTGCTGCTGATCTGGACCGTTTTGCCTTTTGGCCCACCCCATCGATGATCGAGAGGGGGAAAACGGCCAGGCACGGCCCGGGGCACGAATTGCTGCAACATTGAAGAGGGGAGCAAGCAGGCAGGCAGGCAGGACGTTCGGAGCGGAGGAGCAAAGGAGGGGAGGGGAAACGCCCACCTGCTCTTGCTTGCATGATCATTATGGAGGGACGTACCGATTTGCTTTTCTTGCTTGCCCCGTCCCTGCTCCACCGAGAGTGAGACAGGCAGGCAGGGAAGAGGGCCGGAGCAGAATTTGAGGTGGTGATTTTTGTTTTCTGTTCTTGCTTCGTCACTAAGAATAGGTAGCAGCAGTAGTAGACACCAAAAAAAAGGACACTTGATTGCGTTTATCTTTTGAACAAACCGATCCCCATTGCCTAGGAGCCATTGGAAGGGGAAGAAAGAAAAAAGAGACTATTATGACCGTTTTTCCCCGAAAAAGAAAAAGAAAAACCGACAAGATTTCGCCCCGTCTTCCGTTCAGTCCTTGGTTGATCCCCTGCTCCGTCCAGTCCCAAATCCATCCCAAAATTAGACAAGAAAAAAAAAGGGGAAAAGAAAAACCGAGAATAGGTAGTATCCCCCAAAAAAACACCCTGTCTTTCTTTGAGACAAATGAGGGGACAAAAGAAAAGAAGAAATAGAAAGAAACGTATATGTTTGGTGACATGACATGACGTGACATGATAGTTTATGCCTGCCGCCAGCAGGAGAGAAAAGACAGATGAACTCCAGGAAAGACGAAGGAGGGAAAAGAAACAACGAAGCAGGAAAGATTCGAAAAAGACCTGTCTCAACGGCATCCACCCACCCACCCCCGATATTCGGCGGCTCAGCAAGGTAGGGAGGTACCTTTGTAGGTAAGGCAGCTAGCAGCCCTTGCCTCTTTTTTAGTGGCTGGTGGCTGCTGTTGCTGCTGCCGGCTCCCTATCCCCGCCGTGCCCCAACATGATGCTGCTGCCCCTTGCTGCTGCTGCTGGGAATGGATGGGTGGGAGTGTAGGTGTGGGTGAGTGGATTGGGTGGTTCTCTGTCTCTCTGCTTTCTGAGGTGGGTGTGTGGGCTGGTTGGGTTGTTGGGGAGGAAGAAGGGGGGGAAGGGGAAGAGGAAAGAGAGATCCGTCTGGTCTGGTCTGGACTGGTACCTGATAGACTGGGACCCCCCAAACCAGACTGGCACGAAAAAAAAAAGGGAACCTTTGTCGGTTTTTTTTTCTCTCTCCAGCCCTCTCTCCTAGGACCTTCCCGTCTCCATTCAACCACCCCAAAGCACCCCTGAGACAAAGACGCACACCCAACCCAACCCTCCAACTCACGTCGTTCCATCCCACGTTGATTGCAACATCGCAACGAAACCAACCCACCCTTTTCGGCTCTTTGCGCTTCTTCTTCCTCCCTCTCTCTCACTCTCTCCCTGGTACTCGCCCTCCTCCCCGCGCCGTCCGGAACAAGGAAAAGGACGAGCAAGCTAGCAAATGCTTTTCATCTTCTCCTCGTGGCCCCTCCACAGCTCGTTCATCTGGACCTGGATGTCGGCAATGTCGTCCTGCGTCTTCTCGATGGTGGCGCGGCGGTTGCCCTCGGACTGCCAGCGCGCAATGTCCTGGGCCATCTTGCGCACACGTCGGTCCTTCTTGTTGATCTGCTCGCAGATCTTGCAAGGGCCTTGCTGGTACGATGTGTCGTAGACCAGCTTGAGCCCACACGTCTCGCCCGTCCGGTACTCCTTGTTGCACTGCTGTCGGAAGTTGCCCCACTTCCAGTAGCCGCACGCCCAGCGGGTTTGCTCAAAGTAGCACATCTTTCTTGTGTATTGGGTGTGTGTGTGGGTGTTTGTGATCTGCTGTGGTTGCTGTGTGTGCCAGTCGGGTTGGTCTGTGGGTTGCGTTGGAGTCTCTCTTGGGGGGCTTCAAGGTTTGCTCTTTTTCTCCGTCCGTTCCTGAAAGGTGGATCTCGAAAGGGAACGGAGATACTAAACACAAGGTATGTAGGCGGGTAGGTATGGCTCGTGTGGTTGAAGTAGTAGCGGCAGTGCTACTCCTCTTCTGGGTGGGGGTCCGCAGCTGTTTCAAACGTCTCAACGGTGGTTAGCAAACAGTCGTTTGTCTCCCAGTTCTTCCCCTTTTCATCTCTATCTTTCTCACGGAACCAAACAGGCGTCTGGCAGGTACTTGCAGGGTGACACCGCATCCCCGGTCTCAGAATTGGGGGGTAATCGGGAGTTACTCACGCGCACGCAAGGGGCAGGAGATAGGAGGTGCCGGATGACGACAGGTTGAGCAAGAGCAAGTCCGGTGGCGGCGGCGGTGATGTTTCAATGCTGACGTCTGTCGGTAGCCGAAACCAAGGAAGCGTGTCGGTGCGTACTTGACAGGTGGTCTGGCAGGTATGACGGTCTTCTTCTCTTTACAAGATTGCTTCTCTTGTATGTTGTTGCTGCTGCTCCTGTTGCTGCTGTTGGCTTGGTGGGATCGACGTCGAGGTTGACAGAGACTCTTGATGCCTCGGTGTTGTTGGGGCTTGGTGTCCTTGGTGAAACAGAAGAGGCATCTGTTCGACAACGACCGCCGAGGGCAGCAGGACCCTATTTATATTTTCCAATGGCCAATGGCTCTTTTCTTTTCTCTCGTGCGTGCCCCCTGGATGGGAGAAGTTCCAAGCGGCGGCGGCCACGGGTGGGACCCCCGTCCCGTCGGCCATGACGGCCACGCATCGGCTGGTGGTAGGTAGGATAAGTTTGTCGAGGCTTTCCTTTCTGTCACAGACCCAACCCGGCCTGCCCTGCCATGGCCTGCCCCGTCTTGTCCTGTCTGGTACCTTTTTTTGCAAGGACCCCAGTTCCCAACCCCGTCCGTCCTGGTATGCCGGCCGTCAGTCACACTCACGATCACACGTCTGCTACACTACATAGTGATCAGTACGTAGATAGATGGGAGGTGTCCGCTGGCAGCTGCTGGTCGTGCTGGTGGTGGTGGTGCTGCTGCTGCTTCGATCAGTCTGGGGGTGTACGGTGCCATGCCACCCTTGCTTGCCCTTGCTCTTGCCGACACGGATTTAGCCCGTTTTCCCTGTCCCGCGCATGCCCTCCGAGTGGAGTGGCTTCATAGGAGCCACGTTGTTCATGGCTCAATTACCACGGTCTGGCACACACGCCTTCCCCGCCACGCCATGAACTCTGCAGTGCCCTGGGCTTGGGGCAAGTCGTGGTAGCCAGGCCAAGGACTGCCCTGATGGGCAGCGGGGATGGGGAAGGGGGCAAACATGGTGGGTTTCTCAGTCGCCAGATGTCTGCCATTGGCTCGACCCTGCTCACTTTGGTTCAAAAAGGCAACGTCGTCCCCATGTACATGTGCTCCCTCCCTCTTCCAGCCCTAGTCTCCCCTCGTCCCTCTGGCTGTTACGCTGTCGCTCGTCCGTACCGCAAGTACAGTACGGCCATGCATACACGCGGGCCCCTGTCGCCGGTCATGTTATTGCGACCTGGGCGGGAAGGAACTGGAACCCAACGTACACTAGGACCCTTGTTACCTCTGTCGTCTCGTCACTAGTTCTTGCTTGCACCCCACCATCTGACGCCTCGTAGACCTAGTGGTCCGTGTAGGAGGGATCTTCCCGTTCAAGGTCGCGGCCGCCGTCTATGGCCTCCTTCCGGGTCGGCCCACATGGCAACAACTGTTCGGCTAGCGTGGGGTCGAGGTGGCCACGACCTGTGCAAGAGGCCGGGACCGCGGCCAAGACAGGGGTTCTCAGTCAGGTTCAAAGACCGCCACATAGGAAAAAGAACAACAGAATCAAAACTTTCTTTTAGCCTTCTGACGCGTGCGGTCCAGATCACCAGGTAAAGAAAAGGGGGACGAGGAGAGGTGGCCGGAGATTCCTTGGCTAGACCGGACTGGACATAGTCAGGCTGTGTTGGCACTCGAACCCAAAGCTCCCTGTTCGCCTCCCGACCAGATCCAAATCCTCTACCCGGGATTCTCATTTTCTTGGTGGTTTGAAAACCTCAACGTGTTGGTGGGAACCATAGGTAGCATGGGTTACACAATGCCGTCAAGTGAAAAGCACACGCGCACATGCGTCGTTGGATATCGAGGTACTAGGTTTCGGAGTGCTCAAATCGATTGATTTTCATTCCTGGGCTGCGTCATGCCAGGATCTCTGCCGCCTTCATTATCGAGTGTGAAATGATTGGGCTATCGTGCGCTGCCACGGGAATTCTCAGGTCACTTTGAACCACTCGGAAGCCGGGCCTGAGTAACGATATCCATCATGATTGGGACACCTCAGCTTGCAGGCACACCCAGTCACTGTACGCCCTGAGAATGCAATCATCTCACGGTGCCTCGATATATGCCGGCCCATCATGGTGTGAAGCAAGCCTGAGGTGAGGATGCGAAGCAAATTTGAGATATGATAGCAGGGCAGCAGCTGATATCAATGGGCTTAGAGCTTGCTTCCTCGTCATAGGACTGTGGTGTCCGCCATCCCGTCACACTTTCGTCAGAAGAGCCATATTTCCGTGTCGTGCACCCACTCACGGCGTGGATCCCTAGCCAGTAACCTCTTGGGCCGCCTTGTCGAGCCTGGTGGCCATTGGGACGGCCACGCTTCCGTGCTGGATAAGCGCGGTCGGGATAGATGGCGGATCATGGAAACCGCACGCGCGCAGGAGGCCACTCTCACATGAATTGCCGTCCATTGTCCCAGCGAGATCCATCCGCCACTTGGCTGCAGCCCGACTCGGTCAGGAGAGCCGACACTCGATGGTGATCTTCAGAATGAACTACCACTGTACTATGGCTGGGTGGCTGGGCATCCGAGGGTGCGACGTGGCGAGCCTTGACTAGTTCGTCATCAAGCCCACTTTGCATCTTTGCCACCCTCCATCTGAAAGAACATGGTTGGATATTGCACCGGTGAGCCCAAGTTGGCAGTTGCTTCTGCCCTCGCTGAGCGTCGCGCGTCTGGCAGCTTGTGGGAGGTACCTTCAGAAACGAAAACTCCGAGTCTCAACCCCAGCCGAGAATCAAAGCGTTCCCCTAACAGACGTACTCTAAAGCAGCGTTGACTCGTGCTGACCGAGGCCAGGTTAAGGGACCCAATTGATGATGACAATGCCTCTCATGGTCTACCGTGATCTGCATGAGACAAAGGGGATAAGAGGGCCATTGATACATCGGATTGTGGGTCAATGCCGGCCAAACCCAACGTTATCATGTCGGGATAGAATAAACCGGACAGACATGGGTCGGGGAAGCCATGGAAGCGAGGAGATTTGTCCGTGGCGTGGAATGGGGATCAGCCTTCAGCCTGTTGTTCTCTGCTTGACCGCGGACGGAACAAGATGCAACGTTGATTAGGCTCGATCGAGCGGCCAGGTCGGCCCACGATGGGGGCGGTGACTTACACTTCACCTCGCCTTGGCTTGCCTTGGCCTGCCTTGCCGTGGTGTGATGAAAGCAAGCAAAGTGATCGAAAGCTTCCGCGAGAGGGCGGCAGGCAAACATGATTGCACCCACAGGCTTCGCGAAGCAATATCCGGACACGATGCCGGTCATGCCGCGGCCTCGGAATCCCACTGTATGCATCAACTCTCTAGATTGGGTTGGATCGGGGGCCAGGCTGGGGCATGCTAAACATACCACATGGTGGTATGGCTTCTGCCGATAAGAGAGATGACTTGAAGCCTGGTGGTCGCGATGCGGTGGTGTCATGGTCCAAACATCCTGGTCAATATGGAGCAAGAACCGGCAAGGTTCCGTTTACTTGGGCAAACACCAACGAGGCTTGATGAGTTGTCCACGAGTGGCTTTATTTTGGGAAATAGTTTCTTGGCTGGGCTGCCTTGCGGGTTAGATACCTGACGCTTTGGGCTCTGTCTCGTTGAAAACAGGAATCTTTGAAAAAAGAAACGTGGAGGGCGGGCAGGAGTGTTGCAATGATTCAATATTATTGCGGCCAGATTCAGGCCGGCCTAGTGGGGATAAAATGGAGTGATAGCGGAGGAATCGAATAAACAAGGCCGTTCTGGAGCGGCCATCTCGTTGTTGTTGTTGTTCCTTTTTGGAGTTTAAGCGCCCCGCCCCGTTTAGCCAGACTCCCCCGCTATGGCCATCTCGTTCCCAGCCTCCCGCACCATACTAGTTGTCAGTACTTAGTCAAGCAAGCAATTGCATTCGGGACCGAAAATATCAACCCGGTTGAGCAAGGCGCGGGCCGTTCCCTCACATGGGTGTAAATGAGGATATTCCTTGTTCCAGCAGGGTACCAAGGTATGTTGTGCGTGAAGGCGATCCCATTTTTCGGGTTCTGCAAGAACGCTGGCCAGTTCCCGAACCCTTGGTTGACCGAAGACGTTTCAAACCAGACGGACTAATTATTCCTCAGCACAGCGTATCTCGAACAGGAAGGCGGAAGCATCATGAAAAGTCGGTTTGGAACGAAGCCTTGGCAAACCCGGGCTGCTTGCACATCATGTGTCTCATAGTGGCTGCAGATTGACATCCTTGCGGCTGACTTGAGTGGAGGAGTGCAGCGACGAGCAATTGATTTCTGGCTAATGAGCACCGCGGACGCTCCCAATACGACCGAATGTGAACAAGCTTCTAGAAAAATCATGGTATTGCTCAAAAGCAGCCAATCGTGATGGTCTGCTGTAGTGCCAATAAGGGATATGACGGTTCCGTTTGCATTGGCTTGCGTGGACAATGGCCCAATACCCCAGCTATAACCTCGTGGATGTTTGTCGTCTGGGTACCGAGGTACAAGGCAGGATTAGCTTCAAATGAGGCGGCCGCAAGCGATCGAGTCAAAACAAGAAGCAGGGGTGTGACGGGTCACCTTTCGGGAGCGGCGGGTGATAGATCAAGGTGTAAGGGAACAGCCTCAAGGGAGCTTGATCTGCGTCCTCATTGGCTGGCCTTAATTGGGGGCGATACCGGGGGCAGGGAAGGATGAGAAGGACAGGGGAGGCACATCCGTGACAACAACGACATGCCTTCTACTTCCAGGCATGATGGGTGAAAGTAAGTCACAACGACCGTGGACCTGGCCCGCTTCGACTCGACGCGTCTCGTGCATGGCATCGCCGTGCCTTTCGTGGTCGCGCTCTGGTCGTTTCAGTCCGGATGATCGGGATGGTCGGGCTGACGATCGGGATGACGATAGGAAGAGTCGACGGGCTGGACTGGAATTAATCGGTAATGCCGCTCGCGGCGGCCGTACGATTACCGCGGCATGAGGTTGGAAGGCATGCAATTGATCACCGACGCGCGAGCAGTCATGGCAGCTGGGTGCCGCCTCCAGGGGAATTTGCAGCCACCGCAGAGCCTGTCGACCAAGAGGGACAGCTGGATATCGGACCCCTGAATCTGATCATCGATGCAGCGACGATGCTGCGGGCGTCCACGGGCAAGGACGAGAATAGACTGGCCGTTCCATCTGAAGCAGGTCATCCATTCATGGAGGGAAGGCGACCATGCCGTGACAAATTGACGCTAGGGTTGGACGGTGACAAGGACTGCAGTTGGCGGCCGCATCGCCAGTGGCCGGCCCCACCAAACACGTCACGGATCGCGTCCAGTTCGAGACGACTGAGGTGTTTTCCTTTCCATCCGTATCCTTGAGCTGAAGCTTGCTGGCACTTGGGAAGCCGTGCACAGGAAACGAAAGGTGATAAGTTTTGTGTCTCCGCGGGAGGCTGGAGGCGGAAGGTCGGAGCCGCGACAGGCGTCGATTGATGATCTGTTGGTTCATGACTGTTGTCGAGTCGTTGAAAGTTCTGGGTTGGCATGATGAATGCGCTCAATTGAGAATGTGAGATGCGACAGAGCCCCGGGATTTGACAGAGACACAGTTGCTCGCGGCTCACAGCTCGCCGCTCGCTGCCCTGGCTGCTTGACGTGGTCGCGCTTTCCATGTGCTTTTTCTTCTCAGTCGCTTGGAATCGAACCTGGAATCAGAGTACGATGCAAAGCACATCCGAACCTCGGCCAATCAGAACGACTCTCTTTCGTCCGCCGAGAAAAGTGACCAGGTTCGAAGGGGCTTTGGAAGGAACGGTGCACTGCTTGCCCCATGCGTGCTTTAGGCTCATGCCTTTGCCCATCTTCGCGCCGCCCCTGTTCCTGCCCGCTGCCCGCTGCCCGCTGCCCGCTGCACAGAGGACGCAGGGTAGGACAGGCAGGTTCCATGAGGCAGGCGGCCACGCACCTCAACTAGAAGCACATCATCGCACCTGCCCGCTCACTTCCAGGGCTGCCTACGGTACCTGACCTGCACCAGGTACCTTAGGTACCGACCACCAAAGCTAAACGTTTGCAGTTTTTTTCTGCTGGCTGCGGTCCACAAGATGTCGGCCGTTGCATCTGAGCTAGGGGATTAAACTTTATGGTTGGTGGCGATCGCTTCTACCGAAGGAACGAAATCTCTATGCCCAAGATCGAAGTCTGAAAGTCTGAAATCTGAATAAGGTACCTTAACGAAGTCGAAGGGTCTGTGTGCTGTCGTTTCCCATCAATCATTCTCACCAGAGCCCCGCGTTTCCAGCGCAATCATCACCGAGACTTATCGCTACGTATCGCGGGCCGATAAGACCAGACGACTACCCCGCCTTCCTATTTGACATGGACGCTGGCAGTGCCAGGAGCCAGGGGCAACGGCCTTAATGATCTGAGAGCCAGTTGCTGTGCACATCCTATCCTGGAATGTATAAGACCGATAATAATTCCCTTTGGGGTCTGGCACTGATGATGTGTACAACACGATGTTTCCCAGGGGCCAAATTCTGCTACATCACAGTGGAAGTGGAATAAAGCAATGCAGCAAAGATTTCCAGGATGCATCAAGGTACAGGACCAGCGAAATCCATGTAACCTACGGGGATAGCTGCTGCACCTAACAGGAGGTACAGAATGCAATGTACTGCTCTGCAACTTCTACTTGCCTTAGCCCGTGAATCGTGTTCCATCGCCTTCTGAACTCTTTCCCGAGTACCCTCAGATGCAGGACATGTCCTGCGACAGTTCCACGATAATTTGGAAGGACAAGGATGCCGCGGCTGCCGTCGATTTTAAGGACGCCTGGGTACCTAGGTACCGAGTTGTGCGTGCCTGCACCTAGCGGTTCCCCAACTTTTCCCCCTTCCAGCGCTCCACTGTGCGGCTTCTAGCGGGCTGTTAGGCTGCAGACTTGGCTTGCCAGCAGGTGCCCTGGCACGTCAGCCTTTCCCTCAGGCAGGCACGCCCGGGCTTGTGGGCAGGCAAGCAGGCAGCATCCAGTCACCCCGCTCCATTCGTGACGGCGATGGTGACGTTTCAACCACACGGGGTTGGTGGCTGGCTGGCTGACTGGCTGGTTTCAACATCATCCAACCCATCGTCACAATCATCACTCACACCCGGCTCACCGCGCAGTGCACAACCACACCTCCCGCCCATCAATCACTGTCGTGAACACTGCCACGGATATCGCACCTCTCTGACCTAACCTGACCTGATCTGACCCGACCCGAACCTGACCCAAACCTTCTCCCCTCGGTGAAATGCATCGTTGATTGAGGTATCCATCTGCCTTGACTTGCCTACACCGGCCGTTATCGACACAGCCCCCGGAACAGATATACCGGGAAGCGTCACCCGTCTCCCTACGTCTTCGCTGCCAAGTCTGGTCGGAGCCAAAACCAGAACCAGACTTTGTGCAATTACGGTGCCGCTTCCGGCAAGCAGGCATCGACCTCCCCGTTGCGTCTCTTCATCTGAGGTGCCATTTGGCGACCGGGCCAGCCAGGCCATCCCATCCCATCCCATTTCATCCCTTGGTATCATGTACATGCCTGACCGAACCCAGGCCTGCGACCTCACATAGGACATCTGAACAGCAACCACTTCTACCTACCTGACTTGTCTACTTCCCTAAGCGACTGACTGGCCGCATCGCCAAGGAGAACGCACACAGTACGAGTTGCGGACTGACTCCCTGACTGACTTGCAAGGACCGAGCATCGTGGACGGTGCGCCCCAGCCACCGACCACATCCGCGGCCCCCTCGGCGGCCACCCTCCTGGCGACGAGGTAGACAAGTCGCCCTGTCGAGTCCACCTTGGGGCCTTCGTTGACACGATCTTGTTTAGCCGCACCGGGCCCCAGCATCGAACGTCACCTTCTCTGTGCGCGCGCCTTGTCGGCAGAATTCCCACGACCCGCGATTGGCGATCACGGCACAACGCTGGCTGGGAGCAAGGGGGGCAGGGCGAGGGAGGATTAGACGACAGACCACGGAGACTTTTTTATCTTACACGGCGAGGGGCAGCACATCCCAGAGTCCGTGATTGACGCCCTGTTCGTGCCGCTGCCGCTGCCGCGTGTTCGCGCCTCCACGCCACTGACAAGCTGTCTGACTGTCTGGTTGTCCGGCTCTTGTGACTCTCGGTCTGCTTTCGCCTGCTTGTCGCCCGCAGGGCAATCACTCGCACTTTCAGTAGTGTCTACTGACTCTCGGGTGGTTCCGCGTTGAAGCCTTTCGGATTTGAGATTGGGAGAGGGAGAGGGAGGGGGGGAAGGACACCACGTCCGCCCAGCCTGCCAGAGAAGCAAGGCTTGCCGGGTCGGTTAGTCAGTCAGTCAGTCAGTCAGTGACGTTCCCACCAGACAGCACAGGTGGTTGCCAAATCACCGAGCAGCAGGCAATCGATCCGCACTCACGCACGTCGCTTCATTGAGCAATGGCTACGTATCCTGTTCCCAGTCTCTCGCCAATGGCACCTTCGCCACCACTGCCCGACCTGAACGAGCGGCAGCAGCATCAGGAGGAGGTGGAGGATCCATGGCAACAGGCCTCGCCCATCACCGTCCAAGGCATGGATGCAATCGTTGAAGGAGGAGGGCTAGACTCTGCTGCTGTGCCTCTCCGGCTCCTCAACCAGACCAACCACCTCACCCTCTCGGCTTCTGGAAAGGACGAACCAGGGACGTCGAGTGTCACGAGCAACACCGGTACCCTTGGTGCTTCCTCGACGCCGTTGCCTGAGACCTGGGAACCCCGCGGGGCGCTACTTCTGCCCTTGAACAGCAAGTCCCACAGGCCGCATCCCCAAATTGGACGAGACTGGGAGGATCAGCTAGAACTGGACAGCCAGGTAGAGACAGGAACTGCAACCTCACCACAAGGGCCACCTGATGATGTAGTGAGTAGCACAACCACAGAGGAGCCAGCTGCCGCTGTTGTCATGCAGCCTACACTCATTCCGGACATTGTCATGGCAGAATCATCGGCTTGGACGCCCATGTCTGCGGATGATGTAGATGAACGGGGTTTACAAGAGCAGGGCGGCAGGGTCGTGGATATGCCAAAGAAGAGCTCCGGGATGAAGCTGTTGCACTTGCCAACAGAAGTGCTTCTCCAGATCCTGGGCCATCTGGACGTCTGTGATCTGCTGGCAACATCAAGGGTGCGTTCATTCCCCTCGTTCTTTCGATCCCAGCTCCGTCATCTTCTCAGTTCCAATACGATGTCCCAAGCGTGAACGGGACCAAGAAAAGGCTAACACCCATCAGACCTCACACCACCTCCGTGATCTCTCCCTAGCTCCCATTCTCCACCTCCTCCGCCTGCGGCGCACCCGCGCCATCCTCCCACCCATGCTCACCTCGCCCTCCCGCCCGTCGCTCTCAGACCTGATGCGGCGCTCCATCTTCCTCACACACACGACCGTGGTCTCCCGCCGTCTGGCCCGCAGTTTGGTGGCGATCCGGCTGTCGCGGCGGCTGGAGGCGCGCCCGTCGGCCGAGGCGCTGGTCGAGCGAGCCGTGCTCCCGCCTGAGTGTCTACCGTGCATGATGGTGGCGCCGGGCCTGGTGGCGCGCAAGCGAGCGGTTGAGCGTGAGCGCGTCAAGGACGGGCTGAGGCGGTGGATTGGGAGTGTGTGGAGGGGCGAGGTTGGCAAACGTGAGCAGGGAGTCCGGGCGTGGGAGGAAAGGGTTGGTATTGGTCGAGTTTGGAGGTTGAGGAGATTTTGGGAGAGGGTTGGTGGTGATGTTTGAGTTCCTGTTTAATTCGTTCTTTATCTAAATGGGAGTTAGTTCTAGGATTTATAATAGGTTTCGGTTGGTTTATATGGGCATGGGATATGGGATTTGGATATGGAGCAAGGGATATGGAGGTGGTGGTATTGCAACCATGAGGTAGTTACAAGTCGTCTGGAAATGATCTGGCATCATACCGCGACACCAATGGGCGGGGTTTAGATTCACATGGTCACAACTATGTTGACGTATATACAGGACAGATAATATACAAGGTCGTTCTCACTCATCAACGACTTGATGCTTCTAGAGCATCACCACCACCACCAGCCATAACAGTGCCGACGGTCTTTTCTTTAGCCAACCGACATCTGGTCTGAATTACAATCCAGTGTTTTCTCCACCCTTCAAGCACGAAACCTAAAGCCAACCCAATCGTCGACTTCCTCCTCATCGTCATCCTCCTCTTCTTCCTCTTCGCCCTGTGCCCCACCAGCAAGATTCTCTTTTCCGAGCGCAATACCCGCACTCCCTTTCCCACGGCCAGAAGAGGATGAGGAAGAAGAGCCAACCTCTCCGCCATCGCGATGGAGCACCCGTAACGCTTCGCGCCGCTCCCGTAGCTTGCGCGCCCGCGCCTCGAGCTCCTCCATAACCTCGAACTCGCTCTCTAACGCCTGGGCCGCGTCCTCCCGCTCGTCCTCCATCTCGATGTCGGCGGCGGTGCGGCGCTTGGCGGTTTCTTCCTCCTCAGACTTGGCGGCCAGCTCGGCGGCAGTCATGGCGGGCGCTGAGATGACGGCGTCAGTCTGTGCATGGGCTGTGCCGTGGACGAGGTCGGCTTCGAAGGCCGCCCATTCGTCTTCGTCTATTGTTTGTGCGGCTTCTACTGCCGCTGCTGCTGCCGTGGGAGGTTGTTGTGCTTGGGAGGTGGGTGCGGATGTGGTTGTGTTGGGGGGCTGGGATGTCGGCGCTGCTTTGGGCTGCTGTGGCTGCGAGGTGGAGGTGGAGGTGGCAGCATCGTGTGGTATCAATGGTGATCTGCCGACGGGGGCGGTGCCGGGTGTCCCACCCGCGCTGCCATTGCTGCTCCCACTGCCGTCTCCCCGAACCGCGACGGGCGTGGCCGGTCGTGAGGGCATCTGCATTTCCACGCCGAGGGTGGGCGTGGCTGACTGGCGACGCGTCTCGGGCGGTGTGAGGGGCTTGCCGTTATGGAAGTTTGTCTTGTGGTGGCCGGTGTCGTCGCCGAGCGTCATATCTGGCCTGCTTCGCTTCCTGCGCACCGCTTCTTCCTGGGCCGTCTCGTCCTCCATGTCGTCGTCGTCGTCGTCGTCCTCGTCGAGCTTGCGCTTGTGCGAGGTGCTATGGTCGGCGTTTTCGGAAGGAGGGGCCGCCGGTTTCTCGGTGATGCTCGCTGCAGCGCCTAGTTGCTGGCTGAGAGCTTGCAGTCTCTGGCGGTGGCCGGGGCTGCGGACGTGGCCGTCCCACAGCGACTCGGCCTTGACGTGCTCGTGGCACACGGTGCAGAGCAGCTTGCCGACGTCGGAGTAGGCGGCGTGCGGGTGGTCGATCCGGCGGGCGGCGCGCTGCTGGCGCAAGAGAGCGCGCACGTCGGCCATGGTGAGGGTATCGCGATGTGGAGGGAGGGTGCAGTTGGTAGGGAACAAGGTAGAGGCAGGGAGGCCGGGAGGTAGGCGATGTAACCCAGGAGGGGGTCGAGGGCTGGAGGAGAGGGACGGCGGGTTGTTATGGCGGCTGTCGATGGTTGAGCTAGGGAGATTGATGCGTTCGGCTCGCCAATGGCCTCTGGTTACAAAGACTGAATCAAGGGGAGCTGGTTCATGACTTGTCGACGTCACGCAGGGGAGGTTGTTTTCCGGATGGGCACCAAATGGCGGTGCTGGGGTCGGAATGGAGGTGAGCCACAGGCCCCCGGATGCCAAGCCACGGCTATTGGATTCTGGGGACTGTGGGGTAATGAGCCTGAGCCACAGGCGACAGGGCAGATTAGTGGATTTTAGTGCGGGGACTGGGCTTGGGGAAGCCTGGCTTGGCGTTTTCAAGTTGGAGGTCGTCAACCAATCCTCTGTCATCGCGCTTTCCCGCGTTTCTTTGTCGGCAAGCAACTGGATGCAATTGCAGAACGGCAAGAGCTACAGCAGGACCTAGAGAATTCAAGCTTTGGCCGACAGCATGCCCAAACGTTCCAGGTGAGGAACTAGGTCTCTTCCCGTCCTCTGAACCGCGAAATGGCAGCCTGTTCGACGCCAAACGACACGACACTGCACCACACCAGTCGAGCTTCGGGATTCGAGATTGGGTTTTGAGAGACGAAGTCGCAAGTATTGAAACGACAACATATCGAAAGAATTGAAATCACCATCACGCAATGGACAACCTCGAAGAAGACTCGTCCAAGGTGACGGCCCTCTACCCCGACCCACCGCCCTTCTGGAATGCCTTCACCCCCGAGAACATCGCGCGCTTCGACGCCCTGCGCCAGGACTTTGCCGACAAGCATGGCCTCGACGCCGATGCCGACACCGACACCATCGTCAGGATACCCGACGTGCCCGACGATCTGATCTACCTTCAGCCTCCCGCCGAGCCGATCGACTCGAAATGGAGGCTGTTCAGCGAACCCCAGACGGTGGGTTGCGACACTCTCTGCATCCCTCTCCACAATAGCTAACGCTAGTCCGACAGCTCGACGAAGAGCTTCAGAGCCTCGAGACAGCCGGCATCCTGCGCCTGGGGCCTACGAGCGAGACGGACAGGGATGGGCGGCACGTGGACCGCGCCTTTGAGCTGAAGCGTCTCGCCAAGTCGATGCTGCTGAACTTCCTCGAGCTGGTGGGCGTCATGAGCCAGGATCCCTCACACGTATGTCTTCCCCCACTACTCCTTGCTTCCTGCCGCAGAGCAATCAGCTAACACGGCACAACAGGGCCTCGAAAAGGTTCAAGACCTCAAAACCCTCTTCCTTAACTTCCACCATATCCTCAACGAATACCGCCCGCACCAGGCCCGCGAGCAGCTGATCCAGCTGATGCAAGACCAGCTCGACAGCAAGCGCGCCGAGACAGCCGCCATTAGGGGTGTGGTCGACAAGGCAAAGCGCGCTCTCGAGGGTCTAGGCAGCATGGAGATGTCACCCGTCGAGCCGATCGGCGCCTCCGCCTCTTCGTCCACTAGATCCTCGGGAGCCGCCGCTGCCGCGAATGGCGTCCTGGCGCCGCATACGCTCAACGGCGCTGCGCATGATGCGAAAGACGAAGTCCCCTACTGGGATCGTGAGAGCGAGGGTTGGGCCATGGTTGACACGGACTTTGAATGATTCAGAGGGCAGCGAGACACTGATTGCTTTAATTCCGTTGGCAAAGGGCAGCCCGCGGTTTGCCGTGCGTATGGAATACGCAAATAGACTGGAATAAACTGGCTATCTCGAAATCGCGTCAGCCATTGCCTCTCTGGCAATATCTTCCCTGGTCACCCACTACGGCAACGTCGGGTTCACCAACGGCCCTCCAGAAGACGCAAACCCAGCGAGCAACACGAAACCACCAGAAGACTCGCAATCTTTGCACGGCCGCGACACCAAAACACGTCCACATCGGCCATTTACCCACAAGAGCCACCGGGTCTTTATCCCCGGCTCCGGACCCCGTCACATCACCACACCCGGAATCCTGATGCAAAAGCCCCAGCTATGCACGTCACACGCAAAGCACTTTTCCTGCCCCTGACGCCGCCGCTCTACCTGGCTAACCCACTTGGGCCGTAGAACAGGCCATTGTACCGTGCTCAGCGGGGTTTCTCTCGCATTAGCAGCGTGAGCACTCACAATTGAGTCCTGTGAGAGAGTGGCAATGGTTGAGAAGACGAACAAAGATCTCCGATGGTGTTTACCTTATGGTGATTGCGGGCTTTGTGGGCATGGAAGTGGTTATGGTCAAGGCCCGATTTCAAAAGCAAGGTGGTTGAGCTGCGGTGGAAGCCACTCCGAGCCAGGCGGGCAGATAGGAGATCAAATGTGACGACGGGGCGCCCAACTGGCCACCATGCTTCACGTGTGTATTTACATTGCCCAGTCTTTTCACCGTTTCACTAGGATGAAGGCGGCCAAGGCAGACCGTAGTGCCTGTGGATTTATGGATGTACTCGGGCCGTATGAACTGCGCAAGACTGGTGTGCAGAGAAGATCACCATCTGCTAATTTGTCCCTCGAACCGAGCATAGACTTGAGGTGTCGAATCCCATCCTCGACTACATGACCCCAATGCCGCGTGTTTGGTTCCCTGTGCCCTTAGAATGCCCAACCTGTAGTCCATTAAGCAAAACCCGTCCATCACATACACGTGTTCAAGACCCTCGGCATACTCAGAATACCAAAGACCACATACCTAACAGATAATAATAATAACCACCTAGCGCAATGTCAAGGAGAATGAGAACAACTCAGTTGGTCCACAACACAGCCACAGCATGTGCCACGGACAACAGTGCAAAAGAACTTGGTGATCCGCTAGATTCATTTAAGAGAACCTTATCTAGGACTGGGAGACGCTAACATAGATAAACAATTATCAAACCCAAGCCAAGTGTACCTAACCATCCACCTATAGTCCCACCGCCATCCCAGGGGCCACAACTATAAGCAACCGATGACATGACAGTGCTCCAGCTTAAGGAAAAGAAAGGAGACGACAGAACAAAGATGGGCGATGAAGCAAGGAAAGAAAGAAGAAGAAAACCCAAAGTCGCGACCAGACCAGACCAGATCACATACACAGACTCTTCCAGTGCCGTCCGTTCCCTATCCCAGAACGCCGATATAAACGCCGTCCGGCCAACGTGTTTTTCTTTTTACCGTGCGTGCGCTGACGGGACCAGGGCCGTGGACTTGTTTCCGCCATGCAACCTAAGGTCAGGCATGGAAAAAAAGCAACTTGACGAAAACATGACCGTCCATGCCCATGCCCAAATCCACAAGGTATCCATCCATATCCATATTTATCCGCTCATGTCCTGCAGTGCCCTGCCCTTCTTCCCTAGCCTTGCCCGGGGCAGTCTCCTGTTCCGACTGACGCGACAGCCAGCCGTCTCACCCGGGCTCCACGAAGCGAGCAGCCACAGTCGCGCATGAGACCGTCCAGTCGACCCCCAAGGGCATTTTTTATCTATCCTCGGGCACTACTCGTCATTCGAAATCCGTGTTCCGAGAATAATACAATTGTAGATCAACAAGCCAAACTGCAACACAAGGGCCACGACCCGCACCGAACCTTTCCCATCCCAGCACTTCATCTCGGGTTGTTCAGTTCGGTCAGTGCAGCCAAGTGGAACAAAGTCATATTTGGAGGCGAGACCAATGACGGTGATTCGTCCTTGAGCTACCGTCACTATTCTCTTCTCTTCGCTGCAACAACAGATCCCAACGGCATTGTTCTCAGCTTCTTGACGGGCAGCATATCACCTTCCCCGGCAGTTGGCTTCCGCTTCAGATTCTGACGCCTTTTCCCGATAATAGGCACACCCCTGCTCTAAGCAGGAGGGCCAGTCGCAGCGGTTGCAGCAGCAGCAGCAGCCGACGCCGCCAAGGCCTGAGGCGGGATCGCCGGAGGTGGGATTGGTGTCTGGCGGGGCGAGGTGTGTCTCGGCGGAGGAGCGGCCGCGAGAGCCGGGATTGGTGGCGGGTGGATGGGGGTGTTTCGCATTGGGGGAGCGTGGTGTTGCTGTGGTGGCGGCTGGGCATACTGTTGCTGCTGCTGTTGGTGCAGCTGGTGATGCTGATGCCCGTGGGCCGGCGGCTGTTGAAGCTGCTGATGGTGCCGCTGTTGCGGTTGCGCCTGCGGATGCGGCTGCAGCGAATGCTGAGTGTACTGATGTTGAGGCTGAGGTTGCGGCTGCGGCTGCGGCTGCGGCTGCAGCGGTTGCTTTGGCTGAAGCTGTTGTTGGCGTGGTTGTTGCTGTTGCTGCTGGTGCTGGTGCTGATGCTGCTGCTGTGGTGGCTGCTGCTGCTGCTGCTGCTGTTGAGGCGGATGCGGTTGCAACTGCTGAGGCTGTTGCTGCTGTTGGGGTTGGTTCTGATGGTGCTGCTGAGCCTGTTGATGTAGCTGCTGCTGTTGAGCCTGTCGCTGCTGCGAGGCTGGGCCCGTGGGCGACGTGGCGTCTGCGTTATCCTTTTCGAGAACGTTACTCAGGTAAGGAAGATCATCGCGTGCCTTGGGGTCCCGCTCATATATGTTCTTGATCACCTGCCACTCCCTGCGAGACATCTTATGCGCCTGCGGCAAAAGGAACGCAACGGTCGGGCTGGCAATAAGCGACCCCAAGACTTCTCGAGCGATCACCTCGCCCTGCTGCTGTAGTTGCTCTGCCGTCAGTGTGTGGTTGGGGCCATGCGGAGTTTGCCTCGTCAAATGGTGTTGCTGCTGTGACGTTTGGAAGTTGGAATAATTCCCAAACGCGTCCTGCGGAGAGGTAGGAGAGAACTCTGGCCCCGAGATGGACTGCCGGCTCATGCGTGCGAAGCTGGTCTGCGTCGGAGTCGGTGTCCCCGGCGTCTGAGCAGAGGCGACGCCAGCTTTAAACATCTCCTGTGATCTCGCCGAGTTGGCCATGTCGGTTGCACGCAATCGCTGGGCCTTCTCCTCGTCCCGGTAGACGAAAACGGCCAGCAGCATGGGTTCCGTTCGGACTTTCGGGATGAGGTTATCCTCCAGCGCCAGCATGAATTCTGGCTGGCTATCAGGAAGAACAGGGACCAGATACGTATCCCGGACATTCGCGAGCCCCTTGTCGCTAATGACTCCGTATCGTTTCTTCGACACAAAGTAATCTACCAACTTCATCATCTCCGGCTTGGATGACTCGGATATTGGCTCCAGCTTGACCACGGTGACATCCGTGACCGCGCTGTATCTCAGTCCGCAGATGTAGACGACTGCTTGCTGCTGATCAAGGCGCCCACAGACCGTCATGTTTTTGGGGATCAGTTCGCTCCACGGTATGTTAAGGGTTTCGTGCAACTTGACGCCGCCGACGTACTTGGCCATAACTTTGAAGTTCGCGATGGTATTCATGACGAGGTTTCCTGTCCAGACCACGTCGGGATCGGTTACTACAGGCTCTGCGGCCTCCGTAGCGCGGGGCGAGTAAGGGGGCGACGCGCTGCCCTCAAGCATACGATCGACGTCGTGATCAACTCCAGGGCCATTGTCCTGAGCATGCGGAACAACCGGTTGTCTGGTTTGGGCCAGTGTCGGCGATTTGACGCTAGAGAAGACCTTGTTGATATCAAAGTCCGCCTTGCTCGGAGAAGTATTTGTGTCCACGCTCAAATCCTCGGGTTGCGACCGGGCTTGATTTGTTTCGATGACATGATCCGCTTTTCTCTTTTGCTGCTCCGACTTCTTGGAAGGCTCTCCCTGAACCCGAGCACCCGGCCGGCGCAATAAATCCGACGGCGACTCAACGCTCGGGAGAGGGGTGGTATCGCCGCCAATGACCTCCTCCCCTTTATGTGTTTTCCTTATCCTTGGGCTGTCGTCGGTGATCCTGACTGCCTGCTTCTCGGACTTGGCCAGCGCATCGGCGTTTTGCTTCTTCAGGTCATTCGATTCGAGGTCCTGCGTTGACATTGAGGCAAGCATTGGGGGTGTGAGGGTCTGAGCGAGCAGGCGCGAACAGAGATCTGCATTGTTTTTCAGGTTGTGACCCAAGGTTCGTATCTGGGCATTGTATGCACCCGTTGTTGGGTGACTGTCGTGGACAGCCCGCTCGATCTCAATAGCAAAGCGCTCAGCGCGGTCAGCAGCAGAGACGCCATCCGTGGCGGTAAATTCTCCCTTCTTCTCTGCGTTCGCGATAACCACGTTCAGAGATTTTGACAGCAGAGTGGCAGCACCTTGGCGGTGGCCTACCAGCTCAGCGATCTTGGCAGGCAGATCAGCTGGGGGGGTGTATGCAGGGACGGGCACAGCCTGCGTGTCGGACACTTTTCTAATCTTCTGTGATGGCTGAAGCAGCGGAATGGATGTCAGTAACGATCTTAAACTCGATGCCACGGGCACCACAGACGGGATGGAGACTCACTTTGGGCTGCTCCTTGTCCTGTGACGGAGCGTCGACAGCCTTGCGCTTTTGGCCAGCTGCGGTTTTAGTGTCCTTCTTTGCCTCGGGGGCCGGAGAAGGCTTAGACTTGTGCGATGGCTGAGGAGCCGGGGACGGCTTGGTCTTTTGCGCAGCCTGGGGGGCCGGAGATGCTTTGGGTTTCTGCGCCGTCTGGGGAACCGGGGACGGCTTGGACTTTTGCGCTGTCTGGGGAGCCGGTGAGGGCTTGGACTTCTGCGACGTCTGCGAAACCTCGTCCCTCAAGTCGCTTGTTCGCTTCTTAGTCGCCTTCTTAGAGCCCTTCTTCTTCTTCTCCGACTTCTCTTCCTCATATGCCTTTCGCCTCACCTCCCATGGCTTCTCGCCGTTGGCGACGCCGCTCAGGAGCTCTTTGTGATTTTCGGGACGGCATAGCTCGCAGAAGTACTCCTTGGGGAGGTCCTCGGTGTACTGGCTCATGCCCATACATATGTTATGCTGCCAGGCACCGCACTGGTCGCAGGCGATCCATGGCTCGCCCGAGTCTTCGTCTTGCTCTGTGGCGCCGCACACGCAGCGGATGACCTCTTCCTCGGGCTCGGACGGTTCTGGGGCGGCCTTCTTGCCCTTCTTGCCGCGGCGCTTGGGAGTTTCGAGGGGCTGGTCAAGCTGCTCAAGCGCCTTATGCTGGCCTTTTGTGGCCCGGACGGACCGCCGGGGTTCTGGTTCTGGTGATGGGTCTCGTGTTAGCTGCTGGTGCTTGCCTCGACCGCCGGGCTGACGTGCCATTGGGCCATGCGGCGACGTAGGCGACCGCGCGGTGGTGGAGGTGGAGGCCTGCGAAGGTGTTTGGGGGCAGGCGGCGTTGCTTACCAGACATTGTTGACGTCGTCCAACGACTGTGTCGGCAACCCAGACAGCTGCGCGCCTCTGGGTACTGTGGATGTGGATGTGGATGGGCCTAAGGTAGGTCGTGTGGCTGTCTCCCTATGCTATGGTAGGTAGGTAAGGTATCCTGTACTTTGCGCAATAACGTCTCTCTACTGCAGATGGCTGATGTGTCACAGAATCATTTGACAAGGTATTTTACGCTTCTTGAAGTAGAACTAATAATCGGACTGGGCAACCTGAAGGTGTCTAGGTGCCCGGAGCGAAGCGATGGATTCAGATCTCAGCAAAGGGAACCGTCAACGTGCTGTCCCAGACGAAGAGAACCGAAGCTGAAGCTATTTGCCGGTGGCCTGCCTCCAGGTCGGAAGAGCCCGCACGCGCTTCCTGGATACTGTTACTGCCGTCTCCTCCCCCTAGCACGCGCAGGTCGTCGAGGGAGTCGGTCGGAGTCAGGTCGGCAGGCGAATTGCGGGATGTCGAATGCTGGATGGTGAATGCTAATTGCTAAATGCCGAAGGATGCAAGGGTCGACGGCGTGCCGTGCAGGGTCAGAAAATATGCAAAGAGGTGCTGCTGGATGGTGCAGAGGGCGGTGGGAGCAGGGCGCTGCTAATAATGAGTATCTGAGGTGAGGTGTGTTGCTGCTGGTGCTGGTGCTGATGTCAAAGCTGCCACAGCTTGAAAGCTTGGCCGGGAGCTTCCAGCAGGGCAGGCAAGCAGAAACAGACAAGCGCTGGAAGGGGGGGGAACGGCGGGCTGTTGGCGACCGGGAGCTTGTTCGAGAGCTCCAAAAAGCACGTCGCAAGCTAGCGGCTTTGTCGAAATCCACACCAATCAGTCTGTCACGATGCGCTGAGTCGATTGAAAGGTCGCGACGGGGTTGCGACAAGGGAAGGCTGTGTTTTTCGGTCTTTTGGCGACCAAGGCCGAGTTTGGGTCGGTCGTGAGGGGCCCTTTCGTCGCGAGCGTGTGACGGAATTGCGGAGGTTGGAAAGGAGGAGTTTGCTACAGGTGCACTGAGGTGGAGAGGCTGCTTTAGCTGTTGTGGCGGCACTTGCACTCTGGCTTATGTAATTGGTCAGCGGGCCGTTTCCGCTGCAGGGCAGGACCAGTGGCAGAGATGGAAGTCGGAGCTTTTGCCCTTGAAAGCTCCGACCACTCAGCTTTTGCCTGAGCCAGCTGAGGTGCTTTGCTTGTCAGTGGGTCTAGCCCTAAACGGCCTAGCTTGCTTTTGTAACCTCACAATCCAGGCATCCAAGCCGCTACGCGTGTGAACGCTTGCCTGGAGCTCTCCAGCCAGGTGCAGTAGACGGGGAGTGTGGTGCGTGGTCCAGCATCAGCCTTCAAGGCCCGCATTCCGCCCTCGTCCCAAACAACAGCCCCGTCCGCCATTCGCAACAAGTCCCCAGCACAGCACCACCGCCGCCGGCATCTGAGACTTCAAAAGCGTTTTGCCCTTCCGACCCGCGCTTTGGCGATATTTTATCGACTGCCTGATCCGTCGCTGCGACCGCCGCAAGCTTTCCATCCACCATGTCGAGAAGATACGATTCCCGAGTAAGTTAGTTACCTTGGTTGGGTAGCTGGCTCCGAACGAGCACGTCCGCGTGGGTGGGAGTGACAACGCTTCCCCAGCTTCCAAACGAGGCTTTGCACCTGGGCCACGAATAAAGAAGCTTACACGACGCCATCTAGACCACCATCTTCTCCCCCGAGGGACGTCTTTACCAAGTCGAGTATGCTTTGGAGGCCATCTCCCACGCCGGCACGGCCATCGGCATCCTCGCCAAGGACGGCATTGTCCTTGCCGCTGAGCGCAAGGTGACCTCCAAGCTGCTCGAGCAGGACACATCAGCCGAGAAGCTCTATATCCTTAATGAGTATGCCAGCGCCTCTCCTCCCTCCAAGTCCTGAACCCCCACAGCTGGAGCATGAGTGTGTTTGCTGACTGCCGCCTTCCTGCACAGCAACATGATCTGCGCCGTCGCGGGCATGACTGCCGATGCCAACATCCTGATCAATTATGCCCGCCAGGCCGCACAGAAATACCTGCTCACCTACAACGAGGACATCCCCTGCGAACAGCTGGTGCGCCGGCTCTGCGACCTGAAGCAAGGATACACACAGCACGGTGGCCTGCGGCCGTTTGGCGTGTCATTCATCTATGCCGGCTGGGACCCGCAGCGCCAGTTCCAGCTCTATCTCAGCAACCCCTCGGGCAACTACGGCGGCTGGAAGGCGACGAGCGCGGGCGCCAACAATGCCAGTGCGCAGAGCTTGCTCAAGCAAGACTACAAGGAGGACTGCACACTTAAGGAGGCGTGCGGTATGGCGGTCAAGGTGCTGAGCAAGACGATGGACTCGACGAAGCTGAGCAGCGAGAAGAGTAAGTGCCGCCTGCTGCCCCCGCGCAGAAATGGGAGCTAACACGTGCAAACAACAGTCGAGTTCGCGACGGTGGGCCAGACCAAGGACGGCAAGATCTATCACAGACTATGGAGCGCAGACGAGATCACGGCGTTATTGAAGGAGCATGACCTGGCAAAGGAAGAGAACACGGAGGACAAGTAGAGAAGGGGCATGTCTGCAGCAGCCATAGAGCGTATGAATGGGGGACTGGGATGAGACACGGAGACATGCGCCTTTTGTACCAATAGAAGAAGATCAATGACATGGCAAAAGACACCAACCCCAACTCCCTCCCATCCGACAAACCCATATCCAAAGCAAAGCAAAGCCAACGATAGATTGGGTATATAATCCAACTTGTGTGGATACGTTCATGTCGTAGATATTCACACACATTCATTCACATATACCGTGCCTACCTTACCAGTAGAGTTCTTCCAGTTCACCTCAAGCAGCCTGCCAGTACCACGGATTAGCATCAAGCTCTACCAAGGTCACGAAGTTCGAACCCTACATTCTGCCCCAGACTCCCTCGCTCCTCCTCGTCTCTCACCCGGCCATAACGCGCATCCAGGTCGTCATCGTCATCGTCGCTGCCGCTACCACCAGCCGGCGGCCCGGCATGCGGCTCGTGGCAGCGCGAGCTCCCCAGCCTCGGCCAGTACCGCCTATAGCTCCAATAGCTGACGGTCCAGCCCAGCAGCCCGCCCACGCTGACGTCGTACACGTCATGTCGGTAGTCCTGGCACCGGCTGATGGCAATCAGCGTCGCGCCCACCAGCGGCACCAAACACAACAGCGCGCGCAGCAGGTCGCCGCGCACCAACTTCTCCATCCGCCGCTCCCCCAGCCCCGACCCGTACCCGTGAGCAAAGATCCGTGTCTGCCCCGCTAAGAAGAGACTCAGGTACCCCAGCCCGGCAAAGGCGAAGGAGCTATGGCCCGACGGAAATGACCGCCAGCCATCATGCAGGGTGTGGTGGCGGGTCTCGGTGCAGGCGGCGATGGACACGAGACTGTCGCGCGGGGTGTTGGGCGCGGGCACGCAGCGCGCCAGCAGGTCGGGCCGCGGGCGGCCGACCGTATTCTTGATGATGTCGGTCAGGAAGGAGGTGAGGATCATGGCGATGAGCAGACCGAGCACGGACACGTGGTGCTTGTGCGCCGGGCTGCGGGTGAGGAGGTTGTGCGCCAGCATGATGGCTAGCGGTATGAAGAGCGCGTAGACGAAGGCGTGCGAGAGGGGGACGCGCTCGATGGCGGCGTGCGGGTAGGCGATGCGGAGGTCTGAAAGCGAGAAGAGACGGTGGAAGGGCTCGACGAAGGCTTGAATCAGCACGTAGCCAGTGAAGAGCAGGGTGAAGCCGATGTAGTCCGAGGCATAGGATTTCTGGCAATGGGAGGCAGGGAGAGGCCCCGGGTGTTAGCTAAGGTAGGGATCGCTCTCTCGGGCGTCGAAGGGAGAACTCACCCGCCAGAACCGAGCGACGGACGCAAGAAATCCTCCATCGCGGTATGGGCTGCTACTGCCCGGACTGCCACTGCCGCTGCCGCTTCGGATTGAGCTGGTCCGGGGAGGTGCCATGGCTGATAGTCACCGCCGTCGGATGGACTTGAAGATACTCCAGAGCATTGGAAAATAAAAATAAAAAATGAAGAAATGCAAGCCAGCCAATGCGGATGCAAGCAACAACCAAATGCGCGACGTATGTTTTTGCTGATGGAGCTGGGCCGTGAAGGTTGGGGGTTGGTGACGATAGTGATCGCGTGCCCCTGGCCTGTGTGTCAGTCCGTCGGTTGCCCAGAGTGAGTTGGATGCCTTCCAATCCCCCGCCGCCGCCGGAGCTCACGATGGATCCATGATGCACCAGCAAGCGAGCGAACGAGTCCACTGTCGCATCCCTGTCAGGTAGGCAGGGAGGACCCGCCACGTCCTCAGGGCTCCCGTGTGGTGGGTGGATCCTGCCCCAGGTTTTGGAGCAAGCTCCACGCACCGCGCTACGATTGGTTCTTTCTTCTTCACCATGATCCCTCGGATGAGATCCTGTCAACTGTGGTTCTTCTCCCTCTTCAACAGGTCTTCGATAATTGATGTCAAGGAGCAGATTTGTTTCCTCCCCCTTCCGCGACTACCAAGAAGAACTGACCTGTGCAATGACGTTCTCTTCACCCTTCCTCTCCATCCCTTTGCCTCATCCTTCCATTCGTCTCGATCGATGGCTACCTGTATCCGAGCTCCAATTCGGCGCCCTTGGGCAAAGGCAGGGACAGCATGCAGTACCCTGAGCAAATAGCGAATAGTCCCGTCAATATATCGCCATTTCATGATCCCTTTCTTGTTGAGCTCACATGTATGTATCCAGGGACCCGGGCAGCTTGTTCTGCCTGGCCGCAAAGCTCGTTATAAGAGTCAACGTCAATGTCCTGCAACAGAGTAGCAAACGAGTGCAAGCAACGGACCCTTCGACACCACAAAGCTGCATCTTTTTCTTCACCAAACCTCTGTGATGTCCCCTTCCAGCTCGGTCCTGGCAGCCCTCCTGGCCATTGCCATCCCAGCTCAAGCCAGCCGTCGCTTTCCCCTATTTGCTGCCCGAGATGCAAATTGCTGCCCATGCACGCCGCCATCGCCCCCTCCACCAACAGTGACAGTCACCATCGCCGACCCGCCTTCTACACAGGTCTTTACTGAGTTTCACACGTACATCTCTACCCAGACCCAGACGATCACCATCACCTCGCCGCATTCGTGGGAACCGAGCCCGGGGTCACCATGGGGAGACCATGACCCCCAGACCCAAACTCAGATCATCACCGTCACAGCCCCGGCCCCGCCCGTGATATCCATCCAGACTGTTACAGTCCATGTGCCAACGCAGGGCTCAGAGGCAGACCCCATCACCCAGACAGTAACCGTCACCCATCCTGGCTGGGGTGGCTCCGGGACAGGAGGTCCAGGTCCGGGAGGTCCAGGCTGGGTAGGCCCCCATCCGCCAGTCCAAGTGATAGCCGTCACCGCCTCGGCCTCCGATCCTGTCACCGAGACGGTCTACGTCAGCAGCGACACCACTATACCCATCCCCACCATTACTCTTACCGAGACTCAAACACCCGAAGCCTCGCCCGCCGTCTCGACCGTCACGTCTTATCCGCCCCATCCAGACCACGGCCCGCAACCCGAACAGCCCTGGTCCTGGCCCGCTGCCGCCTCCGCCGCGACCGTGACAGTAACCCAAACGCCATCACCGATCCCCGGCACCACGGCTCCCTTCTTCTGGCCACATCCCCACCCCCACGGGCCCCCTCCACCATCACCGCCAACCTGGCCCACCGACCTTACAAGCGACGATCCCACTCCTCTCTCCCCGTCCGAATGGCCGCTCCCGGATCCCCCTCTCTACGACTCCCTAACACCACCCACCACAACCCTGACAGTCACTCCCACCGACTTGCCCACGAGCATCGAAGTGCCCACCATCCCCGACGCCCCCACCACCATCCCAGAAGCGTGGGACCCAGCAGCCTCGGTGTCCACGACACTAATAACTGTCTTCAACACCGTCACGCAAACCATCTACCCCAGCGCGCTGTCGCCGCCCACCTTGGCCGTCGACACCAACTCGACATGGGGCGACGGCGGCGGCTACGGCCACCAAGCCAGCGCCGGCGGACAAGGGGGTGAGGCCGAGGTGCTGCCGACTGCCAGTATCTGGTAGACCAACACATACAGTGATGTTTCTTTTCGAAAATTTGGCGTTCAAGTTTAGCATGTATAACTCTTTCACGAGTGGAAAACCAGGTCTGGTTTATTCTCGTTATCGACGGACCGCGTGTGTTCTTCTAAGCTGCTGTGCAGCTGACGAGCACTGGGCGATTTATTCTAATGGTTTTGTGCGCGGTGTGTTTTGTTTACATTGGATCTCAAAGAAAAGGGGGGGCAGGCCAGTGGCGGGTCGTGACCCGTACAACGTCTGTAAGGGACCAGACTTACCTAACTACCTGAGGAGTTACTTAGCTACTCAGGATGAGACTGTAATAATTTAATTTGATCAGATGTTAAAGGCGGATCATGTCACGTTTCATGCGAGTGAGTGATGCTACCTGGTAGTCATAATTAGATTGGCTAATTAAACTGCCTCACCTGAAAGCCTTTTCCAGCGTGAAATACTTTTATTTCAATGCTAGTAGGTATAAATAGGGAGTCGGTTTCATTCACGATTGGGTTGATGTCATGTGGCGGGATTTACCTCTAGCTACCGTTGGGAGGTTAAAACTATTTAAAACGCCTCGGTATAAGTCAACAGGCACCTAGGCAGAGAACTCCATCTTGTTATACAAAGTACCTAGTCAATAATTACGGGCTATGATGGCATGTTTCCAACCCACGCCCCTATCCAAGAAAATACTACCTGGTAATACTACCACCTTATATAAGACTTTTTGCCACCACTGCACGCGGAAACTTAAGCACCACATCCCTCTTCCAAAGTTCCAGCCTTGCCAACTAGATCGAACTTAAACTAGTGGGAACGAAACTCATACCACTCACAGAAGAAAAACAATGACAGCAAGCAAGTCCATGTTAGGAGGTTACCTCAGTGATCCACCCATAACACATCACCTAAACTGCATCGTATATCCCACGACGACTAGACTTTTAATCGACAAGATCCAAAGTCTTCCAGAGATGAGATTACGTACCTATTCAAGTTTCCTCCTCTTCATGACATCTCACCCAGGCCATCTAGAATCACAATTTCACAAGCAAGCGAACCTCAACTAATGACCCACACCAAGAAATCATCATATTATGTACCAGGTAATTAATAATTACAGTTTGGCCGCACATACACTTTCTCCCCGTCATAACTTGAATCAAACCTGACACGGTGGGCTCCAACTAACCTACGCAAGTTGGCTCGGATACGCAGGAGCGGCAAATCATGGTTGTATACTCCTATATATCAATGTATAGTACCACACACCACCCACAGAGTCATACTCGACCGAGCTCATCTCATCATTGTGCTCATTCATCTCTAGATAGCGCCCGGGACCGCTAATTACCCTCACTTTCCCTCCCGAAGGGACAAAAAACTCATTTCTCCCAGAACAAAGACGCCCACGAGAACACAAGCTACAAACCAGGCAAGGTGAAACCGCCTGAAATGATGAAATGCAAAACGGTTAAGAACCCGAAAAGAAGGATCAAAATGAACAACTAGCAGGTAAAGAGGCAGCGAGTTCTGAAAGAGGAATGTGCAACTAATACCATATATGATGGATCCTATATGATGGATCCTGGCCATAATAAATGCAAGATGAGACGACGAAAGAAAAGAATCGCAAAACCTCAAAATGCTACATTGTCCAGCCAGCCCAGTCCAGTCCAGTCCAGCCAGCCCGTCCCTAGGCCTATGTAAGAGTCCCATAACTGTGATGAAATACCCATGTCCCTGGATAAGAGGCCCTAAACGCTTGGTTACGGGGCCTTTACAACTTGATAATGAGCCCCGACAGCTGTAATGAAATGCCCGCTCCCATTAACAAATCAAAAAATCCCTGCGCCCATGGTTCCGTCCTTTTTTTTCTTTTTGCTCACACATGTCATGATGCATCGTAATGTGTCCCACTCGTCGGTGACGGTCCTCCAAAGCCGTACGCTCATTCACGCCTCTTCCTCGAGCAGCCGCTGGACTTCAGCCTCGTTCAACAGCTTCCGCTTGCCCAGCTCCTCTGGTGGCTTGCCATCACGCACCGCTCCAAAGTCGAGGATCTGTCCAAGAGTTGTCAGTCATTCGGTTGTTACCAAGATGCACCATGTGATTGCTTACCTCGACATAGGTCAAGTTTCCTCGCTGGACGGCAGCCACACACCTGCGCTGGTCAAACTTGACCTGCCACACACCGCTGAGGTCGCTGAGAAGATCCTGGATGCACTCGCCCGTGTGGATGTCCCACATCTTGACCGTCTTCTCGCTTCCCGAGATGACCTTGTTCCCGTCGTGCTGGAAGCAAGTAATAGCTCCAGTATGCGCCATCAGGGTACTCTTGCATTTGCCCGTCTCGGGATCCCAGATCCTCAAAGTGCTGTCCGCCGCTGCCGAAACCAGTTTCTCGTCACGGAGGTCCAAGAGTCCCACCAGCAAGCTGTGGCCCTCCAGTGTGTAAAGGCAAGCCCCTGTGTCCAGGTCCCAGATCTTGACCAGTGAATCCATCGAGCCCGAGATGCAGCGGTTCCGTTTATGGTCCAGCACTACAGAGTACACTTTCTGGCTGTGACCGTGGAGAACGTGGAGTTGCTCGCCGGTGCTGATACGCCAGACGCGAACCGTGCTGTCGTAGCTGCCAGAGACAAGGGTGTCTCCGTGTGCAGAGATGGCCCGGACGGAGTGGCTGTGGCCAGCCAGAATCCGGATGAAGTAAGGGCAGTCGTCGTCGTTGCTGGGAGGTCCGGTCTGGATGTAGCGCCGGTTCTCCGCCGCGGGCAATCGCCAGACCCGCAGTTGACTGTCTCGAGAGCCGGTGATGATCAACGGCTTCTGGGGCATCATGACCGGCTTGCCATCTTGCACCTTGCCCGTGTCGGTCGGCATCAAAATTTGCAGACAGCGCACGGTAGATGTGTGGCCAAAAAAGGTCTGGGTGCAGATGCCCTTTTGGATATCCCAAACACGAACAGACCGGTCGGTACTACCGGAAACCAGCGTGTTTCCCTCGTACTGGAGGGCCCATACTCCTCCCTCGTGGCCTTCCAGCTTGGTTCTCAGCTGTCCAGTCTTGGTGTCGTAGACATGGATCAGGGTGTCATCGCTGCCGGTGATGATCTTGTCCTCATCGAACTGAAGACATGTGATGACATGCCGCGGGTGGGCGGCGAAAGCAACATGTCCCGGCTTTACCTTCCCACTTGTCCAGCTGTTTCGGATCATCAGATGCCTTCGGTAGAGCGACTTGAAGAGATGGAGCTTTCGCAGGCTCGGCAGGCCAATGTGCGGGTCGGGGACGGCGAGAGCAGCAGCGTTTGCTGCAGAGTTCGGTCCTTCGGACTTGTGCATCTTTGCCACGGGTGACGACCGGTCATCCTTCAGCTCCTGGGCGCTGGCACGCCGCTTCGACCTGTCGGCGTTCACCATCAAGCCGCGTTTCCGCTTAGCGGACCGGATCTTTGGGAGTGCATTCGCTTTTTCCGCTCTGGCAGCCGACCGTAGAAGTTCAGACTCGCTCGAAGTCAATCTGTTCTGAAGACTGAGGTCAACCTCACACCCCTCGACACCAACGGGATCCTGCCAACCCCATCCCTGCACAATAGCCTTCTGGAGCTCGCCCTGTGGTAGCTCAAATCCGTCGCGATCAAATAGCTCTTTCCATCCCGTCTCATTGCTATCCACCAGGTTGCGCCAGTGCTTGGAGACTTGAGCGGCTCGGCAGAGGTCACGATGGTCTAGGTAGGACAAGACTTGAAGGCTGAGCTCCACCGGCAGCTGCTTGAGAAAATCGCACTTCAAGGCAGGGTTGACGACGTCAGCGACCATGTGCAGTGTCTTTCGGGGACACCTTCGCAGAAACTGGTACATTATCCACGTCTTGTAGTCATTCGGCATGGCGTCAAACCCTTCGAGCATGGAGCGAGGGTCCATGGGGTGGGTTTGGCCTGCCTTTGGCCGGGAGCTGGCTGGATTGAAGGGCACTGGCGACAGATCAACCGATCGAATAAACTGGGGGTCTCCCTCCTCGGTTGTCTGGCTTTCATCATACCACCTTCTTCGGTCGGGGCGGGTGAGCTGGCGAGAAAAGTCCGCGTCCTCGTCCTCCCCTACATCTTCATCCACGGGGCCTGTTTGTAGCTGGGCGGCAGCAAGTGTTGGCGAGAGGCGCGGACTAGGCAGGCTGGCATCTTGAGCTGCTACCGTGTTAATGCTGGGTCTCGCGTGGATTGTGCGTATGGTCCGCAGGAGGGATTCGTCGGCATCCCCAAAGGGTTGTAGGTCCGCGTCGGTGACGGGGGGCGTGGCGACGTTGCTGAAGACTGTCTGTGACTCGCTTCCCGCCGGACTCGCCGTATCGTAGGCGATGGTGGACTGGCTTGTGCCCGATTCCGTGTTGTCCAGATGCAAAGGTCTCAGCCGAGATGCTCGGTCGAGACCACCCGTGGCAATCTCGGACGTGTCTGGGGTTGCCAGGTATTCAGATGTCTGCCGGCTTGTCCTGTCCGCCTCCTTTCGCGTGCTGTGTGCTACTGCACGGTGTAGGTTGTCGGAGGTACGTGATAGGTGGTTGTGTCTGGCGGATCTCTGGGAGGTTCTCGGTGGGAGAGGTGTGTAGCTCGGAGACGCCGCTCTTGCACTAGATCTTTGAGATCTTCGGAGAGCGGTTTCGGCGGGGGGCATCCCCGAGGGTCGGGGAAATGATTCGGCGAGAGGGCTGTCGACGCCAGGCTCGCACTTGACGAGGCCGGCATAGTCGGAGCTTTGGGATCGGCGGCGAATCTGGCATTCCACTCGTTAGCAAAGGCAAAATGGAAGCACGGGCATGTGATGAAGTACTGATGCTGGACGTACCTGGGATTCCAAGTCGTCATGGTACAGCCAGGGCTCGCCGTTCTGATCGCCGACATCGAACGTGAGTTTCCGCAGCTCGGGCGGAGTGGGCCGCGAGGCGAGGGGGTATTCCTTGGAGTCGAGCGAGTGCAGGTTGCGAGGCTCGCGGACGAAAAGAGGCGGATAGGATCTCTTCGTGGTGGTGGTCGTGGTGACGGTCTTGGTCTCGATGCATTCCTCGGCAAACTGCATCAGGCGGTGATGGGTGGTCGAAGCAACGGCATCGTCATCGCCCCAGGTCATGGACACCCGCTGGCGTTGACTCGAGCGTGGACGGAGCGCCTCCATGGCCTTGTGAGGCGATGAAGGGAAGCTCATGCTCAGATGGCAGCGCGTGACTGCGTGACTGCGTGACGGCAGCAGCAGGAGGGGTGCTGGGGAGGATGGTGGTCGTGAAGGGCAGCGGCGAAGGGAGAGGGAAGAAGAGGCTGCAACGGGCCGCTGTTGGCGATGCGTCAAATGCACCTAGGGGCACAAAAAGGGCGGCGGACGAGACGGGCCGAGTGTTTTGACGGCCGTGAATCCCAGGCCAGCTCAGGCTTTGGATGGCTTTGTGGTGTTTCGGTGTCTTGCCTCTGGTCGTCCTTGGGTCTGGTCACAACGCGTGCCAGCAGCGCCACGGGTACCTGGCGGTGGTGGGTGCAGGCAGCTCGTCGGGAAACCGGAGCGGTCCAATTACCAGCGCGTGCGTGTCGTTTTTCGTCCAGGTCGTTCTGTAGTCGCAGCCAGGCCAGTGTCCTCCTCCAAATGTCGAGCGACTACTATAACTCAAAAATCATGGCCTATGCCTCTTTTCTTCGACTTGAAGGGAATGGATGACGGGAGATGGGGTTGGAGAGAGGCAACCTGGAATCCTCGCCGGGATTTGAACGAGGGAAGGGAAATCGGGAGGCGGTGGTGCCGGGGAGAGGGACAATCCCAGGCGAGCGTAGCGTCGGTCAAACAGCGTTGTTGGACGAAAAAGTGGGTTCCGAGTCAAGTACCTTTACCTGACCACCAACCCGCAAAGCTGCAACCCGCAACCCTGACCGACAGGTGAGCGAGAGGTCAAAGGTCAGAGGAGACCACCTCATCAGCATGACAGCTAGAAAATTACCTTACTGACAGCCTGGACGCCTGGACAGGAAAACCTGGCACTTGTAGTCAGACCACGGAAGGCATTCGAATTGCACACATGATTACGCTGTCCGTGCCAAAAGATTGCCTGTTCTCACAGCCAGGCACTTTAACACCTCAAGTACAGGTAGCCAGTACGGGATAGACGAAGTACACCATGTCGGGTGACCAACCCTCGATGCATCTCTCTTCTCTGGAGCCTGGAGGTCATCCTCAGATGGAACCTGGAACCCCTCTATCATCCCCCAACCCCAACCCGGCCGGGCCAAAAAGTGGCACCAAGGTTCCATTCCCTCCGTTTCCATTTGCAGATCGAGCCCGCGCCGCAGCAATGTTTTCCCCTCTGTTCCAGCCTCCGCCGCCTCTTGACCGGGACATTCCTTCTCAACAGGGAAGTGGTGCAGCAGGGGAGGACCACCGCCGATGGGTTCTTCTGTTTCATGCACGGCTGCGAGCGAGCCTCTGGATGACACCAGTTTTTTTTTTCTGGTTCCACCCCAGCCTTTTGTTAGGGTGATCCCCCATTCGTCGCACAGCATTCAAAGCAAGCAGCAACTTGCCATGTGAGGGTTCGGAAGGAAGGGCGGTGACGGGCTGGGTCAGCCTAGGTCACGAACGTTTATAGTGCAGACAGGTTCTTCATGGTGTCGCCTCACACGGCGGCGTGGGCGGATGCGATGTGCATCAGCCTGCATCTCTCTACCGCCACGGATGCATGCTCCAAATGTGTGCTGCAGCCGAGGATGAAAGGCTGGATAGGACGCCTGCAACACAATCTTGAAAGCTCATCTCAATACCAGGGAAGGTAAGGTAATCAATACTCACAGCTGGGCAGATGATGGTAGAGAGAGCAAAGCTTCCATCCTTTGATGATCAAACGAATGGCCAAAGTCTTCGTTGTCTTTGATAGCCAAAAGTCAAAGTGTTCTGGGACGCCTGGTCCGGTCTAACGGTTTATAGAAGTACCAGATAGTTTCTAATGGTCCAAGCGCCACTTGCCTGCCGCCGGTCCTCCTGGAGGACCAACCTTCTCCAGCCCGGACAGTCAGTCCCGAGTGGTCGCCGGCCTGGCCTGGGCCAGAATAGGTACACTACACCTGCAATCACACGCCGGTCTCCGTGCCGATCGCTGTTTGCTCGTTGCTTGATCACCGAGTCCAGTCTGAGGGCCGTGGTCGACTCCGAACTTTTCCTTATGCTCAGCGCGCTGTCCCATTGAGGTGAGATGTGATGCGGACCATTGCAGCAGCCTGTATTCCATACCCCGTAGCTCCACCTCCGGGCAGCTCTTAAACCCCGTGCGCCCCTCACTCCCCCACCAACACAAGGCGCGTGTCGCGTAGCCGAAATCGGTCGGTTTTGATTGCTTTTTGGCTTTTGGCCGTTTTGACGTGACCGCGTCTCGACGGGTCCTGTTTCCCGACGGTGGAGCACAACGGTCAATACCCCGTCATTCAACATGGTGATCACAACGGACCTCGACTCAATACATCAATCCATCCATTCCCCTGCTGCCCAGTCGTGGCGCATGCAGTTGCAGCACCGAACCTGCTCTTCGACACTGTGACCGTGAGCTTGGTAGCCTGCACTTTGGATGGGGTCGATGTCGGTCAATAAATTGGCATGCCGTTATCCTTTTTGCTGCTGCCCGCTTCTATCCTGCCTCCAGTTTCATGTCGACCGAGGAAAGCATGTGCCTGGCCCAAAAATCATCCGCGTGGAGATGCAAGATGCAACCAGCGGGATAAAGTTCGCAACAAAACACATGCACCAAGTTCGGCTCAAGGAAACTTGTAAATTGCAGAGAGAAGCATTATACGGGTAGGCAGATACCAGGTAGCAACTGCAATAGGAATGCGCAAATATTTGAATCATAATTGTGAACCGCAAGGTACCTTATCTATGAGCTGCCTGTACCTTATTCTTGTGTCTGTTTGCCATGGTCGTACTTGCCTCAAAATTTCCACCATTGCTCTTGCCGTTGAATTGCGCCCCAAAGCGCCCGAGGAAATATTAAGGCAGGTCCTTCCGATATCCGTTCCATCTGTCTGTCCATCTTATTCCGATATCCTCGATCAAACTTACCTGAGCGTCGGGAGTAGCTTCTTCGATCTTGGTCAGCGCTGTTGCCCCTTCTTAGCATGCCTCTCTTTCTTCCGGACACCAGCACCCATCATGTCAAAACGAGCAAAGACGCACCTTCTCGGGTTCGAGCCGATCCCGCCTAAGCGGGATTTCGAACTGGCCAAGACCGTCTTCGGTGCAGCGGTGAGTCCTCACCATTCCCACAGCCGAACCTGTGGCATATCGAGAAGCGTCAACTGAACCGTTCCACAAGATCAGCCAGATTCTGTTCGCCCGGTAAGTCTGGCAACGGACAAGGCGTCTTGGTTGGTACAAGCTCTAATCAACTCCAAGACGTGGTTTATCGCCCGACAACTTCCAGATCTTGCCCATTCAGCAAATTATTGAAAGACCATTTGAGGACATCGTGGCATCTGGCTTCCCCATTCGTGACTATGACCTGGAGCTCGTCAGGGACAGCACGGCTACGGTCTTCCTGCGGGACACTGGCGAGTACATTTCAAAATACGTCCTTGGTATTTTGGTAAGCCTTGTCAACCAGTGTTATTTCTGCGCTTCGCTCTGTATGTTCACCATTGCTGAGGCCGGCCTTTTAGTCAACCGACATCTTTCCACTGATTGAGAGCGAGGATCTGACCAAGTTCCGCTTGACTTTTTTGCGATCCAACACTCGAGAAGAAGACCCCCTGATCGACTTCTTCACGCTGACACCAAAGTACGAACTGGATGGAAAATATGCTATCAATATCTGGAGGACGGGGACCGGTAGACAGCGAGTCTCTCAGACCGAATACAAGCTGTGGAATCTCGGTGATTATCTCGGTCGTCTACCAACCATAAAAGGTCCACACTCTTCTACACTCGCGGTGTCTCCCATGTCTACCCGGTAATCTAACGTGTTCAACTAGGGCCAATTTATTGCACTCTATCGGTTCATACGACTCAACACAAACATGGCCTCGTAAGAACTGGAGACAGCCGACAAACACCTTCCCTCGGCCTGTGGAAACCAGGCCGAGAGGCGTTCAACAGCGCTAAACGAATCATCAAACAAAGAAATGGATACTGCAATCAAAAGATTGCACGTCTCGAGTTAGTTGCTCGCTCACGCCCTATTATCCTTCGCATTTGCTGATCTTCTCCAGAATCAACCCACTTCCCAGCAAAGATCCTACCAGAGACTATGATGCCGATCCCCATTGTGATTCCGAACTCCAACAGGTGTCAGAATGCGGCTCACTGGGCTTTCAGACAGAAGCCAAACAGCCGGACAAGGACCAAGGAACAATCTGCAGCGCCAGGACGACGTCCACGCGCACCGCCAGAGATTTGCCTCCTAGCAAGCAAAAGATCACGGCATCGGGCGCTCAGACTGCTGCACGGCATCAAATTCAGTCCCCCCCAATGACCGAGCGCACCGACACGGGAATCTCAAGCAAAAAGAGCGGAAAGAGTTTTGACATAATTACTGACACCATGCAAAATATTAACAGTCGGGAACGCAAGGCGAATGTCAATAAGGACGCGTCTCGGAGAAGGGGCGCGGGCCCAAAGAGAAAACCGAAGCCTCCACTGGTGTGTTCAACGCTCGATGAGGGATTGGCGAATTGTGTCTAATGTTAGTAACTTCCGCAGCAAATCTTCTCCGATGCAGCGTCGGGTCTCGCACACACACAAGAAGTGGTACAGAGCCAGTCCGAAAACCCTACAACCCAACCCATCAAGAGACCTGCAAAAGATGTCACTTCGGACGCGACCTGGAGTCGACAAGAAAAGAGACCTAGGATCGTGTCAGCCTCGCCAATCATAGTTGGTGCATATAGATTCCTGGATGGACACAACTTCTCAGACGCCGGCTCCCTTGCTTCCAACCACGCTGCATCGCCGCTCCCACAAGACTCCAGAGTACTGATGGGCAACAGCCAGCACGGGGTCAAAAGCATAGACGACCGTGAGCAGAGAGGCTTGATATCAAGCGTGGTTTCTCCTGATGACTTCCAGTCCTCCCCTCAGCCACAACAGCCGAACAAGCTACCCCGGAAGGAGTCGCTCTTTGGCAACGCCCTAAGCAGCGTTTGCGATGACGGTAGCGAGTCGGCTTTTATGGGTGTAAAGAGCATGGATGTTGCAATGGGTAAAAGCGGTGAAGTCTCATCCGAGGGACTCCCCGTTTTGCCAAAGAATCGTCCCGGAGTTGAGCAGCCACATAGACTCTTCTCCTTTATCGATGCTCGCAGCTCGGACATTGAAGAGTAGTTGGGTGTGATGAAGGTGAACAATGGTCAAGGTTGAGAGTGAATGGAATTGGACTGGTTTGGTGCCTCGAGTAGTACGAAGTGAATGTGGAAGTTTTTAGCCGGTGGAAGGGAGGGATGTATGCTCCGCTGCGGTTATTAGGGGGGTATGTAAACGGACCTGTAGCTTTTGGCTGTGGGGTGGCTATGGAAGTATCCACCTTGCTCAAGTCTTCACTTTGCTTATTTCAATTACTGAAATGTAGAACAGAAGAAAAACCGAAAAAGTACCATAGCTGGAAGCTGGGGATGGACTGAAACAAGTTCGGAGATGTAAACATTTAGACATAACTTGATGCTCAAGTTACCAACTGCCTCCACGTTCTTTTGGGTCTTGTTTTTGAAAGTTGCATATATTGATTGTCCTCTTGCAGTGGTCATATGGGAAGTTTCTGTTTTTTTTTGGAGCGTTGAATCAACCGACTAGAGTCTTTCCATTGGTATTTCTGATACACCTACCTTCAAGAGGACGGGCGCCACAACGTAGAGAATCACGCGAGACGAGGGATGCATACACGCATATCTCATCAAGGAACTACCTACCTGGTACCTGGTAGTGCCAGGTATCGGCACATCCCTCTACAGCGTCCCAGCACATGATAATCAGCATTTTGGAGACCATTGCAGTGACAAGATGATTTAGTGTAATTATATTGGTCGCGCTTAAAGGTAGAGAACTAAACTGTAGGCTGGTGGATGGTATTTCTTCACTATCTCACAAGACCGCAAGACATCGTGCAGCAAACGCTCATACAGAGCAGCAATTTCCCTGGTCCAGTGTACCCCCTTCCCTTTGTCTCCCAAATACAGCGAGAGTCCCTTACCTATCCCCCGACACATACATGAAAGGAGAAAGAAAAACAATAGAAAAGCCCCATATTTCCTTGCCCTTTTGGGCTGCAGTGACATGGCCGCTCATCTACATACCAGGTACACAATAGCCAGCCAGTCCGCCCCAACTGCTCAAAAAACAGACCCATTCTCGCAACCTGATGGCATGAACATGCCGAGTAATCGAATAGACAGTGATTCCTATGAAGAGCCAAGCAAGACGAGAGAAACCACTGCCGGGCAATCTGACGTGGAAGAAAACAGTGATAGGAAGCAAGCTGGAATTAAATCCAGCAGAGTATTGACCGCCATCCGCCGGCGACAGAAAAGAACAAAGAAAAAGTGGTGTAAGGAAAGCGACAGTAGAAAGAGCCGAGGGTCGTGCCATCTGGGCTGGCTGACACCTGAGATAGGTTGACATGAATGCTGTCCAGTATCTGCGTAAACAAGGGTTGTCTGTGTTCAATCCGCTCGTTTTGTCGCGTTCGATACATCGGCCGAGAAAAGAAAATGACACGGGGACAGTCGCCGCCAGTGATTTATTTCCCCAAGCAGTGCTTGCGGATGGTAGGGTCGAATACTCGCGGGCTGACCTACCACCGGGCGGTGGCCGGGACTAAAGCCATTCGCCTGTGAGATGCGTGCTCAGAAACCAGAGGGATCTCGCCGGAAGTGCAGTTACTAGTTGGGTGCTCCAGCACCAAGTCCAAAGCAGACGAGACTGGACTTGTTTAGGCCGCCCGGGAAGCGGAAGCGGAAGCCGAAGGTGACGCGTTGTCGCTGAGAGTGGAGTCCCTGCCACCACGCCCGTCGTCGTCCAAGTCATCCTCCTCGGCGTTCGTATATTCTCCCTCGCCCTCTTCGTCAGACGAGTCGGTGATTTCAATGGCGATGGCCGCCGAGCCACCCAATCCGTTGGGATTTGGGGGTCGGCTGGGCCCACGGCCCCTGAGCGCACCGGACATTTCCGCGGCGATTTCTTCGGTCTTGATGAATGGCCTGCCCGCAACAATTCTGGGCGCCGATTGTGGAGGGCGGAGTGCGGGATCTGCAGCAACGTTGGCATTCTCTTCGTCCTCGGGCAGCCGTGGCGGCTGCGCTGGAGCGTGGCCGGCCTCCCGCTCGGCTTGGACGATAATAGCCATCGCTTCGTCCAGACGGGTCTTTTCGTTCTTCAGCTTCTCGCGCTGAATTGCTGTGGTAGGATCCTCGTTGATCAATCGGTTAAGCAATGCCGTTGCTGTGGAGACATCGAGTTGTTAATTGACTGTTAGGCCTTTTCTCTTCGTATGACGGCATGGAAAGAGACGGCAAACAGAGATTGGATGGAATACTTACTTCGAGGCAGAACGTCCATTCCGAGGCTCTTGGAAACAGAGGAACCAACGTCGTCGGCGAGCTTTGGCAGCAGGCCCGAGATGATGCGGATGGACACAGAGTCGACAAACCGGCCGGCCGCAGTCACGTAATATCCCCTAACATACGCGGCAACCTCGAGTTCTTGCTCAAAAGAGTCCTTCCCCAGCTTGTTCATCTCCTTTTCAATCTTTGTCTTCTCTTGCGCTTGTCGCTCTTCGGTGAGTTCGTCGAAGATCGGAATCCTCTCGACGGGCTCCTCTTGGCGAGCCGCAACACGATGGTAGTAGCGATGGCGGTTGAGGGCGAATCTCTCGTAGTCCGTATGGATCTTAAGGGTCTTTTCGTCCTTGGTAAATAGCCGTTGGGTCTCTAGGTTATAGATGGTGTCGACCTCGGCCTGGAGCTCCTTCTGGCACTGGTCGATGAAGGCATTCACGTGCCGTGCTGACTCCTTGTGCACGGTGCGGTTCTCGAGAGGCCCGAATGACCTGTCAAGGATAGCTTTGATCACGTCTTTCAACAGGTCGAACGTTCTCTTGACAAAGCCGTCCAAAGGTCCCTTCCATCGCTTCGCGGCATTCAGGTACAACGGCGCGTAGACAGTTGCGGGAACAAGACCAGGCTGGCCGGGAATGGCGTTTTGCTTGATGCGTTCTCGGAGCTCCAACAAAGACATCGACTTGGCCCCTGGTCTCCCACCTACGATGGGACTGGCTATGGACGACAGCGGGCTGGGTGCAAATGCGCCTTGCCGCTGGCCACCGGGGCTCGGGGATTCGCCTCCTCTCACTGCATCCATCCGCAAAGACGCGGCAGTGCGGACCCGCTTGGGTGTGGATGGCGACCGGCTGTCGTTTGCCAGCGGACGCTTTCTTGCTGGGGTCGGCGTCACGGAGCCAGCACGAAAAGAGCCGGAAATGCCATTGGCATTCTCAAGGTCGATTGCATCCCGAGGCTCGGCAACATTAAAGACGGGCTTCATCTTCAGAATTGAGGCCTTGAAGGGCTCCACAGTATCGCGATCCCAACGGCTCTCGAATTCCTGATGAAGGACCCGCTCCTTGACGCTGTTCGCGAAATTATCGAGACTCCGCATGATTTCCAGTTCAGGATTGAGTGGTGGGTCGGGGTATTTGCTGAGGTCCTCGACGATTCTGGTGAGCCGCGAGTTTACCTGGGCCTTTACCTTAGGCATGCTGAATCAGACGATGTTAGCATTTCCAGTTGTGGGTGGTTGTGTGGACGGACGGGGGAAACTGACCTTTTGGAGAATTCCTCTGCGAGCTTGCGCGATAGAAACTCGACCAACTTCTCAATTCCACACCGGCCCCTGTATCGATCAAACACCACAGGCCAGGTGCCGGGTTCTGCGGTACGGTTGAAGAAGATCTCCTCAAGCTTGCTCTGCTCGTCGAGGTTGGTGCCCTGCCTCGAGGTGATGAAGTACCCAAGGCCGGTTCGGTGGGTTTTCTCATCCAGCATGGATATCCAGCTGTCCGCTGCCTTGTTGTCTCTGGGCAGCAAATCCGCCTTGGTCATGACACCGACGCAACGGTTACTGGCATTGTTCTCCTCAATTAGTTTGAATGTGTAGGAGTTCTCGGCATCCTGGTTCATGGGCACCGCCCACAGAATGATGGCAGCGTTGCGCGAAATGTACTGGCACGTGAGGTTCTTCACCACCTTCTCTAGGAACCTGTCCTCCTTGCGCTTGGCGTTGACGAAAACACCGGGCAGATCGAAGAAGCTGAGGTTGGCCATGTCTGGGCCTTTGATCTCCAGCCCCACGATATTCGGGGAGAATTGCGCCTGGGGGTTCTCCGCCTTCTCCTCGAGCATTGCTTGGTACCGTTGGCGGGCCTCATCAACTCCTTCGCCCGCGAGTCTCGGTATAAACATCTCTAGAGGAGAGCTTGGATTCAGAATCGCAATCTGCGCGGCCCGAAGGACATTCTCGATCTCTTCCTCGAACCGATCTCGGATGACCTTGAACTCAACCACCTGTCGGTCACACTTGACCCAGGGCGGGAAGGGGTCCCTGTCGGTGACATCCTCAACTGTGATGGGTCTGTTGGATGAGGAAGGGCGGAAGTCGTAGTCGATCTGCAACGAGACCCTCAACGACCACTCCTCGGCCCGGGAGATGCGGATGTGGACTGGGCATCGTGTGCAGGTCCCGCTGCTGCGCGGCAGAGGCAGGCCCGCGATGGCCGACATGAGGCTGGATTTTCCCGAGGACTGGTCGCCGACGAGAACCAGCTCTGGGAGGTTTGTCTGCTTGACTTCATTTTGAATGCCACGGGCCTGGAGTTCGCCGAGGGCGTCAATGTAGACCTTGAGCCTGTCTCCGAAGTCTCGGAGGGCACGGTCGGGACCCATGAAGGAAGTTCGGACGTCTGAATCGTCGTCTGGCACAGGGGAGCCAAGGGGCCTGACTTGCATAAAGACACACTCCTCGCCTCTGGCTGTGCCTTCCTCCCTCACGCTCTCGAGAACAGAGGCTGGTGGCTGCTGCCGGGGATCCGCGCTAGGGGCTCCGGACCGGGCGTCACGATGATCTGACTGAGGGTTGGTGGGGCTGCTTGGCGACGGGGGCTGTGGTGTCTCGCTGGGTGTTGCGATATCTCTGATGAGGAGGCCTCGGCCGTTCAGCTCCCGCTTGATACGGGGCTTTATGTCCCGCGCGGGCGCCATCGTGGACTGGCAAACACTAATACGTAGTCATGTTAATACTGAGTTGGTGAGAAGCTGAGAGAAGCTTCGGGCAGAAGTGCTGGAGGGCGCGCAGAACAGGGCGAAAAGCCAAACAATTACTTGCCTGGGCGGTAATATTCGGGGGTATGGGGAGATGAGGTCGACGGAACAACAGCTCTATTTTCGCCTTTGGATCAAACACGGCTCGGAATCGAGATGAAACTGGCGTTGAGTCGCGAGGTCGTGATAGACGACAAAGCGGTTGTTTGGGTGAAGATTGAGATTGCAGCTGCCTGGGATAGTTTGTTGAGTTGTTGGAAGTGGGTACCGCCTGAAGAACCGGTCAGGATTTGCGGGATGGAATGAATGGAATCAAGCGGATTGAGGTCCTGGCGAGAGGAGCAGCAGAAGGGAAAAAAAACTTGGCTGTTTGATTTTGAATTGGTTGATTGCAGCCAACTCTCCTACTGCACTCCTGTCCGCGTTGGATATTGTTAGGAACGCTTGCAGATTTGGGTTTGCGCAGTAACGTGGAGCATCTTCCCCTGGAGTTGCAGCCGTGCAGATGATTTACGGGGCACTTTTGCAAAGGGGCTGGGTGAAGTGGGGCCGCCAGGTGTAGACGTCGGACGTGGTTGGCTGGACGCCCGTTAACAACAGTTCACGCCCTGGCTGAGAGCCTAGGCTGCAATTTGTGAGCGCTCCGTGACGTGACTTCCTCCGCAGCCACGACGCGTGCAAATTCATTGGATGATTCCCTGTCATAACCAGCAAATCGAGCCACGGTTTCAGCTGTCGAGTTTGTGAACCAATCCATGCAAAAGATGAGAAAATCGCCAATCTGGCGCAGCTGCGCATATCACGGGCAAAGGGATTGATGGTGATGGTTTGATTCATTCCATGTCGCCTACATGTGCGTGGAAGGAACGATATTGGGGGGTTTTCGACACGTAAAGATGCTAGCACAAGTACAGGTAGGTGCTACGTTTCTGGCTGCACTTCACGACACGTCATGCCTGGATGGATGGAAAGTGGGAACGTGCCACCGTGCCGGCAGTCAGCTTGTCCCGGTCCGTCCCTTGCATGGGGCTCCATGGAGATGCAAGAGGACCCCGCTGTATCGGAGCGCACAGACCATCAACTGCGGGTTACCCCTCTGTCCAGACCCCTGTAACCAGTAACCTGCCACAAATCGTTCACATGGGCCAGGCCCGTCCCGACCTAGCCAAGCCAGATTTCAGGAGATTGATTGCCCTGGATTTGGGGATCGCCTTCAGCCACCGCCTCAGGAGAAAGCTCAACCCAACGCTGGGGACCTTTGATATCTGCGTCCACGCTACGTTGGCGGAATAGCTTCCTCCTACCTGGTTCTACGTATATACCCCGAAACCGTATCCCGCACCGCACACCACACCATCTCCCCACCATGTCTCTGCAGATCCCGCACCGCGACAAGCCGAATGGCGTTGGCGGCGCTACCAAGGCCGTCATTCTTGTGAGTCTGCACTTCCTCGTCGGTGGAGCATGCCATCCGCCGCCCATGACTCTCTCGGTCCCGCGCGCACCCAGCTGCTCGAGGTAGCGTGTCTTACCTCTGATGGGTTGGTGCTGACAGCTTCTACCATTTCAAGGTCGGAGGTGCGTCGCGCGGCACCCGCTTCAGGCCGCTTTCTCTCGACGTCCCCAAGGTATGTCCTTCTTCCCCCTCTGCCAGCAAAGCAAACCACAACAAATCTAACCACCGTCCCTTCCTCACGCGAACAGCCTCTCTTCGATGTCGCCGGCCACCCCATCATCTGGCACTGCCTGACCGCCATCGACAAGGTCCCCTCCATCCAGGAGGTCTACCTGATCGGCTATTACGACGAATCCGTCTTCCGCGACTTCATCAAGGATGCCGCCAGCGAGTTCCCCAACCTGTCCATCAAGTACCTCCGTGAATACCAAGCCCTGGGCACTGCCGGCGGTCTGTACCACTTCCGCGATGCCATCCTCAAGGGCCGCCCCGAGCGCATCTTTGTCCTCAACTCGGATGTCTGCTGCAGCTTCCCTCTCAACGAGATGCTCAAGCTGTTCCAGGACAAGGATGCCGAGGCCGTCATCCTGGGCACGCGCGTCAGCGAGGACGCCGCCTCCAACTTCGGCTGCATCGTCTCCGATGCCCACACCCGCCGCGTGCTGCACTACGTCGAGAAGCCCGAGAGCCACATCTCCAACCTGATCAACTGCGGCGTGTACCTCTTCAGCACCGAGGCTATCTTCCCCTCCATCCGCACAGCCATCAAGCGCCGCGCCGACCGCCCCTCCCGTCTCGTCTCGTACCGCTCCTCCGAGAACCTCGAAAGCTCCTTCATGGTCGACGACGACGATGACGACGAGAACCGCAAGAACGAGGTCATCCGCCTCGAGCAGGATATCCTCGGCGACATGGCCGACAGCAAGCAGTTCTTCGTATACGAGACTAAGGACTTTTGGCGTCAGATCAAGACGGCCGGTTCCGCCATCCCCGCCAATGCCCTGTACCTGCAGAAGGCATGGCAGAACGACTCCCCAGAGCTCGCCACGCCCTCGATCAACATCATCCCCCCGGTCTACATCCACCCGTCCGCGACTGTACACCCCACCGCCAAGTTGGGCCCCAACGTTTCGATCGGACCCCGCGTCACCATCGGCGCCGGTGCTCGCGTCAAGGAGTCGATTGTGCTGGAGGACAGCGAGATCAAGCATGACGCCTGCGTGCTTTATTCGATTATTGGTTGGAACAGCCGTGTCGGTGCTTGGGCTCGCGTCGAAGGCACCCCGACTCCTGTGGGGAGCCACCACACCAGCATCATCAAGAACGGCGTCAAGGTCCAGGCCATCACCATCCTGGGCAAGGAATGCGGTGTTGGCGATGAGATCCGCGTCCAGAACTGCGTGTGCCTGCCCTTCAAGGAGCTGAAAAGGGTGAGTCTTTCTAGCCTCTATGCCTTGCTGTTCATTGCTGACTCGAGCCCGTTGTCCAGGATGTCGCCAACGAGGTCATCATGTGAGGAGGAGGAGAAAACGATGCTGCTGGTAGTGCATCCTTACACGAGATACCAAAATGGAGTCCTTGTTGGTGTTGCTGTTGTTGCTAGCACGATCACTTGCGATCCTGATCTTTTTGCATTTGAGTGCCGGAATATGTCATGTTTGCGAACGGGGGTGACTAAAACAGCTATAATAGATAGACAAGCCGATCTTGTGCCGGGCCATCTAACTGTTTATCTTGCGTCCGTGATTTTTCGGCTTGATTGAACTTTCCAAGCTGGCGTATTCGGGACCTTGCTGGTCCCTTTCTGTTTGTCAGTGGGTCTAAGTTGCCTGCGATGATTACCTGGTACTTGTACACCGGCGGCAAGTAAGGCGCATGCATCTCATGCCACGTCCCTTTTTAAACTACCAGGTACTTTCTTTCATCCTCCAACACAATTTTTGAACTTTGGGCTCGACCTTTGCATGGAAGCCGCAGACAAGCCATAACCCAGCCAGGAAAACTCCAAACTTCTATCAACAGCCCCCTCTCCCAATACCGTTCAAGAATGATCCCCATGGCTCCTCGAATGTAGTTATTCTGGGCTTACTGTGGCTAGGTTGGACCCTTGTCCTCGTGTATTCAACCTTATGGGTCTATGAGGAGTTTTCTGGATACCATTCCCCCAAATCAAACCGTAATTGTCAAATCTGGAACCGCCCCTCCGAGTCTCCATCTCAAACTATTGTCGAAAAACACGGACGAGTAGAAGATATGCTACGAGGGCCCAGCCGCGTATTGTCAAAGTCCCAACAGAATATCAATAGGGATGTATTCAACATCATCGGGGTTTATCACGAAGTATCTCTAATGGTGTTTACGACGAGTCTTGGTCTGAAAAAGCTGCCAGTGAGGCCCGAACACTGCAGTGGTCCCGCAATACTCGGCGGGCCCTAAACAGTTTGCTTGTTCTCGTGTCGTTCTATAAAGATCTCCACCTGTCTGTGTAATCAACCAGGTTCTTAGCAACCTCGGAAGCAGGTATACCCCAACTCAGCTATCTGATTGATGGGATCATAAGGCGGCCCCATAAGATCCGGCTCATATCATATTTGCAAACCCATCTCCAATATCTGGACTTATCTAACACATCAACCACTCGTTGCACATTTTCCGGCTGTAAACTTTATGGGTGACTTGATCGAAAAGATTAGCAAGGCCGTAAAGTTTTAATCAAACATATCTGGCGATAATGTGCGAGCTGTCTATTGCGTCCAACGCAACTACCAGGGAATTACTACCTGTTTCATCCCAAGCCAGGAAGATTGGGAGAAGTCGTGCGTTAATTCCTCGGCGGACTCTTTTAAGTGATCCAGTGTGTCGTGCAGACCCAACCAAGTGGGGGGCGCAAGCAATCTAGATGATCCATTCAAAATTAATTCCAGATGCATCGTTCAAAGTACGCTTTTTCGAAGTTGGTCAGCGAAATGCTCGGTCTGACAACTTGACATACCAGACGGAGGCGATTATCTACCAACCTGGCAGGTCAGTCAATCGGAGGGCGGCACGCCGAACGCCTGAACTGAATGCAAACAGGCAGGCAGGATGAAATACTCCATCCCAATGTGAGATCCATCTGATATCTTGTAGGTTAATTAAGCTGAATGTGGTGGGGCCAGTCGATGTCCAATCCGATTCCGCTTCATCCGATATCTTACCTGTCGTTGAACTGGTAGGTGCCTTGGCACATTGAGCAGGCAGACTTCCGGCGCGAAAGCTTCCACTGCTTTGTCTCTTCGTATGCGCATGGTTTCGCTAGGTGTTTTGGTGCCCACCTCGTCGCTTCAGGCACCTTCCTTTCACCTCGATCACCACCGCCTCAACCATACTCCGCATGACACATCTTCTTTAATTCATCCGCTCATCCCCCTCTTTCCTTCGCTTTTCGAGATTGATGATCATTTCGAGGCAATCAATTCACTGCGGTCTTGCTTTTCCTGCAGGCACCGAGGTTTGCGCTAATTTATCAACTTCCTGGCCGAGACCGCAGACAGCTCTCGTCATCATCTCCTCACCAGTCACAGCCATTTCAGTCAGCACTCAGCACCGAGCAGCTGGCAGGCCAGGTACCAGGGACCTACCTGCGTCGGCCACTACCGCGCAAGCTCGACCAAATCAACCAAACGTCACTTCGAGGCAAATCCCCACGTCGCAAACCCCTACCCTCCGCATCCTGGGCTCCCCCACGTCAGCATTGCATCCGTCTTGATTGGCCACAAAGGCCGCAGTGGCAGCATTCCATCGAGCAGGTAGGTGCCCTGGCCAGCTCTTTGTTTCGGACTTCGACCCAACCCACCTTCGCGGTCATGCTTTCCACGCCAACCTTACCTGCCTCGACAGCCGTTCCTGAATCGAGGCTAATTTGTAGGCATCTAGGTTAGCAGGCAGTCAGGCCCAAAGGAGCGGGCCGTCAGTCGGCGGCTTCTAGGTTCGACCTGGCATCCCGCGTCCGCATCCCGCACCCTGCATTCCGCACCGGGGCTCGCATCTACCAGGGAACCCCCATCCATCCGTCCGTCTGTCTTGCATCTTGCATCTTGCATCCATCCCGCTGGTCAAGACCCCCGGCATCCGTGGCCCAGCACCCGACACCAACCAAGGAATCCCCACCCGGACCACCTCCGTGCCCCTCCCCTCCCGTCCTCTTTGCCCATCGCCACCTCGGTCTCCGTGCTCCCCGGCTGCATCGGCTCGGACCTCGAAACATGCCTAGGGCCATGCAGGCAACAGGGAAGCCACCAGTCCGACGAGCACCCAAGAAAACCACTCGACGGCAAGGCCAAACGGGGAACACCTCCGCCGCGGCACAGCTGCGGTCAACCCCAACACCCCCCACCGCCAACAAGGTGGCCAAGCCCGCCCAACGCACCAAAACGATGGCGCCTAAACACGGAGGCACCGTCTCACGCTTCCAGCCCTTCCGGCGCTGCGCAAATCGACCCCCGAGATTCTACTTCTTCTACCGGCTGCCCGTCGAGCTACGCATCATGATTTACCGCGAGCTCCTCCTGCAACCGGAAGCCATTGACGTATGCGGCATCTGGAACACCCCGCCGTTTGTCGACACTGGCCTCTTCCGGTATGCCTCCCCCGTTAACCCCCCTCGATCCTCGTTATTACCCCCCCCCCCCCCCCAAACTAACCTCGTTGCAGCACTTGTCGCGCAATCTCCGCCGAGGCTACCCGGTTCTTCTACGGTGCCAACACCTTCAGCTTCCTGGAGAACTGCGACGACTTCCACGACGACGACGATGACCTCGCCCAGAACGAGTCCCGCGCCTGGCTGCTCTCCATCGGGGCCAAGAACGCCCTGGCCGTGCGCAACCTGCAGCTGCGCGTCCGCAATGAGCGCCCCGAGGCCTACTACGTCAGCCTGCTGCACGACCTCGCCGGCCGGATGCCCAACCTGACGCGCCTCGCGCTCGTCGCCGAGCGCCATAAGATGCGCAAAGTCTTGGATGCTAACGAGCCTCTGGGATTCTACCACGTGTGGGCGCCCAACCACGTGCTGGGCTTCAGCAAGTCCAAGGTCCAGGACCTAATCCAGGTGCTCCCGACTGCTTTTAACCTGTCCGTTGTCGTTCTCGTCGAGGAGAAGGACAAGCTGGACGACAAGATGACCAAAATCTGCGCCGATCTCCGGTGCCGGGTCATGGTGGTGGATCCCGAGACGGCCAGGCGTGATATCGACAACAGCAAGGTTCTGTGGGCCCAGCAGACGGTTTTCGATGGTTCGGCCGAGTATCTACCCTCGCAGCCGCGGCTGCTCCCGGCACCCGGCGGTATATCATCGGTGACGGTGAAGGAGAAAAGTGCAAGCGGATCCATCATCGGGAACGCTGCGTGAAAGCCGACGAAGCGTGGAATTACTTGGCTTTAGCTCGACTCGGCTTGGGGTCGGCTTGATTTAACTCGACCCGAGAGTTTATGGCGCCACTCTTGGAAGAGATTGCGTTTGTTAACGAACTAACTGTATGATAATGATGATGATGAGATGAGAGGTAAGGGGGCACACACGGGGTCCGGAGAAATGGACTGAGGAATCGCACCGGCCGATGTCTCGCTGGTTCAGGTGGCCTCCCGATCTTGTGCCTTTTGGAGCGAAATAGTTTTCATCTTACGAGGAAAGAGAGCATAAGCATCATAGGGAAAGGGGCTGGCGTTGGTTTGTGGTTGCATACCTACCGTTGCATTGTTGGCACTGCAGAGTCTGGGCGTTCTGGAGGCGTTGGTGGTTCTTTTCTTCGTTTCTTCTTCTGCTTTTTATGAACCAAGCCGTTTGGTACCTGGAAGGTGTTTGTTTGTAGGTACCTGGTTTTAATTAGTTGATAGCATCGAATGGGAAATTTCTGAGAGGGGCTTCATTTCAAGGTAATGCATAGATTGAGGTGAAAGGAAGGCTACTAAACTTGTTGCGCTTGTGATCTGTATCAGTGAGATATGTGTAGTACAAACGGTGGCATGGTTTATAACGGTCTCTCGTTCTCCTATAGATAATGACAGTTTGGGTGCAAACTTGCGCCGAGTGATGTGTAAGTGTCTCGTGCAACTGAACCGTCCGTCTGGGTCATCATCTGCTGGCACGTGGTGGCATGATATTGAATCAATTCTGAGACCTCACTGGAGTACAATAGCTTAGGTTGGTCAGCGGTATTCAAACTCTAGAACTAAAGGGGAAAACAACGACTAGGGACGAGTTTCTGTTGGCAGTTGATGTACCGTTGCATACCAGGTACTAAGTTGGTGTCCTTTGTTTCGCTTGTAGGTACCGCGTACACCTTCTGTGTGCCACGCTTCGTGATGCTCACGCAGCTCGCTACCTGGTGCCCTTGCATTGTTCCCAGTAGACGAAAATCAAATTGCTCCAGGGAAGCCGGAAAGGTACTCAACAAAGAAGCTCTCGCTGATATAGAAGCTTGCCTTGGGAATCTGGACCAGCAACAGCAAATAGGTTTCCGTGACAAGACGGCAGCACTGCTTGAAGCATGCTACTGCAATTTGCCACATTTCCTCGATTTTATTCTTATTATTAAAGCTAAATCAACAAAACCCAACCCTCAGAGAAACAATGAACTACAAAGCCACAATGGTGGACGTCATCGTCGTCGGTGCCGGCCTCAGCGGGCTGCAAGCAGCTGCCGATATCCACCGGGCGGGCTACTCGGTTCTTGTCCTGGAGGCCATGGATCGTGTCGGGGGCAAGACATTGTCTGTCAAGCCGGCGCCAGGAGACGGGGTGGTGGATCTAGGCGCAGCGTGGATCAACGATACCAGCCAGAGCAGGATCTTTGGGCTGGCGAAACGGTTCGGGCTGGAGCTCATTGAGCAGCGTCGTATTGGACTCTGTCTGCGTCAGAAGAAAAATGGGCGCGTCGATGCGTACTGTTCGGGGTTTGGAGAGGTGAGTTGTCCTCGATATTGGTGAGAAGTTACCAGCAGTGGTGGGTGTGGCTGATTTGATTTCAAACATAGGACTCTGAAGACCCTGGTGTGCTCGCCCTGTATCAAATGGTCACCCGTCTGGCCGAGTCTTGGCTGGGCCCGGATGCAAAAGCGCTCGACTCGGTGACCTTCAAGGCCTTGGTGCAGGCAAACTGCCCCGGTGAAGCGGCCATGGACGCCGCGGACTTGCTCACCGGCGCGCTTTTTGGTGTTGGGGCGAGCGAGATCAGTTCCTTGTATGTCATTGAGCATGTCAAGAGCTGTACTGGTCTTGAGAACCTGCTGTCTGACATGGAAGATGGCGGGCAGTATCTACGCGTCCGTGAAGGTAAGCTTTCTTGACTGTTTGTCATGTAGATGATGGCAACCTGCTAAAGTAAAACTCAAAGGGGCCCAAACGTTTGCAACTCGTCTGGCGGAGCTACTTCCACCAGGGGCCATCAAGCTCTCTACCCCAGTGGAGAGGATAAACCAGTTTCCAGACCTCTGCGCAGTTGAGACACTCACTGGCGCAGTCTTTTCCAGCAGAAAAGTCATCCTCTCCGTCCCAACCACCGCCTACAACACGATCGACTTCAACCCTTCTCTGCCGCCAGCGAAGCAGTCTCTCGCGGACAACACAATCATTGGCTACCACGCCAAGATGGTTCTGGTCTTTCCCGCCCCGTGGTGGCGCGAGGCCGGCCTCTCGGGGGCCATGGAATCTACCAAAGGCCCCATCTCCTTCACGCGCGACACGTGCAGCGAGCAGGACGGCCACTATAGTATCACATGTTTCATGACGGGCGAGAGCGGGCGCCGCTGGTCGATGCTCTCTGCAATGAAACGGCGAGAGGAGGTGCTACGGCAGTTTAAAGAGGTCTTTTCGACTTCACGTTCTGGGTCTATGCTAGCTGTTGTTCCTGCTGTCCCGCAGCCGTCTGAGATTGTTGAGAAGGACTGGGCATGCGATGCTTGGATCCGTGGTGGCCCGATGCCGGTCATGCCGCCATTCTTGCTGGACGAAGACGGCGGCAGGGCGCTTTGCAAGCCGTTTGGGCATGTGCACTTTGTCGGGGCCGAGATGGCGGCTGTGTGGAGGGGGTACATGGAGGGTGCTGTGAGGAGCGGTGAGAGGGGCGCCGAGGAGGCTGGTTCGGCGTTGCGGGATGGGGAGATGGGAATGGAGAGACGGGAGGTCCGGGCTCTTCTTTGAATGTCTGGTTGTCGGTAAGGTGCTGCCTGCTACTTTCTCCGTTGTTATCAATCTGTAAGGGGGAAGTCTTGGTGGAGCCAACCCTAACCCCGGGTTGGAAAAGGGGTAAAAGACGAGCAGGTTTCTCTCTCAACGTCGGGTACAGAAGAATAGAGGAGGTTCAAAATAGTGGGTTAATTCTTGGTCCTGATTGAATTGATGAACAAGAGCTTATCATTTTCCCTTTATCTTGTCAAGAATCAAAAATGTGGCGGCGGACTGGAATGCGTCTGGCGGTCAGCCGGGAAGTCAACAAGGTTGAAGGGGGTGATCGAAGTGCCAAGACAGGGAGAGGTAAGGGACACACAAGAACAAGGCAATTTACACCTCTTTCGAACCGAACCAACCAGCTTCTAGATTCATGAACCGCTGATCGCTCTTTTGCAGGCGCCATGCCGATCCCATGTGAGACACGGCTCCGTTGAGTGAGACTGATACTAGCCGGACAATCCTATTTGGATTTAGATCACCGACGCCACGGACATTGAAACCGATTTTCTCGTCCCTTTGTATGGGAGAGACGGGCCAATGGACTGGTTATGGGGCAGTTTGCATCTCCCTTACTGCCCGGATCCTTTCTATCGTATCTCCCCTGTCCTTCCTTGACGACTTATTACGCGTATCCCCGTGCTGCAACGTGAAAGCCCATCTGGCGTGACTTGTCAAACAAAACTATGCTGACCCACAAACTTGAAAACATCGCAAACCTTAGCGTTTCGCCAAAGGTCGAGTTGGCGCGCCCTGCGATGTTGTCCCGACGTGGTCGCGATACCGTCGCCAACCACAGCACCTGTGCAAGCGACGAGGTCAAGTGCTCGCAAGGAGCGTGGTGCTGTAGGTCTACCCAAGCTAATCCATCCAACGAGATGTGATCACGGACATGGGTAGCTGACAACCTCTGATTCGACCTTGCTCAGGCAAGGGCGACGAAACCTGCTCGCTGGAGAATGGGGTCTTCCTTTGCTGCTCTTCGTGGCTCAGTACCGGCAAGAGCTGCGCGCGAGTCTGCGCAGCAGGCACTTTTGAATGCGGGTTTATTTGTTGCGCGGACGGGCAGTCCTGCATCGCCGGTAGCACTGTGTTACCATATTGCACTGGCGACGCAAAGGCTGTGATATCTACAAGAACGTCGACATCGACCGCCACACTCTCGCAACTCTCTTCTCTAGATACCTCGCACGCATCCAGTTCTGTGGCCCGAACGATGGGTAATAGCAGTCTGCATGTCGCAACCACGAGCATCGATCCGAGTCGGTCTACCGCTAGTCAGAACTCGCCGTCTGAGTCCCGAGCGGGCGGGAACACTGGACTCCCGGTTAGCGCCCAGATCGCTCTCGGGGTGGCTGTGCCCATCGTGGTCATTCTGATTATAGTTGGCATGTGGCTGTGCCTGTTTCGACGTCAACGACAAGCAGCAGTTGTCACGGTGGCAGAAGCTCTGGGTGAGGAGGACAACGCCTCGATGTACGACCTGCCCACGCCACCACCCGCGTACTCGAAGAACGAGATCGTTGTTGTTACTACGGAGGGATGTGCTCTCTCTGCCGAGTTAGCTTCGTCGACGGATACGGATGAGGCGCACGAAATGGGGGCAGTTGTTGGGGACGGTCGGCGGGAGGTTGGTAACTCTCGTTCTTCAGACTAAGATCAGGAGGAGGAAGGTTTCATTGTTCATGCTGCCGCTCGAAGGTGATGAGGTTGATGTTTTTGGGAGGGATGTGATATTGGAAGTGGAAGAAAGGCTGAGCAGTTGGTGTCAGACATACTGGATATTACTCGTTCGGGTTCGCACAGGTAGTTCAAAATTTGTAGACATCGGAATTTTGGTGAAAGTTTTTGGCTTCTGGGGAATAATTACACGCGGCTAATCTTTGTGATAATAAGTTCGGAAAAAAGACAAATTATTAGTTTTTATATCCGGCATCATCGTCATCCACGGCTAACGAACATCAACTCCTGGAGTTCGACGTCATCCGCAAGCCCGTCCATGAACTCGGGCCACCCACATCAACCCCCGTGCTGATGGCAGGATGCCCCTTCGGCGGCCCCTTCGATGCGGCAGGCGGGAGCTTACCCAGCAGGGCCATAGCCTTGAGCTCCTCGGCCTCCTTTGCCGCATTCTCAGCGCGCTTTTTAGCTGCTTCTTCTATGGCCTTCCTCACCCGATCTGCATCATCTCCAGCATCGTCCTCGCCCCGCTGGATTCCACTGACATCAATCGTGACTCCGCCAGCTGCTGCGTCGTGTTTATCAGCAGCGTCGATCCTCGTGGCGGCTTGCTCCGCGCGGATGCAAGCCAGCTTCTCTTCTGCCTCCTCGTTGGACATCATGATGTTGTACAGCGGCCGACCTTCCTGGCCCAGCGGACCTCCATCGGGGCGCGTGATGGGGATCTTGCGGATGGCGGCCACGAGAGCGCACATAAACTTCATACTGCGGGCGGCGCGCAGGGGCTCGATGGACCAGTTGCTCTTGTGGGTGAAGATGCACTTCAGCTCCAGCTTGTTGAGCTCATGCACGCCGACAATGGCGAGCGCCAGGTTGGGCATGTAGTCGCGCTTGTTATCCTTGTGGCGGAGGAAGGCCTCGAGCTCGGCGCGCAGGAACGACAGGTCCTTGAAGCTGGTGCGGATGTCGATCATCATGGACACGGCCTGCCGGTTGGCGCCCGACCGCGTCACGTTCTCGATTCGGCACTGCTGCAGCCACTCGTTGCCGATCTGCATCTCCATCCAGTTGTCGACACGGCGGAAGACGGTGTAAAGAAGCGATTGCCGCGTGACGATAAGCGAGATGGCCGTGTTGGAGGAGCCGTTCCACACCTCGACCCGGTCGCCGATATCGTATGGGTGGTCGAAGAGCACAAAGATGCAGCCGGCGAGGAAATGGTGGACGGTACGGCCGATGGCAAAGCCGAAACCGAGCGCGAGGGACTTGATCGTGTCTTGGATATCCTTTAGGGTCGGCACGTAGGCGACGAGGATAAAGAGCAACATCACGGCGCCGAGAAAGGCCAGCATGACCCAGTCAAACGTGTTGATGCAGTGATCGGCCGAGTGCATGCCGCGGTAGATGGCGTTGCGGATGCGGCCCGCCTCGATGACCGTCCACTCCATCTCGTCGAGCTGGATGTCACCGCTCTCGTTTTCGTCCAGCACCTTGAAGTAGCCCTGTGCCTCCTCTTTACGGAACGGACCCAGCACCTCGGCGATATCCTGCGCCCTCAGCTTGTCGTTCCCAAAGACAACAAACGACGACCATATGCGCCGGGCGAGCGCGGCCGCTGACTTGGGGTTGGCGATTGCTCGCTCGACGGTGGCATAGCTCGACGACGGCCGCAGCCAGTGCGACTTGCTGGACTCAGGCTCGGACAGGAAGTTGCCGAAAAACGAGGTCAGGGCGTAGCTGTCGATGCCCAGGCGGCCGAGATAGCGACTTGCGCGGACGCGGTACTCGCCGTGTTCGGACCCGGTGGCGTTTGCAATCAGCATGTCCTCATTGGCGAACTCAGGGGTCCCAACTGGATGGAGGGAAATTGATGTCTCGTACAGCGCCATGAGTGCGTTCTGCATGTCCTTGGAGTGGGCGATGCGTCCCAGATCGGAGCGGAAATGGTAGTGGATGGTGACGTAGAGCATGGCAATCTTCTCGACGACATAAAAGCCCGCCCAGAGCGAGCACTGCTCGAGGACATCGCCGATGACGTCGCTCCACAGGAAGCTGTCTGCCGCCCGGTTGATGTTCAACGCGAGAAGATCGTTGTTGTAGACCAGAACAGAGAACGAGATGTACGAGGATACCAGAAACCCAATCAGCGTCACCGGGCGCCGCATTGCGCGAAAGACACGCCAGTAGCGCCGATGGGCTGGGTTGACGTATCGCGATACAAAGCGGAAGATGTACGGAAAAGCACATCCCAGGGCGAATGACACGCAGAGGCCCAACCAGGAAACCAGAAGCCACGAGCAGATGTAAAAGGCGAGTTGGCGGTCCTGGCGCTGCTGGTCTGAATAGTCCTGCCCCAGGTCCTGGTAGTCGCGGTAGAGCACGACGGGGACAACGAACGGGGTGCTAATGACCACCAACACCATCAAGCGCTTCAGGGCCCATGACATGTGTTCCCATAGGTAGACGGGGTAAGAGCCGGATGCTGTCTTGTAATCGAGATTATAGCTGGAGACGGCGGTTATGGGACCTGTCTTTTCGTCACTCGATGGGCTCGACTGCGGCGCCACGCCAAACACTTGGCCAGGGTCGTTCTTCTCCATTGTCGTCTCGGAGAGGAGTCAAGAAGTCGTCGACTAAGAGAATGTAGTGTCCGGTATACCGAAGTTGTTGTTTACCGGGTAAGAGAAGAAGGGAAGTGCTTGCTCAAGCAACGGGATCCGGAAGAACGACGATGGGAAGCTCGGGGGAACACGACGATGAGACAGCACCAGGAGATGGTTGTTAGGTCGCGACTCGCGAGATATTCGTCGATTAAAGGGGCCTGTTGTCTCCCATATCAGGTCGCTTTCCGCCCAATGGGAACCCTGTTCCTCCATTGTTTAGGGCTGACAGAGAGCCGCCCACTTCATGAACTGGCAACCCCTCAACTCGGATCCGAGTTGGTGATTCAAGTATCAGCTGGGCCGTGCCACTTGGTGCCGGAGGCGGGTCGGCAGGGTTTGCGCCAGGCATCCTGCCGCTTCTGCTTGTGATCGATGGAAAACCGTGGGAAATGGAGACGATCGATACGGGTTACGAGTTACGGGCTAAGGGATCATAATTTATGCCAAGCCCCTGAAACAGCAGATTACCCACCACCCGCCGGTCAAGCTGACTTGACCCTTGGGCTGACAAAGACTGTGTATTTTGGGACCGCCAATGGCCAAGCAGAACACTCGATCTCAAGCTCAGCTTCTCGATTGTGACCCCTGTCTGACGTACCCCGTAATCTAAAGGCATTCAAGGGATGGGTCTAGGCACCCATGATAACAAAGAAACTGACTGCACCATTCTGCGAGTGTCGATTTGAAGAGAGAGGTACGTTGACGTAGCGATGCATGTTTTGAGTTCCAATATGTTCCGCACCCGAAGTATTGACCGCACCCATCACATTGGATTTCTTTCTCGCGGGTTATTCGGGTTGATATGGGTAGCTGGGTGGGTACTCACCTGGTGATTGATTACTTATCACCTTGAAGAATGGAACTCTATCATATATCCAAGTTGTCGTGCCTTCATGTTGTTAGTGCCTCGATAAATAACACCTGATTGAGTGGGTATCCTCTTATCACTCGACATGTACCGCCAAAGGAGCCTACATGCGTACACAATGATTATTTCCCTTGCCCTACTCGGATTAACATGTGTCTAGAGACTCGTATCCTACAATGCTGTGTCCTCCAATTCCAAGTGTCGCTAGGATTGAAAACTAGCAGCCGCTAGCTAAGCTAAACTAATTGTTGACATGGACGCCAGCAGGTTCCTTCCCTCCAAATTCCTCACAGCTAACAAGTTATCCCGTTCAACATGTCTCTTTTATGAATATGGTGCACATTTAGTGTTCTTACCGACGAGGAGGGGTTATTTACTTGCCGCTCTGTCGGACCAACCGCTACAATCGTGGGTTCATCTCGCTACTCCTGAGGTCTGCTTTGACTACCTGGTCACGGTACCTACCTAGAACGTGTTCATTGCGTTGTTGCGGAACCTGTACTTGTTGGGTTACAACTTATTCTGAGAGAAAAGATCACGGAGACACGCCCTCTTCAGCTGAAGGTACCCGAAGCTCCCTCCCAAGAACGGAGTTGGATACCCCACTCGCATATATCCTTCTATCCACAGCTTAACTCAGATCCAAGGTCCCAAACCATCATATGGCAGGTGAAGTGATGCGTCATCTTGACACGTTAGCTGCATCGGCGGGTATTCAGCCCTACAAGTCTCCCCCCAATCTCAAGTACACCCTATAAAGCATGCAGGAGGTAACCGTAAAACTGGAATGCCACGATTGTGTAACGACAACGTTGGAATAGGTATACCCGGCCACATATTGGGCAGGTGCTTGCGCCTGCACCGGAAGAGAATCACACCAGACAAGAAACGAATATGAAGACCGCATGCCTCAGCCACAAAGAAATGAGAATAGACATCTAACCAGCAGAAACCGGGTACCCTAACTGTCTAGACCTGACCAAATGACCGAAGTGGTGAAGTCGATACCCATCACCTTCAATTCGCTATGGGAGACAGGTTCACTCGAGTGTCTCTATACTTCGGAGAACAACAATAAACCCCTGAACGTTGCATAATCCATCCTTTCTACCTACCCCTAATCAGGGAGAACGCACTCCCAGTCACCAGGCCAACAGACGGCACTAATGCATCCAAAACGTGGTCGTTGGGCTGGGTGTTTCTGTCGTTGGCGGCTGAGGATGGGTCAGCAAGTGAAGGTTGTCAACTACTATGACACTAAGTCGGCTATCGTACTTAGAGGGTTACTGGCTGCTAGTGGATAATTTGCCAGTGGATAATTTAGGTATTTGTCTAGATATGGACACTGACCAGGCATGTGATAGCACGAACCTTCTTTGACTTAAGCTGCTAAAACAAGTCCATGATAGTAGGCGCCCAGGTAGGTCGGCATCAAGGCATTATTTACATGCATCGCACGACCAGACTTGAAAATCCCACACACGGGTAGGCGCCTATTGGACAAATCCTGAGCAGCGGAAAAAGCAGTTGGCAAACAGCTAAACGAGAATACTGAAGGAGCAATAGCGAGAACATGAAACCTACCGTATCAGTCGGAATCACTAACATCCTGATCGTCATCATCATCCTCATCCTCGTCCTCATACCCTGACCGGCTTCCGCCCCGTCGTCCCCTAGAGACAGGCCTGGCTGGCGACGGCCCCCTCGACCCCTGGCGACTCCATGGCCTCGCCGGTCGCGTGATCTCGGCCGTTAGCAACCGCCCGCTCAGCTGCTTGGGGTTTGCCGCCCTGCCAGATAGCGTCAGATGCCTATCGCTATCCCCCAACGCCCTCTGAACCCTCAACGTGCTCTTGCCCGGCAGCGTCATGAGCACCTTAAACCGCGGCCGCAGGTCATCATCATCCACGACGCCCTCCAGCGCCGCCAGCACCCGCGCAAGGCCCTCAAACGACTCGCTCGTGTCCAGCACTGCGATACCGTCAATGATGCAGTACACCGTCTTGGTGGGCAGGAACTGCAGCGCAATCACATGTAGCAAGTCGCACAGCCGGCCGATATCATGGTCCTCCAGATCCCGGACATAGCTTCGCACAAGAAACTCCAAGCTCAGCTGGTCCTCATCATCCAGGGCAGCAATCAGCTGGACGATCACCGAGCGCAACAGCCCCGTGGGCCCGGCAAAGGGATCCTTCGGCCAAGCGTGCAGCCCGCAGAAGAAGTAGGTCATGATGGCGTCGGGCTCGAGCTCGGACATGCTCAGCACAAAGTTGGCGCAGAACAGCGACATGGCGGACACGGTCTGGCGCGCGGCCGACGGGATGTTGCCATCGACGAGCAGCAGGTCCGGGTGCAGCGTCTTGATCCACCCGTGGAAGCGGGCATGGTGGAAGAGTGTCTGCGCCTGGCCCTGTGCGCCTTGGTCGATCCGGCCACGCCACTTGGCGATCTGGGCCAGGTCCTGCTCGAGACCTTCGAGGGTCGCTTCCAGCGGCGGGGTAGAGTCCTCTGCGGGTGGTGGTGTGTCGGCGGAGGAGAGGGGTAGACAGAGGATCTCGTACAGACGCTCGAGGGTGATGGTTGCGCGGGACATGATGAGCTTCTGCACCTTTGGTTGGCGGTTGGCGCCCTCTTGGCGCTTCATCTCGCGGATTTGGCGCCTAAGGGCAGCGTTTTCTGCAGTCATTTAGTTACCTAGGTAGCCATGAGGTACGAAGCGGGGGTTAGCTTTGACTTACTGCGTCTCTCCTCCAGGAGCTCGAGCATTTTGTCGTTGGTCGTCTCACGGTCGTTCATGATGCCCCGGTTCCGGGACCGTTTCTCTTCAGAAGACGTGGCCATGAATTTCTGGAACCCATCTTTCAAGAAGTTCAGCGTGTCCTCCATGCTAACAGCTGTCGACTTCTGGTCCGTGATCATCCGTTTCAGCTCTTGTTGCTCACGGATGCCTTGTTGCATCAGATCAGCGCCAGTGCGCAGGTCGATGGCCATATCCTCGATCTGGAGTTCTATGCCGCCAATCATAATCTTGGTCTGCCCAGCGATGGTCCTGTTCTCGACCGCTATGTCTTTGGTATCGGCGACCAGCCTCTTCGTTTCCTTGATGTTGACGTCGGCCTCGGTGACGATCCATCCCATCACGATGGAGAGCTGCTTGTTTGTGTCCTGGGCTAGCTTTCCTGTGTCCTCAATGGTGTTGTCTCGGCGTCGTTCCACGGCAAAGACAAGCTCCTTGGCCAAGTCTTGGACCCGTCCTAGGATTTTGACTGGGTCGGTCTCGTCCTTTGTCTTTTTCTTTTTCTCCTTTTCTTTCCCCTTTTCCTTATCCTTATCCTTGTCCTTGCCCAATTTGATCAATCGTCTCCCTTTCAACAAAATCCCAGTCTCTTGTCAGCTGAGGCTCAATGATTGGAATAAAGAGATCAAAATCAAAAAGGAAAGAAAGACTAGCATCGACGCACATTGGAATGGCTCTCTGGGAGCAGGGAGAAGCTCGAGGATTTCTTGGATGGCTTCTACAATCCCCTCATACAGCTGGGCAGCGCATTTGCTCACGTCTGGGTCCGTGTGGAAGCTCTTCCGCCTGGAGCTGGCTTCGCCGATGAGGTTGCGCAGGTCGGTGAGCGCGTCAAAGATCTTTTGCCTCTTGTCCGCCGCATGCTGGGCGACCTTGAGGATGATGGCAATCGACACCTTGACGACCGCCAGCCCATAAGCGTCGGGGATGAGCTCAATCCACGGGTCGATAAACTCGGTATTCTCGCCGATCTTGAGCCACATCTTGCGGAATATGGCCAGCGGACTCTTTTCCGCACCGTTGGCTCTGTCGTCCGCTTGGTTGGTCTTGTCGAACAAGGCGTTCCAGGTCGACTCAGTTGCATTGGGCCCGATCTCGACGCCCTGCGTCAGGCCGTTCAGGGGCACATAGTCCTGCAACGCCAGGGCAAGGCTCCTGGGCAAAGAAGGATGCCTGCATCAGTCATGCTGTACTGAGGTTCCCAGTCGACTCTGTTGGCAATTACTCACTTGTATGGCGTCGGATTCTGGAAGTGCCCCGTGTCAGGGCTGTACTGGGGAGCGCCGCCGAATGCCCCATGCATCTTGGGTCCCTCGTTGCTGACAAAATCGGCCGTGGCCTGGGTTTCGGCATCGTCGGGCCTCGTACTGGGACCGCACAGTTGCTTTGCCTTCCTCATCGTTCTTCAGCCTCTGGGTGTCTGTCGAACCAAGCTGGAAGGCTAGTAGCTCAACACAAACTGGAGGGGACGATGCCCGCGATAAGGGCCTGCATTGGGCCGGAGGGGGCTGATATCTTGGGCTATCATCTCACTGAGATCACCGCGGGGATTTCCGGACGCGCGTGGAGCCTGTCCACACACAGATGGCTCCATTGGCTCAGTGGGGAGGGGGGTGACACTCGGTCACGCATCAGTGCAGTTCAGCTCGTCAGAGAAACGCACAGGGATAGGGCCAAAGTGTGCCAAGAAGATATGCCGACATGGAATCACAAAATGAGGAGGCAGAGAGACAGCTGCAATTGGGCAGACTGACATGCTGTGCCCCAATAATTGCGCTCGAGGGTGTGATTGACAGGCCCGAATGGAAGCCAAAAGAATCCTTTTGGGTTGGGCTGAGCTGCAGGGCATTGCATTATAATTCCCTCTGTCATTCTCCACACAACCCCCGCTCTTCAAGTTGAGCCCCATCTTGTTGTGCCAAGAGCCTGCAGGGTTTCTCGCCAGTGCTGGTTCGCTTGCTAGGGGACTACTGACCAGCTACGTACGTCACACTGGTTTCCAAAGGGGCTGTGTCGTTTCCGCAGCTGAGTGTTGGCTGGCGGCGCGTACTCCACTACCAACAAAACAAGGACTTGGATGTAGACACCTTGAACACTCGTAGACGAGGCTGTCGGGCTCCGGGGGGATCTAGGATCTGGGGGACTTTGATAGCGCCCTCATCCTTTCGACCCCTCATTTCTAGCTGGACATTCTTTCTCCATATTTCCAAGAGCGCACGCTGTCTCCGAGCCTCGACTGCTCACTGCTAGGCCTTTGCCAAGACCTAGTTATTTAAGCGTCCCGGGCCAAGGCCTATGTCGGTGATTCGAAATTCAAATCCGCAGACATCATCAACACATCAAGCGCTCTATTCTACCTGACCCAAGTCACTCACCGTCACTCAGTTCCTATCTCACCAATCTCTGACCACCCTCGCCAAGATGTCGAACGAGAGATCTGAAACCATGGTGAGTCTCAGGCGCCCATGAGAGCGGGTGGGGATTGATGCCATACTCACACCTGCGTCGATACTAGGTTGTCCCTAACTCGCCCACCGAGTCCATTGGCCTCTTTTCCCCGGTTGAGGTCACCGCTAAGGACCTCGCAGTGGTGACCGAGGTGCCTGTTCGCTCGTCAGAGAACGTCTCGGTTGCGGGTGACGACCAAGAACTGCGCCGGCCGGGCCCAGCCACCGTTGACCCCCCTGCCACGGAAACGGCAACGCCCCTGACAGAAGCCCTGGCCGAGGACGCTGAGTCGCCGGACATCTCGGTACATGACCCAGAGACCGACACGGAAAAGGGCGAGGACGGGATCGACCTGCCCGAGCCAGAGTCCGAGAGGGAGATCTGGAGGAAACGGCTCAGCGCCAGAGAGCCCATCCTCGACTACAGAGAGGTCGACTTCGAGCACTTCAAGAACCGCTACGGCGAGGATGACGGCCGTCATGTCATCGAAGTCCTCAAGGGCACAAACTCGTCCCTCGAGGAGGTGTGGCTGGAACGACGCCGACGTCGCGAGTCGGCCCCGCTCAACCCCGGCGGCGCTTCCCAAGATGCGGGCGAAACTTCCTGGTGGCAGCGCATCCGAATCAACTCGTGGCCAATCCTGGGTCACCTTAAGCAGGTGGCCGGCGTGGAGGCCAACTGGCCACAGGACACGCCCCGTACCTTTTTCAGGCCCTTCCACAGTCTCATCTTCTACCAGGAGAAGATGAGAGAAGCGTTGAAGACTCTCGAAGACAAGTGGGGTGAGGTGGACAAGCTCGATGCCGCCGGAGACAAGGAGAAAGCCGCCGAGCTCGAAGCCACGATCCGAAAGGCGGCGCGGGCGGCGAGGAAGAAGGCCGAGCAGGACGAGCACGACAATGCCGTCGCAAAGGGCGAGAAGGAGGACACCCGGACTGAGCGGTCGGGCAGTGTCAACGGAGACGAAAAGAAGGACGACGACGCCGAGAGCGACGATGGGTCCAGCGGCGACCGCATCCTGGACAGCGTCACGGCGCTCCGGCACATGCGGTGCTTCGTGGACGTCATTGACCGCAAGGTGCTCCCCCTGAAGGACATGTTCAAGGACACATCGCGGACCAAGGTTCGGTTCAACGACCTCACGCTGCTCCTCCAGCCGGGCGTCATTGCCTATGCACCCCCGTCTCAGGCGCGTAGCTACCAGACGGCCTGGCGGGTGTACCACGTCAAGCGCACGACGTGGCACAGCGGCCAGCCCGATGACATTGAGCAGACCAGCAGCGACACTGTCAAGGTGTGTTGCTTCTACATCGACTATGACGGCGTGTCGTATGGCGTGGTCAAGGGCAAGTTCCAGATCCAGCAGTACGTTGGCGAGAAGGCCGTGCTGGACCTGCCGCTCTACCCGATGCACTACGCCGAGGACCGCGAGCGGATTCAGCACAACCTCCGTGCCCAGGGCGACCTCTTCCAGACCTTTGTCAAGGAGAAGCATCTCTACTACGAAGGCTGGACCATCCCGTCGGGTAACCCCGACACCGACGAGGACGCTGTCCACCCCGAGCACATTGAGAGCGCCGCCATCCTGGACTTTGCTGAGGCCTTCAAGCACCACCCGTCGTGGAAGCCCAAGCTGGTTCCCATCGGGTCCCGCATGGACGACTGGGAAAGCGGTGAGGACAGCTTCGACCTCATGCACTGGTCGGACCGCAGCCGCGACGAGCTGTGGTTCTGGATCAACGAAAAGACCCAGTCCAAGGAGAACATCCATTTCCTCATGAAGAACCAGTACCTGAGCGAGGTGGACAAGTTCGTCATTGCCTACCGCCAGGGCCCCGTCAAGGAGCTCGAGGGAGAAGAGTACTCGATGCTGTTGCCCCGGCGGCTCGTGGCCTACGTGCTCCGCGAGCGGCGCTTCGTTCAGGTCGACGCCCTCTCGTTGCGCCATTTGCCGAAGCAGGATCGCCTGCTCAAGGACTTGAAGATCAACCCCGGACACAAGCGCATGATCAGATCGCTGGTCAAAGCGCACTTCCGCAACCGCGAGATCCAGCGGGAGCGCCCCCTCATCGGCCTGAACCAGGACCTCATCCAGGGCAAGGGCGCCGGCCTGTTCATCCTCCTTCACGGCGCGCCTGGTGTGGGCAAGACCGCGACCGCAGAGGCTATTGCCCAGTCCAACAACAAGCCGCTGTTCCCCATCACCTGTGGCGACCTCGGCTTTACCCCCAAGGAGGTCGAGAGCGAGCTCAAGGAGATCTTCCGGCTCGCTCATCTGTGGGACTGCGTCCTGCTGCTCGACGAGGCTGACATCTTTCTCGCCCGGAGAGACATGGTCAACCTCAAGCGGAACGCTCTCGTCTCGGGTAGGCCCCTCTTGTTTACCCAGCCCCTTTCATATGGCACAGATGCACACACTAACGATACCTCCCCTTCTCCTTAGTCTTCCTCCGCGTGCTCGAGTACTACAGCGGCATCCTGTTCCTCACGACCAACCGCGTGGGTATCCTCGACGAGGCCTTCAAGTCGCGCATCCACGTCAGCCTCTACTACGAGCGCCTCGACCTCGATCGCACGCTAGCCATCTTCGACGTCAACATCCGCAAGCTGCGCGCCATCGAGAAAGAAAAGGCCAAGCAGCTCAAGGACAGCACCTTCAAGGAACCGCCGCTGCGGATAGAGTCCCAGAAGATCCGTGACTTTGCCGAGCGTCACTTTGAGGAAACCCCTGACCCGGCGCGGTGGAACGGGCGACAGATCCGCAACGCCTTCCAGATCGCGTCGTCGCTGGCGCGCTACGACATGCGCAAGACCAAGGCCGACGCGTCTGATAACGACGTCGAGAGCAAAGCCGGGGGCAAGCTCAAGGGTGGCGAGGCGCTCGACCCGGAGCCGGTGCTGGACGAGAAGCACTTTGAGCTGGTGGCCGACGCCATCGAGCGCTTCGACACTTATTTCCACCTCGCGACCGGCACTAACGATGAGGACGCCGCCCGCACCGAGGGCTACCGCGATGACGCCGCCCGCCATGAGGACCTGGTGTCGCACCACCCGCACCACCGCCAAAGCTACAGCGATATGCGCACACCTCCTTCCAAGCTGCGCGGGAGCAACAGCACCAAGGGAACGGACTCGGCCAAGAACGGCAAGAGCTCCGGCCGGGGGCAGGATCGCGACTTTGACGATGACAATGGAGGCCGAAGGGGGGCCTCGTCCAAGAAAGGGGCCACCGGGAGGGGCGGCGGCAAGGACACGTCGAGCGTCTCGTCGCGGCAGACGAACAACCGTGACTTCCCTGCTGCGGCTTCGAATAGCCGCCGGGGCGGGAGGAACAAGTACCAGTCCGAAGAGGAAGAAGAGGAGGAAGAAGAGGAGGAAGTCAACTCTGATGAAGAGAGCCCTGCTGCCACACCCAAGGGTAGGAAGGAGGAAAAGCAGGGTGGAGGCAAGTCGTCGCGCAACGCCCGTCGAAGGGATGATGATGATGACGATGACGACGATGACCATGACGAGGATGACGATTGAGTTACACTTGACCCCCAGAGATATCACTGACGGGCAACGACTCGCAGTAACTTCGAAGTATGTTCGGACTTTGCCCCTTTTCTCTTTGGGAATATGGATGTTGGAGGATTGCTCATGTGGTTTTCAAATTTGGTTCTGGTGGCTGTTTTCCGATCTTGGTCCATGCTTCAGCACCATGGAGGACATTCATTTCACTGGCGGTTTGCTAGTCTCCCTTAATTCCTTGCTTGCTACACCTAGCCATTCATGGGGTGGTTAATTATTGTCCCTATGCATCCCGTTCTCTCCAATCTTTCTGTTGTTTACATGCCCCTACGTTTTATGAGATCACGGCAAAGCCACTTCCGGCATTTCCTAATTACTTAGTTTCAACCGCTCATTTGCAGTCGTTCTGGAAATCCTAGAGAGGCAATACAACTCGTTCTTCACATCAAGTCACCATGAACGGTTCATTGACAGCGGTCACTGAACCTGCCGAGTAAACGCTATTTCACATGATGCTTGCTATCAATGTCTTCTCTCATCCCAAGTTCCAACGCGACACGGCCTACATCAATCCATCTATCAACAAACAGTAGTTCAATTTTCCTCCCTGGTGAACAACCCCAAACGAAATCACAGCTCAAAACCCCTTCCCACCCTCAATAAGCTTTGCAACACACTTCGCCCTCGCAACCACCGCCAGGATCTCCCCTCTCCCCTTTTCTCAACTTCATGTGTCGGTGCCACGCACGCCAGCGCTTTCTCACCTCTCTCAACTTAGAATTAACCACATGCACTTTGGTTGTACATTATTTACAGTTCTGTAGATGTAATTATACATCTTCCTCCACCACTGGAGCACATGTCCCAGTCATTCCCTTGTGTCTTGTTCATACAATAAGCCATCCCCTTAAAACCTCAGCGATTAGTCTAGGGCTGAGTGGCACAAACACCGCAATACGGAAATCTAAGTTCGAACCTGCCTAACCTAGTTGATATGTTGAACACGCTCGATGGCGCGAGCCAAAAACAGTCAACACATCGCTGGCCAATGGTGTCGTGTGGTTTGCTAGGGGGTACTCAGATGTGGGGTCTTGGAACCAACAACAACGCCACGGTCAAACTGGACCCTTGCAGAGACGAAACTCAATTCAGCTCCCCGCGTTGACTCAGCCCGGATTGCCATGATCTAATAACTTTCAATAGTCATTTTGCGGCAAGGAGTCATCCCAATTGCATTGATAAGTCCACTCAGCTCAACCCGGTGTTCCCTCTTCTCTTGTTCCTTTTCTCATCATACCATCCAACATGGCTTGCACCACCGGCATGGAGAATCTCCACATCTCAACTCCCGAGGGGACGTCGTCGTTGCGGGCTCCCGAGATGTACGACCTGCTCATTCTAACCGATGCAACAGCGTCTATGGGCACCTACCTACAGTCTCTGAATAAATCCCTGCCCGACATCATCCAGATCTCTGCTCTGACAGGATGTTTTTCTCGAATTGGCGTTCTCGCTTACCGCGACTATTGCGGAGGCAAACTGACCGAATGGTCTGGATGGTATGCCACGGTTATGCACCTCACCCATGATAGCTCCAGGCTATGTTATCTAAACGCCCTGGACGGCACTGTCTGGTGTATATCTGCTAACACCTTTCTCGCGCAAAGGCACACCATGATCCACGGCGGCGAGCCCGGTGCCATATCTCAGGCCGAACTCTTGACATTTGTTCGACAACTCCGAGCTGATGCCGGAGGCGACATCCCGGAAGCGACAAAGACAGGACTCGCCCATGCTTACCAAGTCATGCGACCCGAGGCAAAGACCATCATGCTCCTATACGCCGACGCGCCTCCCCACTCGCATCTCACAACGGGGCACAACCACAGCACCGAAATCAGAGAGCTCGGAAGTAACCGCTACGGTGAGACCGCACATCGTTTCGTCGACTGGGTCTCGGCAACCCAGGCTCTGCGAGACAACGGCACGCAGGTGTTTTGCATCGTTTCTCCCAGCGGCTACAACAGCAATGTATGGACCAACACCGTCTCTTTCTATAGCTTCCTCTCTGCGCGGACCGGAGGCGTCTGCTTGGATGTGTCTGGAAACTGCTCGACCGAGAACATCTCGACGCTGACGGTCGGGCTGCTCCTGGCCTGGATGGGCGTCGAGAAACAAGGCGCCAAGCTGGAGATGAAGGAACTTGGCAAGGTGGTTCGGTACAAAGATGCCAACACTATTGGTAACTTCAAGTCCGAAAACGACAGAGCCGGGGACCTGTACATCCCATCAAAGCAAAGCCCGGACGCAGTCAAAAAGGTCTGGCAGAACTTGGCGATCCCGACGCTCAGCATGGCCGTCATGGGTCAAGTCATCCCCCGGCGAGAGCATCCCGCTACTGACCTGGCCAAGCGATACGCAATTGACCCGGACTACAGAGTTCTTGTGGCCGCGCAGCTCGCTGACATCATCGCCTCCGATGTGACAGCCATTGCTCTCAACCCCGTTCTCGGGACCCTCTGGCGGACCGTTTGTGCAGACAGGCCGAACCCGGCCCGGGAGGCTTTGCTTCTCGAATTCGGACTACAGATCGAGCGGAACAAGGACCCGGAGAAGAAGGAGCGCATGAAGAGCTGGCTGGAAGAGTCATATGACCATGGTGGTGCAATTCTCGAACTGATCGACAGTGTGCCCGTCGACGCGCGGTTCCCCTGTGTGTTTCTGGATCCCACGTTGAACTTTAACAAAGCCGTTTCAGGGGAAACCGGCAACGATGAAGCGGACTCGACGCCGTTGACGCGAGATGATCTTCTGGACATTGGCCGCTCATGCGACTACCGCACACTCCGGCGAGTTGGCCAAGCCTTGACCCACTTGACCTACGTCAACTCCAAAGACAAGCTGCCTCTCCATGTCCGGGACGCCACTGAGGACACAGTCCCCTTGATTCCCATGGCTCTCGCACAGCCGGAACACAAGCGCGAATTCTGGAAGATCCTGCTCCACACCGTCCTGCCCGGCACCATGCTCGGGGCTCGCCCTGCAGCTCTCCTAGCAGCTTTGAGTGTGCGCATGGGGATAAAGCCGCTCAAAGCTGCAGCCTACACCGAGCTCGCGGCATGGAAGGACAAGTGGAACACGCTGGACATTCCTGAGACCTGGAACACAAACTGCCTGGGCTTGATCCTCGAGGCTGATTCCAAAAAGAGCCAGGAAGGTGGCGAGGCACTCCTAAACGATGAAGACCGGCTGCTGTTCCGCACTCTCGTCGACTACAAGCTGCTGGAAATGAACCTTGACACATCTCTCTCCGCGACAATCGGGTGGTGCCCTTCAAAGTCCAAGATGTCCATTGGCCCGGTTGTCCTCTGCAAGATCTGTCAGTTTCCTCGATCCGTAACCATCATGGCAGGAGGCGGAGTCTGTGGGCCATGCGCGTATGCCCTTTCCGTTGGAAAAGAAGGCGAGGCTTTCTCTCTCGCGGTCGAAGGAAACGTCTCCAAGAGCGACACCAGCACCACGGAAGCAACATGGGTCGAATGCCTAGTCCCGCAATGTCGAGCCCAGTACGTCGTATACAAGCCCGATGACCTCCGCGTGCGCCCAAAGTGCCACTACTGCCGTCAGAAGGGCCTCTTGCCCAAGGGCCACCCGACCTACCACGAATCCACTGTTCCCCCTGTCCTCGAGTGCACGCAGTGCCTCAGCCGCGTCATCTATCCCACTGAATATCGACCCAGGAGCCTCAACCCCGACGACTACGAGTGCATAGCATGCAGCATCGGCCGGGCCACCCTCATCACCGAGGAAACCACCGCGCGACAACTCGCCGATGAAAACGGGACATCATTCCTCCTCCGCAATGACAACAAGAAGATCCCCTCCCCCTTTGCTGGCAGGTCCCTCTTCCACGTCATCTCCACAGCCGGCACAGCAGACTTCACCAAACGGGTCCAAATCCTTCCCCCAACCAACCTCGAGCTCACAATACGAGGCAAGGTCATCCAAAACCAACCCTCCTTGCTCGCCGCTCTTCAAACCTGGATCACCACCCGCCGGGTCGAGTCGGGCACCTGCAGCCTGTGCTTCAATACCGTCAAGAAAAACGCCCTAAACCGTGCCTGCGGCCGCAAGGGCTGCAACGAGCGCATCTGCGCGTCTTGTCTCGACAGCTGGTACGGACTCAACACCCCTGGTCGCGTTCTCAACGTTGCGGCTCTCTCATGCCCCTTCTGCCGGCGCGAACCCTCGCCCCAAACCAACCTCCCGCCACGCGTCAAGACTCTTCCTGGCGTCCGCAATGCCGTGCGTGAGGTGGGCGAGTGGATTTATGCTTGGTGTCTTGGCTGCGAGACAGCGAAGCGGTTTGAGCGCCGCGAATGCGCGAGAGGCGCGCCGGTGACAGCGGAAAGGTGGAACTGTGATGAGTGTCAAGATGCCTCACGGGCGGGGACACACAAGGAAGAGGTGGCGATCAAGAACTGTCCCGGTTGCGGAACGCCGACGGAGAAGACAGCAGGGTGTGATCATATGGAGTGTAGCGTGGGAGACTGTGGGAAGCATTGGTGCTGGAATTGTGGCAAGGCGGTAGATCGAGGGGAGATTTATGAGCATATGACCGAGGTGCACGGTGGGTGGTATAACGGCAGGGATTATAACAACGAGGAGGAGGGAGAGTACTATGACTACGAAGACTAGTCGTGAGCCATCAGGGGTCGGTTTGTGGGGGTGTGGCCAGGTCCCGGTAGCGAAGCTTTTGGTCTCACGTTGTTAGATTTCATTTTCTTTCCTTAGCCTTCCATTGTTCGATGTCCCCTGAGATCCTGGGTCCGTGAAAGTGCTGCATGTCAGACTCGTTGACAGCCTTTGAACTCATCCGCGATATCATGTTCCCGAGATGGCAGATACCAAACCTCACTTACTACCTCGAGGCTGCAAGGGTGTAAACATGCGCATCGAAGTTATACAAATATTATAAATAAGATATACCACCAGGTACACGAAATGGATCCTTCTTGATAAAGACGCGTGAAGCTTTTGTGAGGGATGAAGCCGAGCGTTGCTGCGGAACCGATAGCCATATGCCGGTAAAACTGAAATTAAAAACTTGGCACAGCGCACCATTGGTGAATTTTCACTACATGCCCCCATATAACAATGATATAGAATATCTCGAGCGATAGCGGAAAGTCAAGTAAATCGCGGGGGGAACTTTATCACAACACTGGGCTTTAATAAACCATGACATGTCAGTCGACCTCCCATTGATGGCCAAACTCAAATGATCATGACTCATTTTGTAAAGATTATCGAGTCCCACGATCATGAAAGAACAGCAAGCGTAGGCAGGTACTGTAAATATGGACTTTTGATACTTCAGAATTCATATCAACTCTACAACTTCACACTGGCTGAGTGGCGTGGAGTTTGGTCAATAGGGTTTTCGGCGCCGACCGCTTCTAGTCTTGGTAGAGATAGTATCGTCGCGGCTCGGTGATGTTCAATACCGGTTCAGATAATCTCAAAGCTTAATAAAACAACCGTTAATGAGTGAATGGACCGGCTTGAGACCGGCAATTGAGACCAAAGCATCAGCAATTGCTTAAACGGTCCAACCCTAACCCTGGCTACAGAATGACTGCCTCGATTTCCGGGCTCATCTCAACGATGCGAGATTCGACCCGAGAAGTGAGGATAAATGCTAGAAGGTATTCTGTATGCGGGTTTGCCAAGGCTGTTGGGGAACCTGCATTGGTCCCCCAGCTAATGTGTCAAGACGCAGCCCCAAGTTTGATCCGTGTTCATCAGACCTGAAGAAACGAGAATTGGCCTTGGAGTAGCTGGTGCGTGTGAGCTGAGAAACGCGCAGCTGAGGCAGGATTCCAACCGCTCATGTTTTGCGAGCTCAATCGACATTTAATCAGGTAGGAAGGAGCAAGATGAAGACTCTGGGATGGACGGATGAGGACGCAAACCAAGTCGAGATGGCGATGCATGCACCCGCTAGGCTGGTTGGCGTCTTCCGCCGTTTGACCCCGCCAAAATGGCTTCCTTGCAGGGGTTCGGTTCAGGGAAGGACCACGGTTGTTCAATGCCCCACTTCACGTGTCGCGCAGGGGCGAAGCGAACGTAGTTCAATTCCATGGAATCTGCCTGCCACCACCGACCTGCATTCATCCAGATTCTGGGTCCAAGCACGATCGCCCAAAGACCAGCTGCAGCCCTGGATACCTCGTCCTGGACATCTTCCTTACTCTTTGCAATTTTGACATTCCTTCCGATTTAATCAACTACACTCAGAGTATACTTTAGCCTCTACAGCATTAGTCTAGATCTCCGCCATCCTATTGCTATTGCTCGATTCCCATTGCTCTGATCTCCCTTTGCCGAAACCCTCCGCGAAAATGGACAACGAACAATTTGGCGGTCGCACCGACGATGACCTCTTCTCCGACGACTTCGAGCCTGTGCTGCCCGAGGACGAGATTGTTACCATCACAAACGAGTTTGCAGCACAGACGCTAGTACCCGACCCCCCCAGCGCGGCCGCCGCGACAAGCCAAGCTCCTGCTGCTCCTGCGGCCGCTTCCCACCCGCCGACGACAGCGCAGCGAACCCAGCAAGCAGCCCCAACCCACGCCGCCTTGCAAGGACAGGCACCGCCAAAGTCCCTCGCCCAGTCACGCCACAATCGACCCGAGAAGCCATCAAAGCCCGCCGGCAACAAGCAAAATAACCAGCACAACCACAGCCACAACCATAGCAAGCATTCCAAGTCGCACCCCAGCGCTGATGTGGCGGCTCTAACAGCTACCCCAGCACCCACCCAAGAACATGCGCAGGTGTCGGAGCAGACACAGGCACAGGCACCGGCAGAGCCACAGGCCCAGACGTCATCCTCTGCTCCTCCCTCGGCACCGACAGAGCCCGCTGCCATGGCCATAAAGGACAAGGAAAAGACCCAGGAGGGTCCAGCGAAAACACCCAGCGCAAGTGCCATAGGGGCAGCCCGTCTCGGCTCGGGCGCCAACCCGCGCACCAAGCTAACCGAGACGGAGCTCGCAGCCAAGATGGAGCAGATGCGCATCCTGGCAGCCGAGAAGACGCGCCGGTTTGAGCAGGCGCAGCGCGACGAGAGCGAGCACGCCGTGGCCTACGCCAAGGGCATGGAGGAGGCGCGCAAGCGCCGCGCCGAGGAGGCCACCAAGCGTCGGGCAGCTGACGAGGACCGGCGACGTCTCGAGGAGGAGCGCGCCAAGAACCGCGAGCGCAAGTTGCATGCCATGGGCCAGAAGGAGGGCGGCTGGGACGAGGGCAAGGACGAGAGAATACAGGAGGAGGAGCGTAAGGTGTACCGCGGCGCCAACGGTGGCGTCAGGGGCACCAAGAGCAACGTTGGAGGGGGCTTGTCAGGAAGTCGCTTTGCGACGCCTGCGGCCGTGGCGGGTGGCGATGGTGAGAGGAGAGAGGGCGGTGGGTATGGTGGCGAAAGGGAGGACAGGGGCTTCCGTGGTCGCGGGGGTGGTCGCGGAAGAGGTGGACGTGGTGGTGGACGCGGCGGGCGGGCGCTTTTCGATGCTGACGGCGACCGTGACGCGGATCGTCACACGGAGCAGCAACAGAAGAACTGGCCTCGGGGACAGGCTGCAGGTGCACAGAAGAATAAGCCCATCTTGGAACCGGAGGCATTCCCTGCCCTGCCAGGATCATCCGCGCCGAAGAAGATCGACGTCAAGACGACCATGCCTGCACTCCCCAGCTTCAATAACTCCAACGCAATGCTCTCGCCGTTGATAGGCAAGTGGGCGGATGAGGTTGCCGCGATGGACGAGAAGCCCCCGGCGGATTCTTAGACGGATATTCTGGCGTACCGTCCGAAGCGGTCGGGTGGGTCGTCGACGGATTTGCCCGACGATGAATATGTGAGCTCTGGACTTGCACGGCACGCGAAAAGGCGCCGTCGTCATGGTGCAGAGGCGTCGGCGGCGTGGATGGGTGAACGGTTGCCACGACGGCGACTATGTCAGAGTGAAGCTCTGCCTGCAAGGCCAAAGGAATGGTCCGAATTATCGGACAATCGGACGTCTCCAGAAGTGGCCGAGAAACGAGGGAACGGCCAGGGCGCGATTCTTGAGATAGGTGAAAAGAAGACGACTTTATGGCACAACGTGATGAACGATAGGCGGCAGCGCAGTACGCCGAATCCAATTCTATACCCCCCAAAGCCGAGAGAGTGGTCGGGTGTTTTGGATGCCATGTTTCCAGAGTGGCCCAAGGACCCAGTGACAGACACTACTCTCAAGGCTGCAAGTGACGACGACTACGACGACGACGACGGCAATGTCGTGGTAACTAGCAACAAAGACAGCATATTGCCTGTCCATTGGTACACTAATATGAGATCTGCGGCTGTGGGCAGCGAATTGGATAATCGCCTGGTGGGCATGGCGGAGCACATGGTTCAGCGGCGACGAGCCCGGCGAGATCCCATTTTGCCAGGATGGAAGTAGAAGGCGATGAATGAATGTATTTGGTATGACAGCCGGGACGAGCAGGCGATGAGCTGGGAAAAGCAAGATTTGTGTGGCCGGTTCCCGACAGCGTATCGCATTCTTGTTCTTGCATGCAGCGCTCTTGGTATTCAGCGGTAGACAGCGTCAACGAAAAGTACGTTACTCTTCACTTCTCGTGATCATCAGTGAGGAAGCACAGGCATGAAATGTGAATCATCGCGCACAGATCCTTCATAATACATTATTGGTATATTATTGGTATATTATTGGTATTTTTGACAAGACTAAAGAAATAGAAGCAGCTCAAGACTTGACCGACTCGTCCGTGGTCGTTGAACACCAACCCCCCTTAAGAACCTTGACCAAAACGCCCCATCCTAACGCCGCCCAATGCGAGATCACGAGTACAATTGTCACTACCACCCCCCTCTTCTAGGGCCGCGTCCTCCACGGAAACCACCACCGCCGCCGCCACCATCGCCGCCACCGCTTCTCGGCCCTCTCATGCCCCTGCCCCAACCACCTCCCCCACCGCCATACCCGCCAGGCCCGGTTGGCACGCCGCCCATCTCGTCATCTCCGCCGCCCGACATATGCATGGGCTGTCTCTGGCGGCCGCGCATGTCCTTCGGGAAGGCATCGTATGTCTTACGCATCTGGGCATAGCCAAGGTGCATCTTGCCAAAGAAGTGATCGGCTAGGCGGCGGTCGTTATCCAGTCTGCTGAGGTAGGCACCGCAGACGTCGCACACCTGCAGCTTTTGGTGGCCCGACGGCCCGGACGTATCGGAAAGGGCCTTGAGCTCGCGCTCGCGCTCGCCCTTGGTCGCCTGGGCGTGGCGCACCTTGTACAGCTCGTCATAGGCACGGCCGACCTCGCCCATCTCTCCTAGGATCTCCACCTCGAGCAGGCCGCTGGCAATGGTGCTGCCTAGGTCCGAGATTGCCTTGAGCAGCACGTTGGTCTGTCGGATTTCGTCGGGGGTCTTCTCGAGCCGCCGTTGCGCCGCGTCAATCCGTCTGTTGCACTCGTCGATGTATTTCTGCAAGTCGCGCATGTAGTCGTGGTCGAAGCCATAGCGCTTCTTCTCGGCATCGGGCAGGGCTTCGTACTCGGCCTTGAGGCCCTCCGAGTGCACGCGCGAGCAGGGGCCGAGATCCTGCTTGGTGTTTGTGAAGAGGTCGTGCGGGCAGGTGCCGACCAGGTACGAGCGGCAGACTTTGGGGTCGGTGAGGGAGAGCTGCGCGCTGCGGGACGAGATGCCGCCGCCCATCAGCTGCTCTAGAGAGTGAGGCGAAGGGTTAGCATCCGGAGTCAATGGAGGGAGTCTGAGGGGCTTTGAGAGGCGGCTCCCGGGGTGGCGAGGCACGTACCGAGCAGCTTCCGTTGTTCAGCCGCCATGATGGTGATTGCTCAAGAAAAGAAGTGCAGCGAGGATGTTGCCGATGTAGTTTGTCGCGATCTTCGTGCTTAGTTTCTACCTGCTCTGTACAGTGTTGAAGGTTGAATCGCGCCGCCAGGGAAATTTCCAGATGTCCCCAATCAGCCGCGCTGCAAGGCTGGAGGAGGTCCAAGCTAGATGGGACCTGGGCCATGCTAAAGCGCGGACGGAAAGCCAATGGGAGCAGTCGGGGCCCGGGGAAGTGGGGTCGGCGGGCAAACCTGCACTAGACAATCCCTGCATGTGAGGGTACCACTGGTCCCTTGCCTGCCGCCTGAAACTCCACTGCACACTGGTGCTGGCTGCTGGCCTCTCGAGGGCCTCTCCTGTCGCGGTCCCATTCCCCATCGCGACTGCTGATTGAACTCGTACCCGAACAGGATATCTTCGCAAACTCACCCCAATGGACAGACCACGGTGAGAAGGGGAAAATGCGTCAACTCTTTTCCTTTTCCCTGCTCTCGTTTTTTTCTTTATGTTTTGCTTTCTTGGCCACCGCTGCCGACTACCATGAGCAGCTAGTGCTCCGGCCACTGCCGCTGTCGGCTCTGCTGGCCAGCTTCAACTTTCGCTCCAACACGACGCTCTCTGCCTTTGAGGCTCACAACTTCCGCTTCTTCCCCCGGTCGCTCGGCCAGATTCTGCAACATGCCGGCACGCGCGAGCTGCATCTGAGGTTCAGCCTGGGCCGGTGGGATGCCGAGAGTTGGGGCGCCCGGCCCTGGAACGGCGCCCGCGAAGGCGGCACTGGCGTCGAGTTGTGGGCTTGGCTCGAGGCCGACACTGACGAAGCGGCCGACCACCAGTGGCTGACACTCACCAACGCCCTCTCGGGGCTCTTCTGCGCCTCGCTCAACTTCATCGACGGCACCCGCACCACCCGCCCCGTCATGTCCTTCCAGCCCGAGGGCGATCATCCCAACGCAACCGACACGAACACGCACCTGCTCTACGGCGTGCTGCCCCACGAGGTCGTCTGCACAGAAAACCTGACGCCCTTCTTGAAGCTCCTACCATGCAAGGGCAAGGCGGGCATCGCAAGCCTGCTCGACGGACACAAGCTCTTCGATGCCTCATGGCAGAGCATGGCCATCGATGTTCGCCCAGTCTGCCCACCTGGGGGCGAAGGCGAGTGCGTCCTCGAGATCGAACAGACTATCGACATGGTACTCGACATTGAACGATCCAAGCGGCCAAGGGGTAAGCCGCACCGTTTTCGTCTTCCTTCCCCTTCTCCCTCTCCCGTTTCCGCTCATCCTTTGGCTGGTAATATGCTGACAACCCCCCAAGGCAACCCGATCCCGAGACCCCTGCCGGGCCACGAACTACACTGCGATACCTCCAAGCCATACCACTCCGGTGACACTTGCTTCCCAGCCGACTCTACCGCCAACCAAGACTGGTCCCTGTCTCAGGTTTTCGGGAAGACCATCAAGGGAACATGTCCCCTGACCGACCCGAACGTGCCACCCGTCTGCCTGCAAGTTCCCGACGCCCGCAGCGTCTACATCTCGAATGGGGCCCTCGAGAAGAAGAACCAAGACGGCGTGTCGCGATGCTTCGAAATTGAGCCTGAGACAACCGACTTTGAGCTGCTCCTTCCAAGTCCCGAAGACCTACCTGCGGACAATCTGCAAGCGGGGCAGGAGGTGGAAAATATCGTCAAGCCTGAGACACCTCTTCTCTACGCCGAGCGGAGTTTCACCGGACACGGGCAGGAACGGGGAGGCGTGCAAACCATCCTGAGGAACCCCAGCCCTGACAAGGAGGTGGAATTCATCTACATGGAGTCTCTGCCCTGGTTCATGCGCATCTACCTGCATACCATGCAGGCCCGCATCGAGGGGACCAGCCCTAGCGACCACGACCCCCTAATCCAGGAGGTCTACTATCGGCCCGCCGTCGATCGCGCCCGCGGGACCCAGCTCGAGGTGCGCATGCGCGTTCCGGCCGCCTCGACCGTCTTCCTTACCTACGACTTTGAGAAGTCCATCCTGCGGTACACCGAATACCCGCCTGACGCAAACCGGGGCTTCGACGTAGCCGCCGCCGTCATCACGATCCTGAGCCCAAACAAGAACGACACGCGCTCGGCGACATATAACCTTCGCACCACCTCCCTGCTGTGCAGCTTACCTACCCCGGATTTCAGCATGCCGTACAATGTCATCATATTCACATCGACGGCGATTGCTCTGGCATTTGGCGGTATGTTCAACATCATTGTGAGGAGGTTTGTGGCCGCGGATGAAGGGCCCGAGGTCAGCGTGGGATCTCTGAAGCAAAAGTTGATCGTACCGTTGAGGAGGATCTTTGCCAGGGTCAAACCTGGCCCTAGATGATTAGAAAAAAACCAAGGCCTTAGAGAGTTACGAGTACTGAGTTCTTATCATTTTGCCATAACAAAAGCGGCTTCATTGTGGGGCGGGAAGAAGGGGGTGGGAAGGACAATTAGCATCAACCTTTTGTGTATATTGGCGTTCAGTCGCGCTGGGCATTGATATCCGATTTTGCCATCAATTCTTGGGCATTTACCACCTCCTTGCGTTAATCGACAGACATTGAAACTAAGGAATTTACGAATATCCTATGTTTGTCCGAGTTCCTATCCCAACACAGTGCTCTGCTTCTCTAGCTCTTGTTAAAGAACCCCTCGGGGAGTGACCAAGCCGGATCGAACTCGGTCATGGTCTGCACGGTGCGCTTTACAACGTCGGGAATGTAGCCGAACTGCAGCAACTCGCTCGGACTTGCTATAATTCCAGAGTCTTAGCACACATCGCATAAGGCAGTCCAACTGCATGAAAGCCCTGCCTGCAGTGGGTTATCATAGGGCAACATACCAGGAACGGGCTGCCCTTCCAAGAACTCGGGCAGCTCATCCGGCATCTTCTCTTCGAAACCAAAGTTGCTCATGACTTGGATTGCTGAGGCCCGGTTCCGGCGGATCTTTTCAAACAGCTCAAGGCGCTTCTCGATCTGGGATGTCTCCGTTACGCCGTGCATGACCAGGCCGAGTGCAAGCCCGTCTTCCATTCCTTGGGCACCACCTTGCGCGTGGTCTATCATTGGTGTCAGTTTTGGTGCTACGCTTCACTGCATGTTTGGCTCTATAGCACAAAGAGACGAGAAATGAGCCGGCAGTATACTTACGAGGGAGCATTGGATGCGCCGCATCGCCAGCGAGCACAAAGCGGCCCTTGTGCCACGTAGGGATGGGTGCTCTATACAGGAGCGGCCAGCGTTTGACTTCTGTTGCCTTACTGTTGCATGTTAGTTAGCTACCAGCGAGAGGACATATTATAGGTGAGCTAGAAGCCGGTACTAGTGAAACTTAGGAAACGTACTTTATCACTGCTAGGAGCTTGGGGTTGAAGTTTGAATATTTTTCTAGGACTTCAGACTTATCGACGGGGGCGAGCCAGTCTATGGTTGAAAGGGTATTAGCCATCCAAAAATGTAAATCTGGCAGTGCAAACCTAAAGTAGGGTGGTTCAGACGGGAAATCTTACCTTCCCGTGTTGATGTCACGTTTTCGTCTCGGATAAGTGCGACAAAGTTGAGGACTTCGTAGCTAATGAAACTCAGTTTAGAGGCTCCACGTTACGGGTAGGAAAGACTGCGACGTCGTTCTGGGGAGAACTCGGTTGTAACGGTGAGGATAACTTACTCTCGGCAAGGATAACTAACAATACGTTTCTTACCAGGATGGTCGATATACACTCTTCCTCCCCGTGCGCCTTGACCTGTGGTGAAGAAGGCTGTCTCGGGATCGGCTTCGACGTCTGCCTTTGGGATCAGGAACCTGTAGCTGAGATTAACCTTGTTCCCCCCCGGGATCTGCGGTGGATTGGCGTGGCCAAGGATGCTCTCGACACCAATCGTATGCACCCCGTCAGCGGCCACGATCAGATCCGCCTCGACCACGGTTCCGTCCGCGAGCGTCAGCGAGGGCGTCTCTGGTGACTTTTCATCCCTCACATAGCTACGGATCAGCAAACGAGCAGAGCCCAAATCGGACGACATCGGTGATACTATGGGTACCAGGTAGCAAGCAACTCACATAACTCTTCACCTCCGCCCGTGCATGTAGAACCACAGGAACACCCACCCCCTCCCCAGTCGCCAATCGCTTCAACGACTCATGCAAGTCCACGCGATGAGCAAAGTAAACCGGCGATCCCCACTTCTCCGTGTGCTCTTCGTAGCTGACGGGCGGCACGGCCGCGATCGGCTCTAGCGTCTCGTGCGACATGAAGTGCAGCCCCGGCGAGCGCACGAAGCGAGCCGCGGCGGGGTCGAGCCCCCACGGTTTGAGGAAGCGCATTACGTTGGGAGGCACCCCGAGGGCCGCGCCGACTTCGTTGGTTAGCGAGGATCGCTCGTAGATGGCCACGGTGTGGCCGCTGCGGCGGAGGGAGATGGCGGCTGTTAAGCCGGTTATGCCCGCGCCGGCGATGACGACGTGCATTTTTCTGATTCTTGATCAATGAACGCTTAGGGGGAAGGGCGACTGAGTGGTGGGGAAGCAAAGATAGACAAGAAATGTTGTTGATTTGTTGGTTGATATATCCATCAACATTCGGACCTGGCCTGCCTCATCAAGTCCGAGTTCCGGTCAGTATTCACCCGCGCTGATAAATCGGATGCGGGGTTGTCTAACGGTGTAACCAACCGCGAGGATATTGGGCTATGCGTGCACAAATGCAGCTCTGGATTGTTCTTCGGTGAGCTGCAGCTGACGTGGAGGATTTGGGACGCGGGCCTTGGCAACATTCATACCTAGGTACCTTACTTATCGAGACGAAGCAACGATAATAAGTGCATGTTACAGGTAGCCATGACACAACTCAGATACATATCCAGTTCTCGTAAGATACACACAACTGGCTTGTTTGGCTGCACTGTTTTTGTTGAAATTGGTCCTTTCAATGACGTTCAGCCAATTAAACAACCCAACCGTTTCTACCGTCTGCTCCTAACCTCGAAGGATACCCGCAATGTTGATATTTTTCTAGGAATTCAAGTTGAGCGCGATACTGACAAGACACAAACATAGCCACAGCCGCCAAGCGTCTCATGCATCAGAGAGACAGATAAAATCACACCTCACCTCATCTCCTGCCTATGCTGACGCGCCGAACTTGACGAGGTACTCCTCGTGCACCTTCTTCTGTCTCTCTTGCTCCTTCTTGAGCTTTTTTGTCTGGCTCTTTGGGACCTCGCTGCCGTCGGCTAGCTTGGTCGGCAGTCCCTCGGCATCCCACTCCTGATACTTCGCGTCCCCCTTGAACATCTCCAAGGGAGAAACCTTGGCCTTTGCCCATTTCTCCTCCTCGGCCTTCTCTCTCGCTCTCCGCGCTGTTTGTTTGGTTAGTTGCGATTCCCTTTCGAGACTGGACAGGCACTGCAGCGACTCACCCTCTTCTTTCTGCTTCGCCTTCTCAGCTAGGAATGCTGACTTCTCCTCCCGTGCGGCAATCAGCTTCGCCGCCGGCACAAACTTGATCAGACTCGGCCTATCGGTCTGGTCGTCGAGCTGTACACCTAGGTCTGTGAGGTCGTAGTCGCGGATACGATCGCTGAGTGACAGAACAGCTTGCTTGGTTGTAGGATCCAGAGCGGTCGTCGAGATGATACCACGAAGCTCATCGCGGAGGCGAGAAGTAGCACGGAGATACGGCAGCGTCAGCTTCTCGAGATCATATTCGCCGCTCTTCTCAAGCGCCAAGAATTCAACCTCGGGTTGCTGCTGCTCAAGCACAGCTTGGACCGGGGTATGAGCAAGGTTGAGCGCCTGGACGTCTTCCTTGACCTTGGCAAAGACAGCAGCATAAGGCTTAACCGCTGTCTTGGGGTCAAGATCCGCAGCCCGAATTTCACCCGAGCCCCATCCAAGGCCCTCGTACGGCGGTTGTGCACCGGGATCGAGCCCAAAGATGCCAGCAATCTTGGTGACCCATCGGGCAACCGCCTCAACGGTTTGCAGGTTGGCGTCGGCCGACTTGTTCATGTAGATGTTGGCATCCCGAACAAGCCGCAAGATAACTTGCATGGCACTCGGGGTATCGAATGAGTTGCTCAGAGCTGCGTTGAGGTCCTTCTTCGCTTGCTCGAGTTCTTCGGTCAGGCCATCGACAACCTTCTCTGCAAGAGACAAGTCCTTGACCGCACTTGTCGGTGCCTCCGCCTCTGAAAGCTTGGCTTTGATATTGGTAAAAAAGTTCTACTTTCATCAGCACAAGAGCGGGAAGGCTTCTGGTAATCAAACCTACGTCAAGGGTGGTCTCCCAATTATCAGCTTGTTTTCGCATGTCTAGTGAAATTTCAACGCCATCATTCCATTTGCCCATGAGAAAAACGATTCTCATATTCCGGGCCGTGTACGTTGTTGCTAGCGCATCTTGAATTGTCTGGAAGTTTTTCAAGCTTTTCGACATCTTGCTGCCCGCGATGGAGAGGTGGCCCATATGCTAGACCGGGTTAGCAAACCAAACCGATGTCTCGCCTTGACCAGAGGAGCCGCCATACCAGGAAATACTTGACCCAAGTGTGCTCTCCCTTGCCGCACTCGTGAAAATACGCTTCGCTCTGTGCCAGCTCATTGTCGTGGTGAGGGAAGGCCAGGTCAATTCCGCCGCTGTGGATGTCCATCTGCTCGCCCAGTTTATCGCTGGCCATTACTGAGCACTCAATGTGCCAGCCGGGGCGGCCTGCGCCCCAGGGGCTTGGCCAGAACGGCTCGCCCGCCTTCGACTTCTTCCAAAGGGCAAAGTCTCCAGAGCGCTTTTTGCCTTCAAGAGTCTTGGACAGGGACCCTTCTCCTTCCTCCTGCAACGCTTTGTCGTTTTTGCTCTCCGGACGCAGGCGAGCGTAGGTGTTGCCTGCGTTTTCGAAAGCGGCGATGTCGAAGTAGACGGAGCCATTGGCTTCGTACGCAAAGCCCTTGTCGACAATCTGCTCGACAAACTTGACGATCTGCGGCACGTACTCGGTGACTCGCGTGACGGCATCTGGGGGAAGAACGTTGAGAGCTGTCATGTCATCCACGAAAGCCTTTTCCATGGCCTGAGTGAGGTCGGTGAAGGGTGTCTGATCCCTCGTGTCGAAAGTCTCCTTGTACAGAGAGTCGAGATATGGGAGAAGGATGTCTTCGGCGCCGTCGAAGAGAGTTCCCGTCTTGAGTGCTTGAGCCGCAGAGTCGAGGGCGTTCAGATACATCTTGACCTTTGCCTCAGCGTCGGAGGGTTTGCCATCCCCGGTGATGGTGCCACCGGCAAGGACGCGGCCGTAGGCGGCCTCTTTGCGCACATGGTAGTTGTTTTCATCCAGATCTGCAGCATCGTCCGCTGGCTGGAGGAGGGGCAGGTTGCTGTTGGCGTAGGCCTGGAATGCTTTGAAAACGAGCTCGCGACGTTGTTCAGGGGAGTATGGCTTTTTGCTTTCCAACTCGAGCAGCTTGTTCCGCCGTGCTTTGATAATGATCTTGTCATCCACATCGGTGAAATTCATCTGCGACAGTGGATCAGTTGTCTGGATCACAGCAGTGAGTCTCCAACGACGCAAGACCAGCGTAAACTCACAACAAAGTTAACTGAGAAGCCGAAATGGTGCATTAACTAAGAACCAGTTAGCAGTAAGCACTTAAACCTCCTCTCGAGCAGGACGCTGCCTGGGGGAAAGACGTACGATGCGCCTGATGATGTCGGTAGAGACGTAGTTGCGCGCATGTCCCAGATGACTGAGGTCATAGGTGGTAGGGCCGCAAGCATACCACGAGACCTTGCCGTCCTCCCTGGGCTCGAAAGGAACTGCGGACCCAGGGGTCAGGGAATTTTGGATCGTGAGGGTCGCCATGGTGGCACGCTGCGAAAAGACAAAAAAAGGCCGAGTGGCAAGACCAAGTGGCCGGAAAGAAGAGAAGACGGTGCGGAGGCGAAGGAAGGAGTGCATTCGCAGTCGTCGCGGAGAGTTGGCGTGGCAGAGCGAGGTCGAGGATGAGTCAACCCAGGCGAGATGGAACAAAGTGTCGTTCTCGTCCGTCAGTCATTCAGGCACTGGCTGTCGCTGATACTTTGGTGCCGTGGTGCAATTTCGCGCCAATTCGATGCCGCGACGGCCAGGAATGACCCACTCACCCACGAAAGGAAAGGTGTTCCCCACCATATTAGGGCCCGTGCTTTGGCATCCACCGCCCTGGCACGTCTGGTTGCTAAATTGCGCAGAGCCGAGCAAAGACATCACTGTCCCAAATTTTGCTGTCATCCATTTCTTTGACTTTCTTTGACACGCGCTTCCCGGATTTCCAATGACTGTATCCTCTTGACCACGTCGCAAAAGCACTCTTCGACACGTCTCCTCACATGCGGCCAGGCTCGAGCAGAACTTGATCAATCGTATCCTCGTCCGATCCGCTTTTGCTTTTCCCACCACGCCAGCCCCAACGTCCGAGGTCGCCATTCCCTGCATTGCAATCCCCTGCATTCCACGAACGACGAAGCGCTCGTCGACGGACGTTTGGAAGAGATGGAAAATACATGATTACAACAGAGCAGATGTCATAAAAACCAACTGTCCGACGCGGATACGCGACCACGCAACGCCGACTCAGGCTTCCTCCTCTTCCTGATCCCATAACCGCCTCAGCCTCCCGATAACGACGCCCGCAAGATCGCCGCTTGCGTCCAAAAACTCGATGCCCAGCCTCTGCGACACGATCTGCACGTTGCCTCTCTTCTTGTAATGCTGGTGGCACGCAACGATGGCCTTGCCCGAGCGCGCGCAGAGCCCCAGTTCCAGCAGGCTGATGGGGGCGTCTGTCCCAGGGCCGTAGTACACAACCACAACGTCAGCTTGTTCCTGCATGTCGAGCTCCCACTCGACCTGCTCTCGGAAGGGGGCAAATGTGATGTCCTCGCGCCAGGAGCTGTCCCAGTCAGGTCGGAGCGGGTTGAATATGGTCACAGGCAAGTGCGACAGCGCGTTGGTCAGGGTCTCGCGCCAGTCCAGGCCCGATGATGCCCTACTCGTTGTGCCAGCGAGGAAGACGGACCGCTTCCCTGCGATCTTTGGACGAGCGGGCGCGAACACCACCTGCGCTGCTGTTGGCTGCGATGTATTCACGTCTGCCATTGAGAATGTTTTTGCGTATAAATTGTCGTTGAAGTCTGGTGGATGTAGGATGGTGATGAGGTTTTGGAGAACCCCGCGCATCGTTGCATACGGGCCGTGTCATGGTATTCTTGAACACAGCCTACTTCATGCTGGTGGCAGCTGTTTCTGGCATTGTCTGGGCAGCGGCCCAAGTGCTGCCTGGGCGATCCTAATGCCGGTCCACGGGTACCATCCATTCTCGAGACACAACTAACCGGCAACTGGGCGAGCAAGTATCGTGTGAAATGGCTCAAAGTTTTAAAGACTCGAAGTTTGTTTGCGCGAACTGATATGGCTTTGTAAACCAGGTCCACGGGTGTTTGGCCTTGATAAGGTATTTTGTCCTTCAGTTGGGACCAGCCTGAACCTAGCATTTTGGCGCCGGGGACAACCTGGCAGCATGCACCAGTTTCCTTGTTGCTAGAACTACCAGGGAGGCAACGCTAGGGGAAGGTACTGGGCCGTGAATGCTGTTAGTGCGGTTGCTTGCTTTTTCAATACGGCAAACCCTGCCTGTTTGATGTCAAGTCATCGACCTCCAAACGGCCACTCACTCAGCCGCGTCTTGAGCAACGCGTCGAGAGCTGGCGGTCAGTCTCGACCATCTTCTCACCTCAGGATTTTCTTAATACGATGCAGGTCTCAATGGAGACCGAGCTCGGCGACATGTCGTGGTCCCGGAATGACCCAGACACCCCGCCAAGCAGCAGAACCAGCAAACGCGGAAGTGACGGTCCGCACGCGTCGCCCGCAGCAGCTGCAAGTCCCTCCTCGCGCCGCCAACAACGCCCAGCGGACTCTGCAACAAGAAATAAACCGCACTTCCAATTGTTTGCAGAAAATGAGGCATCCGATGGGGAAGTTGTGAATGTTCCGTCTCTTATTCCCCCAAAGCCCGTTTTCAAGATGAAAAGAACGGGGTTTTCCGGACCTTTTCCGTCGTCGGGTCCCCAGATGAGCATGAGCACGTCCTGGAACCAGAACAACGCCAAGAAGAGACCACGGCTTTCCAAAGAAGGCACGGCCACAATCACGACTGCCCGCGACGACAGCGATATTTTACCCAAGCCAGTTGATGTGACTAATGAAACGACTCGGGAGCTGCAGGCTTTGGGTGCTTTCTCGCTTCTACCTACATTGTCGGTCGCTATCAACACTCACAACAGCGACATCGTACAAAGCTTAGACCAGGACCAGACATCCCTGTCGTCGCGAGCATCATCATATCTGCGCCCGCCTCACAAGACCATGGCTTCGGTATTTCGCCAACATCAACGCCGGCACCCGTCAAACCACCTAGGGGAAGCTTACGGTACGAGAAACCGCGATGTCGAGGCAGGTGCAGCTGCTTCCATCTCTCCTGCACCTGCCTTTGCCTCTGCCTCTGCCTCTTCCCCTGAGCAATCCCCCGTCCAGAGCCCGAATCTGATGTCCTTGGATTCACGTGGGCTCTATGTCTCCTCCACCACCCAAGACGTGCCGGAGCTCAATCCACCGTTAGGGACCGCGGTTTCGAGACGGTCTTTGGCGAGCCCCGGTAACAAACCATCGACCCCGGACGACCACCATCGCCACGGCGGCGGCGCCGAACTACTCATTGCCAGCGACGTGGCAAGAAGCACGACTAGCAGAGCTCAATCAGCCCACATGGTCAAAGATGACAGCTCCTATCGGAAATGGAATGGTAAATCAACTGTCTTGCCACAACATTACCACGCCTGGCCTGCTGATCCAACCAATGCAGATGAATCTGGCGCACTTGTCACCACGGCTGGCGCATTGCTTCCGCCAAGATACAAAACCTTGGACGATCCCGACTACCCATGGATCTGTCCCGTCAGGTCTTGCCGCAAACGACTTCAAACCCTGTTTGGCCTAGGGAAGCATTTTGGCGTATGTTCAGCCTGCTCCTCGGTCACAATTGGTACCTCTGTAACATGGATTGATTCTGTTTAGGTATCTCACCGCTCAAGCAGCTTCAACGACAACATGGACGGTACGTTGTCTGACCTTGGCACCTACCCTGGCGGCGGTCTGAGGGGCTGCAAAGTGAGCTCGAGAAAGCCCATGAGCCTCGTGGAGTCACCCATGGCTTTGTCGTCACTGCACAATAGGGCAAGAAAGTCATCGCAACCATCGAGAGGCGGTCCTAGAAGCCGCAGGATGACCGTTCAAATCGCATCCAAGCCTATAGACGACGAGTCCACAACCTCTGAAGACGACGCCGCCGCCCCCGGTGGCGGCCCCCGAAGGACAAGAATGCCCGTCAAGATTCCTCCACCAGCGCAGCCTACGGACCGTGGCCAATTAGGTTTTGGGGGTGACGCCGCTTCTAGTTCCGAGTCGTCCGCTGATATCGGCATGTCATACAAAATGGCTAACCCTGACCGCCCATATAATATGTGGCCCGGTATGTTTGCTTCTGTTTGAATCTTCCTCGAGATATTTCGTTTTTATCCTAACACGCTATGGTAGATGACAAAGGTGTGTTGCGCAACACACCAGGAATTTTGTTACCGGATAGATACGAACTTGACAATACCATGCCGGATCGCCCATGGATCTGTCCAGTCCGAAGTTGTCGCCGACTTTACGCCGGCAGGGGTGTTTTGGGCTACCATTTCAGGACGTCACATCTTGGAGCTCACCTAAACGACAACCTTGACGGCACGTTTACGGTCGTAAAGGTGTTGGGCGATGACGATTCGGCTGCAATCGTCGTCTCACGAACTATCCTCCATGACCAAGAACCAATCCAGAGTCCTCAAAAGCCTTGGTACCCGTATCCTACTGGTGGCAACAAGGTTACCTGGGTTAGCGCCGTGGCCGGTGGTGACGATCAAGAGCCAGAAGATTCTCAACCAACTACGAACGTCGAGACCTCCCGTGAAACGCGAACTCGTCGATCTCAAGTCATCGCCGTCGAAAAATCCCCACTCCCCAACAGTGATAAAACTAAAGTGGATTTAGCACCACAAGGTCGACAGTACTCTGAATGGTGGAATGAGGACGGCAATTTGATTCGAATGAATGGAGCCTTAATTCCCGAAGGTTTTAAACTTAATTATTCACCCCTCACTCCGTGGATCTGTCCCATCAGAACCTGCCGGCTTCTTTCCAAAACCAGACGAGGTCTGGGATATCATTTTATCATAAAACACAACTCGGATCAGCTGAACGATAATGGGGATGGGACCTTTTCGGTTGTCGGCTCACACAAAGGAAAGGGTGCGCAGGTTGTCTCGCAAAATGCATTGGACCCGAAAGAACCTCCTATGGTTGCTCCTCGGCTTCCAGTTTCACAATGGGGCCACAAAATGTTGAAGCAGGGAGGGGATACAGCTGGCGCAACCACTAAAGCCGATACTTCCAGTGAGGAAGATGATCCGATGGATGAGGATGGCCTGGGGAAGGATCGTGCTACTAACCTATCTGGACATCGCCGTCGGTCCCACAGACTAACGGCCGCGAACGGACCAGCTGAAGCAGGAGCAGTTGCGCCCGTTCGTCGGCAAGACCGTCAGAAATCCGTTGAGGCAACCATCTTAAATCACAAGCCGAACCGCAAGAAGTCTAACGCCATAACCCCAAACATCACCGTGCCGGCACGTACCGATAACCAATCCCTGAGGGACCGCCACGGTCAATCTGCCCCGGGAAGCGAGAGCCTGCGCCCGAGACTCATGGAGCCTCAGTATTTGATAGCGCACCACCCAGATCGAGTGTCGGTCTACCGTGATGATGCCATACAAATGGAGGACTGGGAACGGAATCAGGGCCTGCTTCTCAGCGGCGGCGACCCAGGAGGTATGCACACCCCGATTTTACAATATCTCCTTGCCTGACTCAGTTTTGTTCTCTCGATTGCTCACATGATCGTTCTCTTTCTATCTAGCCATGGGAATTTCCTCGGCATACCTCTCCTCCAATACGTCTGTACAGTTGGGCATCGGATTCACGATCCTGGCGATAAGGATCGCTTCGGGGACGACGCATGTATTCCATTCTGACCTCACCCAGACTCGGGTGTGCTACCTTGGCAGCGGCAAGGTCAGAGTGGAAGTTGATGGAGAGCCGGAGTTCATTATTGGTGTGCAGGGTGTATGGAAGATCCGCCCTGGCGTACGCTGTGAAGTGAAGAACTGGGCGTATGTCGATGCCATGCTACATGTGACTGTCACCACCCTTCCAACATAGCATCACTTTCCATATGTCCGTCCCATCAGAGTAGCACTTTGTGCAAGGCAAGGGAACTTGGCATCTGCTTGTCATTTCTTTCTTTTGTCGTTTGTGTTCCGTTGGACTTGGGCCGGGAATAGGTGTTGATGGACTAGATCCTGCCAGTGATGGGAAGGATCATTCTCGATAAGTATGGTGATCCAAAGAATCTGTTTTGGACAGATGATAATGTCGACTTTTCTCCCCTCCCGACGGCTGCTTTATATGGACCACAATAGCGGTCGATGTTTAGCTCATGTTCTATGGAGATGCTCGAACGTATAAACTGACTGCAAGGTCTAGCTGTCCAGGTTAGACTTGGCCTGCAACTTGAATGCGCTGGCCTCATATTTGCAAACTGGCAGAAGCGCGGAATCCTTCAAAAAACGCTCCATGTCATGAGCACGCAGATAGACCGAGATATCGACACCATTATCAGTCCATGTCGGCTTTGAGTCAGACGTTGCCGAAGCCAATATTGGCGGCGCTTCCTTGATCAGCACAATCCCGTCCATGTCCGGAACTACACCGTCAGCATAGCGAACGCAAGAGCCGAGGTTCTCAGCGCGAAAGCCAAAATCAATCTTGTAGATTCCCGCCCGGGCCCATGTTGTCACCAGGATATGCCGCTGGCCGAGAAACGCCTGCCAGATCCTCTGAGGCGACTTCTCGAAAGCCACCCCGTGAAGATGTGCAGCCAAGCTCTCCTTGTTGATGGCCTTGACTATTGTCTCACGGATGCGCTTCGCAATCGGCTGCAGCGGATCACGGCCGGCGACCTGGGCGCCGGACATCTCGATGTTGATCAGAACAATGGGCGAGCCGATGAAGGCGTCCCCGAGCTGCATCGCCGGGCGCACACCGATCGTCAGGTCGCAGTGTACCGGGCTGCTATCGCCGTCGAAGCCCCTGGCTCGCGTGATGGACGACCAGATGTGTGCAAGCACAGCGTCATGCTTGCTGATTCTTAGCCCGGGATCATCCGCCTGACCGTGGCTCGTAGCAGCCTGCCAGAGGACTTCGACTTGCTGCCGGCTGAGATGGACGATGTAGCTCGAGACGGGAGCCTTGACATCCCAGTCTGCCCACGGCATGACTGAGCCTGAAGGGGGTGGAATCCCGATTCCGAACGCAGTGGGGATCCGTGGGGGCGGACGGCCGGCCACTGGCGCCCACCAGTCGAAGCGGTGCATGGGCAGAGCCCTGTCCCGGTCCAGCGTGACTTCGTCTGGCTCTCCCGCGTTAATGTCTGCCGCAGCCAGGTCATCCAATTGAGCCGGGTTAAAAACGGGATCCAGCATCGGCAAAGCCTCGTCCCGTAACCTCGACCGGCTCACGCTGCCCCAGCTCTTGACAAAGTGCACAAGCGCGGCGATGTCCGCCATTGGATGCACAATCTGGGCAGCTAGAACAAATCCACCACAGGCCAGCTCCGTGAGCTGGATTGCCAACAACGGTTTACGGAGGCCGCTCGTATCGAGGTCATGTTGCTGGAGTGGTGAAGCCATGGTCACGGTGGTGCCGGGCGAGAAGGCATCCAGCGCGGCCTCTTGCCGATTCCAGAGCGGGTTTGTCGCCGTCCTGGCTGCGGGATAGAGAAAGTCCAGCGTCGCGGAGCTGGTTGCCGTGATCAGCTCCACGCCTGGGTCCTCGCCGGTGCCGAAGTGGGCGTAAAGGCGGCCAAAGCGGCGGGCGTGAGAGGGGAGTGTCTGCGCTTCATTGTCTGTTTTTCCGTCGAGGGTGTGAATGGCCTTGCACTGGCCTGCCCATTGTGGATAGGAGTCGAGAGTGGCTCTGAGGCAGTGTCGGAGATGAGGGACTAGGCTGACACTTTTTGGGAGACTTGTTGGACGCTCAAATAGCCAGACGGCGTTGGTGAGTGAGAAGTTCGCCGTTGTTGCATCCAGGAGCGATAGGGGTACGCAGCGCTCGGTAGTTGCTTGTGTCGAAGGGAAAACGCGTTCTGTTTGGGAGATTGAAATCTCCGCTCGTGGCATGGTGGCTCGTGGCCGATCCTCTGATGTTCCGTTGATGGTTAGCATTGAGCAAGTTATTAGACTTCGATGATGGCTCAGTGTTTCAGTAGGATTTACTACTCCTATTTATTCGGCAAAGCTTACCAGGTAGGTATGCTTGTGGTGATGTGATCTTGGTATTGATATGGATGGTTAGAGGGCTTGGGGCCTTCCCGATGGAGACTCCTTGTAACAATCAGCACTACCAACGAGGTTCTGTGGATGGCGCGAGAGATGACGCAGGGTATGACAAGGGTCACCGCTGATGATTGAAGATGAATCATATTTCGCTGCTACCCTAGTATTGCATTCGCGAGTCTCGGGAAAAATTACACCGAATACGGCGTTCTCCACCTGGTCATAGGTCAGACACTCACTCCATATGTAACTACGGACAACCTCAGATTAAGAGTCGGAACAGGGACAAACAGATCTGGATAGCTCAGCTTACCTGGTAGGTACCAAGCTTTTATATGAGGGTTGTAATTAAGACCCAGCAAGTTCAGCTCAGGTAGGTACCTAGCCTATTCAAAACTACCCCTTTCTAAACGAATTGCGCACGTTCCTTGCTATGTGAACTCGAGTTCTTGTGTCCGTCCCAACGCAAGAGCTACATTGTCACTCGCAGGATTGAGCATGTTGGTCTTATCAAAGTATTCGGGACTATTTCATAACTGAGGCAAATGAGTGTTCAGAGCCTTCAAGTTTAACCCCCATTGGGGCACAAAGTTCGTTAAGAAACGGAGTAAAGAAAGTCTCAATGTGAATATTCGATCTCGTCCAAGCAGGCATAAATGACAGTCATTGGCTTAATTGGTATCACAAATTTGCTCTCTTCCTCCTCTGTCTCTCTCTCCTTTTCCTTGTTTTTCCCTCTTGGGCCACCTTCATTCCACATCCTGTCCCTCCAACACTATCCATATCATTCTTCCTTTCCGATCTTCGCCCGTTATTCAATGCAGGGTCTGATCGCAAAGTCGTTAGCATCTGGTCTCCTCTCCATCCGGAATTGCGACTCAACCGACTTACTTGTCCCTAATGTCCACAGTTCCAAGAACCGGAACTTGTGGACTTGGCACAAAAGTCCACTCCGCCATTCACTTCCATGTAGCCTTCAAGCTCGCTGGCAACGTTGATAGCACCCTCGATGTATGTACCTGGAACATAGCGGCCACAGTGGTCGGTAAGAAAACTCAACCCATATGTAAGAGCGCTCTCGCTGATGCCGGTGATGGCGGAGTTGCTTCCTGGGGAGCAAACAAACGCGACTACGTTGCCCCAGATGGAGTAGTATGCTTGGCCAATTGGCACAAAGATCCGGCCATTGTGGGATCGGATTTGTTTCTTGAGCTCCTCAACGGCGCTGTCGCAGTCGCTGTGGTCCATGTTGAGACCACACCCACACCAAGACCGGCGAGCCGGGTCGAATCTGGAGACGTGCGGGTTTTTGCCGAGGCTCCTGGAAGCGACAGCAACGCCCGAAGCAACGGCTGCTTGCGCATCCGCATTGATGGCATCCAGCGTGAGGATCTCGTGGACTTCGTTGCCAGCAGCGTCGTGGTATGCCTTGAAGATTCCGTTGGTGATGTTGTTGCTATGAAGGGTGAATGCAGAGATGAGGGGAGCCGCAATGGGCAGAAGGAGGATAGCGGTGGTGAAGAGCATCGTGAACGGTAGTGGGTCCGGAGATGATTGGAATGTCAATGGAGCGTGTGTCTGAGTGAATGGTGAAGCAAGTGACTATCATTGTGAGGAGACAATCACCTTTATATCTTCGATTTGCTCCTCCAGATGGAATTCCACTTGGCTCATACCAGGGGATCTTGTGGAGGCTCTTCTGAGTTGTTGGTCGTGACAATCTGACTCTAGATTGAAGCTTACTGTCATCTTCTCTGTCGAGTCGTACATTAGATTGATAACCCGAGTTTTCTTTAGACTGATTGCAAACGTTGAGTCCAACTGACCATGACGGGATGAATTTTGAGGCCGATCACGAGTTTCTAAGGACTATTTCATGTATGTTGGGGGCCGAAGGCAATGTAAACGATCCTTCATCAAACGATTAAGGGGGCCATCGCGCTGAATTGATATGGGGGCAGTGCTGTCAAGTGGCACAGCTTTGCGGTTGGCACTTTGAGAGTGTATTTACGCGGGGGAAGAATTAGATCTAGGCTTCTCATCATGCCAAGCGGCAGAACTGGCCTGCAAGATACCTGCACGGTCTTTAACTCGTATACCAGGTAGTTAGGCGAGATGGAACCTCGGGTCAGATATCTTGGCGCAAAGGAATGTAGGAACAAGCCACACTGGTTGATTGATGAACGGTACGGGATTCGTTTAGAATTGGGCCCCGAAACCCGAGTCCATCGACCATTCGCCTGTCCACTCGGCCTCCATCAGAAAGTCAAACGAGAGAATGCAGTCGGGAAAACCAGCACCAAACTCACCCACTGCGGAAACATCCGTGGATTCCACACTGTCAAACGCACTTCCAACAGTTGTCGAGCTCGACATATCTGCTCCGGGCTTGATGTGAAATTTCGCTCGTCCAAAATAAGGGATGACCGCATCATAGACTTCCGGTCCATGATACAAACCGCTCTTTGTGGCCAAGAGCACTTCCAGCAACTCTGCTCCAGAGGCGGCAATGCCGCATTCCATCGTGGCTGAATATTCTCGAAGGTCCAGCGCCATGCTTTCAACCAGTAGCCAATGCTCACGTTCTTGATCGACGTCTCTGTGACCAGGAGGTTCCTGCATCGCTGTGAGTTGCAAAATGGCTAGTGTGAGCGCTGCGCTGAATGCTAGAAAGCCCATGACCTCGCAAGAAACGAGTGTAGTCATGATATCGCGACGGAGATGGGTGTAAGCCCGCATGATTTCGCTTGAACAGTCAAGACAGGCGGCTTTGCTGAATCTGTACTTGACCTCGGCGGCCGGCTTTAAGGCGTACGGCAGATGAATCAGTTTCCCGAGAAAGAAGTACTTGAGCTTGAGAGCTTGGCGATAGTAGAGTACGTCTGGGGGCAGGTCTGCCGGCGGTATTGCTTCCCAGAAGCTGCCAGGCAGGATTTCCTTACATCTACCTCACTTTTGATCGAGCTCAACGGTGAGGTAGTAGCTGTCTTCGCTGGCCTGGTCTCTTTCGACAATGGATCCTGCAACGATGCAACATTCATACCAAAATCGCTTCTCGGGCGAGACCTGGGCATTCAATGCTCGAGACACGCCCGGATGGGCGTTGGAAAGGGAGCATGGGAGACCCAAAATCAGTGAAAGGTATCGCTCTGCTTGCCATATCTCGATCCAAAGACTTCTTCGCCGCTCTTCGGTCGTTCCGTTAACACGATGCAAACCGAGAAGCAGCGCTCCATCGAGCGCCTGACGAATACTTCGCCATGCTTCCTGGGGCCTGCCCATGTGAAGATAAACAACGTGCTGGAGCAACAAAGTCTCGAGGCCACTCATTGATCCTCCATTCTCGGCGGCAAGCGACAATAGCTCTCTCGAGACGTGCAAACAAGAGTTTATCAATACGGGTGCCGGTGCTCTCAACAATGCTGGCTGGCGCGAAGGTGAGTCCGTGGGCAGCTGATGAACACAGAGAGCTAGCCAGAGAAGAGCCCGGGCCGGGATAGCGGGATCCGTGGAGCTCATGGAAGAGCCGATAAAATCTATGGCAAGAGGTACGCCACCGTCTTGCAGCAGCTGTGGTGGATTGTTTCCATGGTAGCAACCGGGCCATCTTGGCCAATAACGCTGTGTCTCTTCAAAGACATACCGCAGATGTTCATCAAATGGGATAAATGACTTTGCGGCGTGAGTGAGATATTTGACGCGTCCCACCGCCGTTGCATTTTCGTCTGTGTGGTCGTCCTTGGGACTGGCTTCGTCGTTCTTGACCAGCTGCGCGACCTCCAAGAGAGTCACCAGGGGCGCTCCATTGCCAAATTTTCCAGCATTCTCGCGGCTGTTCTGTTGCTTCGGATCCATGATATGAAGCTGAGTCGGAGGAGCACGGATTCGGCTCGTTCGGGTGGCACTTTGCTCGCCACGGTGATCCATCGTTGCTGAAATGGTTTGTACAAGACTCTCAAGTTCATCCACCCGGCTTTGCAAACAGCTAGTCTTGGTTTCGTGTCTCTTTGTGGTATGGGGTTTCAAAACGCTGGCAGATCTTCTTTGCTGTTGCGGTTGACAGGGGATGGCACGAAGCAGGCATCCTGTGCAAGTTCCATTCTCAGACTTTTCATTTGGAAAGATGCAGCGGACCTTGGACATCTCAGTTAGCACCGGGAGCATGGATTGCAAGCTTGATACAGATACACACCTTCCGACGCCGACATTCCACGCAGCTCCGTGTCCCTAGTCTCATTGGCCTTACAGGTGCCGTTCCGCTCGTTGCCGGTGTTATCTCCGGACTCAATTTCTTTGCCGCGGGGTCAACAAGGACCCGCCCATCCTGATGACCCCAAGCTTCGGACATCGGAAGAAAAGCCTTCTTGCTGAGAACTCGGCTCGATCGGAAACGCGCTACAAAGTGGTTGCCAGTGCCGCATCGAGTATCATGCCGGGCACTTACTGAGCACCCTCTTCGAGGTAACTAAAGTGGCTCTATGTCGGCCAAACTAAGCTTTCATGCTGTGAGCCTCGTGTGTTGCAGTGAAAAGTGAGAGGCACACCGCTCTTGCGCAATGCAGCCTCGGACGCTCGGTGGCACCCTCTCGCTACACGACAGGGGTACGTCTATCACGACATGGGAACCCCGCTTTCGTCCGGGTTCGTGCGAGGCGTTCTCGGTGGACGACACTGGAATCATTGCGAGGTGCTGGGGGGCGACGGCACACTGAAGTTGTTGTCCGCCGTCGTGAACTGCTCTCCGGCTCCTCTATATATGGAGGCGGGCTTGTCGCCATTCATGTTCTATTAGATTTCAAGATCTCCCCACAGCTCAGCACTTACCAGTCACACACACTTCTCATTGCCCAAACATCAAGATTTCTTCTTAGTCGACAACGATTTGGACATTGGACTCCTCCTCCTGCTCTTCTTCCTCCTTCTCGACCATTCGACCGCCACGAATCGCTCAACATGAGTCTCGAGAGTCAACTGTCCGCTCTTGCCGAACACTACAGCAAGATTTCCCCTCCAGAGATTGGGAACGCCATCCGTGATATCGAAGCCACATTTGACTCCCAGCAAGCCATTCAGCCCGGCGATTCCCTGCCCGAGTTCAGTCTCTCGGACGCCACCGGCAAGACGGTGAGCAGCAGCGAACTTCTTGCCAGTGGTCCGTTCTTGATCACCTTCTACCGTGGCGGATGGTGCCCCTACTGCAATCTCGCTTTGGGCTCCCTTCAGGCCCGTCTTGGCGACTTCAAGGCCAGGGGCGTCACCCTGGTCGGCATCTCGCCCGAGCTTCCTGATACTTCCCTCAGCGTTTCCGAGAAGAATGAGCTTCAGTTCCCCGTCCTCTCGGACCCTGGCAACGAGCTGGCACGAAAGCTCGGTCTTGTGTGGACGATGCCCGGTTATCTGAAGCCCCTTTTCGACGAGTATGGCTTCGACCTAAAGTCTTGGAATGGGGACGACTCGTTCGAAGTGCCGATTCCCGCCAACCTGTTGGTGGATGGGAAGGGGATTGTTCGGAATGTCTACGCAAATGCAGATTACAGACGTCGGCTGGAGCCTGCTGTGGCGCTGGCTTGGATCGATGCCCTTTAACCCATGCACTTGGTCGCACTTTCATCACTTTTTGTTACTTATTTCGAAACTTATTGTGTTGGATGTCGAAGGTTCGGGAGGTCTAAGCTGGTAGCGGATACGAAGATACGGTTGTGGCCAAGTAGCTCAGTTGAAACTTTATACACCAACGGCGCCCCTGGATGGAAGCGTTGATTACATGTAGAATAAAAGTTTAAACTCGATTCCAACGCGATATTCAAGACGGTGGTTGTGACATTGTACATGAGCTCTGAGGTATTGGCAAGGCACTAGATGGCTTCGACACGGATTTATTACTTTGAATACCGGGTAGGCTCTCTGTTCTTCCCGTATAAACTCTGTTATCAGTGCGCGATCAAGTGGACTTCAGCTGGTTTTACACACATGAACCGATCTTTTCTCTCTATCGAGACCATGGCTGGCTAATAACCTTGAAAAATGAGTCGAATTATCGTGGCAGAACTGTAATTACCCATTGGCCCCGAAGTGAAGTTTAAGGTACCAGGTAGGCTATAGGACAAACTTATACCCCCCTCATTCGCTGCCGTGTAATACTGCCAAGGCACCTAACCGTCGGTTGTCTATTTTAAGATCTCATCTCCCCGGGCCCAAGCATTATATGTACTCCGCACTGCAACACCCCAGGATTGAAATAACCGTATATCACTACACCCTACCATCCAAAGCGAATAACAAATCACGTAGTGAATCAACACACTACAAGCATCTTATGATGGCCACGGACATCCGACAAAGATGACTTTTGTCCTAGGGGCTCGAGATCGTCCAGTGGGAACACCTACCAGCGCGGGTGTGGCTTGACATACGTTAGGTCACATGCGCACATCACAATTTAGAGGCTGAATTCCCGTGTCCATATCGAACGCGAACAAATTAATTTCCAGCTGGCTAATGTCTGATACCGCTGCCATGGCGAGACAAGTCCCAAGAGCACGGGTCACGGTGAGACCGCGACCGACCACAGATAATTATGCTATTAAAAGCTCGACACGACCTGGTATTCTTTACGTTGTCAGACGCTCTGTCTTTATATGCCACCGCAAACATCGATTTGCAAACAACCGGGCTCTGTCTTAACCCGTGGCTTTCAACGGCATTAAGCCTTCAACAGCACAAATGCCTCCCCTCCTCTCAGTCTGGGCACTTATTTCCACCCTTGCCATTGTGCATGGCCAAAGCGGGACCAGTGCTCAGAGTTGCACTTGCTCTGGCCTTGATTATACTAATGGAGGCTCGTATCTGATTGACGGAACCTTGAATAGCAACTTTACCTTTACTTCTGTTTTCAATGGTATGCAACTCCTACGTTTGTCAGACCTTATGCATCTTTGACGTTGCTCGAAGACACTCGACCAGGAAGCTAAAAGTCATGGTAGGATGCTTCGATTCAATCATCATCCCCATCCTTGTGTCGCCTGATGGGTACGGGTACGACTGCCAGGCTGTTGAAACCCAACCGGATGACTTTCAGCAAGCCTCGCAGTGGTGAGTCTTGATATCACCAGCATGAGGGAGATCGGCGCTGATCTGTATGTTGTTAGTGGCATTGCTTACTCTCAGATGAGATCTGGTACCTGGATCATCATTTTTCAAGCATCTGATTTCGATTTTACGGTGCAACGACAATTCAACCTGACAGTCGGTGCTGCAAATACTGTTGTGGTGACGGTATGATGACTCCTATGCCGTGTACCGGAGCTGTGATATACGGATACTTCATCGTTCATTATCAAGTCATGGCTGACGGGAAATAAGGTTACCCCGACTGTCTATCTAGGAGTAACAAGCACTTTACCCCCGTCCAGTGAGTATTACCGTCCAATCGCCTCCCTGAATTTGTGTAAAAGTAGCAAACTTGCTAACTGTGCATTACAGCGACAACAAGCTGGCTTGCCGAAGTTGAAACACAATACGCGCCTCCTGAGACCGTTACTCAAGACTGCCTTGGGGATACGGCCACGGTGATTACGTACATACCTGGGCCCACCACCGCGATTGTTTCCACGGACACGCGTTGGTCCGTTCTTGGAGAGGTGACTGAATACTATGTAACAATCGTCACGCAATTCCCTTATTGTCACTGGCCGGCCACGTGGGTGCCTCCAGCTCCGGATCGTCCACCAACATCCACCTGGTCATCTCTCCCATCCCAATGCACGTCAAGCTGCAGGCCCTGGTTTTCAAGCGGCCAATGGACATGGAACCCAGTTCCCACGACCACCCCGACAAGTCGCCACCACACTGCAACAGGCCCTCACTCTACCCCTGCCGGCAGTAGCCGGCCAGCTGTGTCAACAGTTATTACCACTCTTCCAGTGAAGCCAACGACTCAGCCAGGAAGCGTCCCTCCCATCACTACAATAACAAAAAGGCCCACAACAACAAGAGGCCCTCCGGACACGCCTCCTGGTACGCCAATCACAACCAGGAGGCCCCCGGGCTCCCCAAGTAGCTCTCCTCCAGGAATCACAACAATCACGCGGAGACCACCGACGTCAAGCCCGCAGGTGATCACAATCATCACGACTAGGAGGCCTCCGACGGATACCCCTACTCCTGGAATTACCACAATCACTAGGAAACCACCAACCTCCCCGCCTGGACGTCCAACAACCACTGGACGTTCGTCAGACCCACCACCTGGCTTCACTATCATCACTACAGTCAATCCTCCTCGGCCAACAAATTCACGCACACAGACAAGCAGGGGAGGGGGTGTGCCGACAACGTCGCGAGGAGGTGGCGGGGGTGTTGGGCAACCTACAACCTCCCGCCAAGGTGGTGGCGGCGGTGGACTGCCAACCACGTCCAGGGGAGGCGGACTGAACCCACCGACTTCACGTGGTGGCGGCGGCGGTGGCCAGCAGCCAACCTCGTCTCGGCAAGGAGGGGGCCCATCGACATCTCACGGGGGCGGTGGTGGAGGGGGTCAGCAACCGCCGAGAACCTCAAGTCCGCCACGTGTCACAACGCAGCCCGGTCGAGGGGGTGGAGGATCAAGTTCTGGGGGTGGTGGCCGCAAGCCACCAGGTGAAGCGACGGCCGTCGACTCGCCGCTTGTTGGTGAGTTTGAGGAAACTCTAGCAGTCAATCTCACGTCACTAACGAGTCTCAGCTCAACGCGCTCTAGCCCGTGTGGCAGATATTACCAGCACATTCACAGAGACTACTTACACCGTGACGCAAACTATTGTCCAGATCGAAACGCCTAATCCACTTACCGAGATCGGTGAGACGTCTTCTTCGTTTCTTTTCTCTTCGGTTCCATACATTTACGTTCCGTGCGTGATCAGTGACTGACCAATTGAAATCATGCACCAGATCTGTACACAACGACCACAACATTGTAAGTACCCGAGACCGCGTACCAGCTTGGCAAGGCAGCCAGTCCCCGAGAGCCTAGGTACTAATAACGCCTGCCAGTATTCCTCCCGTGCAAACAGCTTGTGACGCTGAAGATACGACGACTCTCTACTACCAGGGTCCAGCGCAGACAAACTACCAGATTACTTACGTCACCTACTACACCCGGGCAACAGTGTGGGTTGGGTACGTTATAATCCTTGACCATGATCTGGTGCTCTGACATCAAATTTGGCTTTGAGAAAGACATCTACCTGGTATCATGGAACTAACAAAGCTTAGCCAAACACAATACATGACCTCGACCGACTTTGGCGCGATGACGAGGTGCTGGCAAGGAGGTGGATATTATGGATGTTGATTTTTCAAGGCTGTGAGACGAGGTGGTCAGCCATTCTTCGACTACGGGTGAGCTGTGATGACCTTTCGGAGGCCCATGGACTTCTAAAGCCGCTGGAAACATCGTCTTCTCACTAGTTCAAAGTTGCTTGTTATGATTCCAGTGCCGGTTCATTACAAAAACCCAGGGAGTAAAGTGTCTTGTCATCACAATGCAGACCCCGACTAGGGCGATCTCGACTGAGGGCTTTGAGATTGACGGTGGGCCACTTACGCGCCGGGCAACTGAATCAGCTCGACAAGCCCAGACTTTCAGCTGCCGATTTTCATGTCGGTGAGGCAAATTTGGAACAAACTGCCAATCTCCGTCCAGACACTATCCGACCAGGCCCCATTGGCGGAACAAATACTGTCCAATAGGGCAACAACGGCTGCTTCCGAGCAATGTGGCGAAACGGCAACCGACCCAAGGGGATGGAACAATAATTGTTTGTCTCTGAACGATTTGCAGGCAACGTCGGATGGACGTTATTGATCCGGTACCCACTCCCCGCAATCCATCTAGCCTGGGTGCAGCTTCCGGGCAGTCGAGCTCACATCCACGAGGCAATCACATGGAATTCCACTGTTCGGCATCTTGAGGACCATGACAGGCTGGAAATTTCAACAGTGAGGTAACATGTTTGTCTGTCAGTATCTAATGGCAAAGTGCCGAAATCGCCCAATGAGGTGGCAAGACGCAGATAATCGCCACATGCATGGAGCCGTCACAAGATGATTCCGTTACAGTTGCGGCGCCCTGCTTCGTTGCACGCCTATCATCAGCCCGGTAGTGTAGCTCCCAGATTACAATGGACCGATGTGCAACTCACGAGCACGTTGATGAGGGCAACATGAAAGTGCTAGGTTGTTTTACTTGTGCAATGTTAACACCAATATCATTGAACCTGTTACGAGCACCAAACTTGACTACAGCCCGTTTGTCTACCTGGTACCCGTACAACATCCGTGTTACGTTTTCTTTTCTTTTGCAAGGCAACATGTAGTCACAAAGGGATACAAAGGCATCTCATGGCCACGGCTTGTAAAACGGTTATGTCCTGTGGAGCTATTCTGTTCAAAGTCCAGACCGTGTGTGAGGAATGGACTGTAATCACATCAAGCTGGCTTTTGCCCACGTCCATGGCCTCCGTATCTTAGAAAGTTTCGCACCGGAGAAGCAAGTCGTGGTTTGACATTCAAGTACACGGCGGACATAACGTCGGGGACTTGGGTGCCCCCCGGACCAAGAAATCACTTATAGAAGCAAGATAGTGTCGAAAACGAACACTTCCCCGGATTACCCCTTCCACTGGCTCATTTACTGTTCACGAACACAATGAACCAAGTCATGTCGACATCTCAGCAGGTCAAGGAGGAAGATGACCTGGCTTTTGATGGCTTACTCCAACATCTAAGACCCACCATTGAGAATCTTTTTGCGGCTTACGGGAATGTCGGAGGCTCCATCGGTGTTCTCAAGGATGGCCACCAGAGCTTTCTGGACATTGGCCGACAAGGCATCGGCAACTCTGAGCCTGAACCGGATTCGATTACCATTTACCTCATTTCATCCATGACTAAACCCATCGTCGCCCTAGCCATGTTCATTCTAATCAATGACGGGCAATCCCAGCTAAGCCTGGATACTCCACTCATGGATGTTTTCCCAGAGCTCGTGGACAGTCCGACCAACTTCCTCCAGTACGCAGACCGACATCTCAACATGGCCGATCTACTTGACCTTCGATCCACGTTCCTCACATGCACCAACCTATGGGAGAGCCTCAACGGCGAAATACCTTGGCAGACAATTGACCCGATCCTGTCGCTGCTCCGAGAGCTTCCTGCGAATGAAGAGTTCATCGCCGGAGATTTTCGCCACAAGCGCAACTATTCCAACGAGTGCTTTGCGCTTGCAAGCGCCGTTATTGAGAGGAAGACGGGAATTCCGTGGACTTCATTCGTCCACAAGAAGATCTTCGAGCCTCTGGGAATGGACAGAACCTTCGCAGCTGTCCCCGGGGTGGAGAGGCTAGGCGGGTCTGTGGCCTTCTCGAAATCACATTCGGCACGGGTTGAGGGCACTCTGCAGGCAGTCCGTTCTTACTCTTTTGACCAAACCCCATCATTCAGGGCCACCCTTCGGCTTTTACAGAGCGAGGCGTTTGTTCCTCCTGAGCCTGTTGAGGTGTCGCCATCACAAGCCTCTTGGGCCAGCGACACTGGCGCGTCAACCCCCATGGGAGAAGCCGCAGGTATTATGTCCTGCACGCGGGATCTGCTCAAGTTCTACCGAAAGTTCATCGATGTGTATCACATGAGAGCAGGCAAACAGTCCAGAGAGGGGTTTGGCCAGTTGACGGAAGTTGAACGGGGCATGGCGGCAATGCAGGACTTGATCGGGGGCCGTGATCCATCTTGCACGTATGCTTCTGGATGGAACCGCGTGATCATTCCTTCCGCTTTGCATGGCGACGGATTGTGGTCCCGTTGGCCTGGAGCAGACGGCGGCAACGCTCCGCGAGTGGAGAAGGCTATTGACGAGGACCACAATCGGGATAAAACACGGCCCGGCTGTGAGCACGCTGATGCGCGTCGCCTTGAGGTCAACCTGGCCTGGCTTTTCCTCCGAGACGTATTCCAAAGAGACAGGCTTGATGATGGGTCAAGTCTGGCTCTATACCATGGGGGAAACATGGTTGGGGCAACGTCATTCTGCTTCTTGATTCCGGCAAGCGAGATTGCCGTGGTTGTCCTGTGCAATACACGGGGCTTCTTTCTCGACGCGGCCAACCTCACGTGCATGCTGCTCACTGACATTATATTCGACTATGATGTCGGAGGACGCAGCAGTGGAACGAGGCTGGCTCGGGCATTCATCAATGAGTCGTGCAGAAATACAAGGACAGTTGCAGCATTCATCGCAGCACAGTACATATCGGAGCTTGTTCACTACGAAAGCCGCCTTGCAAACGAGTACGAGATTGCCGATCCAGTCCAGTACGCGAGCTGTGTTGGGACCTACCAGCTCACCGATGGTATCTTTGCCGTGGTCTCCGAAGGAAAGGTGGCGTTGGAATTCCAACTTTACGGGAAAGGCTTCAAGTATCCCATGCGGGTCAAGGTCAGAGAGCCGTTGATCCACAGCAAGAGCTCCGGTGTTCATCATGATGAGAAGCAGGTTGTCATGACATTCGCCATCCCCATGGCCGACTTGGTTCCCACTGGTGTTGGCGGAAGCAACCGACTCGATGTTGACGACTTTAAGATCATCTTCAAGCGGTTCAATGAGCTTGGGGTTCCGGGAGAGTTTACGTGGGATTTTTCCCGTCATGAGGGTGGGCGGCGGGAAGATATTGCGTTCCGGCGAGTTCATTCGTTCTGTTGAATGATACAGACAGGTTGAACTCTTTGTGCGCTACTCAAGTTGCTGACCGCCACATGATCCAAATGGAAGAATGGGCTTCTACTGAAATGTAACGCAATGACATTAGAAGTGCGGTAAGCAAGGGGGTTCTCCGGCAACTTGGCAGTTGAGGGATATGGTAATGAAACGAGGAACAGGGACCTCTCCATGGGAATAGATTCATGATCAAGTCATTGGTGAACTCCCCGCTGTGCTTCGTTTATGTTGCAGTATCACTCGGCAATCATTGCCAGAGAACTGCGCTCTCAACATTCTCCAGAACCGTCCTGGTTCCTATGAATGGTTTCAGCCAGCACTGTTGTGCGGTATTATACACGGCGCCCACGCACAAAGGGGTCTCTGCACACCTCTCCAAACACGGCTGCATCCCTGAAAAGCTGCCGTTCTGCAACCCCACCTCGTTGGACTCGCCCCCCGAATAGTTGCTGTTGCATTGGATTCTGTACACCTTTGTAATCCCCGAGCTCGCCGTTATTGTTCGATTTCGGCCGTTCGCCGAGGGGCACTGGATCGTCGTAGGCTCAGAATCGGCCGGGGTTGTCCCTGTTGATGAAGTGGAACTCGAACTCGGGGTTGCAGTTGAAGAACCGCTGGTTGGGGTTGACGTCATGGTAACGGTTGTCGTTGGGTTTTGGGAGATGCTTGAGCCGCTGCATGCAAGGCATCCGTTAGTTATCTGCTTCTATCACTAAGCATGGTGGCGGCAACCCTCCCCCTAGCAGTCTCACCTTGTGTTGCCCGACGTTTTGATGCTGCCTGATGCTACGCCTCCTAATAATGCCGCTAGCACAACAATCACCACGAACTCGACAATCACAACCCAAGTGATCGCTCTTTTCCAAACTGATTGAGTCGGTCGAGTTGCCGGTATCGACGGTTCAACCTCTGTGCCCTGTGGCTTGTAAGATGTGATGTAGGGTTGGCCGAGCTGTGGGCCCGGAGTTTCCGAGAGGATCAAGCCATCGTTCCGGGATCCTGACACATTGACGATGAGACCATCATAGTACTGCTGGCTGTGTGTGGTCGCTGCCATTTTCGTGCCTCCGACCGGCTCTCAGCCGGCTAAAGGACGATATCACGGTAAGGAAGCCCGCCCTGTGTCTTGGTGACTGCCAGCAGGTCGACAAAGAACATTTGCCGCCGGAAGAGTGTTGTCTTTGGTTGCAAAAATGCGATTGATGAAGTCAAGAATCGACGGAGTTCCGTGGGCTCGGGCCGCAAAAGGATGAGGGGGAAGAAGACAAAAGGGCTACTCCTTTTCTGACATGCAGTCTCCTGTTGTTAAAGCGTGGCTCGTTGCCATCCCAGCCTGATTCTTTGAGCGCAAAACGTGGCACACCTTTAAGCGCCGGATGGAAGGGGAGTAAATGAAATCTGCCCTATCCGTTCTTTGTCGCAACCGAGGTCATGAGAAGATTCCTGCGCATTCAAGCGGCGCAGGCTGATGGCCAAGGCTCGCAAGGCCAGAGCTGAAAGTCCTGGATATACTCTCCCCCACTCTTAATACCAGCGTCATTCGTTGCTTTTGCAAGGCTTGGATTGTCGTGGACCAACAGCATAAGTGATGTTATTGCTTGACAATTGCCTACCTCTCTGGTGCCACCACACTCGAAATGTGTCTCTCGGCAATGCTGGGGGCTGAGCAGTTCGAGATTTCGCCTTCATCAAACCAGCCTCGTTTATTCTCTGCATGGCCCAAGCAATTGCCCATCATTGCGCGTGTACCACAGTAGCTCGATTTCCATGATTCGTGACATTTGAAACCAAAGGAAGTCCTACCTGACCTCTGGCAATAACCGACAGCAACCACGCACTATATCCTGGAAACTGTGGATAATACGCACGTGTACGATCAATATTAGCACTGTTAAGGGTTGGTGCAGGGGAATCCATTGTGTTGGCACTGTTGGGAATCTTCCTTGGCAAGACAATGAACGACATGCGGCACAACCTGAGCACTTTGATCACCCTTTTTATCACAGAAATTTTCCGCGCGTCGTTTGGTTGCCCTGGTGGGCTCTACTTTTTCCTGTACAAGAACTAAGTTTGCAGAGTCCGGGTCAACGACGTGTTGAATTCAGTATAGTTGACTAGACCAAGTGCCAAAACTGGCTCGGTTCTCAAGGAATCAAGGGTTGGTATCGACAGTGAAATTGGTCTCCGGTGGTTTGGGCGGCTTACCAGCTTCGCCTTCGTCCGTTAAGTCAGGCGACGACCCAACGGGGTCGGATAAGCTATGCGGCTGGAACCACCCTACGTGTGCCGCCCCGAAAGCCGTTCAGGGAACGAGATGCGCGGCCCCCACTCGGGTGCGGCATCCCACGTCCTCCATTCCCTCGCTACCTGAGGCAGGTACCCTAAAAGGGACGGAGATTTAACACAACGCAATCATGGCAACCCATCTAAAACCATTCATTCTGCTTATCACCACATCCCACTCTCTTTCAGATTCAATACCTGGTGTGACATCGGCATAGCCCAACTACCATCGGCATTGATCCTGCACTGCTGCCAAGTGCTTCGCCATGAACACCTCACCTTCGAGTCCTGAACCGACATTTCCAGCCAGCCAGACCAGTCTGAGCTCTCATAGAACACAGACATTCGTTTCGAAACTTCCTCATCCTCGCAGCTGCCATCAGTGCCGCCGACGCAAGGTGAAGTGCAACCGCCAGCAGCCTTGTTCCAACTGCACCTCCGCCGCCAACTGTGTATATCCCCCCGGCCCAGGCAGAGCCGCCAAGAGACCCCGGCATGCTCTGGACGCCCAACTTCTCGACCGCCTTGGCCGGCTGGAAAGCATTATGAAGCGTCTGGAGATGGAAAAACAAGACCAGGTGATTATGCCCTCTCCTCGAGTGACTCTTGGCACGTCATGGGCTGTCGGCTCATATCTTCCAAGTCCAATGAATACTGACCATGTAACACATGCCAGCTGCAACTGGAAGACCAACCTGTGGCTGGAAAGCCCATTCCACCTGGGCAGCCATTTGCCCAAGCCAGCTCAACTGCATCACCATCCATCGACCATCAAATCGGCCGTCTGATGATTGACGAGTCGAGGAGTTTCTATGTTGGCAACAGCCTGTGGACGAGTCTTGGCAACGAGGTAAGTTCGTGACTGTCAACACGAACGACATATACCACGTTCAAAGTTGGCTGGGTACCCAAGTATCTAATGGCATGGATACATGTAGATTGAAGAACTTCGGGACTTATTATCCGAGCCGGTGTGCGAGGACGCAAATTACGTCGCCACAGAGACAGCGTTATTTGTTCCCGAACATGAACACGCTGGGCCATTGGGATCCAATGCGGCCATCTTTGGACTCCGATCAACAGCTCACTCCCTTCGCTCCCTTCACCCCCCACTCTCGATGTCTGTCGCTTTGCTACAGATCTTCCGCGAGAACGTCGTCCCGTTGGTGCATATCTTCCACGTGCCAACCACTACCCGAATGTACTGGGATGCCATCGCCTCCCTGGACGCCGTGGACGCCGTGGACAAGAACACCGAGGCTCTCTTGTTCGCTATCTACTACTCGGCAGTTATCAGCATGGAGCCGGGTCAGTGCATGGCCACCCTGGGCGTATCAAGGGTGGCAGCCCTGGAGAAAGACCGATTCGCTGTCGAGCAAGCCATGTCCCGCGCCGATCTCCTGAACACCCAGAGCATCATCCTGCTACAGGGGGCTGTCCTATTCCTGACCGCGCTAGGAAACGAGGATGACTCTCGTACGGCATGGTCGCTGACGTCGCTCGTGTTCCACATTGCCCAGGCCATGGGCCTTCATCGTGACGGGACTGCGTTCGGGCTGAGACCTCTGGAAACAGAGCTTCGCCGCAGGATCTGGTATTACGTCTGTCTGTTGGATGTGCGTAGCTCCGAGTCGCACGGGTATGAGCCGATTGTGCACGAGTCAGCTTTTGATACAAAATTGCCCCTGCACGTAAACGACAGCGACCTCACCCCCGAGATGACGGTGCCACCCTCGGAGCGTGACACGGTGACAGAAATGACATTCTTCCTGATTCGATGCGAGAGCTTGAGGGCAGGGTGCTGGAAAGCCGCATCCTCGCTGCCCACAACGCAACTGCCGGGTCGTGCAAGCAGCGCACATGAGGAGGATGGAGACGGCAGCAACCCGCTGACGACGCGCGAGGCACGCGAAGCGTTGGTAGAAAACCTGAAGAAGAGACTGCAGGACCGTTATCTGCGTCACTGCGGGGATACCTCCGAGCCATTTATGCTTGTTGTGTCGACAGTTGCGCGACTAATCCTTGCCCGGACTTGGCTGAAAGCGCATTACCCTCAAGGTCTAAAAGACGACCTCGTTGCCCACCTCGACTCCGACATGCGAGACCGGCTGTTCCAGATCTCAATCGAGATTCTGGAGCTATCTAACCTGCTATTGTCCCACAAGGACATCGCCAAGTGGGCGTGGCACTCGCAAACACACATACAATGGCACGCTGTCGCCCTCGTTCTGTCCGAGATATGCACTCGTCCGCCTTCGAGGGACTGTGATCGGGCGTGGGCGCAGGTCACTGCCATTTATGAGAGATGGAAAAAGAAGCACAATGAGAAGAGGGGCATCATGTGGCGGCCCATCAAACGCCTGCTGGCGAAAGCTGGATATGTGAGAGAGATGCAGAAGATAGAGCCACCATCGGTCTCTCCGGTCGAGAAAGGCCAGGAAACACTGAACACGCCAACATCCTCGATCGCCAACCCAAGTACATCAGCCCGAGCAGCCGATGGTGAACCATTCTCGACGATGGGCGCTCTGCCAGGGGTACGGGGCACAAACCCCCTGTATCCCCTGATGGATATGGACATGTACCTTCACAATACACAAGCGGTCCCTGATCCGGGCTCTGTCGAGATGGAGTCGATAGGGACATTGATGGGCATGTTTCCGGACGATTCCATGGAAGAAATACTTGGGACCGTCACCGATGACGATGGGTATTTCGACGTGACAGCTATGTACAGCTGGGCGCCGGCACTGTAACATACGCGTGCTGGTATAATTATGTACTTGTCGGGCGAGCTCAGGTACTGTGGATGCTGGACGCGGGAATTTGTTTCTTTTCTTATTATGTCACAAGTAATCCATCGACAATTGGGGGCCGCACATATCAACCATGGTAATTCTTGTTCCTGAATCAAGTACAGGACATATGTTATTGAACATTCAAGACTCTTACCCAACTACTTTACGGGCTGCATCTCAAACGCGTTCCCGCCTTCCTCTGTATCCGTCACATCTCCATGCATGTGCTTCACCTCAACTTCATCGGTGCGATAGATCTTGTTCTGGGAGCTGAGGATGCTGTCATCGCTTCCAACCTCAAGGTTCTGCAGCGGATTCCGCGACTTGATAACCACGCTGTGGTTCTGGCTCTTGCCGTTCGAGTTTTGATTGTTGGAGCTGTCCTTCTGGTCGTTTTGGGGGTAGTACTTGCGTCGCCCTGATGATGAGATGGCAATGTCGCGAAAGAAGACGCGCATTGTTGGAATAGAAGCAGCCATGATGGTGACGGAGACCTCGGCGGAGTCCCAAATATTGAGCATGGCCGCATCATCTATGTCCATGGTCAGCAAGAGGAGCCCGAATCCACGATGCAAGTGAACAAACTCACAGGAGTCGCCCGTAGCGAGATTCGTCAGATGGGCAGTCTTGATGGCAGCCATGATACCGGCAGCGATGCCCATGCTCATTGCAACACCGACACCAATCTTCTCTTGTAAGCGCATCTGAAGCTTCCAGATAATGACCCAAGGAAGGAATGCGAGGACGAAGTCACAAGCAGAGGAATATCCTGACAAAGAACAAGTGTCAGTAGTGGTCCCACGAGTTAGACGGAGAGGATTCAGGAACTCTTACCACCGCCCAGGTTGCCAATGGTAATGATGTATGACAAGATATCGGCGCACTCGCCAGGCAAGCTCGGGATCCACGACTTTTCGATAGGTGTGCATCCGACCCAGTTCATGGTTGCGTTGAGGGCAATGATGGCATTCATGGAGACCAGGATGAACCAGACCAGCCACTTCATCCAGCCCTCGGAGAAGCGCAGCAGAGTGACGGCAAAGGCCGTCTTACTCCAGGCGGCTGCTGTCATTGCCAGCGTGTTCCGCACCCACATGTACAGGATCTCCTCGGGGGAGCTCCATATCTTGTCCCAAGGATGATTTCCGTAGCCCCGCGAGACCATCACACCCAAGAGAGTGGAGGCTACCAGATGGACGACCTAGACAGCAGTGTGAGCCCCCATTTATCTCTGACAATACCGCCGTAGTGCGCGAGAAAGGATGTAGGGGAACCAATCATACCCAAGACGCACAAAGGATGTAGTCATCCCACCAGAAACCGCGTCGTTCGACCCTTTTGGCGTACAGACGGAGGCCGAGAAAAAGGGTGCAAAACATGAACAGCGTCCATACGACAGCGTTCACTTGGGGACCGGCGCCCTGGTGGGAGACCAGGGTCAAGTCGGCCGGAATCTTTGGCGGAATCGGCGGGGGCGGGAGCGGCGACATGATGGTGAACGAAGGTGGGCGCCGCTTCTCGTGTTGTTTTCCAGTTTCACTTGCAGACCAAGAGATGAATGACTGGAAGCGAAACGGTCCATCTTGACCAAGGAGTTTCTTGGGGCGGCGAGCTACTTTATTGATTTGTGGAACCGGCGACCAGCCCTGTCTTCCTGGCGTCTTCAACTTGGTGTCCTTGCGGGAATCTAGGGGCGACGAGACACACAGACCTCGCGGCAAGGAAGAGGCAGGTTCAATGTGGAGCTGGCACCGGGAGTCACCAGCGTTCAAAGGCTAGCCCCAAGGTCCAAGAGATCTATCTATGGGAGACCTCGTCGACACTGACCAATGCCTCCACTCTCGCGATCGTTTTGGATGCTCCCCGGTGCGGACAGCAGACCGTGCGCGAGAGCCGTGGCTCAAGCGTCGAGCCCCGTCGAGTGCGCCAGGCCCGAGCCACAAGACTGGGCGGCATCACGAAGTTATCAGAGGGGCTGCGAGCTGGGCATGCCGAGCTAGTTGAGATTCCGGACCACTCAGGGGCCAGTACCTACGAGGGGTAATGTGTGCTCGGGCCTGGTTTGGTTGTTGGTGCCGAAAGGGCAGACGAAAGGATTTCCAGATTCGGACAAGCTGGTAGACTTTGCAGCATCCTACCGGTCAGATGCAGCCGCGGAAATGACATAACCGTTCGTTAGCATCTTGCGCTTCAAGTCTGCGAAGACGGGTTATGGAATTGGGGCTGCATCGCAAGTGTCAACCACCTCCTACTCTTCCAAACCGAGCATGGATTGAGTTATGTCGTAACCCAAGACCGGGGAACATGGCATGGAATGGCATGAACCATGTCCCCTTCAAGTGGATGAGTGACTGGACGGGAGACATGACGGGAGACAAGCGTGCCAGATTCTTGGAAGTCTTGTCGATCATGGAGGCTGTGGGTTCTGTGGGGAAGGCTGGTTCGAACATCATGATCGTGCGATTATTATGGGGCACAGGTGCAACCCTGCTGGACGCTTTGGAGGTAATCGGACAAGTAAACAACAGGGGCTGTCACTGAGGGCGCACCCCTGGAGGGCGGGAGTGAGACAGGCCAAAGCCGCATTGTGATTACTTGCCTGACTGGAGAGTTCCCTGTCAACACGCCAAAGCTTGAGCATTCCATCTGCCCTGAGACTGGGATGAACAACGATCGATGCCTCGGCACGTCCACTGGGCATGGCTAGCGGCGGTTATCTCAGTTCCTCAGACCCTGGGCGATGTAGCCAATGTACCATTGGCGCCACCAACCCTTGGGGACAGTGGGCGTAAGTACCATTCCCGCCAAGCCCTTGCCAAGCCGCCAGTACAGGCCAGTTAGCCGATTACAGAGCCCCCCAAATTCACATTGCTAGAGGGTCTGAGGACGTTCGGGGCAATACCGCTTTTACAGTCACCTTTTCTATATACTTAAGACTAAATATTATTTAAATAAAATATATAAAAAATATTATTATATAAAAGCTATTATAAAAAGCTTATTTTATTTTTTATAGATTTTTCGGATTTTTATTTTCTATATAAATCTATAATTATATATATGTATTACAATTTTAAAAATTAAGGGTTTTTTAAAATGGTAAGGGTTAAAAAAGTAAATATAAGAGAGTATAAATAATTGAATAAATAAGCGGTTATTTTTAAAATTAATATAATATATATTTAAAAATTTATATTAATTATTAATTTAAATTTTAATGTTATTAAATTTTATTTATTTATATAAAATAATAAAATTTAATTTTAAGGTTTCGAAAACCCGGGATTATATTAATATCTTATTTATCTCGAATATTTAAGACTTTAAAACTTACTTTCTTATAAGTTTCAATATTACGGGACCTTAAAATTCTCTTAATAAGTTAATTAAATAATTAAATAAAGGTTTTTTAAATAATCTTATTTTAAATTAATTATAAACTATAATATAATACTTTTTTTTTAAAATTTTTACTTTAAAAATTTAATTTATTCCTAAAAATAATAATATTCGCTTTTATTAAATATATAAATAAGCCCCTTTTTTTTTCTTTATTATTATTTATTAATAATATATTTAAAATTATAAAATTCTATAATATTATTATTAAATATAAAATCTCTTTAAAATTCGCTTTTTTTATTTTTTTTATTATTTATAATACTTTTATTTTTATATTTTATATTAATATATTTTGTAACAGCTTACCCGCCTCCGGAAAGTACGGCATATACTTACTATTTTTAATACTTATTATTTTAGGAAAATCTCGGCTATACTATACCCTGCTACTTTCGTAGCTTATAAAGAGGGCCTTATCGCCTAATATACTTATAAATTCCTTTAAATATTATTTATTTACCTTACCCTCTCTTTTCTGCTAAACCCTAATTAACGGCTCGGCCCCAATTAAAAGCTTCTATCGTTACAAATTATATTATTTATTATCTTAATATATATATTATTAAAATCTCTAATATACTATAATTCGTACATTTTAACCTAGTAAATTTTAACTTTTATTAACTTTATATATTTAAAATAATTATAAATTCTTTAATAAAATAAATTAAAATATATTATCTTTAAATAAGTAAATTTTAATATATATATATTAAAATAACTATATATAAATAAATTATAAGTAAAAAAAACTAGTTTAATATTAATAAACCTTTATATTAAAATTATATTTATTAAAATTAAAGTGGCTATAACTTATATATTAATATACTTATTTATATAGAAAAGCGTCGCTAAAAAGTACGTTATAATTTAGAAAATATTAGAAAAAACAATTAAATATCCTATATTTTCTAAATTTAATATAAAAAATTATATATAATATATACTTTTTAAATATAATATTAAATAATTATATATTTATAATAACTTTATTAAAAATATTTTTTATTGGGGAAAATATAAAAAAAAAAATAATTAGGTAATTTATACTTTTTAAATATAACTAAAAGATTATATTCTTATAATAATATATCTTATTAAGAAAATATTAAAAAACGGCTAAATAAACAACACTTTTTAAATATAATAAAATAAATATTATATTTTATTTTTAAAATATAAATTATATATTTAACGGTAATATTAATTATTTATTTAATTTAACTACTTTTATTCAACTAATATATTAGTAATAATAATAAAAATATTATTAATTTACGTTATAAAATATAAAATTTAAGAGAAAAACGCCCGTATTAAAGCTAAGCTATAATAAAGTTTTTAAATTGCTTAATAAGGTTTAATACCTTTATAAAAGCTTAATATTACGGTTTAAACCTTAAATAAAGGTGCCCCACTTAGGGGACCGCGGGGCTTTTTAGGCTAAGTATAATAAGGGTTATTAATAATATATATATTAATAAAGAGTTACTTAATTTACTTAGTCTTTTAAAGACTAAATATTATAAATACTTAATATTACTATATACTCTACTCAATTTACTCAATCTTTTAAAAATTAAATATTATAAATATTTAATATTATTATATACTTTACTTAATTTACTTAATCTTTTAAAGGCTAAACGATTTAAATATTTTATAAGATTTACTTTTATATAATAAATAAAATTTAGCAATATTAGGTCTTAAACTAATAATTAATATAAATTTTTAAATATATATTATATAATTTTTAAAAATAACTATTTATTTATTTAATTATTTATACCCCTTTATATTTACTTTTTTAACTTTTATTATTTTGAAAAACCTTTAGTTTTTAAGATTATAATATATTAAATAAATATTATATTGATTATTTTGAAAATAGCCTTTATTATTTTTATTATATTAGCTATATTTATTATAATATAGTTAAATAATTATATTATCTACTTTTAAAATAAGTTTATAAAGTTTAAATAAAATATAAAGGTTTTATATAAAATTTTTATTATAAAAATTAAAAAATTATAAAAATCGAATTAAATATTTTATAAAATTAATTAAGCTTTTTAAATTATTTGTTCCAATTTTGAAAATTAAGGGTTTTTTAAGACGGTAAGGGTTAAGAAAGTAAGTGTAAGGGGGTGTAAATAATTAAATAAATAAGTGATTATTTTTAAAGATTATATAATATATACTTAAAAACTTATATTAATTATTAATTTAAAATTTAATATTATTAAGTTTTATTTATTATATAAAAGTTAAAAAAACCCGTTCCAAGATCTTTTAAATTGGGACGTCCTAAATTTAGCGAATTTAAGTATATTTCTATAAGTTTAATTATCCCAAATCCTTTAAAATCGGGACATCTCGAATTTAGCGAACTTAAGTGTATTTTTACAAGTCTAGTGGTATTTAGGAGGCTTTACCTCCTTATATACTTTATTTATTTATCTAGCTTTTTCTTTACAATTAAAGTTTAAATTATAATATAATGCCCTTTCCCTTTAATTTTTATTTTAAAAGCTTGTTTTATTAAAAATTAAAAGACTAATAATATTTATTTTATTATAATCTAATAAGTCTTTTTCTTTTAATTTTCCCGGAATATTATTTTATAATAAATTGTATATTTAAAACCCGTTATTTTAATTATTAAGATTTAGTTAAAAAGGCTTTTACGGCTTATATTTTAAATTATAATAAATTTATTAAAATGTTTTATTTAAATTATTTCCGTAAATATTATAAATGTTTTTTTATTTCCGATTTTAATTAATATAGTAAATATTTAAAGAAAAAAGTATTTTACGACGGTTTTAAGGTTGTTTTTAAGTATGAGCGTTTCCTACCTTACGATATTATTATTTTATTAACTTTTATTTAATATTAAAAAATATTAAAAAAATAAAAAAATTAGAAGAAAAAAAATAATAGGTTTTTATATAATTACGGAAAATTAGCAAATAATTATTATTTTTAAAAAAGCAAATAATTTCGTTATAAAAGTATAGAAAATAATTATTTTATTATAATATTTAAGAGTTTAAAAAGGAGTTTTTTAATATTCTTTCCGCTAATAACTTTATTAAGGCGCTTATTTCCAATTTTATTAGCGTTATTAATAAATTTAATTAATCCTTTTTAAACTTTATATTAATAGTCAATTTAAGTTTTATTAGTAAAATTACCGAAACTTCTTAAGATAGTTTTTTAAATATTTAATTAGTTTCTATATATTTTCCTTATATTTATAGCTTTTTTATTTAATTAAATATTTTATTTTTTTCTTTTTAACTTATTAAAAGTCTAAGATCTTTTTTATTATATATTTTTCTTTTATAGGGTTTATTTTTATTATAATATTTAATTTTACTCCCGTTAATATTGGTTTTAATAAGGAAATGTAAAAAATAAGGTAAATCCTTATAGATTTGGGTAATAATAATTAGTAATTTGAAATAGAAATCTTTTTTATAATTTAAAAAAACTTTAATTTTTTAAAATTTAATTTATTATTGGGCCGTTTTGTTTTAATATTTTTTTTTAAAAGATAAATTTTTTTTTTTTTTTAAAGAGTTAGTCCTTTTAATTTCTTTTTATTATAATAAGTGCTTATACATTCCTAAATAAAAGAAAAGTTATTATATAATGCGTTATATAGCGTTCGGAGCTTTTTTGCTAGTATTTTAATTTTAAAGGATTAATTTTTAACGTTTTGGCGTATTTTGGCTTTAAAGTTATAGTTTGTAAAAAATGGTGAGACTTTTATTGTTTTTAACTTTAAGTTATTATAAAAGAGTTATATTATTAATAATAGCTTTATTTAATTATTTTGTTTATAATTAAAAAATATCCTTAAATATTACTTTATTATTTAATTTATCCGTTTTATTTATTTGTTTATTTATAAGCAATAGGCCGTTAAGAGCTTATATTTAATATTTATTTATTTTATTAATATTTATTAAAATTTAGATATAAAAAATATATTTTAATTTAAAATAATCTTGTTGGGCTATATATAATTATTAATTATTATCTTTAAAAACATATATATTAATTATTTTACTGTATTTACCTCTTAAAATAATAAGAAATAATAATATTTAATTAGTCGATTTATAACTATTAAGATGCTATTGTAAATTATATTAGTGGTTAGGTTTTTTAAAGGTGGGAGTTTTATAATAAAGTCTATGGAGATCGATCCTTACGCCCTCTCTACCACGGGTAGTGGTTTTAATAAGCTAAAGGGTTTATATTACGCACTTTTACTTTATATACAAATTTTATATTTATTAATTACCAATTTAATTACTTTTTTTAATTTGGGGAATTCGAAATATTAATATAATTTTGCTATTATTCGGGTAATTTTCTAATATCTTCTAATAAGCGATATGTAAATATCTTTAATTAAAGCTTCTTTAAATACTTTTAATATAAAAAGCTTTTTATAAAATATTTAATCTTTTATATTATTTAAAATATACCCTTTTAATTAAATTTTAAATTTTATCTTTTAAATAGCTTTTAACTATCGATTATTTAGCTTTATTAAAAATAAAGTATTAACTTTTATAGCTTTATAGGGTTTAAACGTTAGGGTTTTATTTTAAGCTTTTATTAAAATTTTTTATAATCCTTATTTTTTATTTGGACGAAAGTCTTTTTTGTGGCTTAATATATCCGCCCTAGTATTTTTTAAACCTTTTTAATAAAAGATTTTAAAATTAAACTATAATAAAAACTTTAATTATTTTATTTATCTCTAATTAAGTTTTTTTATTGAAATAAATAGGTTAAATTCTTATAATTTATTAAAATCTTAATTTAATAATTTATTTTATTTAAATATAGCTTTTATTTTTTAAATATTTAAATAATTAATATTAGTTTTTTATTATAAATAAAATAATTAAATTTTACCCCTTTTAATTGTTAAGAGAAAAAGGCTATTAAGTATAATTGTCTTTTTTTATCTCGTTAACCGAATATATTTCTTAATACGTAGTTAGAGGCGTTAGTTTTAACTTTAAATTCTCTATTTAGGTCCGGGAGTTTTAATATTAGGTCCGCTAATACGAGTTTTTTTAGTTTGTTAAAAGCTTTTCATTTTTATTTATTTTAAACAAATATTTTTCGTTTTTTAATTAGTTTGTTAAAGGGTTTTATAATTTATTCAAATCTTTAAATAAAACGCCGATAAAAATTAATAAAGCTTAAAAAGCTCTTAATTTATATAATTATTATTAGGGTTAGCTATTTTCGAATATTTTATACTTTAATAAGGTTTATTTAGACCTCTTTAAATATAATCTTATATCTTAGGAAATTTATTTTTTAATAATAAAATTCGCTTTTTTTAAGGTTTATTTAAAGCTTATATTTTTATAAGGTTTTTAAAACCTTATATATTTATTATTAATATTCCTTTTCTAATAAAAAATAAATTAAAATATTATTTAAGTAAATTTTTATAAAATTTCCGATAAATTCTTATAGGATATAATTAATTATAAATTACTAAATAACTAGCGCATTTATAAGCCCGAATAATATAATAAAGTATTTATAATAATTAAAAAGGTGATAAAACGCTGTCTTTTACTCATTTCCTTCCTTAATTTTGATTTAAACGTAGGCGGCTATAAGGTTTAATTTAGTAAATTATTTAGCTTTATTTAATCTTCCTTTTAAACCATTAATTAAAGGTAGAGGGTATTAATTTTTAATGGTATTTTTATTTAAACATTAATAATTTACATATAATCTTAATTTCCCGTTTTTTTTAAATATAAATAAAATAAAATAATTTACTAATAATTATAATTTCCTAATATATCCCTTTTATAGATTTTTTATAATATATTTTTTTAATGTTTTTTATTATATTAGATTAAGAGGGTATGTTTTTTAATAATAAGGTTGAGTTTTTTTTTTAAATTTAATTTTATAATTTTATAGGCTATAATTAGGTAATTTACTCTTTAATTTTTTCCAAAAAATATTATATTATCGATATTTTAAAGGGATATTAAATTTTACTAAATTATTTACTTTTTTTTATTTTGCTTTTTTAATAATTATTATTAATTATAATAATGTATTAAATTTAAGGGAATTAAAATAACCTTTTATTAATTCCTTTTTTAAATTTAATTATTAAGTTAAATTAATCTCCCCTAAACTTATGCGGCCGCTATTTTAGTTAATTATAAAGTTAAATACTTTTAATTATAAATAATTAAAAAATATCTCGTATATGCTCAATTTTATAATATTAAAGACTATTTACTAATAGTTTTTATTAACTCTAATATTAAAAGGTTTTATCTTTTATTAAATTTAACTATTTTTATAATTGGATTTTTTTCCTTTAAAATCCTTTATTAAATATAGTCTTATTTTTATTATTTAGGGGATATTTTATTTTTTAATTAATTTTAGTAAAATTAAATTTATTTTAGCTTTTAAATTAATAAATATTATAATAATATATTCCCTTTAATTAATGTTAATTATTAATAAGTTTACGGTTTTATTATAGTTTATTATTATAAGGACTTATCTTGCCCTTTTTATTTATTATTTTTTCATAAATAAGGGCTTTTATTTTCTAAATATTTGCTTTGAGATTTTTTAAGGTATTATAAAAGTATTATTTTATTATTTTAAAGAGCGTTTTTCTTAATAATAAAATAAAGTCTTTATTTTTATTACGTTTATATTTACCTTATTATTACGTTTAATTAAAATAATTAAAGTATATATTTTCTAGCTTATAGGCTTATTCGTACCTAGATTATATTTTTTATAGTGTGTTACTTTTTGCGTTTAATTTATTTATAAAATTAATAATCTCTAAAAGGGTAAAGGGCGATTTAACCGTTATTAGCGTACGCTTTTAATTAAATATTATTATTTATTATTATAATAAACTTTAAGCTTTAGTTAATTAAGTTTTTAACTTAGTAAATAATTAACTTATTTAGTTTTTTATCTAATTTTTTTAATAATTTAATTAGTCTATTTTCGTTTTCTCTATTTTATTAGGGAAAAAAATCTTATTTATATTTTTTTCTTATATATTAATAATAAGTATTATATATATATTTATATTATATAACTTAATTATAGTTTTTATGGTTAGGGTTTACTTTAGGAGCGTCACTTTCCACTTTTCGAAAGTCCTTTAATTTTAGGGCGAGGATAATGTTAGCGTTTTTTTATTGGATTTTTTTAATAAATACCGCCTTTTAAAGTTTATAGATATGGGCTTTTTAATCGTTCCTCTAATTAATATTATCTTATATAAGCGTATTTATAGTTGGATATAAGATATTTATCTTGTAGTTTTAAAGACTTAGTTTTTAAGTTAAGTTATTATTCGAGTTTTTTAAGTTAAATTTAATATATATTTAATAATAGTTATTTCCTTATAAGATTATAATAATTATACGTAATATAATAAGATATTATTTATTATTTTTTTATTATTTTTATAACTTAAATAATTAGTATTATAGTAAATTATTTATAAGAGGCGATTATAATCGACTTTTTTAAATACTTGGCTAATTTACTTATTTATTAAAGTCTTTTATTAACTATCTTTTACTTTACTTTTATAATTTCGAAAAGTATAACCTTTTTTACTATATTGGAAATACTTTATAAACTTCCGGCTAAATTAGCGATCTTTACTATATATTATAATATTAACGTTTATTAAACTTAAATATATACCCGTAAAAATTAAAGGCGTTTATTATTATTTAAATATATTAGCTTTATTTTTACGCATTAAATAATTATATTCTCCCTTTTTTTCGCGCTCCCACTTATATTAGCGATTATTAATCTTAATTATTAACATAATAAAATTATTTAAATTATTTAAGCGATTAATTTTTAAAATCTCGTCTTTAACTTAACTTTTTAATTTATTATAAAAGATATAAATCAATACATTTTCTTTTTAAAATACTTTTAAAGCGTTTTATTAAAATTCCGAGGCGTAAATATTAGCCGCTTTAGTCTACTAAAGCCGACTTAAACGTTCCGCCGCCTTTTTAACTTTATTTTACTCCCTAAATATTTTAATAAAAATATTTTTAAACCTTTTAAAAGATTTAAAAAGCTTATTTATCTTTTAATTATAATTATTAGGTTTATTCTCTAAATAATTTCTTTTAATAAGTTTAAATTAACGTAAAATATAGCCCTTTAAAAAAAATAAGGCAAAGAGGATTTTATCTTCTTTATTATTAAATTATTTACTATTATAATAAATATATATATATATTTAAATAAGGAATTTTTTTAATTTTCCCTTTTCTTTATTAAAAATAAGCGGGGGATAGATTTTAGCTTTCCTAGCCCCTTTATCCTTTAATTTAATAGTAATTTAAAAAGCTTAGTTAATTTTACGAAGTATTTTGTTTAATTACCGTAGCTTTTCGACCTCTTTAATAAAGACTTAATATAAGATTTTTACATTTTGCTTTAATTCCGCGAACTTATTTTAAAGGCGCATAATATAATTATTTAATTATATTATAATAAATATAACCAATATAGTAAAGGTAATAAGGGCTATTTCCGAAATAGTCGATATAATGCTTATTTAATATATTAACTCATATTTAAATAAATAATTAATATATTCCGATCTTAAAAATTAAAGGTTCCTTAAAATAATAAAGGTTAAAAAAATAAATATAAAAAAGTATAAGTAATTAAATAAATAAATAATTATTTTTAAAGATTATATAATATATATTTAAAAACTTATATTAATTATTAATTTAAGATTTAATATTATTAAATCTTATTTATTATATAAAAGTTAAAAAGACCCGTTTTAAAATCCCTTAAATTAGGATGTCCCGAATTTAGCGAACTCGGGTATATTTTTATAAGTTTAATTATCCCAAATCTCCTAAAATTAGGACGTCTCGAGTTTAGCGAACTTAAGTGTATCTTTACGGGTTTAATAGCATTTAAAAGGCCCTACTTCCTTATATGCCCCATTTACCTATTTAGCTCCTTCTCTATAATTAAAGTTTAAACTATAACATTATTATTAAATTAAAAGATAAAAGGGTTAAAAAAGCTAAAATCTATCCTTTATTTATTTTTAACGAAGAGAAAAAAGAATAAAAAAATTCTTTATTTAAATATATATATATATCTACTATAATAATAATTAATTTAATAGCGAAAAAGATAAGGTTTTATTTTTTTATTTTTTTAAAAGGTTATATTTTGTATTAATTCAAATTAATTAAAAAAAATTATTTAGAAAATAAGCCGGAAAATTACGATTAAAAAATAAATAAATTTTTTAAGTTTTTTTAAAAATTTTAGGATATTTTTATTAAAATATTTAAAAAATAAAACGAAGTTAAAAAAACGGCTAAATATTTAGGTTAATTTTAATAGATTAAAATAGTAAATATTTATATTTTAAAATTTTAATAGGATGTTTTAAAAGTATTTTGGAGAAAAAACGCGTTAATTTATATCTTTTATAAAAAATTAAAAAAATTAAATTAAAAATAAGATTTTAAAGATTAATTATTTAAATAATTTAAATAATTTTATTATATTAGCGATTAAAATTAATAATTATTAATATAAATATAAATGTAAAAAAAAAGGAAAATATAATTATTTTATATATAAAAATAAAGCTAATATACTTAAATAATAATAAATATTTCCAACCTTTATAAATATATATTTAAGCTTTATAGATATTAATATTATAATATATAATAAGGGGCGCTAATTAAGCCAGAAAATTATAAAATATTTCCGTTATAATAAAAAAAGATATACTTTTAAAAATTATAAAAATAAAGCAAAAAACGGTTAATAAAAGATTTTAATTAAAAAATAAATTAATTAAAGATTTAAAAAGGGCGATTATAATCGTTTTTTATAAATAATTTATTATAATAATAATTATTTAAATTATCAAAATAATAAAAAAAAAAATAGGTAATATTTTATTATATTATATATTATTATAATAATTATATAAAAAAATAATAATTATTAAGTTTATTTTAAATTTAATTTAAAAAATTTAAATAATAATTTAATATTTAATTAATTAAAATTTTAAAATAATCAAATCGTTTTGGGTTGGGTTTTAAATATATTTATATAAGATAATATTGATTAAATAAATAATTAGGAAGCTTATATTTATAAATATAAAAAATAATATTAATTAAAAAAATTTAATAGGAAAATATTAATATTATTTTTACTTTAAAATTAAAAAACTTCCGAAAAATAAAAAACAATATTTTTAAAATAAACCCTAATTATAAGGATTATAATTAAATTATATAATATAATTATATATATAATATTTATTATTAATATATAAAAAGGAAATATAAATAAGATTTTTTTTTTAACGGGAAAGGGAAAATAAAGACTAATTAATTAGATTAACGAAAAGATTAAATAAGGAATTAAATAAATCGATTATTTACTAAATTAAAAATTTAATTAATTATAATTTAAAATTTAGTATTATAGTAAATAATAATATTTAATTAAAAATATATATTAATAATAGCTAAATTGCCCTTTAATTATTAAAAGATTTTTTTTTATAAATAAATAAAATATGAAAAATAATATAATATATAAAATATAGCTTATATATAGAAAAGCTTATTAATTAAAAGATTAATATTTTATTTAATTTGGATAGATATAATAATTAAATAAATATAATAAAAATAGGGATTATATTTTATTATCAAAAAAAACGCTTTCCGAAATAATAAAATAATATTTTTATAATATTTTAAAAGATTTTAAAATAAATATTTAGGAAATAAAAGCTTTTATTTATTAGAAGATAATAAATAGGAAGGAGAAAGTAAATTTTTATAATAATAAATTATAATAAAAATATAAATTTATTAATAATTAATATTAATTAAAAAAAATATATTATTACCGTATTTATTAATTTAAAAGCTAAAATAAATTTAATTTTATTAAAATTAGTCGAAAAATAGAATATCCTTTAAATAATAAAAATAAAACTATACCCAATAAAGGATTTTAAAAGAAAAGAATCTAATTATAAAAATAATCAAATTTAATAAAAAATAAAATCTTTTAATATTAAAATTAATAAGAATTATTAATAAATAGTCTTTAATATTATAAAATTAAATATATATAAGATATTTTTAAATTATTTATAATTAAAGGTATTTAACCTTATAATTAATTAAAATAATAATTATATAAATTTAGAAAAGATTAATTTAATCTAATAATTAAATTTAAAAAAAGAATTAATGGGAAGTTATTTTAATTCTTTTAAATATAATATATTATTACAATTAATAATAATCGTTAAAAAGGTAGAATAAAAAAGAGGTAAATAGTTTAATAAAACTTAATATTCTTTTAAAATATTAATAATATAATATTTTTCGGAAAAAATTAAAAAACGGATTATTTAATTATAGTTTATAAGATTATAAAATTAAATTTAAAGAAAAAGCTTAACTTTATTATTGAAAAACGTACTCTTTTAATTTAATATAATAAAAAGCGTTAAAAGAATATATTATAAAAAATCTACGGAAAGGATATATTAGGTAATTATAATTATTAATAAATTATTTTATTTTATTTATATTTAAAAAAAACGGGAAATTAAAATTATATATAGATTATTAACGTTTAAATAAAAATATTATTAAAAATTAGTATTTTTTACTTTTAATTAATAATTTAAAAAAAAGATTAGGTAAAATTAAATAATTTATTAAATTAGACCTTATAATTACCTATATTTAAATTAAAATTAAAAAAAAAAAAAAAAAAAAAACGACATTTTATTACCCTTTTAATTATTATAAATATTTTATTATATTATTTAAATTTATAAATATATTAATTATTTAATAATTTATAATTAATTACATTTTATAAAAATTTATTTGAGATTTTATAAAAGTTTATTTAAATAATATTTTAATTTATTTTTTATTAGAAAAAAAATATTAGTAATAAATATATAAGGTTTTAAAAACCTTATAAAAGTATAAGCTTTGAATAAACCCTAAAAAAAACGAATTTTATTATTAGGAAATAAATTTCCTAAAATATAAAATTATATTTAGAAAAATTTAAATAAACCCTATAAAAATATAAAATATTTAAAAATAACTAATTTTAATAATAATGATATAAATTAAAAGTTTTTTAAACTTTATTAATTTCTATTAGTATTTTATCCGAAAATTTAAATAAATTATAAAACCTTTTAATAAACTAATTAAAAAAATAGAAATATTTATTTAAAATAAACAAAGGTAATAAACCTTTAATAAATTTAAAAAGCTTATATTAGCAAATTTAATGTTAAAGCTTCTAAATTTAAATAGGGAGTTTAAAATCGAAATTAATACTTCTAATTATATATTAGAAAATATATTTAATTAATAAAATTAAAAAAAACGGTTCTATTTTATAATTTTCTTTTTTTAATAATTAAAAAGGGTAGAATTTAATTATTTTATTTATAATAAAAAATTAATATTAATTATTTAAATATTTAAAAAATAAAAATTATATTTAAGCGAAATAAATTATTAAGTTAAGGTTTTAATAGATTATAAAAACCTAACTTATTTTATTTTAATAAAAAAATTTAATTAAAAATAAATAAAATAATTAAAATTTTTATTATAGTTTAATTTTAAGATTTTTTATTGGAAAGATTTAAAAAATATTAAAACGGATATATTAAATTATAAAAAGGACTTTTATTTAAATAAAAAATAAAAATTATAAAGGATTTTAATAAAAATTTAAGATAAAACATTAATATTCCGACCTTATAAAGCTATAAAAATTAATACCATATTTTTAATAAAATTAAATAATTAATAATTAAAAACTATTTAAAAAATAGAATTTAAAATTTAGTTAAAAAAATACGTTTTAAATAATATAAAAAATTAAACGCTTTATAAAAAGCTTTTTATATTAAAAATGCTTAAAAAAACGTTAATTAAAAATATTTATATATTATTTATTAGGGGATATTAAAAAATTACCTAAATAATAATAAAATTACGTTAATATTTTAAATTTTTTAAATTAAAAAAGGTAATTAAATTAATAATTAATAAATATAAGGTTTATATACGGAATAAAAACATATAATATAAACCTTTTAAATTATTAAAATTATTATTTATAATAAAAAGGGCTTAAAAATCGATTTTTATGGATTTTTTTATAAAGCTCCTATTTTTAAAGGATTTAATTATTAATATAATTTATAATAATATTTTAATAATTATAAATTAATTAATTAAATATTATTATTTTTTATTATTTTAAAAAATAAATATGGTAAAATAATTAATATATATACTTTTAAGGACGATAGCTAGCAATTATATATAGCCCAATAAGATCGTTTTAAATCGAAATATATTTTTCATATTTAAATTCTAGCAAATATTAATAAAATAAATAAATATTAAATACAAGTTCTTAATAATTTATTATATATAAACGGACGGATAAATAAAATAAATAAACTAAATAATAAAATAATATTTAAAAATATTTCTTAATTACGAATAGGATAATTAAATAAAATTATTATTAATAATATAATTCTTTTATAATAATTTAAAATTAAAAATAATAAAAATCTTATTATTTTTTGTAAATTATAGCTTTAAAGCTAAAATACGCTAAAATATAGGGAATTAATCCTTTAAAGCTAAAATATTAATAAAAAAGCTCTAAATATTATATAATATATTATATAATAATTTCTCTTTTATTTAAAAATATATAAATATTTATTATAATAAAAAGAGATTGGAAAGATTAATTTTTTAGGAAAAAAATAAGGTTTATTTTTTAAAAACGAATATTAAAATAAAATGGCTTAATAATAAATTAGATTTTAAAAAATTAGGTCTTTTTTAGATTATAAAAAAAATTTCCATTTTAAATTATTAATTATTATTATTTAAATCTATAAGGATTTACCCCGTTTTTTATATTTTATTATTAAAATTAGCACCGGTAAGAGCAAAATTGGATATTATAATAAAAGTAAACCTTATAAAGGAGAAATATATAGTAAAAAAAATCCTAAACTCTTAATAGATTAAAAGGAAAAAAGTAGAATATTTAATTAAATAAAAAGACTATAAATATAAAGAAAATATATAAGAACTGTTTAAATATTTACGAAATTGCCTTAAGAAATTTTAATAGTTTTATTAGTAAAACTTAAATTAGCTATTAATATTATATTTAAGGAAAATTAATTAAATTTAACTTTAATAAAAACGGAAATAATAATAAAGGTTTTATATGCTTCCTATTTTTATAAGACGGCTAATTTTTAAATAAATATTTTATTTACGCAAATTTCGAATACCCGTAATTATTATTTAAGACGAAGGAATTTTGCAAAGGTCTTATTACGCTTATAATTAAAGCGTTTTTTTTATTCGAATAAAGATTTAATTAAAAAAAAGGAAATTAAAAAGTAGATTATAGTAGAAAAAGAGGGATAATTAATACATTGCGGTATTATAACCGAAAGTATTATAAGAAAAGGAATATTCCGTTTTTAAATAAAAATTATAAGAGTTAGATTTATTAGATAATTTATTCTCTTTTATATTATTTCGCCGCATTTATATTATAACCGTTATTTTTAATTATTTTAACCTTAATTATAATTTACTTTATTATATTATTATTAATTTTTCGAACATTTTATAACGGAAATAACAATAATAACTTCATTATCCCTTTTAATTTAATTATATAAATAATATTATAAAGCTTTACTTTTATTTACTTTAAAATATAAGCGTTATTATTAGCATTTTTATTTTTTTATTTTTTTATCTATATAATAATATAATACCTTTAAAACTTTATTAATAAAAGAAACGGTTTCCCCTTTCCTTTTTAAAAATAATAATTATAATAATTTCCTTCCTATATTTATTTTAACGCTTATAACTACCACTTTATATTATAATAGCCTAAATTAATATTTATTTTATAATATTTAACTTCTTAATCTTTAAAAAATAACGGCTATTATTTAAAAGAATAATTATTTAATTTAAAGCTTACTATAAACCCGGGCCTTATTAATTTATCTAAGATAAATAAGCGTTTAAGTGGGCGTTTAAAAAAACTTAATAATATTTTAATAAAAGTAATTAAAAGCTTTATAATTTAATATAAGCTAAAAAATATATTACTTATATTTCGGCTCTTAATAATAATATTACGATCTTAAGAATTAAGGGTTCTTTAAAACGGTAAAAGTTAAAAAAGTAAATATAAAGGGGTATAAAAAACTAAATAAATAATCGGTTATTTTTAAAGATTATATAATATATATTTAATAATTTATATTAATTATTAATTTAATATTTAATATTATTAAACCTTATTTATTTATATAAAAATAAAAAAAATAAACCTAAAAATATTTTATTTTAAGTTTATTTTAAAATTTAGAAGATTTAAGCCTTAAGTTTTTCGCTATAATTTGTTAAACCCGTCTTTTGGGTTTTTTAAATTCGGACTCGCTAATCCCAACTTTTAAGTCTTTTAAATACGTTTTAATTTATTTATTTTTAAATAATCTATTAATAGTTTTTTAATATAAGCGCCCCTTTTTTTTTTCTTAAATAAAGAGATTTTTAAATTTATAATATAATACTCTTTTTTTTAAATTTTTATTTTAAAAGCTTAGTTTTAAATATTTAATTTTATTATAATAATTATATCCTAATAAATATTAATTTCCCCTTTTATATTTATTAAAAACCTTTATTAATATTAATATATATAAAATCTTTAAACCTTATATTTTATATTTATAATAAAAGAAACAGCTAATATAATTTTAGTTTATTTTATATTTAATTTTAACGGTTTTTATTTAATACTTTATTTTAATTATTTTTATTATAAAAATATTTATTTTTTTATTAAAAACTTTAAATATTATAATAAATATATCAAATATAAAATATTTTATAATAATAATAATTTTATTTTTTTATATAAGTATTAAGTTACTTTTTTTTTCCTATATTTATTTATTTCTTTAATTATTTATAGTATTAATAAAGTAAAATTAATTAAAGAAAAAGAAAAAGCGTTTTTTAACCGCTTTTTTACGCTAAAAAAAAGGAAATATGTTATTTAAAGTCGTATTAAAGGGCTCTTTTAATACAGGTCTTAATAGGTTAATAAGGAATATTTTACTTATATAATTACCTTTTTTTTTTTATTTTTTTAATTAAACCTTTAATTAATTAATTTTCCCGAAATTTTTATTATTTTAATTAATTTAAGATTTATTAATAAAATTATTGAAATTTTTTAAAATAATTTTATAAATATTTAAACGGTTCCTATATATTTTCTTTATATTTATAATCCTTTTATTTAATTAAATATTCTACTCCTTTTTTCCTAAATTAGAGGAAATTTAAAATCTCCTCTATTATATATTTTTCTTTTATAAGCTTAATTATTATTATAATATTTAACTATATTTTTATAAGTATTAATTTTATGAAAGAAATATAAAAAATAAAGTAGATTTTTATAAATTTAAGTAATAATAATTAATAATTTAAAATAGAAATTTCCTTTATAATTTAAAAGGGTTTTAACTTTTTAAAATTTAATTTATTATTAAACCGCTTTATTTTAATATTTTTTTTTAAAAAATAAATTTTATCCTTTTTTTAAAAAGTTAATCTTTTTAATTTCTTTTTATTATAATAAATATTTATATATTTTTAAATAAAGGTAAGGTTATTATATAATATTTTATATAATATTTAAAGTTTTTTTATTAATATTTTAATTTTAAAAGATTAATTTTTAATATTTTAGCGTATTTTAATATTAAAATTATAATTTATAAAAAAAAATAAGACTTTTATTATTTTTAATTTTAAATTATTATAAAAGAGTTATATTATTAATAATAATTTTATTTAATTATTTTAATATTTAATTTATTTATTTAATTTATTTATTTATTTATAATTAATAGATTATAAAGAGCTTATATTCAACGCTTATTTATTTTATTAATATTTATTAAAATTTAGATATAAAAAGTATATTTTAATTTAAAATAATTTCATTAAGCTATATATAATTATTAGCTATTATTTTTAAAAATATATATACTAATTATTTTGCTATATTTATTTTTTAAAATAATAAAAAATAATAATATTTAATTAGTTAGTTTATAATTATTAAAATATTATTATAAATTATATTAATAATTAGATTTTTTAAAAGTAAAAATTTTATAATAAAGTTTATAAAAATCGACTTTTAAGCCCTCTTTATAATAAGTAATAATTTTAATAAATTAAAAGGTTTATATTAAATACCTTTATTTCGCATATAAATTTTATATTTATTAATTATTATTTTAATTTTTTTTTTTAATTTAAAAAATTTAAAATATTAATATAATTTTATTATTATTTAAATAATTATTTAATATTTTCTAATAAATAATATATAAACATTTTTAATTAGAGCTTTTTAAAATATTTTTAATATAAAGAGTTTTTTATAAAATATTTAATTTTTTATATTATTTAAAATATACTTTTTTAATTAAGTTTTAAATTTTATTTTTTAAATAGTTTTTAATTATTAATTATTTAATTTTACCGAAAATAAAATATTGACTTTTATAGCCTTATAAGGGCGAAATATTAAGGTTTTATTTTAAATTTTTATTAAGATTTTTTATAATTTTTATTTTTTATTTAAATAAAGGTTATTTTTACAACTTAATATATTTATTTTAATATTTTCTAAACCTTTTTAATAAAAAATCTTAAAATTAAATTATAATAAAAATTCTAATTATTATATTTATTTTCAATTAAGTTTTTTTATTAAAGTAAAATAAATTAAATTTTTATAATTTATTAAAATTTTAATTTAATAGTTTATTTTGTTTAAATATAGCTTTTATTTTTTAAAATATTTAAATAATTAATATTAATTTTTTATTATAAATAAGGTAGTTAAATTTTGCCCCTTTTAATTATTAAAAGAAAAAGGCTATTAAATATAATCGTTTTTTTTATTTATTGTTTAAATATATTTTTCAATATATAATTAAAGGCATTAGTTTTAATTTTAAACCTTTTATTTAGGTTTATATTACAATCTTAAAAATTAAAAGTTCTTTAAAACGGTAAAAGTTAAAAAAGTAAGTATAAAAGGGTATAAATAATCGAATAAATAAGCGGTTATTTTTAAAGATTATATAATATATATTTAAGAATTTATATTAATTATTAATCTAAAACTTAATATTGCTAGACTTTATTTATTATATATAAAGAAAAAAAAAGTAGACCTAAAAGCTTTTTATTTTAAGTTTATTTTAAAACTTGGAAAATTTAAGCTCTAGGTTTTTTATTAAATCTTATTAAACCCAACTCTTAAGTCCCTCGGGTCCGGACCCGCTAATCTTAACTTTTAAATCCTTTAAATTTATTTTAATTTATTTATTTTTAATTAACTTATTAATAATCTTTTAATATAAACGCCCTTTTTTTCTATTTTAAATAAAATTTTCCGGGATTTATAATATAATATTCCTTTTTTTTAATTTTCGCCCTAAAAGCTTAATTTTAAACGCCTAATTTTATTATAATAATTACGCCCTAATAAGTATTAATTTCCCCTTTTTTATTTATTAGAGATTTTTATTAATATTAATATATATAAGATTTTTAAATTTTGTATTTTACATTTATAATAAAAAAAAACGGCTAATACGGTTTTAATTTATTTTATATTTAATTTTAATAGTTTTTATTTAATATTTTATTTTAATTATTTTTATTATAAGAGTACTTATTTTTTCGCTAACGGCTTTAAATATTATAATAAATATATTAAATGTAAAATATTTTATAATAATAATAATTTTACTTTTTTATATAAATATTAATTTATTTTTTTACCTTTATATTTATTTATTTTTATAATTATCTATAATATTAACGAAATAAAATTAATTAAAGAAAAAGAAGAAACGCTTTTTAATCGCTTTTTTACGCTATAAAAAAAAAATTACGCTGCCCGGAGCCGTATTTAAAGGCTTTTTTAATATAGGTTTTAATAAGTCGAAAAAAAAACGCTTCGTTTAAGTAGTTACTTTTTCTCCTTTATTTTTTTAGCTAAATTCTTTATTAGCCGATTTTTTCTAGATTTTTACAGCTTTAGCTAATTTAAATTTTACCAATAAAATTATCGAAATTTTTTAAGGTAATTTTATAAATATTTAAATAGTTTTTATATATTTTTTTATAATTATAATCTTTTTATTTAATTAAATATTCTATTTTATTTTCCTAACTTATTAAGAGTTTAGGATTTTTTCTATTATATATTCTTTTTTTATCAGGTTTATTTTTATTGTAATATTTAGTTTTGCTTTTATTGGTGCTAATTTTAATAAAAAAATGTAAAAAACGGGGTAAATTCTTATAAATTTAGGTAATAATAATTAATAATTTAAAATAATTTTTTTTTTTATAATTTAAAAGGGCTTTAATTTTTTAAAATCTAATTTATTATTAAACTATTTTATTTTAATATTTTTTTTTAGAAAATAAACTTTATCCTTTTCTTAAAAAATTAGTCTTTTTAATTTTTTTTTATTATAATAAATACTTATACGTTCTTAAATAAAAAAAAGGTTGCTATATAACGCTTTATATAATATTTAGAGTTTTTTTATTAATATTTTAATTTTAAAGGATTAATTCTTTATATTTTAATATATTTTAGCCTTAAAGTTATAATTTACAAAAAATAATAAGATTTTTATTATTTTTAACTTTAAATTATTATAAGAAAATTATATTATTAGTAATAATTTTACCAAATTATTTTATTTATTTATTTATTTATAAATAATAAATTATTAAAAGTTTATATTTAATATTTATTTGTTTTATTAATGTTTATTAGAATTTAAATATAAAGAATATATTTTAATTTAAAACGATTTTATTAGGCTATATGTAATTATTAGCTATTATTTTTAAAAATATATATATTAGTTATTTTATTATATTTACTTCTTAAAAAGGTAAAAAATAGTAATATTTATTTAGTTAATTTATAATTATTAAAATATTATTATAGATTATATTAATAATTAGGTTTTTTAAAAATAGGAGCTTTATAATAAAATTTATAAAAATCGATTTTTAAGCTTTTTTTATTATAGGTAATAATTTTAATAAATTAAAAGGTTTATATTATATACCCTTATTTTATATATAAATTTTATATTTATTAATTATTAATTTAAATATTTTTTTTTAATTTAAAAAATTTAAAATATTAGTATAATTTTATTATAATTCGAATAATCCCCTAATATCCTCTAATAAATAATATATAAATATTTTTAATTAGGGCTTTTTTAAACGTTTTTAATATAAAAAGCTTTTTATAAAATATTTAATTTTTTATATTATTTAAAACGTATTTTTTTAATTAAGTTTTAAACTTCGTTTTTCGGATAGTTTTTAATTATTAATTATTTAATTTTATTAAAAATAAAATATTAATTTTTATAATTTTATAAAGTTAAAATATTAGGGTTTTATTTTAAATTTTTATTAAAATCTTTTATAATTTTTATTTTTTATTCAAACGAAAATATTTTTTATAATTTAATATATTTATTTTAATAATTTTTAAAACTTTTTAATAAAAAATTTTAAAATTAAATTATAATAAAAACTTTAATTATTTTATTTATTTCTAATTAAATTCCTTTATTAAAATAAAATAAATTAAGTTTTTATAATCCGTTAAAACTTTAACTTAATAATTCGTTTTATTTAAATATGGTTTTTATATTTTAAATATTTAAATAATTAATATTAATTCCTTATTATAGATAAAATAATTAAATTCTACCCCTGTTAATTATTAAAAGAAAAAAGCTATTAAATATAACCGTTTTTTTTTATTTTATTATCCGAATATATTTCTTAAAATATAATTTAAAGCGTTAATTTCGATTTTAAACTTTTTATCCGGATTTAAAAGCTTTAATATTAGATTTACTAATACGAGCTCCTTTAGCTAATTAAAACATTATTATTTCCGTTTATTTTAAATAAATACTTTTTTTTTTAATTAATTTATTAAAATATTTTATAATTTATTTAAATTTTTAAATAAAACGCCAATAGAAATTAATAAAGTTTAAAAAACTCCTAATTTATATAACCGTTATTAGGATTAATTATTTTCGAATATTTTAAACTTTTAAAAAGTCTATTTAAACTTTATTTAATATAATCTTATATTTAAAAAAATTTATTTCCTAATAATAAAATTCGCTTTTTTTAAAATTTATTCAAAGTTTATATTTTTATAAAATTTCTAAAACTTTATATACCTATTATTAATATTTTTCTTCTAATAAAAAATAAATTAAAATATTATCTAAATAAATTTTTATAAAATTTCCAATAAATCTTTATAAAATATAATTAATTATAAATTATTAAATAGCTAATATATTTATAAATTTAAATAATATAATAACATATTTATAATAATTAAAAAGGTAATAAAATATTATTTTTTATTTATTTCTTTTTTAATTTTAATTTAAATATAAGTAATTATAAAATTTAATTTAGTAAAATATTTAATTTTACTTAACCTTTTTTTTTAAATTACTAATTAAAAATAAAAAATATTAATTTTTAATAATATTTTTATTTAAACGTTAATAATCTATATATAATTTTAGCTTTCCGTTTTTTTAAATATAAATAAAATAAAATAATCTATTAATAATTATAATTCTCTAATATATCCTTTTTATAGATTTTCTATAATATATTCTTTTAATATTTTATATTATATTAAATTAAAAGGGTATATTTTTTAATAATAGGGTTAAGCATTTTTTTTAAACTTAATTTTATATTCTTAAAGGTTATAATTAAATAACCTATTTTCTAATTTTTTTTAAAAAATATTAGATTTTTTTAAATTATTTACCTCTTTTTATTTTATTTTTTTAATAATTATTATTAATTATAATAATATATTATATTTAAAGAAATTAAAATAACCTTTCGTTAATTTTTTTTTTAAATTTAATTATTAGGTTAAATTAATTTTTCCTAAACTTATATAGTTATTATTTTAATTAATTATAAAATTAAATATTTTTAATTATAAATAATTAAAAAATATTTTATATATATTTAATTTTGTAATATTAAAAATTATTTATTAATAATTCTTATTAATTTTAATATTGAAAAATTCCGTCTTTTATTAAATTTAACCATTTTTATAATTAAATTCCTTTCCTTTAAAATTTTTTATGAAGTATAATTTTGTTTTTATTATTTAGGTAATATTTTATTTTTTAATTAATTTTAATAAAATTAAATTTATTTTAGCTTTTAAATTAATAAATATAATAATAATATATGTTCTTTAATTAATATTAATTATTAATAAATTTATATTTTTATTATAATTTATTATTATAAAGATTTACTTTATCTTTCTTATTTATTATTTTTTAATAAATAAAAGCTTTTATTTTTTAAATATTTATTTTAAAATCTTTTAAAATATTATAAAAATATTACTTTATTATTTTAAAAAGCGTCTTCCCTAATAATAGAATATAATCCTTATTTTTATCGTATTTATTTAATTATTATTTTTATTTAAATTAAATAAGATATTAGTTTTTTAATTAATAAGCTTCTTTATATATAGGCTATATTTCGTATATTATATTATTTTTCGTATTTTACCCATTTATAAAAAAAATAATCCTTTAATAAATAAAGGGTAATTTAGCTATTATTAGCGTATATTTTTAGTTAAATATTATTATTAATTATAATAATAAATTTTAAGCTATAATTAATTAAGTTTTTAGCCCGGTAAATAATTAATTTATTTAGTTTTTTACCTAGTTTTTTTATTAGTTTAATTAGTTTATCTTTATTTTCTCTTTTTTATTAGGGAAAAAAGTCTTATTTATATTTCCTTTTTAAATATTAATAATAAATATTATATATATAATTATATTATATAATTTAATTATAATCTTTATAATTAAGGTTTATTTTAAAAATATCGCCTTTTATTTTTTAAAAATTCTCTAATTTTAAAATATAGATAATATTAATATCCTTTTATTAAACTCCCTTAATTAATATAACCTTTTAATATTTATAAATATAAATTTCCTAATTATTTGTTTAATTGATATTATCCTATATAAATATATTTAAAGTTTAATCCGAAACGATTTTATTATTTTAAAGTTTTAATTATATGGGTATTAAATTATTATTTAAGTTTTTTAAGTTGGGTTTAAAATAAGCTTAATAATTACTATTTTTTTATATAGTTGTAATAATAGCGTATAATATAGTAAAATATTATTTATTATTTTTTTTATCGCTTTTATAACCTAAATAATTATTATTGTAATAGGCTATTTATAAAAGGCGATTATAATCGCCTTTTTTAAATATTTAGCTAATTTCTTTTTTAATTAAAGTTTTTTATTAACCGTTTTTTGCTTTACTTTTATAATTTTTAAAAGCGTAATTTTCTTTATTATAATAAAAATATTTTATAGTTTTCCGGTTTAATTAATACCTCTTACCGTATATTATAATATTAATATTTATAAAGCTTAAATATGTATTTATAAAAATCGGAAGTATTTATTATTATTTAAATGTATTAGTTTTATTTTTATATATAAAATAATTATATTCTCCCTTTTTTTTACGCTTATATTTATATTAGCAATCGTCGATCTTAATTATTAATATAATAAATTTATTTAAATTATTTAAACAATCGATTTTTAAAATTTTATTTTTAACCTAATTTTTTAATTTATTATAAAAGATATAGATTAACGCGTTTTTTTCCTAAAATATTTTTAAAACGTCCAATTAAAATTTTAAAATATAAATATTAGCCGTTTTAATCTATTAAAATCGACCTAAACATTCCGCCGTTTTTTTAGCCTTATTTTATTTTTTAAATATTTTAGTAAAAATATTTTCGAACTTTTAAAAGGACCTAAAAAGCTTATTTATTTTTTAGTTGCGGTTTTCCGGCTTATTTTTTAAATAGTTTTTTTTAGCCAATTTAAACTAATATAAAATATAACTTTTTTAAAAAAATAAAGTAAGTAAAACCTTATTTTTTTTGCTATTAAACAAATTGGTATTATAATAAATATATATATATATTTAGATAAAAAATCTTTTTAATTCCATTTTCTTTCCGCTAAAAATTAGCAGAAGATAAATTTTAGCTTTTTTAGCTCCTTTATTTTTTAATTTAATAATAATTTAAAAGGCTTAATTAGTTTTATAAAATATTTTATTTGATTTTTACGACTTTTTAACCTTTATAATAAAGATTTTATATAAAGCTTTTATATTTTATTTAAATTTTATAAATTTATTTTAAAAATAGATAATATAATTATTTAGTTATATTATAGTAAATATAGCTAATATAGTAAAAGTAATAGGGGCTACTTTCGAAATAGTCGATATAATATTTATTTAATATATTAGCTTATATTTAAATAAATAATTAATATATTATAATTTTAAAAACTAAAAGTTTTTTAAAATAATAAAAATTAAAAAAGTAAACATAAAAAGGTATAAATAATTAAATAAATAATCGATTATTTTTAAAAATTATATAATATATATTTAAAAATTTATATTAATTATTAATTTAAAATTTAATATTGTTAAATTTTATTTATTATATATAAAAAGAAAAAAAATAAACTCGAAAGCTTTTTATTTCGGGTTTACCTCAAGATTTAAAAGACCCGAGCTTCGGGTTTTTTATTAGGTCCTATTAAACCTAACCCTTAAGTCCTTCGGGTCCGGACTTATTAATCCCAACCTTTAAATCCTTTAAATCCGTCTTAATTTATTTATTTTTAATTAACCCGCTAATAATCTTTTAATATAAACGCCCCTTTTTTTTACTTTAAGTAAAACCCTTTAAGATTTATAATAATTTAAAAGTTTTAATATTTAATTTATATTATAATTTTAAAAATTAAAGGTTTTTTAAAACGGTAAAAGTTAAAAAAATAAATATAAAAGGGTATAAAGAATTAAATAAATAAATAATTATTTTTAAAAATTATATAATATATATTTAAAAACTTATATTAATTATTAATTTAAAATTTAATATTATTAAATTTTAATTCCGTTTATATAAAAATGAAAAATAAAGATTTAAAAGCGTCCCGCTTTAGGTTTACTTTAAAATTTAAAAGACCCAAACCCCAAATTTCTTATTAAGACTTATTAAACTTAATTTTTAAGTCCTTTAAATCCAGACCCGCTAATTCTAACCTTTAAATCCTTTAAATCCATTTTAATTCGCTTATTTTTAAATAATTCGCTAATAATCTTCTTATATAAACGCCCCTTTTTTTTACTTTAAGTAAAGACTTATTTAGCTTATAATATAATACCCTTTCCTTTTAATCTTTATTTCGAAAGCTTAATTTTAAATATTTAATTTTATTATAATAATTATATTTTAATAAATATTAATTTTTTCTTTATATTTATTAAAGATTTTTATTAATATTAATATATTTAAGATTTTTAAGCTATATATTTTATATTTATAATAAAAAAGAACGGCTAATATAATTTTAGCTTACTTTATATTTAATTTTAATAATTCTTATTTAATATTTTATTTTAATTATTTCCGTTATAAAAATACTTATTTTTTCGCTAATAATTTTCAACGCTATAGTAAATATATTAAGTATAAAATATTATATAATAATAATAATTTTACTTTTTCGTATAAATATAATTTATTTTTTTATTTTTATATTTATTTACCTTTTTAATTATTTATAATATTAATAAGGTAAAATTAATCGAAGAGGAAAAGGAAGCGCTTTTTAATTATTTTTTTATATTAAAGAAAAGGAAATATATTATTTATAATCGCGCTAAAAAGCTCTTTTAACATAGGTATTAATAAATTAAAAAGGAATATTTTATTTATATAGCCGCCTTTTCTCTTTCGTTTTTTTAATTAAACCTTTTATTAACCAACCCTTTCTAAACTTTTATAGCCCTAATTAATCCAATTTTTACTAATAAAATTAATAAATTTTTTTAAAATAATTCTATAAATATTTAAATAATTCTTATTTATTTTCTTTATATTTATAATTTTTTTATTTAATTAAATATTTTACTTTTTTTTTCCCGATTTATTAAAAGTTTAAAATCTTTTTTATTATATATTCCTCTTTTATAAGGTTTATTTTTACTATAATATTTAATTATATTTCCGTAAATATTAATTTTAATAAAAAAATACAAAAAAATAAAGTAAATTTTTATAGATTTAAATAAAAATAATTAATAATTTAAAATAAAAATCTTTAATTTTTTAAAATTTAATTTATTATTAAGCCGTTTTATTTTAATATTTTTTTTTAAAAAATAAACTTTATTATTTTTTTAAAAAATTAATTTTTTTAATTTTTTTTTATTATAATAAATATTTATATATTTCTAAATAAAGAAGAAATTATTATATAATACATTATATAATATTTAGAGCTTTTTTACTAATATTTTAATTTTAAGAAATTAATTCCCTATATTTTAATATACTTTAATTTTAAAATTGAAATTTATAAAAAATAATAAAACTTCTATTAACTTTAATTCAAATTATTATAAAAAAATTATATTATTAATAATGATTTTATTTAATTATTTTTTTATTTATAATTAAAAAATATTTTCAAACATTATTTTATTATTTAATTTATTCATTTTATTTATCCGTTTATTTATAGATAATAAGCTATTAAAAACTTATATTTAACCCCTATTTATTTTATTAACGCTTATTAAAATTTAAATATAAAAAATATATTTTAATTGAAAACAATTTTATTAAATTATATATAATTATTAGCTATTATTTTAAAAAATATATATATTAATTATTTTATAATTATTAAAATATTATTATAAATTATACTAATAATTAAGTTTCTTAAAAATAAAAATTTTATAATAAAGTTTATAAAGATTAATCTTTAAACTTTCTTTATTATAAATAATAATTTTAATAAATTAAAGGGTTTATATTATAGATTTTTACCTTATATATAAATTTTGTATTTATTAATTATTAATTTAATTATTTTTTTTAATTTAGAAAATTTAAAATATTCGCGTAACTTCGCTATTATTTAAATAATCCCCTAATATTTCTTAATAAATAATATATAAATATTTTTAATTAAGGATTTTTGAAGCGTTTTTAATATAAATTTTTTTTTCTGAATTATTTAATCTTTTATATTATTTAAAATATATTCTTTTAATTAAATTTTAAATTTTATCTTTTAAATAGCTTTTAATTATTAATTATTTAACTTTATCAAAAATAAAGTATTAATTTTTATAATTTTATAAAAATAAAACATTAAAATTTTATTTTAAATTGTTATTAAAATCCCCTTTAATTTCTATTTTTTATTTAAATATAAGTCCTCTTTATAGTTTAATATATTTACTTTAATATTTTTTAAACTTTTTAATAAAAATTTTTAAAATTAAATTATAATAAAAATTCCGATTATTTTATTTATTTCTAATTAAATTCTTTTATTAAAATAAAATAGGTTAGATTTTTATAATTTATTAAGATTTTAATTTAATAATTTATTTTATTTAAATATAACTTTTATTTTTTTAATATTTAGATAATCAATATTAGTTTTTTATTATAAATAAAATAATTAAGCTCTATTTTTTTTAATTATTAAAAGAAAAAAACTATTAAATATAATCATTTTTCTTTTTCCTATTATTTAAATATACCTTTTAGCGTATAATTAAAGGCGTTAATCTCGATTTTAAACTCTTTATTTAAATTTAAAAGCTTTAATATTAAATCTGCTAATATAAACTCCTTTAATTTATTAAAAGCTTATTATTTTTATTTATTTTAATTAAATATTTTTTTTTTAATAAATTTATTAAAGGGTTTTATAATTTATTTAAATTTTTAAATAAAATACTAATAAAAATTAATAAAATTTAAAAAGTTTTTAATTTATATAATTATTATTAAAATTAGCTATTTTTAAATATTTTATATTTTTATAAGGTTTATTTAGACTTTTTTAAATATAATTTTGTATTTTAAAAAGTTTATTTCCTAATAGTAAAATTCGCTTTTTTTAAAGTTTATTTAAAGCTTATATTTTTATAAGGCCTTTAAAACCTTATATATTTACTACTAATATATTTTTTCCAATAAAAAATGAATTAAAATATTATTTAAATAAATTTTTATAAAATTTTTAAAAAACTTTTATAAAATGTAATTAATTATAAATTATTAAATAGCTAATATATTTATAAGCTTAAATAATATAATAAAATATTTATAATAATTAAAAAGGTAATAAAATATTATTTTTTATTTATTTCCTTCTTTAATTTTAATTTAAATATAAGTAATTATAAAGTCTAATTTAGTAAATTATTTAACTTTACCTAATCTTCCCTTTAAATTACTAATTAAAAATAAAAAATATTAATTTTTAATAATATTTTTATTTAAATATTAATAATTTATATATAATTTTAACTTCCCGTTTTTCTTAAATATAAATAAAATAAAATAATTTATTAATAATTGAAATGTTTTACTATATCCCTTTTAAAGATTTTTTACAATATATTCTTTTAATATTTTTTATTATATTAAATTAAAAGAATATATTTTTTAATAATAAAGTTAAGCTCTTTTTTAAATTTAATCTTATAATCTTATAAATTATAATTAAATACTTTATTTTTTGATTTTTTTTAAAGATATTATATTATTAATATTTTAAAAAAATATTAAATTTTATTAAACTATTTACTTTTTTTATTTTACTTTTTTAATAATTATTATTAATTATAATAATATATTATATTTAGAAAAATTAAAATAATTTTTTATTAATTCCTTTTTTAAACTTAATTATTAAATTAAATTAATCCTTTTTAAGCTTATATAACTACTATTTTAATTAATTATTAAATTAAATACTTTTAATTATAAATAGTTAAAAAATATTTTATATATATTTAATTTTATAATATTAAAAACTATTTATTAATGGTTCTTATTAATTTTAATATTAAAAAATTTATTTTTTATTAAATTTAGCTGTTTTTATAATTGGATTTTTTTCCTTTAAAATCCTTTATTAAATACAATTGTTTTTTTATTACTTAGGGAATATTTTAATTTTTAACTAATTTTAATAAGATTAAATTTATTTTAGCTCCCAAATTAATAAATATAATAATAATATATCCTTTTTAATTAATATTAATCGTTAGTAAATTTATATTTTTATTATAATTTATTATTATAAAAACTTACTTTACTTTTTTTATTCGTCGTCCTCTAATAAATAAAGGCTTTTATTTCCTAAATATTTATTTTAAGATCTTTTAAAATATTATATAAGCGTCTACTTTTTATTATAGGAAATATTCCCTTTTTTATTATAAGCCGTTATCCTTTCCACAACCCAATACGCCCGGTTTAAATTTATATAAAACCGGTTTAGCTAAGCTTTTTAATTACTAATTATCTCCTTTTCCCGGCTTTATTACCGTTTAAAAGCTTCCCTTATAGTATATTATTAGTCGATTTTCCCTTATTTATAAATTATATAAGTTTTAAAAAAGTAATAAGCTAATTATCCTCTTTCGGTATATTTTTTTAACTATATATTATTATTAATTATTATTATTATTTATAAGGTTGCTATTTTATTATATAATTATTATATTATTAATTTTTTTAAAGCGTCCTTTTATAAATCCGTTTATTTAATAAGTTTAACTTAATTATATTCCTTTTATTAAGGAAAAAAATCGTTTTAATATTTTTTTTTAAATATTAAATATATATATTATATATATAATAATATTATAATTTTAATTTATATTTATAATAATTAAAGTTTATTTCTAAAGTATTTTTTAAATAGCTTTAAAAAACCTCTACTTTATAAATATATTATAAATTAGCATCCTTTACTTATATTTTATTTAAGATTTTTATTTATTAGAATTTATTTATATAAAACTACTAATTATAATTTTAATCGATCTTTTTCCAATTTAAATCGAATTTTAAATCGGGCTAATTAAACGCTAAGTTATTATTTAAATCTTTAAAATCCAATTTAATATATATTTAATACTTATTAATCTTTTATATAATTATAATAATAATATATAATATAATAAAATATTTTTTACTACTTTTTTTAATCGCTTTTATAAATTAAATAATTATTATTAAAATAGGTTATTTAAAAAAAGCGGTTATAATCGATCTTTTTAAATATTTAGCTTACCTATCTCTTTATTAAAGCTTTTTATTACCTATTTTTTACCTTACTTTTACAATTTTAAAAAGCATAACCTTTTTTATTGTATTAAAAACATTTTATATGCTCTTAGTTTAATTAATAATCTTTACGTATATTATAATATTAATATTTATTAGTTTTAAATATATACTTATAAAAATTAGAAGCATTTATTATTATTTAAACGTCTTAGCTATATTTTTATACATAAAATAATTATATTCCTTTTTTTTTTATATTTATATTTATATTAATAATTATTAATTTTCATTATTAATATAATAAAATTATTTAGGTTATTAAAACAATAAATTTTAAAAATTTTATTTTTTATTTAATTTTTTAATCCATTATAAAAAATATAAATTAATATATTTTTTCCTTAAAATATTTTTAAAACGTTTTATTAAAATTTTAAAATATAAATATTAATTATATTAATTTATTAAAATCGGCTTAAGCGTTTAGCTACTTTTTTAGCTTTATTTTATTTTTTAAATATTTTAATAAAAATATTTTAAAACCTTTAAAAAGATTTAAAAAGCTTATCTATCCTTTAATTGCGGTTTTTTAGCTTATTTTTCAAATTTTTTTTTTAATTAATTTAAATTAATATAAAATATAACCTTTTAAAAAAAACAAGGCGAATAAAACCTTATTTTTTTTATTATTAAATTAATTAATATTATAATAAATATATATATATATTTAAATAAAAAATTCTTTTAATTCCTTTTTTTTTCTATTAAAAATAAATAAAAGATAAATTTTAGCTTTTTTAATCCTTTTATCTTTAAATTTAATAGCGGCTTAAAAAGCTTAATTAATTTTATAAAATATTTAATTTAACTTTTACAATTCTTCGATTTTTATAGCGAAAACTTTATATAAAACTTTTATATTTCGCTTAAATTCCGCGAATTTATTTTAAAAACGGACAATATAATTATTTAATTACGCTATAATAAATATAGCCGGTATAATAAAGGTAATAAAGGCTATTTTTAAAATAATTAATATATTATAATTTTAAAAATTAAAGGTTTTTTAAAATAATAAAAGTTAAAAAAATAAGTATAAACGGGTATAAATAATTAAATAAATGAATAATTATTTTTAAAAATTATATAATATATATTTAAAAATTTATATTAATTATTAGTTTAAAATTTAATATTGTTAGACTTTATTTTTATTTATATAAAAATAAAGAATAAAGATTTAAAAGCGTCCCGCTTTAGGTTTATTTTAAAATTTAAAGGACCCGAGCTCCGAATTTCCCGTTAAAACCTACTAAACCCAACCTTCGGGTCCTTTAAATTTGAACCCACTAATCCCATCCTTCAAGTTTTTTAAGTCTATTTTAATTTATTTATCTTTAAATAATTCGCTAATAATCTTCTTATATAAGCGCCCCTCTTTCCTACTTTCAACAAAGACTTACTTAGCTTATAATAATCTATTAATATAAGCTATTTTAATTTATTAAAGGTTTATTATTTTTAATTATTTTAAATAAATATTCTTTTTTAATTAGTTTATTAAAAGGTTTTACAATTTATTTAAATTTTTAAATAAAATATTAATAAAAATAAATAAAATTTAAAAAACTTTTAATTTATATAATTATTATTAAAGTTAGCTATTTTAAATTATTTTAGACCTTTATAAGGTTTATTCAAATTTTTTTTAATATTATTTTATATTTTAAGAAATTTATTTTTTAATAATAAAATTTGTTTTTTTCGGGGTTTATTTAAAATTTATATTTTTATAAAGCTTTTAAAACCTTATATATTTATTATTAATATTCTTTTTTTAACAAAAAATAAATTAAAATATTATTTTAATAAATTTTTATAAAATTTTTTATAAATTTTTATAAAATATAATTAAATATAAATTATTAAATAATTAATACGTTTATAAGCTTAAATAATATAATAAAATCTTTATAATAATTAAAAAGGTAATATTATAAGCTAAAGGGATTTTTATTTAAAATAAATTAAAGGGGCACTTATATAAAGAAGCTAATAAGCGAGGATTTTAAAACGTAAGTAAATTAAAAAAAATACGAAAGATTTAAAAGCTGCGATTAATAGGTTTAGATTTGATAAACCTAAAAATTAAATTTAATAAATTTTAGCGAAAGACTTAAAGCTTAGATTTTCCAAGTTAAAAAATAAATTCGAAACGAAAAGCTTTTAAATCCTTATTTTTTATTTCTATATAAACGAATAAAATTTATTAATATTAAGCCCTAAATTAATAATTAATATAAATTTTTAAATATATTTTATATAATCTTTAAAAATAAACCACTTATTTATTTAATTATTTACACCCCCTTATACTTATTTTTTTAACCTTTACTATTTTAAAAAACCCTTAATTTTCAAAATTGTAATATATTAATTACTTATTTAAATATAAGCTAATATATTAAATAAGTATTATATTAACTATTTTAAAAATAACCCTTATTATTTCCGCTATTTTTATTATATTAATTATATTTATTATAATATAATTAAATAATTATATTATCCGCCTTTAAAATAAATTCGTAGAATTTAAGCGAAATATAAAAGCTTTATATAAAGTTTTTATTATAAAGGTTAAAAAATTGTGAAAATTAAATTAAATACTTTATAAAGCTAATTAAGCCCTTTAAGCTATTATTAAGTTAAAAAATAAAGGAATTAAAAAGGCTAAAATTTATCCTTTATTTATTTTTAATAGGAAAAAAAAAGAATTAAAAAGATTTTTATTTAAATATATATATATATTTATTATAATACCAATTAATTTAATAACAAAAAAAATAGGGTTTTATTTATTTTATCTTTTTTAAAAGGTTATATTTTACATTAATTTGGACTAATTAAAAAAAATTATTTAAAAAATAAATTAAAAAACCGCAATTAAAAAATAAATAAACTTTTTAAATCTTTTTAAAAGTTTTAAAATATTTTTATTAAAGTATTTAGAAAATAGAATAAAATTAAAAAAGCGGCTAAACGTTTAAATTAATTCTAATAAATCAAAATTATTAATATTTATATTTTAAAATTTTAATATAATATTTTAAAAATATTTTAAGGAAAAAACACATTAATTTATATTTTTTATAATAAATTAAAAAATTAAATTAAAAATAAAATTTCAAAAATTAATTATTTAAATATTTTAAATAATTTTATTACGTTAATAATTAAAATTAATAATTGCTAATATAAATATAAATACAAAAAAAGAAGAAAATATAATTATTTTATATATAAAAACAAAGCTAATATATTTAAATAATAATAAATATTTTTAATTTTTATAAATATATATTTGGGCTTTATAAACGTTAATATTATAATATATAGTAGGGAGTATTAAATAAATTAGAAACTTATAAAATACTTTTATTATAATAAAGAAAACTATACTTTTAAAGATTATAAAGGTAAAATAAAAAATAATTAGTAAAAAACCCTAATTAAAAAGTAAATAAGCTAAATATTTAAAAAGATTAATTATAATTACTTTTTTTAAACAATTTATTTTAATAATAATTATTTAATTTATAAAAATAATAAAAAAAATTGTAAAGAATATTTTACGGCGTTATACGTTATAATTATAACCTTATAAAAAATTAATAATTCTTAAATATATATTAAATTAAATTTTAAAGATTTAAATAATAATTTAATATTTAATTAACCTAATTTATAATTCGATTTAAATTAGAAAAAGGTTAATTAAAACTATAATTAATAATTTTATATAAGCGGTTTTTGGTAAATAAAGGTTTTAAACGGAATATAAATAGAAAATGCTAATTTATAATATACCCGAAAGGTAAAGGTCTTTTAAAAACATTTAGGGGATATTTTAAAAATAAACCCTAATTATTATAAATATAAATAAATAGCGTAATATTATTATATATATAACGTATATATATAATACTTTAAAGAAAAATATTAGAATAATTTCTTTTTTTAGAAGAAAGGGCTAAATTAAAATAAACTAATTAAAAAACGGATTTATAAAAGAACGCTTTAAAAAAATCGATTATATAATAGCTATATAATAAAATAGTAACCTTATATAAAATAATAATAGTTAATAATAATAAACGGTTAAAAAAATACGTAAAAGGAAAATAATTAGTTTATTACCCTTTTAAAACTTATATAATCTACGAAAAAGGGAGGGTTAATTAATAATGTGCTATGGGAAAAGCTTTTAAATAATAATAAAGCTAAAAAAAGGAAATAATTAGTAATTAAAAGGCTTAATTAAACTAATTTTATATAAATTTAAATTAAACATATTAAATTATAAAAAGGATTATAGCCTATAATAATAAAGAGGATGTTTTTTATAATAAAAAGCAAACGCTTATATAATATTTTAAAAAATCTCGAAGTAAATATTTGGGAAATAGGAGCTTTTATTTTATATTTCCTTATTAAAGCTAATATTTATAAAAATACGGCTAAATAATATAATAAAAGTCAACTTTATAAAAAAAAAAATATATAGTAAAAAAAATCCTAAATTTCCGATAAATTAGAAGGAAAAAGATAAAATACCTAATTAAATAAGAAAATTATAAATACGAAGAAAATATATAAGAACCGCTTAAATATTTATAAAATTACTTTAAAAGATTTTAATAATTTTATTAATAAAACCCGGATTAGCCGGGGTTATAAAAGTTTAGGGAAAAGCGGCTAATAAAGAGTTTAATTAAAAAAATAAAAGGAAAGGGGTAATTATTTAAACGGAACGTTGTTTTTTAATATATTAAGATTTGTATTAGAAAAGCCTTTCGGCGCAATTCCGGGTAGCGCATTTCCTTTTTTTTAATATAAAAAAACGGTTAAAAAACGCCTCCTCTTTTTTTTCGATTAATTTTATTTCGTTAATACTATAGATAATTAAAAGGGTAAATAAATATAAAAATAAAAAGGTAGATTAATATTTATATAAAAAAGTAAAATTATTATTATTATAAAATATTTTATATTTAATATATTTATTATGATATTTAGAATTATTAATAAAAATAATTAAAATAAAGCATTAAATAGGAACCGTTAAAATCAAATATAAAATAAATTAAAATTATATTAACTATTTTCTTTTATTATAAATATAAAATATATAGCTTAGAAATTTTAAACATATTAATATTAATAAAGCTTTTTGGTAAATATAGGGAAAAAATTAATATTTATTAAAGCGTAGCTATTATAACAAAATTAAATATTTAAAATTAAGCTTTTAAAATGAAGATTAAGGGAAAGGGGTATTATATTACAAGCTAAAAAAATCTTTATTTAAAATAATTTAAAAGAGCACCTATATAAAAAAGCTAATAAATAAAAATTTTAAAATATAAATAAATTAAAAAGGACTTAAAAAACCTAAAGGCTAGGATTAACGGGTCTAGATTCGATAGACTTAAAAGTCGGGTTTAACGGGTTTTAATAAAAAATTCGAGGCTCGAATCTTCTAAGTCGAAAGGTAAACTCGAAATAAAAAGCTTTTAGGTCTTTATCTTTTATTTTTATATAAGCAAATAAAGTCTATTATTATTAAGCTTAAAATTAATAATTAATATAAATTTTTAAATATAATTTATATAATCTTTAAAAATAAACCACTTATTAATTTAATTATTTACACCCTTTTATATTTACCTTTTTAACCTTTATTATTTTAAAGAACCCTTAGTTTTCGAAATTATAACAAATAATAAAATATTATTTTTTATTCGTTTTTTTCTTTAATTTTAATTTAAACATTAGTAATTATAAAGTTTAATTTAATAAATTATTTAACTTTATTTAATCATTTTTTTAAATTACTAATTAATAATAAAAGGTATTAATTTTTAATAATATTTTTATTTAAATATTAATAATTTATATATAATTTTAACTTTCCGTTTTTTTTAAGTATAAATAAAATAAGGTAATTTATTAATAATTATAATTGCCTAATATATTATTTTTATAGATGTTTTATAATATATTTTTTTAATACTTTTTATTATATAGGGTTAAAAAAGTATATTTTTTAATAATAGAGTTAAATTTTTTTTTAAACTTAATTTTATAATTTTATAAGTTATAGTTAAATAATTTACTTTTTAACTCTTTTTTAAAAACATTATATTATTAATATTTTAAAAAAATATTAAGTCTTTTTAAATTATATTCTTTTTTTAATTTTACCTTTTTAATAATTATTATTAATTATAATAATATATTAGGCTTAGAGAAATTAAAATAATTTGTTATTAATTTCTTTTTTAAGTTTAATTATTAAGTTAAATTAGTTTTTTTTAAACTTATTATTATAATTTGTAATTAGCTAAGGGTAAAGTTATTAAGGAAGCTAGATTTAATTATTAAGCTAGTTTATTAAAAAAGTTTTAAAGTCTTATATATATAGGACTTATAAAAGGATAAGTCCCAGAATCTTAAATATTCGGAACTTATAAAAAAATAAATCTTAACGTTTTAAAAATTTAAAACTTTAAAATTAAATTTTATTATTTTATATAAATAAATAAAATTTAATAATATTAAATCCTAAATTAATAATTAATATATATTTTTAAATATATATTATATAATCTTTAAAAATAACTATTTATTTATTAAATTACTTATACCCTTTTATATTTACTTTTTTAAATTTTACTATCTTAAAAAACCTTTTATTTTTAAAATTATAATATATTAATTATTTATTTAAATATAAATTAATATATTAAATAAATATTATAGAAACTACCTTGAAAATAGCCTTTATAATATTTATTACCTTTATTATACTTATAATAATATAATTAAATAATTATATTATTTACTTTTAAAATAAATTTATAAAATTTAAACGAAATATAAAAACTTTATATAAAATTTTCGCTATAAAAATTAAAGAATTATAAAAATTTAATTAAATACTTTACAAAATTAATTAAACCCTTTAAACTATTATAAAGTCTAAAAATAAAAGAGTTAAAAAAGCTAAAATTTACTTTTTATTTATCTTTAATAGAAAAAAAAAAGAATTAAAGGGATTTTTATATAAATATATATATATATTTATTATAATATTAATTAATTTAATAATAAGAAAAATAAAATTTTATTTATTTTGTCTTTTTTAAAAAGCTATATTTTATATTAATTTAGACTAATTAAGAGGGATTATTTAAAAAATAAATTAAAAAACTATAATTAAAAGATAAATAAGCTTTTTAAATCCTTTTAAAGGTTTTAAAATATTTTTATTAAAATATTCGGGAAATAAAACGAGGCGAAAAAGGCGGCTAAACGTTTAAATTAATTTCGATAAATTAAAGCAATTAATATTTATATTTTAAAATTTTAATAAAATGTTTTAAAAGTATTTTAAGGAAAAAATATATTAATTTATATCTTTTATAATAAATTAAAAAGCTAAATAAAAAATAAAATTTTAAAAATTAATCGTTTTATTAATTTAAAAAATTTTATTATATTAATAATTAAGATTAATAACCGTTAATATAAATATAAACATAAAGAAAAAGGAGAATATAATTACTTTATATAAAAAAATAAAATTAATATATTTAAATAATAATAAATATTTTTAACTTTTATAAATATATATTTAAGATAAATAAATATTAACGTTATAATACGCAATAGAGGTTGCTAATTAAGCTAAAAGCTTATAAAATGCTTTTAATATAAAAAAAAAGCTATACTTTTTAAAATTATAAAAGTAAAATAAAAAATAAGTAATAAAAAGTTTTAATTAAAAGGTAAATAGGCTAAATATTTAAAAAGGTTAATTATAACCGCTTTTTTTAAATAGCTTATTTTGATAATAATTATTAAGTATATTAAAAATTTATATTAAAAAACTTCGAAAATAATCTTATTATTAACTCGATAATTAAAGGCTTTAATTAGTATAAAAATTAGGAAATTTATATAAAAAATCTTTAAAATAAGAGAATATTAAAAGAAATTTAATAAAAAATATTAATTTAAAATTTATACTTTTTTTAATAATTTTTCCCTTAATATAAAAGGTCGCTTTAAAACTTAACTTTAACTATTTTAAATATAATTAAATAATATAATATAAATATATATAAAACGTATATAAATAATACTTCGGCAAAAAGCTATAGAAAGACTTTTTTCCCCGGTGAAAAGGGGAGAATAAAGTTAACTTTATTAAAATAACCACGTTATAAGACTATATTTAATAAAAATTAATTATATAATAGCTTTATAACGGATTTTTTAATTTAAAAGCAATAATTATAATTAATAATAATAAATAATTAATAAAATATAACAATTTTAAACAAATATTAAATTATTCGTTTAAAAAGTATAAATAGTATAAATATTAGAAAATTTGGTAATAATATAAGTAGTAAACCTTTTAATATAAGTAAAAGGTATAAAAAAAAGCGTTTAAATTATAAAAATTAAATATAATAGTTTAAAAATATATTAGATTAAATATAATAAATTATAAGAATTATAGCTAATAGTAATAAAAAAGACGCTTTTTATAATAAAGAAATAATATTTATATAATATTTTAAAAGATTTTAAAATAAATTTTTAAAAAATAAAAGCTTTTATTTATTAAAAAATAATAAATAAAAAAGGTAAAATAAATCCTAGTAATAATAAACTATAATAAAAATATAATCCCGCTAATAATCGATATTAATTAAAAGGGACGCACTATTATTATACTTATCGATTTAAAAATTAAAATAAATTTAATTACGCCTAAATTAATTAAAAATTAAAATATCCGCTAAATAATAAAAGAAAGACTATATTTAAAAAGGGATTTTAAGGGGAAAAAATCTAATTATAAGAATAATTAAATTTAATAAGAAATAAAACCCTTTAATATTAAAATTAATAAAAACCACTAATAAATAATCTTTAACATTATAAAATTAAGTATATATAAAATATTTTTTAACTATTTATAATGAAAAGTATTTAACCCTATAATTAATTAAAATAATAGCTATGTAAATTTAGAGGAGACTAATTTAATTGAATAATTAAATTTGAAAAAAAGATTAATAAAAAATCATCTTAATTCCTTTAAATATAATATATTATTATAATTAATAATAATCGTTAAAAAAGTAAAATAAAAGGAAGAAAATAATTTAATAATATTTAATATTCTTTTTAAATATTAATAATATAATATTTTTTAAAAGGAATTAAAAAGCGGTTTATTTAATTATAATATTTAAAATTATAAAATTAAATTTAAAGAAAAAGCTTAACCCTATTATTAAAAAATAAATTTTTTTAATTTAATACAACAAAAAATATTAAAAAAGTATATTATAAAAAATCTATAAAAAGGATATATTAAGGAATTATAATTATTAATAGGCTATTTTATTTTATTTATATTTAAAAAAAACAAGAAATGAAAATTATATATAAATTATTAATATTTAAATAAAAATATTATTAAAAATCGATACTTTTTACCCTTAATTAATAATTTAAAGGGAAGATTAAATAAGGCTAAATAATTTATTAAATTAAATTTTATAATTATTTATATTTAAATTAAAATTAAAAAAGGAAATAAATAGAAAATAATATTCTATTACCTTTTTAATCATTATAAATACTTTATTTTATTATTTAAGCTTATAAGTATGCTAATTATTTAATAATTTATAATTAATTACGTCCTATAAAAATTTATAAGAGATTTCATAGAAATCTATTTAAATAATATTTTGATTTATTTTTTATCGAAAAAAAAATATTAATAATAAATATATAAAATCTTAAAGGCTTTATAAAGATATAGATTTTAAATAAACCCTAAAAAAAGCGAATTTTACCTCTAAAAAAAAGACTTTTTAGAGTATAAAATTATATTTAAAAAAGTTTAAATAAACTTTATAAAAGTTTAAAATATTTTAAAATCGCTAATTTTAATAATAATTATATAAATTAAAAGCTATTTAAATTTTACTAATTTTTATTAACGTTTTATTTAAAAATTTAAATAAATTATAAAACCTTTTAATAAACTAATTAAAAAAGGAAAAATATTCATTTAAAATAAAGAAAAATAATAAACTTTTAATTAATTAAAAAAACTTATATTAATAAATTTAATATTAAAGCTTTTAAACCCGGGTAAAAAATTGAAAATTAAAATTAACGCCTTTAATTATATATTAAAAAAAATATTTAAATAATAAAATAAAATAAAAAAATTATATTTAATTACCTTTTTTTTTTAATAATTAAAAAGGATAAAATTTAATTATTTTATTTATAATAAAAAATTAATATTAATTATTTAAATATTTAAGAAATAAAAGCCGTATTTAAAAAAAAAAATTACTAAATTAAAATTTTAACGGATTATTAAAATTTAATTTATTTTATTTTAATAAAAAAATTTAATTAAAAATAAATAAAATAATCGGAATTAAAAAATATAAAAAAGTTAAAAGGAAGTTTAATATTTATATATATTGGTAAATTTTACTTTATTATAAAATATTTTCTATTTAATATATTTTTTATATTACTTTAAATTCTCAGCTATAATATAAAAGCGACCGTTTTTATAATAATTAATATAGAATATAGGGGCAAAACTATTATAAATAATAATAATGAAAAAAAGGCGAATTTTAAAGCGATTTTGTATTTAATAATAATGTTTTAAAGCTTTATAATCTTAAATATATTATTAATAAATAGAGATATAAGAGGAAAAAAAGAAGTTAGATTATTTATATGTTTAATAAAGATAAATACTATTATTTTAAAGAATAGATTAAGTTTTTAAGGCAAAAACTTAAAAAAAAGGGTATTATATTATAATTTATAATTAATTAAAAATAAACTTATTAAAAAGGTCCTAAGGTTTTATATATGTAGGATTTATAGGAAAATAAGTTTTAAAATCTTAAAGGTTTAGGATAAATAGGATATAAACAAGGTCCCGAAACTTTAAAACCTTAGGATTAAATTTTATTATTTTATTTAAGTAAATAAAGTCTAATAATATTAAATTTTAAATTAATAATTAATATATATTTTTAATTATATATTATATAATCTTTAAAAATAATTATTTATTTATTAAATTACTTATACCCCTTTATATTTACTTTTTTAACCTTTATTATCTTAAAAAACCGTTAATTTTTAAAATTATAACATTTATACGGTTATTATTTTAATTAATTATATGGTTAAATACCTTTAATTATAAATAACTAATAAATATTTTATATATATTTAATTTTATAATATTAAAGATTATTTATTAATAATTTTTATTAATTTTAATATTAAAAGGTTTTATTTTTTACTAAATTTAACCGTTTTTATAATTAAATTCCTTTTTTTAAAAATCTTTTATTAAGTATCATTTTTTTTTATTATTTAAAAAATATTTTATTTTTTAATTAATTTAAATAAAATTAAGTTTATTCTAATTTTTAAATTAATAAGTGTAATAATAGTATATTTTTTTTGATTAATACTAACTATTATCAAGTTTATATTTTTATTATAGTTTATTATTACAAGAATTTATTTTGCCCCTTTTATTTATTGTTTTTTAATAAATAAAAGCCCCTATTTTCTAAATATTTCTCTTAAAATCTCTTTAAATATTACGTAAATATTTGCTTTTTATTATAAAAAGCGTTTTTTTTATTATTATTAATTATAATTTTTTTATAATTTAATATATTTAGTTTATATTAATATAAAATTAATTTAATTAAACCTTTCGATTTTGAATTATTTTTTTTATTTAATTTCGCTTTTATTAAGAAGCTTCTCTTATAGCGTATTATTAATTAATTTTTTCTTATTTATAAATTATATAATTTTTAAAAAGTAATAAATTAATTAATTTCCTTTAATATATTATTTTAACTATTTATTATTATTAATCATTATTATTATATATAAGGTTGCTATTTTATTATATAATTATTATATAATTAATTTCCTTAAAGTTTCTTCTTATAAATCCCTTTATTTAATTAATTTATTTTAATTCTCTCCCTTTTACTAAGGAAAAAAGTCTTGCTAATATTTCTTCCTAAAGTGCTATATATATATATTATATACACAATAATATTAAGCTAATTATTTATATTTAAAATAATTAAAATTTAATTTTAAAGCGTTTTTTAAATGGCTTTAAAAATCTTCCGCCTTTTAAATAAATTGCAAATTAATGTCTTTTACTTAAATCCTAATTAAGACTTTTATTTGTTAAAAGCTATTTATATAACGCTTTTAATTATAATTCTAATTAATTTTTTTTAATTTAAATTAAGCTATAAATTAAGCTAATTTGGCGCTAGGTTATTATCCGAATTTTTTAAGTTAAATTTAATATAAGCTTAATAGTTACTAGTTCCTTATAAGATTATAGCTACAATATGTAAAATAATAAAATACCACCCACTACCCTTTTTACCACTTCTATAAAATAAACAATTATTATCGAAATAAACCGTTTAAAAGAGGCGGTTATAATCGATCTTTTTAAATATTTAGTTTACTTATCTTTTAATTAAAGCCTTTTACTATTTATCCCTTACCTTACCCTTATAATTTTAAAAGGCATAGCCCTTTTTATTATATTAAAAGCATTTTATAAGCTTTTAAATTAATTAGTAACTTTTATTATATATTATAATATTAATATTTATTAATTTTAAATATATATTTATAAAAATTAAAAGTATTTATTATTATTTAAGCGTATTAACTTTATTTTTATGTGTAAAATAATTATATTCCCCTTTTTTTTTATATTTATATTTATATTAACGGTTATCGATCTTAATTACTAGTGTAATAAAATTATTTAAATTATTTAAGCAATTAATTTTTGAAATTTTATTTTTTATTTAGTCCTTTAATTTTTTATAAAAGATGTAAATTAACGCATTTTTTTTAAAAAATACTTTTAAAGTATTTTATCAAAATTTTAGAGTATAGGTATTAGTTACTTTAATCTATTAAAGCCGACCTAACCGTCTAATCGCCCTTTTTACCTCGTTTTATTCCCCAAATATTTTAATAAAAGTATTTTAAAACTTATTTATTTTTTAATTCTAATTTTCTAATTTATTTTTTAAATAATCCCTTTTAATTAATTTAAATTAATATAAAATATAACCTTTTAAAAAAAATAAGGCAAATAAAACCTTGTCTTTTTTATTATTAAATTAATTAATATTATAATAAATATATATATATATTTAAATAAAAAATCCTTTTAATTCCCCTTTTTTTCCGTTAAAAATAAGTAGAGAATAGATTTTAGCCTTTTCAACTTTTTTATTTTTAAACTTAATAATAGCTTAAAAGCTAAATTAATTTCGCGGAATATTTAATTTAATTCCTGTAATTTTTTGATTTTTATAATAAGGACTTTATATAAAATTTTTATATTTTATTTAAATTTCGCAAATTTATTTTAAAAGTAAATAATATAATCATTTAATTATATTATAATAAGTGTAATAAAGGTAATTAAAGCTATAAAAGTTATTTTTAAAGTAATTAATATAGTATTTATTTAATATATTAGCTTATATTTAAATAAATAATTAATATATTATAATTTTAAGAATTAAAGGTTTTTTAAAATAATAAAAGTTAAAAAAATCAATATAAAAGGGTATAAATAATTAAATAAATAAATAATTATTTTTACAGATTATATAATATATATTTAAAAATTTATATTAATTATTGATTTAAGATTTAATATTGTTAAACTTTATTTGTTTATATAAAAATAAAAAAGGTAAATTTAAAAATATTTTATTTTAAATTTACCTTGAGATTTAGAGGATTTAAGCTCCGAATTTTTCGTTATAATTTATTAAACCCATCCTTTCGGTTTTTTAAATCCGAATCCGCTAATCTTAACCTTTAAGTCTTTTAAGTCCGTTTTAATTCGTTTATTTTTAAATAACCCACTAATAATCTTTTAATATAAGCACCTTTTCTTTTTATTTTAAATAAAGACTTTTTTAAGCTTATAATAAATAAAAATATCTTTATAAATTTAAAACTATATAAGCTTTATTAATATAAACATTATCTTTACTTTATTAAAGATTATAAAAATAACTTATATTATTAATATATTTAAAAATATTACTTTAAAAAAATATATTTATAATATAAAATTAAAGGTAAAATAAATAAAATAAGTAATAATAAACTCGCTTTTTAAGCTAAAAATTTTAAATAAATTAATATTATTAATTTTTTTTAATTAATAATATATATAAGTTTAAAAGAAAATAAAAAAAAATTATTTAAAATATTAAATGGTAAATTAATAATTTAAATACTAATAAGCTTAAATTTAAATTTCTTATTATAAGCTTAAAAAAGGTCTTTGCTTAAGGTAAAAAAGAGGGGCGCTTATATTAGGAGATTATTAGCGGGTTATTTAAAGATAGACGAATTAAAATAAATTTAAAAAATTTAAAGGTTAGGATTAGCGGGTTTAAATTCGAGGGACTTAAAAATTAGGTTTAATGGGTCTTAACGAAAGACCCAAGGCTTGGGTCCTCCAAGTCTTAAAGCGGACTTAAAGCGGGATACTTTTAAATTTTCATTTTTTATTTTAATATAAATAAATAAAGTTTAACAATATTAAGTTTTCAATTAATAATTAATATATATTTTTAAATATATATTATATAATTTTAAAAATAATAACTTATTTATTTTAATTATTTACACCCCTTTATATTTACTTTTTTAACTTTTACCATCTTAAAAAACCCTTAGTTTTTAAGATTATAATATCTCCCTTTTACTTTATAAATAAGCGGATTACCCCAATTTAATAAGAAAATTATAGCGTTTTATTTATATATTAAAAAGTAATAAAATATAAAGGAAAAGGTAAAAATAAATTGGATTTAAATAAATATTAGCGCTAGAAAATATAAAGCTTAATATTTAATAAACTATTAAAATCTTAAGCTATAGTATAAACATATATATATTTAATTTTTAATAGTTTTTAAATATTTTTATAATTTGTAAAAATATATTAATATACTATTAATTATTTATAAGTGCGAAATCTAATAATAGTAAATATTATAATAATATTATAAATAATATTACCTATTATATATTTAACTTTACCTTTATTATAGCTAAAATCTTATAATTTTCTCTTGGTTGAGTTTAATATAATTCCGTACGGAAAAAAAGATATTATACCATTAACGCTACGCCGGCCGCGTAGAGCTATAAGGCCCGGCGCCCTCGACTTGGTAGTATAATAACCATTTTTTCCGTACTATAACTAAAGGGCAAGCCTTAATAGAAGTGATTCCTACCGTATCTATCTTTCTATATGTAGGACTAGGGGGCGTTCGTGAACCCGGATATATGGACGCTGATAAACCCCTAGCGTGACCGTCGGATTCTGAATAGAGATAGCATATATTACCACTTCTACCTACTTTACGCCTTCCGGCCCTTTGTCAGCCTTACCCTGGATAACCCCGAAGTCAAACCGCAGGAGATATGCACGCAGGCTGTGCACTCGATCCTGGCGCTCGCCCAGTCCTATGACGATCTGTTCACCTTGCGGCGCGTGTTGGGGCTCATCTCCTACTTTATCTGCGTGTCAGGTCTGTTTCTTGCTATGGAGGACGGCGGCTCCCAGGTGGGGCCACTGCGCCTCCGCCGTGGCGACGGGAAACCCGTGACGACCGAGGCTGATCTCCGAGAGGCGAGCTCGTAGGCGTCAAACCCGGCGGTCCACTGGCAGTTGAGACATCCCATGTCAAAATATCCGCGGCTGCGCATGTACGCTCGCTCCTGGCCAAGATTGGCGCGACGCATATGGCCGCAATGACGGCAGATAGAATGCTGAGGGAGGAGATTGGGAGTCAGTTTAGGCAATAATTGCGGGATGAGGAGATGATGACGTGATTTGATGCTGTGGACGGCGTCTGGGATCCGTTTCTTTTGCTAGAGAGAGCGTATAAGAGAATGTTCAACACCATCATCTGCCTCACCCAGGACTCCGCACGCAGAGCAAGACCACCCAGTTCCGGCATGTAGCTTTCCGCCTCCTTGCGCGGGAATTCATTGTCAACGGCTCGGCCTGGACCTACGGGCACACGATATCAACAATTCCGAGGTAAATAAGCTCAACGTCAATATATACCCTAGGCTCCCCGATGCTATAGATTCGGCGGACCGTCCGGAAGAATACTGGTGGAATCTTTTTCGCTAGTTCGCATTATAAATCTCTTACAATTGGAACAAGCCGGAGTCCGGCAATATAACGTCTACAAAAGGCGTGCTGTAGGAGCAGCTACGGACAAGCTTAGAGGGCAACCTAGAGGGCAACCTAGAGGTTCCGGAGGAATTCAACGAGATAGAATGGGATAATTTAAGATCGGCCCGACCGCCTTATAAAATAAGCAGGGCCGGTAATGCCGGGCGCGGTCCTACGCCAATAGTACAAGCTGCCTATCTCCAACCTGAGTTGACATTCATGGAATCACACCCAGAAATTTACGATGCGGGCCTCCTTGACCCCGCTCTGCGAGAACACGATGCAACAAGGAGCGCCCCTCCTGAGGCCCAGGACATAGAGATGGACGACAGTACCAGCATTCCTGACGACATAGAGGACTACCCTGTTGAGTGTGTGCTCGAGAAATGGGGCGACATGTTCTATCTCCAGTGGAAAGACGGTACGCGCTCTTGGCAGCATCGACGCCATGTGTCCGACGACCTTATCAACCCATTTGAGGCCATCCGGAAAGGGTACCACTTGGGTGTCAACGTGCTGTATAAGAAGCCCGCAGGTCGGGCACCGTTCCGCCTCCAGTTCAAAGACTGGCCAGGGAAGAACGAAGCAATCTGGGCTGCCTACAGGGAGCTGAGCCCAGAGCTCAGAGCACAGTGGCCGAGTAAACCAAGGCGGCGAGGCCGCAGATCCGTTCATTAGATAGCACAATCCCACATTCCAAATTGTCGTTCTCTAGATAAGATTCTCTATAAGCTCAAACGTATACTTGTCGGGGAGAGTAAACTTCCAAATAGAAGAGAGTTAAACGAAAAAACGCGCCCCACAACGCGTATAACTTCCACACAACAACACCACACCCACAACCAAAGATCACCAGTTTCTCCACGAATACAACCTCAATTTGAATAGCTTAAATTACGTTCGAATCAGCAATGGCGCGGCCATCCGAATCTGCACTCGCTGCAGCGCTTGAAGATGTTCTTTAAGGCATAACTGTCCGGCAAGCCGCATTCCGTCATGGCGTTTCTCGAACCACCTTGCGCAACCGTGTTCTCGGGACCAAGCCCCATGCAGAGGCCCACGAAGACGCTATGCGACTATCCCTTGACGCCGAGAAGAGCCTAGTAACCTGGATACTCCGTCAAGAATCCCTTGGCTACGCGCCATCGCATGCCAACGTACGGGCCATGGTGATCAAGATCCTGTAGAAAGGCGGCGACAACAAGCCCCTGGGCAGGAAGTGGATGACTGGCTTCGTACACCGCCACCCCAAGGTGAAGACGAAGTTGGGCAAGAAGATCGATTACGCACGTGTGAATGGCGCCACGCCAGCCACGATCAACACCCTCTTCAACCAGTATGACACCCTTACCTGGATAAAGCCCAAGAATAGGTTCAACACGGATGAGGTCGGCATCTTTGAAGGCAAAGGGTGCAACGGCTTGGTGGTTAGAAGCAGCCAAGTCAGCCCAAAGTCTACATACGTCAAAGAGTCTAGCTCGCGCGCGTGGACTACTATTCTTGAGTGCATCTCGGCCACAGGTCAGCACCTCTCGCCGGCAGTCATCTTCAAGGGGGTCAACGTTCAAGTGCAGTGGTTTTCCCGGCAGTTCCAGGAAGAGTGGTTTTTTGCTTGCTCTAAGAACGGCTGGACAAGCAACAGCATTGCCCTCAAATGGCTGGAGCGAATCTTTATTCCGGAAACGAAGCCCGAAAACGAATCTGACGCCCGCTTACTTATTGTTCACGGTCACGGGTCCCACGTAACTGACGACTTCATGGCGACTTGCTTCCTCAACAATTATTATTATGGTCTTATCACGAGAGCCGTAGGCTCGTACTATAGTACATGCGGACCTTCCCCATATATCCGGTAGGAAAAACCGTACGCTTGCGCGCCGGGTGAAAACCCCCGCACCGGTCTCGCTGCGAGTTCGCAGTGTCCCCTCGCTCCCCACCGCACTGGGCTCTCATTTCCTCCACCCTGAAGGTCCCACCCCCCGTAGTCATAGCTCTGTAGTGTTGGTTGGTTGTCGGCCTCCGCGCCTTCTCCGCGCCCCCCCGCTCCTTCCCCGCGCCCCCCCGCTCCTTCCACGCCCGGCTCAGTCTCCCCTCACCTTACCTTACTGTCGCCGTCGTCGCCCGCTCCTTCCTCCTTTGACTTCCCGGCCTCCCGTGCAGGCGTGCACACAGACCACCCCCCAGTATTTAAGGACCTCTTTCCCCCGGCCTTTCCACCTCTTCTTCTTCCCTTCTTCACATCACTCCCTTTCGTCGCTGGTAAGTCCCCTCCCCCTCAGCGACCCCGCTGCAGCCCCGTTCCCTGACTCCCTCAGTCCGTTCGACATTCCATTCGATTGTGAGACCTCTCGACTACTTCGTTTCTGCCCCGCGGCGTCGCCGACATGAACGCTCCCGAGAACACCGATCAGGGAGGTCCCGCCAACGACCCTGGTGACGCCGCTGCGACCTCCTCTACCGCTGCGCCCCCGCCTTCCGCCCCCCACCTCGTCGCTAAGATCGTCGCTGAGGGTACTGAGCAATCGTCGCCTGCCGCTCCCTCCGGACCTGTCACCCCCGCCTCGGGTCCGAGGCGCCATCGCCGCAAAGCTTCCGACGCGGTCTCAGTTGCCTCTCCTGCCCCCAAGCGTACCCGCGGTCCCAAGACTTTGGCGGATTTCATCGTCCCTGCTGCCACAAGTCCAGCAAGACCAAGAAAATGTGAGTTCTCCTTTCTGCGCCCTCTCGCCGGTCTCTCATCTAACTCGTCGCTCAGCCGCGTTCGCCCCTCCCATTGCCTCCGCTGCACCCATCGTCTCGCGCTCCTGACGCCCACCCCCGAGACCCTCGACTCCTACAAAAAGGAGTTCGCCGATCTGATTTGCGTGATCCCCTCCGGCAGTGAGTGTTCCCCGCGCCCTCTCCTCGGGCTCTCTGCTAACCCGCCTTCAGGCAAGGCCGATGTTTCCTGTCTGCGCTGTCGAAGCGGCAATCGCAACGAGATCACCTTGGAGGACATCAATGGGCCCCCGACATTTGCGAACTCCAGGATCGTCTGTGGGCCGTCTGCCCCGCTGTGGCCACGTCGAGTGCCAGCAAACTCCCCGCTGCGATCTAGGAGTTCTACGACGTCGCTGAGGAGTGGAAGACCTCGTACACCGAGCACAAGGCGACCCTCCCCTTCGATCCGTTGACTGTCTCCCGGGGTGCGTTCTCCGCCTAGGCAGCAAGTTCGCCTCGTGGTGGCCGCGCCTCCGCTGCGCGCGCCCCGAGGGCGGCCGCAGCGGGCTCCCCCGACCCCCCTACGGTCGAAACTCCCAGTCTAACCGAGGCCGTCCTCAAGCTCGCCGACCCGGTCGGTGAGACGCGCGACGATATCCGCGTTATCCGCAGTGTTGTGAGTTCCCCCTTGTCCTCCGCCCTCTCATCTATCCCCCCCCCGAGTTCGCTGCTAATTCGCCTCCAGCTTCTTGGTCGCCGCGAGACCGCTGCCCTCAACGCAGAGGTTGGGCCCGAGGTGATCAGTGATGATGAGGTGGAGGATGCTGAGGAAGGTGAGGAGGAAGAGGAGGACGCTGAGGAGGTCGATGGTGAGGGTAGCCGTGAGGTTTCTGAGGAGCCGTAGGGAGTTCTTGGCGGGGGTCTCTGCGGTGCCTCAGCGGGTTTCTCGGTTCCCTGTCTTTCTTTTCTTTTTCGGGGTCCCCGAGGGTGGGCTCGTCGGTGTCTCCGCGTTTTCGTTGCGTTTTCCCTGTGGTTTCGCTGGGGCCTAGTCTGGTCCCCCGGGTGCCTAGATAGTGCAATGATCAGCCAATTCGCTTCCTCAACAATATCTACCTTTTCTTCCTCCCTCCGCACAGCTCCCACGTCCTTTAGCCCCTCGATGTGGGTGTTTTTTCCGGCTTGAAGACGGCCTATAAGAGAGAGACTAGACATCTCGATGAAATGAGCGATTTAAGCCCGATAGTAAAGGTTAACTTCTTCCAGTGCTACGCAAGGGCACGTATGGCCGGGTTGACGAAGAGTAATATTTAAGCCGGTTGGCGGGGGATTGGCTTGTGCTTAAAAAACCGGAATATACCCTTGAATTCGAGATAGGTGGCCAGGCCCCGGGCTACAACACCACCTCCCGCAATGCCGCTCGAAGACCCCTCTGTGGAAGCCGTTATTCCGACTCCTAAATAGGGTTTAGATGTTATTTGGCTTACCAAACTGCTTGGATCTTCAGCCACTACTAGGTTGGCCCTGAGAAAGATGGCCCGGGCTATCGATAATAAGAACGGCGAGTTGGTATTGTTGTAGAGGGAAAAGGAGGCTTTGTAACACTAGGTGACGCTTTTGCAGCCCCGGAAGAAGCAAAAGGTGGCTTAGGAAGACCCAAATGAGCGATTTGTAACGCTTGCGCAGGCTACAGCCACTCGGCTGAGGGTAGATGAGCGGGATGCAGAGGTGGCTGGCGTAGCCGCACTTCCACGCAGAGAGTTGGGCAGAGCGCGGGTTCCCACGCGCAGAAAGCGTAAAGAAGATGTGGAAAATGACGAGGGCGATGACTGAGCTTCACAAAGCTATTTTTATTGTATTTTTACGGCTTGTTTTGGTAGAGTTGTAATGTTATTAAAAATGTGTAACTTGGCGTTGTTTGGTGGGGAAAGGTAGTCCGAAAATAGGGGTGGTCCAAAAGTAGGGGCCTGAACTTAATTACTGAAAAACGCGTTACTGGTTTATTTATACTATTGCCGTCGAATGCTTGAAACCCGCATTTGTTCGGAAAGTGCTAGCAGACGCCGCATCGATGAATCTGCCCCGGGGTTGGTCGAGATGGGGCGCAATAGAATGTGTGTTGTTTGGATGACAAAAAAAACCAAAGGGAAGAGCCACGATCTGAGAATAAGTTGAACGCACTTGATGCAGGAGCGAATGTGCACGGGCCAATTCATTCCACGGGCGAGCTGCCTGCAGCAGTTCAGAAGATAATAAAACGAGCCAATTGACGACGGCGACGGTGGGAATGACCCATGACGGAAGCGACAGAAAGGGGCTCTCAGGGGAATGGGCCGAATGGTTGCCGGGCAACATAAGCACGTGCGGCGACGTCAAGCCACGGTGAGACCATGTTAGCCACGTTCAAATGATCAGCTATTGGCTGACCATTTCGGGGGTGTGTCCGCAGAGTCCAGGGTCAGGGTTATAGCCCGGACTGTCCTGGCGCGCACCTGAGCTCACCTGGAGACACGTATGACGTCATCGAGTTGCCGCTCTTCGCCGAGTCGGCTCGGCTAAGTGGGGGCCGCTACACGACCCTGCAAAATCAAGCACGATCGAGGCTCTACATTATCTTCTGCACAATGCATCTCCTCTACGCTCACAAAATGGCCCTCTCCTGTGTTGATGGTGGTCGTTGAGCTTGTAGTGATGGGGAGTTGGTGCAACGCAGACGTGTCTGCCGCTTGGGCGCTGTTCTCCGGGTTGTAGGCGCCGGAGTGTTTGCCCTACGGCGCTTCCCTCGTGGCGGCCGGACGACATCCTCATTCTTGCCTTGCTTGGCGTCACTTCCCACAATGGGAGTCTTCTCTTTCCGGGCCGCCCGGATCTTGCGCACAATGTAACGTATCCCGGCTTCAGGATGTGCGCAAGCCTGGAGCGCGGCCAACGCGGCGAACCTGATATAAGGTATGCTTGGGCGACGCAAGCTTGCATCGATCAAGAGGCTGGCACTCAAGATATTGCGCTGGCGAAGGACGATCCTGAAGAACATTCACAGGTTCTCCGAGGAATTCGGACTCCGTGTTTATGTTCACCTGGAGAAGAAGAGCAGATACGGGAGCTACGACGTCTATTCCTCAAACGACCCGATGCACCCGGCGATTGTGAGTCGCGCGTTCATGAGTCGTGGGTATTGCTAACGTCGCCAAGGCCAAATTTTACCCCTTTCCCAACGTATATACTCCGACCAATATAGCTACTTTATGGAAGAGAAGCGCGGAGACATGAAAATCCATGGCCATGTAAACTATGTAGCTGTACGAGAGATCGCTTTTATATTGAGACGAGTTATACACGGGAACATTGCGAGTAAAGACGTCAATTGAGTTTATATGTTCATATCCGAACCGATACAGTGGAGACCGAAATGAATGTCCATGATTTCGGATGTTCAAACTTTCTCCGCACGGACCACTGAGCCTCGGTTACGGCTGACACAGTGCGCTAGTGCGGGCTTCGTACCGAGTACAGTGGAACCCAAAACTGGGCTGCAGCCGCGGCTCCGGGTAGCCAACGACCACGGACAATGCACTAGCCGCTTTCGGCAATCGACGGTTGCGCCGCTCGGCACTGCAACGAGATCGGCCGATGACAAGACTACGACAACCCGATAGCTGCATAATAATGGACCTCTTCTCGTAGTGACAGAATTTATGAAGAACCCGCCGAATTCTCATTTCAGTACATGTAACGCAAAACCACGGAACGCATTCTACTGTACAGTACGTAGCTACAATCCAGCTACCCACTATGGCCACATATCGTGGCCAACCGAGACGCCTCGCGGCGAACCCACGTTACTGCGCTGTGAACACTCAAATCTCAAGTGGTGGGGGGTTCTTGTGGGGGAACTAAATATCAAGATTGATCGTTCCAATGAAAGCAAAGGTTGCACTGCACATAATCACCAACGCGTCAAGGTGACCCCAAGCTTGGTCTTCAGAGTCTCCATCACCTACGCCCGGCTTCTCGGCACCCTCCCAATGGCCCAGATTCCCACACATCAACACCAAATCAGGGCCAGCATACCAGGGCGATTGGCCATAGATTCCTCGTCGCTTCCATAACCTCTCCAGCTCTCGACCTTCTGCATCATGCAACAGTTACAGTCCTTCTTTACGCGAGAGGGTAACCCATGCTTCGACTGCCATCCTATCTACTACAGGAGAGCAATGCGGCTAAGCGCTAGGCACCGACTGCGGTTCCGCCAAGCCAGACGTGAGTAAACCACAGTCTGATGGCATCGCCACAACTTGCTCAGGAGCCACTTGCATGTCATGTATGCAGGACGAAATTGAGCGCTCGAAGATTAGAAATATGAAGGGATAGAAGATTCTAGAATACTAGGACGACTATAAATTCAAGGCTCCCCCCGGACCCCTCCTGTGGCACGCTATGATTAGAAAAATATAGAGGAAGGAGGGAAAGGGTTTGGACATGCAAAGTTTCGCTGCCACCTCCTTCTAATTCCCAGCAGCCAAGTTCAGCGGTGGCCGTCGGCCGTAATCCATTCCAACGACCTTTTCTAACAATAGCTTCACCACCGCTTCCTTCCCGCTATGTTGCCTGCAGCTTAAGGAAACATTTCTAAGACCAACCGCGATAAAACCACCATCCAGATCGTACCAGTACAGATGTTCGTTAAAGCTTCTCTGAAGTAAAGCCTTGTATAAAGGCTTAAAATATGGGCTGAGAACGTCTAACGACAGCGCTACCTGATCTAGAAGCGCGTCGATAGCTGCCCGTCGGACGCGCCAATCCTCATCCTCGAGCCGTGCTGCGATGCCTTGTAGCATCCCCTCGGTAAGGTCGGTCCGGCCTTGAAGCGCCCGGATGGCTGCCTGTCGGACGCGCCAATCCTCATCCTCGAGCCGTGCTGCGATGCCTTGTAGCATCCCCTCGGTAAGGTCGGTCCGGCCTTGAAGCGCCCGGATGGCTGCCTGTCGGACGTACCCGTCCTTATCCTCGAGCCGTGCTGCGATGCCTTGTAGCATCCCCTCGGTAAGGCCGGTCCGGCCTTGAAGCGCCTCGATGGCTGCTTGTCGGACGTCCCTGTCCTTATCCTCGAGCCGTGCTGCGATGCCTTGTAGCATCCCCTCGGTAAGGTCGGTCCGGCCTTGAAGCGCCTCGATGGCTGCCCATCGGACGTCCCTGTCCTTATCCTCGAGCCGTGCTGCGATGCCTTGTAGCATCCCCTCGGTAAGGTCGGTCCGGCCTTGAAGCGCCTCGATGGCTGCCCATCGGACGTCCTCGTCCTTATCCTCGAGCCGTGCTGCGATGCCTTGTAGCATCCCCTCGATAAGGCCGGTCCGGCCTTGAAGCGCCTCGATGGCTGCCTGTCGGACGCGCCAATCCTCATCCTCGAGCCGTGCTGCGATGCCTTGTAGCATCCCCTCGATAAGGTCGGTCCGGCCTTGAAGCGCCTCGATGGCTGCCTGTCGGACGTCCCTGTCCTTATCCTCGAGCCGTGCTGCGATGCCTTGTAGCATCCCCTCGGTAAGGTCGGTCCGGCCTTGAAGCGCCTCGATGGCTGCCTGTCGGACGCGCCAATCCTTATCCTCGAGCCGTGCTGCGATGCCTTGTAGCATCCCCTCGGTAAGGCCGGTCCGGCCTTGAAGCGCCTCGATGGCTGCCTGTCGGACGCGCCAATCCTCATCCTCGAGCCGTGCTGCGATGCCTTGTAGCATCCCCTCGATAAGGTCGGTCCGGCCTTGAAGCGCCTCGATGGCTGCCTGTCGGACGTACCCGTCCTTATCCTCGAGCCGTGCTGCGATGCCTTGTAGCATCCCCTCGGTAAGGTCGGTCCGGCCTTGAAGCGCCTCGATGGCTGCCTGTCGGACGCGCCAATCCTTATCCTCGAGCCGTGCTGCGATGCCTTGTAGCATCCCCTCGGTAAGGTCGGTCCGGCCTTGAAGCGCCTCGATGGCTGCCTGTCGGACGTGCCTGTCCTCATCCTCGAGCCGTGCTGCGATGCCTTGTAGAATTGTATCCGGTACGCCCGCATGTTGATGTCTTAGAATACCTAAGATGGCAATACATAGGCGTTTAGAGACACAGTCGTCTAACCAGGGAGACGCGATATTTATGATACTGGATGGCACTGCTGTTCGTCTGGATAACGATTCCAGAAGAATCGGTCTTGCGTTTTCAGATGCTTGCTTCAATGCATTGACCAGAACCTGCTCTGGACACTCCATTTCACGGGCTAGCCCTGAACTTCCCATAAAGTCACATTCGAACAGCAGCCACTGTTCCAGTCGTTTTTTTAGCTCTCGAAGTTCCGTGGGAGCCGGCTCCTTCTGCTCGACTTCGCTTAGGCAGTGCATGACAAGTCGCTGATGCGTAGGACCTAGGAGGTCGCATGGGTCTTTCTCAATCGTCCGAAAGAAGGCGAGTGCCTCTCGATCAGCATCAAGTAAGCCGGTGACAAAGCGCCAGAAGATATCGTAGCGAGGGTCGTATTTGTGCTCCTGAAGGAAAGTGGCGGGTTCGATATGGCTACACTCTCCATGGCTGAGTTGAAGAAACTCGAGGGGTTTGTTGGCTTTCCACTGCCGCACAAAGTACCGCGCTGCAAAATACTCTTGAAAGGTGAGGTGTAGAAAGTGGTAATCTCGGCTTTGTTCGTCAGATGAGGGGTCTGATGTCCGTAGAAACGAGAGACGTGGAAGCGTCTTGTCCCAGTGGATCTGCTGGGAGGGCAATCTGAACTTCTTTGATATTGCATTCCGATGCTTCAACTCGAAGTTGATCACGTCGTGGCAGAGGCCAGTAAATGCAAGACCTTCGAGAAGATGAACCTCACCAGCGACGAGGTATTCGATCCCCTCCATGTCGTCATCCTCGATATCGTCTTTCGATACCAGTTCGCCGTCGTTGTCCTTCTTCCCTAATCGCAGGATATCCTTCTTCCACAAACGTTCTTCAATCGCTTTGTAAATGGCAGTCATGGTCTGCGGCACGACTTTTTTATCGCTAAGACTGTCCCACGTGTAACAGAGCGCATCTAGCTGAATGGGAATCCGTACAAGGTCCTCTATTAGCTGATGGGTTGTGAGGTACGATTGAACTTCTTCGACTTTCTTCGGATCGTTAATTGTAGCTTGGAGATATTCCTTCACCTGATCACGGTAGAATCCGACGGTTTCTAGTTCAAGGTCAGGAGGTCGGACCCCTGCTGGAAGTGACACGTGCGGCCGGGATGTGATGATGACATTGTGTTGATCCAAAAGGCGGCGAAGGAATCGGGATTTGTAGTCTTCGTGCGACATTTCTTGGGATATTTCGTCCAGACCGTCGAGGATGAATAGAGTCCTGTCACTCTCGGCAACCCGCCGCAGTTCTTTAGCGAGGCTTGCCCGTGTTTCGCGGTTTTCCTCTTGAGCAAAATACTCATGAGAAAATAGCTCCTCGAGGTCGTATTGTACTGGAGACCACTCTTTCAGTCTTCGCAATGGCACCCAAAGCACGCGGTCGAACAGCTCATTCCACTTGCGGAACTCGTCAGTTGGAAACCCAGCAACCATCTTCTTGCAAAGAGTAGTTTTCCCGACTCCGGCGCGTCCTCGAATTAAGATTCTTCTTGGCTGCACCGTGTTGTTGTCCGGGTCTGGACGCGGATCGAAGATAGACGACAATTCCACCCGGATGCTCTCGTCAGGCGTCACAACTCTCAGCCGAGAGGCGAGTGAAAAGGAGGACGTCTGAGGTGTCGCATCCTTTCCCGAACCTTCCTCTGGTCGCCTAGACTTTTCGATGCCTACAACAATGGCGAGGTTGATGTAACAGCGGTCCATGGGCAACATATCGCCCGAGAGTCGTTCAATCTTGAGCCTATCCTCGTTGTAGCACTTCTCTCGTATCCAGGCATCTGCTCGCGCAATGGGCGTTCCCTCACGGATCTCCCCGAGAAAGTCGTGAATCTTTCTGGCGACTCTCTTGTAATCTGGGCAGGAAGGGCCGCTAAATTTGTTCATCAGGACGTGGGATCGATCGAGCGGCAGTGGGTGTGGAACAATGTCCAGTGTTGCTGAGGACTCATCGACCAACTGGCAAGTGTTAGGATTGCACGAGGAGCTGTGTTGCGCGATTCTCACCTGTTTCTCTTGGCGGAGCCAGCCTGGTAACCATGGACATATTTTGAGCGGTAGACTGGTTTTTCCCTTTTCGTAGAAGTTAAATACCAGAAGGGGGCGATCGCTATCCCGACAGAGCAGCGTAAACTTGCGTACAAGTGTCTCAAGATCGAAGGTCGATCCTCTCACACTGCCGAGCAGTTTGTTTGCTTCTCGACCTTGGATCGCACTCCAGACGGCGAGACCCGGTTCAGCCAAGGCAGCTACGTCTCGGAACGACGTTCCCCGGAACGGCGTGGCAAGAAAGATGATTCCGCGCGTCGCTTCTTTAAAGGGGACGTACTCATCGCTAGCGTCCACGAGAGCCTTCGCCAAGATGATCCCCCCAAGGCACGAAGCGATGAAGAAAATAGGCCGACCTTCTCTTCTTGTGAGGTTCATTGCCAGGATCTCTCTTCGGATCCCATCCAAAAGAAGCAACGCATACTCCTCGATTGTTTTCTGCACCAAGTCCGATGGTTGGAGCAGGTCGGCGGGCCAGTCGCAGGTGAAGATCCGAGCCGCGCCAACTTCGCTTGGGAGCATTCGCGGATCGACCAGCCAGTTCACATTGTCCTTGGGATTACTGGCCCGCCATATCCACGTGTCTGGCGACCGCGTATCGAGGCCATGGATAGCGATGATGTCGATGTCGGTGTCTGTCTCGTTCTTGTCGGGGTAGACTTGATGGAGGATGACACCCTGTCGCGTGGATTGTGCAGATCTCGGATTAGGCCCCACCGGTGAGGACGGTGCGCGGTAGGGAGGAGCGGGCGCCGGATGGACCCAAAGCCAAATGGCAACTGCACCGACAAGACAAAGGACGGCTGCCCATCCGGCCAAAGGGATGGGCTGGCTGAGGTTGACCGAAATCATGGCTCAACATTGGCGGAGAAGCATGTCCTGCCGAGACCGTGGATCGAACAAATGTTTTGTGCCGTGATGCCGTGCCTGGCGAAGGTCGGTGGACTTTCCTTAGCGGAGGCCACTTGATGCGCTGCGTGTCGGACGGCGGCAGGCGGGGAGTGAGCGCTGACCGCTAGGACCAAATGCTTCAGGTGTGAAGTTGGCGATGCGGCTCAGCTGCGAGGGAGGCAAGCTAGAAACGCCACAGCACGCACATCCAATCCTCTCGGTCCGCTAGGACCAGACCCCAACAACAGCGCGGTTAATAATGCCTCATCAGATTGCGACAAGTTAGTAAACTGGAAATCAACTGTTCAGAACGGAGCTGGCGAAACCACGGCGAATCCGTGATGTAGCCATGTTCTGGAAGTTCGCGCGTGGTGAGCTGCGGTTGATCTTCGGCTAAATGAGCGTGGACGTCCGTTTTCTCGGCACGCTGGAAGGGCTGACGGTCGGCCCTTGCCTCCTTCGAGTCATCGTCGACGCCAGATCCGCCTTCCCTACAGTAAGGAGTTGCCACAATGTCTAATCCCAGCTTCGATATCAGCCAGTGGTATAACGAGCAGGATCTCGATTACCGCACCCCCGAACTTCCCGATGACAGCCGCAGCCCGAGTCCGGCCCCGCACCAGCAGCCGCAAAGACGCAGACCTGCCGCTGCTCCAGGCTGCCGACTGGAACCCCAGCCTCCCCTATGATGAATCCCCACCCACGTGCATCCATTACTCCATCGAGTGGAAAATGCAATTGAAGGAGGGAAGACTGTCAAAGCTTACAAACGATACAGAACAGAACCTCGTGCTAGCGCCGGGCGCTTTCTGGGACCAAACTCTGAAGCCAAAGCTGCTGCAACTCTTGGCGAAGAAGACGCCGCGAAACAAGTGCTACGAGCCAGACGAGACGAACGTTGTCGTATCCGTGACCGACCGCTCGCAGCGAGATCTGACCAAACGCTTTGACGAGCTGGACATTGAGTGGGACGTGGTAGAGGACCAGCTGGTGGCCTGGAGCCATCTTCTCCGTGAAGGAAAGAAGCTGAGGATCGACATTTCATTCATTTACAAGGAGACCACGCAGCAGGTTGCTGTGCGGACGCAGCAGACTACGAGACGTGGAGGGGTGACGGCTACACAACTTGCAGAGAGGGAGGAGCTCCTCGAAGAACAAGAAGCTGCAGGCCTGACTACGCCGAGGAAGGCAACATGCTGAGGACGCACGGTGATGTGCCACCGTGGATCCGCGAGCTAATATATGCCAAGGAGCACCAGGACTCCGAACGTAGGAAAAGGAAGCGTCAGGCCTCTCTCCATCCGATAGCCTGCCTCCAATCCATATCACGAACGTCATGCCTGCACGTTACAACCAGGACTCGGTTTGGCTGATCCAACGGGTCGACTCCAGAGAACCGAGATGAGATACACATCTGGAACGCACCCAAGCTTGACATTCCGCGGCCGATCGATGAAGCACTGTACTGCTACTGTGAGTGGCTTTGCGCTGGTGTAACCGACCCAGCCTGGAAGAACGGCTACCGGGACGCCTGTAAGATTGCGGTAGAAGATGGTCTCGATCTTGAGCGGTTCTATTATGCCCAGGATGTTGAGGCCAGGTCTCTGGCCGAGAAGGGTGTCAAGCGAGGGGTTGCCGTTCAGTTTGTTAGCAAGGTCAAGGCTTGGCTAGATGAGGTGTAGACGCAGAGAGCCAGGCATCAGTAGTCTATTTATGTAATAATCTATTGCATCTATTCGGAAGAGCACTCAAAAGGGTACTCTATGCAAATGCCAGAATGACGAAAGTGACCCTCAGCGCTCGCAGCCCGAGACCCCACAATATCAACACACATCTTCAAGAACGTCTCAAAATCGTTCTCAAACAGATCGGCGTGGTTGTGCCGTTGCTGTTTGACGTAGGTCTTGATCTCTGCGAAGAGCTCTTCAATCGGGTTCATGTCCGGCGAGTAGGGTGCCAGTTTCAGCAGTCTTACCCCGGCCTCGGCGCACATCTGCTCAAGCCTCTCGGAGCGATGGATGGAGGCGTTGTCCATAACAAGCACGGAATTCGGCGCTGGCCATCTACCACAGTGGAGCAGCAGTTGTTCTATAAAATCTTTGAAAATTACGGCATCAGTGGATCCAGTGTAGATGCGTGCGAGCTCCACGCCATTTTGCGTATACGCGGCAAGAATCTGATATCTCTGTTCACGGTTGAACTCGTCAACCTGCACCGGCGTTGCCCCGCTCGGAGCCCATCCCTGGCGTCGATGCCCGCTCCGTTTGTCACAGCCAGACTCGTCGATAAAAACGAGCTGATACGAATGGCAATCGGAGAATTTATACAAGTAGAGCTCGCGGAGGTCATGGTTCCGCTGCTTCGCTACGCGCCCGTTGATCTTTCTGGTCCATTTTTCGGTCTTCAGGGTTCGAGAAATCGTGGTCGGGGACACCTTGAGGCCGAAGCTCTCAGATAGGAAATGGATCATCTCGTGTCGGAACATATCGGGTCGCTTGGTTAGCTGTTCAAACAATGCGTCACGCATCAGAGGGGTGAGCTTTGCTTCGCGGCCGACGCGGGTCGGGGGGGCTCGTTGTCGTTCCGAATCGCCGGAATCTCGATCGGATTCTGCGGACCGCGCGCTCACTGCTTTCTACGGTTTCGGCTATCGCATCATTAGGTAACTGACCGAGTATCATACCATGGATTTGTTCACGTTGAGACGGAGCGAGTTGCGGAGCCATCGGGCGCGGTAGCGTAGCGACTTGTCGGCGCGAAGTTATCCGTTTCTCAAAGCCACGTCGCGGGTCCTTCGGCAGTGTCTGAGTCATTCGTCAAGCCACATTCGTGGCTGGAACCTAACTGAGGCTGAACAGGCAGTCCCGCCTAACTGCCTGTGCCACGAAAGCAACGATCCGTCTTCACTGCAATTTTAGCCGCGTCTAAGCTCTCTCAATTCAGGTCAAACCCCCATCCTCTTCAAGCTGTCTGAAGATACAAACTGCTGATCCGTCAATCCTTCCGCACTGCAATTTTAGCCTTTGGAGACCGATTGTTGCGCGAGCGCCTGTCCGATCCCGCTACGCCGCGCAATGACGGTTCGCGACCAATCTTTTCCCGCTCGACCGTTCCCTTCCCGCGTGGCCGCGAGTTCGTCAAACGCAGAGACATTCCCGACCGGATCGACAAAGCCATGTTGCGAGCCAAACCCCCCGAGTAGCCCTCGTCGACCCAGGCGCCGTCGGCAATCCACACCTGGACGCCGAGTTCACGACGATCGCCGACACCGTCCATGAACTCGCTGGAACATGCTCACAATATCCCATAGCTGGCAGACGATGAGTTGTATGACGACCGGAATGGCGGATGGATGGTGATCGCATCGCGGCGGCGCTGGCGCGAGGGGCGGCCACTCTGGACGCACCCACCACAGTCCGATTCGATATTGCCTAGACACGGAGCAAAAGCGCGGGTCTAAGGGCGGCAGCAGCATCGCGCGAGGATACAGCCGAAGCATGGGGCGAACTTTCTGCATGAAGGGCTCTGTGCCCGTTGCATGATATGCAACGCGGAGATGATGTAACTGGCTCGTGAGAAGAAGCTGGAATAGCAGAATGTAGCGACTCCAGCCAGGACATCAGTCTTGCCCTGGTGCTTTAGGATCGGGATGATGTAGCCCTGAGCGTTAGGGCCAGAGGTTATGGAGGCGATGAAGAGGGAGCCTCGGGCCAATCACCCTGGCATGCTGGCCTCAACGCGCCGTTGATGTCCGGGAAACAGGGCCGGTGGAGGATGCCGACAAGCAGGGCGTAGGTGACTCGACAGTTTAAGCAAGCTTTGGTCGCCTATCTCGACGCGCTGGTGAGTATGTATATACAGGACTGTGTGTGCAGCATTGTTCATTGGAAAGACCAAGGTCGACACTCGGCTCACCTGCAGGAGCACCGACTGCATGGAAAGATTGTGCCCAGAGGCAGTAACGTATGTTGCCACGGGGCATCTTTATCAAACCGCGATGGGTGTGACCGCTGTCGATGACTGGAGTATTGTATTGTAGTTAGAATGCTTTTTTACATTCGGGTTCCGTCGATGAGTTTGTAGCAGAGTTTCACGATTGTGTCACCACGTGACGGGTGCTTATTATGCAGCTATCGGGTGTCATCATCTTGTCATCCACCGATCTGCTTGCAGTGCCGAGCCGAGCAACTGTCGATTGCCGAAAGCGGCTACTGCACTGTCCCTAGCTAATGGCTGCCGCGAATTTGGGAGCCCGCATCTGCAGCCCAGTTTTGGGTTCCACTTGTACTTGGTACAGAACCTGCAGCAGCGCACTATGTTAGCTAGCAAATTGGGGACCCTGTGGCTCGTGCGGAGAAAGTTTAAACATCGAAATCCTGGACACTCATTTCGGTCCCCACTATAGCGTATTAAGGTTTTGGAAGAATAAAATGCTAAAACCTGGGCTAAAAATACCTAAAGCTTAGGCTAAGCGATAATAAAACTTAAGTAGCGCTAAAAGATTGAGCTAGGGAAATTAAACTATTAGGCGCTTTTTAAAATAATATTATTAATAATAATATAATTTATTTAATTTTAATTATATAGCCGGCTGCTAGCCAATAACGTTATAGCTAGTTATATATATAATATAAGGGCATTATAAGCTAAAAAGCATAGCCTATTTTAAACGTAAGTGTTAATCTCGCGTTAATTATTATAATAATATATATAAGTTATATTTAACTATAATTTATTATCTTTAATAGTTAATATCTTTTTTAATATCTTTTTTAATATTTTTTTTAATACTTTTTTTAGCACTTTCTTTAATATTTTTTTTAATATTATTTTTTATATACTTTTTACTTCTAATTAATTCGCTATTCTCACTTTATTTACTATAACTTATAAGCGGTCTTATTAATTTAAACCTTAGCAATTTATAAAGTAAAAGATTTAATAAAGTTATAATAATTATAAAAAGACTTTTATTAAGATAATTATAATTATAAACAAACTTTTAAATATATAATTTAATTTTTATAAAAAATATAATAATAAGTAAATAAAGTTTAAATTAGATAAATATTTCTCTTATAATATTAGCGTTATAATTTAAGCATATAAAAGTTTTAAACTTAATTATATAAAATAAATACCACTTTTATTATTTTAAAAGATATTATTTTCTTTTTTCTTTTAGCCACTTAATATTATTAATTTTATTAAAAATATATTTAGTAATGTTTAAAAGGTATTTAGCGTTTTGTTGTAAAACTCTTTAATATGAGTTAATATTAATAAAGTTTATAATTTTAATATATTATTATTATAAACACTTTAATTTCCACGTGTAAATATTGGAAAATAATGATAATAATCTTAATAAAAGCGTTAATAGGCTCGAAAAGATCTAGATAGATCTAATATTAAAAAAGTTGCTTAAAGAGGGGAAAGTACTTAAATTTGCGGTTTAAATAATTATTATATTATTATTTATTATAATTTATTTAAATAAATAATAAAAGCTTGCTTTTTTTTTATATTAAGCTATTTTTATATTTGGGAGCTTTAAACCTATAGATAAAAGTTGCGGATTTAAGCTTATAGCTTTATTTTATTATTAAATTATAGAAAGTTTAAAGGTAATTATAATAAAGCTTTTAAAAAAACGTTTAGTTAGATTTTAATTATAATTTACTTTTTACCATTATTAAAATATTAAACGCTAAGCTAAACCCACGCTTAAATTTAAGCTTAAGTAAAATAAAATATTATATTTTTATATTTATTATATTAACTTTAATTTTATAGCCTTTTTAATATTAATTATTATATTTAAATGCTAAATTTAAGTATTATTTAAATTCCAGCTCTAAGCTATATATAAGTGCTATTAATTTAAAATATAATATCTTAGCTCGAAACTAAGTAAGATATAGTAGAACTTCGAGTATTTAGGCTTTATAATTATAAGGAATTTTAAGTGTTTTATTTACTAAACATTTTAAAGCGAAAATAAATTACCGCTTTTTTATCTTTAAAATGCGCGCTTATATAAAATATATAGACAAGGCTAAATACTTTAATAATAAAGATAAATATAATAAAGATTTTAAAATTAAATTTAAGAAATTATTCGAGAAAATTTCTATTATATTTAAATAAGTTATATTTAAGCGTTAATTAATTATTATATTAATAATAACTATTTAATTTAAAGTATTATATAAGTTTTAAATTATAGCTTATTATAAAATTAGCCTCTAAGTTTTTAAAGTTTTATTATTTAAATTAATAAATTTAGAAAACTTTTATATTGCGCGGGATTTTTAATTTAATTAAAGTTATTTAATATTAATATATAAGTTAAAGAGGCGCGGGAGGCTTTATATTTAAAAGCTTACGTGCTATATGTGGATATTTTTATAAAAAGTTTAAAATATAATAAATAACCTCTTTAAATAAAGGGGTTAAAAATGGAGCGTTATATTATTATTAATAGCGCAAAGTATAAAAATAGCTAATTTAAAACAAAAGTATATTAAGCTATATTAGCTAATATTATATTTACCCTTTATTTAATATTATTAATAGCTTTTAATAAAATTATTATTATTAAGTAATTAATATTAAAGGTTTAAAAAAATAAGCGAATAATAATATAAGTAAGATATTACGCGCATTTTATATAAAAGCCTTTAATTATAATTAATAATAAAGCGTTAAGGCTATATATTATAGCCGAATTTATAAGCTTATATAAGTTTTACGCCAACCTTTTACAAAGTTAAAATCCGGGCGGAAGCCCCTTAAGTCCCTATTTTTCACTTTAATATAATAAATAAAGTTTAATAATATTAAGCTTTAAATTAATAATTAATATAAGTTCTTAAATATATATTACATAATTTATAAAAATAATTTTTTATTTAATAATTATTTACACTCCTTTATATTTACTTTTTTAACCTTTATTATCTTTAAAACCCCTTAGTTTTTTTAATTATAATAATATTTAAAGCGTAAAAATATTATAATTAATTTATAAAAGGGTAATATAACAAAATATAAAAATTACAAAAGCGTTAAAATTTAAAAAAACATCTTAATTATTTATATAATATATTTAAAAATATAGCTTTATCCTTTTATAATGTTATAATTTAAGCTTTAAGCTTTAATTTAGCTTATTTTCGCCGCATTATTATTATAATTAATAGTATTAATAAGGCTATATATTTAGTAGCATTCTAAATCCAAGAGGCTTAAAACTTTAAGCTTAACTAACGTTAATAATTAATTATTATATTATACTATTAATATTATAAATTTAAAAAACTTAATAAAATAATAAAAAAAAAAAAAAAAAAGCTAAATTTATTTTTATTGTATTTATTCCGTTAATCTTATAACTTTTCACTTTTTTTTATTATTATTATAGTAAATTATACTTAAAATATCATTATTTTCAATAATTATTATTAAGATTTATACTTTATAAAAAAATAATATAAGCGATTAAAAAGTAAATAGCTTTTTAACTTTAATAAAAGGTTTTTTATATATAAGTAAGCAATATATAATGGATTTTATATTATAATTAAATATTAAAAAAGGCTAAATTTTAGGATTTAATATTATTATAAAATTAAAAACTAAATTATATTAATTTTACACACTTAAAATATTATAATTATTGAAAAAATCCGCTTAAATAAAGTAGGCTAATAAATATTGAGCTGCGAATTTTTACATACTTTTTACACTTATTTATATTTAATTTTTAAAAAAGTTAAAGTTAAATTATTAGAAACTTTTAAAAGCGTTAAAAAGATTAATACAAATTATATTTATAATTATTATTTAATAACGAAAATATATTAATAACTTATAATAATATTAATAATAACTTATGAAATTATAAAAACTTTACTAAATTTAATTAAAGTATATAAGCTAATAATAAAGAGAATTTTAAAGTCCTTACCTTTATTTTTAATAATATTAAATATAATTAATATAATTATATATTAATTTTAAGCGATAATAATAACGAGTTTTTATTAAATGAAAATATAAATAATAATAATAATAAGCTCCCCTTTAATAAAAAGGAAATTATTAAGCCGAATTAAAAAGGGTTTATTTAATCCTAATAAATATTATAATCTTAAAAACTAAGGGTTTTTTAAAATAATAAGGGTTAAAAAAGTAAATATAAAAGGGTATAAATAATTAAATAAATAAGTAATTATTTTTAAAGATTATATAATATATATTTAAAAATTTATATTAATTATTAATTTAAAACTTAATATTATTAAATTTTATTTATTATATATATAAAAAAAAAAAGTAGATTTAAAAGCTTCTTACTTTAAGTTTATTTTAAAACTTAGAGGATTTAAGCTTTAGGTCCCTTATTAGGACCTATTAAACCCGACCCTTAGGTTTTTTGGGTTTAAACCCATTAATCCCAATTTTTAAATCTGTTAAGTCCGTTTTAATTCGCTTATTTTCAAGTAACCCATTAATAATCCCCTAATATAAGCGCTTTTTTTTTTTACTTTAAAGAAAACCCTCCGGGATTTATAATATAATACCTTTCCCCTTTAATTTTCACTTTAAAAATTTAATTTTAAATATTTAATTTTACTATAATAATTATATTTTAATAAATATTAATTTCCCTTTTTTTATTTATTAGAGATTTTTATTAACGTTAATATATAAGATTTTTAAATTTTATATTTTATATTTATAATAAAAGAAAACGGCTAATATAATTCTAGCTTATTTTATATTTAATTTTAATAATTTTTATTAAATATTTTATTTTAATTATTTTTATTATAAAAATATTTATTTCTTTATTAATAGCTTTAAATGCTATAATAAATATATTAAATATAAAATATTTTATAATAATAATAATTTTACTTTTTTATATAAATATTAATTTGTCCTTTTATTCCCATATTTGCTTATTTTTATAATTATTTATAATATTAATAAAGTAAAATTAATTAAAAAAGAAAAAAAAGCGCTTTTTAATTGCCTTTTTATATTATAGAAATGGAAATATATTGTTTAAAGCCGCGCCGAAAGGCTTTTTTAATACGGGTTTTAATAGGTAGAAGAAAAACGCTTTATTTAAATAGCTGCCTTTTCCCTTTTATTTTCCTAGCTAAACCCTTTATTAGCCGACTTTTTCCAAACTTTTATAGCCTTAATTAATTCGGGTTTTGCTAATAAAACTATTAAAAATTTTTAAGGCAATTTTATAAATATTTAAATAATTTCTATATATTTTTTTATAATTATAATCTTTTTATTTAATTAAATATTCTAATTTTTTTTTCCTAATTTATTAAAAGTTTAAAATTTTTTCTATTATATATTTCTTTTTTACGGGGTTTATTTTTACTATAATATTTAATTTCGCTCTTATTAGCGTTAATTTTAATAAAGAAATATAAAAAATAGGGTAAATCCTTATAAATTTAAATAATTATAATTAATAATTTAAAATAAAAATCTTTTTTATAATTTAAAAAGGCTTTAATTTTTTAAAAATTAATTTATTATTAAGCTGTTTTATTTTAATATTTTTTTTAAAAGATAAACTTTATTCTTTTTTTAAAGAATTAGTCTTTTTAATTTCTTTTTATTATAATAAATATTTATATATTTTAAATAAAAAAAAAGTTATTATATAATATTTTATATAATATTTAAATGTTTTTTACTAATATTTTAGCTTTAAAAGATCGATTTTCTATATTTTAATATATTTTAGCTTTAAAGCTATAATTTGTAAAAAATAATAAGACTTTTATTATTTTTAATTTTAAATTATTATAAAAAAGCTATATTATTAATAATAATTTTATTTAATTATTTTATTTGTAATTAAAAAATATTTTTAAATATTATTTTATTATTTAATTTATCCGTTTTATTTATTTATTTATTTATAGATAGTAAGTTATTAGAGTTTATATTTAATACTTATTTATTTTATTAATATTTATTAAAATTTAAATATAAAAAATATATTTTAATTTAAAATAATTTTATTGAATTATATATAATTATTAACTATTATTTTTAAAAATATATATATTAATTATTTTATTATATTTGCTTTTTAAAATAGTAGGAAATAATAATATTTAATTAATTAATTTATTATTATTAAAATATTATTATAAATTATATTAATAACTAGGTTTTTCGAAAATAAAAGCTTTATAATAAAGTTTATAAAAATTAATTTTTAAGTTTTTTTTATTATAAATAATAATTTTAATAAGCCAAAAGGTTTATATTATATATTTTTATTTTATATATAAATCTTGTATTTATTAATTACTAATTTAATTATTTCTTTTAATTTAAAAAATTTAAAATATTAGTATAACCTTATTATAATTTAAATAATCCTTTAATATCTTCTAATAAATTATATATAAATATTTTTAATTAAGGCTTTTTTAAATATTTTTAATATTAAAAGCTTTTTATAGAGTATTTAATTTTTTATATTATTTAAAATGTATTTTTCCGGTTAAATTTTAAATTTCGTTTTTCAAATAGTTTTTAACTATTAATTATTTAGTTTATTAAAAATAGGATATTAACTTTTATAGTTTTATAAGGCCGGAATATTAGGATTTTATTTTAAATCTTTATTAAAATTTTTTATAATTTTTATTTTTCGTTTAAACGAAGATTTTCTTTATAATTTAATATATTTACTTTAACGTTTTTTAAACCCTTTTAATAAAAAATTTTAAAGTTAAATTATAATAGAAATTTTAATTATTTTATTTATTTCTAATTAAATTTTTTTATTAAAATAAAATAAATTAAGTTTTTATAATCTATTAAAATTTTAATTTAATAATTTGTTCCGCTTAAATATAATTTCTATTTTTTAAATATTTAAATAATTAATATTAATTTTTTATTATAAATAGGGTAATTAAATTCTATTCCTTTTAATTATTTTTAAAAAAAAGCTATAAAATATAATCGTTTTTTTTTATTTTGTTAATTAAAAATATTTTTTAATACGTAATTAAAGGTATTAATTTTAATTTCGAATTCTTTATCCGGGTTTAAAAGCTTTAATATTAAATTTACTAATACAAGCTTTTTTAATTTATTAAAAGCTTATTATTTTTATTTATTCTAAATAAATACTTTTCCTTTTTTAATTAATTTATTAAAAAGTTTTATAATTTGCCTAAATCTTCGGATAAAATACCGATAAAAATTAATAAAGTTTAAAAAGTTTTTAATTTATATAATTATTATTAAAATCGGCTATTTTTGAATATTTTATATTTTAATAAAATTTATTTAAATTTTTTTAAATATAATTTTATATTTTAGGAAATTTATTTTTTAATAGTAAAATTCGCTCTTTTTAAGGTTTATTTAAAGCTTATATTTTTATAAGGCTTTTGGAACCTTATATATTTATTACTAATATTTCTTTTAATAAAAAATAAATTAAAATATTATTTAAATAAATTTTTATAAAATCTTTAATAAATTTTTATAAAACGTAATTAATTATAAACTATTAAATAATTAATGTATTTATAAGCCTAAAAAATATAATAAAGTATTTATAATAGTTAAAAAGGTAATAAAATACTATTTTCTATTTGTTCTTTTTTTAATTTTAATTTAAATATAAGCAATTAAAAGGTTTAATTTAATAAATTATTTACCTTTATTTAGCCTTCCTTTTAAGTTACTAACTAAAAGTAAAAAATCCTGATTTTTAATAGTATTTTTATTTAAATATTAGTAGTTTACAAATAGGTGAAATTATTCGTTTTTTTTAAATACGAATAAAATAAAATAATTTATTAATAATTATAATTTTTTAATATATTCCTTTCATAAATTTTTTATAATATATTTTTTTAATACTTTTTATTATATTAAATTAAAAGGGTATATTTTTTAATAATAGGGTTAAGCTTTTTTTTTAAATTTAATTTTATAATCTTACAGGTTATAATTAAACAACCCGCTTTCTAATTCTTTCTAAAAAATATTATATTATTAATATTGTAAAAAAATATTAGATTTTATTAAACTATTTATTTTTTTTTATTCTACTTTTTTAATAATTATTATTAATTATAATAATATATTATATTTAGGGAAATTAAGATAATTTTTTATCAATTCCTTTTTCGAGTTTAATTATTAAGTTATATTAATCTTTTTTAAATTTATATAGTTATTATCCTAATTAATTATAGGGTTAAATACTTTTTATTATAAATAGCCGAAAAATGTTTTATACGTACTTAATTTTATAATATTAAAGATTATTTATTAGTAATTTTTATTAATTTTAATATTAAAAGGTTTTATCTTTTATTAGATTTAATTATTTTTATAATTAGATTTTTTTTTTAAAAATCTTTTATTAAATATAATTTTGTCTTTATTATTTAAGGAATATTCTATTTTTTAACTAATTCTAATAAAATTAGGTTTATTTTAGCTTTTAAATTAATAAATATGGTAATAATACGTTTTCCCTAATTAATATTAATTATTAATGGGTTTATATTTTTATTATAATTTATTATTATAAAAATTTATTTTGCCCCATTTATTTATCGTCTTTTAATAAATAAAAACTTTTATTTTTTAAATACTTATTTTAAAATCTTTTAAAGTATTATAAGGGTATTATTTTATTATTTTAAAAAGCGTCCTTTTTAATAATAAAATATAATCTTTATTTTCGTTATATTTACTTAATTATTATATTTATCCGGATTAAATAAAGTACCGGTTTTTTAATTAATAAGCTTTTTTATATTTAAATTATATTTTATATATTATATTATTCTTTACGCTTTATTTATTTATAAACAAAATAATCCTTTAATAAATAAAGAATAATTTAGCCGCTATTAGCGTATATTTTTAATTAAATATTATTATTTATTATAATAATAAATTTTAGGCTATAATTAATTAAGTTTTTAGCTTGGTAGATAATTACATTATTTAGTTCCTTATTTAATCTTTCCGTTAATTTAATTAGTTTATTTTTATTTTCTTTTTTTTATTAAGGAAAGAAATTATATTCGTATTTCCTTCTTAAATATTAATAATAAATATTATATATATAATTTTACTATATAATTTAATTATAATCTTTATAATTAAAGTTTATTTTAAAAATATTACCTTTTATTCTTTAAAAGTTCTTTAATTCTAAGGTAAAGACAATATTAATATTTTTTTATTAAATTTTTTTAATCGATATTGTTTTCTAGCGTCCGTAAATATAAGCTTCTTAATTATTTGCCTAATTAATATTATTTTATATAAATATATTTAAAGTTTAATTTAAAATAATTTTATTATCTTAAAGTTTTAATTGTATCGGCGCTAAATTATCGTTTAAATTTTCTAAATCGGATTTAAAATAAGCTTAATAATTATTATTCCCCTATATAACTATAGCAATAATATATAATATAGTAAAATATTACCCGCTACTTTTTTTATTATTTTTATAATTTAAGCAATTATTATTATAATAAGCTATTTATAAGAGGTAATTATAATTGATTTTTTTAAATATTTAGCTAATTTATTTTTTAATTAGGGTTTTTTATTAATTATCTCTTGCTTTATTTTTGTAATTTTTAAAAGCGTAGCTTTTTTTATTATAGCGGAAATATTTTATAATTTTCTAGCTTAATTAACGCCTTTTACCGCACATTACAATATTAATATTTATAAAGCTTAAATACGTACCTATAAAAATCGGAAGCATTTAATATTATTTAAACATATTAATTTTATTTTTATATATAAAATAATTATATTCTCCTTTTTTCTTATATTTACATTTATATTAATAATTATTAATTTTAATCGTTAACGTAATAAAATCGTTTAAATTATTTAAGCGATCGATTTTTAAGATTTTATCTTTAACCTAATTTTTTAATTTATTATAGAAAATATAGATTAATATGTTTTTTCCCTAAAATATTTTCGAAATATTTTTTTAAAATTTTAAAATATAAATATTAACTATTTTAATTTATTAAAATTAACTTAAACGTTTAGCCGCTTTTTTAATTTCGTTTTGTTTTTTAAATATTTTAATAAGGGCATTTTAAAACCTTTAAAAGGACTTAAAAAGCTTATCCGTTTTTTAATCGCGGTTTTTTAGCTTATTTTCTAAATAATCTTTTTTAATTAATCTAAATTAACATAAAATATAACCTTTTAAAAAAAACAAAATTAATAAAACCTTATTTTTTTTACTATTAAATTAATTATCGTTATAATAAATATATACATATATTTAAATAAAAAATCTTTTTAACTCCCTTTTTTCTCTATTAAAAATAAGTAAAAGATAGATTTTAGCCTTTTTAGCCATTTTATTTTTTAATTTAATAATAACTTAAAGGGCTTAATTAGTTTTATAAAGCATTTAATTTGACTTTTACAATTCCTTAATTTTCGTAACGAAAACTTTATATAAAACTTTTATATTTTATTTAAATTTTACAAATTTATTTTAAAAGCGGACAATATAATTATTTAACTATATTATAATAAGCGTAGCTAATATAATAAAAGTAATAAAAGCTACCTTTAAAATAATTAATATAATATTTATTTAATATATTAATTTATATTTAAATAAATAATTAATATATTATAATTTTAAAAATTAAGGGTTTTTTAAAATAATAAAGGTTAAAAAAATAAATATAAAAGGATATAAATAATTAAATAAATAAACGGTTATTTTTAAAGATTATATAATATATATTTAAAAATTTATATTAATTATTAATTTAAAACCTAATATTATTAGGCTTTATTTATTATATATAAAAAAAAAAAGTAAATTTAAAAGCTTTTCGTTTTAAGTTTATTTTAAAACTTAAAAAATTTAAGCCCTAAGTCCCTCACTAAAATCTATTAAATTTAATCTTTAAATCCTTTAAGTCCAAACCCGTTAATTTCAACCTTTAAATTTTTTAAGTCCGTCTTAATTCACCTATTTTTAATTAACCTATTAATAATCTCCTAATATAAGCGCCCTTTTTTTTTACTTTAAGTAAAACCCTTTAAAATTTATAATAATAAAGATTTTTATATAAAAATAAGCTTATAAGCTTAAAATAAAGGTAATTAAATAAAGAGACTTTACACTTAAAAAACACTATATTATTAAAACGAAAATTTACTAATAATAAAAAAGAATATAATTATAAAAAGCTTATTAATTATAAAGTTAAAAAGGGTAAATAATTATATTTAAAGGCTATATATATTAATTAAAAAGGTTGTTAAAGGGCGTGTTTTTAATAATTAATTAATATTAAAAGTTAAAATAATGCTTAGATTCTATTATTTTTATAAGCGCGGATTTTTTTTCCTAATTAAATATAAGCGTATATAAGTATAAGTCTTTATAAAACTTTAAAAGTCTTATAACTTATATATTTATAATTATAAATCTATTAATAATTTTATTTAAAAATAAATCTATAATTTATTAAGCGTTTTAAACCTTTATAGTTATTATTATAATGTTAATTTAAAATTAAATAAATAAACTTATTATTTTATAAAAAAGGGAGAGCTAAAATCTTTACCCCTTAATCTCTATATATAATTAACAATAATAAATTAATATTAACTCGCTTATAAAGCAAGTTTTTATACTTTATAATATTATAATAATTATAAACTTTTTAATATAATTTAATTACTCTTTAATATTTAAAGCTATATTAAACTAATTTAAAAAGTAAATATATATTAAAAATTATCTAAATTTTAATATCTTAAATATTTAATTAGACTTTTAATAACTTTAAAATTAATAGGGTTAAAAAGTAAAAAAGTATTATAATTTAAAAAACTAAGGGTTTTTAAAATAATAAAGGTTAAAAAAGTAAATATAAAAGAATATAAGTAATTAAGTAAATAAATTGGTGTTTTTAAAGATTATATAATATATATTTAAAAACTTATATTAATTATTAGTTTAAGACTTAATGTTATTAAACCCTACTTATTATATAAAACCCCTCTACCCCGGGCCCCATTCCTTTTTCTTATGGGGTATTAACCGCTCTATATTGTCTTATTACGGGGTCGCTCCGTAGCCCCGTCGAACGGGGGCGCGGGGCCTTATTAATTAAATAAACTATCCCGCTCTATAGGTCCTTACGTATTTACTTAATTGCCTAACTACCCCGCCCTTAGCACGGGCTAAACCGTGATAAGGGGGTTAGTTTTTACTATTACACTTTTATTTTTTATGTAATTATATATTAAAATACAATAAAGTAATAATATGATTATATATATAAGTATGGATTGAAGGACTTTAGCAGCCCTTCGCGTTTTCTGGGGGTCGCTGGCCGGAACGTAACTGAGGAGCTCCTTCCCAAACGCAGCAGCCGTGGCGGAAGCATAGCGTTGCCACCGGTCGTTCTTGTGAGAATCTGCGTAGTCGCAAATGCCCCTGATCACGAGACACGGGTGATGATTTATCAACCCGGCCGCTTCCATCTCGACACAGAGGCATTGTTCTCCGACATGCTTAGCGACCTCATCCCGTTCAGCGGCATCCTTCACCAGTGTGTTTCCAGACGCGATGATGCCGTAGTGGATTTTAGGGTCGGTCGAGTCCCGCACGACGCGCGGGACTTTCCGGTTAGGATCGCAGCCGCGGCAGTCACAGCCCCCCATGTGGATATAGCCAGGGCCTGATTTGGCCATACGAGGCTTGTCCCTGAGCATCTTGCTAAGAAACTCATTCATCATAGGTTCTTCCGCTTCGTGTTCCGCCCGCAGATTTGCCAGGGCGTGGAGGAGAACCGGCGGAGGTATGTTGAGGAAATCTTTGCGTTCGCGCTCGCCACCGGATTTCGCCTTCACTAGGTCGTACTGGACGACCCCGCCGGTGGCTCCCTCGGGCTGGCTGACGACAACGTCGCCAAGCCGGATGTCCATACCCTTGTCTGGTCTGGCGATGCCGCCCCCGATTCCCACCAGGAGCCCGATTTGCGGCAGAGAGGAAAGCAGGTTCGACGCGTTGGTGGCAGCGGACGTCGTGCCGTATACCCCTGCGGGGAGCGAGGCGGTCACGATGTTGTGCTCTCCCATCCGACCCCAGGTGTACGAGTTCGTGTCGCTTGGGTTCTGCGAAAAGCCTTGCGACTCGTGGTGGCGCTCGTCGAGCAGAGCGGTCGCCGCGGCGCGTTCGATGGGGAGGGCCGCAATCCACCCAACGGTGTAGTGATCGGAGCCGAGGGGCACGCCGCCATGGGAGCCATGGGAGACGATGTCGAAGGTTTTTGGGCGCTTTGGGTGGCTCGTATCTGAGACTTCATCATCTTGCAGTGGTCGTTTCGAATTCATTGCACCGCGCTGCATCGACAACAATCGGGGAAGCCGGTTAAAGGAATCGAGGACAGGAATGCCAGACTGGCGATGAAACAGTTAAAAGACTCGAAACCAGGGTACGTCAAAGACTGGAAACCGGGTTGTGTCGAAGACCCAAAAATGTAAAGTTGATAGGGACGTGAATTCAAGCAGGCTCTGGGGTGCCCAACCCGTGTGCCACATGAAGTTCAAGACAGTGATGCCGAGAGAGAGACGTTCAGTACTTTACTCGCTGTCCTGAGTGCTTTTTGGCAGCAGTGTGACCTGATCGCAACGGCAGCGACGATGAGAAGTTGACATTCCTCTTTCGTGTGAGGCGCTAGTGCAAAGTCACCGTAAGACGTGACTCCGGCCGATTTGGATGTCCCTGGAACGCCAACATCACGGTCCTCTGTTTCTGATGGAGAAGAACCTTGTGCACGAGGTACACGTTATTGACTGATCCCCAGCTTCGAAGAGCCAGGCGCCAGGTGGAGTCGGTTAGCGCCTCGGCAAGACATCGACGCGGCACGGGGCGCGCCGCCAGCTTTCCACCCCTGGTGGGGTGGTTCAGTCGAGCGGGGTAAATTTGTGGAGTGCCCGCATTATGCCGTGCCAGACCGCCCAGAGCCACCCCACCATTTCCCTCGCAGTGCACTGAATGGAGACGCAGTCTTCAAGCGCGTTACAACGCACGGTTCGCCACCCACTTTCAAGGTGCAGTTCACCTGGGATCCATGCGCAGCGGGGTACTGTGGAACGGAGAATCAGGGCACCACTGCGAAGAGGCACCGCCTAGCGAGACAGAAGACCAACGGGACCGCGAAGTGCAAGGGCAAGCCGGCATCAACGTCAAGGGGTGCCAAGAGGGCACGCAGCGGCTCTAGTCACGTGACTTCGTGGCCAAACCCCGCATCGCAACGACCAGGTTCGCGCCGGGCGCAAACAAAACCCGCACCTACCGAACCAACCAAGCCTTCTCTCCTCCTACATACCACTGCGCTGCGCACTTCGCCAACCTGGAGCGATCAATCGTTTTTTAAGCAGCTAGATCAGCAATTCTCTTGTTTTGTTGTTTGTTGCCACCCTCTCTAGGCTTTCCTTTGGTGAGCCGGCTTTCCCGCCGACCGTTTTGTTTCGCACCGCCCGCGCAAACCAGCCTCCCCACAACCGACCACGCCAACTAGCGAACGACCGCCTCGATCAACCATCCATCTACCTAAACAGCCGAGGATACGGTCGCGTTTGTTTTTCCATTGCATTGCATTGCATTGCAATCGTCGCAGGTCGGTCATGCTTGCCCTACTCTACCATTGCTTGAAGCCTTGCGCGCGCGGAACAGTCAGTAACCGACTGACCATTCAACAGGCAGGCGGCGGCGACCACCTATCCGTTCAGTCCTCTATATTCGCTGCGCGCAAGCCGCCGCCGTAGGGTGGAAAACAGGTCTCCAACAACCAGCAATCAGCCAGGATGGCCGACCCCCCGCAAGGCAACATTGCAAAGCGACTGGCGCCAGGCCTCTGCCTTGGCGAGGCCGATGAGCAGGAGGTGAAGCGCAGGCGACTTACACTTGGAGACCAACCCCTCTCTACCCCAGAAGGAACGGCTGCTATGCGAACTCTCAATCTAGGCGACATACAAGTGCTGCTGCGGAAGGTTCGCGCGGACGGCAGCTAGCAGACGCTGTCCACCGACATCTTGGCGCATTGGGGTGCAGGCAACGCGCCGGCCGTCGACAACTGGCTGCCACATCACATCGATGCTGATAGGATGTTGCGCGATCTCCAGCGCCTCGCTGGTATTGCAGACGTCGAGGCCGGGAGCAGGGTGCTAGCAGCACACATAGAGCCAGATGCCGCTGGTGGCGACCAAGAAGGCCACGGCTGTAACCGCCAAGACCAGAGCGCCAGTCTTGCGACTGGCGGATGCGACATTGGATCGGCCGGGCAGCTTCGAGTTCTCCTCCTCCATTTGAGCAAGTGTGCGGCAGCCCGATAGGACGGAAGCTTCGACATTCCTCTGCTGGAGTTTGTTGTACGAAATGTCGATGTGGTCGTTCCCGAGGTCGGCGGTAGTTCGGCGCCAGCTACACATCAAGAGCCGCACCGATCGCCCTCTCCACGATCACCCTCCACACGCCCGTCCTCTCCACGATCGCCCTCGCCCCAGCGATTCACGCCTTCCTTGCCCAACTCCGACAGCGCAACCAACGAGGACAAGAGCGACGAAGCCAAGCCTAGCGATGCTGTCAAGGCCAGACAGCAAGACCGGACCTCGGACGACGACCCGGACGACGACTCGGACGACAACTCGGTAGTATTCATGGGCGAGCAGTCTGTCACGGCAGGCGACTACTCGGCCCCGTCTTCTGAGGCTGGGGATGAGCACGAAAGCACGGGTGCGATGGAAGAGAGCACCATAGAGAGGCTCAAGGCGTCCCTCCATGCCGTGGACGACATGGAGCTCTGGGAGGCTACGTGCCGGCTTTTCTGTCACGACAAGGCGCGTACGTCACACGACCAGGGCGCTCAGCTTCCTGGTACGAAGATACGCCTCCGCCCCCACCAGATGGAGGCAGCGTACGAACTTCTGCGTCGGAGCTTCGGCGGGCTAGACGGCGGCATCATGGCCCTGGACACTGGGTTGGGGAAGACCATGGCCAGCCTGGCTGCAGTCGCCGTGATGCGGCTGGTCGAACTCAACCATTCCGAGGTGCGACGGGACCAGAGAATCACCGGCCTGCCAGACCGGCCGCACAACCAACTAGGGGTGGCCGGGCCTTGTCCTTCGCATAACCCATGGGGCATCGAATGTTGTTGCGTGTCTGGCTCGCTCGCGCAGAAGATCGCCCACGGCCTGGCGCCCGGCCCGTCCCTTGTCATTACCCCGCCGAACGTGGTCACCCAGTTCGCCCAAGCAGCCATCAAGTACCTCGAGAAGGAGATCCAGCTGCCAGGATCCGACGCCCGAATGTGCTTTGTCGACACCCTCGACCTGAGCACCGACACTACTCACCTTGCAAGGGAAGTCCAAGGCGACATCTTGACGGGCTTTGTTGGGGCCCCCCCAGTCTACCAGGCACCGAAGAAGGACAAGCTGCCCGCATTGGTTCCAGGCTCGCTGTCCAAGATGGGATATGGGCCAGACCAAACCTCGCGGCTCTTCCGCAAGCACTGGCTCCTTGTCCTTAGCAGCAGCCCACAGGCGCTCTCGCCGAAGGGGGGGGTGTATCGCTTCTTTAGCCGCCGCTACGAACTCCGTCAGCAGCAGAGAGAGAGGTTGAAGGAGTATTTTGCGCCCTGGGCTGTGGCGCCAAGGTTCATCGCCCTTGACGAGTTCCATAGTGCCAAAGCACCGTCGACCCTTGTTCACCGCGCCCTCCGCCAGATCCAGGACCAGGCCGCCCCCGGCCACAACTTCAAGCTGGCGGGGCTGAGCGCCACTCCCATCGCTGTGTCGCTGGCCAAGAGCCTAGGGTCGGTGCTCTCACTCATTGTGCCGTCCGCCCCTGATCTCAAGGCGTTCTGCGCTGCCGCGCAGACAATCGACTCTGCCACCAAGGCTGGGAGGCCCAAGGACGAGGAAAAGTTCGACGAGGCCGTCGCCACGTGCGCCCGCATGCTCAAGGGCACCATGACGTTTCGTTCTGTGAGCAGCCTCTTCCATGGCCAGGCGTTAGTGCCACTCCCCAAGTTCCACGCTACAACAGTCGCCTGCCGCTCGAAGAGGGCGGAGGAGGGCGACTTCCAGCGTCGAATGGGCGAGCTAACAGCAGCGTGGGGCAAGGAGGCCAGAGCGAAACTCCAGAAACAGCAGGCCGCAAGCGGAGGCTATATGACGCCTGACAAGCTCCTCCAGTCTGCGCAGTTTAACTCGTCCTTCATGCAGTTACTTTGGCTTGCATCATTCCCTGGCATCGTCGACCTGCCTGAGAATCTCTCGTCGGACCTGGCCAACTGGCTCAACAGCAGCAAGATCGACAGCAGCGTTGCGACTAGCGAGGGACGTGCTGCGCACATCGTGGGGCAGCACATCGACACAATTACAAAGGGGAGCGGCAAAATCGAGCAGCTAAGCCGCTGCCTCTACGACGCCTCCTGCGACCTCGGGCTTGGCAGCACAGCTGCATTCCTCAAGAAGCACGCATGCGTTCTTGCCTCGCGGCCAGGCCTTGCGTTAATCATTGCCGCATACGCAGACAGGCATTGGTCTCACGATTGGGATATCGTCTTGATGCTCTCAGGTGCTATAGAGAAGGGGAAGCAGGTGATCAGAAGTGCCTTCCCCGACATCCCGATCGGAGACGAGAGGAAGCCCACGCTCCTGATCGCCACCACTGGATCGTGCGGCACTGGCGTCGACGGTCTCCAGAGGGCCAACCACGGCGTGCTTTTTGATATGCCGTTCGTCGAGTCTGTGCGGAAGCAGACGCCAGGGCGCTTGTGGAGATATGGACAGCGGTACCCGTGTTACTGGACCGAGCTCTGGGCGGAGGATAGCCTAGCCGAGCGACTGATCAAGGAGCGCCACGAGAGGCGGCTGGATGCATTCAACCAGATCTTTGGCCGCGGCGACAGCGACGACAGTCGGGCAGGAGGGAGCATGAGTAAGGAGTGACGGAGAGACGGAGAGGGCGGCTTTGGGCAGTACGGTGCAGGGCCTTGAGATGATCTCGGGGAGGTGTTGCTTTGTGTTGGGACTTGATGTACGTATGGCTGGCTGCACAGGATGTGATTGAGAGGCATTGAGCAGAATGTTGGCTGTAGCTGGGGGCATGTGGTTGAGACTTGCTTGATACATGGCTTAGATAGCGAGCTGCAGTTGAGGCATGTCGCAGGTGTGGGCTTATGTGGGGTGCCACTCACCGACGGCTAGCCGTTGCAGAGAGGAGCTGTGGTTGCCCGCTGCAGGATCGCGATGCGTCAGTGCTGATACGATTCCCCTCATGGGTGTGACATCACGCTCCGGTGCGATGGCTTTGACCCAAGCAGTACAAATCAACTCGCAAGCAGTCGGCTGGCAGTTTCTAAGACGTTGCGTGTAAAACTTGCGCACCTGGTGTATGTCCCCGATCTTGATGCCCGTTCTACGAGAAATGCTCACAGGCGGCCCGTCGTCGATGGCCCGGGTCCCATCGTGAGGTTCCATTCCTTGGTCGTGGCGGCGTTCAGTGTCGCGAGGGTCGATTCTGGATGGGAGGGGCATACCGAGAAACTGCTAGGCCTGGATAGAAACTCGTCGGCTGCTATATTGCTTGGTAATTAGCGAGAGGACATAGCTGCTTTCAAAATCACGTCTTTGCGGATGGAGCATTAGGTATGGTTCGTATAGTGATGCGGAACGAAAACGAGACTTGCCTGCGGTGAAGTGGCGTGCGATCCATCGTTGCTCCGGTCTCCCTGGAGCACGGCAACGTACTGACGAACTGGAAACTGAAGCGTAAGAGGATCCAAATAGGTACCGAGGCATGTGACGAGCAAGACTGTCCCAGTGTAGATCGGCGGCGCTGAACGTAAGGAACATCGACGGCATCCCCAAGGCGTGGACGTGGGCCTCAAGCTCGTGCCTCTTGTTGTTCCAGAAAGCCCTGGTGCCGCGGAGAGCATCGGCGTGTCTGACGATCGAGTTCAGGAGGCGGCGGGACTCCGGGGTATCCTCGGTAAACACGGCTCTGAGCTCATTGATGTCGATAGGCAACTGTTGCTGGTTCTGCTGGACGAACCAGGAGCTTTTGGCGTTGACTTGGTTGCGCATCAAAGTGTTGAACACAACAAAGCGGAAGCGTGGGTGACGGGCGAAGCGACCATCTCGCCACTTCATGGCGTACGATATGTAGTCTCCGTACTTGATGGACTTCAGCCTGGGCGCCACGAAGTCGGCACGGCCATAAGGGTACAGTGTGGGAAACGCCCACGACAACAACGACTGGGCGTGGTTGAACTCGTCCAACGGGGTCTGTCTGATGGAAGCCATCTCGATGTATGGCTGAGACTCGCGGCGCAGGGGTGGTTGTTCATGGCGACCCTGGCGACCCGGATCGGCATCCAGCTGCTGGCGGAGTTGATCAAGGTTGGCCTGAGAGGCAATGAAGTTGGGGACTGCTCCAACCTCGACTTGGTCGGACTCATCTTGATCTCCATCCTCGAGGATATCCTGAATCTCGACGTTGTCAACGATCTCGACGGGAAGCTGATCCATCACATTACCGCCCTCGGGCAACTAGCTAAGACGTTGCTCGTCGATGACAATGTCTCGGTAGCCAGGGTGATTGACGCGTAAGAACTCCAGCCAGGTTCTGATGCTGGATTGCTTGACGTAGAAGTTGCGTCGAAACTGGCGGATGACATGCTCCTGCTGGCCAGCGTTGGCTGGGCGAAGAATCAAGATGTCCAGATCCCGGGGCAACAACGGGAGCTGTGTGTAGATCTTGCCAACGTTCCGAAGAAAGTTGACGACGCGTCCTTTATACTTGTACTGCTGGCCACGATATAGGCATACGTCGACGTGGACGTGAACGCGTGCGATAAGTTGCTCTTCCACCTGCGTCAAGGCCGGCAAATGATCGGGGAGATCACCGAAGTCGAGGTTGTTCTCGGCGGAGAAGAAGTATGGATCACCAGGAAGCTTCGCTCGATCTCTGTACTCGCAGCTGGAGCAAATGCCGCCCCTGATGTTTAGATCAAACCATCTCCGCTGATAACGGGGACAGTCCTGCATCACATCGTTGTTCAGCTTTGTGGTGAAGTTGTCAAGCAGCTCCGAGTCTTCTGGGGTGATGGCCGTAGCGCTTAGATCCTGTTGAAAGGGGGGATCAGGCCGGGCAAGGTGCACCTGTGCTGCAGCGAGAGCAGCGGCCTGGCGTTCGGCGCGTAGTTGACCGGACTGTGACCGAGGTATACCACGAGGGCGACCACGACGTTGGCCGGCGCGAGGCGTTAAAGTAATCTGGCTGCTGTTTGACTGAGTCCGGGAGAGGTTCAAGTTGTCATCGTCGTCGGGGTGGAGGACTTCATAGCATCCACGACAGATTTCCCGCTCTTCATCTTGTGCGTCGCCGGCGAATTCCTCACGGTGCCTCTCGCGAGTGCAATACCTGCAGACCACCCACTCCATATCGAAGTCATGATATTCGTCGAGCGAGACACAGTATTGACAGAACCCAGTCCGCTCATCCCGTAGTCTGGGGGGGCGTGCAAAAAAGCACGAGTCGCAGATAAAGTAGGGGTCATGATCATCTCCATCCGACTCATGATAACTATCGGTATCGGAATCATGGGGGTCATCGCCAGGGTCATCGCCGGGGTCATCTGGGTCGCCAGAATTATCACCACGAGCCCGTCATATTAGGGTTTAAAGGCTCGGCGTGATTGAAGTCTGTTCACCACGTCGACGACCGGCTCGATGCCGACAGCTGATGGCGTTCTGTTCCCGACGAGCAGCACGCTGCTCTGGATTGTCTTGTGACGACTGGCCACGTGGAAGAAGAGGTCTGAAAGTCGAGCGGAGGTTGGAGGAAGCAGCCCTGATACTGCCAACAACAGACCCCAGATGGCGAAGCCGACGGTGGGAATCGCGTGGGGTGATGGGGTTCTGTGGGTCTTCCAAAGGGGCGCGTTGCTCTTGCTGCTGACGGGCTCGAACAGGACGATGGCGGTCTTCAGGGAGGGTTGCTGCGTTGTAGATGTCTTCCGAAGGAACGCGTTGCTGTTGGGGGACTTGGCCGGAAGGAGGTAGCTGACGAGCCTCCTATGCTCGGCGGGCGCGCTCCTCTTCGACCACGTCGGCAAGGTTCTCGACGCCAGAGCGAAGCAGGGGTTGTTGGTGGTCTGAGACTTCAATGGAAGGAAGGACAGCCTGTGGAGGCAGAGGCTTGGGAGTCAATGGTCTGAATGGTGCAGAAGGAGCCCGTGATGCGGGGGTTGGACGAGCAGTAGGCGGTGCCATTGGTCGTGGCTGAGGCGGAGGGGGCATTGTGGTGCTAGGACCCGGCTTGGGGGCAATATTGACTGGCGACGGCTGCCGGAAGAGGCCAGCGAGGGCACCGCGTTGTAGTGTTGGACGGGGGTCGGAAAGACGCTCAGGGGAAGACAACTGGGCCTCGCGGGTGCTACGCTTCTGGGAGCCGGTGATGCGTAGACTGCCGAGAGTCCGTTGGATACGCGAGTACTGTCAAGATCAGGGGTTAGTAAGGATTGGCTGCCAACGATCAAACAGACGTACCTCAGAGGTGCGACGACCACGGCACTCAGCACAGCGAGTCGTAGGACTTTGACTGCCCGGCCTGTTGCTGATGAACTCTGACAGCGGGAGCTCGCGGTGGCAGGGGCCCTGGCACAGGCGAAGCTGTGGTGGACCGGGAGGTCCGTCGATGGTGTTGAGGGTGAAAAGAAGCGGAAGTGGAAGAAGAACTGGAAGTGGGAGTGGGAGGGATTTGAGGGAAATTTTTCTGTGTGGAAGGGAACCCATCGTAGCTTCTGTAATTGGAAAGCTTATCGAATATGGCGGTAGAATACGTCATTATCATCCCAACGTGCACGGTCATCCAGGAAGGCAAGCAAGAGAGGCAATCACGACTTTGGCAATCACGACTTTGGCAATCACGACTTTGGTGCAGTTTGAGTCAAGAAGATCAAGAAGAGGGTGACAGATGTCGCGGGAATTCGTGAAGCTTGTAGAATTTTTATCGGGATTCATGGGGTTCTTGGATTTTTCCCCCTGCGCGGGGGGGCGCGCCTGCTGGCGGGCGTTTTCGCCTCTGGCGAAAAGGAAGGAAGAAACATCACGACATCTGTCATCGCGAGTTCACGTGCGTGTTATGAGCATGCATTGGTGTTGTGCGTGCACACTCAACGGGCCAACGGCCGAGGGTTCTGCTCAGCCAATGGCCGATGGGCAGGGAGTCTTGGCATTCAAAAGTCCACCAATGGCTGAGGGCCCTCACTAACAGATGCAGGGGTCTTGAGCCAATCAGCTTGCATTTTCATTCACATACAAACAGCCTAGTAAGTAAGTAAGCTTCAGCCACCGCAACACTTCGTCCCTCAGGTTACGCCGGGCAATTGAAGGCAATTGAAGCAGAGCTTCAATAAGATGTTCGTTGCATGAGGTTGGGCTCTGCAGCTCCGAGTCGATGGGGCAATCGGGCTCGCCTCCCTATTGGTCAGTCGGCGCTGGAGCTGGATGCGAGAGCGAACCGCTCGCAGCTATCTCTTCCTCACACGTCACTCCATCTCGAGACTTGCTTCCTTGGATACATAACCAGGACCTCGCTCTCCCCTCCATTATCATCGACATGGCCCACACTCGAGCCCAATCGCGCCCCGCAAGCGAGGCGGACAGCCCCGTAACGACGGGGAATTCTCCATCTGCCTCTGGAGACTAGGAGAGCGACGGCCCCATGGATGCAAACGCGAGCACGCCCACTCACGATACCGGAGACGCGCCCATATCCGAGGACCCCGCCGCAACGTTCTTCGCAGGGGCCAGTAAGGCCCTCACGGAGGTGTCCCAAAATATTGAGAGCAACGTGCTTGCGCCTGCAGGCCGTCAGTTGGTCCCCATCTTGCAATCTTGTTATATGTAAGGTACCTTGGCCTCCCTTTCCTCTCTCTTGATCCCCTCTGTCTCGCGTAGCCGAAGCTGATACACTCGAAGTCATAGCGCTGAACGAGCAGGGCAACGTCAGCCATACTGCCGAAGCCGAAATGGAGACGTTCGGTACCAACGCGACCGGAGTCATCGGATGGCTCCTCCGACGTCAAAAATACCTGATGGACGCCGCCGTGGACGGCCTGCTTCTGGCGGCGCTCTGTGAAGGGATCAAACTAGAGCTCCCGAGAGAGCTATATCATCGCGTGTGCCGCTATCAATGGACAAGTGTAGGGCAGATGCTCACCGGGCTTAGCGCTGCGGTGGCTGGCTCAGAAAAAGACTCGGCCTTGCAACTGCTCATGGCCATGAGGGGATTCGAGGAGCTGGAGAGCACACAGCGATGGCTCCGAGCCCAAGGGCAGAAATTGATCGGGCTGGCCGGCCTCGTGGATCCCGACGGCAAACTAAGTTGGCAGACCCTACCCAAGGTCCTCTCTCTGCAATGCTTAATATTCATGGGCTTAGAACTGGAAGCAAGGTGCATGACAACCCCTTGGATGAGGCGCTCGGTGGACTCCTGACCCCTGAAGAGCAAACCCAGCCACAGTCTGGAACTGTGGCGAGCGAGGCACTTCAACCAGCCGCTCATCGGGAGCACGACAGCGGGAACGAAATCCCCGCCCCAATTGATCAACCAGCTGCTCATCGGGAGCACGTCAGCAGAGATGAGACTCTTGCAGAGGACTTCCAACCAGCCGATCCTGCGTTGGAATACTCGACACCGCCACCAGATGCTCCTCAGGCTGGGACCATCCTAGCAGGAGCGACATCTGGGGGTTCAGCTGCTCCACGGCCTCGGAGGAAGTACGAGAGAAACATCTATCCTGCAGCTTCCAGAGCCAGCCGTCGTCAACGGGGCCTTGACCCTGGAGATGAAGATCACGGTGGAGCAGGTGGTGTGTTTACGCTGCTCGGTCAGATCTACCGATCAGATGACATCTACCCACCACAGAACGATCAACACTGGAGCTCCTTCTTTGACACCTACATGCCAGACTCAGTGACTGCCATTCAAGAACAAGATAGGGAGCACAAGACACTGCATTCAGTGATCGCTGCTTCCGTCCAACAAACACATAGCCGCCCTAGTGCCGCGCCGAGCACGACACCGTATCGAGATGCTCTCATGCCACCGCCGAAGAACTGGAAGGAAGCGATGAATCACCCTTACAAGGACCGCTAGCTCGCCGCTGCCGAAGACGAGATCGAGAACCTGTTGGGCAAAGGTGTCTGGACCGAAATGAACAGGTCAGACACTAACGAGCACCCCCTTGCGCTCAAGTGGGTGTTCACGTACAAGTTCGACGACAAAGGCTTCCTCAAGTCTTACAAGGCCCGTATCTATGTGCGCGGCGATATGCAGGAGGTCGACACACTACAAAATACGTATGCTGCTACCCCGGCTGCAAAGACCTTCAGGACCATGGTGGCTATTTGTGCCTACTAGGACCTAGAGATCAAGCAGTTCGACGTCTCCCAAGCTTTCCTATATGCCGAACTAGAAGGAGAAGTCATCTGCGAGCTCCCTGAGGGATTCAAGAAGCAAGGCAGGTGTGTGAAGCTCGCCAAAGCATTGTACGGTCTGAAAGAAGCGCCCCTGAGGTGGTATGAGGAGATCTCTTCCAAGCTTGTACAGCTAGGAATAACGCCCTCAGGGGAAGAGCCATGCTTGTTTATGGACGCTCACAAGAGGGTGCTCCTGGTGCTCTACGTGGACGATTACCTGGTCATCTATCATCGAGACAGTTAGTGCGCAGCTGATGTGATCATTGATGGGCTCAAGCAATTCTATGAGCTGCGCGACCTTGGGGATATCTCGTGGTTCTTAGGCATATGCGTTATCAGAGACAGGGCCGCTCGGAAGATCTGGCTCTCCCACGATCAATACATTAAGAAGATCGCCAAGCGCTACCAGCTCGATAAGGGCACGTTTCCATCTATCCCACTGCTAAGTATCGAGCTCGTCAAAAACCTGGGGAAAGCAACGAAACAAGAGATCAAATACTTTCAGGAGCTCGTTGGTTCAATCCTCTACGCTGCGATCATGATTCGACCTGACGTGGCATACCCGGCTTCCCTGCTCTCCCACTTCCTGACCAACCCCAGCGAGCAGCACATACGCACAGCTGAGCAAGTCATCAGGTACATGTATAGCACTCGCTTCCTTAGCATCATATATGGCTGCGAGGATCAATCCACTCAAGTACTCCTTATTATAAGGGATGCCTCCTTTACAGACGACGCTGAGACCAGACGCTCGTCACAAGGCTACGTCATGAGCTTATACGGTGGGCTCATCCATTGGAAAGCAGCTCGGCAAGACACTGTCACCACCTCGAGTACCGAGGCTGAGCTGCTCGCCCTCTCATTGACTGCTAAGGAGACCATGGCGCTCAAGCAGCTGTTCAAGGATTTAGAGCTCGACCTAGGCGACGCCTGGAAGATCTTCTGTAACAACGTGCAGACCATTCGCCTTGTCACTGGCGAGAACGAAAGGATCACCACCAAGCTCCGCCATATTAACATCCATAACATATGGGTTCGACAGGAGCATTCCAAGGGCTCGTTCCAGGTCGTATACTTGCCTACAGCGGACATTCAGCAGATGGATTGACCAAGCAGCTCGGCAGGCAAAAGTTCGAGCACTTCAGGAACCTCCTCAACTTGCAAGACACTCGGCAGTTAGTGGAGGAGGAGAGCACATAAGTCAACGATGTGATGCTCGGCACAGGAACGGCAAACAAAGCTCTCATTTGTCTGGGAGCAAGCTCCCGCCCATTGTGGGCACAGCACAGCCAGGCGCTCGCCAGCGCGGGTATCTCGAAAAAAAAACAGAAAAACAAAAACGCGCAGACGCGCCCACCAACCAAACCACGTGCTCCACCCAGGAGGAGTGGTTCTCTTGCCACCGCGGACGGGGTCATGACCTTGGTCAAGCCCTCACATCCTCGAAAGAAAAGGCACGAGCAGGCGGTGGCACAGCAAGTCCATCCCACCCCTCCTAGTCGAAGTTCTTCAGCAACCACCGCAAAGTCGGGATTGCGCCCTTCATCCACTGCACCACATGCTCGTCAGCACCTGAAACACGCAAGCTGCACATCTGCATTCAGCTGCTCGCATATGAATTACCTTCTTCTGACCATTGGTGACGGGCGCGCCCTGTTGCCACATCACACGCATGCTGACGACGCGCCGCGCGAGAGGCACAGCGAAGGGAGTACTATGTCATCATCAGCGTCAATCCTGCGAGCAACACAACCAGATCAGATGCGCGACAACGTACAGCGGGACACAGGTGTGCCCAAAGGAGCAGCGCCAGCAGCGCTCACCGCCGCCGGAAGCCTGCTGGCACGCGAAGCCCAGCTGACTCTTCGTGCCCTTCAGGGCCGCATTGGTGCAGGCCAGGCACGGCACGACGTTGCAGACCCCGATTGCCTTTGGGGTCGAGCGCGGCGAGCGCGACGAGCGGCCAGAGCTGGGGGTGCGCGGGGTGGCGCGCGCAGCGCGACTGGAGAGGCGAGCTGTCAATATGGATACACAGCTCGGGGATGATGGCCGACTTACGACGGGGTCACCGGGGCGGCAACCACAAGCTCCTCCTCCTCCTCCTCGGAGGGGGAGGGCTGGAACTCCCGGTCGGGCGTGTCCAGCAGATCGTCAGAGACCTCGCCCCCCTTGGAGAGCTCCTCGTCATCGTCGTCGTCGTCGTCCTCCTCCTCATCGTCGTCGTCCTCCTCATCGTCGTCCTCCTCGCCCTCCTCCTCATCGGCCTCCTCCTCCTCGTTGTCATCGTCGTCGTCGCCGTTGTCGTCGTCGTCGTCGTCGCGCTCCTCCTGCTCAGGGGAGCGAGGAGGGTCGTTATGCTCTAACGCGCACGTTAGTCAAGTGAAGCAACAGCAAATGAATGGGAGCGGCATACCAGCCTCCCACTGCTCGAAGAAGTCCTGCCACTCAAGGTCTGCATATGTGTGAGCAGCTGATTGCCATCAGTCGCTCAGGTCAGACTCACCTGTCATGGGCATATAGGCCTTGGGGAGTTTCTCGTCGTCGTCGCCGTCGACGTTCTCTTCTGCGACATGATCAGTGATCACTGCCGAGCACATGGTGGGCGATGAGTCACTCACGTTCGGAGGCGGGGGCGAGCACCTCATCCTCGCTCATCGGAGCGGGCATCTCATCGTCTGCTAAGTTGTTAGCGAAATAGGGCGAGCTGCTGGCAGCATATGAGACATACCTTCGACCTCGTCGTGGGCCGCAGCCTGAGCTTGCTGAACCGCCTCTTCGGCGGCGCGTTTCTTGGCTTTGAGGGACGCTCGCTTGGCCGAGCGAGCGAACCGAACCCTAGAGAGCTCGGCCTCGACCTTGGCGCGCTCCTTGGGGGTGGTGGCGGCGGCGCGGGTGCGCTCGAGGCGCGCGATCTTCTTCGCCCACCTGGGCATGATGCTGATGTTGCTGTTGTTGCGGCTGTGGATGCGGTTGCGGGTGCGAGTGCGAGGGCGAGCGCGTGGGCGAATTGAAGCCTGAAGAAAGAAAGAAAGGAGCGGGAAACAACACTTCTGCAAGCGGTTGCTGGGTATTGTGCGCAGGCGAGCAGTTGACGTGGTCTGTGCGCGCCTGCACTTCGGTATGGGGATTCCATATGCGGGCGAGCATCTGATCTTAAAGTGAGGGCCACCTCAACTGACATGGCGATTGTTTACTTTTAGCCCGTGCATTAAGGGGTAAGTGAGCACGTGGATGGGTTATTCAACGAGCATGTGGAGGGCCATTCAGCGATCACCCAGGGTGGTCAATGCTGGCGATCACGTCATGTGATGTTATAGGCGTTCGCCGTCGAGCGCCTGGGGGGTGTCACATATCCTAGGTTAGGGATACCTCCTAGGGTAAGCCATATCCTAGGGTGAGCCACATCCTAGGGTGAGCTGCTTATTACGGTCCCACCTCCTGCTAGGAGGCGGGGCGGGCGGGAATGACCAGGCTAGGGGTTGATTTAGCTGGAGCCGACTAATCACCAGGTGCTCTATATACTCTGTTGTGCCCAGCGGTTGTAGGCATAGAGCAAACAGAGCGGCCTACTTTATATACTCTGCGGTACGCACTAGGTAATGGGCATAAAGTAAATAGAATAAGAATAAACTTTATTTTTATATAACGAATAGGGTCTAATAATATTAGGTTTTATATTAGTAATTAATATAAATTTTTAAATACTTATTATATAATTTTAAAAAACGCCCCCTTATTTAATAATTATTATATTCCTTTATACTTACCTTTTTAACTTTTATTATTTTAAAGAATCTTTAATTTTTAAGATTATAATACGAGATTATAAAATAGCTTCGTAAAAAAGAAACTTAGGACTATTTAAATTCCGGGGTAAAAAAGAATATATTACGAACTTAAAATAAAAAGTTATATATTGCCCGTTAAAAAAAAGGATTTAAAAGGTAAGTGCTTTTAAAAAACCCTATTAATAAAAGAGTATTTAATATGCTTAATCGTAAAACGATTAAGCTAATTAAAGAATTAAAGTCTTTATTTATATATAATAAATAAGGCTTAATAATATTAAGTCTTAAGCTAATAATTAATATAAGTTTTTAAGCACTTATTATATAATTTAAAAAAACACCCCTTTATTTAATAATTATCTACACCCCTTTATACTTACTTTTTTAACCTTTACCATTTTAAAGACCTTTAATTCTTTAAATTACAATATTATCGTATATAAAATTACATTAATTTAAATAAATAACGTTTTTTATTTTTTTATTTTTATTTATTAAATTATTTAAAATTAAAGAATAAATAAAACTTAACGAAAGTAAATATAAAGCGTAATTTTAGCGTTAATATTAACGTATAAAATAAATAGCGAATTAATTATATATAATATATTATTTAAATATTATTTTATAAAGTTAATTATTTATTATTAATATTATATTCGTTTTATTAGAGTTATAATTATAATAATAATTATAAACGTAGTTATTTATATAATAATTAAAATAATTTATATAATAGAAAATAATATTAACTTAATAATACTATTAATTTATATTGTATTTATAAGCGGTACGGGATTATTAGTTAAATTTAAACTTATAGTTAAGGTTAAAATAATAGTTAAAATTAAAATAATAATTAAAATTAAACTTATAATTAAAGTTTTAAATATAATTATAATTAAGCTTATTAATAATATTTAAATTATAATTAAAATTAAATTTATAATTAAAGTTAACTTTATAAAAGCTAGGCTAATAGTTAATAATAAACTTATAATTATTAATAAACTTATATTAATCAAAATTATATTTATTATTAAAATTATTTATATTTTATTTAATAAAACTATTAAATTTTATAAATAATTTAGGCTTAATAAGAAAAGAGCTTTACTCGTAACGGTTTTCGGATTTAGTCTGGAAATTATACAAATAATTAAATCTAAAGTCTAATTAAATATGTAAATTATTAAGCTTTATTATTTTAATAAAATAAATAGAAAATCTTTTCGCTTATTAGAGATAATAATAAAACTATAGGTTAGTAATTATTTATTATATATTTTACAATAATAATTAGCTTATATTTAAAAAATACGCATAATAATTTTATATATTATAAAATAAAAGTTTCTCCGTTTAACGCGCTTAATAAAACTTAAAAATTAAAGACTTTTTAATTTTAATAGAGTACTTTTAGGTAAAAATTAAATATAATTAGCGGGAAAGCTATATTTAAAAATTATAGCATTGTTTAGTAATTTTAGCTAAAAAGGTTTTTATAGCTGCGAAAATTTTAATTATTTTATAAATTAAGGGATATAAGGGTTTAAATAATTGCCGTATATTGCTAATATATTAGTGGAATTTACTATTAATTATATTAAAAAGTTAAAAATATAAATAATAAAATTATTAAAAGAGTTTATAAAGAAAGCGTTTATAATTAAAAATAATAATAATAATATTTATAAAGTTATTATTATAATAAGTAAAGTATATTAATTAAATTAACTTTTTAAGTGTTTTTAATTCTTTATATATAAAATAACATTTATAATTTCTTTATATTACTTTATAAGATTATTCCCTTATAAATATAGAAGCTTATAAATTAAAATATAAGCTTTATATTATGTAAAGCTGAATTTATTAATATTTAATACCTACTTTATCTAATTAAATTATTAATACGTTATAAAAAAACTCAGCGTAAAATTTCCGGTCGTTATAAAATAATTAAAGCTTTTTATTAAATTTTTAATAATTTTAATATTTTAAGGTAAAACTTTTTAAATATTTTTATAAAAATTATTTTAAAAAATATATATAATTTATTAATAAAGTTTTTTAATATTTTTTTTAATTAAAATTTATAGGTATTTTAAAAGCTATAAATACACTTTAATATTCCTTTTAAAATCTTATTCTCAATAATAATTTTACTAAATATTTTAAGGGATTTTATTAAGCTTTTTAAATAAGCTTATTTTATTCTTTAATAATATTTATTTAGCTAATAATTTAAACGCTAATTTAAAAAGGTAATCTTTTAATTAAATAAATTAAAAATAAAGTATTTTTTATAAATATAAATTTTAAAACATTAATTTTAAAAATAAAATAATTATAAAATATAATAATTAAATTATAAATAAATCTAGCTATTTTTATAATAGTTTTATTTAAAATTCTTTAGTTTTTTTTGAAAAGGGGATTAAATTTAAATCTAATTAAATAATTAAATATAATTATAATTAATAAATAATAAGCGGGTTAATTAGTATATATTAATATAATTATATATATATATTTAATTATTTAAGTTTTATTTTTAAATAAAATTGTAGTTAATAGCTTAAATTCTAAATTATAGCCTTATATATTAATAAATATATAACATTAAAAGTCTTTATATTATTTAACACTTTAATTTCTCATATTATTTAAACTTGGAAATAAAAGAATGGTTTTATATATATTATTATAAATAGCTATTTTTTACACAGCTTTCCAATCGAATATTATAAACTCTATTTTAAATTTTATAATTAAAGCGTTATTTTATACCTTTTATATTTTAAAATAAGGGAATTATAAATTAGAATAAAACTTTCCTTTAATTACTTTATATTATTAAGAATATAATATTAACGTTTTTAAAAGTGCGAAAATTCCTAACTAACAATATAAAACTTAATTTTATTTAAAAGATTAAATAATTATTTAGTTAGTTAAAAGAGTAAATTAATATATTTTAGCGTAAGAATAAAGAATTATAATAATATATAATAAATTAAAAATAATATAAAATAGAGAAAGATAAAATTATAATAACCTTTTAATAATAAAACGCTAATTATATATAAATAAATAATTTAATTAATTAATTTATAAATATAATAAATATTATATTAAAGGAATTATAAGAGGGTAAAAAATAATTTGCTAATAATTTATAATTAAAAAAAAAAAAAAGCTATAACGAAAATAATTTAATTAATAATATAATTAAAATTCTTAATTAAATAAGATTATAAGCTTAAAGCTAAAATTTATTAATTTATTTATAGATTATAATATATAGCTTATTTAATATTTTAAATATATATTAGGTTAAGTATTAAAATTAAATAATATAAAGATATATATTCTTTATATTATTAAAAATTTGTTATATTACTAATATATTTTTAAGTTTTTTAAATAATAAATACCCAAATTAAATTTAATTAACTTTATAATAAATAATTAATAAAGTTAATTATAAAATCTTATATTTCCTAAAAAGCTTAAGTTTTTTATATTAATATAAATAGCGTTTTTCGCTAAAGGTTATAACGATTTATAATGTCTAAGCTTTTATTTAAAATTCTTTAAAATAATTAAACGCTTAAATAAATTAATAATAACACCTTTAACGCTAAGTTTATAATTAATATTTAATATTATCTATAATTTAGTTAATTATAGCTTATTAAAGTTATTAAATAGCGCTAAATAAAATCCCCCCTAATATTGCTAAGCTTGCTTATATTGCCGTCAGTGGAATATATAAGCTTTTCAAACTAATTAATTATTTATTAAAATATTAATCTATAGTTTTAAAGTAATTACCTAATATAAATTAACATTAATTAACACTATTAAAGGGTATAATATACCTCACATTTCTTATATACACTAAAATAAATAACCTTAATAATTAAATAATAAATAATTATATTTATTATTTAATATAAGAAAATTTTAATTAATATTATAAGAGGTAAAATAATTAAATAAAATTTAATATTATAATATATATTTAATTTAATAATAAAATTTAAAAATAATTTTAATGTTAATATAATTAAGTTTATAAATAAGTTTATAATTTATAAGAATAACACTAGTTTAATTAGTAGATTTAAAGCTTTAATAAATTTTTTTTAAAAAATCTTAAGTTAAAAAAAACTTTAAATAATAGCGAAAATATAATCTATTAATAAGTTAACTATTATTTACTTTAAATTTTGAATTTATTTATAATTTATAATATTTATAATAATAAGCTAAGTTTAATATAATTTAATAAATCTCTTTATTTTACCTTTTTCATTACAAATTAAAAAAACTTTTAATATATAAAATCGCTTTATATAATTTAATATAAATCTTTAAAGTTATAATTTTAAAATTATAATAATAAGTAAAATAAAGCTTAGTTAAAAGCCGGAATAAGCAATTAAATAAATTACTTATACCGAAGCTAGGATAATAGCAATTAAATAATGATAATAAAAATAATTATAATAAAATATTTAGTAAAAAAGTTATAATAAAATAATTATAATAAAAAAGCTATAACGAAATAATTATAATGAAATAGCTATAACGAAATAATTATAATGAAATAACTATAACGAAATAATCATAATAAAATATAATATTATAAGGTTAATTAATATAAATTAATATAATAAAATAATAAAATTAATATAATAAAATAATAAAATTTAATTACGTTAAATTTAAGTTATATATTATTTACTAAGTTAATATAGCTTTATATAAGGCTTATAAACGCTTAATTTTATATATAAAAAGCTATTTTTTATAATCTTTTATTATTAAATATTAAGTAATTTTTTCTTTTATTATTAATATATACTTTTAATTGATAAGGGAAAAATATATATAATTTATTTAGCAGTATTTAAATAGATGAAGAGGAATAAAGGTAAAAGCTTTATTAATTATTTTCAATAGTGCTTAATTCGCTTTTATTCTAAAAATTAGCGCTAACAAAAAATAAGATTAATATATCTTTTTTATATTATTATATAAATATTTAAAGTAATATTAATATTATAATAATTAGCTATTTAATAAATAAGTTTATATTATTTATTAAAGTTAATAATCTTTTTAATAATATTAAAAAAAGGTATTAATTAAATATATATAAGTTTAAATATATAAAGCGAACTTTTTTTATTGATTATTATCTAGTTTAGCGTTTAAAAATTAAAAACAATAATTAGGTTAAAATCACTTATATTAGTTGAAATAATAGTTTGTTTAAAACACGATATTTAATAAATTTAAGTAAATTGATTATTTTTAATATAAAAGAATATTATATTTTGCCGGATTAAAGTAATAATAAGGGAATATAGGCGATTATTTATTTATAGGAAAAATAAATAATTAATATTAAATTAATAATAAATTGCCCTATTAATTTAATTATATTTATATAAAAAAAATATTAAATTTACTTTATTATTAATATTTTCCTTTATAATTAGTTATTATTATATTTACTAATATTAATTATTAAAATTTCTCTATTTTATAGACTTTTGCAATTTTAAAAGTTAAGGGAATATTACTAATTTAGGTAATTTAAGTAAAAGCTTTACTTATAAATAATTTACAGTTTAAATTATAATATATTACCATTAAAATTGTAGCGGCTTAAAGCTTTTATTATAGCTCAAATATTATAAATATAAATAATCAATTATTAATAAATTAACTTTATTTTAAAAATACAAATAATTATTTGATTTAAAACTTTATTTTTTAGTTATTTAGCTATTAATTAATTACCTTGATTAAATATATTATAAACCTTATATAATAAATCCTCGATTATAATAAGCATTATTTAAATTTATATTTAAATAAATTATTTAATTATATAGAACTTCTCTCTATAAAAAAAATAAAATTTATAAAAAAATAAGCTAATAATAATATTTTAAATATTATAATAATATATTAAATAAAATTAAACTTTAAATAGGATTATTTTTATATAATTTAATAATAATTTATATTAATTTAATAAATTTAAATTATAATTATTATTAAAAAGGAGTAATATAATATAATTAAATAATAAATAAAAACTGCTAATTTTATACAAACGTTTTATATTTATTTATATATAATTTTTAAAAGATTAAATATAAGCCCGCTTAGCCCGTTTTATAAAATTAAAAAAATTAGAGCATTTATTAAAAATAAACCGGCGGACTTTTTTTTATATAATAAAAATATACCCATTATTTATTATAATAATAATAATTTATTTAATTATATGGATTTATTTTATAAAAATATAAAACTTAAAAATTAAAATAGCTTAAATATTTTAAGTTTTATTAAAGGGGGTAATTAGGAAAATAAAGATTATAAAGAGGATAAATAAAATAAAATAATTAAAAATAAAAAATAAAAAGTATGATTTATTTATAAATTAAAGAACATATTATAAAATTTAAAAGTTTTTTAAATCTTTAATTTATAAAATGCGTTTTTAAATAAATAAAAACCCTTTTTAAGCTTTATAATTATACCTTTTAAATAATTTATTATTAAAGGTTATAAAAGTCCCGAAAATAATATAATAATTAGCGGAAAAAGTAAAAAAAGGCGTATAAAATAATAATATTTATTTATATAATTAAATTATAATTATAAAACATTTAATTATTTAATTAATAAATTAAATATAAGTTTTATTATATAAATTATATATTAAAGCTATATAATTATGTAATAAAATTATATAAAATAGTTTTAATAAAATTAATTATAATTATAATAAAAATAAGATTAAGCGAAAAAAATATAATTATTAAAACTTTATAATCGTTTTTATAAAAAAGGGAAATTTTTTTAAAAAGTATAACTTTAATTTATTTATTATTTTCAAGCATTTTTTAAAAATGATTTTTATTAACGCTTTAGCTTAATTACCCCATTTAATAGCTTTTTACAATTAATAGCCGTGCCAAAGCTATTAATTTAGACCTTTTTTTATTATATATTTAAATATTCCTTTTAAATAATTTTAAAAAAATATTTAATAATACAATAATAAACAATATATTTAGAAATAATTTAATAATCATATTAAAATCTTTATAAACACTATATTATATAAAGATAAATTAAGTTTTAAAAAATACTAGAACGTTATTAATAATAGCTTTATTTTTAAAAATTTTCTTTTATAAATAATTAAAAGCTTATAAATAAATAAAACGTTACAGTTGGAGTTTAGCTATTTTTAATAAGAATTTAAAGTTATTTATACTTTAAATAATTAAATTAATTAATATTATAATAATTATTAAAGGTATTAATTTATATAAGATATAATAAGTATTATAATTTTAAAAACTAAGGGTTTTTTAAGATAATAAAAGTTAAAAAGATAAATATAAAAGGGTATAAATAATTAAATAAATAAATAATTATTTTTAAAGATTATATAATATATACTTAAAAATATATATTAATTATTAATCTAGGATTTAGTATTATTAAATCCTATTTACTTATATAAAATAATAAAATCTAAATTTAAAATCCCAAAATTTCAAGACCTTATTAATATCTTACTTATTTTAAACATTTAAAATTTTAAGATTTACCTTCCAATAAATCCCGGATATTTAAAATTTTAAGATTTATCTTTTTATAAGTCCCGTATATATAAAACTTTAAAACCCTTTTAATAAGCTAGCCTAATAATTAAATATAGCCTCCTTAATAACCCCGCTTTTAGCTAATTATAAACTATAATAATGGGAATAAAGATTATATAAAAAAAATATAGTGGAGAAAAGGGAAAAATAAAAAGGATAAAAAGTAACATTTTTACTTTAGAAGGGAAAAAAAAACGTTGCTTTATTTTAAACTTCCTTATAAAATTATTTAATAAAAAAATGAAGTTATTTCTCCAATTTCTCAGCTATTTTCGACGTTATTTAAACTAATAACATAACTTTAATATAATTATATATAGAAAAGAATAATAATAAAAATATATAAAAAATGCTTTTTTTATTTTTATATATTAATTTATATTATAAGATTTTTTATATATTTATATTATTTCATTTTACTTATTTAATATGTAAATTATATAATTATTAAGGCGATAATTATTTAAACGTTTTTAAATTAGCGATAAGTTATAATAGGATATTTTAATTAATTAAATATATTTATTATAAAGGTATAGGGTAAAAGTTATATCCCTCTTATAAAAAAATATTATTATATAAGTTTAAAAAATTAAAATAAATAAAAAGCGTATAATAAATATTTATTAATATAAATTTATTATAACTCTATAATTAATTTTTAAAGTGGGGTAAGTTAAAATTAATAATGGAAAAATAGAGTAGACTTTTAAAAAGGAGCTAATTATATAGTGTTTTATATGCTTTATAGCGTAGGCGTAAAGTTAATAAAGTAGAGTGCTCTATATATTTTATAGTGTAGGCGTAAAGCTAATAAAGTAAGATATTTTATATGCTTTATATATTTTATATAGAGTAAATAGAGTAGATAAAATAAAGACGCTTTACTTTTATATAATAAGTAAAGTTTAGCGATATTAAGTTTTAAGCTAATAATTAATATAAGTTTTTAAATATATATTGTGTAATCTTTAAAAATAACTTATAATTTAATAATTATTTACACTTTTTTATATTTACCTTTTTAACTTTTATTATTTTAAAGACCCTTTAATTTTCTAAATTATAATATTTATAAGCTAAGTTAAAATAGCTTATATATACTTATCTTTTAATAAAGCTTTATAAAAGTCGTTTTTTATACGAATTTTTTAAATTTATAAGCCCTTTAACTTTAATAAATATATGTATTACATTATTAAGTGCTTTATTATTTTCTTTTTTTAGCTTTACATATAATAAAGTATTATAATTTAAAGAATTAAAGGTTTTTAAAACAGTAAAAGTTAAAAAAATAAGTATAAAGGGGTGTAAATAATTATTAAATAAACTATTATTTTTAAAGATTATATAATATATATTTAAAAACTTATATTAATTATTAATTTAAAATTTAATATTATTAAACTTTATTTATTATATAAAAATAAAAAATAAAGTCTTATTTTAAATATTTTTGAAACTTAATAAATCTTAAGATCTTTTCTTATAAGACGTTTTAAAATCTTATTTAATTAAATAATCCCTTTTTAATTTATAAGGCTTTTTTAAAGAATATAATTGCTTATTTATAATAAGGTTAAATCTATAATATAAATAAAAGGTTATTTTTAAAAATTATATAATATATATTTAAAAACTTATATTAATTATTAATATAAAGCTTAATATTATTAAACTTTATTTATTATATAAAAATAAAAAATTAAGTCTTAACATTTTATTGCTTTAAAACTTTATATTTATTTTTTTAATTTTAAACTTTAAAGGTCTTTAAGATTTACTTTCTTATAAGTTTTAAAGCTTTAAAAGTTAAAAACCCTTTTAATTAGTAGGTAAAATAATTAAATACGGGTCTTTTAATTGCTTTACTTTTTTTAATTATAATTATAATAAATAAGCATTATTATAAATAATAAGGTTTAATAAATTTTAAATATAATAAAGCTTTAATATAAATAATTAATATAAAAATCTTTAAAGTTATTATATTTTTAAAATATAAAGTTTACCCCCCTTAAATTATATAAGGTATAGGGTCGTTTAATTAAAATTAACTTATTTTAATAACTATATAAAATCCTATAAAAAAGCATAACTTTCCTTTTATAAGGTAATTAAAAAGATATTAAGCTTTATATTAATTTAAATAGCTTTAAAAGGTAAAATAATCTTAATTTTTTTTAAAGGCTTAATTATAACTTATTATAATATAATTAATTATAAAAGTAAGGAAATATATTGCGTAAAAAAATTCGTTACTCGCTTATTAAATATACTTTTACCGAAATTTACATTATTAACGTCGTAAATTAATAGGGGAAATAGCTAAGAAAAAAATAAATTTTAATAATTATATATATAAATATTATAGTTTATAATTAGCTAAAAGTGGGGTTATTAAGGAGATTATATTTAATTATTAAACTAGCTTATTAAAAGGGTCTTAAAGTCCTATATATATAAAATTTATAAGAAAATAGGTCCTAAAGTCCTAAATATTTAAAATTTATAAAAAAGTAAATCCTAAAATTTTAAAGGTTTAAAATAAAGAAAATCAAAACAAAGTTTTAAAACTTTAAAATTTTAAAATTAAATATTAATATTTTATATATATAAATAAAATTTAGCAATATTAAATTTTAAATTAATAGTTAATATATATTTTTAAATGTATATTATATAATTTTTAAAAATAATTATTTATTTATTTAATTTTTTATACCCTTTTATATTTACTTTTTTAACCTTTATTATTTGAAAAAACCCTTAATTTTTAAGATTATAATATATTAATTACTTATTTAAATATAGGCTAATATATTAAATAAATATTATATTAATTATTTCAAAAACAACCTATATTATTTACCTTTAAAATAAATTTACAAAATTTAAATAAAATATAAAAGCTTTCTATAAAATTTTTACTATAAAAGTTAAAGAATTATAAAAATTAAATTAAATATTTTATAAAGCTAATTAAGCCCTTTAAGCTATTATTAAGTTTAAAAATGAAAGAATTAAGAAAACTAAAATTTATCCTCTATTCATTTTTAATAAAGAGAAAAGGGAATTAAAAAGATTTTTTATTTAAATATATATATATATTTATTATAATATTAATTTATTTAATAATAAAGAGGATAAGGTTTTATTTACTTTATTTTTTTTAAAAGGCTATATTTTATATTAGTTTAAGCTAGTTAAAAGAAACTATTTAAAAAATAAACTGAAAAATTATAATTAAAAAACAAATAAATTTTTTAAGTTTTTTTAAAGGTTTTATAATATTTTTATCAAAATATTTAAAAAATAAAACGAGACAAAAAAGGTAATTAAATAATTGGGTTAGCTTTAATAAATTAAAATCGCTAATATTTATACTTAAAATTTTGATAAAATATTTCGAAAATATTTTAAAGGAAAAACGCATTAATTTATATCTTTTATAATAAAATAAAAAATTAAATTAAAAATAAAGTTTTAAAAATTAACCGTTTAAATAATTTAAATAATTTTATTATATTAGCAATTAAAATTAACAATTATTAATATAAGTATAAGCGTAAAAAAAAGGGGAATATAATTACCTTACGTATAAAAATAAAACTAATATTTTTAAATAATATTAAATATTTTTAATTTTTATAAATATATATTTAAAACTAATAAATATTAATATTATAATATATAATAAAAGCTATTAATTAAGCTAAAAGCTTATAAAATATTTTTAATATAATAAAAAAGGCTATACTTTTTAAGATTATAAAAATAAAATAAAGGATAAAAAATCAAAGATTTTAATTAAAAAATTAAATAGGCTAAATATTTAAAAAAATCGATTATAACCCTTTTTTTTAAATGGCTTATTTTAATAATAATTATTTAATTTATAAAAATAATAAACAAAATAATAAATAATATTTTACCGCCCCATATAAAATTATTACGGCTATTTATAAAATTAATAATTATTAAATATATTAAAATCCATATTAAAAATTTTTAAAAACAATCTTATCGCTAATTTAATAATTAAAAGCTTTAATTAGTAAAAAAATTAAAAAATTTATATAAAGAATGTTTAAAATAAAACGATATTAAAAGGAATTTAATAGGAAAATATTGATTTATAATTTATATTTATTTTAAAAAAATTTCTTTTAATATAAAGTGATATCCCGAAATTTAACTTTAATTATTTTAAATATAATTAAATAATATAATATAAATATATATAAAATGCGTATATATAGTATTTTAACGAAAAATTATATAAAAACTTTTTTTTTTAATAAAAAAAAGAAAATAAAATCAATCTTATTAAAATAAATATATTATAAAATTATATTTAACGGAAATTAATTATATATTTACTATATAATAAATTTTCCAATTTAACTATAATAATTATATTTAATAATAATAAATAATTAATAAACATAATAATTTTAAATAAATATTAAAAAATTTAATAATAATATAAATAATAAACCCTTTAATATAAATATAAAGTATAAAAAGAAAAATATTGTAATTAAAAAGATTAAATATAATAGTTTAAAAATATATTAGATTAAATATAATAAATTATAAGGATTATAATTAATAAAAATAGGGAAAATAGTTTTTATAAGAAAAAAGTAATATTTATATAATATTTAGAAATTTTTTAAAATAGGTATTTAGGAAATAAAAAGGGTAAAATAAATCTTTATAATAATAGATTATAATAAAAATATAAATTTATTAATAATTAATATTAATTAAAAAAGACGTATTATTATTATATTTACGATTTAAAAGCTAAAATAAATCTAATTTTAATAAAATTAATTAAGAATTAAAATATCCTTTAAATAATAATAAAAAGACTATATTTAATAAAGGACTTTAAAAGAAAGGAATTTAATTATAAGGATAAATAAATTTAATAAAAGATAAAACCTTTTGAGATTAAAATTAATAAAAATTATTAATAAATAATTTTTAATATTATAAAATTAAATATATATAAGATATTTTTCAGCTATTTATAATTAAAAATATTTAACCCTATAATTAATTAAGATAATAATTATACAAGTTTAAAAGAAATTAATTTAATCTAATAATTAAATTTAAAAATAAAATTAATAAAAAAATATTTTAATTTTTTTAAATATAATATATTATTATAATTATAATAATTATTAAAAAGGTAAAATTAAAAAAAAAGATAGTTTGGAAAAATTTAATATTTTTTTAAAATATTATATAATATTTTTTAAAAAAATTAGAAAATAAATTATTTAATTATAATTTAAAAAATTATAAAATTAAATTTAAAAAAAGGGCTTAATTTTATTATTAAAAAATATACTTTTTTAATTTAATATAATAAAAAATATTAAAGGAATATATTATAAAGAATTTATAAAAGGGATATATTAAAAAATTATAATTATTAATAGATTATTTTATTTTATTTATATTTAAAAAAAATAAAAAGTTAAAATTATATATAAATTATTAATATTTAAATTAAAATATTGTTGAAAATTAATATTTTTTATTTTTAATTAATAATGTAAAGAGAAAATTAAGTAAATTTAAATAATTTATTAAATTAGACCTTATAATTATTTATATTTAAATTAAAATTAAGGAAAAAAATAAATAAAAGATAATATTTTATTATATTATTTAAACTTATAAATATATTAATTATTTAATAGTTTATAATTAATTATATTTTATAGGAATTTATGAGAAATTTATAGAAGTTTATATAAATAATGTTTTAATTTATTCTTTATTAAAGGAGGAATATAAATAATAAATATATAAGGTTTTAAAGGTTTTAAAAAATATAAGCTTTAGGTAAATTTAAAAAAGAGCGAATTTTATTATTAGGAAGTAGACTTTTTAAAATATAAAATTATATTTAGAAAAATTTAGATAGATTTTATAAAGGTTTAAAATATTTAAAAATAATTAATTTTAATAATGGTTATATAAATTAGGAGTTTTTTAAGTTTTGTTAATTTTTATTAGCGTTTTACTTAGGGTTTTAAATAAATTAATTAAAAAAAAAGTATGTACTTAAAATAATTAAAAATAATAAGCTTTAATAAGCTAAAAAAGGTCGTGTTAATAAATTTAATATTGAAGTTTTAAAATTTAAATAAAAAATTTAAAATTAAAATTATTATTTTTAATTATATTTTAAAAAATATATTTAAATAATAAAATAAAAAGAAATAATTATATTTAATAATCTTTTTCTTTTAATAATTAAAAAGGATAAAATTTAATTATTTTATTTATTGTAAAAAATTAATATTAATTATTTAAATAGTTAAAAAATAGAAACTACATTTTAACGGAATAAATTATAAAAACTTAATTTATTTTATTTTAATAAAAAAATTTAATTAAAAATAAATAAAATAATTGGAATTTTTATTATAATTTAATTTTAAGATTTTTTAATAAAATGGTTTAAAAAATATTAAAATAAATATATTAAGCTATAAAAAAAACTTTTATCTTAATAAAAAATAAAAATTATAAGGGATTTTATTAAGAATTTAAAATAAAATTTTAATATTTTTTTTTTAATAAAACTAAATAATTAATACTTAAAAATTGTTTAAAAGATAAAATTTAAAATTTATTTTAAAAAATACATTTTAAATAATAAAAAAAATTCAATATTTTATAAAAAGCTTTTTATATTAAAAATATTTCGAAAAGCCTTAATTAAAAATATTTATATATTATTTATTAAAAAATATTAAGGGATTACTTAAATAATAGCGGAATTATATTTATATTTTGGATTTTTTAAATTAAAGGAAATAATTAAATTAATAATTAATAAATATAAAATTTATATACGGAATAAAAATATATAATATAAACTTTTTAATTTATTAAAATTATTATTTATAATAAAAAAGGTTTAAAGGTTAATTTTTATAAACTTTATTATAAAATTCCTATTATTAAAACACTTTATTATTAATACGATTTATAATAATATTTTAATAATTATAAATTAACGAATTAAATATTATTATTTTCTATTATTTAAAAAAATAAATATAATAAAATAATTAATATATATATTTTTAAAAATAATAATTAATAATTATATATAACCTAATAAGATTATTTTAAATTAAAATATATTTTTTGTATTTAAATTTTAATAAGCGTTAATAAAATAAATAAAGGTTATATATAAGCTTTTAATAGCTTATTATTTACAAATAAACGAATAAATAAAACGGATAAATTAAATAATAAAATAATATTTAAAAATATTTCTTAATTATAAATAAAATAATTAGGTAAAATTATTATTAATAATATAATTCTTTTATAATAATCTAAAATTAAAAATAATAAAAGTTTTATTATTTTTTATAAATTATAATTTTAAAGCCAAAATATATTAAAATATTAAAATTAGGTTTTTTAAAGTTAAAATATTAATAGAAAAAATTTAAATATTATGTAATATATTATATAATAATTTTACCTTTATTTAAAAATATATAAATATTTATTATAATAAAAGAAAATTAAAAAAACTAATTTTTTAAAAAAAGGATAAAATTTATTTCCTAAAAAAAAATATTAAAACGAAATAATTTAATAATAAATTAGATTTTAAGAAATTAAAGCCCTTTTAAATTATAAAAAAGATTTTTATTTTAAATTATTAATTATTATTATTTAAATCTATAAAAATTTACCCCGTTTTTTATATTTCTTTATTAAAATTAGCATTTATAAAAGCGCGGCCAAATATTATAATAAAAGTCGACCTTATAAAGGAAAAATATATAGTAAATTTTTTTTAAAATTTTTATTAAATTAAAAAAAAAAGTAATAAAATATTTAATTAAATAGGAAAATTATAAATATAAAGAAAATATATAAAAATTATTTGAATAATTATAAAATTACCTTAAAATTTTTTAATAATTTTATTAATAAAACCTAGATTAGTTAGAGGGTTTGTTAATATAGTTAATTAAAAATCTAGTTAAAAGAAAAAGTTAAAAAGCTCGGTGGAAAGGGCGGAAATTAAGATTTAAGCGTTTTTATATTTATAAATAATTATATTTTATTTAAATAAATTTTTTTTTTAAGTGTAAAAAACGCGCCGTTTATATTTAATCGCTAATAAATATTTATAAAATATATCCTCCTCTTATTTAAAAGCTTATTTATTAATAATATTTTTTATTATTATTAAAAATTAAAAAGTATAAAAAAGCTAAAAAAAAGGTTTAATATCTATATATACCGGTAAATTCTACTTTAATATAAAATATTTTTCGTTTAATATACTCTTTATATTACTTTAAATGTTTGGCTATAGTATAAAGGCGATCGTTTTTATAATAATTAATATAGGGTATAAAAATAAAACTATTATAAATAATGATAAAAAAAAAAGGCGAATTTTAAAACAATTTTATATTTAATAACGATATTTTAAAGCTTTATAATCTTAAATATATTATTAATAAATAATAATATAAAAAGAAAGAAAAAGGTTAGATTATTTATATATTTAATGAAAATAAATATTATTATTTTAAAGGATAAATTAAATTTTTAAGGTAAAGATTTAAAAGAAAGGATATAATATTATAGTTTATAATTAGCTAAAAATAGGGTTATTAAAAAGGCTATATTTAATTATTAAATTAGTTTATTAAAAGAGTTTTAAAGTTTTATATATGTGAAACTTATAAAAAAACGGGTCTTAAAGTTTTAAATGTCCGGAATTTATAAAAAGGTAAATTTTAAAATTTTAAAAGTTTAAAATAAATAAAATAAAAGCGAGGTTTTAAAGCTTTAAAACTTTAAGATTAAATTTTATTATTTTATAAAAGTAAATAAAGTTTAATAATATTAAATCCTAATTTAATAATTAATATATATTTTTAAGAATAACTAATTATTTATTTGATTATTTATATGCCTTTATATTTACCTTTTTAACCCTTATTATTTTAAAAAACCCTTAGTTTTTAAGATTATAATAATAAATTATATATTTTTTAATAAATTTTATAAAAAAGAGACCTAGATTAATAGTTTTATAATATATTAATTAAATTAATTAAAGCTTTAATTTTATATTTAAAATAAGTTTATTTAAAAAAAAAACTAAATACTTACTTATATAATAAGAGCTTTACTTAATATTTAAATAAAAAATAATAACTTATTTATATTCCTAACCTTTAAAGATTATATATAACCCCCTTTAATAAATAAGTAAATTTATAGTGTTAAAGTTACTTATTAATTATATAAACCTTAGTGGAAATATATATTATTAAATTTTAATAGTTTAAATTATTTTATTTATCCTACTTTAAATTACTTATAATTCGCTAGCGACTTACTTTTCAACCGTAACGAATAGGTAGGGTTAAATTTAGCATTTAAATATTAGCTCTATACTTAGATTATAATAAAACGCTTTTTAAAGTTAGAGTAAAATTTTAAACCCAGGATAAAATTAACTTTAATTTTAAATAACACGTTAAATTATATTCTTTACCATTAATAAATAATATTTATAAAATTAAAATATTTAATAATGCAATTTAAAAATATATTAAATTACCTTTATTAAAAACATAGTTATTACAAGATTTTTTTATTAAATATATTATATTTTACGCTTAATTATAATCAATAATATTTTTAAAATCCTCATTTAATTGGGGGATTATTATTAAAATTTATATGTAATTTAAAAGTTATAAAGCCGGCATTTTAATAATTAGCTTTTAAATTAATAAAAAAAGTCTTTTATATATAAGTAAATAACTCAGAATAAATTTAAAATTATCGCTAAATACTTACGGAAATTTGACTTTAAAATCGAACATTTCCACATTATTAAAGCCCAAATTACGTTTATTTCGCAAGCTTAAAATATAATAATTATAAAAAAACTCTTTTATAATAATATAAGCTAGCAATTTTTAAATATAAAGGGCTTAAAAACCCTTTATTTTTACTTATTTATAATTTTAAAAAAATTAAAAATAAGATTTTTAAATAAATTTTAAAATATTAATATAAAAAAAATAAATATTATATTAATTATTAATAATAATAAACTTTTATTTAAAAATAAAAATATACTTTTTAATAATAACTTACTCAATTATAAAAAATTTATAAACATTAATTAACTAATTTAAATAAAAAAATAAAACTTTAAATCTTTCGCTTTTTTTATTAATATATATTTTAAATATAATTATATATTAATTTCGAATAATATAAATAATAATAAAGATAAAAATGAAATTAAAATTAAAAATAATAATAAAATAGATTAAAAACTTTTACTTAAAAATAAAAAATTATTTTATAATTATTAGTTAATTTTATATAATAAGGGCGGTAAAGCTATACTTTTTAATAAATTAAATATTAGTAAAATATTTAAAAGGGAAAAATTTTTATATAAACACAAATTTATAAAACATAAATAATAATTTTATAAAATATATTTATTATTATAAAATATTATATTAAAAAAAAAGAAAAATTATAAACGCTAAAAGAATAGAAATTACTAATAAATTAATAAGCTAATAAATTAAAAAAAGCAAATAATTATCTAATTAAAAGAAAATATAATTTATTAATATTTTATAAAAATTATATATATGTTTTTTAAACTCTTTTATTTAATTTACAATTATTTTATAATAATACACAAATTTATTACATTTATTTAATTTGCTATTATCCCCCTTTTAATAAATAGCTTTTTAATTATAAATAAAACTTAATATTTAAAATTTATCCCTTTTTAATATATAAATAATATTAAATATAATTAATTTATATTACCTTAATTTATAAGTATCTTAAAAATAAGCTTTTTAAACTTAGCCTAATTTATTTAAATATATATAATAAATATATAAAATTATTAATTTATTTTTTAAATATTTATATTGTTTTATTATTATTATAAGTTTTTTTATCGCTACCTACTTTATCTACCATTATTTATAAATATATATAGAAAGCTTATTAGTTTTTTACAAAGCTTAATTTTTAAATTAAAAATAATAATATTATAATCAACTAATATTATAATAGCAAATAAATGCCTATATATTTATTAAAAAAATAATAAAATAATTAAAAAAAAAGATTATAAGCTATAAATAAGTTATAATTATAAAATAACAAACGTCCCCCTCTAATTATAAAAAAACAGAAGTTTTAATTAGTTAAAAATCTTATTTAATTAATAAATAATAAATTTTTAATAATCTCCCCTTTTTTTTTCTCTTTTTAAAAAAAGGAAAAAATGGATTATATATATAAATATAATAATAATATCCTACCCTTAAATTATATTAACCTTTAAAGGCTGTTTATAGCTAATATATACAGCTTTTTTTTTTTAAACCTCGAATTAATAAATAAAAATCTAATAACCGCTTTTATATTATTAATATATTATAACGTTATAAATAATAATAAATTTACCTAACTTTAAAGTTATTATAATCCGGGCTTTTATTAATAGCTAAGATTATAAATTATATTTAAATATTTAAAGTGATAAAAATTTTAAATTAGGTAAATTTTAAAATATATTACTCTTAATCCTTTTATAATATAATAAGATAATTACTTTTATTTTTAACCAAATCGCTTCTAATAATTATATAAGCTTATATTTCGCTCTAGAACTTTTTACTTTTATAAGCCGCTATTATTACCACAATTAATTTTTTTATTAAATATATCTTTATTAAAAAATTACTTTATATATATTTACCATTTATTTTATAGTTACGCTAATAATTTTTAAATAACATAATTTTTTAAATAATCTTTAAATTAAATAATAAAAAAATTGAGTTAAAAATAACTTATTAATGAAAACTATAGTTAAATTAATTATTAACTAATTAACGTTACTTAATTAATTTTTTTCTTATTAAATATATTATTTTAAAATAATTATAGTTATAATTATTAATATTTTAATATATATTGTTATAATATTACGAGCTTAAAAAGGTTTTTATTTAAAGTAAAAAAGAGGGGCGTTTATATTAAGAGATTATTAGCGGGTTATTTAAAAGTTAAAATTAATGGGTTTAGACTTAAAAGACTTAAAGGTCGGGTTTAATAAATCCTAATAAAAAACCTAGGATTAAATCTTCCAAATCTCAAAATAAACTTAAAATAAGATATTTTTAAGTTTATTTTTTTTTAATTTTTATATAAATAAATAAAATTTAATAATATTAAATTTTAAATTTATAATTAATATATATTTTTAAATATATATTATATAATTTTAAGAATAATAATTTATTTATATTTATTTTTTTAATTTTTACTATTTTAAAAAACATTTAATTTTTAAGATTATAATATATTAATTATTTATTTAAATATAAGCTAATATATTAAATAAATATTATATTAATTATTTTAAAAATAGCCATTATTACCTTTATTACTTTAATTATATTTATTATAATATAGTTAAATAATTATATTTTTTACTTTTAAAATAAATTTATAGAATTTAAATAAAATATAAAAGTTTTATATAAGGTTTTTACTATAAAAGTTAAAAAGTTATAAAAATTAAATTAAACGCTTTATAAAGTTAATTAAGCCTTTTAAACTATTATTAAATTTAAAGATAAAGGAGTTAAAAAGGCTGAAATCTATCCCCTACTTATTTTTAATAAAAAAAGAAAGTGTTACAAGCTTAAAATTCTCTTTATTTAAAGTAAGAAAAAGGGGCGTTTATATTAGGAGATTATTAATAGGTTATTTAAAGTTAAATAAATTAAAATAGACTTAAAAGATTTAAAAGTTGGGATTAGCGGGTCCGGACTTAAAAGACCTAAAGGTTGGGTCTAACGGGTTCTAATAAAAAACCTAAAGCTTAAATTTTCTAAATTTTAAAATAAACTTAAAATAAAATACTTTTAAATCTACTTTTTTTATTTCTATATAAATAAATAAGGTTTAACAATATTAAGTCCTAAACTAATAATTAATATATATTTTTAAATATATATTATATAATCTTTAAAAATAATTATTTATTTATTAAATTACTTACACTCCTTTATATTTACTTTCTTAACCTTTATTATTTTAAAAACCTTTAATTTTTAATATTATAATATATTAATTATTTATTTAAATATAAACTAATAAATTCAATAAGCATTATATTAACTATTTCGTAAATAATACCTACCACTTTTACTACCCTTATTATATTTATAATAATATAATTAAATAATTATATTATTTGCTTTTAAAATAAATTTACGGAGCTTAAGCGAAATATAAAAGCTTTATATAAAGTCCTTACTATAAAGGTTAAAAAACTACGAGAATTAAACTAAGTATTTTATAAAGCTAACCGAGCCCTTTAAGCTATTATTAGGCTTAAAAATAAAAAAGCTAAAAAAGCTAAAATTTATTCTTTATGTATTTTTAACGGAAAAAAAAGGGAATTAAAAATATTCTTTCCTTAAATATACGCATATATTTATTATAATAATAATTAGTTTAATAGTAAAAAAAAATAAGTTTTATTTACTTTATCTTTTTTAAAAAACTATATTTTATATTAGTTTAAACTAATTAAAAAGGATTATTTAAAAAATAAATTAGAAAATTATAATTTAAAAAATAAATAAACTTTTTAAATCCCTTTAAAGGTTTTAAAATATTTTTATTAAAGTATTTAAAAAATAAAACGAGGTAAAAAGGGTAATTAAATAATTAAATCGCCTTTAATAAATTAAAATAACTAAGATTTATACTTTAAAATTTTAATAAAACGCTTTAAAAATATCTTAAGGAAAAGAAATATTAATTTATATCTTTTATAATAAATTAAAAAAATAAATAAAAATTAAGATTTTAAAAATTAATCGTTTAAAAAATTTAAAAAATTTTCTTATATTAATAATTAAAATTAATAACTATTAATATAAATATAAACGTAAAAGAAAAAGGGAATATAATTACGTTATATATAAAAATAAAGCTAATATACTTAAATAATAATAAATATTTAAAACTAATAAATATTAAGATTATAATATACAATAAAAATTACTAATTAAACTAAAAGCTTATAAAATATTTTTAATATAATAAAAAAAATTACGCCTTTTAAAATTATAAAAGTAAAGCAAAAAATAAAAAATAAATAGGCTAGATATTTAAGAAAATTAATTATAATCGCTGTTTTTAAATAGCTTATTTTAACAATAATTATTTAATTTATAAAAGCAATAAAATTATAATAAATAATACTTTATTACCCTATATATAATTATTATAATTATTTATAAAGCTAATAATTATTAAATATATTAAAAATTTATATTAGAAGATTTTAAAGAAAATTTTATAATTAATCTAATAATTAAAAACTTTAATTAACGCGAAAATTAAGAATTTTACGCGGAAAATCTTTAAAATAAAAAAAGATTAAAAACAATTTAATAAAAAAACGTTAATTTATAATTTATACTTTTTTTAACGGGTTTTCCCTTAATATAAAAAGATGCTTTAAAATTAAACCCTAATTACTTTAAATATAATTAAATAATATAATATAAATATTTAAAAAATGTATAGATATAATACTTTAGCAAAAAATTATATAAAGACTTTTTCCTTTAATAAAAAAGGGAGAATAAAATTAACTTTATTAAAATGATTATATTATAAAACTATATTTAATAAAGGTTAATTATATAATAGCTTTATAATAAATTTTTTAATTTAAAAATAATAATTATAGCTAATAATAATAAATAACTAATAAAATATAATAACTTTAAATAAGTATTAAATTACTTATTTAAAGATTATAAATATTATAAATATTAAAAAATCTAGCAATAAAATAAATAATAGGCCCTTTAGTAAAAATAAAAAATATAAAAAAAAGAATATTTAAATTATAAAAATTAAATATAATAATTTAAAAATATATTAAATTAAATATAGTAAATTATAAAAATTATAATTAATAGTAATAAAAAAAACGCTTTTTACAATAAAAAAGCGATTTTTATATAATATTTTAAAAGATTTTAAAGTAAATATTTAAAAAGTAAAAGCTTTTATATATTAAAAAAAAATAAATGAAAAGGGTAAAATAAATCCTCGTAATAATAAATTATAATAAAAATATAAACTTATTAATAATTAATATTAATTAAAAAAATATATTATTATTATATTTATAAATTTAAAAACTAAAATAGATTTAATTTTACTAAAATTAATCGAGAATTAAAATATCCCTTAAAGAATAAAAAAAAAATTATATTTAATAAAGGATTTTAAAGGAAAAGAATTAAATTATAAAAATAATTAAATTTAATAAAAATTATTAATACATAATTTTTAATATTATAAAATCAAATACATTAAAATATTTTTTAACTATTTATAATTAAAAGTATTTAACCTTATAATTAATAAAAATAATAATTATATAAATTTAAAGGAGATTAATTTAATTTAATAATTAGGCTTAAAAAGAAATTAATAAAAATTATTTTAATTTTTTTAAATATAATATATTATTATAATTAATAATAATTATTAAAAAAATAGAATAAAAAAAGGGAGATAATTGAAAAATATTTAATATCCCGTTTAAATATAAAAATATAAATTTTTTTAAAAAAAATTAAAAAGTGGTTATTTAATTATAAATAAAATTATAAAATTAAATTAAAAAAAAGTTTAACCTTATTAAAAAATATATTTTTTAATTTAATATAATAAAAATTATTAAAAAAATATATTATAAAGAATTTGTAAAAAATATATTAAAGATTATAATTTTTAATAATTATTTTATTTTATTTATATTTAAAAAAAACGGGAAGTTAAAATTATATGTGAATTATTAATGTTTAAATAAAAATATTATTAAAAATTAATACCCTTTATTTTTAATTAGCGATTTAAAGGGAAAATTAAATAAAGCTAAATAATTTATTAAATTAGATTTATAATTATTACGTTTAAATTAAAATTAAAAAAGAAATAAATAAAAAATAATATTTTATTACCTTTTTAATTATTATAAATATTTTATTATATTATTTAGGCTTATAAATATATTAATTATTTAATAGTTTATAATTAATTATATTTTATAAAAATTTATTGGAAATTTTATAAAGGTTTATTTAAATAATATTTTAATTTATTTTTCGTTAGAAGAAAAATATTAATAATAAACAAATAAAGTTTTAAAAGCTTTATAAAAATATAAATTTTAAATAAATTTGAAAAAAGCGAATTTTATTATTAGGAAGTAGATTTTTTAAAATATAAAATTATATTTAAAAAAGTCTAAATAAACCCTATAAAAATATAAGATATTTAAAAATAGTTAATTTTAATAATAATTATATAAATTAAGAACTTTTTAAGTTTTATTAATTTTTATTAGCGTTTTATTTAAAAATTTAGGTAAATTATAAAACTTTTTAATAAATTAATTAAAAAAGGAAAAATATTCGTTTAAAATAAATAAAATAATAAGCTTTTAATAAATTAAAGGAATTTATATTAATAAACTTAATATTAAAATTCCCGAACCCGGATAGAGAATTTAAAATCAAAACTAATATTTCTAATTATATATTAAAAAATATATTTAATTAATAAAATAAAAAAAAACAATTATATTTTATAGCTTTTTTTTTTAATAATTAAAAAGGTAAAATTTAATTATTTTATTTATAATAAGGAATTAATATTAATTATTTAAATATTTAAAGAATAAAAGCCGTATTTAAGCGGAATAAATTATTAGGTTAAGGTTTTAATGGATTATAAAAATTTAATTTATTTTATTTCGATAAAAAAATTTAATTAAAATAAATAAAATAGTTAAAATTCCTATTATAATTTAATTTTAAAATCTTTTATTAAAAAAATTTAAAAAACGTTAGGGTAAATATATTAAATTATAAAGAAAATTTTTGTTTAAATAAAAAATAAAAATTATAAAAGATTTTAATAAAAATTTAAAATAAAATTTTAATATTCCGGCTTTACGAAGCTATAGAAATTAATATTTTATTTTTGGTAAAATTAAATAATTGATAATTAAAAATTATTTAAAAAATAAAATTTAAAATTTAGTTAAAAGGATATATTTTGGATAATATAAAAGATTAAATATTTTATAGGAAGCTTTTTATATTAAAGGCGTTTAAAAAAGCCCTAATTAAAAATATTTATATATTATTTATTAAAGGATATTAGGGAATTATTTAAATAATAGTAAAATTATATTAATATTTCGGATTTTTTAAATTAAAAGAAATAATTAAATTGGTAATTAATAAATATAAAGTTTATATACAGAGTAAAAATATATAATATAAATTTTTTGGTTTATTAAAATTATTACCTATAATAAAAAGGGCTTAAAGATTAATTTTTATAGATTTTATTATAAAGTTCCTACTTTTAAAAAATTTAACTATTAGTATAATTTATAATAATATTTTAATAATTATAAATTAAATAATTAAATATTATTATTTTTTATTATTTTAAAAAGTTAATATAATAAAATAATTAATATATATATTTTTAAAGATAATAATTAATAATTATATATAGCTTGATAAAATTATTTTAAATTAAACTATACTCTTTATATTTAAATTTTAGTAAATGTTAATAAAATAAGTAAGCGTTAAGTATAAGCTTTTAATAGCCTATTGTTTATAAACGGACGAATAAATAAAACAAATAAATTAAATAATAAAATAATATTTAAGGATATTTTTTAATTATAAATAAAATAATTAAATAAAATTATTGCTAATAATATAATTCTTTTATAATAATTTAAAGTTAAAAATAATAGGAGTTTTATTATTTTTTACAAATTATGGTTTTAAAATTAAAATATATTAAAATATAGGGAATTGATCCTTTAAAGCTAAAATACTAATAAAAAAGCTCTAAACGCTATATAATATATTATATAATAACCTTTTTTTTATTTAAAAATATATAAATACTTATTATAATAAAAAGAGATTAAAAAGACTAACTTTTTGGGAAAAGGATAAAATTTATTTCCTAAAAAAAAATATTAAAATAAAGCGGTTTAGTAATAAATTAGATTTTAAAAAATTAAAGCCTTTTTAAATTATAAAAAAAATTTCTATTTTTAATTATTAATTATTATTACCCAAATCTATAAAAATTTACCCTATTTTTTATATTTCTTTATTAAAACTAATACTGGTAAAAGCGAAATTAAATATTATAATAAAAATAAACCCTATAAAAAAATATATATATAATAAAGGAGATTTTAAATTTTTAATAAGTCGGGAAAAAAGAAGTAAAATATTTAATTAAATAAAAAGATTATAAATATAAAGAGAATATATAAAAATTATTTAAATATTTATAAAATTATTTTAAAAAAATTTTAATAATTTTATTAGCGGAATTTAAATTAGCTGTTAATATTAAGTTTAAAGAAAATTAATTAAATTCAACCTTAGCGAAAATAAAAGCAATGGTAAAAGCTTTACGCATTTTTTATTTTCGTAAAACGGCTAATTTTTAAACGAATATTTTATTTATATAAATTTTAAATATTTATAATTATTATTTAAAATATAAAAATCTCGCAAAAGTTTCGTTATATTCGTAATTAAAGCGTTTTTTTTATTTAAATAAGGATTTAATTAAAAAAAAGGGGAATTAAAATATTAATTATAATAAAAGGAAAAAAATAATTAATACATTATAATATTATAATTAAAGATATTATAAAAAAAAGAATATTTTACTTTTAAATAAAAATTATAAAAATTAAATCTATTAAATAATTTATAAATAAAGTTCTTTTTAATATAATAAATATAATAGATTATAATAATTTTAAAGGATTTAATATAATAAATAAAATTATAGTAGTGAATAATATTAATAAAAAAACGTTTTTAAATCCGGTTAGGAGGTATTTTAAGATAAAAAAAAGGAAGTTAAAGCGACCCCGTTACGGGGCTTTTAAATTAGCTTTAAAATAAAGCTACGGAAAAAGGGGTATTATATTATAATTTAAACCTTAAATAAAAGTACCCCACTTAAGGGACCGTAGGGCTTTTTAAACTAGGTAAATTAAGGGTTATTAGCAATGCGCACGCTAATAGAGAGCTATTCGGTTTATTTAGTTTTTTAAAGACTAAATATTATAAGCGCTTAATATTACCCTATATTTTACTTAATTTATTTAATCTCTTAATAATTAAATAATTTAAATACTTTATAAAATTTACTTTTATATAATAAATAAAGTTTAATAATATTAGGTTTTAAATTAATAATTAATATAAGTTCTTAAGCATATATTATATAGTCTTTAAAAATAACCACTTATTTATTTAATTATTTATACCCCTTTGTATTTATTTTTTTAACTTTTACCGTTTTAAAAAACCTTTAATTTTTAAGATCGTAATATTTAAAATATTAATTAATTAAACTAAAATAACTTATATATTATAAATAGCTTATAATTTATTTTTTTAATAATATAAATACTTTCCCTATTTATACTTATACTTTAATCTATATTTAATGGTAATAATTATAATAATGCTAATAATGGGCGTAACGGGTATAGCGGGCGTGGTAGTACTTAAAGCGGTTAAGCTATATATATAAGCCATTACAATAAATATATTATTAAGTTTTAACAACTTTAACCACTTATAAATAATATAATTATTTAATAATAAAAATTTTATTGCGTTTTTAAATAATTTAGCGTTTTCTACAACTTTATTTATTTTATTAATTATATTATTGATAATAAATATTAATAAATATTATATAGGGCTAAATTTTATAGGCGGGTATATTGCGCGCCATCGTTTTTAAGGGGTGGGCCCACGTGACACAGTCGCTTTAAACAGTGACACAGTCACTCTAAAGATTGCGGTCACAACCGTAACAAGTTGTCGACGATTGCTAGCGCCTGGTTTGAACGGACCAATGGCCGATAGGCAGAAGTCTTGGCAGTATTAAGTCCACCAATTGGAATGGCGCCTCACTAATAGATGCAGGGGTGTCTAGCCAATCAGCTTGCATTTTCATTCACATACAAACAGCCTAGTAAGTAAGCTTGCTATAGCTACCGCAACGCTTCGTCCCTCAGGTTACGCCGGGCAATTGAAGCTGCGCTTTCGATACATGTACTCTCTTAGCGTGACATCACTACTGCACGAACGTACCGGTGCGAAATTGCCACCGATGCTTGGAGTCAGATTTGCCATACTCAGAAAGGCAGCGGGCAGAGAGGCAGCAGAGAGCGAGACCGGAAGAGGCGATCTCATTGAGCAATGCAGCACCGCCCACAACGAATGCCGTGGATGAGCATGATATCGAATGGGAAAGCATAAGAGACCTGTATGTCGGCAAAGCTTCCGAGTTGAAATGTTCCCTCACGGAAAACGGATAGCCGATGAAATAGATCACTACGGGCTTCGTGGGCAATCAGACTCGGACTCAGCATCAACATTTATGTTGGCCTAACGAAGGGTTTGGCTGAGAAGCTTCGATACTTCAATCCAAACCCCTTTTCACGACTCATTGATATTGACCGTGAGATTCGGACGGAACTCGACATCATCTCGACTACGGCCAAGAAGCTGTGCGAGTCGAGCTCACCTCAAATTGCCCGCAGCGCACTCATGATTGCCGAGAGGCTCATTAGGAGTCCATGAGCAGCTCTTAAGGTGACGCCCGAGTCATGGGATGCAACGGAAGGGTTCATGGAACGATGCCAGAAAGCAGAGGAGTGGGACCTTGCTCTGGCTTTTAGGCCGCCGGGGAAAGTGCCACCTCAAGGTGGCCCAATGATTTAGCTAGCTAGCAGGTAGAGACAGACTTAGAGAATACAACGCACAACGGTTCCCATCATTATTTGAGGCCCTTCACAGAGACCGCACCCGATACCGTCGCACTTTCCATGAAGACCTATTGATAACTCTCGGCAAGACCCCAGACGACGACGCGAGCCGTCGTCACTATCACCGATACCAAGAGATCTTTCACCAGTACGCCTCGCGTCTAAATAGCATCCTGCTTGGAAAGAAAATCGCGCCTGGAACGAGTGGCCTTCCCTTAGTTGATGGTCCACCGTTGATCAGGTCCCACCTTCGGCTCTCGCATCTATTGCCGGATACAACGACGGTGCAGACTGATGTCTTTAGGCGGACAATACTGCATGCTGCTCTATACCACAACTTCAAGCTTGACGGTTTAAGCACAGCGTATACCACTCCAAGCGTCGCAAGTCAGAGAGATATTCTGGGGCTGACCCCACTGCATGTGGCATGTATCAAGGGAAATCTCGACGTCGTTGAGTCACTCTTGGCTTCTCCCGAAGCACCTTTCGACACCCGTGATCCTGATGGGATGACACCGCTACACTACGCCCTTGGCTTGAGAGAGCGTAGCATCTACGAACACATTGAGAACAAATATTGGTCGACGGGTACATCATTCCCTGTCAACGCGAAGTATTCACTGGGGAGTTTGTAGGGGAATAAACACGGTTAGGATTCCGGGTCCCGGGGATTAGCCTATGGGGCGTTGCGCACGGGTTAATTATGTATCACGCATACGTTCAATCGTTTTCTCCTTCTCATGGCTTTTGGTCATTTTCAAGTCGGGATATTCATGCACAAATAGATTTCATCACTAGATACCGATGTATCTTCATTCTTACATTCTTATTTACTATATCAGGGTCTGACGGCGATTCGAAAGCATAAAACTTCTCACTTGTCAAACCACGAATTACACAATCCAGTTTCCCAAGTCAATCTCGCCTCCATCCTTACACATTCCTAAGGGACCTCAGGAGGAGCTCAGTCGCTACCATCCTACGGTGCAATTAATCCCATTCGCTAAGAGGACGCTCCGGACGTGCTGTTGACCTTTCCCTGATGAACCTTGTCCTGATCGGCCGTTTCGAGGTACGATCCCGAATCATTGACGTTCGCCGAAGTTACGCGATATCCATCCTTACCAAACGCAATGCCAGGATGCGCGATGTGCAGGCAGAAGACAGCAATAAGTACCATGCTATGACAACAAGACTTTGTCAGCAAACCCCTCAAAGATAGCGGGTCCAACTTAGACAGCAGCTGAACCAAACCGCTAAAGGGGTTGAAAGACGGCACCGTGACTTACACCGACTCAAGCGCAATAAATAGGCCTTGGTTGTGCATCAAGGGGCCGTTATATCCATCGATGAGCTCGTCGATACGAAAGATGCTTCTGATGAGGATGAAGAGGATGGAGGCGAACAAGAAGCCTAGAAAGATCTGGATTTTGGGAGCCACTCCCGACTGGCGATGGTAGCGGATGACATAGTCCATGAAGAGACCGACAAAGATCATGAGCGTGAAGACTTGCAAGACGAGGCCCGCGATGGAAATGTTGACGCCAATCTTTCGCTGGCCCTGGCCGGTGAGGACGGAGGAGAGTGCGCCGCCGGTGGCTTGGAAGATGAGGGCCAGGATGTCGCTCGGGATAAAGGTCAAGATGAACCATTTTGGGTTGAAGCGGGACAGCGACGGGTCGAGGTAGTTGATTCTGTAGTATGCTGGTGTCAGCGGTCGGGCACCACTGTTCTGCAATCATGGCAGGAAAGATTGTACTCACGTCCTCGAAAGCAACACGTAAATGGACGAACAGAAGAACACGGGCGCGGTGGTGATGCAAACTGTCATCCACTTGTCAGTGGTTGTCCCGATTCATGTCTCTCTCTCCTCTTCTCTCCCAACATTGGGACTGGGGTTGTAACTGACTGATCTGCATCAGAAAGGCCTGGAAGTTAAAGGGGTTGTCGTGCATGATGATCCGCCCGCCGTAACCGATGCACTCGTCGACGCAGCCGATGACAATGCAGATCATGAAACTCCAGCTCTTGTACCGGAAGCCCTGCCATATGTGGACGAGCATCGAGAGGGCAAAGAGGACGATGATGATGGCCTGTGCGGGAATCGATGGCTGGTACTGGAAGACACTGGTCTCGAGGGGACACAACGCGAGCGTGCAGTTGGAAAGGCCGCCGAAGGGGATCAACCCGTCGGGGAGCCCAAACTCGTTGAGCGGGGGCCCGCCTGTGGACATTGTGTTGTGTTGTCAGAGGCGTTTGATACCGCTGTAAGTAGTTGGACTCGGATGGGTGGTCGTCGAAGGGGGCTTGGTGTTTATGGCGGTATGAGAGTTGATGAGGAAAAAGGGACCGATGGGTAGGAAGTTGACGGAGAATTAGAAGAAACGGCTGTCTTTATATCGAGACTGACACGGGAATTGGTAGATCCAATCACGATCCTGTCGCATGTATCGACCTGGTTGAAAATGCATCAAAACATGTACCGCCTGATGATGGCTGCGCCGCCTTCCAAGTGCATATACTTACGCCTCCATTTCAACGGCTTTCCGTCGACCCACTCTTATTTCGGGTTGGAACCGAGAGGCGGGCTGGTACGTAAACCAGTTCGTGGATCAACGTGATCTCGTTAACAGAAGTCATCAATTGACGCGTTTTTGATGGCCATCAGTTTGCTAACCTTGTCATTCACGAGAATCAACTCGACTGAACCGCAGCGCCAAATAATCAACCATCGCCAATTCATCAGTACATCTCCCTAGTTCTTTTCTCCCCAGTCGGTACTTTGGCCCCTTCTTGCCTTTGTCAACAGGGACAGGTCTCCGGAGTAATTGAATGGAGTTATTCAGAGACCCACAATTAAGAGGGATCGCACCAATGCCAGCTAAAGGAATCCGAAGCCACCCCCTCGGGAACCTCAACTGGGTTCCAGGCTTCAATGCACGTCGCTGAGATGGTCAGCACATTAAACCGGGCGAGCGTGCAAACTGAGATCCGAGCGCCACAGACCTAGGCGACCAAATCACAGCACGGTTCAGTTGACACAGCCCGCGCCAGAGCCCTGATTACACGTGTGTTCCGCCGGACGCGTGCTGGCAGTTCCCGTTGGAGGACGGTTGGGTTTGGGATGTGGTTACGCGGCCCAGGCCCAGCGAATCGTGAATCTGTCAGACTCGAGAACCGCCCAATCAGAGCTTGCTCTTGTTCACGAATGCGAGCGTTTTTGTGGGGCGGCATTCTAAGGATCACTAAGGCTGGCAAACAAGGTTCAAATCCCGTGCGTGGCATGGAGCAAAGGTTGTTGAGATGGATTTCTTTTCGGTATTATGCATAGCACTTCGATGGCATCCAATCGACATCTGTTGTCTTGAGAAATGCGACCATCCTTGGGCCTGTCCCATGCCCCAAGCGCCACAACAGGCCGTGCTTATTCTGCAAATATATAACAACGGATACGAATCGTGTCTAACGCGGTCAAGGACGTCCTTGTAATGTCGTTGAACTACCCGAATGCGAACATTTTGTGGGGGGGTTGCTTTCCCCGTATTAACAAACGTGAGATAAATGCTGGTAAAGATAATTATATCGAGCCAATGTAAACCTGAATCCGCACGGGGCTTCTATTCGAGTATTTTGGACATACCCCCTCGCAGAACCCGTCGTGAGTTTTGGTTGCTGGCTTCAATGGCTCAGAGCGGCTGAAAAAAAAAAAAAAATGAAAAAAAAGTCCAGAATAACACTGACGTGCGTCCGCTGGCAAGCAAAATAGCAGAAGGGAAAATATCACCTCATGTTTACCTGATGGTAATTATCGTTATAGCTCAAACGCTTGCCCCGAGGATGTGGGCAGTAATTGGCATGGACAGCGGGGTTCATTCATGTTGAGCTTGCTGTGCTCTCGATGATGGAGTATTCGAGATGGACATGTTTCTTGCAACGTGAATCTTAATTGTTGAAATTGCTCCTAGGTGCCTCTGCATTGCTGAGGAATATGACGACAGTACAGGGAAATATTATAATGGCTGATGGGAACTTGAAGTTACAGTAAAATTCAGTCGGAAGTCTTCCGTTGAGAATTCAGCACAGCTACGTCTGTCTCTTCAAGGTTTCGACCATATAACCATTGGTATTCTACACTCTGTTTAAGTTGACTTTTGTTTCAGTCAATTCTGCATCCTCGATCTTCCCGAACCCTGGTTGATCCCAGGGTTAATAAAGAGCCACCCCCGGCGCAAGGGTCATGAATGATCGATTAGGTCACCCAAAAACTGCAAGTAAATAAACCCTTGACCTAAATCTTCTTCTGCGACAGTCAAAATTCATCAGGAAAATCACATATAGTTTTGCAACTGAATTCAATGATACAGGGGTGCTCTTCCCGGCCGATAACGAGGCCGGGTTGCGTAAGCCGTCGCTCACGTCGCATTCCGCACGGCCCGAGTGCCTGTCACTGCTGGACAACGCGACACGCAAACTGGCAGGAAGCCTAGGTCGAATGCGGGGTGCGGGCCAGAATTTCCTCCTACACAAATTCATGACCCACAGTCGCCCGGTGCCATCCTTGACAGCAAGCAGTGAGAGAAAAGAATGGCGATGGAGCAGAAACTTGATCGCACCATTAAGACGGAAATGGGGAGTTTGCCATCCCAACGCAGCGCCGACATGGAGGCTGACATGCGCGGCCGCCCCTTGGGCAAAGCATCCACGTCGCGACGCTTTCTTGCAGCTGCGCTGATTGGCATCCTCGTGCTTGGCAGCTTTCGGCATATCCGCACCCAGCTCGCTACATCTCCTGTCATTGACCGAGACCAAGAGCCTATTCCAAGTTCTGACCCAGAGAGCCCATGGGACTCGGTATGTTCTCGCCGGCCCGGGCGTTTCTCGTCCACCCTGTCCATCCAGCTAACCATCAATGCCCAGATAACCCCCAGTGAGGACCTCGAATGGCACCCATGCTACGAGGCCATCAACCCGCGATTCCAATGCGCGCGTCTCACCGTCCCCATGGACTACGACATCCCGCATGCCCAACGCCATTCGTCTGCCCGCGTGGACATTGCTCTCCTCCTCCTGCCCGCAGCTGAGGCGCCGTCTTCCACCTCCAAGCCGCCCAAGTCGCCGATGCTGCTCAACCCCGGTGGCCCGGGCGGTTCAGGCGTCTACCTCTCCCTGCTCTCGGCACCGGCAATGCAGATCATCTTTGGCGACGACCAGCCCATCATCGGCTTTGACCCGCGCGGTATCGGGTATACCACGCCCGCGGCCGACTGCTGGGCGTCGCCTCCGGCCTGCGAGACCTGCGATGAGGACCCCGTCAAGGGGTATATGCACCGGCTCGAGTGGCTGAATATGAACTCGGCCGTGGGTAGTATCAACGCGAGTAACGGTGGAGCGCTGCAGTACCTTGTCGCCGGCCACCGGTCCGTCAACGACCTGTGCAGGGGACGTGACAGTCGGCTTGGGGCGGAGAGCAGTATCCTCGGGCATGCATCGACGGCGCATGTCGCGAGGGACATGCTCAGTATCGTCGACGCGTGGGATAGATGGGTTGACAACAACCAGCAGCCGGCTGTAGGGATGGAGCACAACCCAACCAAGGGCAAGCTCGTCTACTGGGGCTTCTCGTACGGCACGTTTCTGGGCGCGACATTCGCAGCCATGTTCCCCGACCGAGTGGGGCAGATGATCCTCGACGGCGTGGTCGATGCGGAGTACTACGCGTCGCCCACCTGGCGCGAAAGCCTGCTGGACGCGGACAAGGTGCTGGGCTTGTTCTTTGAATACTGCGCAGATGCCGAGGCTCAATGTCTGTTCTACCGCGACGGCGACACGGCCAAGGATCTGGCGGGTCGATACCACAGCTTGATCACAAGTCTCGAAAGTAACCCGGTGTCATTCATCCACCCGGAGCACTTTTACCCCGTCGTCATCCAGGCGCGGTTCATCAAGCGGCTGGTTCTCGGGGTACTGTACTCGCCGATGCAGCTGTTTCCCGTGCTTGCCTGGTTTCTGGACCACTTGTACGAGGGACGGTATACCGAGTTTGGCCTGCTGTACCAGGACCTGCAGGTGCAGTGTCTGCTTCCGGGAAGTCCCATGGACCTGTCGCTCAACGACGCGCAGCGAGCTATTATGTGTGCGGACAAGGTGCAGCCGGTGAGTTGATGCCTGCAGCCCTTGCCAGTGCAAGCTAGTGCTAACGATAAACTTACAGAACAACCAAACGCTTGCTGATATTAGCAAGGACCTGCAAGCCATGTCTGGCATCTCTCAGTTTGCCGACGTCTGGATGGAGATCATGCTGCAGTGCAACGGGTGGGACATTGCATACTCGCCCAACAGCCCCTGGGCGTCCCCCTTTCAGCTCAGCTCGAACAACAGCAACAACCAAATATCGACGTCCTTCCCGCTGCTCTTCCTCAGCAACACATACGACCCCGTAACCCCACTCGCCGCAGCCGTGAAGATGGCGCTCAAGTTCCAGCACGCCGGGCTGCTCGAGCAAAAGTCCCAAGGCCACTGCACGACCTCGACCGCGTCGCGCTGCACCGCGCAGGTGATTCGCGATTACGTCTGGTACGGCAAGGTGCCGCCGGCGCCCGTGGTCGACGGGGACAAGTATCTCGATGGCGAGTGGGACGTGTGCGAGGCGGACGAGAGGCCCTGGCGGCCGGCTGGGTCGGCTGCGATGATCGCGGCGGAGGAGGAGCGGGTGGCGGGCGCGTTTAGGACCATTAGGGGTGCGTTGCAGGGTGTGCCGCGGTGGGAGTCGGAGGGAAGAAGGGAGCGGAGGGGGGTGGATGCCATGTTTGCGCGCGTGCATGGCGAGTTGTGAAGGGTTGGCCACAATCTCATTCTGCATATCCTTGGGAAGTAAACGACGGAGATCTACTGTAGCAGCAACTACCAAAAAGAAATGTACCTTCTTGTGTATCGTGAGGAGTTGAGAAAGGCAGGGAGGTAAAAGTAAAGGGCTCCGTCGGGATTCGAACCCGAGACCTCGCACATGCTCTGTTACCCGTTGGGACAGGTAATGGTTAATCTGGAGAAAGATGTCACCCGAAGCACGAATCATACCACTAGACCACGGAGCCTTTATTGGATGAACGGTTGGGCGCGGATTAGTGCTTACCTACGGGTCATGCTAGCACCCGTGCGGAGTGGGCCGTGCCGCTGCGGTGGATGGAGTTCCTCGGCTAGGACCGGGGTCCACTGTACGGGCGTAGCTGGAACTTTGTTTCAATTGTCACTGGAATTGTTGAGTTCCACAAGCATTTATTAGCCACGGGTTTTGCTTCTGAGTTCTATCAAAGCCAGTTCGTTTTTGTTACTGTAGCTCAGTGTAAGTTATTTTTCTTGATTGCTTGATTCAGTCCACTTTCTTTGATGCCGAAATGGCAATTGAAAGGGACATACACTCTAGTTGCATCTAGTGGTCAAATAACAAGTAACTTGAAGGCAACTAGCAACTATAATTAAACCGACTCAACAAGGATCGGTCAAAAAATACTATCCGCACCCGCTTGGGATATGTGACTTGTCAATGAACATTCCGCACTGGCAGTCATATCCCAAGTGAACGAAACAAAAATTTGCCAGAACATAAGTCTCCCCATGTTGGCATTGACACCAGCTAACAATGCGCTTCTTTGATTGCGACCTCGTGTACTACCTGCGCAGCCACTCAACCTCACAGAAAATTTGCACGACGGATACCGCCTGGTCAAACGCGAGGTGCTATCTAAAAATCTTCCGCTTGGTGATTGCAGCTTAGTTCTGTTGTTTGGTTAGCCCGATCCCAACCCAACGACTGTGAAGTGAAAAAGACTTCGTACCGGCAGAGCGTAGTAAATGCTGCGGCAAACGTTACCGCTACCCTCGGTGTACATGACATGCTGGTCGTCCTTGTAAATCTTGTAGTCGTGGTAGGGGTTGCGCCCCGTTCTGGTACGGGCATCCGTTAGTGCCTGACATACAAATGGGCGGGATAATACAGGGGACGTACCCAACCTGAGAGTAATTCGGCCGGCTCTGGGCGTTGGCCTGGATGGTGTAAGAGAACACGGTTCCACTGGTGAATGCACATCCGCCTGAGGTCTCCCATGTTGTTAAACCGCCGGCGTTTGAGAAGCACTGGTTATCGGTTGAGGCGAGGTGGTTGCAGTCGCCGTCATTTGGGCAGTACTGTCATGGCGTCGGTTAGTATGGTGCACCTTTTGGCAGCTATCTTCGGTCCAAAGGTTAGGCGTACGATGATGATGGAGTATCTCTCGGGCCCGACGCAGTTGACGAGGTGGATGCCCTCCGTTGCGCGCTTCACGACTTCCATCTCGCCATCGGCCGCGAGGGGAATGGAGGCTGGAATGGCGATGGCACCGAAGGCAAAGGACAGGGCTACGACTGCTCGGGAGAAGAACATCTTGGATTGAGTGAGTTGACGGGGCTCGTTGAGGGGGAATGCGTTGATGGCTAGAGGCGATGTTTGCAGCTGGGTTGATGAGGGATGGAAGATGTTCTAGACGACATGTTGACGAGGTATTTATACCGTTACCAACGCTGCCCCGGCGAGAAAGGTACTGAGTGACTTGGTTGAGAACTATACAAGTCGCTGTTAACCGCTGGAGGTCTCGGAATTCGTAGCCTACCGCCAAGCAGCTCGGAAAGAATGGATGCAAAGAACCTCGTTGTTAGTGTTGCAATGCAATATATTAACATTGCAAGAGGAAGGCTGACCGGTATCGACCGTTTAGCAAGCGGCTTTATAAGCAACAAGCATAACCGACAACGTCTAAACAGAACTTTTTCACAATCCAATGTCGGGTTGACTGCGCTCTTCATGTTGTTCGAGGAGATTTAGACTCCCTACCCAGGTAGGTATGTAATAGAACCTTCAACCTGTGCTTACTTCGCTTGTTCCAGGCAGCTGTATTTCCAACTTCTGCTGATGCAGGTGCTATGAGGAGTAAGACTAGAATTAGGAAAGCCGGTTAAACCAGTTCGCCGTTACAAACTGATTTATCCGCGGTGAGCTTGATTGGTGTATGTACGTGGTATATTGCTTCTCATTGATCCTTCAGTTGACATCAGTAAGCAACCGGACACTGGGACTTTTGTTGCTGGCGGGTTCGTCGCCGTGGTTGACTTATTGTTGACTTTCACGTAGTGAAGGTGATTCATCTGTGGAAACGACATGACCTTTCACCGTGCTGTAGACACCAGGCACCTATGTAGGTGATGACCTGGATTCCGTGGTAACGAGCCGACAGTAATTAATTAACGTGCATCACAATAAAACGACATATAATTATAATCTGGTATGTTCCCTGCAAACCAGAAGGACTAGTCGTCGGCGTAGGGACGATATATGTCGTGGGGAAAGAATGGACAGAACAGAGAAGAAAAGCTCAAAGACATGGGGACAACTAATATCGCTTTATCAGTCAGCACAGTCGGCCGATTGTTTGACGATGGCGTTTATAATGTAGGCATCGGGGTGGGAGTTGCGACCGTGTGCCATAGTTGAGGTGGCAAAATGCACATCCTTTGCCTTCAGTTTCATTAACTGTCATAAGATCCATAAATCCAAAACCATATCTAATACGAGAGAAACACAATATAAAGGAAACAAACGGGCCTCAAGTCGGCCGTGGTATTCCAATCCACCACTAATAACAGCCAAAGACCACACCGCCCCTCTTTCTTTTATCTTGTTTGTTCTTCTTTTCCTTTTCTTTTCTTCTTTCTTGTCTTTCTTTTTCTTTTTTTCTCCTTTTGTTTTTGTCTTTTTTTCTTTTTCATAACCGGCACATTTGACCTAATTGTGATCGAAGGTGGGATTTCTCCATATCCGTTCATCGCACCCACGCAAAACTCGACCTCCACCTCGCGGTCACCCGCCCACGACTCCCGCCCTCACCACGCAACTCCGCCGTAGTGGTGTCCATCTTCTCCAACGACCCCCGGCCCACGCCCTCATAATACCGCCTCCCCAACCACCCGGTCCGACGCGTCGGCGCCCCCAGCAGAACCCAAACCACATACCAAACGACAACAGCCCAGGGCATGACTAGCGTAGCCGCCAGTACAGCCCACGACGACAAACCCATGCGCACCGGACCAGGCCACATGACCGGCACGATCGGCATCCCGGCAGTTTGGTTCGCCAGCGCGAGGGAGAACGTACCCTGGTCGTGGTCCACGAAGAGGTAGACCTGGCTTAGGAAGACGGCGCCTAGGACTGCGAAGTCTGTGTCTGATGTGGATGGCGCAAGGGCGAGTTCCGTGAAGTTTTCTGTGAGTGTCGTGGCGGATCCGTCGGGCGCGAGAGCGGAAACGGGTTGGGTGAGTTCGTCGGCGGGGATGGTCACGGTGAAGTCTGGGGCGAGGGTTATGGAGAGCGAGGCGTTGAAGAGACCGGTGCGGAGGGAGGGGTTGTGGGCGTAGAGCAGGCCGGTGAAGAGCCGGTGTAGGGTCGGGGGGATTGTGCTGGTGGTTGTGGTGGTGCTGGTGGTGGTGCTGGCTGGGGTGAGAGGCCACGGCCAGGGGTGGGATTCGATTTGCCGTTGGAATTCTTGGAGATGGGTAGGGGGGAAGTGTAGGAGGTAAGTTGACGGTTCGATGCACGCTGTTAGGATTTCGAGGTTCGGCGGGAGGAGCTGGAGAGGTGGGGAGCCGTCGCCTGGGCGGAGGAGGAGTGAGGATATGGTGGTTTGGAGAAGGCAGGGGGAGTTGGAGGTTGCGTTGGGACTCGGGTGGGGGACGGGGTTTGGGTTGAGTGGGAAGGAGGTGAAGCGTGTGGTCGGGGAGCGGGCATTCCAGCCGCCGATGACGAGAGAACCCCCGCGGTTGACGGCTATGCTCCGACTGCCGGCGTCGAAACCCCATGTGCGTGAACCGATGTGGCCTGAGGAGTAGAGGGATTCTATGAGGGGGGAGTCGTGGCCGAGGCCGAGATGGGCTGTGGTTTGGTTGGGGTGCGGTTCGGTTATGACGTTGGCCGGGAGGTCTAGGACTTGTGGTGTTGGTGGAGTTGGGAATGGTGGGGAGGGCGGGTAGGGCGGCCAGGAGGGACTGTCCAGAAAGACTCGTATGTTGTCGAGCCTGGTGTCTGACGCCAAAAGACCACCTCGTCGGGACCAGCACTGGGCCAATGTCATGTTTTCTTGCTGGAGGTGGTCTGGTGAGCAAATGGCCGGCGACATGAGCGTGGTGTCTCGTTCTGTTGAGGGCGTCACGCAGACATATGGCCCGATAAATTTGGCGCCCGTTGTACGGTCGTCCGGCTCGGTCCCAAGACTTGGAAACGTGTAGACGGGTGCCCCCCACGAATCGATTATAGATCCCTCGGCAGCGGGGATGGAGCAGTTCCCGAGACGGAGCGTGGGCGGCGAGGTTCCAAGCCCAAGACCTCCCATCGAAAAGTCGCTTTCGTATTCAGAGATGATGTCGTGGGCATCCACGAGTCCCGAGCATCGAACACCGTCCAACACCAGGCCGGTCAAGAACAGGACCAAGAAGGCCAGCAACATTGTCGCTCGCCCCTTTGCCTGTGGAGTCGAGAGTTGGTCCAGAACCCTGCCCATCGACAGGTAGACGGCAATCGTCGCCACACATGGGATAAATGCCAAGATGAACAACTGCACCGCGAAGTTGCCCGTTGCGATTGGCGGGATGTGGACTGAGGATATTGGCGGCTTGGTCCTCGCCGCGAGCTGCAGAGCGCCGTCGATGCCGTACCAGAACAGCATGACCCGGAACACGGGCGCCCACGACACTGGGGATATGAGTTTGTTCCATATGGCCCATCGTCGCTTAGCGAACGTTTGTTGAACGGGGTCTTCGTATGATGGAGTCGTCCGCGAGTCTGCTAGTATGGACGAGAACTGTAAAAGGTGTCAATTTGAGGTTAGGAAGGGGGGATGAAATGGTGAATTGTGACTTACATGATAGAGTAGGTCGGAGATTGACTCGGCCAGCGAGAGCATGACGACACACGTCAGGAGAGTCGCCATTAATAGACTTATGGCAGCGGCACCTGGCCCAATGGCTATAAGAACAGCGGGACTGCATACTGCTGCCACGATAAAGGTCGCAAGAAGGGCAACCTTGACCAACACAAATACAAGGTTTATGGACTAGAGGGCAATCTCGTCAGTACATCACGCGCGGGGCCAATGAGAAGCGGAAGGCCATTACCGATCTGTTTACCACCCTTCCTTGGTGTTGTAGTGTGCTAGGTGTAGAAACTCGAGGTCAGCGGTGAACGTCCCTAAGGCGTGCACGGTTGAGAAAGTGCGGGGAAGTAAAATTGTTTGAAAGACAACCCAACTTACGAATACTCGTGAGAATAGTCCGGTTTGGAATGTGCCGTGACTTGAGAGTCGAGACGTGCCTCGAACCAGCCGGAAAAGATGTACAGGACCACGGCAGTCGGAAAAATGGCACAACCCATCATAAACTTCCACAGGAAGTTGGTCCGGGAGACCAGCTGGTCACTCTGCTGATAGATGTCGCTCCCGTAATGGAACCTGCTGTACATGTAAGAATGGGTCAATTGACCCAGGAACCCGAAAACTATAGAAATTAGCAGGGGAGCAGGCGATCCAATCCGCATGACGACGGCTTCTAACGAGCGGTAGAAAGGCGACGAGACGAGCTCTCTTGGTATCGGTAAAGACATCAGCAGAGCTGCCAGCGGGGCGATATTGGCACCGATACCGAGGCCGAAGAGCGGGCGAACCCATTCTCTGCATTTTGCCCAGATGACGGACATAAAGGCTCGAGAGTCGCCCGCGGGGATCCTCGTGAGCATGCAGGATATGCAGATAAGAACTATAAGGAACACGAGTTTGGCAATTGCAAACACTCGGTTGACGCAGGTCCCGAAAGCAACGGAGGCTATATTTGAGACAGCAGCTCCCAATGCCATGGCGAGGAGAATGGGCGTTGCGAGCGGGTTATCCTGTGAGGTTGTTGACGAGAGCGAGAGATAGAATGCAAGGCCAAAGACCTGGGTTGTCTGTGTCAGCAAGTGCTCATAACCATGCGCGAGGATTGCTCACCAGAGTGAAAATCGGGGTGTGTGTCGTTGCCATGAAGTTTGAAGCGTTGCGAGCGGGGGTGATGGATGCGTGGGGAGACATCGATAAGTCGGCGTGTAATTTGCCCCTCCCAAGCAAAGACGCGAATGGTAAATCGGCAGTAGGCTCGAGGAGCTTTCCGTCGGCCTGATGGCCAAACTTGGTTTCCAGCTCGCTCAGCAGGCGATAGGCGGGGAGAATGTATGCCGAGTTGGAGGATGGGCTCCCGACGACGACGTGGCCATAGATGTTGCCGTTGGTTGCGTCGACAACCATGGATCCGCAGTCGCCCTTGTCGAGGGTTTGGTTCAGGCGGACTGTCCAGACCTCCTGGAAGCCTCTCGTCCCCGGCAGGTGCACGAAGGACGACGTCCCTGACAGGGATCCTTCCAGTCCGGGTCGGGTAGCCGATGTGACCTTGACCATCGCGTCCTGTGGCTTCTTAACGATCCGACGCTGGAGGTCTCCAATCGTCGGCAGCGTCTCGTAGCCCAGCCCAAGGATATTTGGGTAGAGCTCAACCAGGGCGTAATCCACCGTAGGCTTTCCGGGAACGCCAAGACGGACTGGCTTGCCAATCTCTGTCATGGCTGCATCCGGGGACGACACGAACTGCTGCGCGTCTTCGTTGACATCCCCTCCGTGAGCCGACACAAGCCTGTTCTGTTCTGATAGGACGTGGGCAACTGTGGTGAGGAACGATTTCCCTCCGGCCTGGAACGCAATTCCAGCAGTCGCTTTCCGGAGCTGCCTGCTGTCTGTGCCCTGGAAGAAAATGCCGGTTCCTTGGAGAGATGAAGTTGTGAGAGCAAGAACCTGAAATTCACTCAGGTGTGTTATAGAAGGACCGCCCTGTTCGGGCTGCTGGGGCACGCAGACGCCCGAAAGATGCTGAAGGCGGTCGACGCGATTGAAGTCGGGGGGACTGCGGCACTCATCGTTAAGCCGCACGTTCGGGTACCGCTGCATGATACCACTGTCTTCGATGATGGTCCGGACTGTCTTCCTGGCACTGGCATTCTCGCCGTAGATGAGGAGTGTTGGGCGCGCCGTCTGTTCTGTCGGGCCGATCATGAAGATGGACCAGCCGAGGATCTCGTCGTCGGGAGCGTCCCATTCGGAAAGGATGACGCTGATCTCGCACGAGAGCAGCTCGAACATGTCGCGGACGGGGCCGATAGCCTGCCAACACCTGTTGACGAGACCCATCATGCAGTAGAACTCGCCAATCGACGGGTTTGTGATGCTGGCGGGCAGCGGTTGTTTGAGCGTCGGTCTTGGGACAAGACTGCGCAAGGCTTGTAGAAGCAGCATGATGCTGAAGGTGGTCGTGCTAGGCTGCACCCGGGTGGTCGACATGAGGTCCGCAACGATCAAGTGGGACATGTCATGGCAAAGCCTGCCTCGTGCTGCGGAGAAGTTCGAGTCATCCGGCCAAGGGCGAGGGACAGAAGCTGGAGGGGATGTAAATGGGTAAAGTGCACTGGCAGTGCACGCTTCAGACGCGGCGGTCTGCATGTGGTCTGGATGGGATTCTGGTTCGCATGGCCCGGCACTTGGCGAGTCCGTCCCATTACGTAGGTGTCTCGCGGAAAGTCTGCCTTGTGGTGGTGAGGCAGCCGACGATGTTTCAGGGATTGCTGGACTTTTGGCCAATCCGGTTGCTTGGTCGTCGCCTAGCGTCGCACATCACCGCCAAAAAGGGGCGAAGCACATTTGGAAGTTGCTTTTCAGCTTCCGCCACCAGGTTCTCTCAGATCTGCTCCTGGCCCCTGACTGGTCCCCGCAGCCGGCTCTTGGGCAATGGGCGCTTCAATTGCAATTCCACACACCGAGCTTGATGGAATCAGACTGCGCCACTCATGCCCAAACTCAAGCACCACCCCGGTTCATTCAACTCTGGTGCTGCCACACTCAATGCCGGATGGAATGTATCGGGAACGCCTAATTACCCTCTTCCGAACCATATCCGATTGATCCCAAACAAACTAGGCCATCGTCATGGAATCAAATCAAGCTCTCCTCCAAGATATCGTGACGGAGCGGGGCGTCGTGGTCGACAGCGACACACGAACGGCCATTGTGAGCTCGTTCTGGCCGCCGGCGACAAGCATCGACGCAACCGAACCATTCGTCCCCCCAACGCATGACCTGAGCACGTATTTTGACTACTACACCCGGCAATGCCAGGTCTTCTTCAGCCATCGCGGCACCCTCATCGCCGCCCGGACGCACCAGGACCTTGCCGACTTGGTTCTCGGGTTTCTGCATGATCTCGATCGGCACGAGATTAGGGCGTTGCTAGCTAAGCGCCTGCAGATTGAAGATGACTCTTCTTCTTCAAAGTCATCTTCATCATCATCATCGAACCTAGATCCTGCAGTTCTGGACCGAACGATTGATCTCGCCGCGCGGTTGTTCGTCATGGTGAAACTGGGGGAAGTACCACACAGCATTGCCCACTCCAGAGCACTGAAGTGGACCCAAGGCACGCTTCGCCAGTTTGTTCGCCAGCAGTTTGACGTGCCCCCGGTCCTCAGCTGTGCGGGCGTAAAGCTGCCCAAGCTGTTCAATGCGCGCAACATTGTGCGCATCGGCGGCATCAAGATCGAGTGGACGGCCAACCTCGCCGACCACCTGCGCATGATTAACGACGACGAGAAGGTGGCTGTCTTTTGCTACCCGTCGTTTCTCGTGATGCATCAGAATAGGTACCGACCTCCACAACTAATTCCCAACCTGCAACAGCAAGTCTAATAATCTCTGTTTTATGACACCAGCGGAATATTTTCAGACGGGTTCATCCAAGAAACGTTGTGGACGCTCAAGCTGCTCTTCCCGGCCAACGACAAGGGCATGAGGAAGTGGGTGCACACGCAGCAGCCCGAGATGGACAGCTTGGTCGCGGCGTGCGGAAACCTGCGGGCTGAGCTGCGGCACATTGAAAAGTTTCGGTACTGGCGCGACCGGCTCGTGGTGCTGAAGGAGGTGTTTGATGAGGCCGAGCCAAGCAGCCTATCGCAGTGGTGGTATGACCGGCGGAAAAAGGTGCAGTGGTACACGTGGTGGCTGGCTGTCTTGGTCCTCTTGCTTGGGGCGTCGTTTGGGGTTGTACAAAGTATTGAGGGGGCGTTGCAGGTTTTCAAGGCTTTTAATCCATAGGTGCCTGTTTTTTGTTTGCTCGAGGCAAACAAGGGACAGGTAAAAGCAAGATAGATGTAAACTGCGTGATATCAAGCCCCTTCTTTCCTATTCGACCCAAACCACCGATGCATATAAGCGAACCAAAACGGCGCCAGCGACCTCTTATTCACACCTCCTCAAAGGGACAGTGTGTCCAGAACACTACCGAATGTCAATATACTGCTCATTGCCAGAATCCCGCCACCCGCACCTTCTCGACGAGTACCCCGGCTGGCAGCCAACACAACAATGATCCCTGGTCGCGCCACAGTAACCAGCCGAGCTGCAACAGCTGCCATTGACCCATGCTCCGAATTTTGCTCCCTTATGGTTGATGCCGCAGGTGCCATCGGTGGTGTCGGCGCCCTAGACGCAGTCGCCAGACTAGCACCCGCTGCTCGTCCAACCGTCCTAGTTTTCTCTCCTGCATCTCCGCTTCTCATTGACCGCACAGACCAAATCTATTAAGCACCACCCAACTTCGTTGTGAAGAATCACCAAGAACAGCATGGCAGCTCTGGTGGCAACCCTTCCCACGCTTCCAGCCCTTGACCGGGCTCTGAACGTCCACGACTTCCAGGAAAGCCGGGCGTTGTACGTGTCCCCTCCTCCACCCTTCCCTGTTTCCCTTCCGTGCCGGCAAAGCGCGTCCGCATCACAAGCTTGACACACTACCTAGCTAACATTTCTTCTCCTCCAGGTACAACAGTCTCAAGGACGACGACGCCCAGCCTGACGTTGCGGATCAGCACATCTAGAATCTTGCGGCTCTGTTCGTCTGCCACAATGCTGAGAAGGTTTTTGGCATTCCCCTCATTCACGGCCACTTCCAAATCCCGGAAGGCACCGTCATGCTCGGCACCAACTTCCAGAACCCAAACATGCGCTGGGCCAAGACCACGGATGTCAACGAGCTCGACGAGTCTTCCATCTATGAGCACATCTTCGTCCTCACCGACGGCGGCTTCCGTGCCTATGAGTTCCAGGACGGTCGTCTTCCCGACTTCACCAACGTCGGACAAGACTTCCTTGTTGAGTTCGCTCGCTACGTCCCGGACCATAACCTTGTCGACCTCATTGGTCTGCAAGTCCTCGGGGATGGGGCCTGCAACAATCATGGCATGTTCGAGCTCATGTTTGCCTCCCTTTCCCTTTATTCGAGCCACTCATCCAGTCCCTCAAATCGGGTGGTTGGGTTCAGCAGCAGCCCATCAAGTATCATCATCCTGTACCTCCCGCTCTCATCATCCTTGATCGGAACCGGCGCAGGCTCGTTGGCAAGCCGGCTGGTGAAGGCCCAAGACCTGAGCAAGCCGAGGACCCTTGCCGCCCTGATAGCCTTGATCGTGTCCTCGTCCAGTCCGCCAACCTCGTTGCTCAAGGTCTTCCAGAACGTGCCCACCAAGTCATCGTAGTCCTCGTACCTGATCCACCCATTCTTCAGGTGCAACTTGCTCATCAAGTCTTGCAGGGAATGGAGGTTTGTGCCGAAGGGGCCAATCTCTGCCTCGGCCCAGTCGATGACGCCGACCAAATTGCATGTCTCATCCTCCACCATGATGTTGCAGTCGCCAAAATCCTTGTGTAAGAGAACCATGGGGAGGGAGTAGATGATGCTCGGCAGCGCTGCGAGCGTGGCGCGGATGATCGGGTGGAACCGGTCGGGGAGGGCGACGAGCAAAATCTGTAGCTCCTTCTCAAAGGTCTCAGCCATGCGATCGAGGTAGTCTTGGTCGACTGCCTGTGGTGCTTTCCATGCGATAGCAAAGAATCTGGATCGACTGAGGTTAGCGTGGTTCGTCGTATTGCCAGTGCTTAAACCATAAGTCAACCGCGGACCTTGCCACATCCTGGATCAGGTTCTTGCGGCGGGCCATGTTCTCGGGCGAGTTTTCGGGGAAGCCATGTGCGAGTATGAAGTCAAGGCGGCTCATTCCCCGTATGCGAGTCATGACGTAGACAAGCAGAGGCTCTTGACCAGCTGCTTCGGAGTCTTGGCCGAGCTGCTGCCTGAACGATACCTCGGGAACCAAGGTGCCGAAGATGCGTCGAGCGAGAGCGGCGGTCTCGCCCCTGAGTCCGAGGGACCTGAGACGGAACTGGACGACGTAACCAAGACCTTGCCCGGCGTAGACGGTATACGAACAAACCCCCTGCACCGCAACAGGGACGAGTTGGTCGCCGCCGACGAGGTCCTTGGCCAACCCGTCACACGTGTCGCGGGTCACTGCCGTCTTCGAGAAAAAAGCGGCGATCTCATCGTCGACAGTGTATTGCTGGTTTTCCGAATCCATGGTTTTGGGTTTGCTCTTTTGTAGAGGGAGGGAGGAGGGCCGGCTTTCCGTGGAAGGGAAACAATTTGGTGTGCTCTGCTCACGCTCACCTAAATAACAGCGGTCAGGGAACACAAACACACACCGGTGACCCGTGCGGAGCAGTTCCAGTTGGGGAAGCCAATAGGTTCCTAGGTGCGTGGGTCCGCGCGGATTAGTCAGCACCAACATGCATCTAGTGTAACACGGCGGAACACAGCGTCTGAGAGCAGGAGCAACGCACCACTGGGCAAGTGATCATAAAAGTGGGCCCTTGAAACCTGTATTTAGGCAGCCTTCTTGCTCAGATTCTTTCCCCGAGCAAGCATCTTTAGCATCAATCAGACCGACCTACCCATACTCTTCTTCACGTCCCAGGACCGAATATGTCCTAGGATTAGAACGTTGTAGGACTAACTACGTCTTAGGACAGCTAGTTAGTCCTAGGATGAGATATATATCTTGTTTTTTGAACAACTCAACAGTAGGTGTCAACTTCTGCTTGTACCTGTGGCACAGCGGCCGATGGCATGGCGACCTCCTAATTCCGGGATTCCCATGGCACGGCAATGCGCCACCCGCATCCCACGTTCACAAATCGCTGTCTGCCAGCCTGGGCAGTCACGGCCAAATACATAGATATAATCGCAAGGATGACCTTATAAGCCCTCCTCCTATTGTCTCTTAAGATTGAGCATTGATATAATTAGACGAACGTACTAAAATGGACCTGGCTTCTGATTCGGTGTGTTCTCCCATCTCTTTAATAACACAATCACTCCGACGACTCCATATCGGAGAAACCATGTCGCCTCTGAGAAGCGACAGAAAACATTCGGATTCCTACAAAGGAGCGGCAGCTATAATAAGACGAAAGCGGAAGCTGAGGCTGCAAATCCCACGCCAGAGACCAGAACGGCGACTCAACACCAAGAACAAGACGCTCGAGATTGTTCCTGAGCTTGCGCGGCACGACGTAATCACCTTCTTGTCACGATCCAAGCCCGTGCCATGGAGGGTTAACTGCATTTGGAGGGGTCCCACTACGACAACAGTGGTGGCTGGAGGAGTTTGGGTTTGGGGAAGAGATTCATCTGGGGAGGGAAGGGCTACCGCCAATCGAGGAGGCAGAGGGGAAGAATCTGATGGACCTCTATTGCTCTTGCTTTAAATCCTAGGACTCTGTTTCCATCCGATATTCTGCTGCTCCCTGCCCGTCCCCTGCTGCCAGATCCTTCACCCCTTCCCTTCCCCGTTCAGGCCCGGAGTCTGACGCCGTGGACACTCTCTACATGGTTCTTGAAATGGTTCAGGTGCTTGAACTCCAGCGCCTCTTCCTTGCACTTCGGGTGGTTGGGTGGTTGCGAGTGGATGGTGTTGAGTGTCGAGGGCTACCGGCTCTGGCGATGGCGGTCGATATGCCGGGAACGAAGGGAAATGCGAGGGACGCCATTTTATGCCTGGTTGCGCCGCTGCGCGCCGCTTTGCTGGGGAGCCGAAAATGGATGCCAATTCGAAGTTCTTGGACCCTGGCATCCGGGAGTCACTGGTTTCTCGAACCAACCGTCGAGGGCTGAGACGCTGTGACCCAGCGCCCTGCACTGTTAGTAAATAAGGTACCTTCGCCGGCCGTCACTCAAGTGAAGTTGGCAGCCATAATTAATCACAGTCATTTATAAAGGTGTTTTGTTTCTTGTCATTTCATGTTGGTGAGAGTCACTCCCTCGGTCCATCCCTTTAAGCTAAACTTACCTTGCCTACGTACACCAGACAACAACCGGCCGCATTACTGGAAATTCTGCTTCAGAATGTCGGGCTTCCTATCCAACAGATCCAGAATCATCTCCCCAAACAAGCCGTTTGCCCACGAGAACCTGAAGTAAGTAACATTTTACCGTCATCGTCAGCATACAACCACCACCACAGATAAACAAGAAACGATCACTCACCACTGCCTTGTCCACCGACTTGCATCCGACGCATTCACGCTCTCGTGAATCAAGCCCAACCCATCCGTGCTGCCTAGAATCTCCCGTAGCACCGCGAAGATCTCGCCGTCGTCGTCCGACGTCAGGATGCGCACAATGCTCGCCATGGGCCACGCCATACCTGGCCCGACGTGCGGGCCGCCCACCGCACTGATCACGCTGCCGCGCATGAAATACGGGTTCCCATTCACGTCTACCGTCCCGTTCGGCCGGACCCGCGAATCCAGGATCCGAGCCCGCGTGCGCTGATATAGCGGGTCAGTGGCGCTCACGAAGCCATACACGGGTGCTGCCAGCAGCGACGGGATGTTGGCGTCGTCCATGATCGCCGCCGATCCGAATCCATCCACCTCGTACGCGTAGATGGTCTCCGTATCGGCCAACCCGTCACGACTGACAGCGACCGGCACGTGCACAACCCCGAACTTGTCCACCGCGGCCCGCACGCCGCTCGCCAGCTCACGCATCTCAGCCGCCGTCCCCGCAGACCCGCCTCCAGTCTTCTCAACCTCGTCCATGATACCCGCCGCGCGCTCCAGGCCGGTGGCAAACATCATATTCGCCGGCACGAGCAGCTGGAACAGCGTCGCATCGTCGCTAGGCCGGAAAGCACTGCGGATCAGGCCAGTGCCACTACCGACGGGACTGCCAGCGCCGTCATTAGCCAGGGTCTCTGTCGCCCGCGTGGTCATGCGCGAGAATTTGTACGGGCTCGGCAGCACGGCGCCGTCGGCGGGCGTGTACGTGGGTGTCATCATGGCGCGGGCGGTTTCGAGGACGGTGCGCACGGCGGCCGGCCACTGGAAGGCGGCGAAGAAGGCGTCGTCGCCCGTGGCTGTGTGGTAGTCCGCGCTGAGGTGCAGGAAGGCAGCGAGGCTGTCGAGTTCGTATTTGCACTCAAACACGGCCGTCGGGTCGTAGGGTGGGATGACCGTATCAGAGGCGGCGGCGCCGTTGGTGGCGGGCGCCAACCCGGACTCGGGGGGCGGCTGGAACGCATTGCAGAAGGGTGCGGTGAGGATGTAGCGGGCTTGCAGGTTGATGGCGCCGCGGAAGAGGCTGGCTAGGCTGTCGTTGGAAGGGGATGGGGTAAGGAGGGGGAGATAGGAGTGCAGCTGGTTGGTACTGTCTCGCAGCCACATGGCGTTGATGTCGCCAGTGATGAGGAAGGTGAGCTCCTCGGCCGAGTTGTTGTGGGCGGCGCCGTGCCACTTGACGGCGGTGTCGAGCGTGTTGGGGTATGTGTTGGTGAACAGGCGCGCGAGGTCGGGATCGGCGATGGCGGCTGACGCGCTGGCCAGCACCGACTCCAGCCGTGAGGAGTTGAAGGTGCGGCATGCGGGTGCTGGCCGTTGGGATGAGAGTGCGTATTTGCCGGGCGAGAAGGGTCCGTGGCGCGTTTGCGCGTATGATGAGTACGAGGGGCATGCATCGGAGGCATCGCTTGGGGAGGCAAGGACGAGCACCATAGACGCGAGCAGGAGCAAGCTGGGATGGAGCCTGACGGCGAGCTCGCCCCTGCCGCGTTTGCTTTTCGGGTGCATGGCTGTGGAGGAGCAGGACGGCCTTCCGTTCAGGTTTCGCTCTTTCCGTTTCTTTCTTCGGCTTTTCCGCCCTGTCGCTTCTCTTTCTCCTTCCGATCGACGAGAAGAAGTTTTCGGAGCTGACATCAGAGTGCGAGCGAGCACCCTGGGGGGTCTTTATTTTCCCCCTTGCTTGCTTTTACTCTTGGGGACCACAAGGATCGGCCCTGCATTGTTTGTCGGTGTAGTGACCCAGTCATGGCCACGGTGAAACCAGATGAAAGACCAAGCAATTTAGGAAGCAGCCCCTCATAATCATCACCTGCCATACATCTTATGGCTGGCGATGGTGGTTAATGGATGCAGTGACGACCGACGCGATGATCGGCACATGCAAAGGAGGTGTGCGGGGGAAGGAACGGGTTGCGCCCAGGGCCCACCTGACACGCCCCGGTGCTACACCGGGGAAAGTACGTTTACCTCGCCGAGCCCTTGATGATTCACAGGTACCTTTATCTAACTTGATCTTGAATGATGTTGCGTACCTGCCGTACACGTGGATGCTCGAGCTTGTCCCACCTTCCCGATCGACCCGGTGTGACCTTCGTCAGCGATTGGACCTATTATCTGACACTTTGCGCAACAGTCTTAAACGCGTGATTGAAACCAGCATCGAGGATAAGGTTCAATACGAAATGTTTAGTGTTACACCTCCAAATGCGCGCCCCCCGATCCGTTCGGGCCTGGTTCCATAACTTCCATCCGGAGTGGTACACAACGTCGGCCCCAAACGTGCAAGTTGTTTGGGTCCAAAAAGGGCTAGCCGTGTCCTCAGGGATTGGTTCAACTCCTCCGGCCGGCCGGCGACCGCAGTTTCGGCCGAGCACCCGGACGGCTTCCAACCTGCTCGCAAGCCACACCTGTTTTTCGACCGACCTCCCTGCCATCAGCCAACCCTCAAATCTCTCGGAGTAGACTTATATCAAGACACGCCTGTCCCGCCCATCCTCCATTACCTCGTCTCAACATGCTCCGCAACTGCCCCGCCCCTTGTCTTGTACACCCTAGCCGAAATCCTATGTCCTGACATTCATAACTATGGCTCCTTCCAACAAAACACAATCAATGACGGACCCTCAGAAACTCATCGTCATCCTCGGCGGCTCCTACGGCGGCATCTCGACAGCGCATTATCTGCTACAGCACGTCACGCCGCATCTGCCCTCCCACAAAGTCGTCCTCGCCAGCACGTCCTCTGAAGCCTTCTGCCGGCCCGCCTGCCCGCGCGCCCTCCTCTCCGACGACTACTTCCCGCAGGCGAAGCTATTCGTCGACATTGCCGCGCAGTTCGCCCACTACCCGCCGGGATCATTCGAGTTCGTGCACGGCACCGCCACCGACCTCGACCTAACGCTGCGCACCGTCACCATCTCACCTCCGACCGGCGAAGCCATCACGCTGACCTACCACGCCCTGGTCATCGCCACCGGCGCATCGACCGTCTCCCCGCTCCTTGGACTCAATAGCGACGACGCGTCCGCCCTCCGCGCCGAGTGGGCCGCCTTCCGTGCCCGCCTCCCATCCGCCAAACACATCGTCGTCGCCGGCGGCGGGCCCTCGGGTGTTGAGGTGGCAGGCGAGTTAGGCGAGCACCTCAACGGCGTGCGGTCATGGTGGTCGTGGTGGCCGGGAACCAAACAAGCGGCATTCCCGCGCGTAGCGATCACGCTGGTGGCAGATAGTCCGACTGTCCTCCCGCAGCTGCGGCCAGCTCTGGGTCGCGCAGCGCAGAGCTATCTGGCGCGGGTGGGTGTGGAGGTGGTGTGCGGCACGCGGGTGGTGGCTAGTGTGCCGGCTGCTAACGGGGGGTGCGACGTCAAGCTCTCCCGTGGCGACGCACTGCGTGCGGACGAGTATATCCCGTGTGTGGGCACGGCGGCTAACACGGGCTTTGTGCGCGAAGGGGACAAGGCGCGGCTGCTCGCCGCAGACGGGCGAGTGTGCACTGATCCTAGCACGCTACGGACGGAAGTGGAGGGGGTGTATGCTGTGGGGGATGCAAGTGACTATGCGAGGCCCGCGATCCATAATCTCCTGGCGGCGGTGCCGGTACTGTGCGCGAATTTGAAGCGTGACTTGGTACGTCTGGCTGGTGGCGAGGAAGGTGCTGACCGGGTGTTTGCCGAGGACAAGCGCGAGACGCAGCTGGTGCCGGTTGGGAAGTCAAAGGGCGTGGGAGCCATGATGGGGTTCCGTGTGCCAAGTGTGGTTGTTTGGCTGTTCAAGGGGAGGGATTACTGGTTGTGGACCACGGGTGGGCTGTGGAGTGGGAAGCAGTGGGCAAAGGCTGGGTAGCGTCCGGAACCCAGGTAATTGACCTAAATGTCGAGTGCTTGGTGTTTACTGCACTGTTGTAGGCAGATATCACGGTGCCGGATTCTCTGGGATTCGTTTTCTCTGTTGTTCACAACTGCATTCGTTTCTCAAGTGAAGTCAACTGCCAAGACTGTGGCGATCATGTTGTAATTAGCTCTTAACATTGAAGAGAAGAAAAACGAATCCAGAGATAGCGAGGGAAAGAATGCTCGGTGGTCAATGTGCAATCTAGTATAGACTCTGAACGTCCATCGGTTGGAATAAGGCAAGTATCGCGACCAAAGGGTGGCCATCTTTCAACCTAACAGGAAGTGATCTTCATAACGATATCTTCTTTTAGCCTTTAGACTACTCAACTCATTTACAACCTTCTTTCTGTTCAAAGCGGATCATGGATTGTTGTGCCGGAGGGTTGGGTGAAATCTTATCTCGGCTTATCCCCATATCATAAGAGCTGCCAATAGTTGGATTGTAGTTTTATAATTAATTCAAGCACTTGTAGTGACTGATACTAAAACTGGCGCCCGTCAACACACTCCGATTAAAACAGCCCATTGCCACCATAAATCTCGCCGTTAAAGACCTTCACATTCCTCGTTCCCTTGATCCTCACTCCAGCATACAAGTGAAATGCTCCCGATCTACTGCTGCCGCCCGTGTACCCTGTGGCATACAAGTTACCATTTACCACCGAGATGTTTTCTTCTCCTTCAACCTGGATATCGCAATACTGATGGCCCTGGACTCGTGTCACGGCGTTGTGAAGAACCTCATCTAACCCCTCCGAAGCAAGCTCCAGCTCTCGGATTCCGTCCCGGCTTCGGATCTGGGCGATTTCCTGCTGAACCAGACTGGCCTGTGCAGTGGGAGGGAGAGGAAACAGACTCTCAAGGTTAGAGAGAAGCTCAGAGATGTTGTTGATAAGCGTTGTGAGCGAGTTGTTGTGGTGGATAGCCCAACTGGTGAGCTTGGTAAAGCCCGCCCGTTTTTGTCGCTTGGCGGCGATGGCCTTCATTTTGTTGTTAACTGCGAGCGTTGCCATATCTGCCTGGGAATCTGCAGCCGGCAAAGTGCCGCTCTCCGTGTCGTCTCCGATCTTGCTGCTCTTCTCCATAAGAACCAGCATCTGCAATAGTAGGTCTTTGGCTGCCTGTATCTCGGCCTCGTCCGGGGGCTGCATCTGATTCAGGCTGCCAAACGGGGGATCGTCATAGATGCCGACGGCCTCACCCCAGCGAGAGAGCCGGAGTCGCAGCACCGTCAGCTTGAGCTGGAATCTCTGGTAGTCTCTGCCGAAATTCCGCCCGAGTTGGACGTGTTCGAATATCTCTAAGCAGGTCGAAAAGGTGGACACAATTGAGATGGCGCCGCTCGCGACGCCAAAGATCTCTGCCATAACCCGAATCGGGTGACCCTACGAACGCGTGAATTCAGGCGCTCTTGAGATCGGAAATTCCGGGCGGTGTCGGTGACCTTTCCTCGGAACTTGGGCTCTTTGAATCTCGACGTTTCTTGGGGCAACGTAATCCGAAAAGCCTCAAGTCCGCCTGAGCCTCACGAGTGGGATGGGTCCTCACCTGCCGAGTGCCGTGAGGGTGTGTTTAGGTAATAACGTGATTGTTATCTTGTGACGTGGCGTCTGATAGACAACTAACACACTCACAAACTGCATGGTGTCATGTGTCTGCAACTGCCAATGTGCCCAATCCCTCGCGGGATTGGTCAGGGAGTCAGGCGTAGGGCCTGAAAAAGTAGTGATGAATTCGGGGGTAAGATGCTTGGTCTCGGTGCAAGAAGTGGGAGCCCAAAGGGCGATTAATCATATACAGGCCTGTGCCCCGCTTATAATTTCCAGTCCACCGCTCTGTTCACTGGCAGTGGCCTGCTCCTGCCCTCTCAGGCCGCAGCCTGCCTTTAGCTGCCTATATCACAGCGCTGTGCATTGCCGTGGTTTGCCGCCACGGTGGGAGATGAAGAGGCTGTCAGCTTGCTCCTTAATCGAGGGGCCGAGCCACGCCGAATCCCTCGAAATCTTTCACTGTTCAATGAGCCTTTCTATGTCGGTATTCGTGAGCTGCTTCGACTTGGACCTCCAAGATCCGAACAGTTAATTACATAAGATGTGCTGGTGGTATGACGTTCGCGAAGATTAATTAGAAGAGCGGATGTCTGTGGACTAGATTCAACTTTTCGTTTCCCTCGGTCTCGTTGAATTCATCATCGATCTTTACTTCCATCCATCGCGGTACGATCATCACAACGATACCGATGGCAAGCCAGTCTTTTCGGTCTGTCAAGGTACCACGACGCCTAAAGACGCGCCTTGTAGTCGAGTCAGTACCAACCCACTAATTACCTTCCTGTTATATCGAGACCAACGGGCATAGACGTCATCTCTTCCTTCTTCATCGAACAACATGCCTATTTACCCAGTCCTAGGTTGGCGCCGTGACACACTGACAGTCAACACATAACTATAAAATTTAATTGAAATACATTCAAGGTGGAAAGGCAGTCTAGCACCCGGAATGTATTAGTCGGTGTTTGTAGCCTTGTAAATATATATTACAGATTGCAAGCCCTGAATATACTCCTCCTGCCACGTAAGATGGATACCTAGATTTAGTTTCGCGAGTGTTAAGGTAAGGGGCAAAGTAAACAAACACCGAACAGCTACCAAGACATGGATAATCCCCGACATTAGCGAACACCGACGGCTTACCCAGATATAATTACGATGCTATGCGTCGACAACCAACATACGATCCAGACCCTGAACGTTTGTTAGTTTGGCATATTGGACAGAGTTGGCTTCAAATCAGAGCTAAAGGGGGTCAAGTAGTCTTTGAAAGTGGTCGATTTAGCCCTTAGGCACGCAGGTACTTACAACGGTGAAAAGAAAAGGAGTCGGAATCAAGACCTTGTTTGTTGAAGATTGGCAACTTTGATGGATGGTATTGGAAACCATTCTGTTTTGACCCCGGACCCAGCTCCATATAATGCCAAAATAATTGTATTCAACAACCTGTCTAAATTTTCCCTTTTGCCCGCCAAGCTAATAAACGTTTAGGGCATGGATTGTATCTCCTCCGTATCATTACACCGAGCGGCATCTCAGTCTCTAACCTCTATCCATACAATACCTCAAATATTCATATACCCACAGACTATAAACCTCCATATACCCATATACTTTGCACCCTCACAAACTGTGGCCCATAGAACCACAGCCTCACACTCCACAGCAAATAAAATAACCCACCCGACAAGGTACCGACATCCTCACCTAGCTACTTACCCCATCACTCGCACTCACTCCCCCCCTCCGGCCCCGGGACAGTATGCACAGTAAACCACCGAACCTGCCAATTCGGCGGCGGCACAAACGGCAACCACCCAGGCCTCTTCCCCTCCCCCCATCCCCAATCTCTACATCCAACCCCCCGCCCACGACAACAGGCGGGACATAAACCCTCCTTAACCATTCACTCGGCCCAACCGACGCCTCACCACCCAACTGCTCCCCCACACAAAACACCACTAGAATCGTATCCTCAATCTCGTCCGCATCAACCTCATTCACCTTGCGGGGGATCGAAATCGCCAGATCGCCCGACGTCTCGCCTCTCGGCGGGATAAAGGTATTCCACAACAGCGTCCCGATGGTCCACGACGCGTTCAGACACAGCATGTGCACGTACACCGGCACCGCGTCAGTGCGGTTCGCAATCACATAACTAAAATTCTCGCCGTTGTGCAGGCGCAGGCGGCCGAAGGAGCCGTCCTCGGGCGGTTTGGTCTTGTTGAAGATGCGGATCGAGAACCAGTCCATGGGTAGTGGGCAGTGCGGGCGGTAGTGGGTTAGCGCCTCGACTGCGCGGAAGGTGGCGATGGCGCGGAGGGAGTTGGCGAGGAGGACTGCGGCTTTGGTTGCTTCGACTGGCGTGCGGGCGATGCGGCTTACAGGGGTATGTTGCTCGTCGAGGATCGTGAAGCGGTTTGTCTCGTCGACCGTGACGATTAGGACCTCGGCGTGCTGGGGTGTGCTGCAGATCTCGTGATGCATCCACGGGGCGAGGTTGCCGGCTCCTTTATCGGGTGCCAGGGCGCGGTTGAGTGTGTTTAGGTCGAGCTTGGTGGTTGGGGGGAAGTCCAGCCGGACACAGGTGACCAGTTTCTGATCCCATGAATGCAGCCGCCGAAGCTGGTCGACGTACGTGTCGGTCGAGAAGTTACCCGGCCCCTCGGTGTGCAGCAGGATCTGCCCGTCGCGGAGGTGGTTGTGCCAGTTGGCTGCCGCGTAATTACCAAACTCCAGATCACCCAGGTCCCAGAGGTGGTATGATGCATCGCCCGAGGCTTGGCTGTGCCTGGCCTTGGCGGTGCCCTTGAACTGCGCCTTCGTAACAAAAGGCAGGGACAAGTACGCGATGCAGCTCTCGGCTAGGGTTCGGTGGCAGCAAACGAGGGTGAACTCGCCGATCCAGTCGGGCTTGGTGGAGGCATCGTCGAGGAGGTAGTCTTTTGCGGTTTGGTGGATGAAGTAGACGCGGCCGTGGTAGACGTCCAGGAAGAACCTACATGCATCCAGGATCCAGTCCCCAAACGCGTCTTCATCCTGCAGGCCCAACCCGTTGGGGTTCCCATCTCTGCAGTCCCTTATGTTGAGGGCAATGTTGATCTCTCGGACCGTTAGCGGTCTAGCTGCCGCAACCACGATCTGAAGCATGAGCCGCACATCATTCTGGTGGGACGCCCGGACTCGTTCGAGGAATCCATGATATGCCGCCTTGACAGTGGCAGGAAGAGTCTTGAAGATTGCAACCCAGTTGCGAGGGATACGAGGCAGACCATCGCGGCATTTCAGCTCGAGAAAATCAAAGAGCAGCTTGACGAAGAGATACGAGCGCTCCTCATGCGGCTGGACAAGACTAAATAGCTCTTGTTTGAGCTGGTCGTCGCGGATGCAGTTGCAGGCAAAGTGCTCAAAGCGGTAGGTGAGCACGCTCTCGATGTCCTTGCTGAGGTGGTCGAGACAGAAAGAATCCTCGTTTGTCTCCAGGATGAAGCCGTTCTTGAAGTCAAATGGCGGGTGATTTGACACCAGCGGACGTGTCGTGATGAAGAACTTTAGGCGAGGATACGGCCGGCTGAGGTACGAGCTGAGCTTATCACAGAGCTTCGTCGCTGACTCGAACTCGCACTCGTCCAAAGCATCTAGGACAATGGTGAAAGCCCCAGGCTCAAACCCCCGCGTTGACTCGTCAAGAATGCTCCACAGCAAGTCCAAGTTGTATCTGACCTCTTCCGCGAGAAGATGCTCAACCTTGGGGATAATGTCGTCCACAAGCGCAACACGCGCCTTGAAAAGCTCATCGAGGATTCTGCAGAGAGCTGTCGTAGCCAGGTTCTGGCCGCTGCCATTGTCCTTGAAGAAGAAGGCGCACACCGTCGTGTTTCTCAACTTCGGCAGCTCGGTCAGCATGGCCTTTGCAAGCACAGACTTGCCGGATCCTGGAATCCCCGACAGGACAAAGGTGCCAGCATTGCCCGACGCCCACTTTACAAACTCGGGATGAGAGAGCACACCGTACCCGGTGCCGCTCTGGGGTGTCTCAATGCTGTCGAGGTAGGCCTGGTAGACGTCGTAGGGGAGTTCTTCCGGGAATTTGAACTTGAGAATCACTTCCTGGCGCTGCTTTCGGAGAGCATCCTCCGATATGGTGTGGAGCTTGTCGAGAAAGTTTTGCTCAAAGTTGAGCTCCATGTAGTCCTGCAGTCGGCCCTCGCTCTCCTTGATTCCCACAATCATGCCATCCCAGTCGTCCAGCTTGAACACGTCCTTGGCCAATGTGACAAGCGGTCGACAGTAGGCAAAGTAGGCTCGCAGCTGGTACTCGATCAGCAGCTTGTAGAGCTGGACGATCTCTTCCTTGATGCTCTGCTGCAGCATGGTGAAGTTGTGCTGGCTCTTCCAGTAGTTGGAGTTCAGCAGGTCCATGACTTGATCGTACCACGTGAACCTCGACATGACGTAGCTGAAGCCCGTCTGCTTTGCCGCGATTTGCTCGGCGTGGTTGAGTATGATAGGCAAGACCACCAGACAGACACCAGCCCAGGCGAGGGATGCCTGCGGGGAGACAGCCAAGGCACTGCTCACGACATCTTTGACCCTCTGCATAAACTGCACGGCCGATGACACAATTCCTTCCTTCTCTACATGAGCCTGCGTTGTCTCGAAGTATATCTGTGCGACCTTTCGAAATTGTTGTTCCGGGGTGGAATCCGAGTCTAGACCCGCGGGGTCGACGCGCGCTGTGTGCCATCCGATTAGCAAGTCGATAATGGCTTAATACAGAAGAACACATGCGACATACCTGGTTGGGAGGTGGGCATATGCGTATGGTGCATGCCCGCCGGCCACAGTAAGGTATCGAAAAAGACCTCGTAGTTGCTGACAAGCGCCTCGTCCTCCGGGTCGTTCTTCAAGGTGTCGTAGGCAGCCGCCCAGACCTCCATGGTGACAAACACGGGATCCGGCTGGGGGGATCGCGGGGAGCGAGGGGAGCGAGAGGAGCTGGGAGGCTCCATCATCTCGAGCGTTCGGCTCGGGGCGGTTCGATACGATGATTCGGACGGCAGCGGCTTGGGAATGGCGAGGCTGACGCCCTGCGGTCCGGATGCATTTTGTGGGGGGGTTATGGGGGTTCTTGGGAGGCCTTCAGGGAGTGCGGTCGGTGGTTTGACGGTGGCCTTTTCGGACGCGACCGTTGGGTCCGGTCGTTTTCGGGGAAGACAGCAAATACATTCTTTGAGCGTCATTTTGATCTACAGTACTCAGGCGTCAGATTGTTTGTTTTGGGATGAAAGGATCTGGGTTTCGTGTACGCAGGTTGCAGTCAAGGGGACGGGCCGCGAGTGTCCGCCAGTGTCTCGTCAGCGAGAATTCTGACAAGTGCCTTCCTCCACCCTACATCATGTTTCGCTACTTCCCTTTTTATGCTCGGTCCATGCCGGCAACCGACTTGATCGAGCCTTCCATGACCTACAAACATGATCGTCATCCAAGCAAACCATTCCAAATCGCCCAGTGGCAAAACAAAGTAAACACGGCCCCTTTTACCCCTTTTTGCCCCCACTAATTATTTCGGGCACGGGCAGCCCATCACACATGCCTCCTCCTCGCCCACTTAGTCAACAATTCTCGCCCCTCCAGCCGATACGTATCAGCCTCGACATAAAGCCCGCCCTGCTCCTCGGTCTGCAGCACCAAATTCGCGCCCTCCTCCCCGCCACTCGCATACGGAGGCCACACCTCCTCCTTCTCCTCCCCCTCTCCCGCATTATGTCCATTCGGCGTCCCGTCGTGTGCGAAATGCACCCACATGGCACTCATCTTATCCGCCAGCTTGCGATACTCGGGCCACGGCCCCAGCCACTGCGGGTTGCGAAACACAAATGCCAGCTCCGTCGCGTGCGCAACCCCCTGGTACGCCGGAGCAATCGACCCGCATAGATCGTCTTGGCAGGTTACGTTGACGGACTGGGGCGCTGCTGCGAGCCACGGCCGCGTATTGAAGCGGTAGACGAAGGTGTCGTTGGGCCGGTGGGCGGCGTAGTGGCGCGCGTCGGCGAGGCGCGGCGCGTGGTAATAGACGTCGCCTAGGATGGCTGCGACGCGTTTATACTGCCAGCCTTTGGAGGGGAAGCGCTCCCCGCCCGTGTTGAGCGGGATTCCTTGGGCCGGGTCGTCTGGGTAGAGGGCCATGATCTGGCGGATGGTGGCGGGCGGGAAGTTGAAGCCTGTGTTGTGGAGGAGGTAGTTGTACAGGTCGTCGTCGGTGTTAATTACTCCCTCGGGCGCGTTATCGGTGCCTTCGTCCGAGTTGGACCCGATGATGTGCGGGATGTGCGCGAACTCGCCCAAGGCGAGGAGGGATGTGGGGAATTGCGGGATGATGTCGCCGTCGACGGTCGGGTAGAAACCTGGACCGTTGAGGAGGGTGCTGGCCATGAAGGGGAGGAGGGTGGCGTAGGGGACGGCGCGGAGACAGGCGAGCGTGTCGATTGCATCGGTGCAGGATACTTGCGAGACGATGCGGTCGTAGATGGGCTGGTAGCGCTCTGTGCCGTTGTACCACGCTGTTGCTGCGCTGCCGCTTTCTTGGATAGACCGGTGGAAGAGCCCGTCGGTGCGCCCGCCGTAGGACATCAGCAGCTGGCCTACGGCAAAGGCGCCCGCGCTCTCGCCCCAGATGGTCACCCGCGACGCGTCCCCACCAAAGCCGGCGATGTTCTCCTGCACCCAGGCCAGGGCATGCCGCATGTCGCGCAGCGCGAGGTTGGCGTTGCCCGTGCCTTGGATCTCGATCGAGTACATGAGGCCCCAGCCGCCCTTGCGATAGTTGATGCTGGCGCCGAGGACAGGCCGGCCCATATCGACGGACCGCTGCACTATGTAGCTGAGGTTGTACCGGTCGAGGCCAGACGTGCCCACCTGGTAGGCCCCGCCGTGGATCCAGAACAGGACGGGGAGGTTTGCGGTTGCGACGTCGATGCCGGCGGGCCGCACGATGTTGATGCTCAGACAGTCTTCCGACATGCCCCACAGCGCGTCGTCTTCAGGCGTGTCGTCGGGACAGGCGTGGCCGTACTGTTTTGCTGGTCTGGTACCGGTCCATGTCGTGTTGAGGGCCTGCGGGATCCGGAAGCGGTTGGGGCCGGTGGTATCTTGGGCATAGGGAATGCCGAGAAAGAAGTCTTGGTGGTACGTGGGCGAGTAGACGCCCGCATATGTGCCGTTGCGAACTGTAGCCAGGGGTTCAGGGGTTTGACTGTTTGTTACTGCCAGAGCTACATGCAAGAGCACTGAGACGATCACAGACACCTGTTTGACTTTGGACGTCATATTGAGTTTGTTTGTTTCGAGCGCAGGCAGTGGCCGGACGTCGTAAGGGTCATGATGGAGGGAGGACGGCCCGTCCACAACAGAGGGCAGCTCGGCCAAGATATCTGAAGGCATTTGGACTATCCTGCTTTATGTAACGGTACCACGTTGTGGTTGTCGTCGTGGGACTCGCAAGATTGCATTCCCCCTTTGCGGGGACGGTAAGTTATCAATCAATCAATCAATTGTTTCCTGGTGACGGCCGGGTTGCTGCGGCCCTCCTGCAGTCTGCAGTGTAAGTGAAGGGCGCGTTTTAGAGTTGCACCGTCCAGCCCGCCATCAAAACGCAAGACGCAGGTGAGGCAGGCTAGAGAAGCATTAGAGCAAAGGACCGGTTTCGGCTTGATTACCGGAGTTGCTGGGTGGTCGTGGGATGCGGGAACCTGCAGGTCTAACCCGTAGTTGCATGAGAAGGACATCGTGACATGAAAAAAGCCACACCGCTCGAGGCCAATGAGACATGCATCAAGACGCAAGTTGTGACATGGCGGGGTTAGGGTTCTCTGGGGACGGAGCGCAAAGCATGATGGTGTAAGTATAGATTGCGGACAGTGAGTGGTTCTGGATATACAAAAGCTTTGCAGCTTTGGTTATGCTGATGCCAATCAGGAGATCGTCGGTCCTCGGTTCGAATCCGGGATTGGATATTTTTTTTGCCCTTTGGTTTTTATATCTTTTTTTGTCAAGATAAGCTGTGCACTGGAACTTGCCCGTAGTTGCTCGCCGGGGCAGCATTTATCAGTGGTTCTATGTTAATTAGGTAGCCTCCTGTCAATTGTGTTGGTGCTGGTTTGGGAGCTCGAACGAGACAGATGAGTGGCGTGATGGTGCATTCTCGTATTCCACTCCCGTCACGCGCTCATCAAGTCTTGAAGGGAGAGGAGGAAAATAGTTCTTGGCTGCAAAAAGGTGGCAGTGATGGAAAGGAGAAACTTGAATGATTTGTATTGCGACAATCGATCAACCGGCCCTTAAAAAATGAAAAAATTCATCGGTTGAGTAACAATTCGGAAGCTGATCCCGAAACTGCGACGTCTGAGAATGGCGGCGTGGACTGTTTCGTGATTGATGAGGATTGGAAGGTAATTACCTCGCCTGTTGCCATTGTTGATCATTGACAAAAGTCTCAAATTTCCGGTTGTGGCGCACCTCACTGTGGCGATCGCCAACAAAGGTTGTGTCATTCACATTCAGCTTCGTCCAGACCAGGAGCGACCGGAGAGGGTTGCGGGTCGCACACGTGGATTTATCCACCTGGAATTTGGCTGGAGCCGCTTTTTCCCTCTGGGCCAATTTCCCCGGCAAGTGATCCATCCTTGCTGCATTTAACCAGCAGATAACATGGCGGTGTCATGAAGATAATCCATGGCAACAGCTCGGTCTCGTGGATGGAGAAAAACAAAAAGGGACACGGGTTTGTTTGTTTGTTGATGCAAGCAGCCAATGCATCTCTTTGACCAAGTCCCAGGTCGGTCCGCCCGCTATAAAGTTTGTTTTTGACAGCAGTGAATGGCAAGGTTCAGTGCGACCGCAGACCCACAGGAGCACCCCATCCCGACCTCTGCAAACAGCTTTCTTGGCACTTGGCACATCCATGGCAGCCGCGTAACCCTGTCACTCTGTCATCACCGTCTCCAATCTGGGCCCTGCCAAAAGGGGTGTCCCCCAGCGTCCTCCATTCTCCAGCCAACCCAATTGCTTCCCGCCTTTTCGCTAATGCAGGTGATCTCATCTTTGTCAGCCTTGTGTTTTTCATTTGCACGGCACAGCCACGCCCAGAGCTCGTGTTGGCTGCCTGCCCAGCGCTGCCAGTGCTGCCGTCCTGTCTCAGCCAGTGCATTTTCGCTTCCAAAACCTGCTGCGACGCACTGGACAGTGAACACGAGCTTTTTCGTCCCTTTCAGGTTGCTTGGCTGACGGTGACGCTGACAACCCGAGGAACCCGCCTGCCCGCCCCCCGGCATGCACCCCCCCTGCTTTGCACTCTTTTCGAGTCCTGTTCCCCGCTGCCCTGAGGTTCCCTGCCTCGAGCCTGCCTCCACCTCGATTCGTCTTCAATCTCAGTTTGACTCTCCCGTCGTTCCACCACCTTTCCTAGCCCGTGCCTTTCCCGTACACTACCGCTGTCATCCAGGCATCCTGCCCGCCTGCTCCCAACCGACCGTTTGACCGTTAACAACCATTTTCTCTTTCACACTTGGATTGCGGCAACAGGCGCGCCGTTTTCCATGGCTTCAATATTCGCATAGGGGATCAATCGTCGGCAATTTCACTCGCTTGTCATCTCTCCTGCCACGACCAACTAACGACGAAAACCATCGACAACCGCCCAGGCCCGGTTGATTCGTCGGTCGCATCATCCCGTCCGGACCAAGCCCATCTCGTCGCCCGCCGAGCCGACACGACTCAGTCCAGTCCAGTCCAGTCCAGTCCTCCTGCTCTCTACAGTCGCTCGATTCTATCGCTGTTCCCGGTGCCCGATAATGTGATATTTCGACATCGAATCCCTCCGAATCAGCCACAAACACCACAGAAAGCGAACAACAAACCACGCACACAAGCAACGATGCTTCCTCGGTTAGCAAGGCCGCTGGCCTTCCTCCTGTCGCTCACGACCCTCATCCTCCCCGCCGCGGGCGAAAGCATTCTTCGATCGAGCTCGCTGGCCGCTTGCCAAGTAAACTCGGGCTTCACGGCCAGTCTCTTCGATGTCGTCTTCACGCCGTCAAATGGCTCCGTCGCCATCAACATGATCGCCTTCTCCTCCATCCAGGGCTACGTCATCTTCGACATCAGCATTCTGGCCTACGGTTACCCCATCGTCAAGACCACCATCGATCCGTGCACATCCAATCTGCCGGGACTGTGTCCCATGACATCCGGCAACCTCAACAACCCCTTCAACCTGCCAGTCGGGCCCTCGGCGATTGCCTCGATCCCAGGCATCGCATACTCCATGCCCGATCTCGACGCCAAGGTCACGGTTCTTGTCAAGCTGGTCGACAAGGACACCCGCGTTGTCTCTAAGACGGTTGCTTGCCTCGAGGCCGACGTTACAAACGGTTTGACCATTGATCTAATTGGCATCAAGTGGGCCACCGCTGCCGTGATATTCCTGGCGCTCTTCATCTCGGCAATCATCTCGGGAGTGGGCTATTCCAATGCCGCCTCGCACATTGCGGCCAACACTATGTCGCTGTTTGGCTACTTCCAGGCGCAGGCCATGCTTGGACTCTGCGGTGTGCCTCTCCCCCCCGTCGTCAAGGCCTGGACCCAGGATTTCCAGTGGAGCATGGGCATCATCAAGGTCACCTTCATCCAGGACATCCTTACCTGGTATCAGCGCTCGACCGGCGGCACGCCTTCGACCATATTCGATTCCCTGCACACGACGTCCGTGCAGGTCGAGAAGATGAAGCGCTCTCTGCCCATGGTGACGGAGCGCCTTGGCCTGTACAAACGAGCCCATGCCATGTTACCGAGCCCTGCCGTGCAGCAAGCCGCCGTCGGCCTCACCAAACGAGCAAATTTGCAGACGTACTACGGCAGCTACATTGTTTACGGCATCCAGAGAGTCGCATACCGCGCCGGCATCGAAAGCACGAATCTCTTCATGACCGGGCTGGTCTTTTTCTACATCGTCTTCGTCCTCGCTATCATCCTTGTGACTCTCTTCAAGATTATTTGCGAGGTTGCTGCGAAGTACCGGTGGATCCAGCGTGACACCTTTTCTGACTTCCGGCTGGGATGGTTGACCGTTCTCAAGGGTATGTGTTGAACTCCGATACATCGCTACCATGGCACCCAGCTGACACTTTTCTAGGAATCCTATTCCGAGTAACCCTCATTGGCTATGCCCAGATGACTGTTCTCTGCATTTGGGAGCTTACGCAGAACGACTCCCCTGCTGAAATGGTCCTGGCCATTTTCTTCTTTTTCGGCATGACGGCAGTCCTATTCTTCGCGGCCTTCAAGGTGTACCGGATCGCCAAACGCTCCGTCAGGCTGCATCGTAACCCGGCCTACATCTTGTTCTCTGACCCGCAGGCCCTGAACAAGTGGGGATTCCTTTACGTGCAGTTCCGCGCTTCGGCTTACTACTTCATCGTTCCCATCCTGATCTACACTCTTGTCAAGGGCATGTTCATCGCGTTGGCCCAGGCTCATGGCACCGTCCAGGCTGTGGCTCTGATTGTGATCGAGGCCGCGGCGCTCATCACGGCGAGTGTGATGCGCCCATGGATGGACAAGAGCACCAACTCTTTCAACATTGCCATCTGCGCCATCAACTTCATTAACGCTATCTTCTTGTTTATTTTCACCGATGTCTTTGGCCTGCCGCCACTGGTTATTGGTGTAGTTGGTGTTGTTCTCTGGATTGCCAACGCATCCTTTGCGCTCATTCTCCTGCTCATGCTCATCATCACGACAGCCATCGTCATCTTCCACAACAATCCAGACACGCGATACCAGTTCATGAATGACGACCGCACGTCCTTCATGAAGTCGAACACACAGCTGGGGACCGCGAGCGAGCTGGACGCGCTGGCCATGACGGCACGTGGCGACGGCAAGATGTACCAGAAACCGATGCTGGATCTCGACGACGACGATATGGGGTCATCGGTGAACTCGGCCAGACACTCAGCCGCGCATTCGATGGCACATCGCGACTCGCTATCGCCCGACATGGCCCAGACTGAGGGAGGCCAGCATCTAAGGAACCGACCGAGCGGGAGCAGCTTCAGGGCGCCCAGTCCCTTCAATGGCTCCACCTCGAACTCGAACTTGTCGGCGAGCCGGCTATCACACAATAGTGCAAACATGGTTGGATATAAGAACGGGGGCGGTGCAAGGTAAGATGGTTTTGTCTAAACGGTCTGGAGTGCGCACGCTGACATGACATCATAGCAGTCCCTGGCAACGCGGAGCCGGCTACGAGTAGTCGAGCCTCGTCAGATTGGGTCCTCAGTACTAGTTAATACCAGCTCTATCTCTCTCTCGGTTAGACGGGCTGTTGCATTTGGATATCAGGGATTGGGCCGGCGTTTGGGCGGTGTTTTGGCTTTTATGCGTGCATGGTACGGACTAGTACCTAGAGCCTTAAACTGGGCATGTTGCCGTGGTTCTTTCGGTTGTAAATATCGCTCGCATTCTCATTTGTCCATGTTCAGGCAGGGTCCTCTGTTTGCGTTGTTGTTCTCGTTGGAAAGGGTGCTGGGTCAAGGGGGAAAATTGGCTGTCAATAAGAAACTGAAGATATGGGCATTGTACCTACTACCTACCTACCTACTTGCATATTAGAGTCTGTGGGGGGGGGACCAGTGGAATGGCTGGGCAAAGAATGGGGACAACCGAGGCTGCGTGTTGGCACTGTACTGTGAGTCTTGACGATGTGTTTTGCCCCATCCCCATCGATCGTTCAGGTACACAGTACACAAACAGTCGGTTGGCCCCGTGACGCAGCTACTGCTGCGAGTTTTGTTTCGTCCGTCCGTCCCATGATATGATATGATGCGATGCCGCCGTGCTGCCAAGACTGATTTGTGTCTCATGCTACTTGTTTTTCGGGCCCACGTCCAATCATACCCCGCTGCCAAGCTTCTCGCTCGCTGCTGGGTCCGGTCCGGTCCGGTCTGGTTTGGTTTGGGAGAGAGAGAAATTTATTTGGAGCGGTGGGTGCGTGGGTGGGTGAGGTGGCGACGGCGGTGTGGAACCTTTACTCCGCTACCTCAGGTACGCAACTGCACCTCACTTGATTTATTGATCCGTCTCCCGATAACCAAACACCACAACACAACAATCTTGGAATCGCGAATTCACGTATTCACCGGCCACTTTCCTCTTGTATTACACGGCATCATACTTTTTGCATCGATCGGTTGATAGGAAGAAACAAAACTTCGCAAAAATGCAGCCCACGGCCGAGGAACCGACCAAGCAGACGCCCATGGGCGCGCTGGAGGATCTGAATGTGAGCGCTGGGGCTGGTGCTTCGGCGGGTGCCGCTGGTGGTGCGAGGGTTGTTTCTACGCAGCCGGTAGGTCCTTTTTTCCTTTCCTCTTCTTGGTTTCATTGATCAGGTTCCATAAGGGTGTTGTTGGTGTCTGCAGTGGTTTGATAGGCGGTGGGTGGTAGGTGGTATGGTATAGCATGATCTGTTAAGCGGCACGTGTTGCGGATCAGGTGCATGCACTTGGTTGCGATGGGATGAATTGGGAGGTGGTGGTGATGATGATGATGTCATGTGATTGTGCCTTTTTTTTCTTTGAAACGCAGGGGATTGCTAATTATTTGTTGGCTGACGTTGATGCTGAGCTAATTATGCGCACAGCGACCTGAGCCGATGCCGAAGCTGGAGAACGAGATGACGCTGCGCGGCGGGCGGATGAATATTGGCTTCAGCTGCTGCCATGGGCATTGCTCTTTCCACAAGGGGTGCTGCTGATCCTGGCAGAGTTAGTAGCACAACTTGCTGTGGGTTGGGGAAGGATGGAAAGGGGGAGGATGGAAAGGGGAAGGCGGGAAGGGGGTTGGATCCACGGAAAGCGAGGGGAGGAAAGGGGTTGTTGGTGCTGTGGAATGGCCTGGTTAGCGTAGGATTAGTTGATGGGGTTGCGTTGTGTTGCGTTGTGTTGCGCCGCGGTTTGTTGCACGGAGAGGGGAATGAGACGCGAATTCTTCGGATTACCTGCGAGATGTGATGACTTATGCAAGGATGAGACTGGTTTTTTCTCGTGGTGTAGAGAGTTAAGTATCACGATTCAATGTTGCCTGAGTAGTGCTTCGAGCTACGGGGAGCGTGCGTCTATAAAGCTCAAAATAGGAGGGATGAATAAAGGTACAGTCGGTTGATCGCCATGGTGCATTTCCTCTGTCGAGATAGATTTCGTTGCACGGGAAGACGTGCAAGTTGTTAGGTCAACACATGTGTTTTCTTCTCATCATATTCCGTCATTGCTGAAGAGTCACGGACCGAACAGGACCTGATAATTCCTACTTATGCGGCTGTGAGGTAATTACCTAGGTAGCGTTGTAAAGGAAATACCAGACCCGACAGCCTATCAGCCCTCGAGTCTCTGGGCATCAATCCCAGGCCCTCGACGGAATCATAACTCTTTCTCGAGCCATTCTTGTCTGGTTGTTTGAACTTTTTATCTCACGAATCCTTTTCACGATCTCTTTTAGCTGCTTACGTTCACCCTCATAACCTGGAGTTCATGGAGATATCCGAGGGGAGGTAACGCCTGGGAGCGTCCTCCAACTGAGGTCTCTATTCTTGTGGAGATATTGAAGGCTTGTTGTCCTACAGAAGATCAAGTGGGAGACGACGACTTTAACCCCCCTCACATGCGGAGGTGGCCTTATCCTAGCGATATCCTCGATCGGTGTTATAGGAGAAAGATCCTGTCCCAACTCGACCACGACGATTTCAAGGGCCATTACAATCAGGCTAGATTGGTTTTAGATGCTTTAGACATTGTCAACATCTGGGGTTGACTAGGCGGTGATAGACTCCCTGATACCCCCGGAGCCCTTGATTTACTCGTTTCGGTGGAAAACCTTCGCAGACTTTACCTATTTGCGTTACAAAGACGTCAAAACTTTGACCAGTGTCAAATACGATTCCCGCCCAACATCGGGCGAAGGACGGACATTCGAAAAGTCTACCGCACATTCCTTTCGAAGTTTCGATGTGTGCATTTCAAACATTTGGTATCTCGGAAAGCTCAAGGCCCAATAGACGCCATATCTAGATGACCACCTAGAGTTCAATCTTAATTCCAACACCCTGTTCGTGTTCTAGTTTGGTGGCGCAATTCGTCACCTGCCATGTTTTCTGTACGTCGCTGGTAATTGATTAACGAAGTCGCGAACAAGCCCAAACAGTTCTTGAGCTTCCAGCGCAACTAATTACACCAATCATGTGCAGGTTAGGTCGTTATCAAGAACTCGGGAGTGATTTCTTCAATTCCCCAAGATACAAAAAATCTATTCCGAGCTGACGGCCACACATTCTCTGTTGTTTCGCTCGCACAAGGACTCGTTCAAGGCCAATATTGCCGAGTACAACATGATGCCAATTCCTGACTGAGTTCGAGCGGCGTATGGTGATGAGCGTGGGCGGCTATCTAAGATAGTTGCCAGCAACATGGACCATTTTACCAGCATGAAGAAACCCCGGCTCACCGATATCGACCACCACACCTCCCAATTAGGTAGGTAAGAGGATCTCACATTTGCAAAGGTTCGATTACTACAAGACCTTTAGCGATCGACTCGGAATGTTGAAGAAATACATGGACTCTTAGAAGCCTAGGGTGGTCAGGGGTCTCTGGCGGGATGATGGGGAAAAATTTTCCTGGTATACGTTCTGGGCTGTCTTGGTTGTTGGTGGTTTCGGCGTGTTCTTGTCTCTCTTGAGCTTGGGTGTTCCCATTGCCCAAACGTACGCGACGCTCGAGGGTTTGAAGACTGAAAGCTGCGTGTGGACTGGAACTCTTTTAATAAAATGGGAACGGAGTCAGGGGCAAAGATGTCGCAAATTCCACGCTGTTCAAATGAACGCTGTCTCCTGTTGAGTCAGTCAAATGCTCTCACCCGATCTTCTGGTAACCAGTGCTTCGTACGGTGTTGGAATTAGACAGAGAAGGGAAATGAGTCAGAAACGCGGCTAAACCTCCTGAAGCTTGTCTGGGCCATTCAGCTCTAGGGAGGACCACGCGTGCGTGGGGGGGTCAATGGAGGCAGCCCTTTCCGTACCCTGCGCCGCCGCCACGACGCCCCTACTTTCCTAATATTGGAATGCGGCCAGCTTCAACGGGGCAGCACATGCCCAAATCTGCACCATTCAAAGGCATCCAATCCCTCCATGTGCGCAATCAGATAGAGAATGCGCAGGGCTGAGCTTTTGAACTGCGTAGTATGAACCATTAACCTCTAGACTTGGCACGGGTTGCCTCACAGTTCGGCGTGCATGCATTCATGTCCCGACCTCCGATCTCTCTCATCCGTACTAAGCATCAAAATCCAGAACTAATAACAACCACATCAACAACTATAATTACCATTCTCGTCGCATGAGCCATTTCTCCAGCTTAGTTTCAACGTCGACATGAGTCCCCGGCTTGAGCCATTTCACATAACACTCATCTTCGTGGTCCTTCTCGCCATCGCCACGTGCACAGATGCGTCCGACATAACCAGATTCACCCTGTGCCGGGATAAAGTCCTGGCAATCCTCAATAACACGTACACTGAGGGAAACATCAACAGCGAGACCATCAGAAGTTTGGGTTATCTCTACGAAGGCCCTGTGAAGGGGCTCAAGCCGAGCTGCCCGCGGTCGGATTGGTTGACCTTGACCATGGAGGGTGAGTTAACACCCGCGCAAAGAAAAAAGAGAAAAAGGAAAAGAAAAAAAGACAATCGGACCACAACAGCATCTAATACCACACCCGTAACTTTGCAAGGATGCTACGCCATCTGCGGCAACATCATCGACGTGGCGCAGCCAGCCGATGCCATCTCCATCACGGCCACATGGATCTTCCCGCTGGCGATCCTGCTCAACCTGCCGTACGAGTCGTACCACGACCGCAAAATCCGCAACATCCTCGGCGAGGTGCTCAACTGGCTGGGCTCGCCGCAGACGGCCCTCACCGCCACGCTCTGGAACGTCCGCCAGATTCGCGCGTGCCACCGGCGCTCCAAGGCCAGCAGCGGCAAGCTCAACGACGCCTACTACGTCCTCAGCTGCCTAACCCAGTTTGACATCTCCAAGGGCCTATCGCTGCCGGGCGCTGCCGCTGTTGCACAGAACCATGATCCCGAAGCTGGGCCGCCGGTGATAGTCGACAACCAGCAGCAGCTGCCAGATAATAACTTGTATTTCAAGACGCTGGTCTACGGGCTGCTACGGCCGACAGCTCACATCAGTGAAGCACTGGCCCTGGAGCTGAGGGAAACCCGGGACGAACCCGTGCCGCTGGACATACTGCTGACGGACGAGCTGCTGGAGAACATTGCATACCAGCTCAGGATGCTGCGCCGCCGGAGCGTGATCCCGACACTGGCCAGCCTGGCCCTGTTCCTCGTCGCCTTTGTCTTCTCGGTCGTGCTGACCTTTGGTGATCTCGGCACCGATAACGACGTTCTCTACATGTCCCTCGGGCTGTTTCTCCTCTGGCTCCCCATACTAGTCACGTTCAGCATCGTGGACAGGAACCCCGTCTCGTCGAAACGAACAGCGTAAGTGAATCCCGTGCAGTGCCCCCCTTTTCCCTCTCCCTGCGTGCGTGTCCCCCCCTCTCGCCACTTGACGGGAGACTAACGCCAAGCCAATAACTCGCAGCGCGCTCCTCTCCCGCTATCTCTACAACGTCGACGCCATCCGCACCTGGTCCATGGCCCAGAACCTCACCCCAAGGCTGTCCACCCTGCATCAGATCAGATGGTGGACCGCCGACGCGCAAGATACCTTCCCCGTAGGCGACTTCATAGGCCAGGGCCGCAGGATCCAGTACTGCGGCCTCGCGCACGCCGTGCTCGAGTGCACTTCCCCCACCAACAACAGCCAAGACAACTCCATGAATGCCGGACAGCGCCGGTTCCAGTTCGAAAACAACATAGCAGCCTACGACGACTGCGGCAACAGGGTAGCCACCTCCCTGCGCGGGCCCAAGCCGGCGTCGTGGTACATGACCGCGCTGTCCTCGTCCACCCTGGTCTGGACCGAGATCATGATGGCCTTTATGTTTGCCTTTAACACGCCTACCGTCGGCCCTGGGTGCTGGTCGGGCAGCTGTTTTGTTTATGGTGTGCTCAGCTCGGTGGCGTGGTTTGTGCAGTTGTGCCGGAAACAGCCTGGGCCGTGGGCGCGTGGGGTCGCGTTTGCGTTTAATGCGCTTGCGCTGGGGTGGCTTTTGGCGACTATTGTTCTGCAGGTATGTTATGTTATGTGAGACGAGGGATTTCCGGCATCTTTTGGACAGCGCGGTGCTAACGTAGGTGGTGGGATAATTAGTTATCCGGCGCTCTCAATAACTGCTGGTGCTTGTCGTCGCCCATTGCCCGGCCTTTCTGGGGCGGATATATGGACTTTGGCAAGTCGGTGGATTTTCGGGACAAGTTTGACGTGACCGGGTACTGGATCACGGCCGCCGTGGTCGGCGGCATCGTGCCCATCTTTGCCTTTCTCGTGGCCGTCTTCTGGTGGCTCAAGTGCCAGCATCTGTGGGCCGCGGCGGGGGATGAGCCGAGGCGTATCGACCTGCGTCGTGGCCATCGGGTTCCGGGAGGGCAGCCTGTTCAAGGGGGTGAGATGAATGAAGCGCAGGGTGTGGTGCAAGGGGCTGCGGGGGTGCAAATGATCTTTGTAAAGTGCGATCTTAATTGGTTGCAGTAGAGGGTGGTGAGGTTGAAGTTTTTGGTGTTGTTGGGATTCGGAAGACGGCGTGTTTGTGCTTGTGGGCTCTTGGTGTTTCGTCATGGTAGGTATCAAGACACAGACAGGGTTAGAAGTAAATGGGGTTTCAAAGAAGGACGGCTTGTGTGGTCCTTGTCATTGCTTCACGATTTTGGATCACAAAAAAAGCGGGTAGGTCATGATTAAAACATGAGAATGATATGGAAGTCTGGCAGAACATTGGTCTCACTCATTGCGCTCTTCTCTCAAGCAACTCCCTTGATCTAATTAAGCATCAAACAACGGAACAATCTGCATATCATTTTTCTCCATGAATACCTCTGGAATGGCCATAACCCCTGATTCCAACCGTTGTAAGCAGACTGTCAACTCCCCCCGCGCCTTCCCCCCGGTGCTTTCATGTTCGGAACAGATTTGTGTAGTCATGGTGCCATTTTGCTGCTGGGCATGGCAATAGCGCACGGTTTCTGAAGAACAGAGTTTGGCCTCCAAAGAAGAACAGGGACCAGCCATTACAGTTACCGGCAGCCAGATATCCGGCGAGAGATGAAGAACGTCGTAGTAATCGAATCATGGGCGCGCCCTCCAGTCACATCCGCGCCAAGGTGCACAAAGGGTACTACAAACGGGCGGCATGACAAACGCATCCTGAGATTTGAAAGCAGAGGAGCGGTCGGGATTCATTAGTCAACTGAATGATTCCAAAAGATGCATGCATGGGCCACCTTCTGTCAAACATAGCGCGTCTTTCAGTTTGGAACCGGACTACTTCTCGTTTCCTTCAAGGAGGCGTCGAGTGAACGATTGAGACAGGGATTCGTGCTGTGCAACGGCGCAGCCATTCGTCACGTAGGTACCTGATATGGCCTGACATGTTGATTATCTGATTACTTATGTGTCCGCTTCCTGTGGTTGTTGGCTGTCAATAACAGTGTTACAGTATTGGTCGGAGCAAGGGACAAGCCAAGCTACCTGATGCAGGATGGTTTTCTTTCGAGCTTGATCAACCAATGACAGTGTCCCTTGATAGTTCGGAACGATGACAACTTTAGGATGATGACAACATACGGTGACTGGTGGCTCGGTCTATCAAAACGGACGGAAATGAGGGAGTCTGCTCCACAAGAGGCAGTAACGGCTGGCCGAATTAATTACCAGATAATTATCACGTACGCTAGACTCGAGCAAAGTGGTATTTTAATTGAGGCATTGCAGCAGCTCAAAGAGAATAGCTTCGAAATCCCAACAGTCACTAGAGTCAAGGCCGGAGTGATTGTCAAACCCCAAAACGCTAGCCCGCCATTTCATTCGCTGGGCGCTAATTAGAGCCAACTTAAGGCGATGACAACATGCAAGTCAGCCAGCGTTTCAAGCCATGACATGGAATCAAATTGCAGCCTCAACAAGCCGGCTGTCAAGCTACGCCCTTCAAACTTACGCAAAAGTCATGATTGAATGATCCAGGGGTATCAATAACCGTCGTCGTGCTTCTCGTTCGAGGCTAAAGCCTTGGTTGCTCGAGTCGATTTGTCAGAAAATCCTCTTTCGGCTGACAAATTGGAGCTGCAATGTAACATCCATGATCCAGGCACAGGCACGATGGATTGCGCCGGGGCCTTCCCTTACTGACTAATTCCTACGGTACTTCCGACACAGATCGGCAAGATCCATAGTCGCGATTCGAACTAGAGAGGCTACCGTGCCAGAATAGTATAAAGTTAAAGGAGGGAATAGTCCTACCTCTCCCCTACCCTGCTTCACCACCCCTTTTCTCTAACCATCAGACAGAACAACGACAAAGTCCCTTCCGACCATCCTCTTTTTCAAAAGCCTCACCAGCATTAAACAAGACAAAACAAAACACAACAAAACTCACAATGGCCGACAACAACAAGACTCTCCAGCCCATCAAGGTCTGGGGCCGCATCGGACCCAACCCGCCCAAGGTGGCGATCCTCCTCGAGGAACTCTCACTCCCGTACGAGATCGTCGACGTGGCCTTTTCCGAGGTCAAGAGCCCAGAGTACGTAGCCGTCAACCCCAACGGCCGACTGCCAGCCATCCACGATCCCAACACCAACCTCACGCTCTGGGAGTCGGGCGCCATCCTCGAGTACCTGATCGAGCGTTACGACACGCAGCACAAGCTCAGCTTCGCGCCCGGGTCCAACGAGTCGTACCTGGCCAAGCAGTGGCTGTTTTTCCAGACCACCGGCCAGGGCCCCTATTACGGACAGGCTGTCTGGTTCAAGCGGAACGACCCCGAGAACAAGGTGGCCTTTGAGCGCTACGTCAACGAGATACACCGCGTCTCGGCGGTTGTGGAGGGACACTTGGTCGCACAGGGCAAGAAGGAGGGCGGCGACGGGCCGTGGTTGGTCGGGGGCCGCATCTCGTATGCGGATCTCGCGTGGTTGCCCTGGCAGCGGGTGATCAGCAAGTTCCTGCCCACGGAGGAGTACGATGTGGCAAAGTACCCGGCTGTGGCGGCGTGGCTTGCCAAGATCCAGGAGCGGGAGCCAGTGAAGAAGGTCCTTGCTACGCTGGGTTGAGGGCTAAGCCGGAGGGAAGAAATGCTATAGACGATCTAGAGTGAGAGCCGGGGGAGAGAGGAATTTAGAAGTGATTCAACATAAAAGGGGCATTGACATGCTAGGTGGAAAGTTAGCAATGCAATAGAGTCTATGAGCAGCACTCCGATCCATTCGCACACTTGGTCAATCAAGCAAACTGGTGTTTGAGAAATGGTGGTCATTGTAGTAACCGTGTCGCCTTCATGTTGATAAACACAGCCCCCTTTTGGGCAGATATGAATTGACGACAATGGGCCATGACGGTGAATTCGAAAATGCCAACGGGCTTGCCCAACTTCAAACGCGGCACTTTTGACACTCCTGTCTGGGCATCTATTGCTTAGCAGCTTTCAAACCCGATTTGAGCCCGGGCAGAGCGACAGTTGCGGCTCCGGTCCCGTAGGCTCCCACGGAGGGAATCTGCTGCTCTCAAAGGTGCGCCGCGTGGCCGGCCGGGATTGGCAATTAGCATATCACAGCCTCCTCGAGAGGGGATGCGTGCCGCAGACGGATTATGTATGAACCAGTCCGGTGCATGGACTCGAAATTCCAATTGCCCAAAAGGGGCTTCGGGTCTTGGCTTCCCGCCTCACAACCTGCCCCTGATAATGATATCGAAAGCAGACAGAAAATGATGCACCCAATGAAGAGTGACGTAGTGAAGCACTTTCACTCAGTTGACATCGAAGGGGCCCAGTCGCTTGCCAAGAAAATCCATGGGCAAAGGTCCCAGCGGTACACAGTATATCCCTCACCTACTGGCAGGACGCAAGGGAGCGATAAGGTGGGCAGAGCTGAAAAGACGGCCCCTTCCTGTCAACCTTTCCAAGGCTTTCTGGGCGCCACACGACCAATAAGCTGGGACGGGCCAGGGCACTAATCCAGCTAGTTTCGGCAAGCCCAAGGCCGCCGACGCGTCCCAAATACCAATCGAGACAAGTTACAGACGGGGGCGAGACCACCTGCGCCAAATGGGATGCCATGTCAATATTGACGAATCAACGACATGGGCCACCACCACGGCCGCGGAATCGCGAGGGGGAACCCAGCACGCGCAGTCCCCCGCATTTCCCTCTCCGACGGGTCTTTTCTTTCATCTTGTGTTTTCCCGTTGCATCCATCACCATCTGAACTGAGGAGGACGTCAATCGTATGCGCCTCTTTTGCGAGGCACATCCGATTGAATTTGGCCCGGCAACATGGCTCTGGACCCGGGTACCGTGGTGACGATAATGTCAGTCTGAATAACACCAAGTCATGTTAATTTCGTTCTTTTTCGACTTGCCTATTGTTGACACTAACGCTGACGATTGTACTCCACAAACAGAACGTTCACCGTCGGCGCCGCACTCCGAGCCCCTGACATCATCCGAGGCCTGCGGGAGATTGGAAACTCGCAAAAGCAACTCGACCGCCTCATCGCCCGCGGAGACCGATGTCTGCTGCACCTCGAGGAGGTCAAGCACGAGGTTGATCGCCTCTACCAGCATGGAGGAACCGACAATGGGCAGCAGCGCCTGTACCCAAACCAAGGGATTCCCGAGGAGCTATACTTGGAAACAAAGAAGCTCATCCGCTACTGCCAGAGGGTGGTGCGAGACATGGTGAACTACCACGAGAGGTACGGCAGCCAGTTCTGGTTCAAGGCCTTGCACTGGTTGTCGTCGTTGAAGAGGAGCCCGACCGAGTCGCATGACAACAGGCTCGAGGAGTGCGCCCTGTGGACAGAGATCGCCGCCGAGACCTTGTTCCTGCGCGCCAACTTTGACGCCGCCGTCCAGGATCCATGGGGTCATGTCATCTTGCGAGATTGCCGACATCGCGCACAACGGCTTCGCGGTGACATTGGAAAAGCCGAACGATACTGCGAGGACCACCGCAGAAGGATGGAGAGGCACATGGAAGTGTGGGTAGACCTGGGCGTCTTTCGGAGGTACTGGTCCATTGCCAACGACCCTCTGTTCGCGCCCCCGAGGGCGCCGCTGTCGACCATAGCTGGGACCCCCTCTCCCCGGCCAGGCCATCGTCCTCGCCGTCATCACCGCACTCGCCCTTACCATCCGACTGAAGTACCCGCGCCAACAGCGTCTCGCCCTGAACTGGTTCGGCGGGAGGAACGTCGCCGAACGTCAGGAAGGGACCCTGCCGTTAGCAGACGGGGTGGCAATCTCGCTCCACAGATCATTACTGTCGAGCCTCCTCGGGACCACATGCCTTCAGTCGGACGGTCGCAAAGACACCGGCGAGATGAACCGGACATCATCCTCGCGCAGCCCGCAACCCGCGACGACAGTCATCGCTCCCGTGCGCCCTCGGCATCACGGGTGGGCACCCATGATAACCCCATCTACTCGGCCTATCAACATCCGACAGCATACGTAGTTGCCGATCCCGAATGCCCAGAGGACGACATGGGCGCATACTACGTCGCGCCACAAGAAATACCACACCGTGTTGACCGAGACGAGGACCACAGCGGCCCGCGCTACCGGCCTTCTGCTCGTCGTGATCCCTCTCCCGAACATCGAGGACGCGAGGTATCCGCATCCCGCGAGCCCAGGGACCATCACGGCTCATCGACGCGGAGGAAACCCATCCCGGCGGCCCCTATTCGACCAAGCCGCCCCAGGGCCGACGCACCCGTGCCAGTCGAGTCCCGGGACCGCACAGAATATCGCCAATCATCAAACCACTCCCGTTATGCCAGCGGTGGAGAGCCCGAGTACCATGACCGCCGCGACCGTCCCCGCTCTCCAGAGCGATCACGAAGCCGCTCCCGCCACCGCACCACCAACAGCATCCCAACCCACCACTCCAACTCCGACAACTCCAACCGTCATCCGTCCCACTCCCGCTCCACGCACCACACCCGCAACGAAGACCCCCGCGAAACACAACCACCACCCCAACCGTCAGGATACACCCACCACGACCACCGCGGCCGCTCAATCCCCACCTCCTCGCACACAGCCCCAACAACCCGCCCTCCGCCCCCACCCCACATCCAATCCCAGTCTTACAACCACGCATCCCGCTCCTCCTCCGTCTCCACAACCGCCTCACGCAACTCGACCATCTTCAGCGCAGCAGGCAACCGACCCGCGTCCTCGCGCGCCACCAGCGTCAGCGTCAGCGCAAGCGGAAGCGGAAGCGACTACCCCGCCAGCCGGCGCTCATCCGGCGCCAGCCAGGCAGAACAGCGTGACATCCGACATCGCGAGAAGGACGGTCGCGGCGACTATAAGCAGAGAAGGGCACCAGCGGAACCTGTTCTACTGCCGCCGCCCACAACCCGAGGACGGTCGGGCCGAAGGAGCTATGAGGACGGGCCGGGGAGTAAACCTTACCCGCCTAATTCTTGGGATAATCAGACGAAGAGTCGGAAGAAGTTGAAGAAGATGGAGCGGAGTCGGTCTAGGTCCAGGTCCGGGGCCGAGTCGAAGGCGAGGTCTAGGTCGAGGAGTGAGGCGGCTGGAGGCGGAGGCGGGTTTTGGTCTAGGACGTCGACTGTTTCGAGGAATTTTTGAGCGGGCGTTGTAGGATGGGTGCATCTCCACTACGGCTAGTCCCTTTTTCTTCCTTTTTGTCTTTTGTTGTGTTGTTTTGTTTTTGTGGGGGACGGGGGGAAAGGGAGAAGGGGGGTTTGGATATTGATGATGATGATGAACGACACGACATGACACGACCTGACTTGACCTGCCACGGCAGTGATCTTTAACGATATGACAGACATACCGATTGATACCTTGCATACCTGATCGACATAGCACTGCGACGACGCATATTTCTTTTGTATATGGTGTATAGTATTTCTTCATTTCTGTATATGGAATGGAAGTGAAAGGGGAAATTGGATGCTGCAATTCAATGTTGTGGTTGTGCTGGTGAAAAGTGGCACGTACCTGTGTAAACAACAACCAATGCTGGTAATCGACACAAGCATCCAGCTTTTGGCCATCGAAAACAAGCCCTTCTCAAACAACCGCAGCCCACTTGGGTAAAATTCCACGGCCCCTGCAACGACATGCGCTGTTCGGATGGGCAAGACTCAGGCGCTAAGCTAGTAGCCAACCTCGACCTTCCGCAAGACTAGCCATCGCTGGCCGTGTCCGCACAAAGGAAGGGCTGTCATCGCGCTCAAGCTTTCATCACAGTCTTGTGTATGTGGTTGTTGACCCCCCCGTGCCCTCATCCAGTTGGAACCACCCTCCTAGATACTTTGTCGCGAAAGATGAAAGACCTGTTGGAAATCTGGTGTCAGCACAAGACAAGTTCTGGCTAATTCCCGTCAAGCAGGGACGGCACTTTTGCACCCGCTGGGTGGAGGCCGGGTGTCTCCTTCCCTAACAGCGACGTGGCCCAACTCACCTTCCCTCCCGAGCAGAGATGACCACCCATCCCGCTCGCGTTTCCCTCGCGACTGCCCCCCCCCCCGAAACCCGCGCAAGCAAGCACATGAACCAAATGCACCAGCCCCGGTTTCCATAATTCCCACTCGACACCGGTCGCATGGTGCAGTGGTTCATTGCAATGATGAACAAAACCAGCATCCCACATGCAGCCGGCAACCCTATGACCCACAGAACACACAAAACCGTTTGGCCTCCATAGGGAGGGTCGGAAATGATGAGGACTTCAACTTCTGATGCAATGATTTTTTATTTTATTTTTGGTCTCCATATCCCTGTGGTAACGCTATGATGTGGAGGGGGAGAGATCGGACTGCTTGGCCTCCACCGGGGCGCTCAATTTATAGGCGACATGACTCCGGGATTGACTTTTTCTGGTCCTCCGGTGTAGGTTCGTAGTGGAGATGATGATTGCCACTATTGCATTGCGAATCTGAAGTGTCTTTTTGCCGTTGGAAAGCTAAAGGATGGTTCATGATCAAAAGCTTGAACTCAACCTCGACTCGAACTCTCGAGCAAATGGTTAATTATCTCTCCACGTGCAATGATATCAATGCATCGATGAAGAGAAGGAGCAGGCATTTTGTTGCTTCTTCGTTTGAGGAGGCAGTTTCCACTTGGGACACTTGACGGTGCTGGCGTGCGCAGCTTTCCAGCACTGACTTGAAGAGGAAGGAAGAGCGAAGGACGGGAAGCCACGACGCAAGGAACGCCATGCCGACGAGGAAATGCCCCACCGAGACCTAACGTTAACCGTTGCAACCCGTTTTCCTTTGCGCCGAACGAGCACCTGAGTGAATGGAAGGTTTGTGTTCCGGCCGGTAACCGCGGAGAGGGCTGAACGGCTTGTCTTGCTTGTGGTTTGCCAAACAAGACTTGATTATATCGAGAATACACTTCGGATTGACCGTTGATTGTCCGAGAAAGGCGGGCAGGAATTGGACCGTGCGAGAGAACGGTTATTGAATTGTATCCATGATTTTCAATATTTGATTCGAGTCAGTCAATCATACATGCTTCCTGGATCCTGATGTTAAACCACGTTCGAGCGTGGGGTCCAAATTCCTAGTCAAATGATGGTGGTGACCGAGCACGAACTGTAGGTCTGCATACAGGGGGGGAGAGCACAGTACAGTCTGAACAAGCTTTCCCGCTGACAGGGCCAACCCCAGCCGATTCAGGTGCAACACAAGCAACAAGGCTAAACCTCGGCCGTCCCCCGCTGAACCCCGCCACTGATCCAACTGCTTGGCAGTTCGTGCTCCTGCGGACAATGCGCTGTAATTACCTGACAACCAACGACGGGAAAAGTAAACAAATCCAAACCCACCCAACCCTCCTCGACCCAACAAGCCCGCATCGCCAAACCCAGATCCACGCAGCGCGCGCGCAAACACAACCACACCGAGCATCACGATGGCTCCCGCCGCCGCCGCCGCCGCCGCCTCCGCAGATGCGGCAGCAGCGCCCGAAAAGGACAAGTCCAAGGTGCACAAGCTGTCGCTCAAGGGCAGCGCAAAGCTGGTCGCCGAATTCGTGAGTTTTTTGCCCATCCAGCCGCAGACGGGAATTGCGACAAAACAAACACCACTGCGTCGCAAAACGAAAAAGCCAGTAACTAACCAACCCATTTTTCTCCCAACCAGTTCCAGTACTCAATCCACACAATCCTGTACGAAACAAAAACCTCCCATCTCCCAACTCAGCAACCCTCCTAACACCATTGCCCACCAAACAGCTTCCAGCGCGGCGTCTACCCGGCCGAGGACTTCTCCACCGTCAAGAAATACGGCCTCAACATGCTCGTCTCGTCCGACGACCAGGTGCGCGCCTACATCAAAAAGATCATGTCGCAGCTCGACAAGTGGATGGTAGGCGGCAAGATCTCCAAGCTGGTCATTGTGATCACCAACAAGGACACGGGCGAGCACGTCGAGCGGTGGCAGTTTGACGTACGTTCCCTCCTCTCCCCCCTATTTCCCCTCCCACTAACCCCCTCCCCTTCATAGGTCCAAATCTTCGCCAAACCCCCGAAAACCAAATCCTCCAAATCCAAAACCCCCTCCTCCTCCTCAACAACAACAGAAAACACAACCCCCCAACAACCACCACCACCCGCAGAAAAAACCGAAGCCGAGATCCAGTCCGAGATCGCGGCAATCTTCAGACAGATCACGGCGTCGGTAACCTTCCTCCCCCAGCTGGCGGGCGACTGCACCTTCAACGTGCTCGTCTACGCCGACGCCGACAGCGACGTGCCCGTCGAGTGGGGCGACAGCGACGCCAAGGAGATTGCGGGCGGCGAGCGTGTGCAGCTGCGCGGGTTTAGCACTGCGAGTCACCGGGTTGATACGCTTGTTAGCTACCGGTTGGCTGATTGAGGATATGGCTGGTTCGGATGCGGGGGAGCCGGTGAGGCAAGGGAAGGGGGATACGGCGTTTGCGACATGAATGCTTTTCGCCGGCGGGTCGGATCGGGATATACGAACGGTAGATCTGGACTTGGGTTGTCGTTGTCATTGCTGTTGTTGTTGTTGCTATTATTTACGTCTTGGCGCTTGGGAGTTTTAGTTCGTGTAGTGGACACGGTTGTTTGCTTCATCCATCTGCTGCGTTGTCGCATTTGCATATCAAGGGAGAGGAAGGCAAGGGAAATGCAATGAAATAGCAAGTACCAATCGTCAGCCACTACCCACCGGCGAGAAAATGCAGCACATACACATTGATGTTCACGCAAGTTCATCTTCATTTCTACCGGCACACTACATAAGACCACCACGCTACGAATTGATGATCACAAAACACAATGCTACACACACACAAAATAACTGACTATTCACGCTGGTAAAACCGCTCCGGCTCATCTATCACCCGCGCCGCAAGCCGCATCATAATCGCGCCGAGAAATTTCAACCACAGCCGCCAAGCGGCCGGCCGCAAGCGGTACCAGACGACCCGCAGCGCCAACCGTGCAAGCATCATCGCAACCTGCCACTTGCTCACTCGACGTCCCACAAATGGTCGGGGTGGAAGCGGTAGCTTTACAGGGGTAAGCGGCGGCGGCGGCGGCGGACGAGAAGACGATCGACGTCGACGGGATGTCTTAGCCACCACCCGAAAGCGCGCCACGTTCATCGTCGTCGAACAAGGCAACGCTGTTGATGGCTTCGATGAGACCAGTCGCCGTGGGCCAGGACTCTATACCCGTCTAAAGAAATACACATAGGCAAACTTCTTCATCTCGTCCACGTCCACCACCTTGACCACCTTCTCGTCGTTAAAGAGCACCCACGACGGCTCGCCGCTGAGCTCCTTCTTGATGAATGCCACGTAGTGTCTGAACCCCACCAGTTAGTTTATAATAGGCCACAACGAGTTATCAGAGATTGACTTACCCAGCGTGAATACTGGTTCCCTTGTGGCAAACAATCGACTTCAGCTCGAAATTGGCTGGCAGCTCGCTGCTACCAGCCTCTGTAGGCGCGCTGGTTGAGCCACTGGCAGCCTTGGGCCCCTCCTCCTCTTCCTCGACTGCGTCATCCATATGGCTAAACAGCCACTCTATAGCTCCCTCGACGTCACCTCCAGTCTCCCGCAAGGCCTTGACCACCCGTGGCTCAGGGAAGCCCATCGACTGAAGCGTCGCCACCTTCTCCGGGTCAGCTGTTGCCGCGGGTGGTCCTCCAAGGTTCAATGGCTCATCGATGTCGGCATCATCCATGTGGCTAAACAGCCAGTTCATGGCAGAATCCGCGTCCGTGTTGCCCGTCGCGTGCAGGGCCTTTTCGCAGCGGACCCTCGGGAAACCCATCGCTTCCAGCTGCGCGACAGCCTCGGCGTCGGGAACGAAGGCCGGAGCGCCGCTGCTTGTGGTGGCGGCAGCGTCCTCTGGTAGAAGCTCCTCATCTGGCTGCGGGCCCTTGGAGAGATAGGCGTCCAGGGACAGGGGCTCGTTGTCCACGATCACGGGAACGTCGACTTTGATAGGGACCCAGTTGACCACTGCCATCTTCCTGGCGTTGATGACGAGCACCTCGGGAAACGTCTTGAAGCCTTGTTTCTTGGTGAAGCCGGTCTTGCTTCCACAGTCGGAGCAAGTGAGCTCCACGACCTCCGATGCAGTTACGTTGTCGAGGCATTCCTTCAGCGAGACGGGCTTGTATTTCGGCTCCTCGCCCTCTGCCGCGGGAAGCTTCTCTAGGGGCACATCGATGAAGAGGCTGTCCTGCTCGTTGCTGCTGTAGCGGACCTTTTCGCAGTTGAGGCACTGCAGGCGCTGTTCCATCACGAAGCGCATGGACCGCGTAGGGTCTGGGAGCTCGGGGTCCGGGTGAGGTGACCGGCTGATGTGCTTGATGAGGTGCTGCAAGAGCTCAAAGGCGTCTTGCTGGCGCATGGTCGAGAACTCGGCATGGCCGCGACCAACGAGATGCTTGAGCATCGAGGGCGCTAGGCCCTTTTGATGCGGAACCTCTGGCGAGTGCTCAGAGACATTGACGTCGGAATCCGGCTTGGAGTATCGGCCTGACAAGAGGCCATCGCCAATCTTACGAAGCTGAGTCTCGAGGTCCTGCGCGGGATCCCTGACCTCGTGAGGCGGCAGATTTCCAGCATACCGTTTCTGGAAGGACGGGATGTCGAACAGGCACTGGAGGATACTGGCGAGGTAGCAGCTGTTTCCGAGGTTCTTGAGGCCGGTCAGTCCGGGTCCGAACAAAGGCGTCAACTCCTTGCCATCCTCGGTTGTCATGGAAAACTCCCACCGGAGGTTCTGCTCGATCTGCATCTCGGTCAAGCTCTTCTCCGTCTTTTGCCGCTCCGACAGAATGATGCCCCAGTTTGCCAGGTGGGTGGAGAGATCGTCGTCGACGCGCTCGTCGTCGCACGTGTAACAGTACACATCGGCTGTGCCCTCGGGGGTAATTGAGCCGAGCTTGACAGCCACGCCATGGCCGGTCTCGGTGGCATGCGCCAACCCGTGCGAGTTGCCGCCCACGCCGCCGAACTGTGCGCGTCCACAGGCTAGGTTTCCGCACTCGAGACAGAGCCACAAGTTCTCGTGTAGATCGCATTTAGAGCAGTGGCCCAGATCCTGCGACGCTATCTTGCGCGGCGGGCCCTGCTGGAGGGTAAGGATGTGCTCGCAGCTGGTGAGCTCCTGCTCCCAGGCCTTGACCTCCTCTTTCCGCGAGAATGTGTTGGCCTTCATGACGGCGTCGACCACGGGGGCGATGGCCGGATCTGTGATGCTCAGGTCGTCGATCTTGCACTCGAGGCACCTGACGGTCAGGGCGGTGTCATAGCGGTCGGATTCCGTCTCTGCCGCGATGGCGAGCTTGGACATCTTGGCCGGGGGCTCATCTCGAACAGTCACCTTGCGGGTTCGGCGGATGTTAAGGACCAAGGGGTGCTTGAGCGATTCGCTGTGGGCCTGGGCATGTTTGCGGTCGCCGGTGCAACCTCCGTTGAAGCACTTGAGGCAGACGTCGAGACCAGTCGGGTCGTCCTAAGGCGGGAGCAAGAGCTTGGTCAGATCCGACGATAGAAGATAGAAACGGAGCGGCGGGACCCACGATCGAGTCAAAGCACTGGGTGCAGTCTTCACGATAGACTGAGTCTGTAGGTGTCGGTTTGGAAAGATCTGTCGCAGGAGTTGGGTTAGCTGGAGCTTGGAGATGGCCATTTCAGTTGCATGTCAGAACCAACTTTCTGCCGAAACGTGGGGGCATGCCATTGTGGAAGTCGTCGAGCCTTTTGGCGGTGGTATGGAGGGAGATCTGTTTTTTGGATTCTCTCCAGCGAAACCCTTTTTGCTGCTGCTCAAGTCTGTACTTTTTTGCAGGCGTGGTTTGGGTTATTGCGGCAAAGAATGGAAGATATGGAAGATGAAGCTCCGACCACGAGGGGCAAACAAGCTGCCTGCAGCGCGCCGCACCCTCCAGCCCCGCGATGATGCAGCTGGCTGCCTGTGTGCAGGGCGGGGAGAGGCAGGGGCGGCAGGGAAGGCGGTTTCAGCTGCAGGGGGCACAGTGAGAAGTGACGGTGCACAGTGTCATTCATTCCATCCCCACCAACCGGAGGAGACTGGGGCTCGTTGGCAACTGTCGCCAGCTGGCCGGTTGACGTCGGCCTGGGCATCCTCCATTCCCGAGCGGAAATATCTCATGAAGTGCATTTTGCTGCGTAAATACGGCATCAAGCAATAAATAGCTAAGTATTTAATGAAATATCAGAGATTTTCACAAGGTTCTCTCTGTCCTCCACGAGCCGTCGGGATTTTTCGCCAAGAGTGCTCCAAAGGTGCCCACAAATCACAATGCCTTCGGGTTGTTCTCGGTGTCCGTTAATCAGATCAATCTTATCTCCGCGGGCACAGTGGGGCCCGATGGATCCGAGTTCGGAATGACGGTGTTTTTGGTTGGCGACGGCTTTGACCTTTGGCTTGGTCACGTCTGCACTAACATTCTGCACCACCTTTCCCCCGCAGATCGGGCCCCTGCTTTGCTAGAGGAGCTTGGACCACGGGCCTCCGCGGAAAGTCGCCGCTTCGGTCATTGATGGACAAGTCCCGCAATTCCAAATCCCAGCAACTTTTTGCCAGACTCTTGGCTGCCAGTTCCAGTTCCAGCTCCATTTGCTCTTCTTCCATTCTTCCACTTCCGCATCCACGACCACATCCAAGCTTCTGTCCAACATCGCACCAATTTCGACGTGCAACAGCAACATCACCAAACAGAACCCTCTAAGCCCGCCGTCTCACACCATCTTGTCGATCGCGCATCCCTACTGACTACCTGAATTCCTGCAACCGGGAATCTCGCTCCTCCCACGACTCTTATCGCCTCCACATCAAATCGCAGCCATGCTTTCGCGATCAATCCGAGCAGTCTCTGGCCGCGTCCTGGCCACGCCCCTTCGTCCTATTGTGGCTTCCGCCTCCAGACAGCTTGCGCCCGCCGTTACCACTGTCGCCGCTAGACGCCAGTATCACGAGAAGGTTCTCGATCGTGCGTCGACCACAACGACTCTCCCGCCGCTGGGGCCTTTGCCCAGAAATCGGATATACTGACCCGGCGTTTCTTTCACAGATTACTCCCGCCCCCGCAATGTCGGCACACTCGACAAGACGGACTCCTCGGTCGGCGAGGGCCTTGTTGGCGCACCAGCAGTACGTTTCCCGCGATCCCCGAACCTCTTTACGCCTGCTAATTTTCCGTCTTCAACAGTGCGGCGACGTTATGCGACTCCATATCAAGGTCGACCCCAACACACAGGTTATCAGCGACGTAAAGTTCAAGACATTCGGATGCGGCTCTGCTATGTAAGAGGATTTTTCTGTTCTGTTCCGCGTTTTTTTGAAGCTCTGAGAGGTGTCCGGGAACAAGAAGCCAGACGGGTTGGATAAAGTCGGCGTTACGAGCCCCCAAACCCGAGCCCCGAGGCATGATATTCGCCGCCAGCGACACCGAGTTTAGCGAAGACCCGCCCGCAATCCGTATGGGCCATCGACTGCGGAGATCCGACGGCGGAGATCCGACGGCGTGCCTCCCGATTTGCGTCTCGACGGAGATTCGATGGTCTGCTTCTTCGAGACGGATGCGCGCGCCAAATCGATCGCATATTGCACGCTTTGCATACGATGAGCTCTCGCAAGCACCGCATTCGAATGCCTTGGAGAACATCATTGCCGACTGGGAGACACATCGAACTGGCCGTACGCTAGGCAAATGCCCCGGTGAACAAGCCTGCTCGACATGGCGGCATGGCTGCCTGTCACGACGCAAGGGACTCTTGGCGACCCGACAACCTTCTCACTCAGTGACATACATCTCAGAGCTTCAACTCCTTGCACCACTGGCCTTCTTTTCGTTCTCATGGTTGGAGGGACGAATTACAATCAGGAAGATTGCTAACCCATCGCAGCGCTTCGTCTAGTTATCTCACAGAGCTCGTCCGGGGCATGACGCTCGACGAGGCGTCCAAGGTAAAGAACACAGAGATTGCAAAGGAGCTTGTAAGTTCAACACGTTCAACGCCTTCTTACATATTACTCACCATTACAACAGTGCTTGCCACCAGTCAAGCTGCACTGCAGCATGCTTGCTGAGGGTATGTAACACCGTCCTTCCCAGCTGGCGCCCTTTTGCTTGCATTCCCCTGATATCCTGTCAATCCCATCCTGACTGACTCCGCAACAGATGCCATCAAGTCCGCCATCAGCAACTACTACAAGAAGAACCCCCAGGCCAAGGTCACAAACCTCGGCGGAACCGAGGCCAAGCTCGAGGCCGTTGCCGCATAAGCGTGCTCAGAACGTGCATGGAGGATTGAACGAGTGGATGTATATTGCAGACGCATCACGCTCGCTTGGTTGACGCTGCGGATCTGCCCCTAAACATGGTGTGGCACACTCGCGGCGGGGTCGTCATTTTGCCTTTTTGGCCTGGATTGTCACTATTAGCGGAGTATGGCGGTGTTGGGGATCTCGTGCCTTGGAAACCGGTCAAACCCCCTTTTCTTTTTCTTTTTTTTCTTCCCTTTTTGCTGTTTCAGTGCCGAAGAAAAGCAGTTGCTCTTGCCCGACGGCCTGTTATTGTCACCTGCCCGTCCTTGTATGATATCACGTACATAGACACCCCAGAATGAACTGGGTGCCGCATGATATATTGGATTTTGATGTTGCTGAACTGGTGTGCTTTTTTGGGGGTGTAGTTTCGTTGGACAACAGATGAGTTGAATCATGTCGAGTTTGTGATCTTCATCTCATGGAGAGATTCATGTCATCTCATGAATGCCAGGCCCAGTCCTTCAGATGAAGTCGGCTGCCGAAGCCAGTGATGCTGATAATCCTCGCCCAAGGCCCACCAAGCCCCTAAATCAATATAGTCCCTCGGGGCGGGGTGGTCATATAGCCAGTTAGCTCGCATGTGGTCCAAACAAAAGACCGATCACTCACTCGGGTGGGCCCCCATCTGGCGGTTTTGGCGGTTTGAGTGTTTGGTTTTTGTTCGGGCCACCTACAGTAGCTCGGTCAGCAAGGACAATATCCAGCCAACTGAGTGCCGGTTGGTCGGTGACCAGCACCAGCCATGAGAAGATGTCCCGCAGCGAGTTGAGTGTGCATAAAGTCTGTAGAGAGACCCGATGAAGATGTAGCTTCCGCGCTAGAAGATTGCCACATATCTAGAATGTGCCCTTTCCGAGTCAAGTGTTATGTGGTCGGAACGGGAAACGGGCGTCGTTCGCGGAGTGTTGAGTTGCTGTTGGCGGCAAACGAGGATTGATGCAGATGAGCTTTCGAGGAACCCGGCCCGGAGGATCCAGGAGGCCACTTAGGGCGTCAGAAGCCGAACCTAGTGGATGACGAAGACGTCGAGGCAGTAGAAGATGCAGCGGAAGACGCTGAGAAAGAGGAAGGAGGCACGAACTGCATGCGTGCGGGCTAGGGCCGGGCCGCAACTCCTGGGGTCGTGCGGTGAGGGGGGGACGAGGGTCAAGATGGTTCGGATGATGGGAATGGGGACGGGGGTATTGAGGACAGGCATGCAGAGGCCGGGTCAGGGGGGTTAGTTACCAGGTATTGTGGTGTGTGTGATGTTTGGTTGGGTGGGTGGCATTTCGGTTTGACGTGGGTGTCGTCGGGCCGATTCTCATGGCTGGTCTAGGTAGGTAGGTAGGTAGGTACCTGGTAGCGGTAACTGTTGTGAGTTGTTCCTGGTCAAGATTCTAGAATCGGATGGTAGGAATATCGTGCGGTGGCCGTAACGATACTAAGGTGGGTGCTGGGGAATACGAGGTGTGTTGAAGTTGACTTGACCGGGGGAGGTTGTGTTCCATGTCTTCCCCTTTTGGACTCGAACTTCTTCATGTTCGTATCGGGAGAAAGGAAACACGAGAAAACCAAAACCATTTCAACTGACCGTGAGGAACGTTTCTAGGTACCAATTTTGCTTTTACTCTAGCTCAACTTATTGTTGGTTTCGACTGCCACAATGTGCCGATATCATGCACCGATCTAACCAAGGCGCCCAGGATAAGGTGTGCAGCTTCAAGACAAATAACACACATACTTGGTAACTTACCTACGCAACCACAGCAGCTCTCATCATAGAAGGTAACCTATTTTAAAGTCGCCGCCATGAATACAAATGCTTCCGAATTGGAACTTCCATTGCGAAAAGTTGACCAGAGCCATAACAATGTCCATGCCTCCACAAGGCGTCTGCAATGGTCACTGTGAGATGAGAACTTGCAAAGTTTTGAAAATTTTCGGCGAACAAGGTTTGCATAGCTATCTGTGCTGCAAAAAAGAGTCGTTTTTCCAGAACACCTGTTTGTGACTAACTTGAAAACAACAGGGGGCCTGGTAAATAAACCCCTTTTCCAACCCACTCCATCACATATGACCATAGCCACTTGAGAACTCGGCATCCCGTCCGCTCTGCCCTAGATAAGCAAGCGACCGCCAGACTAGTAGTTGGCTGGGTGACCACCAGCGAATCCCTGGTGTTGTATGTATTTTTTGTGTACATTTGTCTGGTCATTCTTCTGCTCCCTTTTTTCCCGTTAGATATCAGGGACATCCTTATTTTTGTGTCCCCGTGTACCTAACCCTCATCGCTTGTTCTTTTAATGGTTTCGATAAAGATGTTGTATTCATCAATGTAACTCCTGGGCTGTCAGGGGGCATTGTGGGGACTTCTAGTCTGCTCGAGTCATGGTCACGGGCAATCTTATCGGGCACTCAGGTACACAAGCTGTACCTGTAAACTCAGGGTCCACGGCTCGCGCCGGGCCCAGCTCACTTTAGTGCCCTCACTCGCTGACCCCTCCACTCCATCATCAGCCCGTGACAAGATTCAGACTCGACTGGGTGTCCAATGGCCTGGCGTCGACCTGCCTGCTTTGGGTAGGTGGCCCCGCCACGATTGGTCCCGTCCTGCATCGCCAGACGCAGGGCAGAGCCGCATGGAGAAGGTGTTTTTTATAAATAGGCGGTCTGACGACTGGGAAAGTCTATGTATACTGGATAGTCGGGAGTGAAGCCGGTTGGCTACCTAGGTATGTTCATGTTGCGAAACGACATCAAGAAACAAGCTTTTATTTTACTTCGGCACGGCAACTTGAACATAAAAAAGTGTTGACTATAAGGTCTTGCATGCGCATGCGTATCCGCGTAGGCACAGGTAGTTTCCGAGTCTGATACAAGTTGGGTTGCGCCCTCTTCGCGGTGTCTCATTGACCTGGTATGTGTCCCAACATGATCTTGAAGCTTGACTTCGACAATACCGAGATTGGTCACTTGATTTTTGTATTTTTTTTCGGACCTAACATCAAGAGCTAATAACAAAAAGTATCTCGGCCGGAATAACAAGTCTCTTCCAGCATTGAAGTAGTTGCCCACTTCTTGCTCTGATGTGAGTACAAAGGAATGCAAAGGGTCGTCAGCAACTTCTGTGTAGCGTGTTTCTCGTGATTGCCCATGATCCGATCTCGGAATTAAAGGACCGCCTGTCACTGTTCAAGACTACCTGGTAATTCATTTATAACAAGAATATATGAATGATTTCATTGGCCCAAGATCTTCAGACCTTGAATGATCCCGAACGTGAGGGACTGCTACTGGTGAATCTAGTCTTCCTTGACCCGCCTGGTATTTCATTAGATTCGTCCGTGATCGGAATCATTCAACCATCGATAATTGCCTGCCCTTGAGATCGTAGTCTGGATATTTCGAGGCTTAGAAAAGATTCGCATCACTAGACTAAACTTCCAAGTGGTGCCCGTCAATCAATTTGGTGTGCATGTGATAATGATATCAGAATTACCTCGGCATCCTCCCACGGTTTCTCTCTCCTCCCTGAACCTTGGACGTCGATGAGATGCAGAGTCTAATATTAGAAAACCGAAGGAATCCCTGATCTGGGTATCCTCAATATTGACGTCGGCTTCCCTATCATGATCCATCTGACAGCCTTTGGGGGTTCCCCTTCTTGCTTCCAAGTTGCGTTGAAGAAGAAGCATCATGCACTGGACCTTCGTGTCAGTATGTCAGAAGACGTGTGCACGAGTGTCGAGGTCTGACCCCCCCCCCCCCCCCCCCCCCCCCCGTGCCGTGCACATTGACCATCAATCTAATCTGCCTTGTCAGCCATTGTTGCCCAAGAGTATGCGGGCTATATTAGACCCTTGCCCAAACAAGAAGCTCCCGCGTCGAATAGATTAATCGGCCATGTGTTGGAGATATCGACAATCATGACCAAGCACGTCACCCATCGCCAGGCGAGTCTGCGAGCAGACCCAGCTACCTGGTGAAGGGAGATTGGCAGTTGCAGGCAGAATGTTCGCTTCTCTCGCTTATGTTGGTTTTATTTGGCGGCATTCGACAATCTAGGCGTATCGGGAGCCTGAGGCATGTCGAGAGAGGGGGCCAGCCGGTTTATCCGGTTTCCTAACCGGGAAGGTGACCGTGTCACACAACGCTCGACAGCTTGGCGGACCCTTGGACATGCTTCCTTCCCGGGGGGCACTGGCCCTGGGTCTCGGTGAGGTCCATGTCTTGTTCCTTCTATACGACGTCGTGTTCCGCACTGGCAGCCTAACGAGAGACTCCCTGGCCGGCCTCGTACCGCTTGTTGGTCCTGTAAGTCCAGTCAACCCAACTGATTATTATTATTATTGTTACCTGGACATACATGCACACGACACCAACTGGCCCACCCCCACAGTCGCATCAAACCGAGCATCCCGCGCTTGGTGGAGTCACAACTGCCGTCAACGTTAATTGCGTCTTTGCGTCGGGGAGATATGCATGCATACACGCCAGTGCAGTGCCGCTCGTTGGATCCGATTCCCGGCTCGTGGCTCACGTTCTGGCACGTCACGTCACGTCACCTCGCGGCACTCTGACACTTCCATGTCCCTACATGAGCGGACGCCAGGCAACTTGCAAGCAAGCTCACGGCTCATGAAGTTTCCGATGTGACCTTCCACACCTACTCTCCCACTCTCTGGCATTGCAAGTTCATGTTCAACTGAGAGTGCGCCATACCGGTCAGTGGCTTTGGGCGTCGATTAATTCCATGTGCTGCCACTGTGCCATTCAGCGTCGAGCATTATCGAGCACTGCCCATCAACGCCGACGAGTCCGAGGCGTCCGAATGACACGAGCCCCTGAGAAGATAGGCCAACCAGGACACAGAACCAACCAAGATACTGCAAAGCTTTACTCTAGCGCTCTGACATGTAGGGCCCCTTTTTCGAGTCCAGTCATCAGCAGAATGAAGTGACCTTCCTAGTCTTGCGCTCCAAAGCAACACACCCTTCACAGGACCGCCAAACCCAGAAGTGGAAGGTCAACCAACGTTCGTTGTAGGGTTGAGGTCTAAGTTGAGGTCGAGGGGCACGATAAATACAATCATCATGGCCGTCAACAAACATGAGAAAAGAGTTCAACATCATCCCTCATCTCTCTCATCATCCTCGGCCGCCTTACTCTACAGTCTGCTCCGCTTTGCCCCTTTCTTCTCTATAAACCAACTTGATACTTAATCTCCAATTCTCATCATGTATCTCTTGACCCTCGCAACTCTTCTCCCCCTGGCCCTCGCCGCGCCGGTGGTCCAGCCCCGTGGCGCCCAGATCGTCCCGGGCAGCTACATCATCAAGTTCAAGGACGGCCTGTCCAACGATGCCGTGCACAAGACCATCGACGGGCTCACGTCGGTCAGCGCCAAGCACGTCTACCGCGCCAGCAAGTTCAAGGGCTTTGCCGCCAACCTCGACGCCAAGGCCCTGAAGCTTGTCAAGGCCCTTCCGGAGGTCAGCACAGATACTATTCGACATCTCCCGTGCCGTATGTGCCTTACTAACAGATAACATGAACAGGTCGAGTACATTGAGCAAGATGCTGTCGTCAGCATCAACGACGTCGTGACCCAGGCCAACGTGCCGTGGGGTCTGGGCCGCATCTCGCACCGCGCCGCGGGTGCCACCGACTATGTGTACGACAGCAGCGCCGGCGCGGGCACCTGCTCGTACGTCATTGACACGGGCATCTACACCAACCACTCGGTAAGCAGCCCCTCCCCTTGGTCACAAACCCTCAAGTCTTGTTATTTGAACTGACCACTGGCCGCGCCGCAGCAATTCGAGGGCCGCGCAACCTGGCTCGCCAACTTTGCAGGCGACGGCAAGGACACAGACGGCAACGGCCACGGCACGCACGTCTCCGGCACCATCGGCGGCGTAGACTACGGCGTAGCCAAAAAGACCAAGCTCTTCGCCGTCAAGGTGCTCAACTCGGGCGGCTCGGGCACAACAGCGGGCGTGATCGCCGGCATCGACTTTGTCGCGTCCGACTCCAAGACGCGCAGCTGCCCGAACGGCACCGTGGCCAACATGTCGCTGGGCGGGTCGCGCTCGACGGCCATGAACACGGCCGCCGCCAACCTGGTCAAGGCGGGTGTGTTTCTGGCGGTCGCTGCGGGTAACAGTGATGATGACTCGTATTACTACTCGCCTGCGTCCGAGCCGACTGTCTGCACTGTTGGTGCGTCGGATAGCACTGATGTCCGGGCGTACTTCTCCAACTACGGCACGCTGGTGGATATCTTTGCGCCGGGAGTTGATGTGCTTTCGAGCTGGATCGGGTCGACGAATGCCACGGTTTGTTTTCTCCCTCTCTTTTTCTTTCTTTCATCTTGTCGCTAACCATGCCTGTGATAAAAGAACACCATCTCGGGAACCTCGATGGCCACCCCGCACATTGTCGGCCTGGGCGCCTACCTGCTCGCCCTGCTGGGCCCCAAGACGCCCGACCAGCTGTGCAGCTACATCCAGAGCACGGCCTCGCTCAACACGCTGACCGACATCCCCAACGGCACCGTCAACGCGCTGGCCTTTAACGGCAACCCGGCTGCCTAGGCCGAGGTACTTCGTCATATACAACCTTTTGCCTAGCTATATGCGATACTTTGATTAGAGTTTGCGGTGGCATGGAAGTTAGTCGAGGGTGGCGTGCGAGCGAGTGTGCGTGTGTGAGCGTTTGTTTACTTACCTCCTTTTAATTGCATTTATTCCCCACGGGGTGGTGGCGGGCGGTGGGAGAGGATCGGCGGTGATGACTTTGAGTTCAAGTTTCTTTTTAGACGCAGGCAGACAGACCATAGCAAGATCCAGCATAATCTCTTTTGATTATCCCTTTCCATTCCATGCCACCTCTTCGTGCCCTCCCATTACTTCCCCAGTGCCCCCAAAACAACCCGAACATAAACCGCTACACTCCCCGCCAACCTCTCCCCCTCCTCACTCACCAACCTCTCCGCCGTTCTCCTCTCCATCTCCCGCCCGCCACACGCCTGATAAATCAACTCAAACACAATCTGCCCCAGCACACCCCTCGTGATCTCCCTGATCGCGCCCACAATCTCATCCATCCCACCCCTCTCCAAATCTACATCAACCCCCATCATCCGCAACGCTTCCAGCGCCTCAACATCGCTCCCCACCCCCTTCTCATTCTCAAGACTCTGAATATTAATCCCGCCAATCCATCTCTGGACAATATCCCCGAACCCAATTTTCCCCAGTTGCACCTCCCTTGAAGCGATTTGGAGAAGCTGCTCTAATATCCAAGGAACGTGTACATCGCGATGATACCCATCCAGACACGGCCACGGGATGGTAGTAGCAGTTGCACTCCCCCGATATGTCCTAGGCTGCGGTCTTGACCGTGTATAAGCTAGTACGAGGAGGGTATACCCTACCAAAAACCTTTCGAGCGCCGTGCGTGGGATCGGTGCGCCGAACCGGCTTGCGGGAAGCGCGGGCGGGAGGAGCGGTTTATATGTCGTTGCTGTGCGGCCTATTTCGGGTGTTCGGGTCACGGCCCGTGATGGTGGCTCGTCTAAGGGGGAAGGGTCGACTTTTGCGACTTGGAGCTTGTCGGACCAGAGGCGTTTAAAGTACTCTGCTGCGCTGCTGGTGTTGGAAACTTGAAGGTCGGGGTATGTGACGTTGTGCTGGCCGTTTATGAGCTTGGCCCAGGTGGAGGAGAACGTCGCGGCTGGGGGCGTTTCGGGAGAAGGAATCTCGTCGTCGGGCCAGATGAGTTTGTAGTTTGCTGGGTCGGTGGGGTTGCGTGACACCAGTTCGGGTTCAGGTTCAGGTTCGGTTGTGGGTTCTGGAGAAGGAGACTGGACTTTTGTGTCGGGGGATTTACGTGCCCTGCTCGCTGCCCAGGGCCGGACGGGGTGGATCACTTTGCCCTTGAATGTCCTCGGGAACCCGCCGCGTTTATCAGGGATAGAAGGTTGTTCGGAAGCGACGCGTGTCGCGAAGCTTGCATTGTGAGCGAGGTCGTTTTTATCCTCCTCGTGCATGCGGAAGAGGTTTTGGCGGTTGAGCATGCGCCTGCGTTCGCGGTAGGCCTCCCATTCCTGCTGCTGGGCTTCGGTGAGGATGTTGGGCGCGTTGGGGAACAGGCGGCTTGTTGTGGGTTGCGCGGCGGCAGCAGGCTGGTGGGATGCGAACAAGTTCCGTGGGTTGATGGGCTGGGTATTAACTTGTGATTTAATCTGGATCCGGGTCGCAGGTGCGGACGCAGAGGCTCGGGACCGGCCGAGTTTGATGGGCACGGGTTGTGCGAGTCCCTGGGGCGGCTGGATCACGCTGTGTGGGCCGATCTGCTGTGCGTAGAGGTGGTGGCGGCCGACTCTGCGGAACAGAGTCCCGTCTGGCTGGGGGATTAACCCGCTTGGGGTCGGGTATATCTGGACAGGCGTTGAGTTGCTGTAGAAGCTGGGAATGGTGAAGGCGTATCGCGCCGAGACATGCACGGCCGGGGGCTCGTTGGGATTCTCAGCTTCCTCGGGCTGTTTTTTCAACGAAGCAGCTTCTTCGTCCGGCTCGATAATAAAGCTCAAGAGACGTTCGCGTGATCTCCGTGGCGATGACTTCGGATGCCGAACCGGTGGCGGAGAGGATGGGGAAGTGGAAATGGGAGATCTGGGTGGTGTCGTTGAATGGGGCAACGGTAGGCGAACCCGCCCTGTCCATGCCGACAATCCTCTACGGTGCCAAGGAGGGAACAGAGGGTTGGTGTATGGTGAAGAAGTTCCATCTTTATCATGAAGAGTGGGTTCAAAATCGAAAGAAGGCTCTGAACCAGGCAATTCCACAAACAAGTTTCCCCTCTTCGACCGCCTGTAGGGCACACCCCTTCGTCTCCCAGCTGGGACGGCTCGATTTGGTTCTAAGATCAGACGGTTGGGGCTGTTGGAGATCCTCCGCCTCTTCGCTGTAGAGTCTTCCTCGGGGGTAACTTCCTGCTCGCTGACTTTGTCATTCATGTTTCTCATCTCGCGCCTCATTCGCACAGATGCAAGCTCGGAGTCGACGTTCCAAGCTTGGAAATCAAAATGACCTATTGTCGAAGAAATATTAATGAATTGGAGGCAAGAAAGGGAGGTCTTCACGAGGATCTCGATTTATCGCTAACCCAGATGCGAAATTTTCTTTGTTGTGGAAAACAAGGAGTTGACCAACTGCGGCCTAATGGACTGAAAGACATGCCGGGTTTGCCACTGGTACCTGGGGTTCTAACGCATACATGTAGTCAACAAAAGGCCAACCAGAAACAAAGCCTTGTCAGGGCGAAGCGGGTTCCACCGCCCAAAATCGATTCCAGCACCGATCAGGACGAACGAGAACCAACTTTCGAGACTCAATCGAGTTTTAGATACCAGGTTCGTGAATATCTGCAAGTGAACACGAGCATTGGTGGAAGGAAAGGTAAGTAACCAAGTTGTAATTATATCCAAGTATATAGAAGAAACAAAACCAAATGCTACCTATAATTATAATCTACCCGTTTTCTCTATCATTATCGCTGTCTTTTCGCCTTTCTTATCGTCGCGTTATGTCGTTGCCGTTCATGATGATATCTAGATGATGCCCACTTAATGCACCACGCCGAATGAACGCCCCGTCTATCTCAAAATCAAAGGAAGCTGTTGACGACAGTGATGCTAGTGGTGTAGACCATACCCACTGTGCCGAGGATCATCATGGCGATGTCACCAGCCCTCTCCCCCGGAGTCGTCGCAACGCCAATGTAGTGCAAGTATGCCGGATAGACATACACCAGCGGGATGCAGGCCACAGACCCGATGAGGGCGACAAACTTGTCGAGATTGCCAGTTCCGGCAATTGACACGGCGCCACAGAAGGCAACCATGGCCACTCGGAAGGCGTTCTTGACCCACTTGGTGCGAAGGCTCTTCTTCCCTGACCGCTTGCCAAAGACCTTGCCTTCCAGGATACGCAGAGCGGGGAACAGCTGCACCGGCGTGCCGACCAGGACAGCGACCGAGTAGAGAAACTGCACCGCGTTGACGAGTTTGCTGTCCTGGGGGAAGTTGTTGATGATCTCGATCTGGGTGAGCTCGCCAAAGGTGGCGTAGCACATAGCACCCACCGACGTGAAGATGATGGTGATGAGCAGCATGACGGTTGCGAGAAGCCACTCAAAGTGTTGGGGTTTGGCCATCGACGACTGAATTGGGAGGATGAGGCCAATGCCCTCGAACGTGAAGATGGCTGAACCAATCATGAGGGTGTATTTCTCCGGGTTGAAGAGAACCACGCTTTCGTGGATACCCTGGGTCGCAAGGGTGCCAACATCGTACCAGTAGATGTAAGAGATGCCAATGAGGATGCACGCATCGGCCAGCAGCGCGGCAGGACCCAGTTTGGAGATGTTCCGAATCCAAGCCAGGGGGACAAGGAGAAGAAGCTGCATTAAGATGATGCCGACGGAAGACAGCGGGCTGTTGCCCTTGGTAACAGCATTTAGAAAGGTGAGCATGTTCTCGGCCACAAAGACAATGCCAGCAGACACAAAGCCGAGCTGCGACAGGGTGATGGACCAGAGGATGAGACTGCGCATCTTCTCGCCAGAGATGGTGTGGCCCAGCTCGCCATATCCCCCGCCATACTGTTTCTTGCACTGCAGCAACAGATGGAAAGCCCACATGGACACGGCCGAGACGCCGAGCATAGCCAACGACGAGAAGAGAAGGCCGCCGTTGTTGAAGGCCTTGGGCAAAAACATGACACCAGTTCCGATGAAGGCTTTTATTAGAGTGAAGAAGGTTTTTGTTGTTCCGGCGTTGGCTGACCTGAGCGTCCTCACGGCGCGGGAGCTCATGCGTGGCCCGAGGAGCGGCCTGGTTTCGCCCCGTTGCTCTTCATCCTCGCCTTCGCCATCGCTCACGGCCTCATCATCGGAATCGACGAGATCCTCGCCGGCAAAGCTCCCGTAGAGGTCCAGGAACTCGACAAAGTTTCTGGTGACGGGCATCCGGGCGGCGAGGAAGTCGTGGCCGTGTTTCTGGTGCAAGAAGGCGCGTCGGAAACCGCCCGGGGCGAGCTGGTCGCCGACGGTGAGGGACCGATTGTCGTCGTCCTGGCGGAACTCGCGCGTGTTGTGGAATGTGTTGGCGCGTCTGTGCATCTGCACGCGGGCGGCTGCGTCGATCTTGAAGAGCTCGCGGTGGATGTCGCCGCCCTGCAGCTTCAGCGAGGACTCCTCGGTGGCGCTGGGGGTTGGGACTGCGGAGGAGGACGAGGACGGGTTATCTTTTCCATCTTGGCTAGAGGCAGAGGCATGGAATTCGGCGGCCGTGTAGCCTGACGGGAGGTGCTCGGCAACGACGTGGGCGAGCGATTCGATGTCTCGTCGGTCCTGCGACACTGCGCGGGCGCCTTGGGCTTTGTCGGGTGCGGACATGGCAGTCGACAAGAAGTATTATGGCCGGATTGAAGCGGGAAAAACTGGAGAGGAGACAGAAGAAGGTTCGAAGCTGCAGCAACGATTCGGTATGGCAACAGCTGCAGGTCCAGCCAGTTCAGGCCAAGGGTGGATACGATGCAGATTTTAGTCGGGGGGTCGATGATGTCACCGGGAAGGGACAAACGACGCCAGCAAGGGATGAACAAAGAAGAGCAAGGCAGGAGAAAATCCCCAGATTTGCATGTTTATAACCCGTAAAGTGTATTCCAATGGGTGGGGAAATGAATCGATCACAAAAGCGGTCAGAGTCGAAGAATTCCATGCCTAGAACCGCCATGTTTATGTGGGATCCATCATACGAGGAAGGTGGAAGAACAAAGATGGAAGGGAGTGCCAAAAAGTCAGTGGTTGCCACCAAAGTGGGCCCTTTGCGCCTTCCCCGGATTCTTGGCGTTGTTTCGTTCCAGGGCAGCCACTCGGAGTGCACGCTTTTGCAGCGCCTGAAAACTTTGGGGCCCACGGGACCAGCCCAGGCCCCGGTTCGCCCGTTTCCAGTCCCTGTTCCAGTCCCTGAAGATCTCTCGCATCTCGCCCTGCAAACCTGGAAACCCGGAAAGGTAAAATTGTGGCAGGCATTCCGTGGACATGCAGATGTCCATTGCATGTCTTGCACGTTTTGTACGGCAATCCAATTTAACCTCTTCACCTTTCTCTACCCTTGTAGCATATACTTTACACACCTGCGTGTCCAACCCGCATTCATCGTCCGCCGCTCTGATGAATTGAATTGGGGGTGACAACAGACAAACCGCTCGTGGCGATGCTGGCAGTTCAAGCTTACTTGCTTCACCCGAGCAACGGGCCTAATACAACAGAATTCTGATCGGGAGTTTGTTTGCACTTATAGCCACTTGATTGGCTGGGCAGGTTGCATCCCAAATACTCGTACTCACACACAAACATCATGGCTCAAACCCGACACGAACAGCATTCCCTCTAAATCTGGAGTCCACTCCAATGCACTCGCCTCACTTACAAACAACCAAAAGAAAACCAACGAACCCCATCCGTGGTATCTGCCTACCGAACTCAGATAACTATTTCCATCTCACTCACTCCTCCCCAAAAAGCCGCCCAAGCACCGCCCCCGTCTTCCCGCCCTCCTTCAACGCGCCATGTCCCCACCCGTCCTCCCCCCTAACAACCTCACACGAACCCACCAACCCTCCCGTCTCCCTCGACACCCCAAAGTCAACATACATATCACTCTCAAACGCCATCGCCCGCACCCTCACCTCCCGATTCCCCCCCAACCTCTCCAAATCATACAACCGTTCCCAATCCCTCTTCAAACTCAACACCTCGGCCGCGTCCCCAAACGCTCTCACTTCATCCCCGCCCGTCGCCAACATGAAAGGGAAAATCATCTCGCCGGAGAAGAACAGTCTCCCACCCCCATCTCCACTGAAATCCCCATCGCGAAGCCATGAGAACCCAGGATGCGCCGCCAACCCGGCCCGCAGCGCGGCCCACGCCGACGGCTTTGCGCCTGGCCCGTCCGAGCCGTGCAGGTAGATCGCCTCGTGTAAGACGGCGTATAGTGGTCGGCGGTGCAGTCGGAACGATTCCACGCTGCGATGTGCGTACATGGCCAGCGCGTCGCGCGAGAGAACCCCGGTGAGGTCGAGATCGCTCGCCATGCACTGAACGAGGCGGTGCACGCGCTCGAACCCCGTTGGTTGTGCCGCGTCGTCGCCGAATACGCGGCCGAGAGTTAGGAATGATTGCGCGGTGAGCAGACGGCCGCGGCTTAGTGGGTCTGAAGGGGGGAGTGGATAATATCTGCCGAGTGTCGCGGGATTGGTTGTGGTAGTGTCGTTGTCATCCTCGCGGCCCTTGGGTCCGTGGTGGAAGATGTGTGTTGCGATTGCGCGCACGAGGGGGGCGTCGCCCGGGTAGAGACGGTAGTAGTCTTCGTTGCGGGCAATGACGCGCCGGTAGAGAGCCGTGTAGACCTCGGTTGGGGATTTGGTGATGGGTGCCAAGCCGGCTGTGAGGTAGATTGCGCTGAGGGAGGTGGGGAGGAAGGAGAGGTAGGTCAGTGCAATCCAGCCGCCAAAGGACTGGCCGATGATAGTCCATTTCAGGTCGCCACCAGGCGGCGGGTGGTGTTTTGGTTTTGGGCGAGGGCGTGGGTTGCTGGAGTTGGCGAGGCAGAGCCGGATGGCCTCGAGGTCGCGCGCAATGTTGTCCTGCCGAAAGAAGGAGATATACTCGGCCTGCGCGGCGGCGGTGCGGAACCGCGAAATGGTGGACGCGTCCACGACCGGCTGACTCTTGCCGGTGCCGCGGTAGTCGACGTAGAGCACCTGGTAGCCGCGCTCGAGGGCGAACTTGTTCAGGCCCGGGATCCGGAGGTGCTTGTTGCCGTCGCCCGGGCCGCCACAGAGGTAGAGGATGTAGGGCTTGTTGCGGCGGAGGATGGCGTTCCAGCTTGGGGACAATGGTTTGCGGGATCGATGGTATGGTACGGCGGCGTCTTGGTTGGGCTTGTTGGTGTTATGGCTGGGCATGTGTTCGCCGCTGGACATGCGGTGGCTATTGAATCCGTTATTGTGGCGGGTGGTGATATCCCTGATGAGATCGGGATCGTGACGTCCATAAGTCCCCGGGTGACGTTGGTGGTCACGGCGGTTGATGTTGGCGTGGGCAGTGTTGTCATTGCCATGGCCACTGCCACGACCGATATCGCCATCGCAGCCGCTTGCCCGGTTATAGTCGTAGACAAGCTCTGCATGCAGTGTCAGGGTCTCGCGCAAGGGGTCCACGTGGTCTAGCGGGACCTCGAACCGCAGCGTCATGACGCTATAATCCCCATTGTCGCCCATGTTCGGACTGGGCTTTTTGGCCATGACAGCCGGCTGGATGCTGTGCCACGTCGAGGATTGAGACGCCATGGATAGCAGCAGATGTCAGGTATTATTTCCTTCTCCATCTCCATCTCAGACATCCGCCGCGGTTCTCGACCGTCTGCCTCCCCTCGCCTCTTATAGTCGGGACCGGGCTCGGCACCAAGACGATGGGATCGATAAGGGCCAGGGGTATCACATATCGCGTGGCTCACTCGTGGCCCGGGACTTCTCGGGCGTGTGGCTACCGTCAGTTCTGTACACCACACCGGTGCCGTCGACATGACGTGCTGGTACATGGTAACCAATGGCCGTCCCCCGTGGCGCCAGGGTTACCGACCCTGACCGAGTCAACCGACATGCATGCAACACGAGAGAGCTCCACGGCTGGGGGATGCTTGTGTTTGGAGGCTCCTTTATGTGGGGGAAAAGGCGGTGTTGAGAGCCAGGCGGCTCACCGAATCGGACCGGTGTGACCCAAGGGGCCCCAAGCTTTGGGACGAAAGACGCCACGGGGACACCACGGGATGCCGATGGGAATGGAGATTACCGAAGTAAACAGGACCTGCATACGACGGCGACGATACATGCCCCGGCAAGCAACCGTTCACCCCTTGCTTAGCATTGCTCGCATCGCACTAGTGCTGTGCAGGGGCCTTTCAAACGCCGGATCCAGGTATAACATTAGTGACATATCATATTGCCCCGACACACCCCAAACGAAACGTCCACACCCGACAGCGACGAGAAAGAGAAAGAGACGAGAGAAGGGAGGGTGTTGGGTCGCACCCGTTTTCGGCCTGCCGTGAATAAGCAGCCTCGAGGTGGCAGTTGTGTCCACATCTGCCTTGCTGACGGTAACACAAAGAGTCCGAGGGTCGTTATGCACAAGCGACAGGATTGACATGGACTCCGGCGCGCGCGCCTGTGTTGCATTTTCTGCTTTGGCGGCCTGTTAGCTAATACCTACTTGGCTAGCCTGGCGGGTTCCCAATCCTTGTTTTGTGGGTTCTTCACCTTTGCTGCGCGGTGCAACAGTGCACAGAGCACAGAGGCAGTCTGTGTTGGGCACGTGGGGACGTGGGGAGCGTCGGGGAGGTTTCGAACCTGGCAACAGGTCTGTGGAAAACCCGGTTTGGCGACGGCTTGTTGGGCCGCGCACCGCATTGGTAAGACGGCGAATAGGGGTACGAGACCCGCGTTTTGACTCGGGGGCGCGGAGGCGGCAGTTGGGTGTTCTAGTCGAGGCCAGGGAGCCAGTCACACTTCGCGGCTGGCAGGGAGCATGCATGGGCCCTGGATCACATGGTGGCGAGGGTGGGCAGAGAGAGATACGCTGTATATTGTTTTCTTATCTGCCAATGATAAACGGTTGTACATGTCCGTCCCAGGAAACGCCGTCCCGATAATGCACGCTGGGTTGCATGCACCGCATCTGCGGTTTGCCATGATGGCCTCTCCGAGATAACCGGACGTGCGTGCCGTGCTCTTGACTTGTTCGCTGTGCAGGGAATACGCGCCCAGGAGGGAGTTTTTAGTCCGGTCCGGGCCAGGATTGCGAAGATGGAACCGTTATTAGCCAGCCTGCATCCCCCGCCAAGAGTGGGCGTCCAATGGATGAAGAGAATGCGATGAGGTGATCTGAACAAGGGGTCGTTTTTGGGTACAATAGCAAGGGCTGCAAGACGGTGATCTCACAGTTTGTCAAGCTTGAGCAAAATGCACTACAGCACATAACGATTGATTAGCAGGGGCACAAAACAACCCGGAGAAAGATATCGCCCGAGCTCACCGTTCGGGTCCGAGTCGTAGTGTTCATAGCTGCCGTGACTGTCCGTCGGACGACTCCATCTCCAAATCCCTCCGGCTGGACGACACCTCCCTCCTCGATAACAATGTTCTTGATCTCTGGCTGCAAGACTCCGTCGAGGTCGACAGCCCGGTCGATAGAGTACTTAGTTCGCTTGACGGTATTCTCGTAGTTCTTCGACGTAGCCGTCACTGCCACGATATAGATACTAAGCTGGTATCCATCAATGGGCCTCCACGTCGCGCGGCGCATCGCTTCTACCCAGGAACGGCTCTCGACCGAGAGTGACGTGAGGTCCAAGTTCTGATGCTGGGTGTCGTTAAGGACCAAGACGAAGGGAAAGTTGTCCATTTGGCCCTCTTTAACCCGCGCAGCCCAGATTTTGTTGATACTCCAGATGTTGAGATCCAACTTTTCCGCCGGGTCCAGGACGTATTGCACCCAGTCTCTGGGCTGGCTTCCACGATAGTTAGGCATGAAAAGGTCGTACGCGAGGGAAAGACGCATTCCTTTGGTCAGTGGGTAGCAATCCAGATTCACGGTATCATGACTAGAGTTAACGTCAGGGTTGGTGGGCCTTGGTGGTACTGTTGAAGGGTGATTAATGTATGCTTACTAGGCAACAAGAGCCATCTGCCCATGCTTGGCCTCCTTGTCGGCAGTCTCGACAAAGAGGTCTCTGTTGTTCAGACCGAATGCAAACTCGCCTCCCTCGTATCCCATGTTCAGGATAACAGCAAGAGTTCCTACATGCTTGGGCCCCCGGTATTGAGAAGGGTTGCGCATGTATCGCCATGGCGAAGACTTGCTCGCGAGGAAAAGGCCAAATGGGCGAGCCACCAGGTGGATCCCGCCAAAGCCCAAAGCCTCACCCGCTCTGAGAGCTTGCTGGCTCAGGTATCTATCCCATTCCTGGCTGTTCGAGCTGAAGTACTTGGCGCTGATGAACAGGGTTGGGTTCATCGGAAGGCGACGAAATCCCGGACCCAGCTCCTTTGTTCGCACAGCCTTGGCAAAGTCGATCAAACGAGCGAAATCGTCGTCGGTTGGAGGCGTGTTGATGGAGCCAATCCCGGTCGACAGATTCATCTGGATGCTGGGGGAAGGTGCACCGACCAGGCTGGTGCTGTAGGCAATGTCGCCATGTGGATACTGGCCTAATTGTTCGAGAATGGCCTTTGCAACGTTCTTCACATTCGCCTCGTCCAGTTCGTAATCCTGGTCTTTGCCTTCTTCCTCGACTGTCTTGAGTGGTTGTTCATCCTCTTGCTTGAACTTAAAATTGGGTGGGTAAGTATCATGGTCGTCGATGAGGCCATTCTCCTCGTTCCCCTCCTTCATTAGCTCCGGCCCGGTAGCAATGGGGTTGTAGATCTTCCGTTGAGGGGGGCGGACGATGCCTAGCATCCGATCTGCCACCGCTGCTGGGACCGCATGGACGGTGTGTTTATAAATGTGCTCGACGGGTGTTTCCTCTCCATCAATGTCGTATTTTGGGTTGTATGGGCCGTAAAAGCGCTGCATGGGTGGAGGAGTAACTGAGTGTGACGGCGGCGGCGGTGGTGGTTTCTGTGATGGTGCAGATACTGGTTTCGCCGGACGCCGAGAGGAGCGGAGACGTTGGGCCAGGCGCGGGATGAGGGGCAAGTCATCGTCGTCCTCATCTTCATCTTCGTCATCAGCGTCATCCTCTGCAAGAGCGGGAGACCTGCGCTTGCGTGAGCCTGGAAGCAGCGATTTGGAGCCAGACTCGGCAGGAGCTTCTGATGACAGACGAGGTTGAGGGTTTGAGGCTGAAGCTTCGCTTTCCTTACACAGCGAGTCATCGGACTCAACCACATAGGTCCTCTTTGGGGGCATCTTGCCAGCTCAGATGTCTCGGGTAAGTACCAGGTAGGGCACGACGGATGCCTGGCGTGGTAACTGTGGGATATAGAGTGGATCAGAAAGAAGGCGGGATAGAGGAGTGACGGGGGGGAAGATTGATGTCAGGAAGGTGTTCTGACGCGAAGATATTGTGAATGGACCGATGTCAGTCAGTTGATCTCGGTCAGCTTAAAGAAGGAGTGAGTGCAGCGACGGAGGGGGGCGGGAAGGAACGCGGTGCACATCCTTGGTCTGTGACCCTCATGGACGGAGTAAACTTGCAGGCGGGGAAAGAGGGCAGAGTGACCGATGGGATGGAAGGGACCCGATCGAGTCGACAAATTTTATGCCCCTGTTGATGGAAAGAGCAGTGAGGGTTGTCGGGCAGGCACCTGGCCTAGCCTTACCAACGGCGTGACCTTATTGGACAATGGGAGTCACTCACAAGGCACTGCAAGGCTCCAGAGGCAGGCGCGCGCGGGGTGCGGGTGGTGGGTGGTCTGCCTGCTCGGGCCAACGTTGGAGTCGGCGGGACTCCGTGCGGGTCCACCAAGAATGGAATACTAATAAAATGGAAAGTGCGATCCAAGCCCACCTCAGCAACAAACCCGCCAAAATGCCCAACCTCACCTGCCCTGCCTGCTTTTCATGAGGGGATCGGTTGCCTGAAGGCAAGGGAGCAGAGCAAAGTCGGACCGCGCCTCGGTAGTTCAGCCAAGACCAGAATTTGGACCGACATTTTCACGACGACGGAAGTTTGCCTTGCAAACTTAAAACGACAAGCGCTCCACAGCCAGACAATGAAACTTGCATTTCATCGGTTTGCCAAGCTGATAACCTGGAATCTAGGAGACTAAACACTGCCTGGATTATGTAGACTGAGAATCAGCGACCTGGCTGCAATACCTCATTGTTCCTGAATTCAGCGAACACCAGGCAGATATGTTCGGCCTTTGCGCACTGCGGCAAACGTCTCCCAATTTCGGTGATAGATCAGGTGAATGAGGCATCCGACGTTCGTCGCCAGCTTCCCTGGTCTTAATTCTTGCTAACGCGTGTGGGCTTTTGCAGCGTTGAGTTAGTTGCACAGATGCTCCGCTGGCTGTAGTAATCAGGGAGAGTATAATGGTTAGAACACCCGTCCTGCGATCTCTAACAAAACTCACACATGTCTGTTCTCATCCGGGAAGAGATTCAAAGCAGACTGTTTGTATTCTTTTCCTTCCTCGATTTTTCGCATAATCTCGGCCTTGAATGCGACTACCAAAAGAGAGGTGTGCGAGCACAAGGTCACAGCCTCGTCTTTCAATGCCCGGATACCTTCTTCGCCCAACATTGCGGCCCTCAACGACGTCGAAAGCTCTCCGGAATTCGGCCGTCCCCAACTTGAAGCAGTTCGATTCGTGGCGGTCCTCACTTCCCGGTAATGATGACCAAGCACCATTCAACAATTTGGACCAATGAGTTTATCGACATGTCTTTGTCAGTCGTCGTCCGTTGCTCTTATATCTTGCCCAGGGTATGACAGAGTAGCCAAATACGTTAGCGTCAGGGGCGAGCTATTGCGTGCCGCTCTTCCGAGAAACATCTAGAGAGTGGGTTCACTTCTGTTCGAAGGATCAACTAATTGGGCACCTAAACACCAAGGCTACCGGTGGGCTTGGCAACGAACCCACCCCTCACGCAATCTCAAAAGGGAAGGGATAATACTTCTTTCAACTGACTCATTAAGGTGCATCGTATCTTTTGTTGCAGGATCAAAGGAATCTCCCGGCCGGTAACCAGTGTTCCCATTGGACCGGGTGCTCGAAAAGGCAGGAGACAGAGAGTTGGTTGGGGCATGACGCCACACGACTGCGTTTCTTGGCGCCCAAGCAGCACGGCGCCGGAAATTGAGCGGAATGTTGGGCCACTGCCTGCTTTGCAATGCAGGGGACCGGGGTTGGGGGCCAGAAGAGTTAGCAGACCTCTCTATCAAACCGCTCGGCAGGCGAGCGTCTGATTGGTCGTGCATACAGTCACATCCATAACGACAACTGACCCGTCAGTTGTAGCTAATAACCGTTGACTCCATGACGAGGTTCCATCGAGCAGGCAGGCTACCGAGAATCCGGAGCTCGCGGTGCTAGGCAGCACAGGGGGGCGCCAATAAATAGAAGCACAACAGCCCACCAAGATTCCCCCTTTTCTTTCCTCTGCTCATCACCGCTCACCAAAACCGTATCAAACACTCCAACTCCATCTCCACAACGGAATCCCCAGTCCGCTCTCCACAACGTGCAGACGTGCAGTCAAAATGAAGACCCTCACCACCACCGCCGCCACCCTCCTCCTCCTCCTCAAAGCAGCCACCCCCCTCGCCGCCCAGGCAACCGCAACATCAGACTTCACCCTCCCCGAAACCACCGACGTGCCCGCCTTCCTCTCCTCCATCTTCACCGGCAACGTCCCGACAGTCCTAACCGGCGCGGTAGCCACAAGCGTCGTCAGCTCACTCTACAGCCTCGAGAAGTCATGGGCCACACACTCGCTCCAGAGCTCAGGCAACGCCGCCATCTGGAGCGCGGCGGGTAAGGCTCCTGACGCGTCCAGCGTCGAGGCCAGCCTGAGCGCCAGCGGCTACGACTACGGCGCTATTACTACCAATGCCTGGTACCAAGACAATGTCCCCGCCGACATCAAGAGCGATATCGCGTCGTATAACTCGGCGTGGGTCAGCGTGTTTAATGCGGTGGCGAACCCTACGGCTGCGACTAAGACGAGTGGGAATGCGGCGGCTGGTATGCCGGCGTGCACGGGTATGGCTGTGGCGGCGGGCGCGGTGGCTGTTGGGGTTGCGGCTGCTGTTGGGCTTTAAGGTTGGAGTGATGGAGGGAGAGAGGAGGTTCCCTTAGGTATTCTTGCTTGACGTATCGGTGTGTTTTGCGGCTCGTTGGGTAATGTTTCTTATGACGAAAGACGCGGAGTGGAATGATGTTTGGAAGTTGCCGGCTCGGATCTCGTTGCGATGTTGAGAAAGTCCATGCTTGGTTTCACGAAACGCGGAGAGAATGCTTGAAAGTCAAGTCACCCCGGACGATGGTTGGCACGATCCACAAAGATTGCATTCGTGGACTACCGGGAACTACACACTTCATACACACCGAGGTGCCTAGATAGTGTTTCATGCGGACTGATAACCAGTTCCCGCCGTATGAGCATTGATCATCAAATCATCACGTACATCGACATCGTTGCCCCGTTCAGTGACACGGGTACCAGTGCAGTACAGCCACCAAACACCTATTAGGTCTAGACCCTGCCCCAAACTTCGCTGAACACCCAAGTACCCAGTACCTAGCGTCCCGCCATAGGCCCTCGGCCAAAGGCACCGCCATCCATTCTGAACACATTCTCAGGCTTAATGCCACGCTGTGCCTGCGCGGCACTGATCTTGTCCTGGATACTCTGGCTCTGCTCACCCATCTTCTGGAACCGCTCAATCATGGTCTCCAAATCCTTGTTGACCTGCTCGCGGTCCCAGAAATTAACACGGTCGCCGGCCAGGCCGAGCAGGTCAGCGTTGGCTGCCATTCTCTCGAACCACTCGCGCTTGTCTTTCTGCTCGCTAGTCGGGTTGACGGCGCGGTAGGCGGCTTTGAGCTCCTCCCAGCCGCGATGGCTGCCTACGTCCTCGGCGGCGGGATGGCCTGTGCCGGAAAGGCAGACAAAGTCCTAGACGAGTTTCTTGCCTGTTTTCAAGTCAGTTGCTGTTCACTGCTCGTCGAATATGATGGAACCGGGCTGCGGTGAGAGGCATACCCTGATACTTAGGGTCGTCCAGCAACTGGTGCAGCAGAAACTTCTCGCTGGGCTTCTCCACCGTGTTAGGATGCTTTCTCGAGCCCTCGTGCATGCGATCGATGCCCGAGAACTGGGACTGCACAGGGTCGACCACGCGGATGAGATACTCGCGGGGGCTGGACGCGGGGCGGCCGCCGGGCTGGTCGACAGCCATGCGGTCGCGGATGATGTCCATGATGTCCGTGTAGTCCGGCGGGGCGTAGTCCGGGTCGACGATGGCGAAGTCGAACGAGTGGGTCGTGGCCCAGCCAAAGGCCGTCTGCAGCGCCATGTGCAGCATGTAGAAGGGCGCGTCGGCGGGGCACGACAGCGTGCGCTCCACGGGCGGGTTGGTGATGTCGCCGGGGGCAAGCCGGACCTTGATGATGTAGTTCTGTCGGCGGCATCATCGCTTGTGGTTGCCCCACGCCGCTGTCTGGCACTCACGCGAGCAATACAGTGTGGTTTTGCATCTGCCGCAGCGCTGGAGGGGAGTGGTGGCGGCGGCGGAGGAACCAGCTCGGCAGGCTGGGTTGCCGCACTTCTGGGGGGGCGATGGTGTGGAGTTCATTGTGCTGTGCTATGTTGACGTCGATGTCGATATTTTAGTTGCACAGCGGTGAAACAAGATGAGATCAACAAGGAAGCGAGACGAGAAAGCGGTCTGGTTAAGGTGAGTGAGTGATCGAGGCGGTGTGTTTTGACAGAAAAAAAAGAAACGAAGCAAACGCAGCGGGCAGGTGGACCCCACCGCACACTAACACGCCTCTCGCATCACATCGTGGCCCTGATTCGAGCTCGAGAACAGAAGGAAGAGAAAAGAACAAATCGCAGAGCAATGCTAATACAAACACCGAGCATTACAGCAGTGGCAGATGCAATCGTTCACAGTTTAGTCGCTGGAAATGCAGCAAAACACGCCGACCATGCAAGATGGAGGTGTTGTTGACTTGCCCATCACGCCCATGCACCTGTAAGTGCTGTGGTGCCACGATCTGGCTTCACGCTAACCCGCACGCAACCCGCTTTGCAGGTCAGGTACCTACAGTACACTAGGTACCAGGTAACTGGTGCATTCGACAATCAGGGTCCAGAAACCTCGGGTACCCGTCAACGTTTGAGCATGTTGGGGCTGGGCGTCATGACAGGTGAGTCATGTTGTTGCTAACCTTAAACTTCAGCGTGCCAGGGACTTGGCACGTTCCTGGTGAGTATGTACCTTTGTCCTTTGCCGACACCGTTGCTGTCTGTCCACGACATAGTACAGAGACAACTGGTACTTAGCACTTGGGTGGTTTGCATCATTCTGCCTACTAAAGTGCTAATCTCATGATTAATCGACGATATAAAAAAGACCGTCGGCAGGGATCTAATTAGCTGACTTGGGGGAGTGCGCTCTCGCGATGGACGACCTGAAGGTGCCACACCCAGCCTTAACCCTAACCCAAACCCTAGGTAAGCAGCCTTCAGTTGAAGCTCCCCGTATCGGGTACCTGAATAGCAGTTGGACCCCTATTTTTCACTGAGGCTCTGTGACTTTTAACGGGATTAACGCGCGACAGACTCCACTACCCTTAACCAAACGTAACCCTGGAAGCCAGTCTAAGTCATTCAGTTGCCTTCCCCTCCAAGTGGAATCACAACCCCCTCACGGGCCGTCAGCTTTCCACCCGAGGTTGTCAAGGAAGCTTGTGCATGAAACGACACATGCCACTGCGCTTTCAAGCACGGCGATCTGGTTTGCCTGCAAGAAATTCAATCGAAACGGGAGAGGCGATGATGATACACCTGCCGTAGAAGCAGGCTTGGGGGCACTTCCGCCTGCTGGTCCGACAGTCTCGGCAAAGATCCCTAATTACAGTTTGGGTACCCGGATTCCCGCAGCTTAATCGCCGGCTTGTCGAGTGTTCGGCCCAGATCTTTGGCACCAAACCACCGTTCTGACCCTTGCTCTACCCAACACGCAGTGACCGATGATCGAGAAACCTTGCGATCCATCCGGCTACCAAAATATCCAGTGACCGTGCCGCCATGTGGTTCACCTGATTGCCCTTTTTACTTGAATCTTACGGCTAGTGACACAGGAGACCAAAATCTAGAGGATAACATCTTCCAATGGCGAGCCGGAAAGCGAGAACCCAGACACCGCCGGTGAAGACATCAAGTCACGACCGGCGGGATGCTTCATTGACCACTGCACACAGCGATGCAAACTATTTCGTGTTGCGGTTCTATCATCGCAGTGTAGCAAGGAGAAGACATAACATTATTACGTGTTATCATACTTCGAATTCGCATTTTACAGATTTGTCGTAGGAATTCATTCCCAGTATCAAGGACGAGAAGAGGACAGCGCTTGGTAGAGTAAGTGTGTCCCATACAATGATGGAAAGACTAAGGATGGGGTCGTCTAGCTGTGGAGGGAGTGTAGTCTGGTCCTACGAAGCGTTTGAAGAGCTCGACATGGACATCAGATGAGCAGCGTGTCCATAACTTGCCAGTCTCCACTCAGAAACCAAGCTTGAAATGCGTGAATCGATGACTTGGGTGTGCCTCAGGTACCCAAGTAGCCACAGCTGAGCACAGAAGCAATGTCAGGACGCCACACGCCAGGAGGCCAGCCTCGCCGGGAACAGGAAGACGGAGAAACCGAAAGCCCGAGCCCAGGTGTCCTCGCCTGTAGCTCGGGTATGTGTTGTAGCTTTGACAAGCAACCACGACGTCACCGAGGCTATTTCTCGTGATACGCGCCCCCAAGGTTCGCAACACGTCTCCCCAAGGTTTACCGTTTGGTTGACCGTCGTCCGCTAGCACGTAGGATGGTTGGGCTTCGTGTCGGTGAGGACCTCTCAATGGTGCTCACTGGCTTGCCCAACGATTAAAACAGCCACAGCAGTCACAACTAATTACCTACCTACCCACCGATGTAAACGAGGCGGTAACTTAAGGTCGAAAATCTTTGAGAAGGCAACGGAGCCACGTGGGGCATCATTGTTTCCGACGGCAAGCATCTCGGCTACTAGTACATGTGTAGTGTGGCGAATCATTGCTGCAAAGCCTGTGTCGTAAAGTCTGTTCGGCGAGGCTGCGGGTTTAAGGGTTTATCACCACGTAGGTGTTTTGTTGGCTTCGTGAGTTACCGATGGTATCCCGAGACCCTGGTGTCGACGACACTCGTCGACACCAGTTCGCTAGATAGGGCTCTCAAGCAGAGAAATGAGCGTGTGATAGCTACAGTATCAACTGTCCACTTCACCATCATACTGTTTCGCCCTTTGACACCAGATTGCCTCAGGCTAGTTTATTCTTCACCACCTTCGCCCTTCCATGACGAGCCATCCCCTTCGAAAAGAACAGTTAAAGGTGGCACTTGGAGTAGAGGACGATCCAACCTTGGGCCACTCCTAGGTTCCGGGGCGGCCACAATGCGTGACGTGACTGTAAAGGTCATAGAATTGATACCTGCCGGCCCAAAGTTGATATCGGACCTTGACCAGACTCTATTTGAGTTTTAGTAACACTTAAATCCGTCTCAAAACCCAATAAGTCCTTCATTTCTCGAGTATAACAAGGGCCTCAGCAACCCGCTCAGAGCAGGGCCTTCCTCCCATTCTTCTCCCATTCTTCCAATTTCCACCCAATACTTCAACCACACTCAGCAAGCCACCATCACACTCGACCCCAGCCATCAATCTCACCACCTCACGGCTACTGTCGCTGGCAACATGGACCGCCAACAAGAACTCGCTCCCGCTCCCGCCCCGTCCGACCCTCCATGCCGTATGGAGCAGGACGAAAACCCCCACGTCGCCCGCCTCTGGAGACGCTCCCGCCGGCCCGCATACTCACCGCGGCACCAGATCACCGGGGTCGGGACGGGCCACATCACCTGCTGGTCCTGCCACCGCCGCAACACTCGTTGCGACTACGACCGCCACCCCTGCAACTACTGCGTGACGCTCGGCGTGGAATGTCGGCCAGTCAACACGCAGGCCCTGATCCCGGGGTTGCCGGGCCACCTCCGCGAGCTCCCCGCCGGCACCACACTATACGTCAACCCGGCTGACGTTTTCCCTCCTCCTCCTCCTCCTCCTCCTCGCAACCCTCTTCGCAACAATCGTCAGAAGCGGAAGGGAAATTGGAGACTATTCGCCTCGGCCTCGTCAGGCATGAAACACCCCCCGGCCCCGACGCCGACGCCACCGCGGCCGCCCTCACAACCGCCGTCGTCACCCTTATCTTCGCCGCCGCCCTCACCACCGCCATTGTCGCCCCTATCACCGCCGTCTCCCTCCTCCCCACCGACGAATATCCTTCCCGCGCCGGCCTCATCAACGCCGCGGGTTCCTCCCGTGATCCCGTCATCCCCGGCCATACCCAACCAGGGACAGCCGAGCGAGGACCCCAGCAGATGGCCGTCGCCACTACTACCGACGCCACCCGAGGAGGACGATGAGACGGACGTGGAGGAGTGCTTCCCAAGAGCCAGTCTGCTGCTACCTAATCAGGAGCAGGTGAAGGAAATATTAGAGCAGTGGGAGAGGCAAGGGCGGGAGTGGCAGCAGCAGCAGGAGGAGGCGTCGCAGCGGCAGGAGCAGGTATATCCAGGCTGGGATGATAGTATGTTTGGAGAGTGGGTTCATCTGGATTAGTTTCATGTACTTTAGACGTTTTTTGGATTCTTGATCTGTAGAGGTAGATACCAGGTAGACAGTGTTGTTTTGTTTGTTTGTTCGGGTATCATCAGGGAGTACATACATGGGTTACACAGGGCAAGGAAAGGCTATGGCAGGGAGGCATAGGGTATCACGTAACCGGGGACAGCTCCCGTATTTTCCTTTTCCTTTCTTTTTTCTTTTCCTTTTCTTTGTTTATCACGAGAAGGGTTCAACAACTATCGCATACATGTACACGCAGCTGGTCGAGATTTTGAGTGGTAATGTTTGAAAGTAATCTATCGTCCTCGCCATTCTGTCACGGCACCACAAGGCACGGAGACCCGCCTTGCAGGCGAATCAGTACCGACCCACTACCTACCTGTTATATAGAGACCAAGGGGTAGAGACTTCAGCTCTCCCTTCTTCATAGAACAACAAGTTCATTCACCCAGTCCTAGGTTGGCACCGTGACACTTCCTGCCTTACCGCTGGTGCCTATGAAAATCACACCTGTTCAGGCCATCTGACAACAACGACACCGGGAAAATACATTGCCGATGGTTCCCGAGGGAAGTTAATAAATGCTCCGATCCCGGATTGACTTTGCCACTTCTACCAGTCAACCCTATGGTGTTTGTGCCGAGAGGAACAAAGTCAACAGCTCGGCACCTAATTGGGACAGGTGGCGAACGCTTCTGATGCGTACATGATTGAAGTCGATCTGTGCTGGATGTGGGTGTGTGATGACCGGCGTCCAACGTTGACGCGTCTGATATATGTGATTCAATTTAGCGGCAGGGTATCAGTGAGCCGTTGCAGTGCCGTCTTAGCAACTTGTATCCATTAACTACTACTTGGTCTCATGTAGCTACCTGGGTACTTGATATGTGCCTGTAATTGTTATGGAGGAGCGGATCAGTTCGTCGGCTGTGGACGGCAGACACGAGGTGGGTGGCAAGGCCGCGGATGTGGCCGCAGTAAACATCCATGGATTGAAAACTCGAAAACAACAAGCGATGACGAGCACTAGGCTCACAATCGGGGATAATAACCGAAATACATGCATAATACCAAGCATGAAGCAATGCCGAGAAAGCCATTTCTGCATCCGTCCATCGACTCCAATGAATCCCGCGTCAAGTCGGCCGCTAAAATGGGTCGTTCTTGAATAAGGAAAGATACGCCGATCGATCCATCAATCTGCCGCTGGATTGCCAGATAACGCATAAAGCAATAAATAGTCTGGGATGGTTGTGGCCCACGTTGTTGGGCTGTCAATCAAGATCGCCGCCCATGTCAATGCCCAGACCCGGAATCATTGCCGGTGGGTACTTTGTCACTTAGTATACTGGCAAGCCGTAATCAGTGCAAAGTAAAAAAAAAGGCTCGAAATCCAGTTCAATGGGTGTGGATACCGGACGGAGTGAAAGACGATAAGGATTCTGGGGTAGTGCGAACTATCCCAGTCGATGGAAATGCAAAAGTCTAATAAACTGGAGATAACCGCGGTAATCCAACGGGAAACGTTATCGGGCTCCAGATCAGCAGTTGACTCACAGGTTGGGACCTGCAGGAGCATACATGGCGTCTGTGAGTGATGATGTGCGTGAGGGGAAATGCGAAAGCCGGCTGTTTAGTTTACGGTAGTTTAGTGTTTGCAACGTAGACCAGTGATGGGAGTTCGTGTAGGAGTCTTTCAGCGTCCAAATAGATGGATGCACAGGCGGCGAGCGAGACAGGGCACTTACTGTGTACACAATCTCCACGTTCGCGAAGCGCCCTTGGGATGCCAAGGCGAGGCAGGTGGAGCTGCAGCGCTTGAAACACAGCGGCTCCCTTGGTCTGTGCATGGGTGCCTGGTGCTGGGGAAGAGGAGTGGAGATTCTGATGCAGGCATGGCTCCACAGCAAATTGCAGCCTCACCCTCCCCAAAGACAGTGGAAGAGAGTCACAAAACCGTCACCAAGATGGATTCAACAGACAGGCGCCGAAATCATCGCCAAAGATCAGCGCTGCCCCGAGAGAAATCATCGGCCCCAAAGGCGGGCGCTACGGATAGCGTCGATTGCCAGCCGCAGACGACGATCAATTGATCCAGACCGTCTTCAAACCATCCAAGACGCTTCCCGGCGAGACTCGAGTCAGCAACACCCATCGATATCATTCACCAAACCACGTCTGCAATGTGCATCTTGCTCCATCAGCCCCCACGATCACGCATCTCCATGGCCCCCTCATCCGACGACTCCGAGAAGGATGCTCGACCAAGCCCGATGCAGCCCAACAATGTCGACAGCAATCCATCCACGGGAAGAATCGCGGTGAACAACTCAGCAAAATCCCATTCGCAACCTGCAGGGTGCTTTCTTGTCCTCCCAAGAAAAAAAAGCGCGCTTCTCACCTCCCATTGGACGTTGTCATGATATTTTTTTGCAGCCCAGCAGCTCCTCGGCAAGACACTGCAGCAGGCCCTGCACCGCTTCGCAGCCCCTGAATGGCAGAACACCAAAAAGGCTTGTCAGGGGCCAGCAAACAACAGCAAGCACTGCCGCCGTCCGAAAACACAAGCTCGGGTGTCGGCTGGCCTGTCACCTGCCAAAAACCATTGTCCGGAATCCACAACTGCAGCTTCTGTCCAAGCAATTGAACATGCTTGGCGGTCAGGAGCAGAACTCACGTCCAGGCCGCGATCTACGACATATTATCAGCCGGGTCATACAGCGACACCTCTTATCTCTTGCTGACGTCTTTTGCACTCGGTAATGAACCAAAACCCGGCATCGCCCCCCATGTGCTTGAACATGTCAAATTGCAAAAAGTCTTGGACAGTGGCGCAGACAGGACGCTGTGGGGAATGCGCCTCGCCCGTCCATGCTTTGGGACGCTAGTACCGATCGGGTGCTGCCTCCTTGCTCACTTGTTTCATCTTGGCAGCTTGGGCGCTGGGCTTGCGCAGGTACGGGAGTTGGAGATGCATTGAGGTGTGGTGGGGAAATCACAAGCTCTTTTTGACCGTCTCCTTTTTTGCAGCGTTTTTTTCTTCTTCCTGTCCGTCCATTTGCACGCCCCAAATCCATCTGCCGCCCGTCTCCTCGGTCCCGGCCCCTTTTCGACAAGACAGACAGACTCCTGATTCTCAGCAACAGACATCTCTGACTGATCTCCGCGTCTTGACTCCTTGGTCGTCGCCTCTTCGCACAGAAAGGGGCCAGCGCCTGTGATGGAGCTACCCTTGCCGCCGTTCTTTAGCCGGGTTTGACGTTTCGCGCTTGAAGACGAGCTGCACGGTACATGGCTCCGCGAGTGCGAGTGCAAAACCTGGGCCAGGAATCATGCCCGATATGGACCGGGATCTCTCTGTTAATGGGACAATCGTCCGCCCCGTCCTGGATATTTCCCGTTGGGCTAAGCCCGGCAAACCGTGCCAGCAAACGAGGCACCCTTCACCATTCGTCGTCTTCTCGAACGGCCACGTCCCTTGGCCTGGCCAGCGCCACCCAACCCATTGGACGAACAGTACGATGTCGTCCCCGTTTCATCCTTGTTCCCCATAGATAATTTCCCAATCAGGACGAGCCACACAATCCCTGGGCTCGCTCACCACCCATCGGACGCGATCGGGCCTGGGCCTCCCCTGGACGTCTAGCTCGGCACTCCACCCGCGATGCCGTGGCTCTTCTCGACCATCCCGCGTGGGTGTGGGACGTCGTCCCCCCCCCCCCCCCCTGATGCATGTCCCGTCCAATTTATTCTGTATATATGTGGAATCCAGTCTCCCATGCTGTCTGCCGCGTGCTGCCCAGCTTCTTCTTCTGTTGCTTGCTCGCGCCTTGCCTTGCTTTTTTCAAGCCCTTCCATTCTCTACCGGTTCTGTTTCTTGTTATCGCCATTCACGCTCCTTAGCACCACCCACCCGCTTCCCGGTTCCGTCAGAACTGCTGGCCATTCGCTCCATTTATACCACCTTGGTATCTTCGACGCCCGGCCTCCTTTTTTCACCGTCCTCTGCAGTAGCCAGTCTACCTCATTCGTTTCTTGATATCCACCAGAGCCAACAGGTTTTTTTTCTCTGACGCTCAAACTCATCCGCTACGCAACATATATCTTGGCATATATCTCTTGAACAACCCACCCACCAGTCACGAAACCGTCACAATGCGTGTCAACGCCGCCACCCTCCTCCCCCTCCTCTCTTCCCTCGTATCCGCTCTTGCGCCTCCAAACCGCCCCGGCTTCAACACCATCTGGTCCGACGCGTTCGCCGGCAATGCCGGTGACTCTCCCAACGGCGACCTCTGGAACATTGCCCAAGGGTATGCCCCCCTGTCGTACTACCGGTACCATCAACCCAACCACTGACCGTCCCTTAGCATCCACACCAACAATGAGCTCCAAAGCTACACCACCTCAAACCAAAACATCCAGATCTCGGGCGGCGGCACCATCCAGATCGTGCCGCGCAAGAACCCCTCGGGCTCCTGGTTCTCGGGCCGCATCGAGTCGAAAGCCAGCTTCACCCCGATCGCGGGCAAGGTGACCATGATGGAGGCGACCCTCCGGTTCGGCGACGGCAACCCGGCAACCAAGCAGGGCATCTGGCCGGCCTTCTGGATGCTGGGCGAGGCGATCCACCACGGCACGCCCTGGCCGCAGTGCGGCGAGCTCGACATCATGGAGACGGTCAACGGCATCCCGACGGGCTACGGCACCGCGCACTGCGGCTCCGAGACGGGCGGCGCGTGCAACGAGCCCATCGGCCAGGTCAGCACCGCCGCCGTGCCGGACAATGGATGGCACACGTGGACTATCAAGATCGATCGCACCAATGCGGGGAATTTTAGGGACGAGGTTATTACGTGGATGCTGGACGGGCAGGTGTATCATACCCTCACCGGTGCGACGATTGGAGACGAGGCGGTCTGGGGCACGCTGGCGCACTCGCCGCTGTTTTTGATTCTGAACGTCGCGGTCGGCGGGAACTGGCCTGGTGCGCCTAACGATGCGACGCAGGATGGGTATGGGAGTATGATGGAGGTCGAGTATGTTGCTGTGTACCAGAACTAGGTCGACGACTCGCGATGGTGGTGAGAGCGGAGTTGAGTTGCTTCCTGGCTGTGGCGCGGTCCATATGCCGCTTTTACAGGAAGGAACGGACACGCGCAGGGGCATTAACATCAGAAAGATGATGCATCCGCGTCCTTTTTTGTTTCAAAGGGGATATATATTCTTGGCGACGGAGTTTTGGGTACATTCCGCGCCAGCCTTCTGGCGACTCGGATGCTGTTGCCTTCTTACGTTCTGTACATTCTGGCAGTGCGGCGGTCGCACATTGTTGTTTTTGTAACTTCAATGGCCTGTTTTTTATCTTCACGTTTTACCCCTTCTTCTGTATATATTGCTGTGCACATACCTAGAGAGAGATGGAGGGGGTTACTGGTCTTTTTGCCAAGTTTACATTGAATACAAAGCCCACGGCAGTTTTCGTGGTTGACTTGATTTTTCCTCCATATTGAAGTGAAGCCGGAGTGTTCCTCTTGTCTCCAGGAAAACTTAATCAACACGCCATAACTGAGACGCAGAATATGCAACATGTAATTACCAGGTAAGTAACGATGGATATCTGCCAACAGCACACTGCAGAAAGTATCCTTGAACTCATCCAGCGCCAGATTCGAAGCTTCAAGTGTTATGTCCAGATCGCAGTGATTATGTCCCCAGCGCACCAATCATTGCGCCCTATCCGCGTCACCTCATCCTGTTCGCGCATACTCCTTGCATCAAGCTGTATCTATTTGTACATTGTTGCGACTGTCTTCACCAGAAGCTGCTTGGTAATGCACGCCGCGCAGCCCCAAATGCCTCCCAGCCGTCGGCGTGGAGACTGCGCGCCCGCTCGTCAAGGCCGTGCCGTAGATGTGCACGATGTGAGCGCTTTAGGACTTGGGTGTGGTACATGGTGTTGTTGTAGGGCTGATGTGTGCTTGCGGTGCCCTGCATTCGGGGACTAGATTACGTACTGTAGGTGGGCGGCTTTACGGTGGGTAGAACTAGTAACTGGATTGTGCCACGGTGTGTGTGGGAAGGGGGTTGTGGAAGCATGGGCCTAATTAGCTATCTGTGGGTTTGTGTTGTTATGGTATATTGCTTTTGTTTATATTGGTTTCGTCCATGGGTGCGTGTGTGCGTGTGCGTGTGCGCGTGTGTTTGTGTGCTAGGCTACTGGCATTAGCGCATACACGGCGTTCGATGTGGAAGAGCCAGGGGGCATTGTCAGAAGCTGCGCAAGGTTTAATAGTAGGTAATTGGTGAAAGCTTTGAGTTCCTGTACCGGAGACAAGAGTCAAATTAAAGCACCGGTCGACATATTGTTCGAGCTAGCCTGTTGTTACCCCTGAGGCAATAGGGGGCTAGTATAATCAAGGGCCCCGAAGCTATCAAGACAAGTTGTTTGTGTAGGTAGAGTTTCTGGTTTAGGTATGTTGGCCATAAATGCACCTGTTCAGCACGTAATGAGCAAACTTGGTGATAAGTTGAAACTTTGATCCGCATGTCAGGATCTGGCGTGCTTGGGGTAATTGTGGTGCTAGGGAGAAATGAAAGTCGATTTGTACATGTAACTAGGGGTCGAGGAGGAGTCGCGAGTGTAAGTTCAGGATATCCTGACGAGATTGCTGAAATCAGCATCGTTTGTGAGCATTGTACAAATCCAACGTAGGACTACTGGTTACCGTTCGTCTTCGTTAATCTCAAGGTTTTGCTTTGGTAATTCTTGGGGCCTGAGCATTCAAGGTTGCCACAACGCTTCAATGTATTCCCCATCATCGGATGCGGCGCTGCCTTACTTCGTCAGTTCTGATCTAGCTGGCGTCTACAAAGACAAGGCGGGAGTGCAGTCAGGAGGCCATGATGATGAATGGCTCCGAATGTAACGCGGGCTTCTTGCTAGTTATGGATTTCCGAATTATTTCACACTGGTTGGATCAATACACGAGTGCCAAGACAACTCAGGTATGCTCCTCACCCACGATAACATGAACTTTCAATTGCCTCATCTCTCTGATTCAAAACAACCAAATCACTGCAACGCAAAGATTCGAAAGCTGTCGCGACTAAATGCCCACGAAGCATAAAAGTGCCAAAATGCTCCACATCCACCCACGATCTTGCAATGGGCGATGGTGTTTTCCGCGAGAGCTGCCTTCTTGGATGCCTCGAGGTCCTCCAAGGGCCAAAGCTTCATTTCTACGGTTGGCCAATGACCCGTTGCGCGGCCATAGTTCACAGGCGAAGCAACTACGTCAAACGAACCAAGGGCTTGGGTGACGTGTCTGGTGAGCTCAAGCGACTTGGAGATGGTGGTATCGACTCGTCTCAGGACCTTGAGCTCCCTGCTCCCCGCGAAAAAGGCAAGTGTGTCGCCGGGTTGAGACCTCAGATCAACGATTCCAAAGCCCGAGCTCGACAGTGCCAGTCGATAGCTATCATAGCCGACCATAGCCTGGTACTCGATCTCACGCCCGCGACAGTTACGGCTGATATCTCGATGGAAGGGCGCAGGTGAGTTCTGGTCCGTGCTACTATAGTTAACCCACGGGGTCTGCGTCAGACGAGACAGCCATGCCGCGAGCGATGTAAGAAAGCGTGCATTAGGTTCCGAGCACGACTTCATCGCTCGTATTTCAAGCGCCGCGTCAAGCAGCTCCTCGAGGCTCCAGCCCGCGCCGGACTGACTAGCGTCAATTTTACACAGATTGATGATCAACTTGTCGATTGCAACCACAGAGGGCTCGCGGTAGGGCCTGGGGCTGAACATGTCGGCTGGGGGCCCGGGGAGGACAGGTCCTATGCTCAGGATCGTGGCAATGTGACCACCGAAACACGCAATGATGGGCAGCTCCTTGATCGGGATAGGGTATTGGTCGGGGAATGTGAATCCCGGGACCAGCAGTGAGTGGAAGATGGGCCACTGGCAGCGGAATCGCTTATATCGTCTCTTTGGTAACGTCCAGTCCGGGACCCAGGATGGAAGACCTTGACGTTCTGTGTCGAGATCGACGTCTTCCAGGCAGTCCATCAAGACGTCGATGCCATCCGCGCGGCCTCCTACAGGAAAAAGACTCAGAATGTATCTCGCAGCCGAGGTGTACACGTGGGCGAGAGGCTGGTTGTAGTCGATGCACACATTGCGAGACCATCCATCAGCTGAAGAGGCGACACCGAGATGTGCGTACACGACGTCCCTGGGATCCGAGGCGCCCATGCCTCGCCGGGCCCGGAGCAGGTCAAACAAGCATCGGGATTCATGTTGGGATCGGGCCTTGTTCATCATCTTGAGCATTTCGATAGCAGGGTCGCTAGACTTGGGGTCCATCTCGTCGTCACTTTCTTCAAGCCCATAACCGCTTGGAGCAACTGGGCCGGGAGAGAGCAGGAATGCGCAGAAGTCTATCCATCGTAAGCGGACGTCGCCGAGTTGGATCCAGGGGTCTGCAGACAGGACGAGTTCCTGTAAGATCCAGACGCGCGTGAACCACGGCCGGCTCAGGATGGAGCGCTTCGCCATGGAGACGATCTCTTTGTGTTCAGCCTTTTGGTTCATGATGGCGCTCCCCCGCCGGCGAACGCTGTGTAGGACCGTCTCGGCCTCGGGCGTGAGCGCACCGAGATAAATGACGGTATGTGTTGCGGCCGAGTAGATGCGCCCCATCAGAGCGACCTGTCTGTTTCGTTCCGGGATGTCCTCTTGGTTGATGCACAGTGCATCCGCCCAAATGTTTGCGACGCGACTTGTGTCGCGGATGTCGCGCAGCGCGGACGCCAGGGACGCCGTGATGACCGTCTCTTTTCCGTCGATGGCGATCGAGGAGGTTTGGGATTGATCCCCCCAGACGTAGGAGAGCGCGGTATATGAACTGATCAGGTCCGCTTCGAACTCGCTGAGGGTGGTGTCGAGAAGTATCCCCTGGAGAGGAGCGGCGTGGTCGATTGAGGGGGCGAGGCAAAAGAGCCTGAAGGAGTCATGGTGGGCGAGCGGCGAGTAGATTGAGGATCTGGAGGTAATGTCCATCGCAGACGAAAGGGGTTCTGACTAAACGACAGACTCGGGGGATGACGAGGGCATGGGATGCTGATGGGTTGATGTGTTGATGTGTTGATGTGTTGATGTGTTGATGTGTAATTGATAGTAATTGGAGAAAGAGAGTTGAAAAAAAAATGTTTGAAAAGCATGCCTCGGTAACGTTGGGCACTGCCAGTGATGCCTTGAAAGGCGCCTAGAATGTGTTCATTGCTCACTGCGCCAAGGCAGAATGATGAGGCTCTGTGCGGACTGAGTGCTACCCGGCCAAGCCTTCGCATTCGTTCGCCCAATTTGCTTGGTCGCCTGTCGGGGTGGTCTGGGTCTACACTCCTGTTTCTTGTACCAACCATATCACCACCTAGTATTAATTAGAACTACATCGTCAGGTTTGAAAGCTAGATCAGGCACCTTGCCTTAATGTCTCTTGATTTAGGTGCTCCTCTTCCCATTTTCCATTGAATCGGATCAGGGTGCTTTATTTTGCTGACTGAAGTACATTGTTTTTGCAATTTGAATTTGGTAGTAATCATGACGAGTTGGAAAGGCAGTGTTCCGTCAAACGCGGGAATATACAAAGACACAGTACATGCTAAACCAATAAACCAGCGCAAGAAAAAGAGAAAGAGACAATCAAGATTTCGGTTGTTTGCTGGTACATATTAGGATCCTTCAGACAATCTTGAAGATCTCGGCCGGACGGTAGTGTCCTTTCACTCCCAGTTGAGAATAGTCAAGTCGATTGAGCTGGGGCGACATCCTCCTGTATTCTTCAAAAGCACCCACTCGTCTATAGACCTCCAAACCTCCCGCTTCCTTCCGGAAAGACCTCAGAATCAGTCCCATTAGGTATGAATCGCCGTGTTTCAGGTCCTTTTTACGGCGGTTTTCAAAGCAGTAGCACTCCACCAGAGGGAGTAGCATGAGCCGGGAAGGCTCTTGAAAGGGTTGGTCGAGAAACATGTGTGTGTTGTGAGACTCTTTCTTCGAGCTGCGTCGTGTTTCTTCAGGCCTAAAGTGCCAGTGGATTAGTGGTTCAGGCTGCTGCGGATATCGAAGGAGCTTCCATTCTTCGTCCAGCGAATTTATTTCTAGCAGCCTGCCCTGGAGAACCATATTAGAGGCCGGCTGGCTTGGGCAAGCACCATCGTCTGGTCTCATTATGGACAGGACGTTTGCCTTCTGGTGGTCTTCTCGGCTCGGGGATATGCACTCGAGTGGGAGGGGAAACGTCACGGGTCCACGATACGACATCCACGACCAGGATGGTAAATGTAGGCCCAACTGGGCGTCCGTGTCTTGTCGTTGGGTTTCAAGTTGTTCTGCATCACCCAGGTCGGGCTCTGCCTTACGTTTCATCCACACCAGCTGTTCCGGAAGACAGTGTTTCCAGAGACCGCACACGTAGTCGTCGCGCGAAAGGTTGAAGCGCTCAAGAATTACATTTACAATGCCCCGCAATGCAGCATGCCTGTCGCGCCAGTCTGTTAAAGTTGTTCCGGAGTATTTTCTGATGATGCTGATCCATAGATGGCGCAGACTGGGATTCCACTTGAACCGTGATGCTTGGACACTCTCAACTGATGATTTGATGGGCAGCGGAAAGAGCGAGTCTGAGTCGTCTGATGTTATCTCTGATGCGACAGTGGCTGAGCACTCCCAAATCAGCTGCTCCGCAAAATGAACGGTACGTCTAGACAGGAGCCGCTCCTGGAGCACCCATCCTCTCGCGGAAAGCGGAGTCGTATCGAGGTCGATCTTAGTTTTATCCTCATTGTTCCAGCACATCCAGTAAGTTGGGGGTGCGGCGTCCCACAAACGGTTGGACAAGGCACACGGAAAGACGCTCAACGGGTCACGGACGCACTCAAGTCCCGGCGCCCGAGGTTGGATCGGCCTTGTTACCTTGCACGATGCACAAGGCATCTATCCAAAGGTAACGAACGCCCAGCTGGTGAGCCACCGCCATGGCGTTCTTGTACACCATTACCCAGCTCTGGACGGGAATGTCGTCGTAATACCGGCCGAGGTTTTCTTTTGTGAGGCAAGTCTTCTCGACGTCTGATGTCCATCGGTAGCTGAGCGTAATGTAGTCGGGGGCTTCGATGAAATCGCTGCTGTCAACGAGGTGGACGATTGATCCCGGTTTCTCTCCGATGTCGACAAGCCGAAACTTTGGCAGAGTCATGGGTGACCGTTCTAGCTTGCCGCACCTTCGAGTATGCTTTTCGTCGCAGGTCTTCATCCACAATCGTATCTGTTCAATGACCATGGGATTCATGGTTGAATTGAACTCGGTTTGCCGAATAGAGATCCCCCGTGGCGGGTCAGAAAAGACCTCGGGCCACGAATTCGTGAACTGATTGTCGTCTGCGATTCCTTCTGCACTTGTAAGGACGAGATCGAGGACAGGCGCCGAATAGCGCTCGGACAGCTCTTGGCTCTGTGACGAGTACTGTAGGCTGATAAGCCAGCCCACTTCATCTTTCCAAGCGTAAACCGCACAATTCCTCCCTTCGGCTGGCCCGTTTCCATCAAGAGGGTACACATGTGACAACCAGCTTCAGCAGATGCTCTCACCTTCTTCCATGTTGTTATCATGAGAACCAAGAAATCTCGATTCGAGGAGTCTCTGTTATAGTAGGGGTACTCATCAGTCGACGGGTCGTGGGTCATCCATGCCCATCCCCTGTCGGTGGGGAAAATAGAGGCGCACATGGCGTAAAGAACGTTGAGCTTTGTCGTCTCAGAAGAAGACATGATGGAGTTTTAGAAAATAAGGTAGATTCCACTTAATGATTGATGTGCGTTTGCTTGTTGCGGTGCCTGAAAAGATGGCAGTTCAAGCGAGAGTCCGGACCACGATGCTTTGAGGGGAAAGGGGGGATTTTGCAATTCACACACGCACAGAAGCCCAGGAGGAGGATCCCACCATTTGTCCACCGACCTCATACCCGGAAGACTAGGAGGATACCACAATCTGTCCACCGACCTCATAACTCTAAAACCGGAAAGCAGCATTTTCGTTGCATGAGTCTAACCTCGCGCCCAGCTTTCACGTTGCACCATTTCAAATTGAAAAGCTTTCAACGAGACAGTCCTCGATAATACCTTGCAGGTAGCCTAACATATACGAGCCCCGATCCCACCCGGGACATAGCAGCAGTACCACCCACGACGTCAGACAGTATACCTGAACCACGGCACACTATCCGCCAATTCGCGCTCCAAAAGCTTCTGCTCCTCCGACAGCTCCTGCGGCGGCCCGCCAGCAGCCTCCCTCAGGCTAGACAAGGCATCCCGGCGCGCATTCTCCCACCGGCACCACGTGGTCATAAACAGCGTCAGCACAAAAGCCATCCCGACAAAGCCAATCAAAATGCTGTGCCCCTTGATGAACCGCGGGCTGTCGCGCGTCAGATAGACGTACGAGGCCACGATCCCGCCGCAGTTGCCGCCCATGACCTGCATGGCGATGCCCGTGCCGCGCTTCAAGCTCCCGCCAATGTTGCCGCTGTTCCACGCGAGGCCGAGGGGGATCTGCGGGTAGATGCCGATGGCCGCGAGGACGGTGCCAGCGTATTGTACAGAGGGATTGCTCGTGGAAACCAGCATGGAGAATCCCGCAATAGCAACCAGCTGGAAGCCCAGCAGAAACACGCCGCGCTGCCTATACCGGTCAGCGACCCAGCTGGCCGTGACGGTGAAGAAGCAGGCGCAGACGTAGGGCGGCACGCTCATCAGCTGCGCGTTGTTGGCCGTGTAGCCCATGTTCTTGATGATGGTGGGCAGGAACAGGGAGAAGCTGTAGATGGGGCAGAAGCCGGCCATGCAGATCAGCATGTGGATGTAGATCTTCCAGTCCTTGATGGCCTGCCAGACGTATTTGGGGTTGTAGTCGTTGGAGAGGTGGCCGTGGTCTTCTTTTAGGCGTCGCTCGACTTCGTTGCGCTCGTCGGCGGTGAGGAATTGTGCACTTGATCACGTACTATTAGCTTCCTCTGCCGCATGTCGAAAAAGAGGGTGAAAAGGGAGTGAAAATACGGGGAGTAAACAACAGGGGTTAGGGGAATCCTCACGTCGCAGGATAATCATAGATAGCCCAGTACGCGCTAAACGAGACCAAGATACTCAGAATCCCCTCAAGGATAAAGATCCACGCCCACGCGCCCAGCCCCCCGACGCCGCTCATCTCCGCGATCCCCCGCGCCAGGATGCCGCCAAAGGCCCCAGCCAACGTCGCGGCCGAGAAGAACATGGCCATGCGGAAGCCACACTCGTGCCGGCAGTACCACTGCGTGATGTAGTAGTTGACGCCGGGGAACAGGCCGCCCTCAAAGACGCCCAGAAACGCGCGCGTGGCCATCAGGCCGCCGTAGTTCTTGACGAAACCCTGCCCGATCATGGACGCGGACCAGCAGACCATGATGAAGGTCAGCCAGACGGACGGCCGCACGCGCTTCATCATGATGTTGCTTGGGATCTCGGCGGCGATGTAGAAGGGGAAGAGGACGGCCAGGCAGTCGTTGTACTGCAGGCCGCGGAGGCCGAGGTCCGACTCGAGATTGTCGAGGCGTGCGTTGCCGATGTTGGTGCGGTCAAGAAAGCAGAGTCTTTGTTTGCCGGGATTGGTTAACGACAGAGTACTTCATTGCATTTGACGAGGGAGGGGAATAAGGGCGAAGTTCTCACAAGTAGATCAGCGACAGGAAGGGGATGATTTGCAGATCCAGCCTCCACAGAAGCCTTTTGGTGGCCTTGGTGTCCCATCCTTGAACTTCTTGGTCACCAATATTGATTGAGGCTGCTGCGGAGGTTTCCTCCCCTACTTGCACTGCTTGCTTTTCCGCCATGGTTCGGGGGTCGGTAGCAGGGCCAGTCACAGGAAGAAACTAAAAAAAAGATCCAAAATCACAATGTGGAACGACAATAAACGGAGGATTGGAGAAGAGAAGGGGACCAGCAAATGATGGTTCACACCAACTGCCGGATCTCTCTGTCTTATAGGGATCCGATCAGAAGCGGGTTACTAACACGAACCGGACCAGAAACCATGGATTTGGGATCCCGCCAGGTATCACAGTTCCATTGTCTTGGGCAATATTGGGTACATGTAACTGCTGACGACCCTCAATCCAGCCCTGTCCCCAAATAATCCAGCCTATCGACTGCCGTTCCATCAAATGCCGGCATGGAGAAAAGGTCCGAGAGGGAATAGAAAAACCGTTGAAGAATGTTCCCCCAACATACATGAAAAGCATATCAAGATCTTACACGTCTGCACGTAAGCCCACGGTACATGTACCGCGAATACCAGCCAATGACAGACAGTGTACAAAGTCTCGGCGAGAACAACACATGCAGCAGCCGGATCTGGGGGCGGGACTGGATTGGAGATAAGATGCACAGCCGACAGTGCTGGTACCACAGCACGGCATCATCGGCGGGCGGAGTGAGATAAGTACGTGCGTTGCGTTGCGTTGCGTTGCGTGTAGCAGTCCCGTCCGTACCACCTTCCCCGAACGGCCGGCGTTATCGAGAGCCCTTGTTTAACCGTGCAGCGCGGCGAGAAACTTGGTGAGAGGTGTTGGAGTAACGCGGGGACATTGATGATTGAGCAATGCAGGGATCTGGCGGACAAACGTCGTCGTATTGGGCCCGGCATATGGCCTCGTGGGTGCATGCATATACCTTGTTTAGATGCCCAGTCGGCTTGTGGGTTGGGATATCATGGGGTCTAGACCGGTGGCCATCTTGAGGTCTGGTGGGTTACTAATGTACAGTAGAACTGTCAAGGAACTTCTTGTGAGTTTCTTTGGTACCGAGGAACTACTCGGCACGCCTCAAACACACCAAGATCAGAATCACTAGTAATCGTCAAACGTGGGGAAGCATTCGGCAGTATATTGTTACCAAAGGTACCTACTTACTAGAAAGACCGCCAGGGGCATCACGGCTTGTACAGGTCGACCAACGCCTGGCCAAACCGTGGAGGACAAACGCCATAATTAACTCCCCACTGGCCTAATTGCAGTTGATGATCTTTGAATAAAATGAGCAACCGATCCAGTTATCCCATGCTTTGTTATTCGTTGTCTCCTTTCCTTTTGATCAAGCACCTAGGTTTGACAAAATACGTTCAAAGGGCCCTCTCCCTCAATCCTCAATAATATCAGACGATCGCAAAGTCTCGCTGTTTTTTTCCAAGGTACCTAAAGTACCTGAGTTACACAACTAACTTGGAAGTTCAAGACCCAGTGATAGGTGGATTAATATCGTGTTACTTCAGTCTTGTTCCAAACATGAAGTCAAACACCGGCTTCCCTGGCGGATCCAGCCACATGTGACAGGTCATTATCCCGTAGTGATCTTGGTCTCAGGCTATCGAGTACCTAAGGCCTCGTCGAAATCCAGATGTAGAGCGGCTTCGAGGTTCCTTCAAGTAAAAAGCGATGCGGCTGAACCTTGGTGCCTGAGCCAGGACTCTTAAGCCGAAACTTCAGCGCCACAGCAATCTAATTAGTGCGTCGCACGAGGGTGGGTGTTGAACCAATTGTTAATATGTTTTGGACACTCTGTTTGAATTGTCACCTGATGTTGCGACGCGGCGTCGAGCACACTTACTGGAAATAGGAAATACTACACTGCATGCATGTGACGAGTCGACCCCAGGGGGCGATCCCCAGCATTGCAAGGAAAATAAACAAAACACACGAGCATCAGTATCCCAAGCTACCCATTAGCTTGTGACTGTCCCTTGTGGAGTTTACGACTAAATCATAGCATTATCCGTAATTCAATTATACAGCACACAATGGGAATAGCCTCCCAATAGACAACAGCCACTCCGATGCGACCGTGCCATTTGAACATGTCAAATATTGCTTGATCATTCCCGCGATTCATGCGCCTGGCGAATTGGTCAGACTCACGACTTTCATGTCCACAGCTAGACTAGACCCGATGAAGATTGGGCTGTTGATCCTGCCAAGATCATCCCAGGGTGACACGTCGAAATGCGGTTGACATCCGAAGGATGCGCCCAGGGTCATCTTTGGCGTTGGGACCAGACACGGACAGGGACAAGGACAGGGACAGAACCCGAACCGTGGCTGACTGACTGACTGCCCGGCTGCCCGGCTGCCCGACCAGCTTTGTTTGCCCCGACTTCCGGCGGCTGCAACATCATGATGTGGATTAAGAACCCGCCCTCACCGTTTCTTTCACCGACTGCCAACTCCCAAAGGCTGTTGGTGATTGATATGTCTCGTATGTCCATAGTTACCTGGCACGTGTAAATTCTCGAGTCCAAGCCAACTAGAAACTAGAAAAAGAAACAAAACTTCTTCGCGTCTTCTCGCGCCCGTTGCGACAACACAACGCCAGAACACTCGGACAAACAAGGGCCCCGCCATCCCCAAAATCAGTCTACACGTGTAGAATGACGAGAACAAGCTCAGCCGATTCCCCACGTTTCAAAACGCTTTGGCGCGGTAATTTCCCACCTTGGTCTGTGCCTCTCCGAACTGAGGCAAAGCGCCAGGCACGGGGCCAGGGGCATGCACCTCGACAAGCTTGGTTCCCTGTCGGCCATGCAGGCCAAGCGAAAGGCTTGACCCGTTTCTGAGCGTCTGCCCGGGGGTTTTATCACATCGCTCCAGGCCCGTTGTGACCGTGACTGTGCTTACAGGATATGGTGCCCGCTTTGCCCACCAGCTCTAAACCTCCTTTCCTCCTCTCCTTCCTTTCACTCTTGCTTGCGTCGCGCTTTGTTTTGTTTTGTTCTGCTTGTTTCTGACCACTGCTGTGTTGTCGACTTTTGTTTCGTTCTCGGGGCGGTCCGGGATCGACCATGGGGGGATAATCTCGAACGATTCGTATATCACGGCCGGACCACGCTCGTTCAAACCACTTTTCGCTGCCGTATTATTATCGATTTCAAGATGCGTCTTGCTGATGGGCTGCCGTCGTTGAAGAGGAGGCAAGGGGGCTGGGGAGGACGGGGAGGCGGGAGAGATGGAGGTGGTGGTGGTGGAACTGGTGGAGGATGGGGAGGAGGAGGAGGGTCAGGGACTTCATGGCAATGCACGTGGATGCCGTGGACATGCAACACAGGCGGAAACCCCAAGCCGACGACAACGTCCAAGCAGGCAACACCAACAACCACGTCCAAAACCACACCCAAAGCTCCCACGCCAACCCCGACACCGGTCCAGGCCACTCCCACAAAGGCAGCAGACACGCCAGCACCCTCACCAAACCCGCCAGCAGCACAGCCCACAAAACAGGTTGACCCCCAGACACCGGCAGCCAACAGTCCAGGTACGTCACCATCCCTCTCTCCTGAACAGGAAAAAAAAGGTCATGAACTGACAACATAAACAGCAACGCCCGCACAAGCCAATCCGGCAACTTCCCCAGGCGCGGGCTCAGACACAAAGCCAACCCAAGCCGCAAACCCAGTAGCAGCCACCACCAACCGTGACAGTCCGGCTGCCGGCGCCACCAACGCGCAAACCCCCGGAGCAGCAGGGGGTGCAGCAGCCAGCACCGTTGCCGCTGGGGCCGGGGCCGGCTCAACACCCGTGCCCGAAGCCGGCGCCGGTCCCGCGGCAGTGCCATCCAGCAACCCCGAGTTTGGCACTTCAGGCTCTCCCGCCGCCTCGCAGGCGCAACCAATGGCAGGACAATCCGGCGTCTCTGCCGCCTATGGCCCACAGGCAACCGGGCTCAGCGCCAACCCTAGTAGTGGAAGTGGAAGCGGAAGCGGAAGCTCTGGTGGTGTGGGCATCACCTCGGGCACGAGCACATCCACGGGCAACGGCGACGGGAGCAGCACCAACAGCAGCGACGGCAGCAGCTCCAAATCCGGCCTCCCGTCCAGCGCCATAGCCGGCATCATCGGTGTGTACCTACTTGCCCCTTGCCCCTTTCCCCTTCCCCCATCCCTTATCCTCACTAACACCACAAAGTCTCCCTCCTCCTCCTCCTCGCCCTCCTAGCCCTCCTCTTCCGCTTCCGCAAATCCCCCGTCATCAAACGGATAACCCAGAAATTTTCTTCGGATAATAAACAAGCCTACCCGACCGCGGGCAACAACAACAGCGACGGGATGGTCAACACCCTCCTCAGCCCCGGCGGAGGCCCGAGTACAAGCCCGACAACACAGACCCCCCGCCCCCCTCAGCAACCGCCCGAGATGCGCGAGGCAGTGCGCATCCCCAACCTGCGCCCAGTACCACAACCACAACCACAACCTCAACCAACCAACGTGAATGGTAACATAAACACACGAATAATCCCACCCCCAATAACCACAGCCCCCACTCGCAGGCCAAGCCATCTATCAGCCACATCACCAGCAAGCTCAACATTCACCCCCTCGCCAATTTCAGAAACATTCCCCATGCCCCCCGGGTCGTCGGGGCAACACCTCGCTGCTGGAGGGGGGCTGCATCGCTCCGAAAGCGCAGCCAGCGCAATGCTTTCGCCGGCAAGCATGCCGTGGCCTATGCCGCCTACTAGTGCTGGCGGTGGTGCGCGGGATCCGCAGCTGGTGAATTTTCAGCAGTCTGGGCAGACGGTGGTCAGGATTCAGAATCCGGGGAGGATGCGGCGGGGTTGATGAGCTACATGTATCTATGTTGTATGTTCATGTTTTCCAAGCATGTGTTTGGTGGATGCACGTCTTTTGGAGTAGGTGTGTGCCTAGGTACATAGGTGTGTGCATGATTAGGTGTATTTATGATATCTGAGATGAAGAGTGTTGTCGTGGCCGTGGTTGTCCGTCCCGCTTTGTTGTTGTTGTTGTTGTTGCCCCCTTTCCCCGTGCGCCAGTCACGGCAGGGAGTAATCAACCGTCATGAAAGCACAGAGGTACTGCTATCAAAATCTCACTTCATGTATAATGTATTATGATGCCCCTGCTGCATACCCGTATGAATTGCCCAACACATTCTCAACGCCATTATATCCATCAATCCAATTACCGTTCCCATCAATCATTAATTTGTTCCCCTTCCTCTAACCCTCAATCAAACCATCCCCACCAACAACCCGAATCCCACCACTCCCCCCATCACCACCCACCTAACACCTCCTCTCCCCTTTGCCCCCGACCCCGTCGTCCCCGTCCCCGTCGTCCCCGTCCCCGTCGTCCCAGTCGTCCCCGTCCCAGACGAACTCCCACACCCAAACCCCTCCCACTTCCGCAACGCATCCGCCATACTCTGATACCCCTGCGCCTCACAACAACTAACACACTGCTTAATCCACGGATTCCAACTCCCCTCATACTGACAAACACAGTCCTTATCCGTATCCCCACAATAACTCTCCGTCTTCCAGACCGTCCCACACGAACTATCGCAGAAATAAATATCCCCACCACCTGTAGTCGTGTTGAGCGACGTCCCGCAATTGATCTGGGTCTGGTACTCGAGCAAGGTGCTCAGCTGGCCCGCGGAGCCGTACGTGCTCATGCACAGTACGCAGGGCGTGATGTCGGCGTCCCAGTTGGTGTCGACTTTGCAGATGCATTTGGAGAGTTGCGTGGCTGTGGAGCCGGTTTTGTAGCACCCGTTTATTGCCGCCCAGATGGGGTTGCAGTGCGTGCCGCAGTCGCCTGTTTCGGTTGCTGGGTGGGCGGTGGAAGGCCCGGGGAGGATGGGGAGGAGGAAGGGGAGGAAGAGGAAGAGGAAGAGGAGCGGTGGCCTGGTCATTGGTGTGTGTTGGTGTGTGTGTGTGTGATATGTATAATAGGCTGTGATTGTTTGGTTCAGGACTGGAGGTTTGTATCCAGTTGTATCGTTTGGTTTTCAAAGTAAGGTCAGGCTGGTAGATAGGTAGGTAGGTAATTAACCACCTGTGTTAAGTATATAAATGCCAAGGAAGCAAGTAACAACAATGAAACATAGTTCAGATTTAAATAAACCCAACGACCCATCCCACCGCCGCTGCTTCAACCCGCATTTAATACCACAACACGGCAACCCGCAAGCCGAGCACATCATTGCACAGCCATACCCGGCACCCCAACATGAACAGCACAGCGTGACAACAATCCCAACCCAGCACCGCCCTATTAAATAAGAAAAGATCCCATCACACGATCAAACCAAGCCGTAAGAACCCCAGACTGCCGAAACATCACCGAAGCCGAGGCATAATTGTTCCCAAAGTAACAGATGTGGACGGAAATGCAAAACAGTCAAAAGAAAGCTAAACCCCCTTTTCTCTAGTAAATACAGGCCAGCTGCCCATGTCACCTCACAACCATCACCAAGTCGACCCACGCGCCGCACGCGTGAAAGCTGTCCAACCAGCGGCGTGTGCAGCTGGATTGAATCCTACTGAAAGCTCGGCTGTGCGGCTATGTAGGCTCAGCTCGGGCTCCACGTCTGGTGATGATTGCCTTAGTTCCCGGTCTCTCTGAGTCTAACCTCTATTGGCGTTCCCCAAAAGAGACCAGCAATTACCCAATTCAGTGAATGCACGAATGCACATTGTCTGAGGACATCACCAAGAACAACGCTGCTTCCCAATCACTCAGCGGCTCAGTGGTAACATGAACTTCGATTTGACGCAAAAGTAATTGAGACAGGATTGAGTCCATATTTATTGTATTCTCTTCAATATAAGCGCAAACAAGTCAGCAACCCAGGACGACGCCGCCAAACGCCCAGAGTGGCGGCCGCGGCTGCTATGTAGGTACCTAATTAATAATTCTAAATCCCCCGCGCCTTCAGTGGCCTTCAGTTGCCCATATAATAATACCTAGTCATCAATCCACCCAGTTCATCCATAAACCCATCCTACTTCGTGTACTATTAGACGGTGAATCTTGAATTTCCATATGTCTCCCATCAAACCCATATACCCGTCGTGTGCTCCGATTCTGTTCAATCCACTCAGTCAGTCAGTCAGTCAGTCATATCCTCGCGCTCTCTTTCCAGTCCTCAGACCTCCGGGCAGTTCCATGTCTCTCTAGATAAGTCAGAGACCCAGAAGCATGGCATCCAGCCAACACCCCGTCTAGATAGTCCTGGGCGCATTCGAAATCCCCAGCCAAACCGAATACGGGTCAACGTCCGCCTCCCCGCCCCCACCTCCACCTGCACCCCGCTGAGCCTCGTCCCCTTGATAGGGGTCCGGATCCGGCTCCGACCATGTTTCCTGCAGGTAGCTCTGATAAGCAGCATCAGCGGCCACCGCGGCTTCATGATACCTCGCCTCGGGCGACATCGCCCTCGCAGTCTCAGCCATCGATTCAGCGGGTGACGTCGATGGACCAGCCACGGTCGGCTGTGGCTGTGGCTGTGGCTGCAACGAAGTTGATGCCTCACTCTCCATCGTCTCAGGAATCGTCCCCAGTACCGTCGCAGTCGTAGTCGCAGGCGTATAAGGCGGCTCCTCCAGCGACTCGGTCGCCACATTCGAACTCGCCCCAGGTTCCGAGGCTGCTCCGGCGGCAACCCCCCCGACAGCGCCAATAGACACGAACCTGCCCACCTCGACAATCTGCGGGAACCACCCGCCGAGTTCAAAGTGCGCGTCGTCATACACGCCCAGGTTGCGAGTCCCCGGGTCGAGTGCGCCCGCAAGGCAGGCTGCGAGCCGCTTCATGTCAACGGGCTTGGGCATCCAGCCGTCGAAACCCGTCGACATGCAGCGCTGCTCATCGTTCCGACGCAGCATACCCGAAACGGCAAATATGGGCGTCCGTCCACACGACTGGATGGCGCGCGATGGCGTGGGATACTTGTTCTCGTGCTCGCGAATCATGCGCGTGCTGAGCCAGCCGTCTACCACGGGCATCTGATACGAACAACTGTTAGTTGAGGATCGCCTGCGGACCCACTGAGTGCACCCGGATCAAGACTGGAGTCAACGTACGTTCAGATCCATCAGCACAAAATCCACCGTCGCGTGGTTCTGCGCAAATGTGTTGTAACACTCCTGGCCATCGCGGCTGACCAGAACCCGATGGCCCATCTTGCTCAACCGCCTCTCCAAGATCTGCACATTGATAATATTGTCGTCCGCCACAATAATGTTGAGGTAGTGCGTCGTTGGCGTCTGCTCTGCCGTGTCCAGCGGCGAAATGCTCGGCGTCTGCGCCACAATGGGAGGCGACATGCCCACCCCAGACCGTGACGATCCGGACGGCGTGACGGTGACGGCCGACGCCGCCACCGCCGCTAAGACCGCCGGCGGTGGTGGCATGGGAAGGGTGGGAAGGGGCGAGGCATCACGCCGGTTGGCTAGTGACGGGGCGCGCGAGGCGATGACAAACGGGATCTCGATGGCAAACGTCGAGCCCTTACCCTTGGTCGATGTCACACGCAGCTGGCCGTTCCTCTGCTTGACATATCGTGCCACAAAGGCCAGACCGACGCCCACCCGGAGCACGTCGTCTCGCCGTGTAACAATTGGGCGGGAATCCTCGTCAAAGTCCTCATCAGGCACCTGCTCAAACTCCTGGAACATGTCGTCCAGATCGCGCTCCGACAGACCGCGGCCCGAGTCAGTCACGGCAATGCGCATCACCGTGTCGCTGGATTTTCGATAGGGCTCGCTCCACTCGACCAGCACTTTACCTTTATTGGTCTGCTCGATTGCGTTGGCGACGAGCACCGAGATCGTCCGCTGCAAGCTCGGGGGATCGCCACGGAGGTAGCGGGAGACTTTGGCCGCGTGGCCCAGAACAACTTCGATCCCCTTCTCCCGGGCGAGGCGTTTGAGCGGCTCCAGGGCCTCCTCTATACACGCCGACACGTCGAAAGGGTGGCTGAGCTGCGGAATCGATCCAGTTGTACTGCCTGTCAGGTTCAGGAGGTCGTCAATGACGTAGATCAGGGACTTGGATGCTGTGTAGGACGAGGTGAGGGCGTGTTTGGTGGTCTCCTCGAGCGGCTTCTCCAGCGCCATCTCGAGGTAGTTGATGACTGCGTTGAGGGGGGTTCGCACTGAAGGGGTGGTGTCAGTTGCAATCAAATTTCCAAGCACGGGGACTTGGAAAGGTTTGTACCTTGGTGGGATGCATCATGGAGCAGGAGACGCTTCAAACGAGTTTCCCTGACGGCAGTTTCTTTCTCTCGCCAGACCCTGATGAAACTGCCATAGACGAGCTGAGCCATGGCAGCCATGTTTGCTGAAACATCCTGTCAGTCTAGCACGGCGGGTTTCAATCAAAGGCACATGTATGCATACCTTGCTCCTGAGTCCAGCCCTTGCTGGTGCCAGCGACCACCTGCGTCCATTTCTTGAAGCTGTTGCGAGGCTCAAGATTGCCAATCTTGCCTGTCAGAGATGGTTTTCCTGCCCAGTGAACTTCCCGAAGCTGACTCTTGCGGTAGAAAACAACGCAATCGTTGTTTGTCCCCGACAAGGGTATGTACAAGACGCCCGCAATTGTCCTGAAGCCGGACGGAAAGACCAGGTCCCGAAAGTCGGCCTTGATGTTGCTCGAGAATTGGATCTGTCGTGATTCCTTGATGAACAGGTATTTGAGCAGCGTCACGGCCTCTGTGTAGGATGTCAGCCGCCCAATCGTTCTCGCTTCTCCTTCGATGACGAGAAAGCCACAGTCGGCCTCAAACAGCTTCAGAAGCTCGTCCGAAGAGGCTGTGATGCATTCGTTGGGGCTTTGGTGTTCGTCAAGTATGTCGACAATGCGGCGGGCCTGAAGTTTGTCGGCATTGAGGAGCTTCTCGATACACGTAGACGCTGCCACTCCAATAAAGTAGCAGAGCTCGCGTATACTAAAGGGAACTTGAGTCGCCGTGGCGCCGTAAGAATGGCAAACAATCAACCCCCAGAGTTTGCCCTCGGACTCCAACGACATGGACATGGAGGAGCGCACTTCCATATTGGCCAGGTACTTGAGATGAACGGGAGACATGGCACGGAGGTAGGCATGAGTGAGGTCAAGCGGGACTCGAATATCCGTGCTATCTCTGCCAACAAGCCTTGACGTCTCGTGCTCCCTGTCGAACAAGACGCGCACCTTGTTGATCATGTAAAGTCGCCTGGCTTGCGGGGGTATGTCGGCGGCGGGGAAGTGGAGGCCTCTGTAGACATCCTGCGTGACCTTGGGATCCATCAGCTCGGCAACAACTGTGCCGTTGTAGTCCTCGTCAAACTGATAAATCATGACACGGCTGAAGCGCGTCAGCTCCTTGACCACGCCCACAATGGCGTCAAGGAGTGCCTGTATGTCGGCCGCATTAGAGAGTTGCCGTTGAATCTTGGTGGCAATGCCGACCACTTCGACCGAGGTGGATATGGAGTCAGCACCCTGGTGGAGAAATTCAGGACTTATGAAGACGGGCTGGCTCCGGGAATGCATGCTCGAGACTGTGGCCAGGTCCATGTGATCACTCCCCAGCGTGTCGATGGGGTTTGGGGGTTCAGACTGCTGAGGACTGGCCAGCGGGTGTACCGAGTAATCTTGCAATTCAAACTCGCACACAAAGAGGTCGACATCTGGTAGGTAGTGGGCGGCGCACCAACACGGAACTACCAGACCAGCGGGATCGAAGAATGCAAAGTCAAACACGATGGGCTCTCCCGACGCTTTGGTGTGTTCATATGCACTGTAGACGTTCTTCATCTGCGTGTTGAACATGGACCGCTGGTAGATGGGCATCACCTGGTTGAAATTGTCGAGGCCAAAAAGCTCCGCAGGCTGGTAGTGACAGATGTAGTGACTGTTCTCGCTGACAATGCGAGGAATGAAGACGCCCTGGCCCTGACGCTTCAGAGCAACGAGCATGCCGTGAGCTTGAATGGCGCCAGGAATGTGGATCAGTTCGTCCTCGCAGCGGGTAAAAGCGCGGCGAGACCCGCGGACAACGCCGTGAGAGCCATCGGCCAGCACGGCGTACTCGAATCTGTCAGTGAGCAGCGGGTCCTGGGATTCGGACGAGTCGTCTCCGGACAGGTCCGTCATGTCCACCTCTGGAGTCGGTGGGGCTTGGGGGTTAGCCCCTGGCTCGGCCGGCAGAACGTGCTCATACCGCTTTGGAAACTGCACCCGGTCACGACCACTGTCGTGGGCCGGTGCCTGCCCGTAGGAGTTTGGTTGAGAGCTCCCATGGGCGGTGTCGAGAACTGATGCAACAGCGGAGAGATGGCCGTTGTCTTTGGAGGGTGAGTGTTCCAGCCGTCAGTCTTGATTAGGTACCTAGGGAAGTCGGAGCAAAGGCGGACAAGAGCCACGGCAGCTGGAGTACGGGCAGGAGAGTGCATACCGGTGGATGAAGCGTTCTGCTGAAATGGAGAAGTTTCAAGAATAGAGACGCGGATGGGGAAGACCCTCTCGGCAGGCTGCGGCGTCTCTGAGAAGGCCGGGGCCTGGGGTGCCTTGGGAGCCTGCGGTTCTGCTTGATTTTCCATGGCGGTAGACTGTCACTGAATGTGGGAACCTAGAAGTTCACAGCTGGCCACGGAATTACGGAGTACTACGTATGATTAGGGGGGCGTTGCGGTGGGCGTGTGGTGGGTGGTGCGGGTGATGGCGGACATTCGGCACACACCCGAGCGATCGGATCCGGAGCTGGTGGAGGTGGTGGTTCCGATATTGGTGGTGTGAGCTTGGTGGTGTGTCTGCTGCGCGCTGCGGGGCGGGACGCGGGTGTCACTGCGACGCTGACTGGCGTGCGTGGCGGGTGACGGCGTCTCGTCGGAGATGCGCACCTCGCGCACTGGACAGGTATACGTGTAGTGAGATATCGATAATGGCTAGGCGGGAAGCGGAAGCTCAGGCGGTACCAAATTCCCCGCACCCGAAATAGAGCGGTAGGCCAAAAGTCGGGACAAGCAAGACAAAGAGGTGGAGCGGAGCGGCGTGGGCTGATACTGTAATAATGGGATTCAAGTCATTCAACCGTCTGCAGCCCTAAAACGGTCGATGTCGTTGTGTGGGGTGAGCCTGATTGGACCTCTTGTGAGCTTTTGTGGTAGCGAGCGGTAGTGTCAGGTAGTTTAGTTGATCTGCAAACTGTGAACTGGGAGCAATGCGTGAGGCGGCGGCGGTGGTGGTGGTGTTGGTAGCGAGGATGGTTTGGATCGTGCGTGCAACTGCCGACTGGCCCTAAACTAAGGCAAGGCAAAGGGAAGAAGAAGCAAGCCAGATAAGGCGGACAAGGTAAAGAAGCTCAGGTTAGGTAGACAGAACCAGATGGGAGATCTGGAACTATGTACGAAGAGAATGTAGAGCGGGAGTGGTGGTGTATTTCAGCAAGCACCAGTACGTGTAGTACCGCTGCTGAAGAACAAGTCGAGAGACATCTGGGTTCATCCATCCACCTCCTGTCCGGCTTCTAGTATACCACCACCACCACCACTCAGCCAAGGGGGTGGGGTGGAAGGGGAACGATCCTCAAAAGAGACGCTGAAATATGGGGATCGAGGGGGGGTGTATGGTGGGTGTGTCCATCAAGTGAGAGCTGAAAGATACATCATGTGCATGAGGTATGGTACGGAGGTCGTCGCAGAGGGGAGTGCGTGTCTAATGAGTGCCGGTCGGGAGCCGGGGACCTGGAAACCCTGGAAAGTGCAGAAAGTGCAGAAAGCAGGACAGGCCTTGCCCGCCAGCCAGGAGTGCCAGGGCAGCCAGGCACCTGCAACCACTTCACTCACCTTGGATTGGGATTGGCGACGAGCGGGCGTCCTAGACAGCACCAAGCACAAAGCCACAGTGCGAGTTCTCTTCTCCTCCAGCAGCATGAGAGGTCGGACGGAGCGAGCGACTCGTCATTTTCGTGGTGTTTCTGGTTTTGGATATGCGCTGTATGCTGCTGCACCGAAAGGGCTCTGTGTTTGTCGCAAATGCTGGTCAACGCATGGCCACCTGTGCATGCATCTCCAGGCGTCTCCAGGCGTCTCCAGGCGTTTCCAGCGTCTCCGGCGTGTCCAGCGTCTCGAGCGTCCGGGTTGTGTGGTCTGTGGGTAATTATCGGGCTGTTCGACGGTGATTGCTGCAACAAGAAATGTGGGACTGGTGGCTTTGGGTGGCTTGCAGGTGACGACAGTTGAGTGGACGATGCGACAGAGGGACGTGATGGGTCCAGGGTACCGTACACACTATCGCTGGCCGCGTGAGGTGAGGGTAAGGGTGACGGCGAGGGAGCGTGAGCAGCGCGCCGTTGAGATCGAGGGAAAATTGATGCCCATCGACGGTCGACTTGTCCCAGTGTCCGGGTGAAATGTGAAATGTGTGGACTGCTCCTTCCATTGTCGACAACGACAGACGACGCACCACCTACCACCTTACCCAACCGACCGGGGTTCATCCTTGTGGGGTCTAGACCGCTCCAATGGTGTCCCGGGGACCTGGCCAATCAGCGCTTCCTGTACCACCGACCTTGTCTTCCACAGGCGACCGTCTCCCCCTGCCACAGCAGCTGTGAAGAACCGGACACAGACTCTCGTTTACCATCACAATGCTCAGCCATGGAAAAAGCTACCGAATATCATGAAATCTTGGGGATCCGGGGTTGATGCCGGCGGCATTTGCATTTTGTGTGCCGGACTGGACAACGTGAGTAACCCCCATGGATGCCATATCTTGCCCCATGTCATTTTGCCAATCGTCTGATCTCCTTATCTTTTTTTATTTCTTTTTTTATTTTATTTCTGCCTGTTGTTGTCTGACGGCTGCTTCTTGGAATCTTTCGTGCAGAATTGCCGTTTTGAGAGGCAGCTGGGGCGGACTGACTGGTCGGGACAAACAATGGACACCGAACCCCACGCCCCTCCCCTCGACAACTGCCACCCCTCGGGCCCAAACCTGAACGAAAAAGAAGCAAAAAAATTGACGTGTCGACTCGGGTTACTCAAGGGGTCTCAAAGTCCCTTGTAAGGAGCCATCGAGGTCTGACACCCAACGGGCGACACGAGCAGGGACAGGAAGTCGAGATACATCAAAAATGTCTCTAGCTCTCGCAGAAGAATTCAGCCATTTTAGCGAGCGTTGAGCCGAGGAACCGGGAAGTCTTGTGCACAGCCACTTTAAGTGCGGAAGGAACATGAAAGGCAAGAGTGGAGGGTTTGAGGTTTGAGTTGAGACTAATTACGGGTGACCTGACGCCCTGTCCCTCAGTGCGAGTCCGTCAAAGGTGCACTGTGCCCGCTGTGCTGTGCAGTGCGTGCTGCACCTTCCCAGTCCATCTTCGTCACCACCCACGCCTGCCCAGTTCACAGAGTGGCAGGGTACCAAGCCAGAAGATATATCTGCTGCAGCCAAAAAACTGTCTGCCGGGCATCTCTCGTTCCTGGACATGCTGACCGTCTCTCGATGCGGCCCAGCAAGATGCCGATCCAGTCCAGACCACATACACCAACCACACCGCACTACTACCTGCACCGGACCTGCCCACGCGATCCCCAACCAGTGGATTTTATTATCGTACCCTCAGTTCTAGTCCAAGTCTAAATTCCAGACTGCGTCTCGCCTGGTTGGCTTCCGATTGGATCCTCCAAGTCATCCCGGACCTCTCTGGTTCGCAGACTCTGGGCCCGGACTGGATGCCGCTGCCGCTGCTCCTGCTGCTCTTGCTGCTCCTCATTGCTCATGCTGCATGTTACACCAGATTCGGCTCCCCGACATTCTCTAAGCGCCAATGAGGACGATAACGGTATCGACATGGCCTGATCTACCTTGACCGACAGAGAGGCTGCATCTGGGCCTTGGTGCATCGCTGCATCACATGGCGGTCATCTGTGCGGCCCCCGATTCGGTGATGATTTAGACACGGGTACTTGTAGTTCTCTTGCGGTTGGCCGTGGAGAACGTGGAAGGAGCACGCGGACTTGACCCTCCCGAAAAAGCAAAAGAAAAACCCCTTGCCAGTGACTTGAAGAACACGATGAAGGTGGGTTCAGTCTTTCCACGCTCTCCAGTGGTGCGCAGTCTCTGTTTTACCTGGTGACTTTCGATGTGTTATAGACCGTTGGAGTCATTTTGAGTGTCTAACAGCTTCAAACAATGCGTATGCATCAAAGGCAAGTAGCAGGCCAGAGCAGAAGTCCAGCGCCCAGCTTGAAGGCAAATTTTGATCTCGTCTACTTTCTCGATCTTTGTTGAACAAACAAAGAGATATGCCGCCGGCTGTCACTAAGACACAGCGCATGCCGCATGATGCACCGCGAATATAATGTTCTATAATGGAACGGCGGTTGCTACTGTAAGATAGTCTTCTGTCCGAATCTTTGGACAGCCACAAACACCTGCTTTGCCACACATACTTTCGTTTAATAAGGGACGTTTTGCAACACTCCCAGTTGCGGCCCCAGAGAGTTTTGCTAGCGTCAGAAACAAACGCATCCTCGTGGTACTTTACCTTTCCTCGGCACTCTCGGCTATTTGAAACTTTTGAACCTGGCCGCTTTTGTGATCATCTCCGCCGAGTCATTCTACTATAAAGTCGATCTCTCAACTCGTAAGTCTCTATCGAGACAATAAACTGTCATACTGTCGTGGCATTATTCCCGATGCGACACAAAAGTCTTCAAGTATAAAGACTCGGGGGCTTGTTACTATGGGTAAGGTACGGTATCTTCATCCCCCCATACCCAACGGCATAAGTACCAGGTATTTTGCCGGACAAGAAGTTCCGTCGTTGGTCAACAAAACAGTGGATCACCTTACCCCTGTTTGCTCCTGACGATTCCCTAGGGATTAGCTTCCTAGCCCACCCATGATAACAGCCAAGAAACATCAGCCCGATTAGCTCAGCTGGTTAGAGCGTCGTACTAATAAACATCCCCGGATATTTATAAAGTCATGCGAAGGTCAACAGTTCAATCCTGTTATTGGGCATTCTCTTTTGTCATCCTCTTTTGCTTTTTTTCCGGGTTGTCCTATTATCATTCCTTTTTCATTCCTGCGAAGAATGCCTTGATGGGCTGCTTTATCTCAACCATTTTGTCGCCGTTGACCGCCTGGTAACTCGGCAGGTTCCCGTCACACGTTCAAATCGTATTGACACGAATTAGTTCAGTATGGTAGACGCGCAATTCGAGTAACGAGGCCAAGTCAATAATTGAACTTCCTATTCCCTTGGGCTGACCAAATGCAACCTTTTTTGTCTCTGAAGAACCACTGTTGTCTGCTAACTAGTCAGCATTCCCTTTTCCATCTCTGATGTATCAGCAACGTGCATAGGCGTCAGTCCTTGGCTGGAAAGCTGCCCAATTGCCATCCCTACCAAATTTACCGGGGGTATCTTGGCCGCATTCAATCATCTAACTCTTCTTCAAAAGCGTCCGTTGTGGCGGCTCAGGGTCGCATCGTAATTGTAGGTCACCCTGGCTACAGATGGAATTACATAAGATGGTGAGCGTGCAAAGCAATAGCCAGCTGCAAGTATAAGACCCCTGATGTCTGCTCTCACGGGCGAGCTCACTCTGGGACGATGTCGATCTCCCATTCCTTTCTCGGTAGTTTGTGCGTGGCTTCAAGGCCATTCCCCAGACAGCAATATGCGAGTTTCTTTCTTGGCCCCATTGGCCTTGTCTGTGGCATGTAGTCTTACTGGAAAGACCGCAGCGACGAGCGCATTCAACAACGAAGCGCGATCTGATGGAACAACAACATATGACTACATCATCGTCGGTGCGGGAGTGTCTGGCCTCGTGGTGGCAAACCGCCTGACAGAGGATAGTCGCAGTAAGCGCTCATGTCTTCTCTCTTCGACATCACTCCTCGGACTAATTTCGACATCACAGCCTCTGTCCTCGTCATTGAGCGGGGCGACTTTGACAACAAGCCAGAGGCCATTGTGCCGTGGTATGGCAACCTGCTTGACACGAGCGTGCTGATGAACCCTACGTCGGCGCCCAACGCCAAGCTCAACAACGCCACCACCAGTATCGCCGTGCCGGCCGTGGTGGGCGGGGGTTCCGTCGTCAACGGCATGGGGTACATCCGCGGGAGCAAAGCCGACTACGACAGCTGGGAGGCGCTGGGCAACCCCGGATGGGGCTG